>BSBN01000351.1:7444744-8767116 GCA_027924645.1 Cunninghamia lanceolata | reverse complement strand
ATTCTTCCCATCCAATGAACTTTAGTTTTATCTTGTTTCCATTTCATCCTCCCAATTTATATCCTCATCCCTATTTGCATGTCCTAAGTTTCTTGTTTCCATTTGCTTTGTTGATAAGGGAGAGGGAGAGAGGGTGGAGATGGAGGGGGGAGAGAGAGAGAGATAGAAAGAGACTTCTGGTTTTCTTGTTTCCATTTCCTTTGTCAATAAGGGAGAGGGAAATATAAAGAGGAGAGAGAGACAAGAGATAGGGAGAGATAGATAGGTAGGGAGAGGAGACAAATATGGAGAGATAGAGGAGATAGAAGGGAGAGATAGGGAGATAAAGATTGAGTGAGATGTCTAAAGAGATAGGGAGAGAGATTGAGAGGTAAAGGGATGATAGAGATAGGGAGATAAGGGAGAGATAGGAGGTAGAAGTTTAGGGTTGCTCAAATTTAGGGTTTTGGGAGAGAGAGAGAGAGAGAGAGAGAGAGAGAGAGAGAGAGAGAGAGAGAGAGAGAGAGAGAGAGAGAGAGAGAGAGAGAGAGAGAGAGAGAGAGAGAGAGAGAGAGAGAGAGAGAGAGAGAGAGAGATGAGAGAGAGAGAGAGAGAGAGAGAGAGAGAGAGAGAGAGAAGAGAGAGAGAGAGAGAGAGAGAGAGAGAGAGAGAGAGAGAGAGAGAGAGAGAGAGAGAGAGAGAGAGAGAGAGAGAGAGAGAGAGAGAGAGTTAAATCTTGTATATACTCTGCACTCAAGCAAAAATAACAACCAGGTCAGAAGATAGTTGTACCATGTGGCTTCATGTTCTGTCAACCCAAAACTCAACCCTATACACTTTACAGAGAGAACCAAAGCATGCATCACATTCATATAGGTCGGCACAACCTATAATTACTCCCATGACTTTGTTCCATTCATGAATCCCACACAATCTTAATACCTTTAGGTTGGCTCAACTGGTGAAGTAGCAATAGAATTAACTATCTGTTAGTTTACAACTCAACATGCACACCACAAAAATGCTTACCACTTGAACATTACACACTTCTGACATCCATAAAATTATCCTCAAATCTACATAGCAATATATTCATCTATGGTGGAATACAGAGCATTCCAATATATCATTGGCATTGTCATTACACTATCAATATAGAGTCTGGTACTCTATCACTCTACCTTTCACTTTAGAGGGCTTAAAGACCTGAATCTTTAGATTTGAATTCCTTTAGTATGAATCAACACTACCTTACAACTGGATATAAAAATTCTTCATAGTGGAGAAATGCAGATTGAAATACTGTGACCCTGGCAATAGGTTCTATACTGCGAATGCCTTAGACAAATCTTCATCAAATTTTGCTTGAATGTGGAACTCCAAAATGGAAATATATCATGCTTAAGTGTACTCTCCTTCACATTACACATAGTAGCTTCTCCAGATCAACACAATTGTGTCTTTACCCTTTGTTTCCATCAATGACAACACTACTTACTGCCATGCTCATCAGTCTCTTCATCATCATGCTTATGTTGAGAACAAAAAGATGATTCCTAATAGTTGTAAGGAGAAGATAGTAGTTATTCTCATGGCATTTTGGCCAAATGGTTGAGAAAAATATATTTTGCCTCTAGTAGAGCTAGAAAGTACAACTGCAATGGTGAATGTAATTATCACCGAGGTATTTAGTCAAGTTGTTTGAGTTTTGAACAAATAACCTATTTAGTGAGGTAGGGAATAGAGGTTTGTAAAGTGGAACGATGGGAAGAAGCTTGTGTTCCAACTTTAATCCCTTTGAGTTGCCATAACACGATCTTATAATATCATCTAAATGATGAATGATAGTTACTCTCAGAAGTAGGAATGAATGTATTATAACATTTGATTTATAAAATTTTGAGCATGATTAAAGTATTAAAGGACTTATTTATTTGGTATGCTTGTAGCATGATCTCTAACTCACTGTGGGTCTTTGAAAAATCCAAGTGTACTGTAAAAATCTACTCCCTTGTTAGTGACTCAATTAGTCACATAGTGCATAGTAAGTGTTCCTCTGGATTTCAACACTTCTTTGGATTTTTGGTAAAATCCTTTTAATATTTGTAATGTTATCATGATTTTATTCCTTTATTTTAGAATAGTCTAGCCATCAAATTTTGAAGATCATTTATTTTATAACCAGTTGGTCAAAATTTGATTTATTGTTCAAATTGAGCTCATTGTTTTGACTTATTGTTGAAAATGAAATTTCTTATACTTTGATATTGATTTAAATTATTGTGGTGGTTATACTAGAACATTTAGTTGTTCACTATGTTTTATGCAATGTTCACCTCTATCATGTATTGGATGGACCTTTGATGGATTATGTAGGGGAGTAAATTGCAAAGGATACACTTGGTATATCCCTAACTCTACAGAATTAAGAAACCTTGTATGGAAGGAAGTTCAATTCGAACCATAATTAGGTCATCCAGGAGTAACTAAACTCCTATTCAATGTGAAATCTCTTCATTTCTAGAAAGGAATGAAGAGTGATACTACAAGATTTGTAGCAAATTGCCTAGAGTGCAAGAGAGTCAAGGCTGAGCATAAACAACCATAGGGACTTCTGTATCTATACAATATTCCAAGAGTGGAAGTGGCAGATCATTAACATGGACCTTGTGCAAGGTATTCCTATGTCTAAAATTAGGCTAGATGTTATTTTAGTGGTGGTGGAAAAACTCACCAAGGTAGCTCACTTTATACCTGGGAATCTAATGGATGGAGTACCAATTTTATCTCACAAGTTTGTGCAAAAAGTGTTTAGATTGCATAGAGTTCTTGAGAAATTTATCTTAGATAGAGATGTGTGCATGATGTCAAGACTTTACCAAACTTTATTTTCAGCGCTGGGAACTCAACTTAATATAAACTTGGCTTATCACTCTGAGACAAATGGTTAGACAGAGAGGGTAACTCAAATTTTAGAAGATTTCTTGCAGATGTATTGCATGGATCAGCAATACAAGTGAAAAAAGTATCTACCATTTGTGGAGTTTTCTTATAACAACTCCTACAATTCTTCTACTAAGATGACTCCATTCAAAACATTAGATGGAAGAAGATGCCAAACTCCTATAAGTTGGGTAAGATAGAAGATATGATTATCATTGGTCCAGAGATTTAATTAGAAATAGATTGGTGAAATCAAATAATAGATAGAAAAGATACGCAAACATCAAACATACACTGAGACAAATCTCATTTGAAGAAAAAGTTCCATAAGGTTTGGAAAGTGTTCCAAACAATCTCCTTGATATTTAGAACCCTTTGAAGTTCTCAAAGTTATCATTTGGTTGCCTATGAAATCATTCTACCATCAACTTTTGCTAGGAGGCATAACATTTTTCATGTTTATATTTGAAAAGTATATAATAGATGATAATTATATGTAGAATTTTTTACAGATACAGGACCAAGGAGTGGTCATGATTGAGCTTCTTAAAATACTCAAAGATTGCAAGCTCTGCTTGCATAATAGAAAGTTTATTTAGTGCAAGGTCCAGTAGGACCAATATGCAGATTGTAATACCATATGGGAAGTTTACCATGCTTTATACTAGAGGTTTCCTCATTTGATTATGCTTCTTAAATCTTTAAGAAAAAAATTATCTATTATTATTTTGGATACAATGGATCATCGAGGACGATGAATCTTATGGGGGGAGATATGTCACATCCCTAATTTGAATACATTTTACTTTTTACTTTTAAGTAATTAGTAGATGATTACACATGATTTAATGATTTGACGTTTAGTGAAATGTCAAGAAAAATCAATGATTTTATGAGTTTATGAATATATGATTAGAATGACATGTGATTATATGTTGTCTAGATGTTATGATTTCATTAGGATTATGAATTGACTAACGATACACTAATCCTAGTTTGGTGATTGCAAGTTGTATTCAGTAAACATGTTTCCACCCTCTAAGGAAGAGAGGGAGAGCATTAGCAAAGAGAAGTGAATATATATATATATATATATATATATATATATATATATATATATATATATATATATATATATATATATATATATATATATATATATATATATATATATATATATATATATATATATATATATATATATATATATATATATATATATATATATATATATATATATATATATATATATATATATATATATATATATATATATATATATATGGGAAAGAGTAGTTGATTCCATCTTATTCTTGTGCTTGTACAATTTAGTGAACCCATGTTGAGCTGGGTAAGTGGTGCTTGACCCTTTTGATCTAAGTTGGTTTCAACTCAACAGTTGTTGATTTGTGGTGATGATTTCTTAGTGTAGATTCTATCGAGATTATGTCAGGAAAGTTTGACCATCAACATGAAAATGGTTAATAATTGTTAGTCCTTGACTGATATGAATATAGCTATATTCAAAAGAAAATATTTTTATTGGTTAAACTATTTCTTTATTGGTAGTTTTTGGGTGAAATTCCATGATACTATGCTATCTATATGATTTGATGTTTACGCAAGATTGTGAGGGGGAGAATACCTTGACCCCATTCACAAATCTGTCAAGTGTTTGAAACAATGTAAGTATACATTGTGAGCATCAATATCAGGTTGATATGTATATCCATTTAATATGAAATTATTGGTATCAACCTTTTATTGTTGTTGTTTGAGCTTATTATGCAAATAAATTAGCAATTTTATCCCATCATTTCTTGTTAATAGTGGTTGTTCGACTCCTTACTCCACATTAATAAGGAGAGAGTGGGAGGAGCTTTTATAAGAGTATTGGAGTGGTCATTGAGATTCACCACTCCACTACATTGCATGCAAGTGAAGCATGATTTTAGGCTAAGATCATGCCTAGAGCTCTGTGGTAGTGAGAGATGGTGGAGCAGGAATAAGGGTGACAATTTAGTTAACAGGGGGAGATGTTCTTGTTTTCGGGGACTACGAAAAAAGGCAATAATGAGAGTCATTTCAATGGCAGTTAGGGTGTAAGAAAATATAGAATCAAGTGGGGGATGAGTATAGGGATACACACATAGAGGCTTAGTTAAGCCATTCAGGGTACTATAGCATAACAAAAAAGAGTCGATAAGCTTTTATAAGGAGTATATAGTGTTCAAGAATGGTTCTACACTAGAAACATTTCTAACTCATCAGTTATTCCTATTAACATTTTCCTTGAACCTCTTATGAGTGCAAGTCCATGGTTATGATTGTGGAACAAGAAGACCAATATACGAAGAAGGTGAGGTACATTAGCACTAATAGTCAGGCGGGGAATTGCTAATAGTTATCTTGTTGGGCTACATTAATGAAATTGTCAGAGGTATTCTACCAAAGGCAAGGATTTTGGCAAGCAAGATGTTATCCATCATAGTAAAAAATGGAAAGAGAAAGCCAAACTCTGGGTAGAATTAGAGCTTAGTGAGAGGTAAGAGTCTATACATCTAAAACTATTGTTTCATTATTTCTCCCTAATAAGTCCATTTTCTTTATACTTGCACGAAAGTTTGATTCATTAAGAATTATACAACAGAGAAGCTCGTAGTGATTAAGAAGGCATAAATAGAATGTATAATATTTGTGTTTTACAATTGTTATAACTTAATTTAGCTCTTTGGGATATTTGGCTGATAGTTTAGAATATCTCTACGTGTTGAAGCCAACAAGTTTGGTTTAGTTTGTGCCTTATGAGGCCGATATACATATATATATTTGAAACCCTTGTGCTTTATGAAGCCAATGGACTTTATCAACTGTTGAGAATATAACAATGCCCCCAGATTTAGTTACTATTGAGAGTATAATTAGTTGATAGGCTTAAAGACCTATGATATATATAAAGTTGTCAGACTTCATATACTGATATGGCCATAAGACTTTTCCATTATCGTGTGTAAGAAGATTAAAGGACTTTGTTTTCTCTATGTAATAAGAGATCAATAGGCTTTGTTGTCTTTGAGTAGGTATTAAAGGCTGACAGGTCAGAAGAATGTTTTTGTTATCCATGAATTAGTGATAGGTATTACTCATTCAAGAGAATATTGAAATGATGCAAATATCTTTTGAACACCTAAAGATGCTATATGAGATATGTGGTTTCATCATCGCCATGTTTATTTGTTAATGAACATGAGTTTATATCTTTTCTATATCTAGAAATGGTATATGAAAAGAGACCATTAGGTTGAGTATATTATTTTATTATTCATGACTCAAAATCCATTTAGATTTGAAAGAGGATAAAACCTCATGTTGCAGACACGAAAATGAGACAATGGTATAATCTTAATGCCTTGAGATTAAATATTTTGGAATTGATATATTCATTTATGTTAGAATGATATTGTTATCATTAAGAACAATTTGATTAGTGATATAATTTCACTTGCTTATTCAACAACAGTGATAAGTATTATCATGATAACCCTAGAAGATTAGACTTTAGTTCTTATGTCTTCTTAGCATAAGTCAGTTAACTTGAAAAGACCTAGAAGGCAAATAAATTTAATGTAGGCTTAAACTCATCCCAGATTGATTAAGTCTTAAATGAATATCTATGTTGAGGATTATGATAGGTCTATAGATATATCCATGCTTTTGGAAGCATATATTTACTACCTTCCAAATGGAGATTTTGATGAGATTATGTCATTATGATATTAAAGAAACTATGTGATGACATGGATATACATTCCCTTAGGAGAAATATAATGCTTTCCATATCATAATATAAATCGAAGGGAGTAGGTGAACTAAGAGAGTGGAAACTCAACTCCACATGATTGTTGTCATTATGATTGTTAATAAAGGTTTATGTGACATATATATACAAGGATGATATATGTGTGATAGGTAAAAAATCAAGTTAATAAGATCAAGCATAGCCATGAAAACCTAACCCTACCATCATCAAAGAATCTAATCTAAATGAAATCAAAGAGTAATGCAATTCAAGCACAACATCACCTAGATTGTGTGATTCCTTGTTTATGATGTGGATTGCTTCTTCAACAATGAACAATTATGAAGATAAAAGATGCCATGATGGATGATAATGATAAAAGCTCAATGGATGCTATGGATTCTCAAATGCTCAATATGCCCAAGATGATAATGTAGATGCTATATGAATGCTAGATAGATTGTAGTATGGAATGAGAGGGTGTTTATATAGAACTCAACCAAAATTAATCAACGGTGGAGATTTGGTGGCTATGTTAATGGCTAAGATTGAAAGATAGACATAGATGAATGTGAATATGACAAGTGGTAGGAAGATAGGGCTCATGTGTGCTTGTGTACATAAAAAGTACTACATGTGAAAGATATTAAATAAAATGATGTAGTACCACTTATTTTTTAAATGAAAGAGGCACACATGTCGGCTCATAAGATAAATGATAGGATAAATTAATTAAATAAATACAATTTATTTAATTAATTAGAAAGTCGGCTTATGAAAGGAATCTTTAATTAAATAAATAAGATTTATTTAATTAAAAATAGATAGAATGAAGATAATTAAATAATTGAAGATTGTTTAATTATAGTTTAGAAGAAATAGCTAATGAATTAATTAAATAAATATAAATTCATTTAATTAATAGAAGAAATATGTGTGTTAGAAATATTGCTCAAGTGTGTTAGACAAATGTAGATGTGTGATAATGCAATATTTGAATGCTAATGATAATGAGTCAATTTTGGGTGTCTACATTTTGCCCCTCTTTGATATAATGTTTGTTAGAGCGTTGTGTTAAAGAAGATATGATATTTCACTTGATAAACAAGGTTATGCCCCAGTGTAATTTGCAGGTGATGCCCCCTTGAGAGGTAAGCCAGGCTAACCAAGAAGGGCTAGGTTGGCTTGCAATAGAATGAAAAGCTAGGATGCAAGATTAACACGAAGAAAATAGAGGTAGGGTGGGAAAAAATGGGATGGAGCAGCTGAAAATAGATTTTGGCAGAGAAGAATTAGGGTTTGGATAGGGCTATAAGTAGGTTCTTCAATGGAAAATAGGCTCAGTTGTGCTCAGAAAACTATATAGATCTAGAGCTCCTTAGAGGTGGTTGATGCAGAGCCATAGTTGGAAACGTCTACCAATGGTGGAATTTGATAGTTGTCATACTATCAACAAGGGTTGATGGATGTCTTACTGATATACCTCTATCGGCCGGACTAGTATCCATCGACATCTCTCAACTTTTTCACCCTGAAACTCATCTCCCATCGATATACATAGCACCAACTTCACCATCGGTCAGACATTATACTATCAGCCCCCTTCAAGACCATCACACCGATACTTTGTGTCACTCTGATAACTCTTCAAAACCCGCCTTCATCAGCTAGACATCCACTATCGGTGTAGCTTTACATTTGTTCTTCGATACCAATACTCTTGCCGATGTGCCTTATCTTCATCTTGCTCTTCGGTGAGACCTCTTTCATCGGTTACACCAACTATTCTTACACCGACGCAACTGGCCACACCGATGTACCTCTGCTTCTACCTTCCGTCAGCCAGACTCTTCCTAATATGCTTTATATCAGTGACACTCTGCCTTTCGGTAAGACTCTTAAAGTCTTCCTCGATGGGTAGTCTCCTACCGATGAACTCCCTATCGGCGACACTTCCCTGTTGTCACCCCGATCGGCGAGAACATGCACTGTCGGCCAGATTTTCCTCCCATCCTCTGATGATAATGTTTACGCCAATGCGCCTACTATCAGAGTGACTCCGTTGATTGGCACAACTTTATGCTCCTTTGTCGATATTCCTTTTCACCCTGATGCCTTAGGCCAATGCTATCATCAGTGAGACTTTCACCGTCGGACCAACACAACTCCTTTTCACCGATACGCCGATACGCTCCTACTATCGACGTGACCCCTTCTCATCAGTGAAGCCTTCAATAGTTCTCCCGATGGCTATTCTCACACCGATTACCCGAATGCAAGATACACACAGAAGGTTATCTCATACAAATGACAGACACTCATAACTGGTGTCTTCTTTCCATGCAACATCAAAACATGCAATCATCATACAATTGACATATACACAATAAATATACTTCCACAGACAGTCTCGACATTCACTTAGGATGTATACAACCAATATACCCAAATGGACACTCAGCTGCAACAACAGTATACACTAATGAGATACTTGGAGTGATTTTGCAATTCCTATCCTACCATACTAACAGACAAATGAATAAACAAAAATGGGGAACTAATTTACAAATCCATTCCACTGATTTCACGGAAATCCACCAGTGGAATGGATTTATCTAGTCATTTTGACCACAGAGGCACTAGATTCAGATTATACACAAATTCTATATAGAATGAATTTCTACACAGAGTATCTACACAGAATTCAGAATTTGGAAAGAAAAACCAATTTGTAGAATTTCTATTTCTCCTTCTTAGTGTTTCAAAACCACATTCAACTGTTCAACAAAAACCAAAACACACACCACCCCTCCTCTATTCCAGATGATTTTCCTATTTATCTTTCCCAATGGAGAGAGACCAACATTCCTCTCTGTTTCTGGGGTTTTGATTTTACCAAGATTAGTGGTAAAAACTCCTAATTTACATTATGACATCTATTTTGCATAAGACAACAAAACTCCTAATGTTAAGACACCTTGATTAACCCTTCCCTTAATCCAACTTGTCTAGAATGTCAAGTTTGGAGTTTACAAACATGAAATGCCAATATAAAATGTTACATTTTGAAGATGCTATAAGGTAACATGAAATGTCAAAACTATATTAGTCTTATTCTTTTCCCTCTTGTGTATGTTGATCTTGTTGAAGGGGTGCTCCTGCACCATAGTCCCCAGGAGAAGAGATCTCAAGCCCCTTTGAGATCAGAGTTTGGAGGTCTGCACCATATTTTGTAATATGATCTACAGTTATCCAAACTACCTCTGAATCTGGTTGCCCTTGCCAAGCCACCAAATACTCTAGGTATTCTTTGTTCCTGGTCTTCTTGATCACTCGTGAGTCTAAGATATGCTTCAATTTTGGTGGATCATGCCTTGGAATATCATCATCTGCTGCATCCTACAATGGTTCTTGGTCTACATTTGCATTTGGCTTGTATGGAGTCAAATCACATACATTGAAAATGGGTGACAATCCAAGATCAAGAGGAAGTTGGATCTCATATGCATTCTGCCCACACTTCTTTAAAATCTGACATGGTCCAATCTTCCTCTACATTAGCTTGGTATACTTACCTTTGGGGAGCTTCTCCTTCTTCACATTTACCCAGACCAAATCTCCAACCACAAACTATAAATCTCTTTTCTTTTTGTTACCATATGTTTTGTACTTTAGTGTAGCTTGTTGGAGTTGGTTTTTGACCTGATCATGTACTTCTTTGATAGCTGAAGCAAAAGCTTCACCATCTGCACTAATAGGCTCTCCTATAGGCAGATCTCTCAGCTCCAGAATACCTCTCGGATGAGTACCATAGACCACCTGAAAAGGTGATTTTCCTGTACTCCTATTAATGGTGTCATTATAGGAAAATTCTTCTTGTGGGAGGATATTATCCCATTTCTCTCCATGCTACCTGGTTAAACACCTGAGTAGATTACCCAATGAATGGTTAACAACTTCAGTCTGTCCATCTGTTTGAGGATGGTAGGCTGATGAGAAGGACAAATTAGTTCCAAGCTTCTTCCAAAGAGTTCTCCAGAAGTGACCAATAAACTTCACATCTCTGTCTGATACTATGTTCAATGGCAAACCATGTATCCTCACTATCTCTTTGAAAAACAAATCAGCAACATATGAAGCATCACAAGTGGTTTTACATGGCAAGAAATGTGCCATTTTACTGAATTGGTCTACTACCACAAAAACACTATCATATCCTTTCCTTGTCCTAGGCAAACCTAGTACAAAATCCATGCTTATGCTCTCCCATGGCTTAGAAGGAATGGGTAATGGCTGATACAAACCTGGATTTGTGGATCTTCCTTTGGCTTTCTAACATATTACAGATGCTTCCACAAATTTTCTCACATCTGACTGTAACTTCAGCCAATAGTAATGCCTCTTCACAAGATCAAGAGTTTTATCAAGACCAAAATGTCCTGCCATAGCCCCACAATGTTTTTCTTGAATAATATTCAGTCTCATAGAACATCTTGGAATACATAGTTGTCCACCTTTGAAAAGTAATCCATCTTGGATCAGAAATTTAGAAAACTGAACATGATACTTGTCTCCAAAAGAAGTACATACCTTGTAGATCTCGCCAAAGTCTTCATCATCACCATACATTGTCTTCAAAGAATCAATCCCAACACTCTCCAATTGGATCTGATTGATGGTCAAAACTCTCCTGCTCAAAGCATTTGCTTCTTTGTTCTTAACCCCTTTCTTGTGCTTGAGTGTGAAAGTGAAAGCTTGCAGAGTTTCCACCCACTTCATGTGCCTATGGTTCAGCTTCTCTTGACTGTTTATGAAACTGAGGGCCTGGTTATCTGTGAACACTATGAATTCTTTGGGCATCAAGTAATGCCTCCATTTCTTAAGTGACTGGACTAGAGCATACATCTCCAAATCATAGGATGAGTATCTCTTCTTGGCATCATTTAATTTCTCACTGAAGAATGCAATAGGCCTTCCTTCTTGACTAAGTACTGCTCCAATTGCAATATGACTTGCATCACATTCTACTTGAAAAATCTTGCTGAAGTCAGGAAATGTAAGAACTGGATGCTTGGCCACCTTCTTCTTCAATGTTTCAAAGGAATTATCTGCCTCCTTTGTCCATGTAAACTTGCACTTCTGTCCTCCCTTTATGGTGTCAAGCATGGGTGCACAAATATGACCAAATCCCTTTATAAACTTCCTATAAAAGGTTGCTAATCCATGGAAACTTCTAACATCATTCAAGGTTTTGGGTGTTGGCCAAGACAATATGGCACTTACCTTCTCTTGATCCATTTTCAGTTTGTTATGTGAGATAACAAATCCCAAGTAGATGATTTCTTCCTGCATAAATAGACACTTTGCTAAATTGATCATTAGCTGCTCTTCATATAACCTTTTGAGAACCAAGTCTATATGGATGAGGTGCTCTTCCCTCATATTACTGAAAATCAGGATGTCATCTAGATATACTATGACAAATTTACCTATGAATTCTCTTAAGACCTCATTCATCAATCTCATAAAGGTACTAGGGGCATTGGACAAACCAAATGGCATGACCTTCCACTCATATAACCCCTCATTAGTCTTAAATGCAGTTTTCCACTCATCACCAGGTCTAATCCTAATCTGATGATAGCCACTCTTTAGATCTATTTTGGTGAAGTATTTAGCACCTCCTAAACAATCAAGTAAATCTTCTATCCTAGGGATTGGAAACCTATACTTGATTGTTATCTTGTTGATAGCCCTTGAATCAGTGCAAAGTCTCCAAGTGCCTTCTTTCTTTGGTGCTAGTACAACAAGTACTGCACATGGGCTTAAACTTTTGCCAATTAGGCCTGTCTCCAACAATTCTTCAATTTGCCTTGCTGCCTCTATATTCTGATCTGGAGTGAGCTTATATGCTGCTTTGTTTGGAAGTGTAGATCCTGGGATCAGATCTAACAATGGCTAATGTCCCTAATAGGTGGTAGGGAACTTGGCATCCCATCAGAGATAATGCCTTTGTACTTGTCCAATAGCTCTTGGACAGCTGGGTCTATGAATTTTTGTCTCTTCTCTCCCTTGACTTCTTGCTGCTGTTCCTTGTTCACCTTCAGGCAAGGAATTAGAGCATATGCAACTGCTCCTTCTTCTCCTATCCTCTTCATGAATTGTTCACCTTCTACCATCATCACCTTAACTTCTTTTCCTTTTGATTCCACCTCATTCTCCATTAATGGTAGCAATTCTATCACCTTACCATTCTTGGTGATTGAATAGATGTTTCTGAATCCATCATGGTATGCTTTCAAATCATACTGCCATGGTCTTCCAAATAGGAGATGGCAAGCATCCATCTTGGCAATGTCAAACAATATCCTATCCTTGTATGGGCCAATTTGAAATTCTACCCAAGCTTGTTCTTCTACAACTGTTTGCTGACCTTGGGTGAGCCATGAAATTTTATATGGGCAAGGATGTGGCAGTCTCCTAAGCTTAAGCTTTTCTACCATCTCAATGGATACAAAATTCTCAGTAGATTCAGAGTCAATCAGAACTTTACATACCTTTCCTCCTACCTTGCAAGTAGTTCTGAAGAGAGACTTCCTTTATGGAGGTTCTTTTCTAGGCATCTTCATGGTGGTCATTGCTCTTCTAATCATTAAAGATTCTCCATTCTTAGGATACCCATAACTGTTAGGAACATTCACACTTGGATTAGTGCTTGAGCTTGCTACACTTTGACAATCAAATTCTTGGATCAGATTGATCCTCTTTTCTCCTATTGAACTTGTTGCCTTTGTTGGACATCTGCTGGCTATATGGCCTTCTTGATTGCAATTGTAACATCTGATAGGTCCTCTGCCCTAAGATCTTCCTCTAAATGGTGGTCTTCTACCCCTGAAGTTTCCCTTTTGATTGTAGCTTCCCCCTTGGTTCTGACTGTTGTCTCCTCTACTGTTCTCTTGGTTGGATTCACTGTGGTATCCAAATCCTCTACCTCTAAAAGGACTTCTTCCTCCTCTCTGCTGTCTTCCTCTACCTCTATTGTTCTGCTCATGCGTTCTCTTTAACTTTTCTTCCACTTTGTGTGCCATTTGATAGCATTTTTGAACTGTATTTGGATTATGCAGATTTAGGTCTTCTTGGATGTTGAACCTCAATCCATTGAGGTACCTTGCTACCTTCTCTTCCTCACCTTCCCTTACCTTTGTTTTTACACACAGCTTCATGAATTCTTCTGTGTATGAGCTGACATCTAGCTCCTTCTGCTTCAAATTCTATTTCCTCTTATGTAATTGGATATTGTAATCCAATGGAACATAGGCCTCTTTGACCAATGCCATCATTCTCTTCCATGTTGCAACTCTGTTCTTTCCCTCTTTCACCCTGTCATCTTGGATGAAATTCCACCAGGTTAGTGCAACTCCTTTCATTTTGGACTAAGCCATCTTCACTCTTTGGTGTTCTGGTATTTCCTCAGTCTCAAAGAAATTGTTTAAGGAGTCTATCCATTCCATTACTGAATCAGGTTCCATTTTTCCTACAAACACTGGCAGGTCTATTTTCACATCCATGGTCCTTCTTTCCATGGACCTGAGGGCATTGAGTAAGGGTCTCTGGTCTACAGGAACCACTAGCTCTTCCTGCTCTGGGGTCTCCTCATCATCCCCATCTTCTCGTTCACTAGAGTTTTCTTCCCCTTTCTCCACTCTGTCCCTCAACTTCTCTAGTTCTTCCTTCAATGCCTGATTCCGAGCTCTATCAGCTCTACTCTATGCTATTTGCTTTCTTACCAAGGTTGTCAATTTAGCATTAGTCATCTTTGCTAGAAAAGTTTCTGAATCTTCTCCTTCTGACATTTTGCTTTCTCCTTCTACCCCACAGATACTTCTTGCTCTCTTTCTCCTTCTACTGCTAGATGGAACAAACACTTTTCAAAATCAAAATACACAACAACCTTTCCTAGAGCTTTCTCTAGCTCTGATACCACTTGATGCAGACCCACAGTCGGAAACATCTACCAATGGTGGAATTAGATAGTTGTCGTACTATCGGCAAGGGTTGATGGATGTCTTACCGATATACCTCTATCGGCCGGACTAGTATCCATCGGCATCTCTCAACTTTTTCACCCCGAAACTCATCTCCCACCGATATACACAGCACCAACTTCACCGTCGGTCAGACATTATACTATCGACCCCCTTCAAGACCATCGCACCGATACTTTGTGTCACTCCGATGACTCTTCAAAACGCACCTTCGTCGGCTAGACATCCACTGTCGGCATAGCTTTACATTTGTTCTCCGATACCAATACTCTTGCCAATGTGCCTTATCTTCATCTTGCTCTTCGGTGAGACCTCTTTCATCAGTTACGCCAACTATTCTTACACCGACGCAACTGGCCACACCAATGTACCTTCACTTCTACCTTCCGTTGGCCAGACTCTTCCTGATATGCTTTATATCGGCAACACTCTGCCTTTCGGTAAGACTCTTAAAGTCTTCCTCGATGGGTAGTCTCCTACCGATGAACTCCCTATTGGCGACACTTCCCCGTTGTCACCCTGATCAGTGAGAACATGCACTGTTGGCTAGATTTTCCTCCCATCCTTCGATGATAATGTTTACGCCGATGCCCCTACTATCGGCGTGACTCCGTTGATCAGCACAACTTTATTGTCCTTTGCCAATATTCCTTTTCACCCTGATGCCTTAGGCCAATGCTATCATCAGTGAGACTTTCACCATCAGACCAACACAACTCCTTTTCACTGATACGCCGATACGCTCCTACTATCGGCGTGACCCCTTCTCATTGGTGAAGCCTTCAACAGTTCTCCCGATGACTATTCTCACACCGATGACCCGAATGCAAGATACACACAGAAGGTTATCTCATACAAATGACAGACACTCATAACTGGTGTCTTCTCACCATGCAACAGCAAAACATGCAATCATCATACAATTGACATATACATAGTAAATATACTTCCACAGACAGTCTCGACATTCACTTAGGACGTATACAACCAATATACCCAAATGGACACTTAGCTGCAACAATGGTATACATTGATGAGATACTTGGAGTGATTTTGCAATTCCTATCCTACCATACCTCACAAACAAACAAATAAACAAAAATGGGGAACTAATTTACAAATCCATTCCACTGATTTCACAGAAATCCACCAGTGGAATGGATTTATCTAGTCATTTCAACCATAGAGGCACTAGATTTAGATTATACACAAATTCTATACAGAATGAATTTCTACACAAAGTATCTACACAGAATTCAGAATTTGGAAAGAAAAACCAATTTGCAGAATTTCTATTTCTCCTTCTTAGTGTTTCAAAACCACATTCAACTGTTCGACAAAAACCAAAACACACACCACCCCTCCTCTATTCCAGAGGATTTTCCTATTTATCTTTCCCAATGGTGAGAGACCGACATTCCTCTCTATTTTTGGGATTTTTATTTTACCAAGATTAGTGGTAAAAACTCCTAATTTACATTATGACATCTGTTTTGCATAAGACAACAAAACTCCTAATGTTAAGACACCTTGATTAACCCTTCCCTTAATCCAACTTGTCTAGAATGTCAAGTTTGGAGTTTACAAACATGAAATGCCAATATAAAATGTTACATTTTGAAGATGCTATAAGGTAACATGAAATGTCAAAACTATATTAGTCTTATTCTTCTCCCTCTTGTGTATGTTGATCCTGTTGAAGGGGTGCTCCTGCACTAGTGGTGTACAAAGAGAGTTGGAGAGCTATCAGGATGGTGATTCCACGTAGAGATCATCGTGCTAAGAGAGTGAGGAGACATGGGCGACCAGAGGGATTAGGCATACTGGTATGTATTGAAACTTTTGCTAAAAGCATGTTTTTGATAGGCTAGAAGCGTCATAAATGTACACACTTCACCAAAAGCAACTAGGTCTGAGAATAGGCAGTTGAGGTCGCTTAGGAGGAAGATAGGTCACTATTAGTAGTATAGATTTCTTATAGGCGTGGCTTGGTCAGTTCTGGAAAAACTAGGTCGCATCCAGTCGGCTAGGAAAAATATAGGCTAAATGCGCATATAGATATAAATGGATCGCTTATAGACAGACAATAGACGCATATAGAGGTTAAGCTCGCATAGAAAGAAAAAGTGCTCGTATATGGTAGATAGCTCGCTTATAGGCTAAGGTGAAGTGCATAAGGATTTCAGCTCGCATGTAGTCCAACAGTGAACGCATATGCAGAATAGATCACTTATGAAGAAGATAGAGATGCATAGGGTAAAAGAGGTCACATGTGATCAATAGATAGGCACATATGAAAAACTGAACCGCTTATGGTAGTTGGAGGCTAGGAGAGCAATAAACAGTCAAATTTTGATATCATTGAAGTAGTGCAAGGGACTGACATGATGAATGGAATGATGCAGGACATACTACCGCCTTTCTTATCACGGGAGCCATATCCTAGGGATTTGCGATTGGTACGATTACTGGATGTAGAGGAGTGGCTAGTGTTAGAGATCCTCATATTATAGCATGTATCGAGATTGGAGCCAGTGTAGGCACATCAAGGACTGATGACGGAAATGGTGGAGCGATGGATGAGTGAGCATAGTGCTTTCCTGTTACCGATAGGAGAGGCTACGATCATGCTGGAGGATGTGTTTTAGATTCTGCGGATTCCTATAGATGGAGACCAAGTTAATTACGATCCTGATTTGGGTCTAGCTACATTCAGGGATTATTTGGGACACTAGACATTGGAGTAGAGGGCTCAAAGATTCTGATGGGGAGGATGGAGGAGCTATGTGACAGACTATAGTGAGTAGTAGTGGCTATCATCAGATGGCTAGTGGGAGATAGGAGAGCTAGAGGCTTTCCAGTAGGATGGGGGATAGTGATGGAGGGGATGTTCTCCTATGGCATAAGATATGCATGGGCAGAGTGTGTGTTGGGATAGCTCTATCATTACCTGCATGATTGTGCGTATATGTTTGGAGCTAGTATGTCGGCAGGGGTTACAGTTTTGTATGTATGGGATTATGAGCATATCCCAGTGACGAGGCCAGAGGGATGGCTGGCTAGAGCTGCAGGAGAGCTGTATGCTAGGATGTATAGAGGAACTTTGACACACTGATAGCATCGAGGAGTAGTGTACTGGTGGAGGGGATTGGATGAGGTGGATAGCTTTGTATGGAGGCCATGGCTTGGATGCGAGAGATGGGAGGAGGATGCAGAGCTTGTCTATGCTAGGCAAGCGAGATACATTTTGTGGAGCGACATATATATTATAGAGTACTATTTGCCAGAGAGGGTTTTGAGATAGTTTGGTATAGCACAGGCAGTACCAGTTGGTGATGCCATTTTTGGGAGGACGAGACAGGAGGTTTTTGATTAGGGGCTAGAGGTTGTGGTTGAGACTGCTTTGGCAGAGAGAGATGGGCTACATCTAGTAGTATGGTAGTGGGGACAGGTTCCTGTGGATCCAAGGACACTACTAGACTATGATGCATACTGGGCAAAAGCTAGACTGACACGGTTGATGCGGGTTGGATAGATTGGGGAGATTGGGATGGAGAGATCAGTTAATAGGAGACAATGACAAGCTCCACCAGCATAGGCTGTTGTACTAGCAACACCAAGGATACAGATGCCTGGACAGATGCTAGGACAACCTCAGATACTTGCACAGCCTCAGGGGCAGATATTGGTGGGTGATGATGTTGGGATTATGTAGCTGCGGAGACAAATTAGAGAGGAGAGGAGATGGAGGTAGCGAACTTAGATGAGGTTGAGGAGAGTGGAGATAGACAGACATCAAACGGTAATTGGCTTATGGCATGCTAGAGCTCAGGCTCAGACATATCAAGCTCAGTTACAGTTGAGAGCACAGGCTGGAGATGGACAGGATTATGGTACACTAGCTAGGGTGACAGGAGAGAGAGATGTAGCGAGATAGAGTGAGCAGATGATGAGGATAGAGCAGGATGCGACTGTACAGTAGGTATAGGCTATGAGGGCTGAGAGAAATGGTCTACGAACTGAGAGAGATATGGCTATGCAGCAGCGGTAGGGGATGATGAGTGAGCGAGAGAAAGTAGTGACTGCACTAGGGACAGATGGGGTGATGATGTACTTGGTGACATAGTTGACACAGGTATAGGTAAAGCTATAGAGAGTACAGGGTGAGGCTGAGTACTACAGAGGCTTATATTATGGGGTTGTGCCAGCAGAGCAGAGGCAACCTAGCTTCAGGAGCAGTTTAGGGGCTTCAGGTTCATGGAGGTTAGGTGGATCTCAATCAATAGCCTTAATGATGGGGCCACCGAGAGATAGAGGGCTAGGTGTAGGACCTAGTGGTGATGGTCAAGGTGAGGGAGCTGCCAGTAGTCACTAGGGCTACCTTGTTTATATTGTATCATGATGAGGCCTAGAGCTGATTGTACATACATTCTTTATGACTCAGCTTGTATATGTAAACACTTGTATATTGACACATGTATATATGTATGATGGAGTATTGTTGATCGATATGATGTTGTAATGGATGCACTTGTTGGGATTATGATGGTTATGCATGTTGTATTTGTATGTTCATGGATTATGTATGGATGTTTATGCAAATGACATGTATGGAAATGATATAATAATACAAATATGTAAATGGTTATTATATGAATGGACTTATGCATATAGATAGATGATAATGAGATGATATATGAGGAACTTATGTATGTCTAACACACTTGTTTTGCAGGATAAAAGATGTGGAGAAAGGCGATGGAAATGATTGATCTTGGCTAAGTTCTATATAGGCGAATAATAGATGGATAGATGATGTGATGGGTAGGTTTTTTAAGTAATTGCTCAAAAATGAAGAAATGCAATCCTTATGTTTGATATAGCATGTGGATGTTATGCACCAGGGTATAGAAGACCAAGGTGTCAAGATATCCAATGCGGAACTAGAATGCTACAATCTTGTCTGAACACATGAGGTCAAGATGTTGAGCCAACATGCACAAGATATGTATAACAGCTAGTGTTGTGAGATGGACTTTGATGCTACAAGCAATGGTTTGAGCTTATCTCCACTACACATAGTGATAGCTTGTTGGTTATATGTATGGAGCTTGTCTTAACATAGAATAGTCTCAAGTGCATAAGAGACTGTTTAGCTTCTCAGATGCTAGAGATATTGATATGTAAGATGCTAATCCCAACACGTACAAGATACCAATACACATAGGAAGAGAATAAGATCATCCCACAAACACGACATACGAAAACAATATGACCATGCCCCATTCCTTACTTCATCGCAACATACCAAGATATAGATAGATCAAGGCAATCTTGATTAGGCATAGAAAAGGGACAAAAGATAAATCAAAAGATAAACAAAAGATACTGTCATCACGTTCTCTTGCCAAATTTAGGTGCTCTTAGATGGATTTAAGCTGGTGCCTTCTTGAGAGGAAAGCTACATCCTGTTGAAGGCTAAAAATGTTAATAAACTGCTATAGCAAATGTTGTCTTAAGGCATGCGGACAAATAGCTTCTGGCTTATTCTTGATTGGTTAAAGTGCTTGAGCTTTCAGTAGACACATAGTTTGCTTCCTGCTTGAGCGGATCAAAGAGAAGAAGATGGAAGATGAAAGAAGATGAAGAAGATGGGGTGGATCATATATACTTGAGTACTGGAAACTTCCTTCGTATTCCAAACTACCTACATACCCTGTATCCACGAGATCAAAACACATTTATGATGAAGATGAGACATGATGAATATGTAGTTCTGGGTTTTATTGATGATGTAAGTGATGAAAGATAGAAGAATATGAGATGAAAGGTTTGAGGATTATTAGAAGAAAGATGAAAGATGGATGATGAAAAGAAGGGGCTATTGTCTTACCCTGAATCAGAGTGCTTCCTTCGCATCTCAGATTGCCTACATACCCTGTATCCACAGGGTCAAGGCTTTAACGATAGAGCTGGGATGTAGTTCTTTCTTATTACACTGGTGATGTGATGTCTTGCGATTTTTGTATGTCAGATGAGCGCAAATTGATTGGAAAGATATGAACCCTGATTGCAAAAAATGTTTGGCCACATTTGTTGTTGGATAAATGCTATGGTTAAAGTTGAAAGTTTACTATGTTATGAGCTAAAGCATTTGATGTGTTATGAGCTATAGATAGCGGTATCCACTTCCAAATAAGACTCAACAAAATGCCCCCAGTGTGGGATGAGGTTTATTATGAAGGAACGACAATGGAGAAGGCATGCAGTCAAGATGCTAAGGTGCCAAAGATATAGTTATTCCAACAATGTCTCAAGTATGATAGCTAGCATTGATAGAGATGAAGGTGGAAAAGGCTATTTATTGCGATGAAATATGAATTATGATATGGATTATGTTGGATAAGATGGTGAAGTGTGATAGGACAAGTGATGATCAAATAAACCAGGCAGATGATGGAAGCTGGTCACTACACATAGCGCTTGCTTGCCAGGTTTTCACTATGGTACTTATCCAATGCGCCTGTTTACCAGGTTTTCACCAGAGGACGGATTATTTATCTTAGACTATTATTTTTTTGCTATCCAAAGCACCACAGAGTGTTTTTCACTATTCGATGGATTTTTTTTTTAGATAGCTGATTACACATGGCGCCTGTTTACCAGGTTTTCACCAAGGTAATAGATAGGAGGGACTCAAGTGTCTAGTTCTATAAATGTTGGTAGTCCCATTAGAGATTGATGTCATTGCACGGACCATGTCGTTATGCTCATAGATGTTGATAAGGGATTGCGTGGATGAGAGATGGATTAGGTAGATAGTGGATGATGAAATAGATTATGAAAGGTTCATGCAAGGATAGATGGATGGGGATAGTGGATTATGAAAGGCTTATGCAAAAGTATGGACCATAGGAAGGTGATAATGGACAATGTAGGATAATGGATGAAGGATGGAGGTATGAAGGTATGTGAAAATGTGGGATGCAAAGGAACCATGACCAACTGTTGCACACACTGCTAAACATCAAAGCTTTAGATGGAAAGGTCAGTGTAGGGAGTAAAAGAGATGCTTGCTTAGGGGAGATAGGTGAGGGAGTGATTTAGGAACCCACAGATACTTCGTATTTTTATGATTTTTGCTTTGCTTGTGGCATTGTTGGATGGAATGGGATGTTTGGAAGGAATTGGAATGTGAGATGGAAGAAGACAATCGAGATTCTTTTGTTTGAGCTATGGATAAGGATGCCTCAATTAGCATGCATGCTTGTTTGCTTAGGAACCTAGACCATTTTGGGCATGGGCTCTTCTTGTGGAGCTATAGGCTCAGCTAGTTTGTTAGATGCGCTAGGTTGTGATTCTTTGCTTTGATGCCCTAAGGCATGAGAATCTTTAGGATTCTTGGGAGGATTTTTAGCTTTAGAAGTAGAGGCATCCAAATTTTTAGTTTTGAATCTCGTGGATTTGATGGAAGTGGGATTGACAGAATGAGTGGAAGCTTTATGCTTAGACAATATGTGCATTTGTTGGACATGATTAGGAATGTAAGGGAATGTATGGATAAGTGGATAAGTAGGCATTGGTAATAATGGAGGTGAGGAAAATGGAGGGATATTGGGAGTTGGAAGTAGTGGAGGTAAATTGGATGGCGGAAAATGTACGGTCACATGCTTTTGTAGGTTATAGAATGGTGAAAGTGGAGGATGTGGAAATAATGTTGAGGGTGGAAGTTTAGGAGTTAGAAGAAGCAGAGGTAGACTAGATGGTGGAAGATGTACAACCACATGTTTTTGGATTTTAGCATGGGTTTTTTGATGGGAAATAGTGGACTTAGGATGGATGGAGGAATTACCAATATCTTTAGCTTGGGGAGGCCGGCGTTTGACACTGGGACTAGGAGTGCTTGGAGAACTAGACTTGAGTTCCTCATTGGATGGAGATGAAGGGGTTGCAGAAAGCATGAAGATGGAAGATCCTGGAAAAAGGTTGGTGATATGAAGGGAGTCATTGATGGTCTTGGAGTTAGAGACCGCTCCTACCAAAGAAGAGCCAGCTTCTATATTAGAAATGGATGTGGATGAAGATTCTTGCAATGTGTATTCACCAGGGCCATGTTCGATGTACTTGATACAGAGATTGGAAGGGGTTTTACTAGATGATGGCTTGAGTAGGTTAGATGGATCTGCATAGGATGAAGATGGATATGCCTCAGTGTTGATAGGAATGCGGTTTGGGCTCTAATATTTAGCTTGGAAGGCACGACAAAATTCAAATGGATTGGGATCAGCTTGGATAGTAACTTCAACACCATTGTGTGGAAATTCAAGGCATTGATGGTATGTGGAAGGAACTGCCTTGAGGGCATGTATCCATGGATGACCAAGGATGATGTTATAAGGAAGATCAATATCAAGGACCTGACAACAAGTTTCTGTAGTGATCATCCCAACTTGGATAGGCAAGAAAATAATTCCTTCTATATCTCTCTCGGCATCATCATATGCTCTGATAGTAATAACCTTGGAGGTGTCAACATCTTTCTCAGAATATACGAGTTGTTTTATCAATTTCAAAGAACATATATTAAGACCAGCTCCACCATCTACCAAGATTCGTTTGATATGACGTTGTTTGACAAATACTTTAATGTGGAGGGCTTCATTGTGTGAGGGATAGATGGAGGGCTGAAGATCTTTGTCAGAAAAGTTTAAATGACAAGGGGCTACAATGCTAGTGACCATAGATTAGAATTGTGAGATATCAATATTGTTAGGCACCGAAGATTCTTGTAAAGCTTTGTCAAGGATAGCTTTATGAGAAGGGGATATGTGAAGCAACTCAAGAATGGATATGTGCGCAGGTGTTTTTCCAAGGTGATCCAAGATATTATAGTTAGGGAATGGTCGAGGAGGATGAACAGGTGCTCCTTGAATAGTAACTCGACCTCTTTGAGTGGTTACAGCAAAATCAGGTGCTTTACCTTGGATAGTAATGGTAGAAATGCGAGCATGATCAATGTGGCCAATGGTAGATGATTCATAGGTATACTGAATGGCATTTCCAGTATGAGGGTTACATGTTTTGTCATGAGATGGAAGTGGATTCTTAAAAGTCTCTAGATCATAGTTTGATGTTGATTGTTGTGTAGGTTGAGTTGTTAAAGGTGTGACCTTGATTAAACCTTGGTCAATGTAATCTTGGATAACATGTTTTAAGCGCATACAACCATTTGTTTTGTGTCCTTTAACTCTATGGAAATCACAATACTCATTTTCTTTGTACCAAGGAGCTTTGAAGAGTAGTTCACCATTTGGTGGTGCATCTGGTAAGATAATATCGCCTGCTTGGAGAAGCTTTCGAAAGATAACTTCCATGGGTTTCGCTAATGGTGGAAATTGTCGACGCAGATTGGAAGTTTGGCGTTGCCGCATTCGTTGAAAAGGTTGTGTTGTTGTAGAAGTAGCTTGGATATTGATAGGAGCTTTCATATTTTGGATGTGCTTTGCATCTACAACACCATCATTGACAATATTCTTATTCTTGTTCCAAAAGTGAGACTTATCGTTGGAGTTTTGAGGATAGTCTTTGTTATCGCGAAAGATCTTGATAGTTCCTTTAGCAATTAAAGCTCATTCAATGATGGTTCCTTTGGAAACAAGTTCATCAAAGGTGCTAGCACTTTGTAATTGTAGTTGGAATGATAGCTCGGGATGAAGATTTTGAATAAAGATATCGAGCTATTGTTTCTCAGGGATTTCCCATGATAGCTTGCTAGCCATATTGCGCCATCATTGAGTGAATGAAGAAAAGGCTTCCCCATTGTGTTCTTTATTGTTGACAAGGTTGTTCATGTTTATCTCATGGTCAATGTTGAAAGCGAAGTGAGATCAAAACTTATTAGCTAACTCTGAAAAAAACTTAATCCCCAGAGGTAAATGAGAGAACCATTCAATAGTTTGTCCTACTAAGCTTCTAGGAAATAGTCTCAAAAGATATGTATTGTCATAAGAAACATTGAGACATGCCACAAAGAATGCTCTAAGATGGTCTTCCGAATTTCCTTTTCCTTTGTACTTGTCAAATTGTGGGATTTCAAAGTGTTGTGGAAAAGGTATCATATGAAGAGACTTGTCAAATGGATAAGCGCATATGTTATCTAGAGAAAATGTCTTCTTGCCTTGTCCTACCGCTTGGTTAATCATTTGTTGAACATCCACTGAAGATAATTGCTGTTGTTACAAAGGGGGTGAAACATGATATGGTGTATATTGAGGTTGCTGTTGTGGGATATATGGAGCCATGACCATTTGTTGAGGTTGCATACTCACAATATATGTCAAAGGATTGGAATGTGACACATATGTAGTTGAAGATTGTTGTCCTTGAGGCACAAGTGGTGTTTGAGTAATATGGGATGAATGGGCACCTAGATTTTGCAGCACATGTGAAGTGGAAGATGGATTGAGATTAGTTAATGGTTGGGAAGTTGGAGTTGGATTTGTGACATGGTAAGTGATGGAAGGATTGGTAGATGTGAAAGAAGGATGGACACTTGGGTTTGTATTTTGGACAACATGGGGATTGGTATGTGTCATGTGTTGGGTGATAATGGGTAAGCCTTGGGTAGCATAAGATGGATTGATGGTGTGTGAAGGATTGGATGAGTATGATAGAATAGATGTAAGTTGCTCAACATAAGTGACCGTAGAGCTAGGATTAGCTTGAGAAACGATAGGAGGGTCACTCATATCAATAAGACTAACATTGGGATTATATGGTGTAGTGGAAGGATTAGTAGAGATGGTAGAAAGCGTATTAGCAGTTGGTATATGGGATATGGTAGATTGTGATGCTCATGAAGCTTGGACAATTGGTTGTGTTGGTATATTTTGGGAGGCTTGCACACTATGAGACATAGGGATAGCTTGTGATGTTTGGGAAGGTTGTGCTTGGGCCACATGGACAACTTGTGTTGTTTGAGGCATATGTTGAGGAACATGGAAAGGTGGAAGGTTCAGATTCTGTGACATGAGAGGGAGCACATTGGTTGGTATGATCAAAGGTTCTAAAGTGTGCTCCGAGCATTGTAGATTAAATGAATCAACAATAGGCAATGAAGAAGATGTGTTGGAAGATGGAGCTTGTGATATGATGGGAGATGATGTGACTATAGTGGATGGTCCCTTTGCAACAACAGTGGGAGTGTTTGGATCTTTCTCTTTAATAGTGGATATATCAAAATCTCTTGGTAGTTTAGTGCTCATGAAAGCAAGTTGCAAAAAGTAGTGATTAGGCTCAGATATAATAAGTCTCTCAACTTGATCCCACACATGGGTATCCTAAAATTCTGATGAGTCATCTTGAGATTGTTCTTCAAAAGTCTCAAAAGCTGTTGGAGGTTGCACTTGTTGTGAGGATGATTCTCCAAGAGTATACCCATGAGGTGTAAACATATGAGGAGGCATACCAATCGTGAATTGAGTTGCGTCCTTAAGAGGTGTCGATCTAAGTTGTTGCATCTCAACTTACAATTTGGCTTCCATTTCAGCTCTATATTGGCTCCTAGTTTGAGGCATGATATTGATGTTGAAAACTAAAGCTAAGCTTGTCAAAGTTTTGAGACCGAAAAGATGATGGTTTGCTGATTGGTTGGTTGGTTGATTCGCTTGGTTGCTGATTTGTTGTTAGTTGGTTTTGCTTGGTTTGTTTATTTCTTGTTGGCTGGTTTCCCTAAAGAATAGCACACACACTCAAGGGAAAAGTTGTTTGATAAAGATTGCTATGTCGCTAATGTTTGCTGAAGCTAAAGTTGATATTTTGCTGATGGATCAAAACGATTGATTTGATGTTTCGTTTGTTGGTTTGGGATCTCAAAAAGATGAAAAGCTCATGAAGTGCAATTGATTGGTAAGATCAAAACAAGGAGACAAAGTCTAGGTATCTACTAATGATCAAAGATAGCTCTAAAAGCTAATGCTGAAGCTGAGCAAGCTAGATTTGTGGCTAATTCGGCCGAGTCACTAAGATTTGCTGGTATTAGACCCCAGGTGACAAGTGATAGCTCATATGCGACTTAGAGAATGCTAAAGGCAACTGGTAATAGCTCAAATGCGGACTGGTTTAAGTTCTGAAATAGGTTACAGTGCTAACCAGAGGCAATCCAAATGTTCAGAGGTGATAACTGTTGGCTCAAAAGTGATTTACTACTGGTTGAAAGTGACTCAAGTTAAGCTAAAGGCAAAAGACTACTATTTAAAGGTGACCTGATTCAGATAAGAGACGATTGACCCTTGTTTAGATGTGACTCTATTTATGCAAAAGGTAATTAACTACTATTTAAAGGTGATTTAGTTCAGGCAAAAAGTAAATAAATGCAGTTTAAAAGTGATTCTATTGTCTATATGCGGGCAATTTAGGCTTAAAAGCAACTGTGTCTGTCAGGAAAGATGTTTGATTTGTGATTTTTGACAAGAAAACAATAATTGTAGTCACTCACATCACAATAATCTTAAACTTGTACAACCTAGGCTAGGAAAGGACTATATTTGTTGAATCCCCTGGCCGTGCTTATTTAAAGCGGATAGCTTCAGGATCTTGCTAGCATCAACTCCCCTCCATGGCACTCACTTCTCATGCATACCAAGATCCAGGTTTCCTTAAAGGCCTATCCCTCACCAAACCTTAGGATTTTCCCTGCTATCTCTTCTAAGAACCATGTGAATTAGGGCCGCTTCAAAGGTCCCACCTTTTGCATCAACAAATAGAGGGTTTTTTGGCTACTACACAAAGTTGCTAATAAGGGCATCCGTTCGGGTGGCTATACATGCGGCAGCGCTACTCTCCATTGTGGAGTCTCCCAGCCTTCAAGGGTTACGCCTTGGAGGGTTTTGGGGGAGGTTGGTTGTCGGTATAATGCAACAACACCCGTTGTTTATGGCTTTCGACACAAACACTTTTCTTATATAGCGGTTCAGAAGGACTTGGCTTTAGCCCATTACTACTTGGGTCGTATCCCTTCTCACACTAGGAAGGTAGGCCCTCTAAAGATAATAACAAGTTCTCATACACCCAAGATCCATTTGATAGGCAAGGGGAGAGGATACTTTTGTTATTAAATTTGGGTTACAATCAATCACATGTAAGCAATCAAAAAAGATAAATCAAGCACGGAGCAAGCAATGATCCATTTTAAGCACCAAGCCCAAATGTTCCTAAATTAGTGAAAAACCACAAGTCTTGGACAGATCGGATCTGCAATAGATATGTTAGTAGTTTGATAACCTCCTTTTCTTGGACAAATCAATAAGATGCTGCACAAATACCCAATTAGTAGCCAACAAAAACAAACTACAAATTATATAGACTGAAACTGCTTAGTTTACCAGAGGTGATTCACTGACTGTCAAAAGCGATCTCTATTTTGGTCACAGGTGAATTACTGCAGATCAAAAGTGATCTCAAAAATGGCAGATGTGAATTGTTTAGGCTTAGAAGTGACGCGAAAAAGCATAAAGTGGTTGGTTAAGGATCATAGGCGACCTAGATTTGCAAAAGAGACAACATGCAACAAAAAACCCTAATTCTGTAGAAAGTGATTCAATTATCTAAAAGTGGCCATTGTAAGATCAAAAGTGATTAGATTAAATGCAAAGGCAACCACTGTTAGTCTAAAAACGATGCAGAATAAACAAAAAGTGATCACTGTCCACTTATAAGCGATCTGAAAATGGCTAAAGGCAGTAGATTTCAGTGCAGAAACGATGCAGGTATGCAGACAACGACAGTTTTTGCTCAAAAGCGACAAAAACTTGCCGTAAGAGCTCAAAAAATCTGATCTTCATAAAAACAACTTCAAACAGCAAAGTTAATCAAGGTCATGGGTCCCACCGGGCATGCCAAAATGTGATAGGTAAAAAATTAGGTGAATAAGATCAAGCATAGCCATGAAAACCTAACCCTACCATCATCAAAGAATCTAATCTAAATGAAATCAAAAAGTAATGCAATTTAAGCACAATATCACCTAGATTTTGTGATTCCTTGTTTATGATGTGGATTGCTTCTTCAACAATGAACAATTATGAAGATAAAAGCTGCCATGATAGATGATAATGATAAATGCTCAATGGATGGTATGAATGCTCAAATGCTCAAGATGATAATGTAGACGCTATATGAATGCTGGATAGATTGTAGTATGGAATGAGAGGGTGTTTATATAGAACTCAACTAAAATTAATCAACGGTGGAGATTCAGTGGCTATGTGAAGGGCTAAGATTGAAAGATAGACATAGATGAATGTGAAGATGACAAGTGGCAGGAAGATAGGGCTCATGTGTGCTTGTGTACATAAAAAGTACTACATGTGAAAGATATTAAATAAAATGATGTAGTACCAGTTATCTTTTTAAATGAAAGAGGCACACATGTCAGCTCATAAGATAAATGATAAGATAAATTAATTAAATAAATACAATTTATTTAATTAATTGGAAAGTCGGCTTATGAAATGAATCTTTAATTAAATAAATAAGATTTATTTAATTAAAAATAGATAGAATGAAGATAATTAAATAATCGAAGATTGTTTAATTATAGTTTAGAAGAAATAGCTAATGAATTAATTAAATAAATATAAATTCATTTAATTAATAGAAGAAATATGTGTGTTAGGAATATTGCTCAAGTGTGTTAGACAAATGCAGATGTGTGATAATGCGATATTTGAATGCTAATGATAATGAGTCAATTTTAGGTGTCTACAATATGTGTGAGTTCTTAAACTATATTAAATTGGAAGTTAGTGGACTTAAGTAGACCAAGAGGTTAAAAGTGTTTTATTATCTTTTATGATTTAAACCTATTAGGGTTGATAGATTGAACTTAGTTAGAAGACCATTTTTGAGAAATGATAGTACTCATTAAGATATATATGGATGAGGACATACCTTGTATACTATGTTTGTTCATGTTATGTGAAATGTGAATTCAAATAATGCCATGTGGTCTAGGGAAGACTAGAGGTATTTGTTTCCATGTTTTGTTATTATTGGTGCAGGAGCACCTACCTGACAGCTGGCCTCCATGAGGCAGTTAGTTAGTTGAAGTCTTGTTAATGTTTCCAAGAAGGTCTGATAAGACCAATGCATGTAATAAGGTCATGTTGACCGTGCTTTACTATTTTTAGCTAGTTTGTTAAGACAGCTGTTATGCTGTAGGTCCGGTTGGATCTCCCAGCCGCCTGGAGAGATTTCCCAGCCACTTGGAGTCGGGTCAGTAGTACTCGCAAGAGATCCTATTCATGCATGAGGATCGGCTGGTCTTGAGACAGATTGAGAGATAGATGTTGAGAAGTTAGATTGCATTGAAGAGGAGAGACAGAGAGGAGAGACTGAGTATTGTATTGCATCTTTTGAAATCAATAAAGATCCTGTTTGTGTTCATTTTCTGTTTGATCTCCATTGTGAAATTGATTTGCTGTTTTGGTGGTTTCATGGATTCGCTGATCCATTCCACCGGTTGATTTGTCGAATCGGTGGAATGGCTCTGTACAGTAGTTTAGGGTTTAGTTTGCATTTTGTGTTTGTTTGCATGCAGGTGTGCAGGATCGCAGTCGAGAGGTGTTGAGGACCCTAGCATGGGTATGTGCTAGGTCGTGCTGGTAGTTAGAGTCTGGAAAGTTGTCCAGGACGCGGATCGGGTCACCTCAGGAGGTTCGGCGGATCAAAATTCGCTAAGGTTGGAAAAATCCATTGCAACGGCATCATCAGGATATTTCTGTGTATATCCTGCAGTTACTTCGGGCGTCATCCGAGTAAGTGGAGAGAAGCATGATGCAGTCGATTGCATAAGGTGAATGTGCATTGGGGTGATCATCATCAGGTGTTGCCGAGGAGGAGCGTATCGGCATAAGGTAGAAGATCGGGTTGGTAAAACCATCGCGGGCCGATAATGTTAAGTTTGGCCGACAGCAGGATATTGAAGGAACTGCATGTGACGTCATCGTCATCAGGATATCGGGGCAGCAGGATATTGAAGGAGCTGCATGTGACGTCATCGTCATTAGGATAATCGTCATTAGGATATCGGGGTGACATAAGCATCGAAGGAAGGGTGCATGAGGTTGTCGTCATCAGGATATATGGGAGGAATCGGATGTTCTATATCCTGCTGATGAACATGATGTTGAACATCATGATGCTGAAGATAGAGGTTGGCGGTAAGATGAACAGTGAACATCAGGAGGATGTTTGCGCTTGCCGAATGTGATGATGCTGCCGATAGTCAAATATGATGATGCTGCTGACAGACGAAGAGTCGAAGGTTTGTCTGTAGGAGGATATCGGTCGGCAGAGAAAATATGATGATGCTGACAGTGTTAAGGGAAATATGATGATGATGATGGGTTGCGGACATCCATGCTATATGTCAAGGTTTTAGGGTGGATGCCTCTGCATCATAGTGGTATCAGAGCTCAGCAAAAGGTCTGGGCTGTTGTGTGTTGATTCTGTCACCGAAAGGGCAGAGGTAGAGTTGATTCTGTCACTGAAAGGACAGAGGTAGAGGAGTGAGAGGTTGACAAAATGCCTCCGAAAGGTAATGGTACTGCAAGGGAATTGCAGGAGATGAAGGAAAAACATGCCAGAGAGATGAGGAAGATGAAGGAGCTTGCTGAAGCACTTCAAGCCAGGCTTGTAGCCCTGGAAAAGAACAAAAAGAGGGCAGTGGAAGACAGTGAATCTGAAGAAGATGAAGATGCTGTTGAAGAGTATGAAGAGGTAGCTGAAGATCTGGATGCTGAAGACTAGAGATTTGCAAAACTGTTAAAGGCAGTGCAGAGTGATAAACCTAAGGTAAAGGTTGATGTTTCCAAGTATAATGGAAGTTTGAATGAAGATGAGTTATTGGATTGGATTGCTGCACTTGATAATCACTTTGAATGTGAAGATGTTGCTAAGGATTAGAAGGTAAAGATTGCAAAGACCAAGTTAGGAGGTCATGCTTTGGTATGGTGGGATTATGTACAATCCGAGAGAAGGAAACAAGGAAAGTCAAAGATCACTTCATGGGATAAAATGGTAGCAAGGATCAAAGGTAAATTCTTGCCCAAGGATTATGAAATTCAGATGTTTAAGAAGCTGCAATTTTTAAGGCAAAAGGAAATGGATGTGAAGGCATATACTGAGGAGTTTTATAAGTTAAGTATGAGATCTGGTCATCATGAGAATGAGGTAGAAAAGGTGGCTAGGTACTTGGCTGGTTTGAGGTTGAACATATAGGATGAGTTAGTTTTAGCTAACCCTAAGAGTGTGGAGGATTGTTACCAAATGGCAATCAGGATTGAAGAAAAGATGAATAGGAGACAAGATAAGTCCATGAGAGGAAGAGGCAGCAATATGAGGGGAAGAGGAGCAGCCCCTACAATAAGGCAAGCCAATGAGGGTCAAGAAGACACTGGTAAAGGACAGGGACAGTCTGATTTCAGAGGTGGATGGAAAGGTAATAAAGGCAGATTTGGAAGTGGTAGAGGTTCTACTACATTTTCAGGCAAGTGTTACACCTGTGGTGAGTTTGGTTATCCATTTTTCAAATGTCCAGAAAGTAAAGGTTCATCATCCAGAAATGATAGAACAAATGACAAGAGAGTACAACTTGTGCAAGAAGAGAAAGTAGAGCAAAGTGTGCAGAGTTCAAACACTTATCAAGGAGATTATGGATATCCTGAGGAGGGAGAAGCATTGATGCTAAGGAGAATTAGTCTGTAGACATCAAAGGATATGATGCAAAGAAGAGCTCTTTTCAAGACCACATGCAAGAGCAAAGGTAAAGTATGTAAGGTTGTCATTAATACTGGTTCAACAGACAACATGGTATCTCAGGAAATGGTGGATAAACTGAATTTGGAAAGGATTCCACACCATCACCCTTACAAGGCATCTTGGGTGAGTGATAGTCAATCACTTTTTGTCTATGAACAGGCATATGTGGATTTTCAGATTGGGGCATATCAGGATAGAGTTTTGTGTGACATTTTGCCCATGGAATGTTGTCACCTACTGTTGGGTAGACCATGGCAATTTGATAGAAGGGTACTGTATGATGGGTATGCTAATACCTACACCATCAAGAAAGATGGGAAGACTATTATGTTGATGCCATTGCAGGAAGATGCTGCAGCACAGGGGGTAGCCAAAATCATTTTAGTGGGAAAGAATGAGTTTGTGCAGATGCCTATAGGAGCAGGCATAAAGGCAGTTGAGGACACTGCAGGGAAAGAAGTTGTTAAGAACAACAGGTTGAAGAAAGCTTCAGTTTTGACTGACAGAGGTCAGCAACAGGTTCAGAAACAGGTTTGCAAACAGCAACCAGTTGAGAGGAATGACAAGGATGTTGTCATAGTTGGGACTATTGTTTGTCCTATAAAGGTTGAAAGGAAGATAGAGTTGAACATTGCAGAAGTTCAAGAGGCAGTTCAGACAGAGGTTCTGGTCAGACAACCTGACAAACACAAGGTATGTGTGAGAAAGGCCTACATTGACAGGCATGAGGATTTACTTGCAAGAAAGCAAGTTACAGTTCAGAAGTCTTGGAGCAGCCAAGAGCCAGCAGAGGACAAAGCTGGAACAGGTCAGAACACTGACATGACAAAGTGTAAAGGTGGAGGACTTCCACATCCTAACTCATGGGACATGAGTTCTTTTCTGTTGGGGAGTATGGTGCAGGAGCACCTACCTGACAGCTGGCCTCCATGAGGCAGTTAGTTAGTTTAAGTCTTGTTAATGTTTCGAAGAAGGTCTGATAAGACCAATGCATGTAATAAGGTCATGTTGACCATGCTTTACTATTTTTAGCTAGTTTGTTAAGACATCTGTTATGCTGTAGGTCCAGTTGGATCTCCCAGCCGCCTGGAGAGATTTCCCAGCCGCTTGGAGTTGGGTCAGTAGTACTCGCAAGAGATCCTATTTATGCATGAGGATCGGTTGGTCTTGAGACAGATTGAGAGATAGATGTTGAGAAGTTAGATTGCATTGAAGAGGAGAGACAGAGAGGAGAGACTGAGTATTGTATTGCATCTTTTGAAATCAATAAAGATCCTGTTTGTGTTCATTTTCTGTTTGATCTCCATTGTGAAATCGATTTGTTGTTTTGGTGGTTTCATGGATTCGCTAATCCATTCCACCAGTTGATTCGTCGAATCGGTGGAATGGCTCTGTACAGTAGTTTAGGGTTTAGTTTGCATTTTGTGTTTGTTTGCATGCAGGTGTGCAGGATCGCAGTCGAGAGGTGTTGAGGACCCTAGCATGGGTATGTGCTAGGTCGTGCTGGTAGAGAGAGTCTGGAAAGTTGTCCAGGACGCGGATCGGGTCACCTCAGGAGGTTCGGCGGATCGAAATTCGCTAAGGTTGGAAAAATCCATCGCAACGGCATCATCAGGATATTTCTGTGTATATCCTGCAGTTACTTCGGGCGTCATCCGAGTAAGTGGAGAGGAGCATGATGCAGTCGATTGCATAAGGTGAATGTGCATTGGGGTGATCATCATCAGGTGTTGCCGAGGAGGAGCGTATCGGCATAAGGTAGAAGATCGGGTTGGCAAAACCATCGCGGGATGATAATGTTAAGTTTGGCCGACAACAGGATATTGAAGGAACTGCATGTGACGTCATCGTCATCAGGATAATCGTCATCAGGATATCGGGGCAGCAGGATATTGAAGGAGCTGCATGTGACGTCATCGTCATCAGGATAATCGTCATCAGGATATCGGGGTGACGTAAGCATCGAAGGAAGGGTGCATGAGGTTGTCGTCATCAGGATATATGGGAGGAACCGGATGTTCTATATCCTGCTGATGAACATGATGTTGAACATCATGATGCTAAAGATAGAGGTTGGCGGTAAGATGAACAGTGAACATCAGGAGGATGTTTGCGCTTGCCGAATGTGATGATGCTGCCGATAGCCGGATATGATGATGCTGCTGACAGACGAAGAGTCGAAGGTTTGTCTGCAGGAGGATATCGGTCGGCAGAGAAAATATGATGATGCTGACAGTGTTAAGGGAAATATGATGATGATGATGGGTTGCGGACATCCATGCTGTATGTCAAGGTTTTAGTGTGGATGCCTCTGCATCAATTATCTTGGAAAACAAGGGTATTGATATTTCCATGCATTGGGTTAGAGTAGTTAAACCCTAGAATCATAACTCGAAGGGTTTAGGAAACTTATAACCCTTATGTCAGATATGACAGTGATTTTGTATTTAATGCTCGATAGTGAAGAGTCAAGTAAACCATAGAGTAAGAAAAAAAGAGTCTAAATAGTACTTTAATAAATTTAAAGTGATTCTATGATAGATTCAAAAATTGTTATATTGCACAAGGATGTTATATATTTGAGTCAGAAAGTAGAATGGCAGGAGGTCATAGACCTTATAAATCACAAGTATGCAAAGAGGGACTCTGTGAAAGGTTGGAATTACCTAAACCTATATAATGCACGTATATCCTAGATTAAGGATTAAGTCAGATCTACTAGAATGGATTACAGTACATAAAAGTTTATGTCTAGAGTTAATAAGTGAAGAATGTCAAACTATAGGATGAGATAGTCTCCAAGTTGAGTAAGAGGTGTGTGAACTCACGACTATGTTCATTGTGAATGTATATTTATATTGAATCTTTGGCCAAAGTAATGCATCCATCTTTGCATGCATTAGTCAGTTCATTATGCTCCAAATTTGCATAACCATTGAGTAGTGTCATACTTAGTTAGAGGGAGTCTATAGTTGTATGACCGTTTTGGTTATGTAGGACACAACACTAGAGACTCGGATGGAAAAAAAATGTTGGTTCTATATATCTATAATCTTCATGAAGGGTAAGGCCACTTCCAAGAAGGAAGGTGTGCGGGGGACCACCAGTCTATGGTTGGAGGTAAAGCACTCGGATGATGCTCTCCCTCCCAAGTAGAAGACAAGTGGAGACTTCTAAAGACAGATATCAATATTCTAGATGCATTATATTCCATGTTATGACTTATGACAATCAAATTTATGATGTAAAATTATTCTTTATGCCAAGTGAAGTTTATGTATTGTAAATGAAAAGTGAAAGGATTTTACTATGATTCTATCTTTGAATATGTTGTAAGTTCAAGGTTTAAAATATTCAGAAAGATATACTTTATTTCTTTTGATTATGTAAATGATTTATATATTTTAAAAAAAAAGTTTCTCTCTCATGTTTAGCATGTTTATATACTTCTTGTAAATTCTTGAGTTTCTTCAAGTAATTTGAGAAGGCATGTTACAATTTTCACCACTACTACATAGCTGAATAATAATGCTACCACATGTGTTGGGTTATCCATTGCGAATCATGTTTGCCATTATAGTACCATTCCATCTAACTACATTAATTACACTCCTAATGTCACTCCACCTACATCTAAACCTCCTATTACATTCCAAAAGGCTACTCATACACAATCACCTAGTCCTTGATTTCAATCGGTACCTATTTCAACTTCTGATCCTATCATAAACAAATTGTTGAAGGACATGACCTCCATCCAAGAACAATTGGCTAACATGGGTAATAGTCCACCTAAACCTATCATGACAACACATTATATCCACAACCCTTTGTCCTATTCCATCCTAAGATCTCCTATGCCTGAGAAGTTTGAGAGTCCTTGTTTTAAGGAATATAATGGGAAGGGAGACCCTAATAACCATGGCAATGTTTTCCACTATGTGTAGTGATTTCTTCTTTGAGGATGCAATTTTGGAAAAACTCTTACCTAGGTCCCTAAAAGACACAACCTTGGATTGATTTTGCATGCTACCTCCAAATTATATAACTTCTTTTTTGCAATTAGTTAATAAGTTCCTCGAGCATTTTCAAGCAAACATTTGACCTCAAGTCTCTTTGATGGACTTGGTTCATTGCAAACAAGGAATGAAAGAGAAAATAACAGATTTCATGGATAGTTATCAAGCCCTCTTCTCACAAATCCAATATTCTATTTCAGATGCTGATATATAAAGAATATTTATAGGAAACTCACAACCTCACATCCATGATAAGATATTGTTGATGTGATGCGATTCATTCACTCATCTTTGCATGACTCTTTGTGATTATCAACTTTCAATTAGTTAGGATGAGCATAATCCCTCATCGGCTCTATTTGGTCAATCCAAAGTGTCTCACAATCATTATTTCAAAAGAAAAAAACAAAAACTTCATCAAGATACATGAAATTTTAGAGAATAACATAAGAAAACATGTGGTGGAAACATCATCCCCTATTTCCACCTCTTATAAGTTGAAATCAAAAATAAGAAAACTCACACCATTATTAGAATCCCTCTATGATATCATGACACAACTTTTCCAAAACAATCTCATCAAGCTTTCACCCATTAGACCCCTCAATCCAAGTAAGATGCAATCATCTTCCTTTGATGTGAAGGCCTTGTGGTAATTTCACTGCTCCATTGGCCATGATATTGAAAGATGTATGCATCTTAAACATGAAGTTCAAGACCCGATCGACTCAAATGTCATTCAAGTTGATGGTGTGAATGATAAAGGGAATAAATCAGTGGCTACTGCTAATCAAAATCTTCAAATATATATTGATCCTCTACCTCATCATGAGTCTAATGTTGTTGATATTTGCATGGTGTATGCTTTCCCTCACAAAGAGCGAGTGGATTTGGAACCTGCTATATCTTTTACTCCACATGATGCTACTATCAAAGCTCTTGATGGGCCTCTTTACATTACTATTTGAATCAATGATAAATCTATTTTGCGTGCTATGATAGATCCTATATATGCATGGTCAATGTAGTAATTGAAGAGTTTCTCTACATATATGGTTTACATCGAGATACATATGATGCATCAGAGATGGATATTAAAGCACACCATGGGTCTATCCTTCAAAATCTTGGTGCTTTAACTCTTGAAGTTAAGGTTAGGCCAAGAGTTTTGGATGTTCATTTTTATATCATTCCTACATTGAACTTATTTCATGTGAAGCTGGGCTACCCATGGCTCCGTTCCATGAAGGTAGTCCCCTCTATGGTTCCCAAGTGTTTAAAGTTTCCATTTGAGGGATGTGTCCATGTTGTACATCATAATCAATATCTTCCCATTGCTTGCAATGAACATTTTTCACTTGACTGCTTCTAGCCATAACCAGTTGGAGTTGTTAGACCTAGAGAGGATATATTCTTCTTATCATATCATAAGTTCAAAGAAAAGAAAAAAGTAGACTTATCACTCAATAATATTCCTCCTAGTGATGTTCCTGAACCTCCTTAATCTTCTAAGGCTACTGCAGTAATTCCTCCTATCCCACAGGTAGTGAATGAAGTTAAGCACGAATCAAAGGCTCTTCCTCATCCTCGACCATCTGGTAGATATGTCAAGGTTCACCCTCCACCATCCCTTCAAGGAAAACAAGGCAAACTTCATGCACAAAATTGACCTCCCGGTAATCACAATATTACTTTTGTACCACCTACCTCAACGGAGACTAGTGGAAAGCATTCTATTGTGTGGGTTTTATTTCCTAAGGTTTCTCAAATGCTTGAGGATGCTCCTTTACTTCCACCTATTTCATAAATTGAGAAGGAAGATCAACCAACTTTACAGAACCCTCTCCTGTTGTCTCCTAGCCTTTGGTGGTTCCTCCTATTTCTTCTAATGTTCCTGAAGAAAAGGAAGAGAAGGAAGTAGTGTTGGAAGATCCTACAGTTCCCCTTAAAAACATCATGAATAAAGCTAAGAGAAATAAGATTGTGAGAGAAAGAAAGAAGCATTGTCATGCTATGGCTTGCCTTGTTGTAGGAGAGGAGAATCTCCCTCCATGCAAGTGTGTATCACCAATGGACCCAAAAGAGACAACTACTGCTATTGTGTCACTTGTAGAGAAAGAAGAAGCTTCACAAACTGTAATGGAACTTATTGTACTACACTCTGATAGCGAACCTAAATATGTTAAAGGTTTGGATCTTGTTCCTTATACCTCTCATGCTATAGTTCCTCTTCCATACTATCCATCTATCCAAATAGATGTTGAGCTTGATTGGGAGGAGGATGATTTGCTTTAGGTTCACTTGCAAGTGAGGTACCTTTTATTTTATGTCATGAGTGCATGTGATTGTTTTACCTATTATGTGCTGCTTGATGCTTTATTTGTAAATTATTTATTGCTATTGTTATATTTTTAGGCTCTCTTTGGATGACCCTTGTGTTGGTAATATGTGTTGTGATTGATGTCAACATAGTATATGGTAACATAAGGGGAAACTTGTACAAATGTTGTGTATAGAAGGAGAAGATGATGAATAGTGGAAGATTTGAGAAAGACAGTTTGACTTATACAAGGAGAAGATGATATATAGTGGAAGATTTGAGAGAGACGGTTTGACTTAGTTGAAGTCAAGGGGTTATCATGTCTAAGGCAAGTCAGTCTGGAAGACTTAGCAGATGGAGTGAAACTAGTCCAAAAGAAGAGAAACATGTCGAAGTATGATGTGGTGATCAATTTTGTGTCTAATTATGACATAGAGGTAAAAAATTATGTCCTAACATGTTTCCTATATTCCTACATGTATATCTCATCATCTTGGAGTACCACACTTAGTAATAAGTAGAAAAAGATTGACTAAGGCACTTAGTGCATATCCTAAGGTAGAGTCACAATGCTTTGGTCCGCATTTCTCCATAGAGAAAGATTTAGTCTTGCAGTTTAGAAGATAAGTCTATCCTAATATTAAAATGATATATTCAAGATTTCAAGTCACCACATCTTCAACAGAAAAAGTTACAAGTGATAGAGTATCGATTACTACTTAGACAGGGTAAAGCAATGGTAAAGACTTATTGGAGTGCTTTGCATTCATCCAAAAAAAATTGTTTGGTCTTGTAGTTTTGAGGACAAGCTTAGGGATGCATAAGGTATGCTATATTAAAGCTTCAAGTGGTCTGGTGGCCCACAAGGTCAGCATTCAAGTAACAAACGTAATATAGACTGTTCTTGAAACCTCAAAGCACATGTTTGAGTATTTGCAGAAGATGAAATGCATATAGATCAGCCATAAAATATTGTGCGGAGGTTCTACATGCTCCAATATTCCTCAGGTTTGATCTAAACCAAATATCTCTTGTTTCTGGTACCACACAAGATATGTAAGTCAGTTAATGAAGAGTTGTATATCCTTGTTCCCCAGACTCCACTATACCTTATTCTAACTTTTGTTTTTCTTTAGAAATGATATTTGAGGATGTGCAAATCTAGGAGTATGTATGTAATGATGTTTAAGTTCATCTCTAAAGGTTTCAGGGTTTTTGATGTACCACAATGCTATATCTTGAATAGTGGAGCATCACAGTTAGTCCAGAATACTCTGTTTCTAATAGTTTATCATATCTCTTGTCTTGTGGATGTACAAATTGATCTGATACTTTAGTAGAAAGGTGGTTGAATGATGTTGAGGTGATACAATGTTGAATTCTTGGTCCACATGATGTTTTTGGTTTCTCCTCGATGGTATGAAGATAAATAGTTAGTAGTGCTTATATAGTTTGGACCAACAAGCTAGTTTCTATTATAGTGGATCTTGATCAATTGTTTTCACTTTAGAAGATGTGAAGTGATGTTCCTTGAATCCTTTCATGAATTCCTAAGGTCTGCAACAAGTTTCCTTAACATATTGTATGTATTGAAGCTGACCTTTGAAGGGTTACATGTGTCATCTAAAGGTTCTTATGGTGCCAACCTGATCAATGTCTTGAAGTGTTGCTAAGGCTATTTATAGGAGATCAAAGTCATTTGTGAAGTATAGATGTGAATGTGAATGTGATAGAGTAGAATGAAAATTATGAAGTGTACAAAATCAGTATGATTGAGTTCTTGTGTAGAAAGAGGACTGCAATATCAACATGAGTCAGATGCTTTCTTCTTAGCAATTCAAAGTCTTGTTTCTCATTGTAATTCTTTGTAGCAATGAGATTTCTACATGGAGTAGTAGCTTCCTTAGGTTGTAGACCTAAACCAAAGTTAGAAGGGAGTTGTATCTTCCTTGGGTGGTAGCCCTAAAATAATGTTCTAAATATTTATATAGCAGTGAGATTTATATTGTGAGTTAACACTCATCGTGGTTTTTCCCAGTTTTGGGTTTTCCACGTAAAAATCTTGGTGTCATTGTGTTGATAAATGCGTTGCATATTTACTTTCTATTTTCTAAGAAAATGAATCTAGTTTGCAAATGGAGTAGTTAAATTTTAATATATGTTGATTCACCCTCCTCCTCTCAGCATCATTGTGTGTTCAACAATTGGTATCAGAGCCAAGTACCTTTGAGAAACCTAATAGCTAAGGTAGATCATGCACTTGAACACATGGAATCAGAAGCTATGGATAATGATGTATTTGTTTTGGAACTAGATCTAGAAGCAATGGAGCCTAAAGTTTGGGACCTTGATCTAAATGAGTGTGAAGGAGACCATGAAGTAGAGCTCAAGTCAGCCCTTGATGATCTGGATGAAACAAGAAAACTAAACATAGAATATGAAGGTATGCTTGAGAAAGCAAAGGAAACAATTGACAAGTTGAAGACAAAGGCCAAAGAATAAAAAAAAGAAATTGGCAAAATAAAAACTCTAATAGAAGGAGATAAAGGAGGTGACATAAATCTCAAGGAGGTAGGAGAAATGATCTCCAATTTAAAGGTCATGGTTGAAGAAGGAAATAGGATTGAAGATTGCCTAAATATCAAGCTCAATGAGAGAGCAACTGAATGTTCAAAACTTGAGGAAGAAGTTTGTACTCTAAGGAAGGAATTGGAAAAGGCAAAAGAATAGATTGACAAGGGACTAAAACTAAAAGGAGGATATGAAATTCTTGATGAGATAATTAACTCTCAAAAGCTAGCAAAATAAAAATTAGGCCTTGGTTTTGAAAAAGAGAAAAGTCCTATGATTAGTGCTTTTACAAAGTTATATAATAACTTCCAATCAAAAGGAAAGTCTAAAACAAAGAAGGAAGAGGCCTACACTAAATATCCTAAGAAGAATGCCCCCAGAGATATAAAAGAAGATGAATTCACTCTTGTATAGAGACAAAGGAAGAATAAGAAGAAGAATTTTAGAAAGCCTGCACATAAACAAACTACTCCTATCAGATGTTCTCAAGGTTTCAATGGTAATTGTTATACTTATAATAAATTTGGCCACAAAGCTGTTGATTCTAGAAGTAAGATGAATTAGAATGTTGTAATGTGTTATACTTGCAATAAGATTGGTCATAAATCTATTGAATGCAGAAGCAAGATGAATCAAAATTCATTTAGGCCTCCTAGGTATAATGCTATAAGTTCTCATGGTTAGTGTTATGCTTGCAACAAATTTAATTATAAGACTAATGGATATAGAAGCAAAGCAATGAGGAATGGATTCACGGGCAAGAACAATGTTGGGACTCCTCAATTCTTCTATGGCTACTATTACACATGTAACAAGTATGGTCATAAGGCTGATGATTGTAGATCTAATGTTAGAAGAGGAGATTATGCTCCATAGTCCAATACTACTTGCTTTAATTGCAATAAAACATGACACATTACAATGTTTTGCAGGAGAAAGAGTGCAAGGTCCTCTGCTACTCAGGGGAAGATTGATATTGTTCAACAAAAGAAGGAAATGAAGCTATGGGTAAAGAAGCTGAGATGAAGAAATGGGTAGTTGAAAAAGTTTGTCCCTCCATCTCTAAGGAAGAAAAAGTCAAAGTATCTAAAATTCTAGCAAAAAAATTTAGAACTAAAAGGAAATTGAATATTCTAATGTTAATGGATGAGGAAGAAATAAAGAGATTGGAAAAGGAAAAATTGAAGAAAAATGCTGAAATTCTTAAGGAGATGAAAATTGATGTGGGAATTATTGAAGATATATCCGATCAGTCTGCCTCTTAAGGCAATGAGGAAAGAAGTGACAAGGCTGAGAAGAATGAGGAGATTACTCCTCTAGAGGATACTCGAGCACCAGACAAAGAGGGTCAAGATAAAATAAATTCACCTCCTCTAGATAGCCCTACAGAACAAAATGTGACTCCTCCGGATAACACCGATACACGACATGATTCTCCCCCTCTAGAAAATACTGAGTCACAAACATAGAGGGTCAGGATAAAGACAATAGTTTTCCTCCAAGGAACATTTATTCCAATGTAGAACATGATAATTCTCCTCTGAAGAATACATGGAATGAGGAGGAAAAGAAAGAAGATAATCCTAAGGAGAACCGGGAAGAAAAGGAAAAGAGTGATGAGGAATAAAAAGATAAAGAGGATAAGGAAGAAACAAAGGATGAAGAGCAATCAGAAGGAATAGGAGATAGAGGTCAAAGTGCTTCAGAGATAGATTCATTCAAAGACCTACTGGACTTGCAAATACAATTTCAACCAGTAATTACCCCTCGACTATTGCAAATTCCTACTCATGAAAGACAAATTGATTTGGAAAATATTTATCTCATTCACAAACTGCAACTCGATGACATATTGCATGCCTTAGCAAGGAAATAATTTTTACAAGAAAACTTGAAGAAATCCAGTGTGGTTGAGGATACTGTGAAGGTAATTCAAGAAGGGTTACTAGAGGTAATCATTGACTCCTCTCTGCCTCTAGTGTAATAGATTAAGTTGTTAATGGACACTTTCAAAGACCATTCCTACTAAATAGAGCAAAAAGTAGAACAATAGGTAGCAAAAATAATAAATGATAAGAGAATGGCTAAGATAATTGATAAATGTGCTAAGGCACGTAATAAATTAAAAGAAAACTTGAAGAAGCTTCAAAATTACATTGATGAAGCCACAACATTATATCTATTCTACCTATAATGGCCAAGTTCCACACAGAATATCAAAGCTTAGATTGACTCCATTGAGTCACAAATCTCCAAATTGGCTGAAACATATGACTTGTCAAAGGACGAGAATGGGGTAATCGGGGCACAAGTTGAAAATCTTCATGCACATTTGTCTCAATTATAGGACCAAAGAGAAAAATTGAAGAAACAATTTGGTCAATTGAGGGAGGTAGTAAATTTGAGACTTGCTTCATTGTCTAGTTTGTTAGGGGAAGCAAAAAAGGTTGATCAAAAGATGAAAACTCTAAGCAACATAGAAGAAGTTGAAGTACTATGCATGTAATGTGAATGTCAGAATTGTATTCTTGCTTCAGTAAGTACCAACTAGACATCCACTCTTACACAACTCAAGGTAACTTACAAAACCATTATACCTTCTAAATGAGTTGTAAGGGTAATGTAAATAAGACAAATTTTGATGTATATAGCCTTGCAGAGGACAACAATGTCATATTATATACATAGCATCTATTTTTGAGGCATCTCTATCTCAGGGGGAGTATAGTTTGAAGAAATAATTTTGTAAGGGGGGGTCTATACAGTTTTTGAATTGATATAAGGAGAGGATATCAGGCCCTTTGTCCTTGATGTGAAAGGGGGAGTATATGTTGCCATCAATGACAAAGGGGGAGATTGCTGGCAATATGTTTTGTCATTGATGTCAACATAGTATATGGCAACATAAGGACAAACTTGTATAGAGGTTGTTTATAGAAGGAGAAGATGATGAACAGTGGAAGATTTGAGAGAGACAGTTTGACTTATAGAAAGAGAAGTTGATGGATAGTGGAAGATTTGAGAGAGGCGGTTTGACTTAGTTGAAGTCAAGGGGTCATCATGTCTAAGGCAAGTCATCCCGGAAGACTTAGTAGATGGAGTGAAACTAGTCTGAAAGAAAAGAAAATTATCTAAGTATGTTGCGGTGATTAGTTTTGTGTCTAAGTATGATGCGGAGGTAAACACTTACATCCTAACATGTTTCCTGTAATCCTACATGTATATCTCATCAGCTTGTAGTCCTGTACTTAGTAATAAGTAACAGAGATTTGACTAAGGCATTCACAATGCATATCCTAAGGCAGAGTCACAATATTTTGGTCCACATTTCTCAGTAGGGAAAGATTTAGTCTTTCTATTCAAAAGATAAGTCTATCCTAATATTAACATGATATATTCAAGATTTCAAGTCACCACACCTTCATCAGAAAAAGTTACAAGTGATAGAGTACCAGGTACTACTTAGATAGGGTAAAACAATGGTAAAGACCTATTGGATTGCTCCATATTCCTCTACAAGAAATTTTTTGGTCATACAATTTTGAGGACAAGCTTAGGGATGTATAAGGTGTGCTATATTGACGCTTCAAGTGGTCTGGTGGTCTGCAAGGTTAGCATTCAAGTAACAGAGGTAATATGGATTGTTCTGGAAACCTCAGAGCACATGTTTGAGTATTTGTAGAAGGTAAAATGCATATAGATCAGCCATAAAAAATTGTGTAGAGGTTCTACATGCTCCAATATGCCTTACGTTTGAACCACATGCAAATATCTCTTGTCTCTGGTACAACACAAGATATGTAAATTAGTTAATGAAGAGTTGTATATCCTTGTTCCCCAGACTCCAGTATACCTTAGTCTAGCTTTTGTTTTTCTCAAAAAATGATAGATGAGGATGTGTGGATCTAGGAGTATGCATGTAATGATGTTTAATTTCATCTCTAACGGTTTCAGGGCTTTTGATGTATCGTAATGCTATATCCTAAATAGTGGAGTATCACAGTTAGTTTGGAATACTCTATTTCCAATAGTTTATCATATCTCTTATCTTGCAAATGTATAGATTGATCTGATACTTCAATAGAAAGGTGGTTGAATGATGTTGAGGTGATACAATGTTGAATTCTTGGTCCGCATGATGTTTTTGGATTCTCCTCGGTGGTATGAACATAAATAGTTAGCAGTGCTTGTACAGTTTGGGCTGACAGACTAGTTTTTGTTATATGTGGTGGATCCTGATCAATTGTTTTGACTTTAGAAAATGTGAACTAATTTTCCTTGAATCCTTTCATGAAGTCCTAAGGTTCGCAACAAGTTTCCTTAATGTATTGTATGTATTGAAGCTGACCTTTGAAGGGTTACACATTTCATCTAAGGGTTCTTATGGTGGGAACCTAATCAATGTCTTGAAGTGTTGCATAGGGTATTTATGGGAGATCAATATCATTTGTGAAGTGTATATGTAAATGAGAATGTGAGAGAGTAGAATGAAAAGTATAAAGTGTTCAGTATCAGTATGATGGAGTAATTGTGCAGAAAAGAGGACTACAATATCAACATGAGTCATATGCTTTCTTCTTAGTAGTTCAAAGTCTTGTTTATCATTGTAATTCTTAGTAGTAGTGAGCTGCTACAGGGAGTAGTAGCTTCCTTGGGTTGTATCCCTAAAACAAAGTTAGCAGGGAGTTCTAGCTTCCTTGGGTGGTAGCCCTAAAACAATGTTCTAAATATTTATAGCAGTGAGCATTATATTGTAAGTTAACACTCACCACGGTTTTGCCCAGTTTTGGGTTTTCCACATAAAATTTTTGGTGTCATTACATTGATAACTGTGTTGCATGTTTACTTTCTATTTTCTAAGTAAATGAATTTGATTTGCAAATGAAGTAGTTAAATTTTAATATATGCTGATTCACCCCCCTCTCAGCATCATTGTGTGTTCAACATATTGACACCCATGTAGGTGCAAGGATACAAAGGGACTGCAATCCATTATGATATTCTCTCTATTTGTATCATCATTCTTGTATATGTCATAATTTGTATTGTTGTTGTGTCCTTTGGGGATGATGCAAGGCGTATAATGTTTCAACATTCTCCCTTGTTGACCCAAGAGAAGTTTTATTTTTGACTTCATGTGATACTTCCTCCTTTGTCTCCGTAGTTCTACTAGTTGGTGGATGATGATAGTTCCAAATATATATATATATAGTCTTGAGAATTCTCCTATTATACAACCATTCATATACTAACGCTAGTTAAGTAGATCCCTTCATGTTATTATGTATTGTTTCTTTTATGTTTTAATTTATGTGGCACCTTATTTCTATGTGTTTAGGGTGAAAATGTAGGTTCTCTTAAATAAGGTTAAGTCCTATCTCTTCACCTAACTAAACATTGGGAAGACAAGAACCGAGCTTGGGATCAAGATACTGATTACTTGTCTATTCCCTAATGCTACTTAGGTTTGAATTAGGTGTCTAACTAGGGTTTTACCAAGTGTTGTTATTTATTAATCAAGTAGACCCTAATTACACCATGTAACAGAAAATGACTAAAATCAGAGATGAAGCAGACAAAATAGATTGAAGAAACATAGAGAATATGGTTCTAAAATCACACACCCAAAAATTGAGGGCTGATTGGACTAGGGCACCCGCTTATTAGTCCCGTAAACTTCCATCTCTAAAAATCTTCCATACCAGCTGCCAAATGACCTCTGATAGCTCCCAGATCTCAAGGAATCTCCCCATTTGGACTAGGGTGCTCGTTCATTAGTCCTGAAAGTGTCAGGATTTAAATTTTCAAAATTTAATGATGACTGTACCAGTAATGTCTGTCTTCCTGCAACTCCTTTTCACCATATCCTGCAAAACAAGATCTGCACCTACAAAAGAAGGAGGAAGATGCTGTGGCTATATAGGAGCTTACCTCATCTACTTCAACAATAGCCAGAGATAAATATTTGTAGAAGTGTGTGCAAACCTAATAAAGTGTATGCAAAAATATCAAACCCGATGTCTCAATCAAGGGAAGATCAACAACTTGCTTTGATTCAATAAACACAAACAACTTCACCTCAAGGAGATGAAAAAAAATGAAGGCTTGCATGAACAAGAAGGTGAATCAACAATGTCCGCAAAGGATCTCCAAGCTCAATGTTGGAGGCTTTAACCCTTCTCCCGATCATGCAAAGGGTGTACAAACCCTAGGAATAGAAAGCTAGTCTCAAGATATTGATTCCTAATCTCCATCCATTGTCACCATGATAGCAAATTAAAATAACTTTCAAGAAATTCCATAAGTCATTGATCTTCAATGAAAATTTCAGCAGAGTTTTGGCATCAAGCTTGCATAAGAATTGTGTGTGATGAAATGATTTTCAACTATCTTTTTATATATAGCTTTAGGAAAATTCAAATTTTGAAATAACATCTCAATATTGCACGAAAGTGAAAAATTGAAAATGGAATCTTGAGGTGTACGATGGGAGCCAACACCCTGCCAAGATTCAAAATCCCAAAAAATGGGACAGGACTAGGGCGCTGGCACCTAAGTCCAAGCCCCCATTTTCTGACCAAATCTATATCTAGGGGGTCTTAAGGACCCATAATCTAAATTCTCTTTTTAGGTTCCATCAATAGTTGTCTCAAAAAATGAACATTTTGTAACTAGAAACTAGCCAATTAGGCTTTCAGGAAAGCTAAAAACAAAGAGTTTGAGAGGTCACCAAAGGCGAGGAGATAAATTGAGGGGAATTGTACCATTCCATACATGAGGACAATTTCTGATGTAACATTTAGCCCCCACTTTAGTGGTCATATGACACTACATGCATATGCAACTAAAGGAAAGTAAAATGCATCAGTCGTGAAAAGGATACACAAAAGGATACTATAGAGGAAGCTGAAGTGTTGTTCCCAAGAAGGAAGAAGCCCCCAAGTCTGCAATCCTGCAAGACCACAAAGTTAGCAACCACAACCTGCAAAGTAACACTTGTCAGAAAACCAAAAACCAAATCAACCTGCAACCACCACCAATGAATTAGTAAAAAAATACTAAGGGGGTTGAGTGATGAGACATGATGAGGGAGGAAATCGAGGGAGATATATGCCACCCTTGTTTCTGCCTGCTTAGTCTGAAAAGGAGAAACAAGGAGATATCTACACATGTCAATTTCAATGGGAACATGATGATAAATGTGTTATGAGGGTCATTTGAAGAAACAACACTCAAGCATAACACATTGGGTGAGAAAGAGAGCAGAACCAGGATTTTAACACAACAAATAACACAGAAATCTAAGTTTGACAGCTCAAGATAGAGGCTCAAGAGTGAAATAGATCAATATTACACCTAGTTAGGGATAGGAATTCTCATCCACTTACTTTATGTAAAGGGAGTTTTCACTTATCACTTACTCATTCTTTTTTCTTGTCATTGTAGAGAAGTAGCGGAGAGAGAGAAGGAGAAGAGGAGGACAGCCATGCCGAGCTAACACCTATATCAGCCCCCACGACTGGAGATGATTTGAGCCTGAGTGGTAGAGAGGCATTTAAAGGCTAAGGTAGGGTCCTAATCTTATGCTCCTATCATCTTTCTATTTTCTTTTAGTCATTTTTATTGTATACTATGCCTGAGAGGTATCATGGACAGGGGTCCCTAGTAGGGGCACTCGGGTCCACCTAGGGTGCCAGAGTCTCTCTGGAGTGCCCTAGTCCCATAGGGGTACCATTGTCCCTCTGGGGCACCTAGGTCTTCCTGGGTTGCCTGGGTCCACAGAGGACACGAGCCCTAGGCAAAGGCACTCATACTATTTTAGATAGCATTTTTGTGGTTTCATGATGAAAAACAGATGCTACCCACTGCTTTTTCGACCTGCAAGATGTCCTGGAGACATGAGAGCACACAGGAGGTCACCTGATGGCACTACTTTGAGAGCGTGCTAGTACCATGTCTAACATAGAGAGAGAGCACTTCCATGCGGTTGGTTTATGGGAGGTGTTTGATATGCCCACAATTAGGTTTCATTACAACATGTTGATGACATTTATGGAGAGGTGGAATGCAGATACATCCACATTCCACTTACCTATAGGTGAGATGACTATCACACTAGAGGATGTATACTGGATCCTACGACTACCTATCCATGGAGAGATAATGAGGATCACAGGACATCGCTCAGTGGAGTATACTCACAAGAGTTAGTTATATTGTCTGGGTCACATAGTTTCACGGGCACAGCGAGGACTTATTCAGCTATGGCTTCTAGAGCAGGGATGCAGTGACATTCCCTTGCATCAGACGATCATGATAGTCACTATCGCACTAGCTGTCACACTAGACGAACAAGGCATTCACCTTCATGGGGGCCTCATTCACACCATTAGAGTGATGGAGGAGCATCAGACTGTGTATGGATGGGGGTACAGTATACTTGCGTACCTTTACCGCGACATGAGACGGTATGTCCATTATGAGATGCATAGTCTGATGATCATGTCATGGTTTGGTTCTATTATGACAGGGTGGCACAACAGTTCAGACAGATACAAGATGTTCCTACAGTGCATCCAAGCTACGCGTGCATTGTGTGTAGCGCAATTAGGGTGAACAATGCTTGACGACTGACGATAGCAGATCTAACACTTAGTGATGATGATGGTCCAAAGGATGCAACACTGATTTGAGATACAGACAATGTCAGTTGTACCTGAGCATATCAGACCTGGTGGCATACAATGTAGCCTACTCTTGTCTTCCCTCCCGGTCACCGTATAGGTGATGCTCGACCTTGGGTTGGTCATGCTAGTGACACAAGGGTAGAGGATGACGTGAGTGAGTTTGCGGGATTCTACGATCTTGAGGAGGATGTAGAGGATGATGATGATGAGGAGGAGGTTCCATTGTAGTACATCTTTAGGGTGAGACCATGACAAGACCAGTAGGAGGTGGACACTGATGAGGAGACTGAGTGAAGACCATAGTCTAGAGCTCATGGTCCAGTCCATGTAGGTGTTGGGAGACCGAGTCAGAGAAAGGGGGGAGTGTAGTAGGTCGATGCCCCTAGCTATAGATCAGACTGCAGAGCTCATGACACCTTCAGCCATCTGAGATAAATCCTGGCAAAATGGAGATCCAGGTGAGGTTTATTTTAGTAGTTTGATGATCTTTATGTTTATGGTTTATGATGATTATGCGAGAGTCTAATATCTATCTTATTTCTATTTTATAGTTGGGACTGATGCTTGGCAAGACTTTGTGAGTCATGTCATAGCAGACACAGTACATTCAAATGTATCAGAGTAGTGGGTGCAGGCAGGTATTCACCAAGGCCATCCACTGGGCAACATGCGGAGATATTTATGCCTTTTATCAGGTATAGGACAGCTATAGAGGTTGTTCTAGAGTAGTCTGCATGGGAAAGAGAGTTACGACAGAGAGCTGAGCACACCAAGGCTGAGGTCTAGGCGCAGTGGGATTAGATGGTAGCGATGTCTACATCAAAGAGAGCTAGTTGTTAGTGAGTTCTTACTTCTTGAGGTTCGTCAGGAGAGAGCTGACAGAGATAGGGCATAGGCTGAGAGAGACGAGTACCATTAGATGTACTAGGAGGCACATGAGGAGATGATACGACTGAGAGGTGAGATCAGGGGGTTACAATCAAGGAGCGTCTCTAGGAGTCATTCACAATCCGTATCCACACATGGTTAGGCCTCTGTCATGCATACACCACAAGGGCCTGAGGGTACATGTGACTGAGGTTTAGCTATGTGACGTGTATATATTATGTACTATGACATCCCATTTTGTTATGAGGGATAGTCGACCTAGATGTATAACTAAAACTGATGAGATATATATATGATGTTTACTCTTTCTGTCTATATGTAATGGTTTTCATCTATGACATGTGATTTTGTAAAATGTAACTAGTGATGAATGTTAAAGGCTAATATGGAAATGTAATTAATGCTATTGTGACATACTAACAATTCTTTTCAGAACATATAGTAACAAACACAATGATTAAAATTTCACATATGACCCAAATTTCCATGCTATGTTTAGTTAATCCAAAAATGATCTAAGCAAAGAGTACATAAGCTAGATGCAACAATGATTAACCAAGAAACAAAGGTGATGTTATATGAATTAAGACAAAATAATAATAATATCTTGTCAAAATTGAAGCTAATCTATGTGATAAGTTTGTTTTTAAACATTTAACATTCAAGTGTTAAGCATGAAATTTCTTGAGGTGTGCTACATTAATAGGTTCCTTAAGTGGTGTACCTTGTTCATCAGCTAGTTGATACACTCTTGATCCAAAGGACATAGTTACTATGTATGGTCCGACCTAGTTAGGGCTGAACTTACCTTTTTCTCAAGGAGATGCATTTGTATTGCATTGATTTTCATAAAGGACCAAATTCCCAACGTCAAATGAATGTTGTATAACGTGTTCATTGTAGGATCATTGTATGCTTTTCTAATGAGCCTTGAGGTGATCAAGAGCATTTATTCATCTTTCATCAAGCATCTCATTTTCTTGTAGTCTTTTCTCATGTTCAGTATTGTCATCAATAATGTCCTTTAGGGAGATCCTCAATGAAGGGATTTCTAACTCCAAAGGCATTATGGGATCTGCGCCATAGACAAGGTTATACGATGTATTACCAGTAGCTATACAATAACTTGTTCTGTAGGCCCATAATGTATAAGACAACTGAATGTGCCAATCCTTTTGATGTTTGTTAATAGTTTTTCATAGGATCTATCTAATAATTTTGTTTGAAGCTTCTGCTTGGTTGTTTGACAGAGGATAATAAGGTGTAGAGAAGCAATTTTGAATATGATATTTTTTGAGAAATTTCTTGATGTCCTTGTTCTTGATTGGTGTACCATTGTCAAAAATGAGGGAGGAAGGTATTCCAAATTGAGAAATAATGTTATCTTGTATAAACCAATAAATCACGTCAGTCGTCGTGGATCATAAGGGGACAACTTTGACCCACTTTGTGAAGTAATTGATGGCAATAATGATGAATGTATGCCCTTGGGAGGAGGGTGGGGAGATTTTACCAATTAGATCCAAGCCCCAAATAGAAAATGGCCAAGGTGAAACTTGTGCACAAAGTTCTTGAGCGGGAGCTTGGATTAGGTGATTATGTTGTTGGCATTGCGGGCATTTCTTGACATAAGGAAAGGAATCTTGTTCCATGTGTTGCCAATAATAACCCATTCGTAACAATTTTTGTACCAAGTATTTTTCCCCAAAATGCCCTCCACAGGCACCAGAATGAGCTTCTTCTAAAGCTATCAGGATTTCTGAATTACTTAAACATTGGAGTAAAACACCATTGTAGCTTCATCTATATAACACATTCTATAAAATAATGTATCATGCTGCTAGTTTACGTAAACGGATTCAGGCATTCTTAGATGTTGAATTAGGAATGGTTCCATCACACAGATAATTGAATATATAGGAGAACCACTCATTAGTGTATGTATTACCATAGAGTTCTGAATTCACAATTATAGGATCTTCAATTGTCAGTGTTTTAAGATTTTGAATCACAAATGTAAATTCCTCAGGAGAATCATTGGGGGATATAAGGGAAGCTGCACTTGATATTGCATCCACATGTCGATTGTCTTTCCTAGGAATAGTATTTATTGAAAATAATGTGAATTGTTTTAAGAGAGATAGCGTAAAGTCATGATATAGAGATAGTTAATCATGCTTAGTTTTGTACAATCTAGTTACTTGTTGTACAATAAGCTGTGAATCACCATATATTGTAATGTGTTTGATATTAAGGGCAATAGCAGCATGAAGTCCTATAATGAGAGCTTTGTACTTAGCAATTTTGTTTGTGCATGAGAAATCTAAGAGATAAGACATAGGAATCGGCTTACTTGCAAGGGGTATTAATATGACACCTACATCGGAGCCGGTTTGACATCTTGACCCATCAAAATATAATTCCCATTTATCATCCTTAATAATTGTTAATATTTGGTCATCAAGAAATATGTCCTAATGTTGTGTAGTGAAAGGTGAAGGAGCTTCAGCTAACTGATCAACTAATGCTTTCCCTTTTATTGCTTTCTGAGAAATAAAATGAAGATCAAATTTAGTTAACAACATAACCCATTTAGCAAGATGACCCGACAAATCTGTTTTTGCAAAGAGGTGCTTTAAAGGGTCAAGTTTTACCATCACATGTGTTTCAGCATTTAGGAGATAATGTCTAAGCTTCTGTATTGCAAACACTAAAGCTAAATAATGCTTCTCAATGATAGTGTACCACAGCTCATAATTGAGCCAAGTTTAGCTGATATAATAGACAACACATTCTTTGCCTTTAGCATTATGTTGTACTAACAAAGTTGCCAGGGCATTGTTGGATGTTGAGATATATAATATGAAGGGTTTATCAGGGACATCATGTTGCAAAATAGGGGGATTAGCTAAATAAGCCTTTAAATCTTTGAAAGTTTTTTAACATTCAGAATTCCACTAAAACTTCAAATCCTTCTTCAATAATTGCGTAAAAGGTGAGTCTTATCCACAAGTTGTGAAACAATTCGGCGGATGGTCTGTATCTTCCCTTGCAAACTACAAAGTTGGGATATGTTTTTAGGAGTTAGCATATTAACAATTACGTCAATCTTTTTCGTATCCACTTCGATACCATGATTGAAACAATAAATCCTAACAATTTTCTACTGTCTACACCAAAAGCATGTTATATTTCAAATCATGGTGACATGTTATATTTCCTTATGCGTTCAAAAATTTGTCGAAGATTCGTAACATGATCTTGGTGATGAATGGACTTCGCTAAGATGTCATCAACATAATCTTCTAAGATATTGTGTATATAGTCATGAAATATAAGGGTCATGGTGTGTTGGTAAGTATCTCCTACATTCTTAAGACCAAACGGCATGATGACCCAACAAAATGTACCCCAAGGTGTTATAAAATTTGTTTTATAATGATCATGAGGATTAACTAAAATTTGATTATATCCTGAAAAACCATCCATGAAAGAGAGTAACTCATGGCCTGCTATGGAATCAACAATCATATCAATGTTCGGAAGTGGAAAGTCATCTTTTAACGATGCTAGATTCAAATCTTGGAAATCTGTACACATTCTTATATGACCATTGGGTTTAGCGACAACAACAATGTTTGAGATCTAAGGCAAATAGTCAATAGGGTAGATAAAGCAGGGTTGTAGAAGATTTTCTTTCTCAGCTTTGACAAGTAATGCTACCTTAGGATTCATCTTATGAATCTTTTATTTAAATGGCTTAGCATCTGGTTTCAAGACAATATTGTGTTACAATATGAGGATCAATACCAGGCATATCTAAATAATTCCAAGCGAATGGTTTAGAGAATTCATGTAATAACTTAGTCATTTCTTCCTTTTCGTCTGAATGCAAGCAATCACAAATAGGAATTACTTTTTCAGTATTATCTTTCTCCATGAAAACATCAACAATTTTCCATTAGGTAGAGTACTGTGGTCTAGGAGATTAGGTGATTGTTGTAGATCTTTGGATTCTTCATTAGACTTTAGAGTAACATTTATCATGCTAGTGGTTTTTCCAAAATATGCACTATTGTTCAATTAATAAGGTAAGCTACATTTATTATGGTAACAAGGAATATTGTGATAAGTGCCTAAGAATTCCATTATCGTTTCATCTATTGAAAATACATCCAAAGGGAATACTCCTGGCAGACAACTAGTGTCAATCATCTCAAGAAATATCAAGTTAAGTGTTGATATGGTATTCACATTAAGAGTAGGATGTCTATGGGCTTTAGATTCCCTGAAAGGGTTGTATCCAATGCCACTTGAGTAATGTTGCGAAGTGGATTCTATAGGGACTTTGATTCCTTGTTGATTAATACCACAGCCATTACCTACATAATCACAATTTTTATAAAGGATCTAAAATCCTCGACCATAAAGGGAAGCCATTTCTTTGGAAGAAGGTGGGGCTTCATAAGTGTCATAATCTGTAGTGTAGGTGAAAGTATTATCTGAGTTTGTTACCAAAGAAGATTTATGCTTATCATTCACAGCATGAGATGATATTGACGCAATGTTTGATGTTTCAGGGACAGGGTTTTTAATTTTATATTCCCCTATGGAAGGAGATGTGAAATCTAATGACCCCCAATCATCACCATGGAATGCATTTGATTGCTTGGACTCTTGTACGGTATTATCTAGGGCAAGAGGAATTAATGAGTCAATTTTCAAATTGTTTAGAATCTTAGGACAAATAACTTGTTTTTGTGATTCAATTTGTAAGCAATTATCAGGTTCAGGATCAACATGAATAGTGTGCAACTTATCTTTGAATATGAATTTAATTTAATGATGCAAAGTAGAAGGGATTGCCGCCAAAGCATGGATCCAAGGTCTAGCTAGAATTATGTTATAAGATAGAGAACAAGGCAAGACATGAATCAGGGTAGGTACAATCACAAGTCCTACTATAGGTAGCATTACAATGCCCATAGATTGTCGTCCAACATTGTCGAAGCCACACATACTTAATGTTTCTAGCTTTATCAAAGATGTATCAATTTTGATCTTATGTAATAAGTTAAGGCCATAAACATTAAGAGCTGATCCATTGTCAATCATAACTCTCTTAATCAGTGTCTCATTTATTGTAACAAAGATGATCAAAGGATCATATTGATTCTAAACTTCATGAGATGGCAACTCATGTTGTTGAAACAAAATGTTTATCTTTGTTGCATGCATTCAATCTAATAGAGTTGCTACATCATTTGGTTTAATAGAAGGTGGGATAATCACCTTTTGCAAAGCTTCTTGGAGCATTCCATGATAAGTGGGTCAAGTTTGTATAATCTCCCAAAGATATATCTTTGTAGGAGTAGCATGAAGCTGCTATACCAGATCATAGTCTTGACCAGCCTTTTGTTTTAAATAGGGTGCTTGAGGAAGCATAGGTTGAGAAGCAGGTAAAGATATCAGAATGCTCAATTTTTGATTAGTTTGTTTATTATTCAGAGTGTTATTTGCACAAGCAATCACATTATGACTAGATTGCTGTGAACTTTGATGTGTTATTTGTTTAGCATAAGTTTAAATGTGATCAGGAGATTGAGAAGAGGGTGGAAGACCTCTAACAGTGAGTACCAGCTTAGAAGGTAGTTTTACCACATCCAAACATAACGTGACCATAATTTTTGGTGTCCCAGAATCTTCCTTAGTTTTAGGAACATAAATTGCATTTACAACCCTTTGAAATAACAACAATTTAGAAGTTGTAGTGGATTGTTCAATTGAGATAAAGTCCTCGAGGGCTTCATCTAACATATCGAAGTCATCACAACTAAATGACTCGTAAACATGAAAATCTTGTAAAAAATAATCTGACATTTTAACATGCTCTAATTAATCCAAGATTTAAATGTAAAATGATGTTTGTATGGATTTTGTGTAAATAAAAGGCTATGCAAAACACCAAGTTATAATTTCCAACTCTTTTAGTGAAAAGATAAAGAATATCATTCAAAATTCAATGCATGCACTTTCACAAAAGAGCGTTTGCAATCTAAATGTGCTTTAGGACATCAAACTATTTTAGATTTGATATTTAAAAAGATGCAAATTATTTAAAGTTCAGGTTCAAAAACTATTTAGGATGAAAATGTAGGTTCTCTTAAACAAGGTTAAGTCCTATCTCTTCACCTAACTTAACATTGGGAAGACAAGATCTGAGCTTGGGATCAAGCTACTAATTACCTATCTATTCTCTAATGCTACTTAGGTCTGAATTAGGTGTCTAACTAGGGTTTTACCAAGTGTTGTTATTTATTAATCAAGTAGACCCTAATTACACCTTGTAACAGAAAATAACTGAATTTAGAGATGAAGCAAACAAAACATATTACAAAAACATAGAGAATAGGGTTCTGAAATTATGCACCCAGAAATTGAGGGTTGATTGGACTAGGGTGCCCGCTCATTAGTCTCAATCAAGGGAAGATCATCAACATGCTTTGATTCAATAAACATAAACAACTTCACCTCAAGAAGATGAAAACAAATGAAGACTTGCATTAACAAGAAGGTGAATCAACAATGTCTGCGGAGGATCTGCAAGCTTGATATTGGAGGCTTCAACCCTTCTCCCGATCATGCAAAGGGTGTACAAACCCTAGGAATAGCAAGATAGTCTCAAGATCTTGATTCTTAATCTCCATTGATTGTCTCCATGATAGAAAATTCACATAACTTTCAATAGATTCCACAAGTCATTGATCTTCAATGGCAATTTCAGCAGAGTTTTGGCATCAAGCTTGCATAAGAATTGTGTGTGATGAAATGATTTTCAAATGTCTTTTTATATCTAGCTTTAGGGAAATTCAAATTTCAAAATAACATCTTGATATCATGCAACAACGAAAATTTGAAAACGGAATCCTGAGGTGCACGACAGGAGCCGACACCCCGTCAAGATTCAAAATCTCAAAAAATGCGGTAGGACTAGGGCGCGGGTGCCTAAGTTCAGGCCCCCATTTTCCAACTAGATCTATATCTAGGGGGTCCTAGGGACCCATAATCCAAATTCACTTTTCAGGTTCCATCAATAGTTGTCTCAAAAAATGAACATTTAACAACTAGACACTAGCCAATCAGGGTTTTGAGAAAGCCAAAAACAAAGAGGTTGAGAGGTCACCAAAGGCGAGGAGCTAAACTGAGGGAAATTATACCATTCCATACAAGAGGACAATTTCTGATGTAAAACTATGCTCGAATTCATACATGAATACACAAGGAATTGTGTATCATTCATGTAGCATTGCCTCAGTCTACCATTTGTGGAGGAAACTCCTTAGTACAATGTAGTTCTTTGGAAACACATATCTTATGGGCCTGTGATTCTAGAAAGCTCTCATGCCTATTTTGTGATTCATTGTATCTTAAAGAAATTGCTCCTCGATAGGAGTTAGCAATAACTTTAAGGTGGGGGCATGCATCATGCTATGCTCTCTTTTGGCTACATATTTGTTTGTTGGCAGGGGACTCACCTAGTGATTCAACAGTCCTCACTAGCCTATGATGCTTCCTCTTTGGTCCATGAGCCACCTAGTGCAACATAGTTAGCTAGCCCATGTGCTTCATGTGACTTGTTGTAGTCACCCAATAATTCGATAGTCCTTACTAGTGTGTGATCCATGGTGACACTTCTTTTCACATGACCCCTAGTGACATAGTAAGCTAGCATCAGAGTCATGTGCCTTGTGTGTTTGTTCTATGTGTATTCTTATGTTTTCTTCTTTTATGCATGTTCTAACTTGTGTTTGGTGTGTCTTTAACATGTTTTCCATGTGGTCTCTATGTATTCATTATAAGTTACGTGTACTCATTGTGCCTTATGTGTATGATTTGTGTCTTATGTGTATGTTTCCTATTTGGCATGTATTACCTTTGTGTATTGTGTGGCTTCCACATGTATTCGTATGTATGCTTTTAGTACTCCATATATTTGTGAGTTATGTTACAATGTATTGTGTGTTTGAAATCTCTTTAATTATGTGTTTGCAACCTTAGGATCCTAAGTTTTGGGGCAACTTGTAGTCCACAACTTGGCAGCATTCTTTGGGCTTCTATGTTTGTGTGTTTTGTCCATCCTTTAGTATAAGTTTGAACGTAAGTTCATGCCCACACTAAAGTGGGGGTTAAATGTTATAGAGTAAAATGTGTACACTAATATTTTACACTTAGTTTAGCACTTGGTTGGACCTATTTTGTTGCCTTTGTTAATTAGGACCTATTTCAACAACTTTTTGAGCTTAAAATGATGAAATATCGATCCCAATAAATAAACCCGACAAAATCAACTTAGGACTAGACTAAGCCCACTATATTTGGCACTCCCTAGAGTTTGCTGGCTAAAGGTCCAGGGAACTCAAGTGCCCTGGTCCTAGTTGGGAACTTTAGCCCCACTTTGTAGTGTCGGCTTAGGGCACTTCTATAGTTTGTATTTGTTGGTCTAATTAATTTTTATTTATCGTAAGTGAGTGGGAATTCATATTTAAATGAGTGTTGAAGTTCATTTTACACCTAGATGACAACTAGAAGATTAATGTGAAATTTTCTCTCATATTGTGTTCTATGTTGAAGTATTCTACATGCTTGGAGTGTTATCTACTTGTGAATGTTATTGATGTTTGTTTGCAGGCTTTGAAGGAAGTTTGAAGCCCTTTTCATCACTCTCCTTTGTAGGTGTAGGATCTTGAGTCATCTTCATCAACTAATGTCTTATCTCTTGTGGTTTTCATCATCATTATCATTCATTATCTCATATTATTATAGATATGGCCTCTACCCTCCTAGGGCACACACTCTTGGATCTAATCATCATTGTAGTGGAGGTGGGAACACCAACACGGGGTTTGACTGAGGCAAGCCCTTACACACAACACAACCATTTCCTGAAATAGGTTTCTAGAGCTGATTTCTAGGAATAAGTTAGATCAGACATGTGCAAGTTTGGTGACATCCAAGGTTCTACAAAACCATAGAAAAGGCCTACGGCACCCAAGTGCCCTAGTCTTGGGCATTTCTGTTATAAGATCTAGGTTCTGAATCCTCCTCTGATCTCTATTGTACTTTTTGTTTCCTAAGATTCACTTCCAACAATTAATTATAGTCTAATCTTCATCTTCTAGGGTTTAGCCATTTGTCTTAGCTTGTTTGTTTGACTTTGGTTTAACTTGGTTGATCCATCTATACACAACAAAAGGGTAGAACCCCTATAGTTTGGCTCTCCTTCTTAGGTAGAAGCCAAGCTTGATTTGTGTCCTAATGTTTGTAGAAGAGGGTTTTGACCTAGTTTAACTCCTTAGGCTAGATCATTCTTTTCCACTAAACAAATATTTATTGTAGAAACTTAGTTATTGTACCTAGTTGTACAAACCCATTTAGTACTCACACTTGGCACTTTTACAAAGGCATCCACTATCTTAACATTTTAAAATCTTTGTGGGACTTGATTGCTGGTAAGGAGGCTTTTCTTCTTAGAACCCATCATGGAAAATGGATCCAAAGGTGTCTATGGTACCATCCTATCCAAATATCAAACTTTTGAGTGTAGCTATAGATTGTAATATTATAGAGGATATAATTATAGTCGTATAGCACACTAACATTGGTGTAGTCATGGTAGGAGGGTTCACAGAGTGAACTATTCGGACCATGAAACAAGAGTAAACACAATGGAAACCACTCAAAGAAATGGAACAAATACATATTCAGTCATTCAGTATATCAAAGAATTCAAAATACAATCTGGCGGGCAACATGTGGGCTTACAATTAGGGCTCACATGCACATGATAAAGCCTTGAAGCTCCTTCACAAGAATTCAAACTATCAATCTTCTAAATCATGAGGGCTTGATAACTACTTTCCTAAGGATTCATTTTTGGACCAATAGATTCCTTCCTGTTGGCTAAGGAAGGTCACAAACTTCAATGAAGAGCTGTAACGTGTTCATAGATAGGTCAGACCTAAACACATAGAACACTTCCTCAAATGAATGGAATAATGTACAGACCCTCAAGGAAGGTTGGCCATGAAACAAATATCATTGAATGATGTGTCTTTGAGATATGCAAGTCAAGGTATGATCCGTAAGCCTTCTCCTTCAGCTGATTTGTCTGAGACTGTCAGAATGCTCTGTTATGAGAAATTAGTTGATCTTCTGATAGTGATATCTTTTCGGTAACTGATCCAAATGCTCTAAATTATTGATATGATGTAGATGAATCAATGTAGGTACTAAGTCTAGATCTGCAAGATGTGAAATGCCAATACTGGACCACAAGCTAAAACTGCTTCTGACTGAACTGCCTGAACTGAACTAGAAAATGAAAAGAAACAAACTGAACTGCAAACAAACTGAAATGCAAATGTTTTTGGTTGATGCAAGATTGTTCTTGAACTAGGGATGCTCCTACTATTGGCAAGAGACACTATATGGATTCATGAATGTTTTCATTGATGGCAACAAAGTTCATCCCACACATCTGCAGCACATGGTATGTCTCTACCGGAAGTCAGAGTGAAGAATGTTGTGGTTTGATAAACAAGAGTAGAGCATGTGGCGAGGTTTGATAGATAGGTCTGGATCTCTTAGAGGAAGTATCTTGGTGAAGTGCGGATTTGGAGAAGTCAAGAGTAGTATCTTGACTGATAGATTCCAAGGTTTGAGCCTCCGATGTGGAAAGGATAAAGAGATATGAATGCTTGAGTGTAGGGTTCCCAAGTGACAGTGTGGACAGAGGAAGAACTGACTGGCAGAACATCAGACATTATTCCAGATGTGTTACTAATTGTGGAAAAGGTTCTTAAGGCATAAGTTATGTTTGGCCAATGTGATTGATGACTTCTACAAGTATATGCTTGATCCGCATTACTTGGTAAGCAAGGATTCAGCCGACAGATCAGAGCTTGTGAAAAGATTGATTATTCCGGGTGCCGACTAGAAAGGTGATGAAATCACTTGTGCGGATATATATACATGATGGATTTAGTTGTGAAATGTCATGTGGTTGTTATTGATGTGTGAATAAAAGCAGAGTAGAGCGGAAGCAATAAGGAAGGTCCGGTATGTGAAAGGAAAGTAGCATAAGAGAAGAAGAAAGATGAAGTGCAGCAGATCAGTGTACTGAGCCTAACCAGAACTGAACTCCAACATATGTGGATGCTACCAATCAGTTCAAGTATTGTATAGCACTCTTTTTGTAGACAGTGTGTCTCTTGTAGGCAGTGTACCTTCTTGTGAGCAGTGAGCCCTAATTGGCAAGTGCCATTTTGTATTTCCATTCTTCTAACAGAGAATACAATCTTGGGTTAATCACCCATGGTTTTCTCCCTTAACAGGGTTTCCACATCAAAAATATTGTGTCATGTGTATTTCCATTTCATAGTTATGTTTACTTATTTGGATTAATGCTGCATTGATTATTAAGAAAGTTAAGAAAGAAGAAAATAGTAGGATAACTTATTCACCCCCCCTCTCAGTTATCAACAATTGGTATCAGAGCCAAGTTCCTCCTAACAGAGTCTAACAGCTTGAGGAAGATCTGGGAATTCAAATGGATGCATATGGTTTAAGGGAGCAACTCAAGACTGCCCTTGATGATCTTGAACAGTCAAACTCTGAAGTCAATGAATTAAAGGAAAGACTCAAACAGGCTGATGATTTCATGAGAGAACTAAAAGACAAATTAAGTCTCTCTATGAAAAAGAGAAAGGAGCTTCTTCAGCAATTGGCAAGACAAAGTGAAGCAAATGATGCAAATGAAGAGCTGAATGAGAAAACCAAGTTATGTGAAAAGTTATCAAAAGAAATCATTATGGTAAGACATGAAATGGAATCAGGAGTTATGAAGTTTACCCAAGAAGTTGAAGAGAAAAGAAAAACTGAAGATAATCTAAGATAATCCTTCCAAGAGAAATCAGAAGATTGTCACAAGATGGATAGAATTATCAGACATCTTGAATCTGATCTTGAAGATGCTAAAGATAATGAAGAAAAACTTGAGGATCAAATTGTCTCTCTCAAAAGGGATCTTCAAACAACAAATGAATATAAAGAGAAATTCAAGATAAGTTTTGCTCAACTTGAAGTTCTTATTGGAAGTCAAAAGAGGGTAGATGACAAGTATGGTTTGGGATATGAGAAAGGAGAAAGCTCCGGATCTGGTCAGAAGAATTTTGGATCAGAAAATCCAAGGAACAGGCCTAGAAGACCTTTGGTGAGATAGCCTAATGCTCAAAGATATCCATCCTTCAATGGATACTGCCACAACTGCAATAACTCTGGTCATAAAGCTAATCAGTGCAGAAAGAGAATGAATCAGACTAATTCATCCTTCTCTGGACAGTGTTTTAACTGTAAAAGGTATGGTCACAAATCTCATGAATGCAGAAATATGCAAATGAACAAATCATTCAATGGTAGATGCTTTGCATGCAATAGAATAGGTCATATGGCTAATCAATGCAGATCAAGAGGATATCAATCAAATATGCAAAGAAATGTTGTTTGCCAAATTTGCAATAGATCCGGTCATATTGCAAAATTCTGTAGAAGCAAGAATCAGGACAAAAGAGGTCTGGTATATCATAATCAGAATCAAGACAAGGGAAAACAAAAAGTGAATGTGGATGAAGTTCAAAGTGAGATGAACAAGATTTGGGTGAAGAAAAGTACAGAGAATGTAGTGGATGGATCCGCACCAGACTTTGGTGCTGATATTCCTTCCAGAAATTAAAAAGTGAGCTCTGGCTCAGGGGGAGACACAAAGAAAACCTTGTTCCCCCAGCCAGTCAATTAGTGCTGGAACTGGCACAGGAAGAGTTGCAGATTGAAGGGTTCATAAGGGAAACATCCAAACAAACTATGGTTAAGATTTGGAAGAGTCACAAGATGTTTAAAGATCAGGTTTGATCTGGTTCTTCAAGTCATCCGAATAAGGCAAACTAGAAAAACTTAGGTTGAGCATTTATTGCTACCTGACATTAGGGTTTGTGGAGCAATATAAGGGTTCTCTCATTAATCACTTGTTCATTCCGCATACAAGAAGAAATGAAAAGTGAAGCTCTGCAACAAAATTGCTCAAGTTCATTAGAGATCATTTACAGAAGTTAGTTCATCCAGAAATCGATCTGGCCAACTCCATCAAACCGAAAGGCGCAAAAGGTATTCTCTGTTATCAAATATCTCTCTCTAAATCCTTGAATGATGGGTACTCCAAATATTGTAAAAATCTTTGATAGGCCTCACCCCAAATTCAAGAAACATCCATACAAATCTTTGGAAGTAGATCCCCTAGGAGCATTTTCTAGTGTTCTGCATGGTGTATTGCATATAGAAGACATTAGGGTTTACATACATGCGAGTACTGAAGAATTTGGGGAATCAAAGTTAGTAGATATCTATCACAAACAGTTGTTAGATGATTCTTTTGAGATTAAACCTCAGTATAAAGCCATCCAGGATAAGCATTTTGCACAGTGCATTCATTTCCCCTATTTTGAAGAAGATGAATGGGTCTGGTATGTGTTGAGTAGAGTACATGATAATTTCCTATGGTTAAATAAACCATTTAAGATCACCAAAGATGCAATTAGGGTAGTAACCAGTCTGCACTCATCTGGTGGAATACCTGTTCTCAAGTCTGTCAAGAATCAGACAGTAAGTGATGCAACCGGATCAAAATTTGACAAGAGAGCTATGACAATTGAAGACATCACTGAACCGGATGTCAAATTTGCTTCCGTGATAATTGGTTACAAGATTTATCACTCCAGTAGGGAAAATTCTGTACCGGGAACTGCAGTCTACAATACCTATCAAATGCTAAAAGAAAATGCTGACTATGATCTGTGTGAACTTCTCAGCCAACTATTGGAAAATCTACAAAAGATCAAGAAGGATAAGAAGAACTCCTTCAAGTATGGTGGCTTCATACTCTGCCTATTCTTCTATTACATGAATGAGCTTCCCAGATCCAATAGCTAGGTATGGCAGAATGACAGACCGGTTGCCATCCAAATCAGAGACTATTTGCACAGGCTTGGGGATGCCAAAGCAAGAAATACTGCCCTGTGGGGATACTTCAAGAATTTCCAAAACATGATGCAAGCAAGAGAAAGGATTCCCCAGTCTCTTGTTGAGAAATACAAAGACACAGTATGTTTCATGGTTGAGATTGATCAGTGCCTAATGGAGGCAGTAGAACCAAGAACTGTATGGATCATGCCCATGGGGTATGAAGTTGATGAACAAATTATGGAGTTGCATGTTCAACACATGCTAAGTCAGCCAAAGGATAAAAAGGTAGAAAGGTTTGGAACCTTTGAGGAGCTGAGTGTAAGATTCATGTTGAACTCAGAGAACTAGAGATCAAAAGGAAGGTGAGAAAAGAAGTAGAAAATTTTGCCCAAGGCCTTGGCATCTCAAAGGGGGCACTTGATGCCCATAGGAAAAAGATGGAAAGGGCTGAGGAAGAGAAGAAGAAGAAGGCAGAAAAGAAAAGTGAGGAAAGTGCTTTGGCAAAACCCTCCACCTGGACCAGATCATCAAAAAGATCTGCACCTACCACTGCCAAAGGCTCAAGGACATCAGAATCGAAAGCACAATCATCCAGCAAAGGAGAAAAGAGAACAAAGACAAAAGCTACAAGAGCTTATGTCAGTCAAAGGGATGAAGAGGAGACTGAATCTGATGAAGAAATCAGGAAAATGAAGAAACAGAAGAAATCATCTGGTGAACACTCTACCGGTCAAGCAGAAGAAGAGAAGGAAGAGGAATTTGTTGAAAAACCCACTCTATCCTTAGATGTTGTAGTGAAAGCAGTCATTGTGGATGGGAACCTGCAACCCTTAATAGAATTCTATGATGAATATAATGAAGCAGATAAAAAGATTCTGGAGGAAGCCACAGTTAAGTTTTTGAACACTTACAATAAAGCTTTTATTAAAATTATCTCTCTAATTCCCAAAAGCTTAGAGAAAAGGCTTGAAATGAGGAAAAACAATGCTCGAGCAAAAGATCTAGAAATCTGGGAATAGATAGCAATTCAACTATATCCTTCAATTGATCCCAAGACAATGAATATGGTATTCAAAGATTGTAAGGATGAGTTTAGGAGTAAAGCTAGGATGAATCAGCTAATGCTTGGTGAAACTGACAAAGTGGCAAAAGAGACTGAAGAGATCCTCTGAATTGATTTTAAGAAATTCAACATTCCAGTTATAGAGGACTTGGGTACTGACTCCTCAACCACAAATGTTGCAGAAGAGGTAATGGACTCCGGTGCAGAAATAGCTAAGGACTTGGAATCCTCTGCTCCGGAAGAGGTGGTCCATGAACAGACTAACATCTCTCCTCCAGTTTCCCCTGTTGACTCCAGATCAAAAGGAGAAGAAAGAGTAAAGGAGAAAGAAGCAGAGGTGAAGGGAAAAGAAGATGAGAGTACCAATGTTGTAGAAGGAGAGAAGACCTTAATAGAGAAGACCACAACTGCTAGTGGTAAGAATGTAGAAGGAGAAAAAGCTCCAAAAGATAGTTCTATGACTGCAGAAGAAAAGAAAAATCTATCTCCAGAAAGAGACACTGTAGAATCAGTCAAGGACATTTTGACAAAAGCAGCTATGGAGATTGATGAACCAGAACTGCTAAAAGGGCCATTAGACTTTGACTCTCTATCACCGGTGCAAAAAATGAAAATAGCTTCATTTGCAAATGCGAATACCAAAGAGAAACTACTGAAATCTCACATGGAAGACTATGAGTTTATAGAGGTAGCATCCGGAGTTTTGGAAAAGATCATACCATCTTTTCAAAGGGATCCCACAACCTCCTCTTCTGGTAATCTCAATACTCTAGTCAGCATTGTTAGTACACATTTTGATTGTCTAGAGAAGTCAGCTGAAGAAAAGGTCTAGAAGGAGTTTTTGGATAAGAGATTCTCCGAGGTACAAGGGTTGATAATTAATGATAGGAGAAATATGGATATTGGGATAAAGAGCTTGGAAAATGCTCTTAAAGATGGTAGAAATATGTACAAATTTTGCTTATCTTGGCCCATAGTGACCAAAGACATTGAGAGGAAAGTAAAAGAACAAGAGGATAAACTCCTAAGTCTGTCTCAAAGTTTTGATCCTCTCTCATCCTCCATAGTAAATCAAGAGTGTCAGTCTATTGCAATCACAAATGCAATAAAGAATTTTGAGACGGAAAGGAAGAACATAATTAGCTAGATGGGTGAACTTAGAAGGATCATTATCCCTAAGTGAGAGGCCATGCATGAGGCCATAAATGATGCTCACACTACCGCCCGGACCAATGATCCAACAGATCTTAAGAGGGCAGAAGCTTTTGCATTCTTGTTTAGTGGTCACATCTCAATTTTGGATAGGATGAAGCAGAGTTGGGCGATAGAAGTTATACAGTTGAAGAATACTTTTGTAGACATACTTAAGTATATGTAAGTACAACTTCTATATATACTTATGTAGATATGTATAGACTATTTTTAGAAATTTTGGTGTACGGACCCTACCCTTTGCCATTGATGTCAAAGGGCGAGTGAGGAGCAGTGAAAAATGAGGAATCCAACTAAGGGGGAGCTCCAGAAAATGTATATAAAAATAGAGCATCAGCCAAGGGGGAGCATAGTGTAAACACTTAGCCATTTTTCACTAAGTGTTGCCATCAATGCCAAAGGGGGAGATTGTTGGCAAGAGACACTATATGGATTCATGAATGTTGTCATTGATCGCAACAAAGTTCATCCCACACATCCACAGGACATGGTATGTCTCTACTAGAAGTCAGAGTGAAGAATGTTGTGGTCCGGTAAACAAGAACAGAGCATGTGGTGAGGTTTGACAGACAGGTCCGGATCTCTTAGAGGGAGTATCTTGGTGAAGTATGGATTTGCGGAAGTCAAGAGTAGTATCTTGACTGATAGATTCCAAGGTTTGAGCCTCCGGTGTGTAAAGGATAAAGAGATATGAATGCTTGAGTGTCAGGTTCCCAAGTGACAGTGTGGACAAAGGAAGAACTGACTGGCAGAACATCAGACATTATTCCAGATGTGTTATTGATGATGGAAAAGGTTCTTAAGGCATAAGTTATGTTTGACCGATGTGATTGATGACTTCTACAAGTATATGCTTGGTCCTCATTACTTGGTAAGCAAGGATTTAGCCGACAGATCAGAGCTTGTGAAAAGATTGACTATTCCAGGTGCCAACTAGAAAGGTGATGAAATCACTTGTGCGGATATATATACATGATGGATTTAGTTGTGAAATGTTGTGTGGTTGTTATTGATGTGCAAATAAAAGTAGAGTAGAGCAGAAGTAGTAAGGAAGGTCCGGTATGTGAAAGGAAAGCAGCATAAGAGAAGAGGAAAGATGAAGTGCAGCAGATCAGTGTACTGAGCCTAACCGGAATTGAACTCCAGCATATGTGGATGCTACCAATCAGTTCAAGTATTGTATAACACTCTTTTTTTAGATAGTGTGTCTCTTATAGGCAGTGTGCCTTCTTGTGAGCAGTCTGCTCAGGCAGTGAGCCATAATTGGCAAGTGCCATTTTGTATTCTTCTAATAGAGAATACAATCTTGGGTTAATCACTCCGTAGTTTTCTCCCTTAATAGGGTTTCCACGTCAAAAATATTGTGTCATGTGTATTTCCATTTCATAGTTATGTTTGCTTATTTGGATTAATGTTGCATTGATTATTAAGAAAGTTAAGAAAGAAGAAAATAGTAGGATAACTGATTCACCCCCCCTCTCAGTTATCAACACCTACATCTGGGGTTATTGAAAAAGTGATTCCCTCACTTTGTTGGGGCTAGGGAAGAACCAAGATGGTCCACCTCAGCCTAAGAAATCCATGTTAAATCTTCTTCCAGTTTGCCTTTCCACTTCATAAGAATTCTTTGTATTGTCTTCCTCTAGTGCTGCGTCAAACTCTATTGTTGAAAATGTTTTCGATCTGCTTTGGTGCTTGTTGTGGTAATTGCTTCTTCAAGTCTTCTTCCATGGTGTCACTGAACTCTACTTCATGATACTAATAAAGGTCTACAATGTTGAAAATAGGTGATATACCCAATGTCTCCTTTAACTCCACTTCATATGCATTTCTTGAATCAAATTTCTTGAGTATCTTACAAGGTCCAAACTTCTTCATCTTCAATTTGTTATAAGTCCCAACTGGAAATATTTCTTTTCTCAGATATACCATCACTTCATCACCCTCTTCAAATTCCTTGTGTCTTCTTTTCTCATTAGCCTTTTCCTTATACTTACTATTCATATCCTCCAAATGCTTCTTCACCTGATTATGCACTATCTTCATGTGATCTACATTTTTTTTTTCTTTTGCACTCCTCTTTTCCTCCATACTAATATCTCTCAATTCTACAACTCCTCTAGGATTTACTCTGGTCACAATCTCAAAGGGTGTTCTTCTGGTACTCCTATTTACTAAATTATTGTATCCAAACTCTACTTGTGAAAGAATAAAATCCCAACTTCCTATCTTCTCTCCAACCAAAGATCTCAACAAGTTTCCCAAACTCTGATTCACTACCTCTGCCTATCCATCTGTCTATGGATGAAAAGTTGAACTGAACTTCAAATCTATCTTCATCTTCCTCCAAAGTGTCTTCCAAAAGTATCCAACAAACTTTGTATCTTTGTCTGAAACTATACTCTTAGTTAATCCATGCAATCTTACAATCTCCTTAAAAAATAGGTCAGCTACATGCACTACATCAGTTTTCTTCTTACAAGGTATGAAATGAGCTATCTTTGAAAATCTGTCAACCACTACAAATATTGAATCATGTCCCCTCTGTGTCTTAGGCAATCCCATCACAAAATCCATACTTATGTCTTCCCAAGGTCTCTTTGGTATTGTCAAAGGTTTATACAATCCAGTGTTCTGACTACTCCCTTTTGCAACTTGACAAACTCTATAACTCTGTACAAATATCCTAACATCCTTATGTATCTGAGGCCAAAAGTAGTTTTTACTTACCAAAGCCACTATCTTATTAATGCCAAAATGTCCTGCCAATCCACCGCTATGCTTCTCCTTGATCAAATTATCTCTCATTAAACTTCTAGGTATGCACAACTAACTTCCTTTGAACAACATATCTTCTTGAATGAAATAGTCCAACCACTTACTCCTATCTATCACAACAGGTTCCTTACATGCTTTCCAAGGTTCTGCAAAATTAGTGTCTCCCTCATACATGTTCTTCAATTCATCAAAACCCAACAATTCAACTCTCATCTCTGTCAACAAGTTTATTCTTCTACTCAATGCATCAGCAATTTTGTTTGATTTTCCACTCCTATGCTTCAACACAAAAGTATAACTCTGCATGAACTCTACCCATCTCATATGTCTTTGATTCAAGTTACCTTGATTGTTCAAATACTGCAAAGCTTGATGACCTGTATACAACACAATCTCCTTAGGCAACAAGTAATGTCTCCACTTCTTCAAGGCTTGAATTATGGCATATAACTCTTGATCATAAACTAAATATCTCCTTCTTGCATCATTCAACTTCTTACTAAAATATGCTACTAGTCTACCTTCTTGACTTAACACTACAATTGCATTTCTACTTGCAGCACAATCAACTTGAAATACCTTATTGAAATCTAGTTACACCAAAACAGGTTGCTCTATCACCTTTTGCTTCAATAATTCAAAACTTTTATCTGCTCCTGATGTCCACTTAAAATCTTTTCTGTCACCTCTCATTGTCTCTGTCATAGGGTTACAAACTGAACTAAAATTTCTAATGAACTTTCAGTAGAATCTAGCCAATCTATTAAATGATCTAACCTCTCCAATGCTCTCTAGTGTAGTCCATTCAACAATTGCTCTTACTTTCTCATGGTCCATCTTCACTCCTTCCGCAAAAATCACAAATCCCAAATATACCAACTCTTCTTTCATGAAACTACATTTCTTGATATTTATCAGCAATTTTTTTTCTCTTAGTCTCTGCAAAACTTGTCTAATATGCCACAAATGTTCTTCTTTTGTCTTATTGAAATTCATAATGTCATCCAAGTATACAATAACAAACTTACCCAAGAATTTCTTTAGAACTTCATTCATCAATCTCATGAAAGTACTTGGTGCATTTGTCAATCCAAAAGGCATCACTAACCACTCATACAATTCTTCATTTCTCTTAAATGCGGTCTTCCATTCATCTACTTCTCTGATTCTGATACGATGGTATCCACTCTTCAAGTCTATCTTTGTGAAATATCTTGCTCCACTCAAACAATCCATAATATCATCCATCCTAGGTAAAGGAAATCTATACTTAACTGTGATTTTGTTTATTTCTCTAGAGTCAGTACATATTCTCCATTCTCCATCCTTTTTCGGTGCAAGCACTGCAGGTATTGCACATGGACTCAAGATTTCTCTAATCAAACCTTTCCTCAACAACTCTTGTATCTGTCTATTCAATTCTTCATTCCTTGCCAGTGTCATTCTATGTGCTGCTTTGTTAGGCAAACTTGCTCCTGGTATAAGATCCATGTGATGGTTGATGCTCCTTATAGGTGGTAATCCTTCAAGTACATTATCTGATATGATGTCTTCATACTCTGTTAGTAACTCTCTTATCTCCTATGGTTATGATTCTTTAGTCTCTTTCTTCAATGCTTTAGGTTTCTTAGGAATCAAGGCATAACACATATTCTCATGTCTCAAACTATCTAGAAATTTCCTTCCATCTACCAAGAAAATTCTAGCATTCCCACATACTTCACTCTTAGGATCATCCTCCAAAGGAATCAAAGTAATTCTCTTTCCATTTGATGTTATAGTATATGTATTCTTTCTCCCATCATGTATAGCTTTTCTATCATACTGCCAAGGTCTACCCAACAAGATATGACAAACATCCATAGGCATAATATCACACAAGACTTCATCATGATATGACCCAATATGAAATTTCACGAAACATTGTTCACTCACCAGTACCTTATGATCATCTTGAATCCATGCTATCTAATAGGGCTTAGGTTATTTCAATCTTTCCAACTTTAGCTTAGTCACCATCTCCTCTGAAGCTAGATTATCTAAACTACCACTGTCATTCACAACTTTACAACACTTACCTCCTGATTTGCATGTAGTTCTGAATATACTTTTCCTTTGTGATGGTTCCTCATTTGTCTTTGTTTGAAATAGTTCTCTCCTCATCACCAATGATTCTCCTTTCTCTAGATTGCCAACTGAACTAGGTGATCCAATAGGTTCTTCAACATAGGCTGCTCTTCCACTATTTTTTGTCCTCTTACTTATACTACCCTGATTACATTCAAATGCTCTATGTCCTTCACCTCCACACTTGAAACAAGTACCTCTGAATGTTCTCTTATCAAATCCTCTTCCTTCTCTTTTGTATCCTTCATTCTAGTATGCACTAGGGTTTGCTCTCTGGTAAAAATGTATGTCATCTCTCCGATAAGCATTGTTATCTTTGTCATCCTTCTCCAACGGGCTGTCAAACTTGTTCTACTCCAGATATGATCTGTCTCCTCTGGAATAAGTCCTACCTCTTTGAAATTTACCTCCTCTACCTCTCTTTCTCTGATCATGCCTCTTATTTATCTTCTCTTCAACTTTCAGGGCAAACTAATATGCTTCCTCCAAAGATGTCATCCTTACCAGGCTTAGCTCCTCTTGAATGTTCAATCTCAGTCCATTGATGTATCTAGCCACTTTCTCCTTGCTTGCTTCACTATGTCCTATTCTTATGATCATTTTATGAAATTCTTTAGTGTACTCCACAGATTTCTCCTTTTGTCTTAGGTTTTGCAATCTTTTCAACAGCTTCAACTCATAGTTAGCAGGTATAAACTGATTCTTCAACTTTGTCACCATCTGATCCCACTTTGTAATCTTTTCTTTTCCTTTTCTATTTCTTTCCAACTAAACTTCTTTCCACCATATAGTAGCATGTCCTTTCAACTTTGTCTTTGCAAATTTCACCTTCTCTGGATCTTCAATTTCCTCATATTCAAAGTATTCTTCCATGTCATTTATCGAATCAATCAACTCTTTAGGATTCAAATTACTAGTATAATTTGGCACATCAACTCTAGGTCCCTTTCCAATCTTTGAAATAGCTTACAACATATTTACCTGATCTGATTCTTCTTCTTCATGACCTTCTAGGGTTTCGCTAGTTTGTTCAACAGATTGAAATTCTTCTTCATCATCACTTTCAACATTATGTCTTGGTGTCAATCCTCTTCGCCTATCTTCTTCAACAACATCCAATCAAATTCATATTATTCTAATCAATTCCATCATCTCATCCATTCTATTAGCCATTATACCAACAAGAGGAACTCTTCGCGATGACATCTTCCTCAGATCAAGTGTAACTACCTCAAATTCGACGATTGTGCTACAAGAGACAACTACCTCTCAATTGGTGATCAGTTGTACACAAGTAACCTACCTTGGATTAGAGATCTACTTACAACAAGATCTTTATAGAATCCCCATCTCTGATTCACTCCAAAGAATCAAACTTTCACTCTGATACCACTTGGTGCAGTCACGATAGGGGGGTTCACAGAGTGAATTGTTTGGACCGTGCATCAAGAGTAAACACAATGGAAACCACTCAAAGAAATAGAACAAATATAGATTTAGTCATTCAGTATATCAAAGAATTCAAAATACAATCTGGTCGACAACATGCAAGCTTACAATTAGGGCTCACAGGCCTGATTACATACATGCGCAAGATAAAGCTTTGAAGCTCCACAAGAATTCAAACTATCAATCTTCTAAATCATGAGAACTTGATAATTAATTTCCTAAGGATCTATTACATCAATATATATCATTTCTAGACCAATAGATTCCTCCATGTTAGCTAAGGAAGGTCACAAACTCCAATGAAGAACTGTAACGTGTTCACAGATAGGTCAGACCTAAACTCATAGAACACTTCCTCAAATGAATGGAATAATGTGAGGACCCTTGGGGAAGGTTGAACATGAACCAAATATCATCAAATGATGTGTCATTGAGATCGACAAGTCAAGGGATGATCCACAAGGCTTCTCCTTCAGCTAATTTGTCTGAGATTGTCAGGATGCTTTGTTATGAGAAAACAGTTGATCTTTTGATAGCGATATCTTTCCGGTAACTAATCTGAATGCTCTAAATTCTTGATATGATGTAGATGAATGAATGTAGATACTAAGTCTAGATCTGAAAGATGTGAAATGCCATTACCAAACCATAAGCTAAAACTGCTTCTGACTGAACTGCCTGAACTGAACTGCAAACAAATTGAAATGCAAATGTTTTTGGTTGATGCAAGATTTCTCTTGAACTAGGGATGCTCCTACATCAAACATAGTAGAGGGACAATACCACAGTCGTATGAATGCTATTGTACTAGAATGAATGAGAATGTTCACAAATCAATCTAGTTGACAAAGAGCCCAAGAAAAAAATAGAAATAAAAGTATTAGCCATAGTTTCTCCTCTTGATCTAGAATAGAAATCAAAGTTCACTGAATGCAAAGCAAATTGTTAAAATTTGTGAAAAGAAAAAATAACTCATATTTGGTGTAAGGATAATCACATAAACCCTATTCAATAAATGATCCTAGAAACAAAATAACAAAATAGGGAGATCTTCCATGAACAAGAGACAGCATGCAAAAATCTTAAAAAGATAAGAATAGCCCTAAGCAATATGCATAAACCAAACACTCATAAAGACATAAAAAAATGCAATGTACAAAGGTCTTAGTGAAGTCAATACAAGGAACTTGTGAAAACCCCTTTGTGACCAATTGTGTTTTTAATTGATCAATTGACCCATTTGCTACATTTTTTTGATATATCCACTTACATTGTCAAACAAGTTTCCTTCCTGAAGAAAGGGTGACTAAACCCCAAGTATGGTTCCTAGCAGGGCTTAAATTTGACAATCAACCTTGCCTGTCAAGCAATTTTTTATGACAATTATCTATTCAATATTGCCTTTAAAATACTATGACATACATTAGTATAAGTAAATTATATAAATACCAAATATATATATCATCATAATCCTTTATAAATTTTGACAGTTTTGTCCAAAATCTTTCCTTTCATATGATACAGTCTTTTCAAAATTTCAATTGTATTTTACAGCTAAAATGCCTAAATACAGCTATACAACTATCAAATTTAAGCCTTGGTTCCTAGCCAAAGAATTATACTTCTACATAATTGCACCCTGCTCAAGAACATTTGCCAAATGCCTTCCAAAAAGACCATGGATCATAAGTAGATGTAGTGGAAACATATGGATGTCCTTAGAACTATGATCTCATGTGCTTGGTATTTGTAGGATCCTTAATCCAATCACTTTCAAAATATAGAGTTTGTATAGCCCAAAATAGACTTGAAGCCAAATGAACCAAGTGGAGATTCCTCAACCTTAGAGTGACTCAGAGAGGAGGGAGTTGAATTGTTATTATCACTCTTGTTAGTTGGAGTATAGAGGAGAATCCTTGTCATCAATGTGGTGCTTGGGTGGATTTAAATCCTTAGAAATATTACCACTAATGCTAATTGTATCCAATGTGAATTGAGATGGTGAAGTGTCAAGAGTAGGTTCTCAAAGATCTATTTTCAAAGTGAACACTCCTCTCAATAAACATATTGCATGTAATAGGATGGAGACATTGATATAACTTAACACTATCGAAGTAGCTCACAAAGATGGAAGGCCTAATTTTTGGATCCATAGCCTTACGTTTCTCTATTGGAATGTGGGCTCATGCTATAGAACCAAAAACCTTAAAATATTTTGTCATGGTTTCCAAGTAATCCAAGATTTGAAAGGAGTGACTCTCTTCAAGGCTTTGTGAGGAATGTGATTTTGGATATAAATCACATAGTTAATGGCCTCTATCCAATATTATGGTGCAAAGATGTAGAGTGAATTATATAGCTATCTATTTTATTCAAATATCTATTCTTACATTGAGGACAATATAGAATTGGACACTGCAAATCAATTCCCTCTGAAATACAAAACTACATAAAATGATGGTTAACATACCACTATTATCAATGTGTAGAACTCTAATGGCTTTCCCTATTTCTATCTCCACAAGTGATTTGAAGTCTTGAAATTGCTCATAGATCTCAACTTTCTATTGAAGGAAGTAAACCCATGTATATTGGAAAAGTCATCAATTAAGATCAAGATGTATATAACCTTGTTGAATAAAGGATGTAAAAATGGACTAGATAAGTCATTATGAATCATCTCTAGTATCTGAATAGTCCTCCATGCTTTTCCCTTGTTGAACACTTTTTTAGGATGTAGCATTGGCAAACTTTGTTAGAAAAGTAGACAGAAGGCAACCTTGTAACCATGACCTATTGGCTTAGTTGTTATAAGTAGTAGTAGTTCATATGTCCAAATCCCTCATGCCTTAACTTACCTCATTCAAATACGTGAGAAGTGTGGTTGAAGGAGAATGTCGAACAAAGTGAGAAAACACATACAATCAAGACTAGTTTTCTACTCTTCGAATTGCACCTCTGGGATAACCACTGAATTAGGAGTGAACTCAACTTGTTTGTTAAAATCAGTGTGAGTGATATGGTAAATTGAAAATATGTTGGTTGATAGTGAAGGAACATAAAAAACATCATGAAATGTCTTATAAACCACTTCAACAGACCCTCTCCCACATACCTCAAAAGGAGTGTCATCACCCATCATATGTATAGTGTGGAACAAGGCTCTAATGATGTGAAGTCATCTTATGATAGAGCCATGTGGTGCAAAGCACTAGAGTCAAGTATTCAAGTGGAATGTGGAGATGCAACTAATACAAGGGCCTTGCCCTTTCCTTTCACCTTACCATTATCCTTTATTTTAGAAAACCCCTCATTTATTGAACTTTGTTTGACTGAATCAGAAAAACTGATGTTATTCTTCTCAATAATGTGTTAAATGTTCAATCGAATTCTTCATACATTTGTGGTCATCATGACCAAGTCTCTTAAATTATGAACATTTGATCATATCTTTACTTTGTTTTTTACCTTTAGAAGAGGTCTTATATGCTACTTTGGAAGTAATGGATGATTTATGGCACTTTTTCTATGTTCTCCTTTTTGTCCCTATTTTTATGTTTCTTTTCCCCATTGCTAGAAACATTCTATTCTTTTGTGTCCTAGTTTGCAACTAAGGCTTATGACTTAAAAGATTTCATAGTACCCATTTGAATAAGATTAACCTACTTCCTAGTGATTTGGTAGCAAAATCATTAAGAAATGGCATAGTGAAAGCATCTCAAAGGGTATCTTTAATGGCATAAATGGTAGAAACAAAAATAGAGTAATTTGGACCAAGTTTAGAGAGAATAGTAAAACTCAATTAAAGATCTTATTTCTCAATCCCACATTGTTTCAACTATAATATCAAATATTTTAATTGTGTGACAAAGTCTTAAATAGTATCAAAGTAACAAGGGTTAAGACTGATGAGCTCATTCTCTAAGAGATGACCTCTCATAGCATCTTGTTGCCCAAACAAGTTTGAGAATGTATTGTACATCTTATTAGGTGTATTCAAAGACTCAATGTAAAAGAGTAAGTCTAGAGATGCAACTAAACACATAAACCCATAGGCCTCATAACATTTGTTTTCCCACTTAATTGTATCTATAATTATATGTGCCTAAAATTGTACAAGCATACATGGTAGTCTGATGATCCAATGGTCCATTACATGACCCATGAGGCATGAATAACCTTCTCTCAACTTATCCAACCTTGATGGAATTGCCAAGTTATCTCATAGGACCTTCCCTTGCTTTCATTTCATGTTTACTATCCATTTTCTATGCTTTCATGCTTTGTTGCCTTTATAAAACTAGTGTTTTATCTTTAAGTTACAAAATTGCTTTCTTTTAAGTCAAATCACATATAATTTATAAAATCACCCTAACAATTCCTTAATAGAAAAATAGGCAATTTGAAATTAAAATCTTGCCCACATAATTTCCTTCATTACACTATTTTTACACTAATATTTGTTGGTAAACTTTGTTGAACACCCAGAATACTGAGAGGGGGGGTGACTCAGTATTCCCTTAAACCAATTAAGCATAAAACATTTCAATCCATTTAGTATATCTAGTTGTAGCAAAGTAAGTTATGCATGAAACATGAAACCATAAACCATAACACATAGACACCAAGATTTTTATGTGGAAAACCCAAAAAGGAAAAAACCACAATGAGGATTAGCTCACAATATATTATAATCGGTTAAGGTATTACAGAAGTGCTCATTGTAGGTAGACTCACTATCCAAGTGGACTCACTTCCCATTGAAAGAGAAAGGGAGAAAAGAGATAAATGAAATGGCTCACTGCCAATGATGAACTGTTACAAATGCATCTACACATGCATGTAATACAGTTCCAATGAAGTACAATCAATATCTTCTTCTACTACTCTGTTATGCAAACACTTTGTCTTCTTTGTTCTTCCTTATTTCATAACTATAGGTACTTGTTGAATTATTCAAATCACAAAACATCAATCATTCCATCACCTCACATCACACTATTGAAAACAAACCTCTATATATACCTGCTTCTTTTACAACATCAAGTAGTTCGTCCCAAAATGGATGTAGCATGTGAAACATGCCTCAAAACTTTAACCATGAACTTCACACTAGGAGTCAAAATTGAAAATAGGTCAGGGTGGACCTAAAATAGCTCCTATTTAACTCCACAAAATGTGTTTACCTTCTTTTTAAATCCACTTTGCTCATATCATCAATTAGGTCGGCCTACTTGAGTGTAGCATGTGGAATAGCAATAGTCAGCCTCAAGATCCAGTGTGGAGTGAACCAGAACATGAAACACATTCTCTTAGGTTGGCATGACCTATAGAACCTCTTAAATAACACTCCAATCTTTAGATTTCTTTGCACAAGGTATACTTCTTCAGGTTAGCTTCATGAGTAGGGTAACACAAGTGCATATTGACTGTCAAAGTATAACTCAGTAATCGGACCTCAAAACTCCCTGGAACCTAGAACAAACAATATGTAGACATCTCCAAACATATCCCTAGATCTGTACAACAAAATTTTTCCATGTGGTGAAATGAGGAGTACTGAAACTTGGTCTCTATTTATCCATGTAGCGATACTTTTCACAAACTTATCTATCACTCTAGAAGACTTAAAACTCTAAAAATTTAGATTTAGGCTCTCTAAACATATGCCAACAACACTTTAAAACCACAAAAGGAAATATGTTATACTAGAAATATGTGGACCAAAACAGTTGTAGCTCTATATACTGAATATAACATTTTGACACTTAGCCAATTTTCACCAAATCTTCTTCCAAATCAAAACTTTTTGTATAGATAACTTTATGAGGACAAGAACCTTCTATGAGGTACATTATTATAACCTCACAACTCAATTTTGAACTTTGTTTCCATCAATGACTATACTTCTTGAATATCATACTCATCAGCATATCAGAAGTGTATTTAACATTGATATTTCCAACAATCTCCCCCTTCAGCATTGATGGCAACACATGATGTGAAAATAATCAAAACCAAATCTTTGAATATTCTCGCATTGAGATAAGTATTTTCCACATATGCATCTCTCCTTCAGAATTTTTTTTTTCACATATTCTTCTCTCCCCCTTTGACATCAATGGCAAAGGATATGAATTGTTTACCTGATCTTCCTTTAAAGTACATGAGTATATACAAATTGAAGTTTTCTTCTCGTAAGTAATCAATTTCTATGTACATCAAAATATCAAAATTGTTTTCTCTAACCTTCTGCATATATAAAAGAAATAAAAAACTTACTGATTCTTAGGAGATATAGCACTATAGATATTCTTCAGTTGTACATCATCTAAATCCCATCGTGCCTTTGTATAGCTCAAAAACTATACATACCCATTAATCTGAGATAGCATATTTTTTGCCCTATCTACTGTGGCAGGGGCCTCTGTCATCTTCCTTACTTTATCTTCTATGGACCCATCATAGAAGCCATCTTAAAGCTTACAATTTCTCTTAATTGGCTCATCTGATTTTTAACTATCTCCTTCTGATTCTATAGATTCTTGATTGTTGCATGACTTTCCCCCATTGCATCTCTTAAGTTTCCATTAGGATCATTCATCGAGTCATATGTACCAGAAATTTTAACAAGCTGATTCTCTAGACCATCAATTTTATCCTTTATATCCTTATTTGTTATTGGCCAGGATAATCAAAATTTGTACATAGCATTTGCATCATTGATTGTTGTTCAAACATACTTAATGCTATTATCTAACAAAATTTGTGCCTTAGAACATTTGTCAGTTAGCTCTACTAAACTCTTAATGTCAATCTCTTCTCTAACTTTCTTTTTTGCCACTTGTTCAAATGATTCAAAATGACTACTCACTAACTCCATAAGTTTCTTCATTTGTAGAGTGGGAGTCAAAGATGTATCTCTCTTAACTTCTGGCATAATCTTTTCAAAAATTGTCATTGCTTCCTCTAAAAGCTCATAGCCTTCAATATGTTACTTCAAAATTTCCTCTTGAGCAGTGATTTGGAAAATTGTCCCCAATTTTAGCTTTTGTAAAGGAGACATACTAGCCAAATTTATTTGTCCATTAGATGTGTAACCTAGTAGCTCTGATACCATATGTAACATTACTTTCCATAATGCTCAAGATTTAACTTAAACATGTAACTTAATCAAGTCATTAATTAAGAATTGATAGAGATAATCAAAATTTGAACCAAAAGAAACATATTCTTTTCCATCAATTAAGCATGTTAATCAAATCAAGATATAACAAAGATTACAATCCAGTAAACCATTACAATCTTTAGTGAGTAACCATCACTAATCAAATACAATATATGCTCTAGGCATCTTAATCAAGTTTTTACATTACAATAGACCAACTGGTCATAAAATACAAATATTGTATCTGGAACCAATGACATCTATCTTCATAAGCCTCGGCTTGTCTCATGCTTGGAAAGGAGAGAATCATCCTGGTGCTTTTCCTCCAACCACACACCTATAGTCCCCCACTCATCTTCTTAACAAGAAGAGGCCCTACCTTTCATGGAAAGGTTAGACATTAGAAACCAATTGGATAGCCATTTGAGTATCTGGTGTTGTGTCCTTCCTAATGTCTCACAGTCAAACACTATAGATCCACTCTAACTTGTATGACACTACTGGAGACACTAGGCCATCTAGAACACTATGGATTGACAATGCATGCAGAGACAGATGCATTACTTTGGCTAAAGTTTTACATGCATATACATTGTACAATGAACGTCGTCGTATGTCCACCACCCTAACTTGAATTAGAAGTTGTCATGTCCTATAGTAAGTTCTTAACGACCTTGTCCTTTAGGTCTAGTATGAGTGGGACCAATTTGAATCACTGTCCATACTTGGTCATTCGACTCCCATCATAAGTCGGTTACAACTAAATAGGTTACTTTTGTAATGCAAAACTAGTGACTCCTTGTCACCTTGTTCTATTTTCATTTCATACCAAATTCAACCATTACGACCGCGTTGGTCTCCCATGGTTTACATTTTCTATAGCAAATCATCACATATGATGAAGTCAATTTCATGGTACTCAAGGCTTACCATGCCTTAGTAAAGTACATTAGCTTCTTTAGGTTCAATAGCTCTTATTATCCCTATGAGCTTAAGGTGTTAATCACCAATCCTAATAGTTTACATTTAAGTAAAAGGAATTATATCTCATAACATTAACCAATAAGTCTTAATTCAGTCACATATAGAACTAGTCTATATTATTATATAAACTTATTTTAACTGTCTTGTGATGAGACCATGATCTTAAAAGGTCTGACCACCTTCATATTCGAGGGTTCACATATACATTCTTAATAGTTTAAACAACTCTATATATAATTCATAGTCATCTTTCCATACAAGATCGACTTGGTGTTAGTTTGGTGTTATAGTCACACCGATATATAATTGCCTTCCTGTCTATCATCTCAGTCAAAGGATTATGTTATTGATATTAACTGCCTTCTCGGCTGTCATTACAATCGAATGACTGTATGATAAGTATTAATGCCTTCTCAATTGTCATTATAGTCAAATGACGGTATTATTTCATTATTGACTATAATCATCTGGAGTTATTCATTGCTCCATTTTGAGAACTCTTAGGCTCTACCTTTGGCATCATATGATGTGAGCTTAATATATATTTTGAATACATGCTCGTCCATAATGGCTTCGAGCTGCAGTTATCATAAAATGTATTATACAATACAGCCAGGTCAAAAGGCCCTAAGCTCAAACATAGACAAGAGTCTATCTTTAAGCTCAAACATAGACAAGAGTCTATCTTTAAGCTCAAACATAGAAAAGAGTCTATCTTTATAGAGTTCAGCTTCAAGGCCTCAAGCTAGTACCCAAATGAAACATAGTGCAGTTGCTACTTGGCTCTTTAAGCCTCAAGCTTAAGCATAGACAAGATTACATAGTATCACGACTTGGTTGAGTGTAGTCTCAAGAAGAGTTTACAAAGTTTCATTTCTTAGCTCAATGACCTAGAGCATGGTCTCAAGGAAATTTATTGTGTTTACTTAGCTCAACCTTCATGGCTTCGAGCATATTCATACTACAAAGTTAACTTGTTAGGGTTCAGTCATATGACTTTGAACCACTGTAAAAAAAGTTTTAAAACAAAAATAGCTCAACCATTTTGGACTTGAGTCACAACACAAAAAAATATAAACATTATCTATGGAACGGCCTTACAAGCCTCATGCCTTAGTGTTTAACAAATAACAAGATACATCATGTCATATGGACTCAGGCATAAGTCATACTAAGTTTTCAGCTCATCAGGGATTTTTGTTCCCCATTTTACCTATACCAGACTATTAGTCAAGATGCAGTTCTAGACCACGACTCTTCAAGCTACTCACAGCTTCCTTCCTCCAATGTTCTCCCTAAATAGTTTTGCCACCTTTTTCCCAAACCCCAACAGGGAACTTTCTTCCTCAAAAAGTGACTCTACAAAATGGAAAACCCAACACTTGATAATTGGTCACCCATAGCATGTTGATTTTGGTTGGTAACTACCATTCCACTCGGTAGTGTCTCCATAAAAGGTGGCTCGATCCTTGCAATGCATGGGATGGTTGAGCTCAAAGCTTTCTTCGATCCTCAAGATTGACTATATCAAATTAGTAATATTTGATAGTATACAATTATTAAGATAAGTAAATAATAACAATATTATAGGAAACAACCTATTAAGAGGTTTCATCCTTACCTAAGGATTATCACTATGAGATTGTAATCGTAAAAAGATTCACATTAATAACGTCGGTTATCGAGTTTGAGTAATACTCCCATGAAATTGACTATTCCCATTAGTCGAATGACTACGGAAAATAATGACCTTGAGAACAAAAAGGTAAGAGAGACCTCCTCGTCCCTTAACACTATTGTCTCTCAGCTGGGGATGATGTTCCAAGAACATCATCTAGTCATCACGACTTGTCATGATAACTTAAATGACATAACAATTTTACAAAGAACATGGAAACAAAAGAAAAGAGACATGACACCTAACAGCTTATGAAAGGATTAAGAAGGACATATAAGTTCATTACTCATATGGCTAGTCAACCTTTTGTTTTCACAATGTCTAACCCTTCCTCCAGGATGATACTCTCCTTCCTTCTTCGAAGGATGTTCATTTTCTTGTTCACACTTAGGACCACAAGATTACGATCAGTGCATCATTATCATATCTCGTAATATAAATTATTTAATTTACAAAACTATTTAACATTTGTATCTACTTCATAATCAAAAGTTAAATCAAATATTTCCACAATATCAAATCAATTAACTATGACTAATCCTCCTAATTATCATGTCAAGTTAATGATTAAGTCTAATTGTAAGTTGGTGATGTAACATATCTCCCCCCATAAGAATCATCGTCCCCGATGATTAATTGTCTTTAAAATAAACTAACATAATATGAAAATGTTTTCAAAAGCATAATATCAAATGTGTGAGAAGAGATGAGGAAATCTAGCATAGAAGTCATCATAATTTTCCTAGGTGGCATTTTCCACTGAATATTGGTCCCACTAGACCGTGCACTGTGTTATTTCCATGTTACGTAAGAATAGCTTATGCGTTCTGAGCACCTTGATGGGCTCGATCACCACCACTCCTAGGTCTTTCACCTGTAGAATTTTCCAATCAAGCATAGGAATTTGATTATCAGCAAAATTAAACTTTTTAAAATAAGAAACATGAAACACATTATGCATCATGGCAAGTGTTGGTGGTAGAGCAATTATGTATGCCATTGGATTGACTTCTAGAACTTCAAATGGGCCCACATATCTTGGTGCCAGTTTGGACATTTTTCTAAATTTAATGGAGCTTTTCTGGGGTTTTACCCTTAGGAGAAATGTATCTCCCATAGTGAAATGCCTTTCAGTATGCTTTGCATCCACATAACTCTTTTGCCTATCATTGGCTTCCACTAGCCTTCTCTTAATCAGATGGACTTATTCTTCTATTTCTAATAGCATTTCTGCACCAAGGCTAACCCTATCCTCTAGCTTATACCAACTTATAGGGGTTCGACGCTTCTGTCCATATAATGCTTCAAATGGTGCCATCTTAATAGCTAAGTGATAAGAGTTATTGTAGGCAAATTCCACTAAAGGAAGGTAATCCTCCCACTTGTATTGCTGATCCATGCAATACATCCTTAATAAGTCCTCCAACACTTGGCTCACCCTTTCAGTTTGACCATCCATTTTAGGATGATAAACATAGCTTATGTTCAACTCTATACCAAGTGAAGACAACAAGGTTTTCCAAAATGTCAATATCATCCGTGCATCCCTATTCGAGATAATCTTCTCAGGAATGCCATGCAGTCTGAAAAACTCTTGAACAAATTTTTGATCAATGATGGGTGCCCCATTTGTCAAGTTTCCAAGTATAAAATGGGCTGCTTTGGTGTGTCTATCCACCACAACCAAGATAGAATTGTGTCTATTCCTTGACATATGGAACCCTTGCACAAAGTCCATGCTTATAATCTACCATTTCCACTTAGGAATTTCATAAGGGTATAATAATCTCACTGGGTGTTGGTGTTATGCCTTCACCCTTTGGCATTCAATACAAGTAGCTACAAAATTTGCAGCACCCCTCTTCATTCCTTTCTAAAAATATAAAAGGTTTCACATCAGCAAGTAACTTGGTTACTCCATGATGCCCAGAATATGGTGTAAAATGAACCTCTTTCCAAACCATATTCCTTAACTTTGTTGAGTTAGGTACATACATTCTTCCTTTGAACCTTAATAACCCATCTAGTTCAAGGTTGAATCCTTCATATATCATATTTTGTGGATCTTTCTCAAGGGCCTATTTTACCTGCTCATAAAATTCATCTTCCTTAGATTTTTGTAACACCAAATTTCTAAAATCAGAATGTATAGAGATCATAGTGGAGATGTGCCTTCTCCTACTCAAAGCATCTTCCACTTGATTTTATTTTCCCTAGATATATTTAATCTTGAAATCATAATCCAAGATAAATTCTAACCATCTTCTTTGATGAGCATTAAGATGGGGTTGAGTGAATAGATATTTAATTCCCTGGTGATCCATTTTCAATTCAAAAGGTTTTCCAAGAAGATAGTTTCTCCACATTTGGAGTGCGTGAATGACTGCTGCCAATTCCAAATCATGTGGGGCATAGTTTTGTTCATAGTTTTTCAATTTACACGATTCATATGCAATGACATGTCCATCTTGGACTAGTAAACCACCTAAGACTTCCCTAGAGGCATTGGTAATGACTTCAAATTGACCTTTCAGGTCAGGCAATTTCAATATCAGGGCCGAAGTAAATTTTTCCTTCAGCCGATCAAAGGCCTCCTAAAACTTTTCTAACCATTCAAACTTCTTGCCCTTTCTTTGCAAGGAAGTTATAGGATGTGCAATTTTAGAGAAGTTTTTCACAAAGTTCCTATAATAACCAGCAAGGCCCATAAAACTTCAGACCTCATGAACATTTCTTGGATTGGGCCATTCAGAAATAGCCTTAATCTTAGCTTAGTCCACAGCTATTCCCTTAGCTGAAATTATATGACCCAAATACTGTACTTTTTTCTAAAAGAAGGTACACTTAAAGAGCTTGCCATATAGTTTATGCTGTCTTAATCTCTAAAGAAAAATTCTCAAATGCTACATATGTTCCTCTTCATTCTTAGAATAGATCAAAATGTCATCAAGAAATACTAAGACAAACTTGTCTAGATAGTCTCTAAACACACTATTCATAAGATTCATAAATGCTTTTGGTGCATTTATCAAGCCAAAAGGTAGGACAATGAATTCATAGTGTCCAGATCTGGTTCTAAAGGCTGTCTTATGGATGTCTTCATCCTTCAACCTTAATTGGTGATATCCTGATTGAAGATCAATCTTGGAAAATACTGTTGCACCCCTCATCTAATAAAAAAGATCATTGATGTGGGGTAGAGGATACTTGTTCTTAATGGTTGCTTTGTTTAACATGTGGTAATCTATGCACAACTGTAAAGTGTCATCTTTCTTTTTCACAAAAATGACAGGCGCTCCCCATGGTGACACACTGGGTCTAATCAACCCTTTATCTAGTAGCTCTTGTAGTTGAGTCTTTAACTCCATTAGTTATGTTGTGGTCATCCTGTAGGGGGCTTTATAAATAGGTTCTTACCTAGGTATAATATCAATGGAAAAATCAAAAGCTCTCTTAGGGGGTAACCCTGGTAGTTCATCTAGAAATACATCCTCAAAATCTCTGAGGAGGGGATACTTGTCCATATCTAATCTTTCCTGACCTATGGACTCCTTCATCCCTACTTCATTAAGTTTTTAGGATTCATAAAACATCAAGTCATCTTGGAAGTAGGTTTCCTTTGTTTCATCTATTTTGTCCATCTTGACAACAAAAAGTTGGCATCCTTTTCTCTGTGCCCTTTTCATTTGTAAAGCAAAAATTTGCCTTAGTTTAATTTCCCTAGGTTTCCCTTGTTCTCTCCTGTGGACTCATTTTATTTATTTTTGGCCCCTTTATCACTCTTATCAGTATAATCCTATTTCTTTCCCTTTTTCTTTGAGGGTTGAGAAGATTGAGACCAGTTATATCTCTTTCTATTTCTTTCCCTATAGGCTGACATAGCCTTCAGGTTATGTTATTGCCTAACGACCTTCTCATAGACCTGTTCCATGGTAGTAGGACCGTGAACATTAACCTCGCCCCCAATCTAGGCATTCAACCTCATGATAAACTTCCAAACACAAAATTTCTCATCATATTGATACTATGGCACATATTTCAACAGTTAGGTGAATTTTTCCCAATAATCATTTACAATCATATTAGCTTGTTTTAGGTTTTGAAAGTGTATAAGTTTCTAATCATAGAATAGTTGAGGCAACCATCTTTGCCTAAACAATTCTATGAACCTGTCCCAAGTAAGGATTGTAGACCTCAAGCCTAATTCCATCTTTTTGTTCATCCACCATGTGGATGCTTCACCCGCTAGCTGAAATGCTCCCCAGACAGCTTTGGTAACCTCATTATAATTTCTAATTTCAAAATAGTTCTCCATCTTCGTAAGCCATGCCTCTGCAACATCTTTGCTTACAGATCCATCAAGTTTAGGTGGCATGACCTTTTTCATGTCATGAGACAGTTCCATAGCCATAAGGCTCATCTTATCCCCTTCCTATTTAGTCGCAGAGTTATTTTCTCCATGGTGGCTTTGGGTGGTGTCATTATGGAATTCCTTGCCATCACCCCCATCATTATCATCTTGCCTGTCTTCTGACTAGCCTCCCACTTTGTGTTCAAGAATTTCCACCCTTGCCCTTGTTTCTTTCATTAAAGTCAAGATTTGGTCTATTTTAGACTCAGATTGCCTTGAAGGTGCTCCTTTATCTTGGCTATCCTCCATTCTTGTTCCAACTTGAACCTTTACTGCAATCTACTTCTTCTTGAAGTTTGTAGATTAATCACAGATTAGTTTTGCATGCTATGCAATTCAATTATTTCACAAATCTATTCACATTCATGTAATCTTTAACAAGAAAGGAAAGATTGTCAAAATTTTGCCAGTGTATTACAATTTCCTTTGGATTACATATAATCCACAAAATTACAAGATTGTGTTTACATTTTGCTCCTACAAATCATTTACAATTTGGGATAAGTTCCCACAGTCATGTTTTCTTTTCAGTCTCAGGAGGTGAGGATACACACTGGTATTCCTTCACATCCTCCTTTGGTACATTACATCCTTCAAGATCCTTTTGTTGGCATAGGTAATGTCCATGTTCCATTACCTTCTTGTGAGGTGTGATTCTAATTTTTACCATTCTAGCATAGAACATCCAATCATTAGCATACTTAATGTTGGATACATTAATCATCAAGTAGTGAGCTCATTAGGTCCATGTGTTGAACCTGGTAGCTCTGATACCATATGCAACATCACTTTCCATAATGCTTAAGATTTAACTTAAAAATGTAACTTAATCAAGTCATTAATTAATAATTGATAGAGATAATAAAAATTTGAACCAAAAGAAACATATTCTTTTCCATCAATTAAGCATGTTAATTAAATCAAGATATACCAAAGCTTACAATCCAGTAAACCATTACAATCTTTAGTGAGTAACCATCACTGATCAAATACAATATATCCTCTAGACAACTTAATCAAGTTTTTACATTACAATAGACCAACTGGTCATAAAATGCAGATACTGTATCTAGAACTAATGAAATATGTCTTCATAAGCCTCAGCTTGTCTCATGCTTGGAAAGGAGAGTATCATCTTGGTGCTTTTCCTCCAACCATAGACCTGCAGTCCCTCACTCATCTTCCTAACTAGAAGAGGCCCTACCCTTCACAAAAAGGTTAGATATTAGAAACCAATTGGATAGCCATCTGAGTATCTGGTATTGTGTCCTTCCTAATGTCTCACGGTCAAACACTATAGATCCACTCTAACTTGTCTGACACAATTGGAGACACTAGGCCATCTAGAACACTGTGGACCAACAATACATGTAGAGATGGATGCATTAGTTTGGCCAAAGTTTTACATACATATACGTTGCACAATGAATGTCATCGTATGTCCACCACCCTAACTTGACTTATAAGCTATAATGTCCTACAATATGTTCTTAACGACCTTGTCTTTTAGGTCTAGTATGAGTGGTATCAATTCAAATCACTATCCATACTTGGTCATTCAACTCCCATCATAAGTCGGTTACAACTAAATAGGTTACTTTTGTAATGCGGAACTAGTGACTCCTTGTCACCTTGTTCCATTTTCAATTCATACCAAATTCTACCATTATGACCGGCTTGGTCTCCCATGGTTTACATTTTTGATAGCAAATCATCACATATGATGAAGTCAATTTCATGGTACTCAAGGCATACCATGCCTTAGTAAAGTACATTAGCTTCTTTAAGTTCAATAGCTCTTATTATCCCTATGAGCTTAAGGTGTTAATCACCAATCCTAATAGTTTACATTTAAGTAAAAGGAATTATATCTCATAACATTAACCAATAAGTCTTAATTTAGTCACATATAGAACTAGTCTATATTCTTCTATAAACTTATTCTAATTGTCTCGTGATGAGACCATGATCTTAAAAGGTCTCACCACCTTCATATTTGAGGGTTCACATATACATTCTTAATAGTTTAAACAACTCTATATATAATTCATAGTCAACATTCCATACAAGCTCGACTTGGTGTTAGTTTGGTGTTATAGTCACACTCATATATAATTGCTTTCCTAGATATCATTTCAGTCAAAGGACTGTGTTATTGATATTAACTGCCTTCTCAGTTGTCATTACAATCAAATGACTGTATGATAAGTATTAATGCCTTCTTGGCTGTCATTATAGTCAAATGACTGTATTATTTTATAATCTATTATAATCATCTAGAGTTATTCATTACTCCATTTCGAGAACTCTTAGGCTTTGCCTTTGTCATCATATGATGTGAGCTTAATATATATTTTGAATACATGCTCAGCCATAATGGCTTTGAGCTCCTGTTATCATAAAATGTATTATACAATATAGCCAGGTTGAAAGGCCGTAAGCTCAAACATAGAAAAGAGTCTATCTTTATAGAGTTTGGCCTTAAGGTTTGAAGCTAGTACCCAAACAAAACATAGTGCAGTTGCTACTTGGCTCTTTAAGCCTCAAGCTTAATCATAGACAAGATTACATAGTATCACGACTCAATTGAGTGTAGCCTTAAGAAGAGATTACAAAGTTTCATTGCTTGGCTCAATGACATGGAGCATGGTCTCAAAAAAAGTTTGTTAAGTTCACTACTCATCTCAACGACCTGGAGCATGGTCTCAAAGAAATTCACTATGTTTACTTAGCTTAGTCTTCATGACTTCAAGCATATTCATACTACAAAGTTAACTTGTTAGGGTTCGACCATACGACTCTAAACCGCTATTAAAAAAAGTTTTAAAACAAAATAAGCCCAACCATTTCGGCCTTGAATCATGACACATAAAAATATAAACATTATGCATGGCATAGCCTTACAGGCCTTGTGCCTCAGTGTTTAACAAATAACAAGAAACATCATGCCATACAGACTCAGGCAGAAGTCCTACTGAGTTTTAAGTTCATCATACGAAAAGTAATTGGGATTTTTGTTCCCCAGTTTACCTATACTAGGCTATTAGTCAAGATGCAGTTCCAGATTGTGACTCTTCAAGTTACTCATAGCCTCTTTCCTCCAATGTTCTACCTGAACAATTTTTCCACCTTTTTCCCAAACCCCAACAACAAACTCTCTTCCTTGAAAAGTGACTATAAAATGGAAAACCCAATACTTGATAATCAGTCACCCATGGCATGCCAATTTTGGTTGATAACTACCATTCCACTCAATAGTGTCTCCACAAAAGGTGGCTCAAGCCTTGCAATACATGGGATGGTTGAGCTCGAAGCTCCCTTCGATCCTCAAGATCGACTATATCAAATTAGTAATATTCAATAGTATAAAATTATTAAGATAAGTAAATACTAACAATATTATAAGAAACAACCTATTAAGATGTTTCATCCTTACCTAAGGATTATCACTATGAGATTGTAATCGTAAAAAGATTCACATTAATAATGTCAGTTATCGGGGTCGAGTAATACTCCCCTGAAATCGACTATTCCCATTAGTCGAATGACTAGGGAAAATAGTGATCCTGAGAACAAAAAGGTAAGAGATACCTCCTCGTCTCTTAACACTATTGTCTCTCAGATAGGGATGATGTTCCAAGAACATTGTTTGGTCATTACAACTTGTCGTGATAACTTCAACGACATAACGATTTTACAAAGAACATGGAAACAAAAGAAAAGAGACATGACACGTGACAACTTATGAAAGGATTAAGAAGGACATAGAATTCGATTATTTAGATGGCTAGTCAACATTTTTTTTATCACTACATCTAACCCTTCCTCCAGGATGAAACTCTCCTTCCTTCTTCGAAGGACATTTGTTTTCATGTTCATACTCAAGACCACAAGATTACGATCAGTGCATCATTATCATATCTCGTAATATAAATAATTTAATTTACAAAACTATTTAACATCTGTATCTACTTCATAATCAAAAGTTAAATTAGATATTTCCACAATATCAAATCAATTAACTATGACTAATCCTCTTGATTAATGCCAAGTTAATGATTAAGTCTAATTGTAAGTTGGGGATGTAACAAGATGATGACACTTGCAACAGATTAGAAGTAGACAAGGTTTGTAATTCTCTCTGTTTAGTAAAAAATTCTCTTATGGAATCCAAGGGTGATGCTATTGAGTTGTCACCAATAGTGTCTCTTCTCTCATCTCTAGAAGACACTTGTACAGTAGGAATCTCTAGAGGATTTTCTTTAACAGATGCCTATTTCTCTGCACTATTCTCAAGAACAAAAGTGTTATCCACTTGTTCTAAACCTTTCCCTTTCTACTTTTCCTCTTCTTTAGTAGTCTTCTCCTTAGCAGACTCCCTTATTTCTTCATTGTTTTCTGAGGTTACTATAGGAGGGATCACACCTTGATGCACTGAATTATTAGGAGGTAGTGGAGATGGTACAATTTGCTTAGCTTCCACATCAAGAACTACACTTGAGGTGCTAGCATCAGAATTTATTTGCTCTTCTTCATTTGTTTCTATAACAATTGGAAGTTGAAGTTTATTCAGCACATTCAAGGTTATCTCTGTATTTTCTTTCTCTAACTTCTCAATCTCTCTCCTATCACTAGCCATAAGAGTGTTTACTCTTCTCTTGGTTCTAAATTCTTTGTTAAGCCTTTATGTGGCTTTGATTTTGTCTTGTTTAGAAAGGCTTGGACAAATTTCCTTTAGAATTATTTCCTTCATTTCCACATATTTTTCCATAGCCTCATCTCTTTTAGTAGTTAGAATACTAGCTAGACTATCAGGTAACTCATTATTTACTTCAATTAAAGATTTATTAAACATATCCAAATACTTGATGACAATAGCTTCAATAGTGGCTTTGTCTTTATTTGAGCTTTCATCATATAGATCTGCCACTTGCTTTTGATTGCCATGCTCAACTATGGCATTAATTATGGCTTCAAGTGTCAAAGAGGTATTATCTTTCTTGTCCTTTTTCTTTCCTTTTCCTTTCCCTTTTCCAGAGGGTTCATCTTCTTCTCTTGAAGTGACTTCTCTTCTCCTAAAGATGAAACCTTCTTTCTCTTTCTTAGAGATTTCTTCTTCTCTAGTAGTATTAGTTTTTGTCCTCTTTGTCTATGTCTATTCACCAGTAGGAAGTGACCCCTTTTTCTTCCAAACTAATTCTTCTTCTTGTTCTTCCTCTTCTTCTTCATCAACACCATGACTAACATATACTCTCCCTGAGGCTTTACCTTTGACTTTTCTCTTCTTTATTAGTTTAGAGGTACTAGATTCAACATTCTTTTATGTAACAACAACAACAGGGGCTCTAGAGGCCTTGGTTGCACTAGCAGGGGAGGAAGAGGTCCTTGTTGACCTTCTAGTACTAGGTCTAGGCTCCTTTCCTTCAATTTTCTCTTCCGGTTTCTCTGCAGTACTAGCCTCTTCAATAACTTTTCTCTTAGCTTTAGCTTTTTGTAATTGTTCTTCGGTTATCCCTACCCTTTCAAAAAACTCCTCAACCATTCTTTGTACTTTCTTCTAAGATTGTGGCTTGGTTTGCTCAATGTGGATTTTCATGGACTTTTCTTTAAAAGTGTCAAACCTTTCTTCTGTGGTATCATGAGGTTTGCTGATCATTGGTTATGCCAAACCTACAAGAGTATCTTCTAGAACCTCATATCCCATCTCCAGGATCCACACTGTTCTAGGCTCAACTGCTTCCACCAGACATTCATCTTTTTTCACCATGAAAATGATGTCATTTTCATATTTTTCAACAACTCTTCTAGGGATTCTTACCCTAGATTTTATCTTCTCTTGGAATAACTTGAAGTAACCCCACAGAGCTACTTTTTGTGCATCATCATTACCAATCCTTTGCGGATGATCTTCAATTTGTGTAGCCACTGGAATAATATTTATCAATCACACAACATTCTACACTCTAGGTAGCTCTTTCAAAAAGTAAAACAATAAACAAATAATAAGATTACCATATTTGAATGGGTACTTGGAATCCTTAGTTTTCTTCAAATTTGCCAAAAGTTGTTGGAGTAGTTCACAAAGATCATAGTCCACATTTTCTTTCACCATCTGACATGCAATATAAATGCTTGTAGTAGATACAGAGTTCTCTCTATTGGTGAAGTAAATTTTGTATCTAATCATCATAGAGGCATATTTGACTACCGGATCCTTTATGTCATTCACTGTCAAAGCCTCTTATCAAACTTAGCTCTTGTGAGCTTTATCAACATGTCATTTTTCATAGATTTTAGTGCCGGTACAGTGCCAATGGAAGAAAAACCTATCACAACCTTGATGGCCTCCTTGATGATTATATGAGGGACATCCAACCACATGAACTTGTCATGGATGCTTCTTAGCACATATCTCACCCAAGCATTTTCATAACATAAAATAGGTAAATTATTCCATACATCAAACATTTTCTCCATTAGGGCACTGAATTTTGTCTTTAGAGAAAAATGATCATCTGTTAATTCATCGAACCAAATTTTCCCTAACTTAACATGATTGAATTCTTCCATATTCACATGAATATATGCTCTAATATCCTCATTGGACAAGATTCCATAGGGTATGTTAGAAAATGCACCTTCAGGATCCATTTCCATTGATTTTAATAGGTGCTTCTTAAACTTAGGTCTAGGTCTATCTATCACTTCAATCACTTGAGGTTTAAACATCTTCACAACTCAATTTCTTAGATCAAGAGAAGGAATCTATTAATACCTTGATAAATGCTTTTGGTTAGGGTTTGTACTTTGAGAACGCTAAATGCAAAGGGTTCTTTTTAGCTTCGTTGCTTAAGATCTCCTTTTTCGCTTGATTGTTTGTTTGCAATGTGAATTTTCATCAAACAAATTTGCTTATAACCTCTTTTTCAATCAAAACCTAATTCACCATAAATTGTTTATTCAAAAAAGTTGTTAATACTTCCACTGTACCTCACAATCGATCTAAATTGCTCTGCAGTCTTCTACAAAAGAAGTATTTTCTATCAGAATTTTCTTCAAATGATCAAGCATATCAATATTCAGCTCATATCTTCACACTAGCCTCAACACCACTTATTTGGTAGAGGGGGGAAAGATTTTCATTAATGCTCCCCTTGAGCCAAAGCTCTTAGTTTAGTTTCTAGAGAAACATCTACACCAGAGGCTAGTACAGACACATCTTTGACCTCTGTTACATCTTCTTAATCCAAATCTTGCTCATCTCCTTGATTTTTTTCAAATCAACCTTTTACACTAGTTTGTTCTTCTCTACTAGTATATTCTTCTTCATGCTTCTACTTTTATAAAACTTTGCAATGTGTCTAGGTTTATTGCAATTATTCCTTTGACCATTATTCCCTCCATTCATTATGGATTTGCATTGGTTAGCTTTGTTTCCAAATCTATTACATGTAAAGAAATAGCCATTGAAGGATTGAATCATTCTATCATTGTTATAGCCATTCATTCTTTGACTTCTACACTCATTAGCTTTATGACCAATCTTCTTACATGTAAAACATTGAACAAAGAAAGATGGAACATTTTGATTCCTTTTGCTCCTACATTGTGTAGCCTTATGTTCAAATTTTTTGCAAGAAAGACAATAACTATTATAATATGGGTATCTTTGAGCATTAGGTTGTCTAACTGATGGTCTTCTACCTCCTTTCTTTTGATTCCAGATTTGCTTGCCATTGTTCTTCTTGTTTTCAACTTTTGATGCTTGACTTGATTTTGGACTTTCACCTTTTTCAAACCTTAAGCCTTCTTTGTCATTAGAATCTTTCTAATTTTCAATCATCTCATCAAGCCTTAACTCTTTGCCTTCTCTAGATACAATTTTAGTTTCACAACTTCTTGTTCAAACCTTATACATTCTTCAAATTTGCCTTTCATCATTAAGTTCAGACAATTCTTGCCTTTTCTTCAACTTGCACTTTTAGACCAATCATAGATTCATTTGCTAACCTCAATTTTTTACTAACCTCCTTATGTTTTTCTTTGAATTTCTTGACTTTCTCTCTTAACTTCTTGATACATCGATCTACTTCTTTGACATTCTCCTTTAGATCTTTGATTTCTTCTTCAATTCTCTATAGATCTTCAAGAGCAACCTTGAGTTCTTCACTACTGATAGACATGCATTCATCTTCTAAAAATTCAATAGTACGAATCTCTTTTGGAGGAGTAGGATGTTGGAAACCTGGCAAACATCATTGATGAAGACACTACTGGTGTGACTTAGATTGACTAAGTATGATGTTTGAATCATGTTGTCATTGATGGAAATAAGCAAGAAGGATTCAGAATGGTTATGAGGTTATAGTAATCCTCATGAAGTCATGTGTACAAAGAATTTTGGCCCAGAAAGAAGACTTAGGTATTTTAACTAAGTGTTGGGAGATCACAGAGAAGACTACAGAGCTATAGTATTATGGTCAGCATTGGTTTGCATTTGAGGATCAAGTTATGCGGTTCTGGTAAGATGTTGGTATCCCTTAGATGTCTTCAATTCTAAAGGTTTATCTATTGATGACTTCTGGAAGTATAGTTGCAAATAGCATTAGTTCGGCATAGCAGAGTACATTGTTAAACATGACAGAACACCTATTTGGTTTGGTCCACATTTCTTCGTTATTGGATATTTTCTCATATGGTTTTGAGGTGTTGTAAACACATGTTTGAAGTCTCTAAATCCAAATTCTTAAATGTTGAACTTCACCGGTAAGATAGTTGTGAGGACTTATGTATCGCTACATGCATTTACAATGTTTGATAGGAACAAAGTCTAGCTTCTGATACTCCACATTTTTCCACATGTTAATATTTTGTTTTGTGATTTTGATGTTGTGTTCTAGGATGTCTAAGGATCCTTAGTTGTGAACTTGAAGGATTTTTGTGGTCTGCATTGAAAGTTGTGATCTGACAATTGGACCAAACTTGTGCTAATCTATGTATGAGGCTGACCTGATAGTATAATCTTTGTGCGGAAGAATTTGTATATTAGAATCATGTTCTAAGTGATTCTATAGTTGGAGATGACAAATGAGAATGTGATTCAAGTGTTTTTTGGTTCGCAAAGTATTTTGGTGAATGCATTAAGTCAGAAAGCTACACATTATATAACTACATGTTTCATCCTAGAAAGCCAACCTAATTTGAAGTTTGCAAGTGTTATGAAAATATATATATATATATATATATATATATGAGATTCACTTTGGTGTTTGGTGTGTGTGATGTGAATATGAGTGAGTGTGTGTGACATGTATGAATTTTTGTGATCCAATCAGTGCAACAAGAGTTTGAGAAGAAGTTTTATGAAGAGCAGAGCAGTGTGACCAAGCAGATCAGGATGAAGAGTCTTAAGATAGTATTTTAAGCTTCATTGGAGCTATACCCCATGCATTTGTAGATGCAATTGTAACAGTTCATTTTGGTAGTGAGCCACTCATTCTGTCTTTCTTTTCTTTTGGCAGTGAGCCTGTATGCAGTGAGCATCTTTCTAGACAATGAGTCCTTAGGAAAGTGAGCCCTAGGCAGTGAGCCTCCTTGTAATTTGGTATTGATACTACATAATATATTGTGAGCTAATTCTCACCATAGTTTTTCCTTTTTTTAGGTTTTCCACGTAAAAATCCTAGTGTTTATGTGTTATGGTTTATGGTTGTGATTTCTATGCTTGATTTGCTTTACTATTATTGAATGTGGCAAATGGATTAATGGTTTAATAAGTGAATGGTTTAATAGTGCAACATCAGAAAATGTCCCCTTGGGGGCTTTTCCCTCATAAGGTTTAGCTCCTGGGTCTTTAGAGTGCATTTAGGACATTCTAGTTCATATTTTAGCATCCCGATGGAATGAGACCTAAGTCCCATGGCAAATAGGACTTAGGAGGACCCCTTGAGCTGTACCTTGCCTAAAATAGAGTAGGAGGACTTGGGTGCCCGTACCCTAGTCTTGCCCTATTTTAGGGCAGATTCAATTTCTGGGTGTCGGTTAGTGACTGTTATTAGGTCCCTTTGTCGACATGGTAAGTTTGAATTTCAAATATCTTGGTGGGAGTGCTTGTAGGTGCATATATAAGCATGTGTAGGCATTCATTTGTAAACTAGATGATTACTAGCAAGCTATTGTGTTCTCAAGGTGATTCAAGGCTTCCTATTGTGTTGTAAGAGTAGACTTGTGTGTTTTGTGTGTTGATATTTGCATATTTGAGCATCAATTCCTTCAAGGCATGAAGAGCATCTTCCTCCATGAAAGATTCACTACAAGGTGAAATAATATAGTGCTTTTATTATTGTTTCCTTTGGTTTTTGGCCTCTGCCTCACAAGGGCACGCCCTCTTTATCTGACAATGGTGTTTAGAGACTTAAGTGTCCTCTGGGGTTTGACTGAGGCAAACCTCTAAACACCACAACCCCCAAACCAAGTCTTGTGATTGCAGGTTACATGTGTCGCATCTAGGAAAAGTGGAGTTGTAAGAATGTTGGGAAAACATCAGAGATTCAGGATTTGAAGGAAAGACGGACAAAGGAGCACTTTTGGGACTAGGGCGCTTGCTCAAGTGTCCTCCACAGACTAATTCCTAAAAATAGAAGTTATAGGGTTGATCAGTGTCCGAAGGAGGTCCAGATTCCCTAAAAAAGTAGGTACTTTGGACTTGGGCGCCCACTTTAGTGTCCCCGACTATTTTTCTTTGGAACCCCAAAAATAGGTACTTTGTAATTCTGCATTTTACCCCCGTCTATAAGAGGTTTTTCTGTAATTCATTAATTTGTTGTTGTATTTGCATAATTAGGGTTTTAATGGTCAATTGGACATAGGAAAAGGAAAAATTGATAATTAATTCCCTAAATCAAATTTCCCTACATCTGAAAGTAACTCTAGGCTATGATAATTCTTGCCATTCGACCCTAGATCCTTCAATGTATAGTGGAGAGGCGGATTTAAACATCTAACCCATAAAAGATTAAAGAATCTATTTTTCCACTAAACATTTTGGTGAACCCATGTATTTGAACTTAAATTGCAACTTTCTGAGTGTTTTTATACATATTTGGTGTGATATCATTCATTCATTTGGTCATTTAATTTATTGCATTGAGAAATTTTCAAAAAAATTGAAAAATTGGAAAAATACAAAAAAATTACATTGTTGGGCTTATTAAATTGTGTCAGTTCTTCCTAAATTTTCCTAATTCATGATTTTTACATCAGATCTGATATAAAATACATAAAAATGCAAAAATTCAAAATGTTGCTTTGCATTCTCATCATTTAATTGCTAGGGTTTTGTGGAAATTTTGACAATTTTATATAATCTAGTAATTCCAAAATCTAGGATTTGTAGGTAAAATATTTTATCAGAATTTTCTATTAATTTTAAAGGCTCATTAAAATTTTCATTTGGTTTTAGTCTTGCATTTTAGTGTGAATTCGCATTTAAATTTAAATTATTTGCATTTTTGCATTGAAAATTTCAACAAAAACTAGCAATTTTGGTGCAATTTCATTAAATTTGCATGGGCATTTTGCATAATTAACCTTGAAAATCATTTTCAGATCTGAGAGTATTTAATTTCCCTCATAAATCAGACATTAAATCATTCACATAGCATTTGTTCCAAAATTTCAAACCTGGGCTTCAAAAACAACAATTTTCGCTAAAATTGGCCTTATCGACTCTCCAAACTTGCACCATAAGAGTGTTGTGAAAGATATTTTCACATTAATTTTCTGTTTTCAGGGTAATAATTTTCTGCACCTCATAAAAATCTTCACAACACCCTTTTAACGGGCTCTTGTAGTGAAAATTTTGCAAAAAACTACACATTTTGGCTATTTTGGCCGCACTCCAAGCATGTTGTGATCAATTTTATGGATTGATATGACTGATATTATTAATATTATTTTCTATACCTCCTAAAATTCCTTACAACAGCTCCTTTTCTAGGTCTTGGAGTTGAAAAACCGTGAAAAATAGCCTATTTTTGCTATATTTTCACTAGGGTTTTACCTTAAATTGCACTAAAATCATGTTGTGTTGGATATTTTGGAACCAAGTGGCTATTATTAATGATATTATTTGTTTTCCATCATCATTTTACTCACAACACCCTTTTTTATGCTCTCTTGCATTGAATTTTGGTGAAAAAAGTGCCTATTTTGACATATTTTCACGATACTTCGACTTGCATTATCTTGAAATCGCATCAAGAGTGTGTTGAGAAGGATAATTACTATTTTGGACTGATATTAGACGTATAACTTCCTTCCCTTGACTGAAATCCTCACAACACCCTTTGGTTCATTCATTTGCATTGAAAAAGAAGTACAAAAAGTCAAGCATGTAGGCTATTTTTACATATGGTTGTGCAATTGTCTTTTGCATCAAAATTGAAAAGCTTTTAAAATCTGAGTTTACATTGAAAACAATGCAATGGCACCTTGATGTTATTTTTCTATGCTATCTCTGCATGCATTTATCAAAGATCTTGATTTTGAAGAATTCCTAATCCTCATGAGTGAACATCCGTTGATATTAGAAGATTTAACTAAATTCATCTCTAGGAACACTCATGAGAAAGATGAGAGAGAAAATCCTTTTTCCACCATAGAGTATGATGATGATGATGATGATGTACCCTCCTCTCATCCCACTGCTCTCCTTAGCCAAGATGTAGCATTTGTGGATGATAAAAGGTCTCTCACATTAAATCCTCTGAAGATGGATATTAGGTGCAATCAAAAGGATCAATAATCGTTAATGGACTTCATAGAATTATTCTTAAAATGATTGTTTGAGGGGCACTTAGTGCGCCCCCTTGCTTAAAACCAGTGATTACGGTTCAAGGTGTTTAAAATATGTTACAACAACCACACATAATGTGATTGCTCATACATACAACACCAGTAATAATAAGCAAAGTAAGCAAGCACCGCATGTGCCTATCTCTCTTCCATGTTCTCAACCTATGCTCCCTCAACCACCTCATCTTACTCATAAAGTGGTCTAGAGTATGATCTTGTCAAACAGCTTCACGCTACTCCGACTAAGATCTCTCTTACATCGCCTACATACCATGGAATGCTCCAAGAAGCTTTACAAAAGGTGATTGTCCCATCGACTACTAAGCCTAATGATGTAGCATCTGTATTGGATAATATGCATGTGATAAAAATGGATATTATCTTTCAGCCACATGAATTACTGTCAATTGAAGTCCAAAACCAATATGATCCACTTATAATCTTTATCACAATAAACAAAACTTTGGTAAAACAGGTTATGATCAACACTGGATCGTCTCTTAACATTTGTAGCATCAACTTACTACACAAAATTAAGATTGATACATCACAAATCACACCAAATGGCATTAACGTTTGTGACTTTGATAATGTTGGACAACAATCTATGCGCACTATAACTCTACCTATACAAGTAGGACATGTGCTTGTGCCTACCCTGGTTCATGTCATGCCTTGTTCTTTATCTTACAACATGATTCTTGGTAGACCTTGGATTCATGCATTGGGGATAGTTTCTTCCACTTTGCATCGTTCAATCAAATTTATATTCAAAGGTAAACTTCACACTATTCACACTGATCCTAAACTAGATAACTGTTTACATATTGAAAAGAAAAAATCCATTCACAACCATATAAGCTTAAACAAATTATGAGGTGATCCATTAACAACAAATGTTGTGCAAGACTCTCAACCATCAAATGCATTTTTTGGTGATGATTGGGGTTCATTAGAATTTAATCCTTGCAGTATAGGGGAATATAAAATTAATAGCCTTGACACATCAAAAGTTGCATTGATCTCACCTGAGCAATCTTATGAAGCACCTAAGAAAAACAAAGCTTCCTGGGTAGAAAACGAAGATAATACCCTCACTTATACTACAAATTATGATACCTATGAGGCCTCACCTTCTTCTAAGGAACTGGACTCTCTATATGGATGTGGATTTCAAATTTTGTACAAACATAATGACTATGTAGGTAAGGGATGTGGTGTAAATCAACAAGGGATTCGAGTACCTATAGAATCCACTTCAACACATTACTCAAGTGGCATTGGATATAATCCTTTCAAAGAAAAGAAAGCTTCTCGTCGTCCTACACTTAATGTCAATTTTATAAGATCAAAACAACATGACAGCTATTCTAGATATGTAGGTTCTTAACAATGATACCCTAACAAGTAAGTATCTCTAACCCTTTAGTCTCTCTCATGATGTGTTATGTGTTGTTTAGGCCTCCTGGGATGACCTCAGATTCTCTTGTAAGGTTCAGGATACCAAGAGACAACCTCTGTTGTGACCTTCCTCTATTTTTATCATCATTCTTCCAAATTGCCTCTCTCTAATTTCATTGTTGTGTGTTATGTCTTATGGACATAGTGTCATGGCTGGTGACTTGGGGGCACCCTCCTACGTGACTGTCCCTAAGACACTTGTTTTCTCCTCTCTTATTTATCATTTTCCTTCCTCTAGTGTTTCCATCTAGCGGGCAGATGACGACAAACATTTATACTAATGTGGACCTTGTGTCCCTTTCGAGAGCAATCAACAAATGGACTATAGTTCCTAATATGATGATGGGGTTGCATTTTTTATCTGATGCTTGGCTAGTGGAAGCACTTGTGCTTTTTGTATAGTGAATTTTATGATGTTTCTATCATATTTACAAACCTTAACAATACTGTTGCTTCGTGCACCTTTGTTTGCCTTTGAATCTAACCTTGGTGGTACTTGATTCGGAGAGCTTCATGATATAGCCCCTGGTTATCCTTGAACTCCAAATTCATTGTATAACCTTGGCTCTTTGTGTGGTTAATCATATGCATTGATGTTGTTGTTTATCATGATATTGTAGACACTAACATGTTTTTTGTAGGGATGTGTTTGTGGGAACATTTGGCAATCGTAAAGTACATGTCACCTCCGGGGGGCATGGGCTTTGCAAAAGTCAGTGTTCCTTTGTGTATTTTCTTCCTACCTTAACGTGCTTGATATTGATAACTGATATCAACCACCTTAAGGTGGGGGCATATAAGGTAAGCTATCTGTTATATATGTTAACAATGTATTTGACCTCAGATGCATAGACTTGCGTTAGAGTAGTGCATTGTGCATCCTGAGTTTGTTTACAATCAATCAATCAATCATGTAAGCCCTCTATGGATGTGGGCTATCAAGCATATCCTTTTTCTTAAGCTCTCTGTAGAGGTGGGGATGGTGTATTTCTTAGAGTAGACTGCATCATCCTATCATTTTTAAAAGTCCCCTATGGAGGCGGGAAGCGGTTCTGTGACTAACTCAACCCTTAAGCGTGTCTTCGATGATTGTTGTGGCGAAGCCCAATCATCGGTGTGTGCCTGTAATGTGCCTGAGATAGTGATGAGCCTAGAAATAGGGAACACACCATCGCTTGTCTACCATGTTTTCTCCTTGTCTTCAAGTGTGTGTGTTTTGGCGTGCTTGTTTTGTATGGCGTGTTTGTTGCCCCATATGCATAGACCAGCCCCTTGAGTAGTGCTTCATGCATTTTAGGAGGTTTTGCATGTATTGTGTGTGTGTTACCCCATATGTAGAGACCAGTGCCATCGAGTAGTGCTTCTTGCATTTTGGGAGGTTTGTTTACTTTCCAGTACTTGCATTTGCATTTCATATATATGAGAAAAAAACAAGAAAAGATATCATTTCTATCTTCCATGCATTAATGTGTTTTCCATGCATTAACTATCTGCTCTGTGTTCTGCATGACTGTAACTATCTTCTGCATGTTTTGCATGCCTATTGTTGTCTTCTATGTGATTGGTGTGTCTTCTCTATGTTTGGTGTGCTTGTTGTGTTTGTGACCTTACTTTAATGCATGCATGGGCCTCATGTTCATACATACATTAAAGTGGGGGCTAAATGTAACATCAAAAAATGTCCCCTCAGGGGCTTTTCCCTCATAAGGTTTAGCTCCCAGGTCTTTAGAGTGCATTTAGGACATTTTAGTTCATATTTTAGCATCTCAATGGAATGAGACCTAAGTCCCATGGAAAATAGGACTTAGGAGGACCCCTTGAGCTATACCCTACCTAAAATACAAGGGAGGACTTGGGCACCCACACCCTAGTCCTGCCCTATTTTAGGGCAGCCTTAATTTCCAGGTGTCGGTTAGTGACCATTGACATGGTAAGTTTGAATTTCAAATATCTTGGCGGGAGTGCTTGTAGGTGCATATATAAGCATGTGTAGGCATTCATTTGTAAACTAGATGGTTATTAGCAAATTATTGTGTTCTCAAGGTGATTCAAGGCTTCCTATTGTGTTGCAAGAGCAGACTTGTGTGTTTTGTGTGTTGATATTTGCATATTTGAGTATCAATTCCTTCGTGGCATGAAGAGCATCTTACTCCATGAAAGCTTCACTACAAGGTGACATAATATTGTGCTTTTATTATTGTTTCCTTTGGTTTTTGGCCTTTGCCTCATAAGGGCACACCCTCTTTATCTGACAATGGTGTTCAGAGACTTAAGTGTCATCCGGGGTTTGATTGAGGCAAACCTCTAAATGCCACAACCCCCAAACCAAGTCTTGTGATTGTAGGTTACAGGTGTCACATCCTAGAAAAGTGGAGTTGCAGGAAGGCTGGGAAGACATCAAGGATTTAGGATCTGAAGGAAAGATGGACAAAGGAGCACTTTTGGGACTAGGGTGCTCACTCTAGTGTCCTCTACAAATTGATTCATGTAAACAGAAGTTACAGGGCTGATCAGTGTCTGAAGGAGGTCCAGGTTCCGTAAAAAAGTAGGTACCTTGGACTTGGGCACTCGCTCTAGTGTCCCCAACTATTCCGCTTTGGAACCCCAAAAATAGGTGCTCTGTAATTCTACATTTTACCCCCGTCTATAAGAGGTTTTTCCGTAATTCATTAATTTGTTGTCGTATTTACATAATTAGGGTTTTAATGGTCAATTGGACATAGGAGAAGGAAAAATTGATAATTAATTCCCTATTCCAAATTCCCTACATCTGAAAGTGACTCTAGGGTATGATAATGCTTGCCATTCAACCCTAGATCCTTCAATGTATAATGGAGAGGTGGATTTAAACATCTAACCCACAAAAGATTAAAGAATCCATTTTTCCACTATACAAATAGAATATTGATTCACCCCCCCCCCCCCTCTCAGTATTATGAGTGTTCAACAATTGGTAGTAGAGCTAGGTTCCTTGGAAGAAGTCTAACAGCTTGAGGAAGATCTTGGAGATAGAACACATGGCAGCTAGAAGGTATTCTACTCCTCCAAAAGATTCATTCAATTGGAGTTATAGAAGAAGAATGTATGTTTTTCAACAATGAAGAACTCAAAGTTACTCTTGAAGACCTTGAAAATACTGAAGAAGAAAACTAGGATCTGAAGGAAAATATCAAGCAGATGAGTGATGAGGATCGTTGCAATCCTCTTCATTTAATTTATCAATCCAGGGTGGTGTCCAAAGGCTTTATACATTAGGAACTTAAATATTTTTGGCAAATAGTTCTTTCTAACAAAAATAGAAAAAATTAAATTAATCTAATGAAATCACACATGTAAAATTTAAAGACACTTGCATAAATTAAAACTATAAAATTAAAACATGTTTCCATGAATTAAAAATACAGAAATAAAATAGATCTTGTACTAAAATCTAATTTAATACATTTAAATAAATATAAATGCATAAAACTAAAATAATACAAATAATCAAATAAGCACCAAATGTTGTCCTCTTCCTCAGGATGAGCAACCTGCTCCTCCCTTGGAATTGGACCAAGATCATTCACCCAATTTTGTGCTTAATGCTCCATATATCTTATTTTTTCAACAAAATATTATAAATTTACTTCTAAAACTGTTGTAGCTTTCTTATTCCAAAAATTTGCCAAAATAACAACTCCTTTCTTTAGAGTTGAGAGGTTTAGTTATACATTGAAGATCTTCACCCAACTCCCTAAACTAGTGGAAAGTATAAATACACTTGTCTTTCCCATTCCTATGATAAAGGAACAACTCCTTTTATTCTCTACTCTCCTACTCCTATGTTAAAGGAAACAAATTCCTTTATTCTCTCTACTAATCCTATGCTAAAGGAACAACATCCTTTATTCCCTCATTGCAAAGTGACAACACATCCACATCATTTTAAGGGAAAAATGCTTTATTTTTGCTACTTTTATTATTTTCCCAAAACAATTTATCTTCAACTTTTAAAAAAATAAAAGGTTTGGAGAATATCAAATCCATGGTTCAAGCCAAATGAGTTGAAACACCTTTGGCTGAAATCAAGATGGAATACTTTCAAAATTGGCTCTGGAAGTGATTTTAGAATGCTTCAAGGTTGGCTGAAAGAGGCTGGAATACTTCAAGACTAATTTTGCATCATTTTAAAACATATTGCATTCTATTTTTTTCCAATAAACATTAGAAAATGTTTGCAATTAAATTGCAATAGACTTCTAAGAAACAAACCAATATATATCTATATTCTATTTTAAATAAGCTAACAATTCATAAAACTACATTTAAATCCACTTTTAATGCTAACTTTAAGAGAAAATATAGATGAATTTAGATGAGACATTTCTAGTCTCATCAATGAGTGCATCAGAAAGTTGAGGAAACAAATCAAGATGGAATACTTTCAAAATTGAATCTGGAAGTGATTTTAGAATGCTTCAAGGTTGGCTGAAAGAGGCTGGAATACTTCAAGACTAATTTTGCATCATTTTAAAACATATTGCATTCTATTTTTTTCAAATAAACATTAGAAAATGTTTGCAATTAAATTGCTATAGACTTCTAAGAAACAAACCAATATATATCTATATTCTATTTTAAATAAGCTAACAATTCATAAAACTACATTTAAATCCACTTTTAATGCTAATTTTAAGAGAAAATATAGATGAATTTAGATGAGACATTTCTAGTCTCATCAATGAGTGCATCAGAAAGTTGAGGAAACAAATCAAGAAGTTCAAGGAAAAGCATAAGGAGATTGGTGAACAATTGAGATCACAAAATGAAACCCTGAATGGTCTGCAAGTGCAAGTTGAAGAAAAGGAAAAAGTAGAAGAATATCTAAATCAAATGGTGACAGGAAAATCTAAAGAATGTACAAATCTTGAAAAAGAAGTTGTGAACCTGAAGTTAGATTTGGAGAAGGCAAAGAGATATGAAGAAAAGTTTAAGATAAGTTCTGCAAAACTTGATGAGATGATTGCTAGTTAGAAGAGCCCTAATAACAAAGAAGGCTTGGGAATTAAGAAAGGTGAAAGTTCCAAATCAGGTCAAGGAGTGAATGATGATAACAAGATGGACAAAGGCAAGCAGATCTAGAATCAAAGGAATGGACCTAGAAAACCACAGGTTAGGCAACCAAATGCTCAAAGGTATCCATATTTCAATAGTTATTATCATTCATGCAATAAGTTTGATCATAAGGCTACTCAATGTAGAAGTAGAATGAATCAAAATGTTTCATCTTCTTTGGTTAGTGCTTTGCATGCAAGAAAGTAGGTCATAGATCTAGTGATGTAGAAGTCAGATAAGGAATGGCTATGACGACGGAAGGAACGCTTGATCATTCAATGGAAACTACTTTACATGCAAGAAAGTTGGTCATGGAGCTAGTGAATGTAGAAGTTAGATAAATAATGGCTATAACAATGGAAGGAATGCTCTATCTTTCAATGGCAACTGCTTTACATGCAATAGATTTAGACATAAGGTGAACCAATGTAGATCCAGAATAAATGGAAGGAACAACAATCAGAGGAATGTTGTGTGCTACAATTGTAATAGGCCTAGACACATTGCAAGGTTCTGCAAAAGCAAGAACATGAAGAAGGATAATCTAGTAGAAAAGAAGAAACCAATGCAAAAGGTTGATGCAACAAAAATCAAGGAGATGAACAAGATGTGGATCAAGAAGGATGTTATCGAAGCCAAGAGTGAGTCTGTGTTATACTCTGGTGTAGAAACTTCCTCCCTAAAGTGAATTGGGAGCTTTGGCTCAAGGGGAGCTTCAATAAAAAATCCTATTCCCCTAGCTAGAAAATTGGTGCTAACATCCAACATGAAGATATGAGTTGAAGAATAGTATATCCAATCTTTTGAAGAAAAGTTTGGTAGAAAAGAGTCTAATGCGGAAGATTGTGAAGCAATTTCTATCAACTATGAGTTGCAGGAAAAGTGTTAACAACTTTTTGAAACATAGCATTTATGGCAATCTAGGTTTTAATGAAAAGCGGTTATAAGCAAATTTATCCAAAATAAATTCATATTGCATTCAACTTTCAAGTGACCATGGAGATGTGAGTAGCAAAGCAAAGGCAAAATCAAAGCGATCGGCATGATCAAATCCTAACCAGAAGTGAAGAACAAGGTATTTATAGTCATCACTCTTGAAAATTTTTATTGAGCTGTGAAAATGTCTACTCCACAAGTTGTTGAGATAGCTAATAGGCCCCAACCTAAATTCAAGAAGTATCCATTAAGGTCCCTAGAAACAGACTCTGATGGTGTGTTTTCTGATGTACCCTATGGATTTGTGCATAATGAAGATATTAGGGCTTACATTCATGCAAATATGGAAGAATATGATCATGTAAAGTTAGGGAAAGTCTATTTGGATGAGTTGTTAGGTGATAAATTTGAATTGAAAGAAGAATTTAGTGCTCTGCATGAAAAGAAATTAGATACATGGATAGATTTTCCTAGTTTCTCTGAAGATGCTTAGGTTAGGCATGTCTTAAGTAGAATCCATAATGAATTCATTTGGTTGGATATGCCTTACATGATAACCAAAGATGCCATTAACGCGGTTACAGGTATGTGTTCCTTTGGAATAGTTATGGCATTGAAATCAGTGAAGAATGATACTGTGATGAAGTTGACCAACGCAAAATTTGACAAGAGAGAATTAACTGTTAATGATATAGAGGATCTGGCAGTCAAGTTTGCCTCTATGGTCATTGGTTATAAGGTGTATTTCTCCAACATGGAAAACTCTATTTCAGCCACAGCCATCTATACTGCATATGAGACGGTGAAGAAGAATATTAATTATGATTTGTGTGAATTGCTCTAGCAAAAGTTGATGGAAAACTTGAAGAGAACCAAAGACATCAAGTACCCATTCGAATATGGTACTCTTGTCATCTATTTTCTATTCTACTTCTTGAGGGAGATTCCAGGTATGAGCAATATTGATTGGCTAAATCATACACCTATAGCAATGCAAATCAGGAACCATTTATAGAGTATTGGAGATGATAGTGCTCAAATTACAACTCTATGGGGATACTTGAAAGTATTCTAGAACAAAATACAAGCTAGGGTCAGAATCCCTAGAAATTTAGTAGAAAAGTATAAAGATGATATTGTTGTTATGGTAACTAAAGATCAATGCCTCATGGAGGCAATGGAACCAAGAACAATGTGGATCCTAGCAATGTGATATGAGGTTATAGAGGACATTTTGATTGGTTTGGAAGAGACCCTAAAGAGGAAAGGTTTGAGAATTTTTGAATAAAAGTCTCTCAAAGTTCATTTGGAACAAACACTTCCACAAACACAGAGAAGAGTAAGGAAATGGGTGGAAGATTATGCTATAATCAAAGGATTCACAAAGGAACAAATAGATCAAGCTAGAGCCAAGGCTTAAACAACAAAGGCTCTGGAGAGGTAAGAAGAGAAAACTAAACAAAAAAAGGCTCTAGAGAGACATGAAGTGAAGACTAAACAAGCAAGGCCTACTCCTGAGACAAGAAGGACAACAAGGGCCTCCTCCTCTGTTGTATCTACTCCTAAGACCTCTAGAACCCTACTTATAGTTGATATTGTAAAGGAAACTCCTGAAAGAATAGAGCCTAGTGTGGAGAAGAAGAACAAAAGAGTGAAAGTATGGCCACCAATAGAATCTATGTGAGACATGGAGGTGGTGGAGAAGAAGAAATAACAAAGAAGGAGAAAGAAGACACTGTAATTAAGCCTAGACAAGTTAAATCTGAAGGTCAAACGTCAAAAGGGCCTAAGAAGAAGAGACAAAGGACTTTTGTGGAAGAAAAAGGCAAAGGTAAAGAAGAAAAGGCAAAAGGAAAGAAAAAGGAAAAGGAAAAAATAAGTGATCGTACTATGGATCTAGAAACCACAATCAATGTAGTGGCAGAGCATGGGAATTTGAAGCCCATTTCAAACATTTATGATGAGAGCTCTGATGTTGATAAGGAAATAATTGAAATCACTATGGTAAGATTCCTAGACATGTTTAATAAAACATTGATTTAAGTTGTATCTAACTTACCTAAAAGCCTAGCAAGTATTCTAACTACTAGAAAAGAAGAGTCTATGGCTGAAGATGCACAAATTAAAGATTATTTTTTGAAAAAGTTTTGTCCAAGTCTTATTGGACTAGATAAGGTTAAAGCCACTTAGAGGTTCAATGAAGAATTTAGAACCAAAAGGAGAATTAACATTCTGATGGCCAGAGATAAAATTAGGATTGAAAAGATGGAAAAAGAAACTGAGGAGAAAATTTTGATGGTCCTTAATGAACTTCACATTCCAATTATGATGGACATAAGTAAAGATGAACAAAATCTTGATAATTCAAGTGAAGTTCTAGATGTGGTTGGAGAATAAAATGTGTCATCTCTATCACCCTCTAAATTCTTAGAGGATCAAAGTATGGTCACTCCTCTAGTAAACTCAACAAAGAATGAGATGAAAGAGATAGTTGAAGAAAAGAGTGCAGAGGAAGAAGTAAAATATAAAGAGGAGAATTCAGAACAAGTGATTGACACCTTTGTTCTGGAAATCAATGAAGAACAACAAGTTCATGATGGAAAAGAGCCTATGAAAACTCCTACTGTACAAGTGTCCTTAGATGAAGAAAGAATAGACACTGCTGGTGAGAGTTCACTTGACTCTCTTAGACAATTTTTGGATAAACAGAGAGAAACTCAAATTTTGGACACGTCTGAACTACGACAAGGGAAAATTAATTTGGCAATTTTTGGGAACAATTTTTTAGGCCACAGCCCAAGAGGAGATTCTTAAATCTCATATGGAAGATAATGAATTGATTAAAGAGGCAATACCAATTTTTGAGAAAATTATGCCTAGTATAAAGAGAGACACCTCCTTGACTCCTACGGTACAAATGAAGAAGATCATGGAATCATTCAATTGTCATTTTGAGTCCTTTGAAAAAGTAGAAGAAAAGAAGGTAAGAGCAAAGACTGATAGTTAAAGGCTAGAAGAACTCAATGATAAATGTTCCAAAGAAAAAATTTTGTTAGATAAGAGTATTCAAGATGTAGAGACAACAATGAAAGATGCTAGTGAATTGTATCAAATTTTCCTAACTTGGCCTGCAACCACCAAGGATTTGAAAGATAAGATAGATGGTTGAGAAGTGCAGTTGATCAAGATTTCCCATACTTATGATCCTTTAAAGGATACTAATGGAAATAAGAGGGAAAAAGTTGAAACCATACATTTTATAATAAATAAATTACAGAGTCAAAATGAAGCCATCAAAAATAGAATGAGTCATCTTAGAGAAATTGTAAGCTTTAAGATAGCTTCTATAACAACATTTGTAGTAGAAGCAGATAAAATTAGACAAATCACTAAAGTCCCTGCTATCATTGATAAAGAAGAAGAGTTAGTGTCCCAAATTAATGGGCACATACAAGTTTTGAGCAATGCTAAGGCAAGATGGGATGAAGATGCAATATATCTGAAGAATATTTATAAGGACATTCTCCCCATAAGCCAGTAAGTCATTTGATTTCACATGTATATATACGAATAGTACAAACAAATTTGAAACTTTGGTATATATAAGAATAAAATACTTAGGGGGAGCAGATTCAATTTGTGCATAACTTGTACATATCCTTTGCCATTGATGTCAAAGGGGGAGAGTGGAGCATGTGAAAAATAGTGGTGAAAGAACTTAGGGGTAGAAATGTGTAAAAGGTAAAGGGGAGATAGAAATTGTTTTTCACATCATGTGTTGCCATCAATGCCAAAGGGGGAGATTTTTGGCAACTTGGCAAACATCATTGATGAAGACACTGCTGATATGACTTAGATTGACTAAGTATGATGTTTGAATGGTGTTTTCATTGATGGAAACAAGCAATAAGGATTTATAAGGTTTGTGAGGTTATAGTAATCCTCATAAAGTCATGTGTACAGAGAATTCTGGTCTAGAAAGAAGACTTAGGTATTTTAACTAAGTGTTGGCAGATCACAGAGAAGACTACAAAGCTACAGTATTATGGTTAGCATTGGTCCACATTTGAAGATCAAGTTTTGCAATTTTGGTAAGATGTTGGTATCCCTTAGATGTCTTCAACACCAAAGCTTTATCTACTGATGACTTCTGGAAGTATAGTTGCAAATAACATAAGTTCGGCATAGCAGAGTACAGTGTTAAATAGGGTAGAACACTTGTTTGTTTTGGATGCATTTCTTCAGTATTGGATATTTTCTCCTGTAGTTTTGAGGTGTTGTAAACACATGTTTGAAGTCTCTAAATCCAAATTTTTAGAGGTTGACGGCCACCAGTAAGACAGTTGTGAGGACTTATGTATTGTACATGCATTTATAGTGTTTGATAGAGACAGAGTCTAGCTTTTGATACTTTGCATTTTGCCACATGTTAATATTTTGTTCTACAATTTTGAAGTTATGTTCTAGGTTGTCTAAGGAGTCTTAGTTTTGAGCATTGAAAGTTGTGATTTGATAGTTGGACTGAACCTGTGCTAGTTTATGTAAGAGGCCTACCTAATAGTATAATCTCTGTGTGGAAGAATCTATTGATTAGAATCATGTTCTAAGTGATTCTATAGTTGGAGCTAACATATGATAATATGTTTCAAGTGTTTTTTTGGTTTAAAAGTTATTTTGGTGAATCCATTAGGCCAACAAGCTACACATTGTATAACTACACGTTTCATCCTAGCAGGCTAACCTAATTTGAAGTTTGCAAGTGTGTATATATATATATAAGATTCACATTAGTGTTTGGTGTGTGTGATGTGAATATGAATGAGTGTGTGCGACATGTATGAAGTTTTGTGATCCAATCAGTGCGATAAGCGTTTGAGAAGAAATTTTATGAAGAGAAGAGTAGTGTGATAGAGCATATTAAAATTAAGATTTTTGAGATAGTATTTTGAGATTCATTGGAGATATACCCCATGCATTTGTAGATGCAATTGTAACAGTTCATTTTGGTAGTGAGCCACTCATTCTCTCCTTTTCTTTTGGTAGTGAGCCTGTATGCAGTGAGCATCTTTCTGGATAGTGAGTCCTTATGGTAGTGAACCCTCAGGAAGTGAGCCTCCTTGTCATTTGGTATTTGATACTACATAATATATTATGAGCTAACACTCATTTTGGTTTTCCCTTTTTTGGGTTTTCCATATAAAAATCCTAGTGTTTATGTGTTATGGTTTATGATAGTTCTTTCTATGCTTGATTTGCTTTACTGCTATTGAATGTGGAAAATGGATTAATGGTTTAATAAGTGAATGGTTTAATAGAATATTGATTTACCCCCCCTCTATCTATATATTATAGGTGTTCAACATAGGAAACTTTCTAACTCCCATGTGTTCAATATCCAAGATCTTCCTTGAGTGGTTAGGCTTCTTCCAAAGGACTTGGCTCTGATACCAATTATTGAACACTCAGAATACTAAGAGGGAGGTGAATCAATATTCCCTTAAACTAATTAAGCATAAAACATTTCAATCCATTTAGCATATTTAGTTGTAGCAAACTAAGTTATGCATGAAACATGAAACCATAAACCATAACACATAGACACTAGGATTTTTACATGGAAAACCCAAAAAGGGAAAAACCACAGTGAGGATTAGCTCACAATATATTATAACTGGTTAAGGTATTACAGAAGTGTTCACTATAGGTGGACTCACTGTCTAAGTGGACTCATTGTCTAAGTGGACTCACTGCCCATTGAGAAAGAATGGGAGAAAAAAGAGAAATGAAATGGCTCACTTCCAATGAAAAACTATTACAATTGCATCTACACATGCATGGAATACATTTCCAATGAAGCAAAATCAATATCTTGTTCTACTGCTCTGAATTACAACTCTGCTCTATTCTGTAAACACACTATCTACTATGTTCTTCCTTAGTTTGCAACTATAGGTACTTGTCACATTATTCAAATCATAAAACATCCATCACCTTGCATCACACAAGTATTGAAAACAAACCTCTATATATATATCTGCTTCTTTTACAACATCAACTAGTTTGTCCCAAATTGGATGTAGCGTGTGAAACATGCCTCAAAACTTTACCCACAAACTTTGTACTAGGATTCAAACTTGAAAATAGGTCGGGGTGGACCTAAAATAGCTCCTATTTAAGTTCACAAAATGTGTTTACCTTCTTTTTAAATCCGCTTTGCTCATATCATCAATTACATCATCCTGCTTGAGTGTAGCATGTGGAATAGCAATAGTCAGCCTCAAGATCTAATGCGGAGTGAACCAAAACATGAAACACATTCTACAAGGTCGACATGACCTATAGAACCTCTTAAGACAACACTGCAATCTTTGGATTGCTTTGCACAAGGTATACTTCTTCAGGTCAGTTTCATGAGCAGGGTAACACAGGTACATACTGACTATCAAAGCATAACTCAGTAACCAAACCTCCAAACTCCCTCAAACTTGGAACAAATAATCTTCAAATATCTCCAAACATATCCCTAGATCTGCACAATAAAATGTTTCCATGCGGTGAAATGCAGAGTACTAAAACTTGGTCTCTGTTTATCCATGTAGCAATACTTTTGACAAATTTATCTATCACTCTAGAAGACTTCAAACTCTAAAACTTTGGATTTAGGCTCTTTAAACACATGCCAACAACACTTTAGAACTACATAAGGAAATATTAATATTGGAAATATATAGACCAAAATAGTTGTAGCTCTGTATATTAACTATAACATTTTGACACTTAGCCAATTTTCACCAAATCTTCTTCTGCATTGAAACTTTTAGTATAGATAACTTTATGAGGATAGGAACCTCCTATAAGGGACATTACTATAACCTCACAACTTAGTTTTGAACTTTGTTTCCATCAATGACAACACTTCTTGAATATCATACTCATCAACATACCATCAGTGTCTCTAACATTGATATTTCAAACAAACTCAAGTTCAACTCATCCTTGATTGCACCCAACATAGGAAACCTCCTAGTTAGCCACCCTAATTGTGGATCTTACCATATTAATATTCCTCCAAATGAATTTGCAAAGGGATTTTTTGGTTGCTTCTTTTTGGAAATCCATGCTTTTGCCTCTCCAAATAGAGCTATAGTAGTAGGCCTAAGTATAAATTCTAGAGAAATATATCAAGACTCCACCTATCCTTACAAGTTCCTTTGCAACACTATTCTTTCATAGCCTCCAATATCTATCAATTCACCATTTGGTGGCTTCTAAACTTTTTAATTAGAAACTACAATAACATCTTTGTTTCATCTTTCGCTCTCTTAACCTTTGTCTTTAATTCTAACCTACCCTACATTAAGTGGAGTCCATGAAATTGGGAGAAGAGAAGAAGGAATCAAGTTGGGCCATTGAGGACATACATGCCATAACAACTATACTCTCAACATTTTGGATTGCTTGTATCCTAGGTGTGAGATCAATTTACTTGTATTTGTTCTCATTAGAGTAGTTTATTTTCATAGAAAAGATAAGTTAGTTAAATAGGTAGAGCTTCACATTACTATGGAATTGTAAGCATTTAGTTGCAAGCTTCAGATTTAGTGTAGAAAATAAATTCATTACCTTAGTTAGATTATGTTATTACAAGATCTCATTTTAAAATTAGAAAACTAATTTATTTTACAACAAAGCGTTCAACAAACAACTTTACAACTATTCTTTCTTTGAAACTATGGCAATTGAGAAACCTAGAATAGTCATAGTTTATTATTTCATTATTTTTCTTGTAGATGCACAAAACATAGCAAACCAAAGAAAAACATAGTCTGCTTTCAAGTATTTAGATTATATTTATTTGAAAGATATACAAATTTTGAAAATATAAAAAACATAAATTAGTTGCAATTTCTTTAATTCATCAATTTTCATTTCAACATTATCTTAGTTTGCAAAAATGATTTTAATAGCATTGAATAAATTAAAATCAATCAAATAAGAAAAAGAAACAAATCTTTGCACAACTTAGGACCTCTTGCAATTGAGCCAAAGGCTCCAAATGTAGTTTCCAATGAACAAAATAATGGTCAACCCAAACAAGATAAAATCAAATAAACAATCAAATTTAAGAAAAAAAATGTTGAATGGACATAAATCCTTAAGAAGTTGTGATCGAGCCTAAAAACATTCGAACCCATGCTCCTATTAAATCTTCAATTATATTCTCTCCACTTTGATCATATTTAGTATCTCACACTCATGTGTCTTGAGATCATAGAGAATTGGGTAGAAGCTATTCTAAGGTAACTAAGGGAAAACTTACCTCCACCTAAACTCATTGATGAAAAGCAAGCTCAAGCGATCCATTCGATATAACAATAGAACAATCAACATGCCATTGTCTTAGTGCATCTTGACACATTGTTTGAAGTAGAAACTTGTCTCCTTGACTTGTTCTTAGAAAATGCTTACCAAGAGCTTGAATCCATATGATCCATAATTGTGAACACATACACTAGAATAATTACCACCACACATCTATAGAGGTTTGCAACAACAAACCCATACATTACCCAGGCCACAAAAACTCCCATTACAAATATCATTGCCACATTTAGGACACTTCTCTCTCAAGAAGAAGGTAGACCTCTAGACACTTCCCTACTCCATTTTCTTTTTCCATGTGAGTATGAGTGATTTTATTATACACGAATCCATATGTGGGTAATGCATGAGCCTCCCCACTTTCAACTTGTACATAGTAGTGGTGAGTCAAATTTGAAGATCACCTATTTTAGTGAACTTGATGTGAAGAGTAAATCCTTCAAGGATAAGTTATTTCATGTTTTCCCTCATCTCGTCCCATCTTCTTCCTCTTTTTCCAATCATTGCCCATTTATTTTGTGGTACCTAATATACCCCTAAATATGTCAAGCTAGATGAGACCTCAAGGGTAAGTCCCTTCAAATGAACCTCTCACTCCTACTTTTAATTGTTAGATCCCTCACAATCCCTTGTTGCCTATTTCTAATAGATATTACTATGAAGATATAGACTTTGATAGTGGACACCAAGAATATGAACAAAACACTAGATCAAACCAAGATTATATTTTTTTAAACAACCCCTCTTAGGGACAACATAAAGGAACAATCTTTCAACCTCAACCTAATCACTCTACCCAATAGGTCTTAGTTTGGTCTAAAATCCATAGGTAGGACCCTAGTCTTGGAAACTATAGGGACACAACAACCTAGAGATTGATAAAAAAATGGATCACCCTAAGAAAGATGTAGAAACATTCTGAGCAACTAGAGAGGCCTTGGAAATGACTTATCCAAATGATCAAGCCTCTTTTCAAAATGTGTAGCCCAAAGACCAACTTGAAAGTGTAACAAACAGCACAGTTTTGCCTCCTCCCAATGAGATGCATTGAATCACAACTCACAACATCAACCTTAGGGTGGTGATCCATGAAACCTTGATCAAGTAAGCGAATTAAGAACCAAATTTCTTATCGCCACCTTTGTTCAACAAATTAAGATGCTTACAGTTAGGAGTGTTGAATAGCCAATGTAAAACTTGATATAAACTAGTGTGAGACCAAGATCTCTAAGGTATGACCCCACCATAACCCCTTCGTCACCATCAAAGATGATCCCAACTAGGGGATAACCCAATTACTCCCATATGTCAATTTATACTCACATAATACAATCCACGAGGCCTTTGTTCCTTCTTCACCTTTGAATCATGCCATTTGGAATGTGATCTTTCCATGACCTCTCCCCAAACTCCATAAATTCAAGGGAGAAGGAGACCCCAACTTGCACATCAAGTCCTACACTATTGCTACTCAATAACTTATCTCTTGAGGTGGGGTGGTTTCTAGAACATTTTCAAATACCCTAGAGGGGATCATGTTATATTGGTACTACTTCCATCAACTCATTGATGAGCTTGTTGTTGCATTTGACATGCACAAACTTGTTAAGATTGGAATCCAAGATTTCCTTACTATTAAGCATGATCCTAATGAATTGGTAGCTCACTTTATATCATAATAGAGACAAGTTCTCTACTCATCAACAATCATGCTACACATGGATTATAGGGAACTATGAAATCTCTTCTTGCATTCCCTAAATAGGGATACTTTGGAGGAGGTTGAAACAATCCCTTACAAATCAAATGAGGAATCTATCTTCAAAAGTGATTTTAGAATTGACCAAGCTATAATTGACATTGGAAGGAGAGAATATGGTTCTAATGGAATATTGGTCACTTAGAACCAAAATAATAATGAAAATGAGAACAAAAACAATAATAGCAAAAACAATAATCCCTGTACACCCAAGATTCTAAAAATTAATAGAAGCACCACAATAAATGGAGTCATAGAGGCCCCGCCTATTAGGAATGGGAATGACAGCCACAACTATCATAACAACTATCACAATAACAACTATGGGAGTGACCATAACAATCATAAAGTCCATAGGGACTATTATCTCCCTTTGTAAGGCCTTAAGCATATGTGCCTTGTACGTCTGTTTTTATATACATTATTTCCAATACTATAATCATCGGTGAGGTTTTGTATGGCCATCGATGTAATTTATCAATGATGTTTTGTATTGGTATTTAGCATCTGACTATGTATTATGGGATGCATACATTATTACTATATGTGTTTGGACTATTCAATGCTGCAACTTCATTATTTTCAATATATTTGTTATATGTGATTGATTATGTTATCTAGTTCAGTACCATGTTTATTATTGATTATTACTACCTACATTTATGTTTCTAGATCATGTACCTTTAGAATGATTTTTAGTTGATGGATTTTATTGATGTTATTTTCTTTATATTATATCACATGAGGTGTTTTATTATGCTTCACCCATCTTCTATGGAGAAGGTATGCTTGATGTTTCATTGAGTGTGTAGGCATAGGTTTTACCCCAATGGTGGTTAAATTGAGATGATTCAATTTTAGAAAATATGTTGTGTATATCTCACTATCTCACTCAACTCAAGTTGTGAGATGTATCTTGTGATATTTGTCAAACCAAGATCTAAATCGATGTTGATTCTAGATCCGTGTTGTGGATAAACCAGTAATGTATGTGTTTCTCATTACGTATTTTTGTTCCATCTCTTGGTTTCCATTTGCATTTATTTAGTTTTTGCATTTTCTTATTAAGGAATGTTTGTGATTTACCTATATGCTTATATGTGGAGTTGGCTATTTTAATTTGGCAAAAAAAAAGAATAATTACGATTAATTGGCAAGGTTAGTGATTTCCTATGGTATATATATTTATTTGGAAAAATATATATTTTGAAAATATTTAATTTGTAATATCCACTTGTGAAATATCTTGGAAGTGGGAAATGAAAAGACAAGGTTTAAAGGTTTAGGATTTTTTAGAAAGTAAACAAGAAAAGAAAGAGTTCATTTTTATTATCTTTTCCTCTACTTGAAAACTCTCTCCCTCCTTCCTGTTTGTGGTTTTTCTTGATGTGGAAGTGGAATTGGAATAGCTTGTGGATTGCTACACTTGTGAAGAAAGAAAATTTGAAGAATATTTCCTATTGTGTGTGTGGAGGCCAAGGGAATTCTTCAATCCCTGTGTGTGAAAATTTTATTGCAACATCAAGGTATCCATCTATTTATATTTTGAATTATTCTTGATTGATCATGATGAAACCATCCCCACATTAGGTGGATTGCATATGATGATCTATTCCTAGGTTTCAATTGAGTTTTGAATCTAGAATAAATTTGATTTATTTAGTTTTATATCATGTTATTTCTTATGAGAAATCCATTTATAGCCATTATGTTGGTAAATTTTCCGTAATTTCTTATGTGGTGCAAATTGTGTAGTGTTGTACACATTAGGATCATAAGGGTGTAATTTATTTAGATGAATTATGACATTTTATTTTGATTTTTTAATGGTGAAAATGGATTTATGTCTGAGAAACATGATTTATGTCTTGTGTGTGAAGAATGAATTTAGGAAATTTGAAATATAGGATTTGTATTGCAATTGTATTTTGTGGGACAAAGAGTCTCATGTCTCTTATGTTTTTCTCAACCTTTTGAACATGAGGATCACAAAATTTGACCTTATTTTTCATGCCTTTATTTTTGGGTGAAGGTTGACTTTTGGGCCTAGGATTGGATACTAATGTTAGGATAGAGTGGAACCATACCATGCTTGTAGAATTAGAGGTGTCTCAATATAAAGCATTGTATGGGTAACATAATGAAATTAAAATGAATTAGGGATTCAAAAATCTAAAATGAATTAAACTAAATAACTTGAGACATTGCTTACATTGAAGGCCTTAAGGGAATCATGTAAGATAGTGCTAAACATACTTGTGCCTAGAGGCCTTGAGAGAATCACACAAGAGAGCACTATGAACATCACTTGCATTGAAAGGCCATGAGGGAATCATGAAAGACTAGTACCCTAATACTTATGCTTAAAGGTCTTGAGTGAAGCATGCAAGACAATACTTATGCCATTACTTGTGCCTAAGGGCCTTGAGGGAATCATGCAAGATAATGGTGACACTCCCAATTTAGTATATGTCCTTTCCTATTTTCATTAGGTTGTTGCTACCCAATGTGTGCTTGTGATTTCTTTGCTTGAGTGTGATGATGTGCCTACTCATCACTTTGATTTTGGTGGTTGTTACTATGTCATCTTGTGTGTTATTGGTTGGAGGCTATAACCCTTGTATGTCATTGTGTACTTGATTTCATGATGTATGCTCTTGGTATTTGTGATACCATGATTTGTATCATTCCCCATATTTGTATTATGTGTGTGTTGTCATGAGGATCGCACCCTTGTCAAGCATGAAGCTCAATAATCCTATGAAACATGGGATCACCTTTAGACTGTGGGTTGTCTATGGTGAAGGCAAACCTTCAGAGAGGGTTGGTTCCCTTGAAATCTTCTAAATCTGATGTATTTGTGAGGAAAAGGGATAAAATGATTTCTATGAAACTAAAAATTAGATCCTAGGAGGTTATGCACCAAGTTTATAAGTTCAAATCTTGCTATCTTGACTCAAAAAATTTTCTCTCAAAAGACATGGTTACACAACTTAGTTTGGACAATGCTCACACATCAATATTTCATAGGAAGGATAGAATCTTTTCTACTTATTTGAAGGAAAACTAAGATTTCACAACTATGAAAGTTAGAAAATGGCTAGCTCAACCTACAACCTATATGAATCAATTACTTTTTGTGTCAAATTCAAGGAATGAGACTTGAAATTTAAAAGGATTTGTTTACAATCACAAACAAACTTCTCATCAATATCATTCAATAAATCACATAACACATGTATCTCAAAAGGTAACACACTAATTTATTGAGAAAATAATAGGAGTACCTTACAAGAATCTCTAACAAAGTGTTGTAAATAATGTTGTTGCTATATGAAAATAAAATGATGAGTTACAATACCCAAGCTCTCTTTGCTATGTGCAAAGGAAAACAAAACAAGAAATAAGAAAAAAGCATCATGTGCTCTCTCTTTTACTATACAAACTCTCTCCAAACAATGGGGAAGTCAACTCCACTCAAACTGAACTATCCTCTGATGCATGAAGTGGTTGGAGAAGAAGCCTTCAACCAAATCAGTAAACTCCTAGTTGTTGGGCGAGCAAGGCCAAAAAGCCTAAATTTGAGGGTTCAAAACTACTCCATCTTGAGTGATTTTATCCTTGACCTCCCCTCATCTTGCCACTTGACAAAGTGGATCTCTAAAAATAGCATAGTTTGACTAGAAGTCCAAGTAAAGTACAAAAATCCCCCCTTTGCATGCCTTTATACCTCCTATTTGACTTGGTCTTTCTCTCTCTTTGCATGATTTGAGAACAATTATAAGTTTATTTTAACAAATATTAAGGTAATTTAGTTTATTGATTTACCTTAATAAGTGTTAACATAAATTACAATGTGATGTATTTGATTTATGTAACAAATATTAAGGTAATTTTTGTGATTATTTACCTTATTATTTTCTAAAATACATTATAATGGTCTTTTGACCATGCAAAAAGGAAAAGGGCTTATGATGTTTGTTTATTGACTTCAAACCTTTGAAAAGACCTTAAAAGGTCACAGGTTCCAATCATTTCTTGACTTCACTAAACATTTCAAGTGTTTACCACATTCTTATGATATAATCTCTGATTCCTTAAACACTTAGAAAAGTGTTTCTCCTAACCTCATGATGTATTTCCTCATTTGATTTATCAAAAAATAAAGAGAAAAGACTTTAGAAACTTCTTTGGATCGGTGTTTGACTAAAAATTTAGGGCACCATATTTGTCAAAAGGGTTTTCAAACCCTAACTCGAGCTCACTTTGTCTTTTCTCTCCATCCTTTTGCTCTGTTGCTGTGGGAGAGTGCCACCATGGAACCTAGATCATTACACTGGATCTATTCTCTGCCTTTACACTGGTAAGTAGCTCTTTTCTTTATTGTTCTTTTGAGAAAACAGTGAAAACTTATCTTTGTTGCTCTAGTTTTGGTTCCTTTTTCCTATGAAAATTGTGAAAATCTTATTGTTTCTTCCTTTGAACCACGAAAAGGAACTCGGCTTTCTCTCCTTCACTACTAGTAAGCACTTTCTATGCATATTATTGCTCCTTCTTGCTTTTGATTTGAGAAAATAGTGAAAGAATTATGTGATATATATCTCTGTTGTTTCTTTCTTTCTTTGATAAAAACTATAAGTTGCATTCCTTTTCCCCTCTGGTGTTTCTATCATGGGGGTATGTGCAAGATCATGATGGGCCAAACTATACCTATAAGTGGCAATGAAAATACAAAAAATCAGACTTAATCAAGTTCATGTGAAAATTTGAATGGATTATCTACATAATTTGAAAAAGATTTAAGAACAAAATTTGAAGAGAATTGAATCTAGTATATGAGCTACTACTTTTTTTTTTAAAACTAAATTTACTTAGTGAAAAATGAACATTTCAATGAACAACTATTAATTTTTTTAGAAAAAAATAAAAAGTGGGTGTTTGTCCAGCCAACCTAACTATGAGCAAAAAAAAAAAATTGAAACTTTCAAAATTAGTAGAGGACTCATGCCCGGATGTGACGCATATTTTTTTGAAATTTTTTTCCAATAAAATAATTAGTTATGATTTTTTTACTATGACTTTTTTTAAAAACTAAAGAGTAATTGTCCAACCAACCTAGCTCGATGAAAAAAAATTGAAATTCAGATTTTTTTTAACCTATAGCCAATGGAGCATAGAGTGTGATGCATCTTTCAGATTTGAAAAAGGTGAAACAGTTTGAAAGTTATTGATGTTTTTCAATCAGTGTATCCATCAGGATTTCAGACACACACTATATAGAAAATTATTAATAATTATTCAACAAAATGATAATTAAGAAAATATTATATTTTTAGAAAGCTAACAATTTCCTCTATAAACCCTTTTCATTTTATCAAATTTTCATAAAAAAAAGTCGTCAGCACGAAGGGTGAAGTTCGAACAAGAGAGTGAAACCTGTAAAAATGTTAGAATTGAGGGAAAGTCAACTATGACAACCCCAAGCCTACATACGAGGCAAAAGCAAAGCAAAACGGATATCCATTATTAATGGATATTCATTTTGCTTTGGTAAAAGACCATTTTTCCTTTTTATGTTTTACAAAATGGATATCCGTTTTTGGTTTCCCAAAATGGATATCCGTTTTTGGTTTCCCAAAATAGATATCTGTTTTGCTTTACCCTATATGTTACTCTCTCTCTCTCTCTAAAGGTGGTCTATCGATATCCCACAATGGTCATAAGTATTCATCTTTAGCTTTGTGTAAAATGCTAAAAAGGTGGTCTATTGATATTTCACCATATTCTTATGACCATTGCATCTAATTTCATCTATGATCGAAAAGGCTTGTCTATTTTGAAAGTTTTGTAAAGAGCATTGATAAAAAAATTGTAATGTCCATTTTTAGATTCATTTTCTGCATTTCCTATAATCATGGTAATTTATGAAATCATATTTTTTGAGGCATTCTATCAAATAGTTAGCAATGCCTTGTCTATGTTTCCATAGTTTTTATAACTATTTACTAGAAAGTTACCAAATATAATATTTGATAAGAATCCCCCTATCATTATTCTTTTGATGGATGCCCATGTACCATTCCATTGGTGTAAGTAAATAAGATAGTAGAAAATATCATGGAGTTTGGCTATATACGAGTCAACTACATTTGTTTGAAGATTTTTTTAACTTTTTAAACAAATTTCATTATGTTATTCATTGTAATGTTGGCACTTTGTAAGTTCTTTTTTGAAATGTATGTAAACATAAGAAAAGTCTACACATAATAGTTGGTCTTTTGGCAAATGAACATTGTGGAACTTTATGAGGCATGGGGATGTTGAACTTCACTGCAATTTACAAGTTTGTGGATGAGTACATTAGGATTATTCATTGATGATACATAATTATTTTCAAAACCTTCATTTATATACTTACAAGATTTTGGGAAGTGGAGTCATGTTTTCCATCTACAACTTTGTAAAGGTTCCACTTTTCCACCAAATAGATTAACATTACTTTTAATCATGTAAGACTTTGGGAATGTTAAGATAAAATTAAGTTGCCACAAGTGCACCTTGACTCTACACTTCTAATTTTTAGGATCTCTCTCTCTCTCTCTCTCTGACCTATCTACCTCCTAATTAAATCCTATTCCTAGCTTTCCTAGTTTTCCTTTTCCTTTCTAATTTTCTTAGAAGAGAGACAGAGAGAGAGATAGAGAGAGTCCTAGTTTTCTTGTTTTCATTTCATTTGTCAATAAGGGAGAGGGAGAGATAGAGGGGAGAGATAGGGAGATAAAGGAATGATAGGGGAGAGAGAGAGGAAAGAGAGAGAGAGATAGCTAGATAGAGAGAGAGAGAGAGGAGATAGAGGGGAGAGATAGGGAGATAGAGAGCGAGCGAGATGTCCAGAGAGATAGGGAGAAGGATTGTGAGGTAGAGGTATGATAGAGATAGGGAGATGGAGGTTTAGGGTTAGGGGTTAGAGGCATTATTTAGGGTTTTAGGGGAGAGAGAGAGAGAGAGAGAGAGAGAGAGAGAGAGAGAGAGAGAGAGAGAGAGAGAGAGAGAGAGAGAGAGAGAGTTTCTTGGGGTTAGGGTTTGGGGTTTAGGGAAATTATTTAGGGTTTAGGGGTATAGGGCTACTCGGGAGACATAGGGAGAGAGATTGAGAGGTAGAGGAATGATAGAGACGGGGAGATAGTGAGATAGAGGTTTAGGGTTGCTTGGGTTTAGTGTTTAGGGTTTAGGGGTTTGGGGTTTAGGATTTAGGGGTTTATGGTTTCTTAGGTTGAGGGTTTAGGGGTTAGGGCTTACGGGCATTATTTAGAGTTTATGGTTTAGGGGTTAGGGTTTAGGGGCATTATTTAAGGTTTAGAGGTTTCTGGTTTCTCAAGTTTAGGGTTTAGGGGCATTATTTAGGGTTTACGGTTGCATGTAAAAAGAAGTCTCTCTCTCTAAATCCCTCAACCCTAAATAATGCCCCTAATCCCTCACCCCTAACCTATAACCCCTAAACTCTAAACCTAAGAAACCCTAAACGTCTATCTCCCTATCTCTCCCTTGTCTCCCTCTCTCAGATGTATCTCTCTAGACATCTCACTCACTCTCTATCTCCCCATCTCTCCCTTGTCTCCCTCTCTCTATCATCCCTCTTGGTGTAGGAGAACCTAACCTACAGTGGCCTACATGAGGCATTTAGTTGTTTTATGCTTAGTTTTATGTTTTCAATAAGGTCCTAATTGGACATTCAATGTAATAAGGTCTATTTGACCAAGATATGCTATTTTTAGATCAGTTGGTTAGAGTTAGTTAGAGTCTGTTGAACAGCTGTAGTTCCCAGCCACTTGGAGACAAGTCTGTACTACCAGTGGTAACTAGATAAATACCCTGGGATTTGATGGATGAAGGCATCTAGGTTTTATGGTAGTTGAAATCAACCTGTTGCATTGTGTTGTTGGAAAATAGAGTACTGTAATCACATCTTTTGAAAGCTAATAAGATCCTATTGCATTTGAATTCACTGTGTAATTGATTTCCTGTATTGAGGCCAGATGGATTCTTTTATCCATTCCCCCGATTGATTCTGCGAATCAGAGGAATGGTCATGTATAGTAGTTTAGAGTTTAGTTTGCATTGTCTATTTGTTTGTAGGATCACAGGTCAGAGGTGTTGAGAACCCTAGCATGGCTATGTGCTAGGTCATGCAGGTCGAAAGAGTTTGAGAAACTACCCAAGAAATGGATTGGGCCATTGCTGGAGATTACACGGATCAAACTGTGAAAATCTGTGAGGTTCTCAAAATTATACAATTTGTATATATATCCCCTTTGTATGCGGGATATACATTTCCTACATATATCGCAAGGTGCTCGTGGATGCAATTACTATGTATATCACCTTTGTAAGTTCTAGGTCAAAAGATAGTCAAACATACATTAAACAAGGGGTACAGTGAGTGCATACTCAGTGGAAGCATTGGTGGGAGAATAAGGATCAGAGCGAAGATTCTAAGTGGAGCTGATGGTATCGGGTGTTGCCAATAGGAGTATGTCAGAGTGACAAGAGTGTCAACAGGCAACTTTAGGGATTCACCAATGAGGAAAGTCTTGGCGATGAGAGCTATCATCGGGGCATCGGTGTAATGGTTACCAAGTGTATCAGTGTGAGGTTGGATATCGGCGAAGGGATTCAAAGTTGGGCCGACGGTAGAGGTCTGGCTGATGGTGGAGTCTGACATTGGTAGTGTTGGGAAGACAAAGGAGATCAGCAAGAGGCTTAAGGTGTTTGCCGATAGCGAAGATCCCGCCGATAGGTGAAAAGTCGATTCTTCATCGACAAGAGGATAGCGATCGACAGAAGAAGTAAAGGTGGTGCTGACAGGAGGATGTGTTGCTGATGGACAATTGAAGTGGAGACTTGTACATACAATGTCAATTGTATGTTAAGGTTTTCGTAGAGGTTGGTCTAGCCCTCTGCATCACCTCTACTTCTCAATCTCTCTCAGACGTATCTCTCTAGACATCTCACTCACTCTCTATCTCCCTATCTCTCCCTCTGTCTCATCTATCTCTCCCAATCTATCTCCTCTCTCTCTCTCTACCTATCTATCTCCCCCTATCTCTTGCCTCTCTCTCCCCTATCATTCCTATATCTACCTATATCTTTGGAAATATCACTCACTCTCTATCTCCCTATCTCTCCCTATTTGTTGCAGGACTTGAGGATTCATGTTGATGAATTTGCAAAAAGTCTCAGGGTCCCTAATGTATGTAACTAAATATTCCATTGAATAACAAGAGGAATCCATGAAATATGCAAGAAATCAAATGCTCAAAATATGAATGTAAATGAACTAAAGATGCTAGATTTTTATGCTTTTTTTTTTCAATGCAAATTATGTAAAGCAAAGGTGTTTTGATCAAATTTATGAGGTGCAGAAGTAAATAACAGAAATATCAGTCCTTTCAATCATATATATGCTTCACAACACGCTTTTGAATGCAATCCTAAATGATTGTAAGTCTAAAAACTAGTGAAATTATGCAAAAATATGCAATTTTTTCACAAAATGTAAATGTAAATGTCCAAATAAAGAGTGTTGTAATGAAATTTAAGATGTGCATCAGAGTATTTCAGTTATATCAGTAATTTATATCAATAATATCCTTAACAACATGCATGCCATGTAAGTTTAATAAGTTTGCAAGTCAAACCCTAGTAAAAATCAAGCAAAATATGCAATTTTTTCACAATAAAAACATGCAAACAACTGATAGAAAGGGTGTTGTGTGAAATTTAATGATTTATATCAGATAATAACCATTTAATAAGTCATATTGTGATAAAAAATCAGACACAACATGCATTTAGAGTGTTTGTAGGGAGTTGACTAGTCAAACCTAGTGAAAAAGCCTAAAAACATGCAATTTTCGATCAAATTTCAATGCAAAAGTGTCAAACAAAAGGTTTTGTAAAGGATGTTCCTGAATGAAAAATTAAATAAGTCTGATATAAGTCTGATAAAGTCACAAATTCTGTTACAACACGCTTGTAGAGTAGTCTTGTGAAGATAAGCAATTAAAAGCTAGTGAAAAACCCTTAAATCATGCAATTTTCATCAAATTTTCAATGCAATCATGAAATGAAAAGGTTTTGTAAGGAATTTATCAGAGGGAAGAAAGGAATATATCTGATAACAATCCACTACAACACCCCTAGAGAGGAATCTAGTGCAAACCCTAGTGAAAATGCAAGTTTCAAACCGTAGGTATGACATCTAAATGAAATTATGCAATGAAATGGAATGCTAAAGGTAAAAATAAGAATTGAAAGAGTGTAAAGGATATTATTAAAATATGAAACCAAATTTTAGCTACCAACCCTAGCTCATGCACAAACTAGGTCTGATAAAAACACACAATTTCAAGCAATTTTGACCAAATGGACAATGAAAATGCAATACAAATTAGCAATTGATGATGAATTTTTGAATTTTATATCAGACATTAGAAACCCTAAATTATTAATTTACAAACCCTAAACCCTAAAGCTCTAAACCTGAACCACTAACCCCTAAACAATAAACCCTAAACACTAAATAAACCCGAACCCCTAAACAATAAACAATAAACCCTAAACCCTAAATAAACACTAAATAAACAATGTAAATGTCGAAATAAAGAGTGTTGTAATGAAATTTAAGATGTGAAGAAGAGTACTTCAGGGATATCATTCAATTAGATCAATAATATCCTTCACAACACGCATGCCATGCAAGTTTAACAAGTTTGCAAGTCAAACCCTAGTAAAAATCAAGCAAAATATGCAAAATTTTCACAATAAAAGCATGCAAACAACTGCTAGAAAGGGTGTTGTGTGAAATTTTATGATGGATATCAGATAATAACCATTTAATTAGTCACCTTGTGATAAAAAATCAGACACAACATGCCTTTAGAGTGTTTGTAGAGAGTTGACTAGTCAAACCTAGTGAAAAAGCCTAAAACATGCAATTTTTGATCAAATTTCAATGCAAAAGTGTCAAACAAAAGGTGTTGTAAAGGACGTGACTTAGGGAAGAAGTAAATAGGTCTGATGTAAGTCTGATAAAGTCACAAATTCTGTTACAACACGTTTGTAGAGTAGTCTTGTGAAGATAAGCAATGAAAAGCTAGTGAAAAACCCTTAAATCATGCAATTTTCATCAAATTTTCAATACAATCATGAAATGAAAAAATGTTGTAAGGAATTTATCAGAGGTAAGTAAGGAATATATCTGATAAAAATCCTCTAAGTCCACAAAATCCACTACAACACCCCTAGAATGCAACCCTAGAGAGGAATCTAGTGTAAAACCTAGTGAAAATGCAAGTTTCAAACCCTAGGTATGAGATCTAAATGAAATTATGCAATGAAATGGAATGCTACAGGTAAAATTAAGAATTTAAAGAGTTTAAAGGATAGTATTAAAATGTGAAACCAAATTTTAGCTACCAATCCTAGCTCATGCACAAACTAGGTCTCACAAAAACACACAATTTCAAGCAATTTTGACCAAATGGACAATGAAAATGCAATACAAATTAGCAATTGATGATGAATTTTTGAATTTTATATCAGAAGTTACAAAAAATAAACCATAAACCTCTAAACCTTAACCCCTAACCCCTAAACAATAAACCCTAAACACTAAATAAACCCGAACCCCTAAACATTAAACAATAAACAATAAACAATAAACCCTAAATAAACAATGTAAATGTCCAAATAAAGAGTGTTGTAATGAAATTTAAGATGTGAAGAAGAGTATGTCATAGATAACAGTCAATCAGATCAATAATATCCTTCACAACATGCATGCCACGCAAGTTTAACAAGTTTGCAAGTCAAACCCTAGTAAAAATCAAGCAAAATATGTAATTTTTTCACAATAAAAGCATGCAAACAACTGATAGAAAGGGTATTGTGGGAAATTTTATGATAGATATTATATAATAACCATGTAATCAGTCACATTGTGAGAAGAAATCAGACACAACATGCATTTAGAGTGTTTGTAGAGAGTAGACTAGTCAAACCTAGTGAAAAAGCCTTAAAACATGCAATTTTTGATCAAATTTCAATGCAAAAATGTCAAACAAAAGGTGTTGTAAAGGATGTGACTGAGTGAAACAGTAAATAGGTCTGATATAAGTATGATAAAGTCACAAATTCTATTACAACATGCTTGTAGAGTAGTCTTGTGAAGATAAGCAATGAAAAGCTAGTGCAAAACCCTTAAATCATTCAATTTTCATCAAATTTTCAATGCAATCATGGAATGAAAAGGTGTTGTAAGGAATTTAAGGTTTTGGGTTTAGGTTTAGGGGTTAGGGCTTAGGGTCATTATTTAAGGTTTATGGTTTATGGGTTAGGTATTAGGGTTTAGGGTTTAGGGGCATTATTCAGGGTTTACGATTGCATGTCAAAAGAAGTGTCTCTCTAAATCCCTCAACCCTAAATAAATCCCCTAATCCCTAACCCATAACCCCTAAACCCTAAACCTAAGAAACCCTAAACCCCTATCTCTAGGTATCTCTCCCTTATCTCCCTCTCTCTATCATCCCTCTACCTCTCAATCTCTCTCCCTATCTCTCTAAACATCTCACTCACTCTCTATCTCCCTATCTCTCCCTCTGTCTCCTCTATCTCTCCCAATCTATCTCCTCTCTCTACCTATCTATCTATCCCTATCACTTTCATTTCTCTCCCCTATCATTCCTCTACCTCCCTATCTCTCTGGACATCTCTCTCACTCTCTATCTCCCTATCTCTCCCCTATGTCTCCTCTATCTCTCCCTATCTATCTCCTCTCTATCTCTCTCTACCTAGCTATCTCTCTGTATTTCTCTCTCTCTTACCTCTCTCTCTCTTACCTCTCTCCCCTATCATTCCTATATCTCCCTATATCTCCCTTCTATCTCTTCCTCACCCTTATTGATGAAGGAAATGAAAACAAGAAAACTAGGACTCTCTCTCTCTCTCTCTCTCTCTCTCTCTCTCTCTCTCTCTCTCTCTCTCTCTCTCTCTCTCTCTCTCTCTCTCTCTCTCTCTCTCTCTCTCTCTCTCTCTCTCTCTCTCTCTCTCTCTCTCTCTCTCTCTCTCTCTCTCTCCTAGTACATACCAATTAGGCAGGCTATTTTGCATATGGTGGCCATATCCTTTAGGTCCAATCACCTCCAAACTTCACAAATAGATATAGAGCATAATTCTAAGCATCTTTCATAAAGACCACTTCTCTACATAGGTGCAACTAATACCACTTTTTCATTATTTTTCACATTTGATACTTATTCTTTTCCATTTTCCAAGTCCTACATGTGTCCAATTTGTATTGTTTGTCAAGTTTTTAGTCTAATTGTTAGTCCTAACTCTCATGGATATTAAAATGTTAGTATAGTTAGATTTATCCTTAGGTAACATTAATTTACACATTGTTGCACAAACAACCACACTAAAAAAAACCTTACCTAATTAAGGTTAATCTTTAAGGTTCTTTCATTTGGTGAGCCTAACAAATCCAACTAGTTCAATCTTCTTATAGTCCATGCTTAGCCTTCCAAGAGAGTTCATGCCATGTTAACTTTGCATTATGTCCTCACTTTCCTCTTGCTAGTTGTAGTACTATTTTTTTTCAAATCCTATCCCTATATCATACTATTGTTGTTGACTTTTCTTTCCATCTTCATCATCATAGTCCTAGTTATCCTATTTTGAGCCTACCATTTATCCTTAGCCATGTCTTGTACTTCTTCTATTCATGTCAATTTTAAAGACCTCTAAATTTTCCATAAATTCTTCTCCACCAAACCCTAGACCCTCACCCAAATCCTTACTTTTCTAAGAAAAACCCTTCCCCAAACATCATTTGATCATGTGGCTCCTTCCATCACTAGACAGGTGCCCCTACTTTCTATTATTCATCCAATACAATCCCAATCTCATAGCTCACATTCCCACACCTACATTCATAGACTTCATTCCCCCTATTGACACCATCATTGATAATCATTTTAAGGAGTCTCCCTTGAGTAATAATTAAACCATGGATTATCCCATATGCCCATCTTACACTTTCCTCACCTTTGAACCCTTAGAAGATGACATTTAGCTATCCCCACCATTACCAATTACACTTTCTAGCAATCCCACATAAGACACCTTACCCATCACTTCACCTAGGTCATCACTAATTAAATCACCTCATTACTCCATTCAACCATACCCATACCATCCCTTTCTCACTCCACAACTTGTATTAATGCATGATTCACCCCATGACATGCTACAGTTACCACAATGCCAATTCACTCTACCATCATTCTTCATATTATCTTATGAATCACCATCCTTTCTTCCCATTCCTTGAGACATCATACCATGACACGCACCAATGAAAAAAATTAAAAAACCAATGAAAAGAATTAAAAAAACCATTTTTATAGTTCCAGGAAACGGATATCCATTTCTGGAATATTCCCAAAATGGATATCCATTTTGGAAACGGATATTTGTTTCCTTGAACTATAAAAATGATTTTTTAAACTACAAAATGGATATCCATTTTAAAACGGATATCCATTCCAAACAGATATTTTTAACATGCCTATGAAAGTCAAAGTTAGCCAATTCGTGAATTTGGCTAAGTAAAGATGCAAATTTTTTTCCATTGCCACTGTTTGGCCCATGATGATCCTGCACATACCCATGGGCATATGAGGGTTTGAGATACCTCTTTTTGTCCTTTGGCTATGGTGGGAAAGCTTTATTTCATACTCCTGTAGCACTATAAAGCAGTCTTTCTTTATGCATCTTTTGACAGTCAATAATGATTGTATTTTGTTGATCTATTGTACATGATTGTTTTGACATTAATGAGGATTGTTTTGACAATCATTTTGACGATTTGAAATGAATGTGTTATGACAATCATTCATGACTGTAATGAATGTGTTATGATAGTGATTCATGACTGTAATGAATGCCTTAAAATAGTCATTTCATGACTTCTAATACTCCTTATGATAGACTTCTTTCAGATGAGAGGTATCCTTGTTTAGGTGCAAGCACTATCTTCTTTATGCTCATTATTTTTTTGATGTCTGCTAATGGTTTCTCCTTCACAATATATGACTGATTTCCTTCCTACTACTGACAGAATTGACATTACCTCTACTAGATGTTATGGTTGTCTCTGCAGGTCCTTGTCTTCTTTTCAAATACTCATGATTACTCCTCTACATTTTGATAGTCATAAGACTGTCTTTCTTTTGATAGTGTAATAGTCATAAGACTATTTTCTTTAACATACTTCATGCTCACTGTTAAATGTCTTCAATCTTATAAATGGACCTCCCTTTTATGACTATCCCTAGATTTACTGATGGTTTTTCTTGTTCTTTTCTGCCTAATGACTGTCTCTCATGACATGAAACTATTTTCCTTTCTATTGAACTAAACTCTGCAAAGCTTCTATAGACTGTCTACACTTCTCTTCAAGACTGTGGGATGACATCTCATGTGGCTCTATTGTTCTTTGACTGTCATTATACCTTTTGGTCTCTATTATAGCTATTGTATGTTATTCCCTTCTCATCTGCATACTGTTATTGTCCATGGTTATCTTTGTTGTTATTGTAGCCTGATGATTGTCCTCATGTAGAAGTTGATGATTGTACCCCTTGTTGGCTCCATGACTGTCATGCTTTCTTTGGAACAATCTTCCTATTGAGATGCTAGGCTGTCTAAAAATAGTCAATAGGATTGTTCATCTTCTTTCACATGATCTCATTATCAGGTTGTCTTTATAATCTTTCTTAGACCTATCAATGCTTGACAAGGCTTCCTTTAATGTTGCATAGTCACGTACCTACACACATAAAAAAAAGTTAGAGAAAAAAAAGAGGCAAGGAGCCTCTTTTCTGCTTATGTGGTATTCATTTTTGCATATCCTTGTGGCTACATGTTTGCATCTAGATGGTTCTTTATCTCTTTCATTTCCTACTTTGATGTTTATGAAAAGATAACATGTACATTTGATTCTCTTACATATATGAGTGAAGGATATCCCGATCTCTGACATCTCTCTTTCTTCCTCTTGCAGCTACTTCTGAAGGCTAAACTGGAGAAACTGAAGATGGTACAACTGTTGATAACTGAGAGGGGGGGTGAATCAGTTATCCTAATTATTTCCCTTATTGAACTTTCCTTTTAATTGATGCAGCATAAACACAAAAACATTAACCATGAAATAAGAAACACATGACACAGTATTTTTGACGTGGAAACCCTGTTAAGGGAGAAAACCACGGGGTGATTAACCCAAGAATTATTCTCTGTTAGAAGAATAGGAAATTACAAAAATGGCATTGCCAATTAGGGCTCACTGCCCGAGCACACTGCTCACAAGAGGCCCACTGCCTACAAGAAGACACACTGTCTACAAAGTGATGAGAATCACAGTCTTGAACTGATTGGAAGCATCTGCAAATGCTGGAGTTCAGTTCCGGTTAGGCTCAGTACACTGATCTGCTGCACTTCATCTTTCCTCTGTTCTTTATTCTGCTATCTTTCACATACCGGATCCTTTTTGCTACCTCTGCTCTTTCTCTGGACTTATTCGCATATCTCTCTACACCCACACCACACTTCACAACTAAATCCATCCTCTATATATATCCGCACAAGTAATTTCATCACCTTTCCAGTCGGCATCCGGAACAGTCTAGTTTCTTATAAACTTTTCATTCTGTCGGCTGAATCCTTCCTCACCAAGCAATGCGGATCAAGCATATACTTGTAGATATCATTAATCATGTCTGCCAAACATGATTCATGCCTTCACAACCTCTGTTATCAACAGTAACCCATCCGGAAAGCAGTCTGATACTCTGCCAGTCAGTTCTTCCTCTGTTTTCACTGTCTCTCAGGAATCTGGTACTCAACCATTCATATCTTTTTCTTTGTTCATCACCGGAGGCTAAATCCTTGGAATATACCACTCAGGGTAGTCCTCTTGACTTTCTCAAATCCGCACTGCACCAAGACACTTCCTCTGAGAGGTCCGGACCAATCTGTCGGACCTTGCCACATGCTCTGTTCTTCTTCACCGGACCACAACATTCTTTATTCTGACTTCCGGTAGAGGCACATCATGACTTGCGGATATGTGGGATGACCTTTGTTGCCATCAATGACAACAACCATGAATCCATATAGTGTCTCTTGCCAACAATCTCCCCCTTTGGCATTGATGGCAACACTTAGTGAAAAATGACTAAGTGTTTTCACTATGCTCCCCCTTTGCTGATGCTCTGTCCTTATATACAATTTCTGGAACTCCCCCTTAGTTGGATCCCTCATTTTTCACTGCTCCTCACTCCCCCTTTGACATCAATGGCAAAGGGTAGGGTCCGCACACCAAAATTTTCAAAAATTTCCTATACATAGCCGCATATTTACATACTTACATATACTGAAGAATGTCTGCAAAGGATGTCTGCAATTGAATCATTTCTGTAGCCCAACTTTGCTTCATTCTGTCCAAAATTGAAATGTGACCACTTAACAAAAATGCAAACGCTTCTGCCCGCTTGAGATCTGTCGGATCTTTTGTTTGGGCGGTGGTCTGAGCATCACTGATGGCCTCATGCATGGTTTCCAACTTAGGGATTATAATCCTTCTAAGTTCTCCCATCCGGTTGGTGATGTTCTTCCTTTCCTTCTCAAGATTTTTTATTTCATTCAAGACTGCAATGGTCTGACATTCTTGATTTATTATAGAGGAATAAAGAGGATCAAAACTTTGAGATAAGCTTTGTAGCTTATCCTGTTCCTCTTTTATTTTCTTGTCAAATGCTGCTGTTGCCTTTGACCAGGATATACAAAATTTGTAGATGTCACCGCCATCCTTAAGAGCATTCTCTAAGCTCTTTATTCCAATGCTTACAATCTTCCTATCTTTAGAGATTAATTCTAATATCTCTGAAAATCTTTTATCCAAAAATTCCTTCCGGACCTTTTCTTCAGCTGATTTTTCTAAAGAATCAAAATGTGTATCAACACTGCTGACTAAGGTTTTTAGATTACCGGAAGAGGAGGCTGTCGGATCTATCTGGATTGATGGCATGATCTTCACAAGTACTCCGGAAGCAGCCTCTATCAACTCATAGTCTTCCATATGAGACTTCAGGAGCTTTTCATTTGCCTTGGCATTTGCAAATGAAGCTATCTTCATTGTTTGTACCGGAGAGAGAGAGTCAAAATCAAATGGGCCTTTTAGAAGCTCCGGTTCATCAATCTCTAAAGTTTCTTTACTCAAAAACTGTTGAACAGTTTGTGCAGTGTCTCTTGCCGGAGACAGATGTTTCTTTTCTTCTGCAGTCTTAGAACTGTCAACCTCTTTATCTTTCACCATTGCTTCCTTCTCCTGTAATTGCTCTTCTTCTTTGGATCCAGAGACTGTAGGGGAAACCGGAGGAGAGATGCTAGTTTGTTCATGGGCCACTTCTTCTGGAGCAGAGGGTCCCAAGTCCTCAGCTGTTTCTGTACCTAAATCCTCTACAACCGGAAGATTGAACCTTTTGAAGGCCTTCCGGAGGATCTCTTCTGTTTCTTGGGCCACTTTGTCAGTCTCGCCAAGCATGAGTTGATTCATCCTGGCTTTGCTTCTGAACTCATCTTTGCAGTCTTTGAAGATAATGTTCATTGTCTTGGGATCAATTTGAGGATATAGCTGAATAGCTATCTGCTCCCGGATCTCAAGATCTTTAGCATGAGCATTATTCTTTCTTACTTCCATTTCCTTTTATAGGCTTTTAGGAATAAGAGATATTATTTCAATGAAAGCCTTATTATATATGTTAAGATATTTTACTGTGGCCTCCTGCAGAGTCTTTTGGTCGGCCTCACTGAAGTCATCATATGATTCAGTCATTGGCTGAAGGTTTCCATCCACCGTGACCGACTTGATTATGCTCTCTAGTGACAGAGTGGGCTTTTCAACAGTTACCTCTGCCATTTCATCCTTGTCTTGGCCTGTGGAGGGCTTACCGGATCCTTTCTTCTTCTGTTTCTTTACTTCTCTTACTCCCTCATCTGATTCTGTTTCCTCTTCATCCTTTTGGCTTCCATAAGCCCTTGTGGCTTTTGTCTTGGATCTCTTACCGGATGCCTGAACTTCCGGTTTTGAACTTTTGGTTGTGGAAGGTGCAGGTCTCTTTGATGATCTGGTCCGGGTGGGAGTTTCAACCGGAGCACTTTCTTTGCTTTTCTCTTCTTCCTCGGCCTTCCTCCTCTTTTCCCGGCTGGCATCAAGTGCCTCCTTTGAGATACCTAGGCCTTGAGCAATGTGCTCTACTTCTTTTCTTACCTTTCTTTTAATCTCAGGTTCCCTGAGTTCTACATGTATTTTTACACTCAGCTCCTCAAAGGTTCCAAACCTTTCTGCCTTAGGATCTTTGGGCTGACTTAGCATGTGTTGAACATGCAGCTCCACTATCTGTTCATCTACTTCATACCCCATGGGCATGATCCAGACAGTCCTTGGCTCCACTGCCTCCATTAGGCACTGATCAGTGTCAACCATAAAGCACACTGAGTCCTTGTATTTCTCAATGAGAGACTGGGGAATTCTCTCTCTTGCTTGCATCATGCTCTGAAAGTTTTTGAAGTATCCCCATAGAGCTGTATTTCTCGCTTTTGCATCCCCAAGTCCATGCAAATAGTCTCTTATCTGGACTGCAACAGGTTTGTCATTCTGCCATACCCATCCACTTGTTCCGGGTAGCTCATTCATGAAGTAGAAGAATAGACATACAATAAGAGTACCATACTTAAAGGAATTCTTCTTATCCTTCTTGATTTTCTGTATGTTTTCCATTAATTGGCTTAGCAGTAGTTCGCAGAGATCATATTCTGCATTCTTTCTTAGCATTTCATAAGCAGTGTAAATTGTAGTTCTGGATACAGAATTCTCCCTGCTGGAGTGATAGATCTTGTATCCTATTATCATTGATGCATATTTGATATCCGGATCCGAAATATCTTCAATGGTCATTGCCCTCTTGTCAATTTTGATCCGGTGGCCTCAGTTACAATGTTGTTCTTGACAGATTTGAGGATAGGTACCCCTCCGGAAGAGTATAGACCAGTTACTGCTCTAATTGCCTCTTTTGTAATCTTGCAGGGTCTATCTAGCCATAGAAAGTTGTCATGCATCCTGCTCAGTACATACCGGACCCATTCATCTTCTTCAAAACAGGGGAAATGAATAAATTGCTCAAATTGTTTCTTCTGGATATCCTTATACTCTGGTTTAAGCTCAAAAGCATTGTCTATCAGCTGCTTGTGATAGAGGTCTCTTAATTTGAATTCCCCAAATTCCTCAATGTTTGCATGTATGTAAACCCTAATGTCTTCGGTGTGTAAAACTCCGTGAGGAACACTAGAGAAGGCTCCTAGTGGGTCTATCTCCAATGATTTGTAGGGATGTTTCTTGAATGAGGGGCGAGGTCTATCAGAGATCTTAACTATGTTTGGAGTAGCCATTCTTCAAAGATTTGCAGTGAGGTAATGAAAAACGGAGAATACCTTATGCGCCTTCGGTTTGCACGGAGTGGTTGGATTGATTTCTTTATGCAATAACTTCGGCAGGAGATCCTTGGTGTGCTTGATGAACCTTGTTGCAGAGCTCCTCTTTTCGCTTCTTCTCGAGTGCAGAATGAGCAAATAACCTTTGAGAAATCTCTTAAATTGCACCGCGAACCCTAATATCTGTCTGCAATAAATGCTTCACCTACATCATTCCGGTTTGCCTTGTCTGGATAGCTTGGAGTGTCCCGGATTAGTCCTGATCTGTGGATATCATCCGGATCTTTCAATCATGAATAAATCGAGGTAACATATTACAAGAACATCCCAAACACTCTGTCCAATCCGCAGAACAAGATAGTGCATTTCCAGATCTTTCCGGACCTTTTTGTAATCCTTTATCATACCGGAGCATCTCCCTGAACAGGTCTTATTTGATCGATCACAGCTTCTTCATAACTTCATGCGGACCTCTGAAAACTTGACTGAAGTATCTCAAGACTCATATCTACAAACCCTTTGATCCGCATCTTGTGCCACATCCGGCACCACTTGTTTGGCTGGGGGAACAAGATTTTCCTTGAGTCTCCCCCTGAGCCTGAGCTCACTTTTTAATTTCTGGAAGAAATATCAGCACCAGAGTCTGGTGCGGATCCAACCTCTACATTCTCTGAACTTTTCTTCACCCAAATCTTGCTCATCTGATTCCTAACCTCATCCGCATTCATCTTTTGTTTACCCTTGTCTTGATTCTGATTATACACCGGACCTCTTTTGTCCTGATTCTTGTTTCTGCAAACTTTAGCATTATGACCGGACCTATTGCAGATTTGGCAAATAACATTTCTTTGCATGTTTGACTGATATCCTCTTGATCTGCATTGATTAGCCATATGACCTACTCTATTGCATGTGAAGCATCTACCTTTGAATGATTTGTTTACTTGCATACTTCTGCATTCATGGGATTTGTGTCCATACCTTTTGCAGTTGAAGCACTGTCCGGAGAAGAATGAATTAATCTGATTCATTCTCATTCTGCACTGATTAGCTTTGTGACCAAAGTGGTTGCAGCTGTGGCAGTATCCATTGAAGGATGGATATCTTTGAGCATTTGGCTGTCTTACCGGAGGTCTTCTAGGCCTGCTCCTTGGATTTTCTGATCCAAGATTCTTCTGACCGGATCCGAAGCTTTCTCCTTTCTCATATCCCAAACCATACTTGTCATCTGTCCCTTTTTGACTTCCAAGAAGAACTTCAAGTTGAGCAGAACTTATCTTGAATTTCTCTTTATATTCATTTGCTGTTTGAAGGTCTCTTTTGAGAGAGGCAATTTGATCCTCAAGTTTTCCTTCATTATCTTTGGCATCTTCAAGATCAGATTCAAGATGTCTGATAATCCTGTCCATCTGGTGGCATTCTTCTGATTTTTCTTTAAGAGATTGTCTTAGATTGTCTTCAGCCTTTCTTTTTTCTTCAATCTCTTGAGTAAACTTTATAGTTCCTGATTCCATTTCATGTCTTAACATAATGACTTCTTTTGATAACTTTTCACATAACTTGGTTTGCTCAGTCAATTCTTCATTTGTATTGCTTTCTTCACTTTGTCTTGCCAACTGTTGAAGCAGCTCCTTTCTCTTTTTCATAGAGAGACTTAATTTGTCTTTTAATTCTCTCATGAATTCATCAGCCTGTTTGAGTCTTTCCTTTAATTCACTGACTTCAGAATTCGACTGTTCAAGATCCTCAAGAGCAGTCTTGAGTTGCTCCCTTAAACCATATGCATCCATTTGAAATCCCAGATCTTCCTCAAGCTGTTAGGCTCTATTAGGAGGAACTTATCTCTGATACCAATTGTTGATAACTGAGAGGGGGGGTGAATCAGTTATCCTAATTATTTCCCTTATTGAACTTTCCTTTTAATTGATGCAGCATAAACACAAAAACATTAACCATGAAATAAGAAACACATGACACAGTATTTTTGACGTGGAAACCCTGTTAAGGGAGAAAACCACGGGGTGATTAACCCAAGAATTATTCTCTGTTAGAAGAATAGGAAATTACAAAAATGGCACTTGCCAATTAGGGCTCACTGCCCGAGCACACTGCTCACAAGAGGCCCACTGCCTACAAGAAGACACACTGTCTACAAAGTGATGAGAATCACAGTCTTGAACTGATTGGAAGCATCTGCAAATGCTGGAGTTCAGTTCCGGTTAGGCTCAGTACATTGATCTGCTGCACTTCATCTTTCCTCTGTTCTTTATTCTGCTATCTTTCACATACCGGATCCTTTTTGCTACCTCTGCTCTTTCTCTGGACTTATTCACATATCTCTCTACACCCACACCACACTTCACAACTAAATCCATCCTCTATATATATCCGCACAAGTAATTTCATCACCTTTCCAGTCGGCATCCGGAACAGTCTAGTTTCTTATAAACTTTTCATTCTGTCGGCTGAATCCTTCCTCACCAAGCAATGCGGATCAAGCATATACTTGTAGATATCATTAATCATGTCTGCCAAACATGATTCATGCCTTCACAACCTCTGTTATCAACAGTAACCCATCCGGAAAGCAGTCTGATACTCTGCCAGTCAGTTCTTCCTCTGTTTTCACTGTCTCTCAGGAATCCGGTACTCAACCATTCATATCTTTTTCTTTGTTCATCACTGGAGGCTAAATCCTTGGAATATACCACTCAGGGTAGTCCTCTTGACTTTCTCAAATCCGCACTGCACCAAGACACTTCCTCTGAGAGGTCCGGACCAATCTGTCGGACCTTGCCACATGCTCTGTTCTTCTTCACCGGACCACAACATTCTTTATTCTGACTTCCGGTAGAGGCACATCATGACTTGCGGATATGTGGGATGACCTTTGTTGCCATCAATGACAACAACCATGAATCCATATAGTGTCTCTTGCCAACAACAACTACAAGTGAGGGGTTCATTTAGAGGCAATGATAGTGCAAATGGTAAAATTTGGATAGTTGAGTTTTTGGTAGTTTTGTGTATGTATCCTCCTTTCACCCTTTCATTCAAGGACCTTGGGTCGAGTGGCAATGCACTATCATACCCTTGGTCACTATGAGATGTAGGGAAACTTGGATTTTTATGATTTAATTATCAAGTATGCTCACTTATGCTGAATTAAACATCAAAACCCTAATTATGCAAGTACGGAAGCAAACAGACTAATATCAGAAAAATGCTACTACAAAAAGATGTAAAATGACAGATAATTGTGCACCTATTTTTGGGGTTCAGAAGTGAAATAGTTTGGGACTAATGAGCGGGTGCCCAAGTCCAATGCTTAGGTTTTTGTCAGGATCTGGAAGCTTGATCTGTAACATGTTCCTGCTGCATCAGAGATTTTCCCATCACGGAATCTGGAGGACTAAAGAGCAGGCACCCAAGTCCAAGGTGTTGTTTTCAACTCTAATATGCAAATCTGACACTCTGTAATACCCTCCTACAACTCCACTTTCCATGTATCTTCAACCTGTAACCTGCAATCATAGAAACTTTGGGAGGGGGTTGTGGTGTTTAGAAGCTTGCCTCAGTCAATCCCTGAAGAGACATTCAAGTCTTCTGAACACTATTGTCAAATAGAGAGTGCGTGCCCTTGAGGGACAGAGGCAAAAACTAAATGATAAATCCTCAAAAACACTTATGATGTCACCTTGTAGTGAAAATCTCATTGGAGGAAGAAGCTCTTTATGCCATGAGGAGATGATTGCTCAAATCTGCAAATACAAACACATAGACAAAACAAATCTACTCTTGCCACACAATGAAAGCCTTGAATCACCTTTAGAATGCCAAATGCTTATCTAGTTGTAATCTAGTTTACAAATGAATGCCTTAACATGCTTATATATGCAACTACAAACACTCCTGCCAAGAATTTTGTAATCCATACTTACCATGTTGGCATAGAACCCAAATAATGGTCACAAGCTGACACTCAACATTTGGGACTGACCCAAAATAGGGTAGGACTAGGACGTGAGTGCCCAAGTCCTCCCTCCCTATTTGTTTTGGCTTAGGTTCAAGGGATACCCCTAGGACCCATTTGTCATGAAACTTAGGGCTCATTTCATCAGGATGTCAAAATATGATGCAAGATGTCCTAAACACACATAAAAGACCCGAGAGCTAAACCTTATGAGCAAAAAGCCCCCAAGGGGACATTTTCTAACGTTACATTTAGCCCCCACTTTAATGTATGTATAAATGCAAGGCCAATACATGCATTAAAGTATGGTCAACAAACATAGAAAACATGTCAAGCACTGAGAAGACATGCCTGACACATTGAAGATAATGACAAGCATGCAAAACATGAAGAAGATAGTTACATTCACACAAAACATGGAGAAAATAGTAGATGCATAGAAGACAGTTAATGCATGGAAGACATGAATGATTTCTTTTCTTTTCTTTTTCTCATATATATATGAAATGCAGATGCAAGTACATGAAAGTAAACACACCTCCCATAATGTAGGAAGCACTCATCGTGCTAGTCTTTAAACTGCATATATGGGGCAACACACATGCAAGACACACCAAACCTCCCAAAATGTAGGAAGCACTCATCGTACTGGTCTTTAGATTATATATGGGGCAACAAACACGCCAAACACACACTTTGAATACATGAAGAAAACATGACAGACAAGTGATAGAGTGTTCCTATTTCTAGGCTCATCACCATCTTAGACACATTACAGGCACACATTGATGATTGGGCTCTGCCACAACAATTGCCGAAGACACGTTTAAGGGTTGAGTTAGTCACAGAACCACTCCCTGCCTTCGTAGAGGGCTTTTGAAAATGACAGGATGATGCAATCTGCTATGAGAAATACACCATCCCTATTGATAACTGAGAGGGGGGGTGAATCAATTATCTTAATTATTTCTACTTTCTAAACTTTCTTAATAATTAGTGCTGCATCAAACAAGCAAACATAACCATGAAATGGAAATACACATGACACAATATTTTTGACATGGAAACCCTATTAAGGGAGAAAACCACGGGGTGATTAACCCAAGATTGTATTCTCTGTTAGAAGAATAGGATTACAAAATGGCACTTGCCAATTAGGGCTCACTGCCTGAGCACACTGCTCACAAGAGGCACACTGCCTACAAGAGACACAATGTCTACAAATTATAAAGAGTGTAATACAATGCTTGAACTGATAAGGAGCATCAACTTATGCTATAGTTCAGTTCCGGTTAAGCTCTGTATACTGATCTGTTGCACTTCATTTTTCCTCTTCTTTTGTACTGCTCTTCTTTCACATACTGGACCTTCCTTTCTGCTTTTATTCGGCTCTCCTTCTTTTCTTCACACACTTTTTCAACACACAACAACCGCACTCACAACTAAATCCATCTTGTATATATATCCGCACAAGTGATTTCATCACCTTTCTAGTCAGCATCTGAAATAGTCAATCTTTTCACAAACTCTGATCTGTTGGCTGAATCCTTGCACATCAAGTAATGCAGATCAAGCATATACTTGTAGAAGTCATCAATCATGTCGACCAAATATTATTATGCCTTAAGAACCTTTTCCATCATCAATAACACATCTGGAATAATGTCTGATGTTCTGCCAGTTAGTTCTTCCTCTGTTCACACTGTCACTTGGGAACCCGACACTCAAGTATTCATATCTCTTTATCCTTTCCACACCGGAGGCTCAAACCTTGGAATCTATCAGTCAAGATACTCTTCTTGACTTCCCCAAATCTGTACTTCACTGAGATACTTCTACTGAAAGATCCAGACCTATCTGTCGAACCTTATTGATTGCTCTGTTCTTGCTTACCGGACCTCAACACTTCTTCAATCTGACTTCCGGTGAGGACTTATCATGCATTGCGGATGTGTGGGATAACCTTTGTTGCCATCAATGACAACAATCAAGAAGCTCCAATGTGTCTCTTGCCAACAATCTCCCCCTTTGGCATTGATGGTAACACTTAGTGAAAAATAACTAAGTGTTATACTATACTCCCCCTTAGTAGATGCTCTATCTTTATGTATATTTTTTGGAGCTCCCCCTTATCTGGCTACAACATTTTTCACTTCTCTTCACTCCCCCTTTGACATCAATGGCAAAGGGTAGGGTCCGCATATCAAAACTTTAAAAAACTCAACTATACTTAGCCGCATAAGTATATACATATGGCATACTTACATATACTAAAGTATGTCTGCAAAAGTTGTCTTCAATTGAATAAATTTTGTAGCCCAACTTTGCTTCATTCTGTCCAAAATTGAAATATGACTGCTCAACAGGAAAGCAAAAGCTTCTGCCCTCTTAAGATCTATCAGATCATTGGTTTGGGTGGTAGTCTGAGCATCACTTATGGCCTCATGCATGGCCTCTAACTTAGGGATAATGATCCTTCTAAGTTCACCCATCCAGCTAATTATGTTCTTCCTTTCCTTCTCAAAATTCTTTATTACATTTGTGATTGCAATAGTTTGACTCTCTTGATTTACTATGGAGGATGAGAGAGGATCAAAACTTTGAGACAGACTTAGTAGTTTATCCTCTTGTTCTTTTACTTTCCTCTAAATATCTTTGGTCACTGTGGGCCAAGATAAGCAAAATTTGTACATATTTCTGCCATCTTTAAGAGCATTTTCCAAGCTCTTTATCCCAATATCCATAACTCTCCTATCATTTGTTATCAGACCCTATACTTCGGAGAATCTCTTATCCAAAAACTCCTTCCGAACCTTTTCTTCAGCTGACTTCTCTAGAGAATCAAAATGTGTGCTAACACTATTGACTAGAGTTTTGAGATTACCGGAAGAGGAGGCTGTGGGATCCTTTTGAAAAGATGGCATGATTTTTTCCAACACTCCGGATGCTACCTCTAAAAGCTCACAGTCTTCCATGTGAGATTTCAGTAGTTTCTCTTTGACCTTTGCATTTGCAAATGAAGCTATTTTCATTGTTTGCACCGGAGATAGAGAGTCAAAATCTAATGGCCCTTTTAATAGTTCCGGTTCATCAATCTCCATAGTTGCTTTTGTCAAAAAGTCCTTGACTGATTCTGCAGTGTCTCTTGCCGGAGACAGATTTTTCTTTTCTTCTGCAGTCACAGAATTATCTTTTGGAGCTTTCTCCCCTTCCACAACCTTTGTACTGATATTTTCTTTTCCCTTCACCTCTGCTTCTTTCTCCTTTAATCTTTCTTCTCCTTTGGATCCGAAGTCAGCAGGGGAAACTGGAGGAGTGATGTTAGTCTGTTCATGGGCCATCTCTTCCAGAGCAGAGGATTCCAAGTCCTTAGCTATTTCTGCATCTGTCATTTTCTCAGTAGACTCCTCTGCAACACTTGTGGTCGAGGGGTCAGTACCCAAGTCCTCTATAATAGGAAGATTAAATCTTTTGAAGGCTTTCCAAAGGATCTCTTCTGTGTCCTTGGCTATCTTGTCAGTCTCACCAAGCATAAGTTGATTCATCCTTGCTTTGCTCCTGAACTCATCCTTGCAATCTTTGAACACCATATTCATTGTCTTGGGATTGATTAAAGGATATAGCTGAATTGCTATATGTTCCCAGATTTCTAGGTCTTTTGCTTGGGCATTGTTCTTTCTTGTTTCTAGTTCCTTCTCCAAGCTTTTAGGGATCAGAGATATAATTTCAATAAAAGCTTTGTTGTAGATATTTAGGTACCTGACTATGGCATCTTGCAATATTTTCTGATTTGCTTCACCATAATCATCATAGAACTCAACCATTGGCTGAAGATTTCCATCCACTATGACTGATTTGATTATGCCATCAATGTGAAGAGTGGGTTTTTCAATATATTCCTCTGTCTTTTCTTCTTCCTTTTGTCCGGTAGAGGGTTTACCAGATGTTTTCTTCTTTTTCTTCATCTTCCTGATTTCTTCATCAAATTTAGTCTCCTCTTCATCCCTTTGACTAGTATAAGCTCTTGTGGCTTTTGTCTTTGTTCTTTTCTCTCCTTTGCTGAATGATTGTGCTTCCAGTTCTGATGTCCTTGAGCCTTTGGTGGTGGTAGGTGCAGAACTCTTTGATGATCTGGTCCAAGTGGAAGGTTTTGCCAGAACACTTTCCTCATTTTTCTTTTCTGCCTTCTTCTTCTCTTCCTCAGCCCTTTCTATCTTTTTCCTGTTGGCATCAAGTGCCTCCTTTGAGATGCCAAAGCCTTTGGTAACATCTTCTACTTCTTTTCTCACTTTCCTCTTAATCTCTGGCTACCTTAGCTCTGTATGAATTTTCACACTTAGTTCTTCAAAGGTTCCAAATCTTTCTGCCTTTGGGTCCTTTGGCTGATTGAGCATGTGTTGAACATGTAGTTCTACAATTTGTTCATCAACTTCATACCCCATAGGCATGATCCAGACTGTCCTTGGCTCTACTACCTCCATTAGGCATTGATCAATGTCTATCATGAAGCACACTGTATCCTTGTATTTCTCAACTACTGATTTGGGGATTCTTTCTCTGATTTGCATTATATTTTGAAAGTGCTTGAAGTAACCCCACAGAGTTATATTTTGTGCTTTGTCATCACCAAGTCCATGCAAATAATCTCTGATTTGGATAGCTACTGGTCTATCATTCTCCCACACCCAGCCACTAGATCCGGGAAGCTCATTCATAAAGTAGAAGAATAAGCACAATATTAATCCACCATACTTGAATGAATTCTTTTTATCTTTCTTTATTTTCTGTAGATTCTCCAAGAGTTGGCTCAAAAGGAGCTGACAAAGATTGTAGTTTGCATCCTTTCTTAGCATTTCATAAGTGGTGTAGATGACCATTCCAGGTACTGAATTTTCCCTGCTAGAATGATATATTTTATACCCAATGATCATGGAGGCAAACTTGACATCTAGATCAGAGATGCCATCTACTGTCATTGCTCTTTTGTCAAACTTGGATCTAGTAGCCTCACTCATAGTTTGATTCTTCACAGATTTAAGAACAGGAATCCCACCAGATGAGTGTAATTTGGTAACTGCCCTGATGGCATCTTTTGTGATTTTGAATGGTCCATTTAACCACATGAAGTTGTCATGTATTCTACTCAAAATATACCTGACCCATTCATCCTCAGTAAAACAGGGGAAATGTATGCATTGTGCAAAGTGCTTATTCTGGAGGCCCTTGTATTGGGGTTTGAGCTCAAATGAATCATCTAACAGTTGTTTGTGATAGATATCTCTTAGTTTGAATTCCCCAAACTCTTCAATATTTGCGTGTATGTAAACCCTAATATCTTTTGTGTGCAAAACACCATGTAGAACACTAGAGAAGGCTCCTAGGGGATCTACCTCCAAGGATTTGTATGGATGTTTCTTAAATTTGGGGTGAGGTCTATCAGAAAAGTTTACTATATTCAGAGTAGCCATCATCAAAGAATCTTACTAAGGGATATCAAGAACGAAGAATACCTTTTACACTGTTTAGGGCACATGATGAAATTTGGATTGAGCTGTATGAGGAATCATCTTGATCTTTGGGAGAAGTTGTTGCAGAGCTCCTTTTCTCTCTTCTTCGCATGTGAGTGTACAAATGATGAGTGAATGAACTCTTTTGTTTCTGAGAAGCCCTAATTTTCATTCAGCAATAAATGCGCAACCTAATTCATTCCGGTTTGCCTTGTTTGTCTTATTCAGAGACAAAATCTTTCTAGATCACTGAGACAGATTTCAAAGTTATTCTAGGAGAGTAGTGATAATCTATCTTCCTTTCATTAGTCATTTGATCTATTTGCAGATCAAGACACCATAGTTTGAATCATACCAGATCGAACTTGTAAGGAATTTGTTTTTACCAGATCAATTCTGGAAGGATTAGATTCTTCAAATCTTCTTGCAGATCTCTCAAATCTTTACCATACCCATTTTAGATGTTTCTTGTATGAGCCCTTTTAATCCATAGCTCTCCTTGTGCCAATTCTGACACCAATTGACTGGCTGGGGGAACAAGGTTTTCTTTGTGTCTCCCCTTGAGCCAGAGCTCACTTTTTAATTTCTGGAAGGAATATCAGCACCAGAGTCTAGTGCAGATCCATCCCCTACATTCTCTATACTTTTCTTCACCCAAATCTTGTTCATCTCACTTTGAACTTCATCCGCATTTACTTTTTGTTTTCCCTTATCTTGATTCTGATTATAATATATCGGACCTCTTTTATCCTAATTCTTGCTTCTACATAATTTTGCTATATGACTGGATCTATTGCAAATTTGGCAAACAACATTTCTTTGCATATTTGATTGATATCCTCTTGATCTGCATTGATTAGCCTTATGACCCATTCTATTGCACGCAAAGCATCTACCATTGAATGAATTGTTCATTTGCATATTTCTGCATTCATGAGATTTGTGACCATACCTTTTGTAGTTGAAGCACTGTTCGGAGAAGGATGTATTAGTCTGATTCATTCTCCTTATGCACTGATTAGCTTTATGACCAAAGTTATTGCAGTTGTGGCAGTATCCATTGAATGATGGATATCTTTGAGCATTAGGCTGCCTTACCGGAGGACTTCTAGGCTTGTTCCTTGGATTTTCTGATCTAAAATTCTTCTGACCAGATCTGGAGCTTTCTCCTTTCTCATATCCCAAATCACACTTGTCATCTACCCTCTTTTGGCTTTCAAGAAGAACTTCAAGTTGGGCAGAACTTATCTTGAATTTCTCTTTATATTCATTTGCTGTTTGAAGATCCCTTTTGAGAGAGACAATTTGATCCTCAAGTTTTTCTTCATTATCTTTAGCATCTTCAAGATCAGATTCAAGATGTCTGATAATTCTATCCATTTTGTGGCAATCTTCTAATTTCTCCTTGAGAGATTGTCTTAGATTATCTTCAATTTTTCTTTTCTCTTCAATCTCTTGGGTAAACATTATAACTCATGATTCCATTTCATGTCTTACCATAATGATTTCTTTTGATAACTTTTCACATAACTTAGTTTTCTCCTTCAGATCTTCATTTGTATCATTGGCTTCACTTTGATTTGCTAATTGCTGAAGTAGCTCCTTTCTCTTTTTCATCGAGAGACTTAATTTGTCTTTTAATTCTCTTATGAAATCATCAGCCTGTTTAAGTCTTTCCTTTAACTCATTGACTTCAGAGTTTGACTGTTCAAGATCATCAAGGGTAGTCTTGAGTTGCTCTCTTAAACCATATGCATCCATTTGAATTCCCAGATCTTCCTCAAGCTGTTAGACTTCTGTTAAGAGGAACTTGGCTCTGATACCAATTGTTGATAATTGAGAGGGGGGGTGAATCAGTTATCTTAATTATTTCTACTTTCTGAACTTTCTTAATAATTAGTGCTGCATCAAACAAGCAAACATAACCATGAAATGGAAATACACATGACACAATATTTTTGACATGGAAACCCTGTTAAGGGAGAAAACCACGGAGTGATTAACCCAAGATTGAATTCTCTGTTAGAAGAATAGGATTACAAAAGGGCACTTGCCAATTAGGGCTCACTGCCTGAGCACACTGCTCACAAGAGGCACACTGCCTACAAGAGACACACTGTCTACAAATTATAAAGAGTGTAATACAATACTTGAACTAATAAGGAGCATCAACTTATGTTGTAGTTCAGTTCTGGTTAGGCTCTGTATACTGATCTGCTGCACTTCATTTTTCCTCTTCTTTTGTACTGCTCTTCTTTCACATACTGGACCTTCCTTTCTACTTTTATTTGACTCTCCTTCTTTTCTTTGCACACTTTTTCAACACACAACAACCACACTCACAACTAAATCCATCTTGTATATATATCCGCACAAGTGATTTCATCACCTTTCTAGTCGGCATCCGGAATAGTCAATCTTTTCACGAACTCTGATCTGTCAGCTGAATCCTTGCACATCAAGTAATGCGGATCAAGCATATACTTGTAGAAGTCATCAATCACGTCGACCAAACATAACTTATGCCTTAAGAACCTTTTCCATCATTAGTAAGACATCCAGAATAATGTCTGATGTTCTGCCAGTCAGTTCTTCCTCTGTTCACACTGTCACTTGGGAACCTGACACTCAAGCATTCATATCTCTTTATCCTTTCCACACCGAAGGCTCAAACCTTGGAATCTATCAGTCAATATACTCCTCTTGACTTCCCCAAATCCACACTTCACTAAGAGATCTGGACCTGTCTGTGGAACCTTAATGATTGCTCTGTTCTTGCTTACCGAACCTCAACACTTCTTCAATCTGACTTCCGGTGAGGACTTATCATGCATTGTGGATGTGTGGGATAACCTTTGTTGCCATCAATGACAACAATCAAGAAGCTCCAATGTGTCTCTTGCCAACAATCGCCACCTCCACAAAGGACTTAAGATGATTGATAGATTGATTGCAAACAAACTCAGAGTGCAGGAGGGACTCATCGCCACCAGTCTTTAAACTGCACCTAAGGACAAGCACATTGCTAACATCTATAATAGACAGCTTACCTTATATATGCCCCCACCTTAAGTTGGTTGATATCATGCATTGATATCAAGCACGTTAAGGTAGGAATAAAACACACAAGGGAACACGGACTTTTGCCAAGCCCATGCCCCCCAGAGGTGACATGTACTTAACAATCGCCAAATGTTCCCACAAACACATCCCTACAAGGAACATGTTAGTGTCCTCAAAATCATGATAAACAACAACATCAATGCATATGATCAACCACACAAAGAGCCAATATTATACTATGCATTCAAAGATAGAGTATAAACGTGGGTCTATATCACGAAAATCTCATAATTGAGTGTCACCAAGGTGAGATTCAAAGACAAACAAAGTGCACGGAGTGACGGTATTGTTATGTTTTGTAAGTGAGATAAAACATCATCAATATCACTATGCAGAAAGCACAGAGTGCTTCTACTAGCCAAGTGTTAGATAATATATACAACCCCATCGTCATATTAGGAACTAAGTCCAATTTTTGATTTCCCGCTAAAGGGACACTAGGTTCGCATAAATATAAATGTTTTTTCATCATCCACCCACTAGATAGAAACACTAGAGGAAGGGAAACAATAAATAAGAGAGGAGAAACAAGTGCCTTAGGGATAGTCATGTAGGAGGGTGCCCCCAAGTCACCAACTGCAATGCTATGTCTGTAATACACAACACACAATAATGAAATCAAAGAGAGAAGCAATATAGAAGAATGATGATACAATTAGGAGTTCACAATAGAGGTGGTCTCTTGCTATCCTAGACCTTACAAGAGAATTAGGGGTCATCCCAGGAGGCCTAAACAAAATATAACACATCACAGGGGAAGCACATCACGAGAGAGATAAAGGGTTAGAAATAATTACCTGGTAGGATCTTAGTATTAGTTTTTTGAACTTGCAAACCTCTTGGAGAGGTACTCGATCATGTTTAGTGCAAAGTTTGAGTGGTTAATATAAAAGTCTTGTTTATTATCATATGATGCTTGTTCCTTAAATCCTTGTGTAAATGATACTTTTTGTTGCTTATGAGGGGGAGAACCACTATTATTTCCAATTGCTGACAGTTGTCTTACTCTTTTCCAATTTTTAGCAAATTTTCATTGTTGATGCCGTCTAACACAGTAACAGGAATCATCTTGTACCATCTCACTCATCTGTATCAGTTGTTCCACTTGTCTTTTTGATGTGTTTTGGTTATCTTCTGATCCATATAAGGATAACGAAGGAGGAACCTTAGCATAAATTCCATTTCTTCGTGGATGAGGTGGGTTATCCAACTTTTCCTTATCCACCTCAATCATACCCACTATGTTATCATATTCCAAGTAATCATCATCAACTACTTCCACTAGACCTTGTTCCAACATATTGTTATCAGTATGCTTAGGGAAAGGATTAGTGAAGATTTGTAAATTCTGATTCAGCAGAGCAACCGACTTATTTCTGTTATCATTCACACCTGATACCTGTATGATATTTGAATCGATGAGGTCTTGTATTTCATGTTTAAGACACATACATCATTTAGTATCATGTCCTTGTGTTCATTGAAAATGACAAAAGGTATTAGCATCGAAGTAAAGTCCTTGTGTTCTACTAGGATCAATAGGCTTAATCAAGGGAAGCTTCAGAATGTTATTACTCATAGCTTGATTCATGATAGAATGATAAGACTCAGATAGCAGAGTAAACTTTCTTGGTTGATATGATGTCTTCTTTGGATTAGTGATAGCAGACACATTAGAAAAGTTGTTTGTATTCAGTCCATTAATCTTGATGAAACTTCTATTATTATTATTTCTCTTAAAGTTGTTTTGTGATAGTCCACCAATGGATTGACTAACTTGAGCCGATGAGTTTTGGTATTCATACTGACTAGATGAAAGTTGGTAATCATGAAGAGTGGTACATAAATGTTGAAAGCAGGGATAACTTTAAGAATCCCCCCCCCCTCGGAGAAGGTGTATAAACCTGATGAATCATGTATACTTCCTAAGAAAAATATTAATTTTATTGGCAAATTTTTTCATTTTTCTGAGAAAAAAAATAATCTTATTTGGCGAATCATTTGTAATCGCTAGAGGACTATGGAAAATCCTGGTGAATTGTAATTTTTTTAAAACCAATAAAATATTTTTATTGGCGATTAAAACATATTTTCAAACCAATTAAATATTTTTGTTGGCAAATTAAACCTGTTTTCAAAATAAGAAAATATTTTTGCTGGCGATTAAAATCTAATTTCAAACCAGAAAATATATTTACATTAGCGAATTAAACCTATTTTCAAAATAAGAAAATATTTTTGCTGGTGATTAAAATCTAATTTCAAACTAGAAAATATATTTACATTGGTGAATTAAACCAATTTTCAAAGCAATAAAAAATTATTGGCGAATTTAAATATAGTTTCAAACCAATAAAAAATTAATTGGCGAAATAAACTGTTATGCCAATAAAAAATCATATTGTGTGAATGGCATCAGACTTTAGTTGAAGTTCCATTCTGGGTTGACACACCCATCTTTCTACATAAAGTCTCTGAAATAGAGACAAGTGTCAAGTAACAACGATTATGATTAACGAAAATTAATAGATAATTATTTAATTGAGCTGCATAAATTGCCTTCCCAAATACGTACAATTGTGCTTTTCATGACATTTCTTATTTATTATGAAAGGACAGAGGTCACTTCAAGCGTGGATGTCATTAAATGGAAAAAATTCTAATAGATTTTGGTTGTCAGATGATTGTAAATCGACGACATAAGTACTGACACACCTAATTTCCCAAATTTGTAGTTCTACAACCGAGGACTTATGCTTTGCCACGCTTCCACCATTGCACAATAATCAATAAAATATATTATATATTTTATATATATGTTAACCGTTGATCTAATAATATCTAACGGCTGCTAGTTGATTCTAGAGGATTTTGTTAGCAATGTGTGGCGTTGGAGATCTACCTTCCAGAATTGAACTACAACCGTTCATCTTTCATTCTAGGGTGCATCAAATGGTCAATGGCGATACAATTGATTTGATTGAATGCACTTAACCACATAGATTAGCCAATGCTCAATTAAGTTCATTAATGGCAAGTGAGTACTGAGTCGTGACAAACCGCACAGATTAGCCAATATGAATTAAATGGAGTTTCTTGTTATTTATTACCCATTTGTCACGGACGTACATGTAATGTATATATGATAGTCTTTAGTGTTTCAAACTTATATTGCATTACTAAGTTTCAGATAGGTCAAGACTCAATAGACTGTAAAAGTTTAAAGTAATGGCTTTCATTATAGTAGTTGTGCGAAGAAAGTAAGTTACCAAGTATTTATTTTGTGATCATTCATGATTTTGATTTTAATTGTGTGATAGAGTTCTCAGTTCACAGATGTAGAATAGTAATAAGAATCTAAGATGATGGAAAATTTTCTTTGTGTGTGGCTATGTAGGTTGTTATTGCTTTGCATGTCTCGGAATGAAGAAATACGAGCATTCGTCAAGTGGAATAGATCGTGTCAAGAATTGACACTTTTAACATTTGCAAATGATGCATTCTATTCTAGGTGGTGGGTTGAATCTCCCACACATGCATGCATGTGTGAGAAATTGGAAATTCGAATTGACACATGGAATTGGTATTGCAACTCAATTGCCAATGACCTTGAGAAAATCAATTTAATTCTCCTTTACTGGCCTTATTGTTACCCATGTCTAGTGGTTTCTTGTACATATAATGCAAGGTTCTATAGTGAATCATTCACTGACATTGTGAATGAGCACACAATTAAATTTGTAACGGCTCCATTGCCTGTTAATAGGATAATTATGGACTACAGTGAAATATTCATTATGTGTCATCGAAAAGAGGAACCAAAAAGATTTTGGAGGATCAAAGCAAGGTTTGAAGGTCAAAGGATAGGAGTTTTGTTTAGAACTGAGGTTGGTTAGAGGTTCATGTATAATGTAATTCCCCAATCTTTTTGAAGGGTGATGTTAAATTTTATTAAATAATATAGAAGTAATTATGGTTTGAAATTGCAATGTATACAGATCATAGATGTTTCAAAGAATGAAATTTTCAATATAAAATTATATATTATATTATATAAAATATGATATTATTATAAATTTATATATTGAGTCATTGATATCAATTTCATTTGGTGGCCTACAAAATACTTTTCCCAAGCGTTGATTTTTAATTAATTAAATAGATCTGACAAGTTATTAAATAACTTTGGGTAATGGTCGATCCTTACATGAGCTGAAGATTGATGCTACAAAAAATCTGGACAACGAATAAATGAATAAATGCATGTCAGTTGAAGTGTGTGTTCATTAACGATCTTTCTTTAAATCCTAGAGGTCTCCAACAAAATGACACTCGACTAGCTTGTTCAAAATATAGCATGGAGAATCCCATAAGGGTCCACTGCAATAAGCATCAGGTCACCTTTCTAGGCCATATCAGAGATGGCAGACTGATGAACATTTGTAACCAGCAAAACCTATTCTTCCTTGAGGCAGTGAAGATGGTCCTTGGTAAAGACTTCTTGGTCTCCAAGGATAGATATAGGGTAAATTTAGATATTTCCTCCCACTTTCTGGCTTCTTTGTTGGACCTAGGAGAGGCAAAGGTGGATGCACTAATCATTCTATGGGGGCTATTCACTCCAAATATTCTTTTGGATGACTTAGATGTGGTGATTGATGTAGAATTGGGGGTCAGTATCCTGTGGCTAAGAGACCTAGAGAAGCTGTGGGAGGGATAGGATGGCATAGCTAGGCAGCCGTTCCTCCTAAACATGAATGAGCAACAACTCAGAAGGCACAGGCTTTGGGCGGCTCGTGGGAGACACTTTCTTCGATGGGCAATTGGAATGGACACAAATGATACTTTGGTATGGCTTCAATACTGCATAGCCATTGTGAATACGGGGGGATTCTACTCGCAGTGGCCGTAGGAGTGGTTGGGCTCTCAGGGCCACTTTTTTGGTGATTTTCATGTTAGGGTGGTAGGGTGGCAAGTTTTCAAGGAGTCGCTCAGTCAAGGGGCTAGGGATTTAAATGGTACTATGGTAGCCTCTCCGGTACTGTGTGTTTTTTGAGCTTGGGCTGGCCGCTGGAGTGGTTTTTGTATTGATATAATTTCTTGAGTGTAAATCTTTTTGTAATAATATAATTACCCAAGTGTAAATCTTTTTGTATTAATATAATTACCCAAGTGTAAATCTTTTTTGTATTAATATAATTTCTACTTTTTGTATTAATATAATTTTGTCTCTGTTATGGTTAGAACGTTTCTAATGTTGCTTCTTATATCTTTGCTTTAATTTATATATGTTGACATGGATTTGGTGATGGTCTCTGACTCTCTGTTATGGTTAGAGGTTTCTAATGTTACTTGGCATTTGTTTGCTTTTTGACTCTTGAGATAGGCATAGCTAAGAGAGCTATAATATATGTGAACTCTCAATCTTTTTAGATTTAATTTGATTTCAATTTGGTTGTTTTTAGATAGAATTAATCATGAAATTTTATATGCACAAGTAAAATTACACTTTCTATTGATAGTGTAGTTCATCTACATGCATGATGCTTGAAATATTTGCATAGTTAGGTTTTGACACTTGACTCGTTAGATTTCCAAATATCAATGGTTGACATTTCATATGAGAAACCCTCTACGTAATCTTATGTTGACTTGCTACCTTCGGTTGCCAGTTGTCTAAGTTGAAACATGAGCCATCAAAACCGTGTTGTTTACCGGCCCCTTATACCTAATCTTGTCGGTCACGGCTTGGTGGGGAATGGGTTAACCTAGCAAGCTAGCAGGTTATCAGTTAGGGAAGTCATGACTTCATGTCCTAATATTCATAGGTTGACTAGCCCCTTAATCTAACAATCTAGAGGTTACCTGCTATCGTTGGTTGCAGGAAGGACGAAATCTAATGGTCGCACAAGGGGCATGAGGAATCTGTTAGGAGAGAATATTCACTGCGTGGCTGCAACAGAATGACATGTCAAAAAATCAAATTTGGCATCCTATCCCACTAAAGACTTGATCCAACAGTTCTAGGAAGGGCAAAATCTAATGGGCACAAGGGCGCATGACGATTTTGTTAGGAGAGAATATTCCCTGCGCAGCTATGACAGAATGACACATGTTAAAAAATCAAAGCTGTCATCCTATCCCACTAAAGATTTGATCCAACGGTTGCAGGAAGGGCGAAATCTAATGGTCGCGCAAGGGCACATGAGGAATCTATCAGGAGAGAATATTTACTACATGGTTGTGATAGAACGACACATGTCAAAAAATCTAAGCTGGCAAAAGACTTGATCCAATGGTTGCACATCGTTGCAAGGAGAATCTCTTTGGTTGGAGTCTGTGCTACATGGTCACAACATCGTGACACATGGCATTCTTTTTTTGAGAAGTGAGGCACACTAGCTAGGGGTAGGTAAGAGGTGGGTCATCACAAGCTGTTATGCTGTGAGGTGCTACCACATATCTGACTCGTACATTTTCTGAATGGTGATGAAGATTGTCAAATCTAGTTAGCCAATCAGGACCGTGGATTTTAGAATGTAAGGAAAAGATCAATGGCCCAAATTCAAAGTTTCAAAAGAGAAATATTTTGAAGTGCTTGCAGCACAAAGTGCATTAATACAGAGAATTGTGTAGGTATTCTTGCCGCACGAAGTTCATTAAAACAAAGAATTGTGCAGGAATTCAAGGATTAAGGTATTCTCGAGAGCATGATTGCATTCAGAAGAAATCATCAGAATGAGTAGGAAAAAGTAATCTCAAGCTTTTGCAAGCGTGGAAAACCACTAAGTAACCGTTCCTCCTTTGTGCCTGTTTTTCCAACTATAGGTTAATCCTGAAGCTTTTAGGGCCGTTGTCAACCATAAAAACCATAAGCTACCTTCATAAAATAAAAATGAGTCAGTTAGGCTAGCCTTCCACTTCAAAATGAAGCTTGGATGAGGATATTATGATCGAACTCCCTAGTTCCACTAGAACAATTTTGAAATTGCATGGCCCAGGCGAAGTCGAGGATAGATTTATTGACTATTGCTATAATTGTCAAGATGCCAATTACCTGTCCCAGGTTGGATCCTCTTTGAGCATTGGCATAAGAGGACGAACTATAAGGCCCCTATCTGTCATGCCTAGAAATATGATTTAGCCAAGCTCATTTGTCCCAATGTTTTCCCCAACCCTGACTTAATTAGGTCAACAACATTAAGGTATAATCCAGCCACTAGGACAATAATAGATGAAAATGGTTCAACATTAATCAAGTTTACCAAAGGATACATTGCCATTGTATTCAACTTGGACCTTGCAACCAGCAAACAAATTGACCTCAGGGCTTTCAAGAAAAAATACCAGACTGTGAAATGACATTACAGGGAATATTACTTACCAAAGCACAAGCCAAGGGGTGTTGGTGGGAAATTGGTAAAGATTTCAGATGATGAGGAGGAGCCTTTACATTGCATTATGTTTAATGAATATTTTGTCAGAACCTATCATAGTCTGTGTCAAGTATTAGGCAGAGATGCTTTAGAAAGAATGTCTATTTCTTTGATGATGATGGCTATTGATATTCAGAGACTAGATGTCAAGGAACCATATGATTATGCCACTTTCATAGCTGACCATATGCATGATCAGATGACAAAGATCAAAAATAATTTATCTAAACCAGATGTCCAAGTTGAATTCATATGATATTCCTTGTTGTGCCATATGTACTTATTTGCTTTATTAGGGATGTGGCACCCCAATTTGCATGTCAAGGATTCAAATGCTCAAGGGAACAAGTTGCTAGTGCAAGTATGGACATGTATGCTGGATATGCACTATGTCATAGCAGATTGTGTCATCTTTGAAGAATATTTTGTGAGGAGAATCCTTGATTTTTGGAGCCAGAGGGTGAAAGGTTGCATCCTGATGTAATGGATTTCTTACGACCTCTGGACAGGACTCCCTACCTTGGAATTGATCACAATTGGGGTGATTGGTTCTATCATGAGCATACTGTTGGGAATTAAGGTGTCTCAACCTTGGTAATTCCTTACATTTGTAATGTTTGCATTTATTATTTAATTACCTATGTTGTAAATATTTGTAAATTGCATATTGTCATATTGTGGGATGTGGCACGGTGATGTGTCAATCCTACATGGAATATGACAACTTGTAATTTTGTCCTCACATGAGGAGATAGGTGTCCCACTTTGTGGTAGGAGCATTTTGCCATGTGTTAGCATCTTCCATGTTGTGTAAGGGAATGTTTGACCAAAATGGTTATGACGGATTTCTATGACGAATCTATGACATGTAAGAGTTGAAAATAGAAGTCTGTAAGACAGGTGATGACATGTGTCATGAAGCATCTTTGAATAAGGCATATTTGGGTTCTCTAAGGTGGAATATGACATTTTGTAAGAGAATATTCTATTTATAGCATGTGTATGACAGATTCTCTTATAGATGTGAGTTGTAACCGCTATGACAGATTTTATGACGATCATAAGTGTCATAAGAGCATCTGTCATAACCCATTTTGGAAATACGAAACCTCTTTGGAATGGGAGCTATGGACAAGTGTTAGGCACATTCTACAATGTTGACCAAGTGTCCTTAGGCGTGGGTTTTGGTCCATGAAGCCATGTTGGACGCCCATCCCAAGATAGGTCCAATATTGCCTTGTATTTCCTATATAAACAAGTGCTTGGAGATGGAGTTTGTATCACAGGTTTACATGTACTATTATGCTGCTAGATTGACTCCAGACATGAGTGTCAAAGACCATTGAATCTTGCATTGCAAGTGTATTGTAAACAACTTTCAAATTTGTTAATACATTGTGCAGGTTTCTGAGTGTGGGGTTTTTCACCCTATAAGGGTTTTGCCCACCATAAATCTTTCTCTCTTCTTCTGTCTACTTTATGTTTCTTGTGTTTTTCTATAATATCGCATGTTAATGGTTTAACATTTCTGTAATAGTTAGGATAAACTTGAATTTGCATAGCCCTCTCCTCATTAGATTAGTGTAGGAAGCAATTTCTGTACACCTAGCTTCCTTTCAGTTGGTATCAGAGCTTGATCACCTTTGGTCCTAGTTGTTGGGTAGGGTTTTTTGAGCTAATCTTAGGTTGAGTCGGAGTTTGTACAAAACATTATGTATCTTATTGTAGCAAGGAGATGGCAAGCACATCTAGAAGATTTGAAATAGAGAAATTCAATGGCACTAATTTTGAGCTGTGGAAGCTCAAGATGGAAGACATGCTTGTAGACCGAGACCTTTGGGAAAGTGTTAATGGAACTAAACCAGATGCAATGTCACAAGATGAGTGGGATCTCAAGGATCGGAAGGCTAAGGGTCTCATAAGACTTAGTCTTGTTGATTCTGTGTTGTTAAATGTCCATGAGGAGACTACTACAAAACTACTTTGGAAGAAGTTAGGAGATGTGTATCAAGCAAAATCCCTGGTTAATGAACTTTTCCTGAGAAAGAAGTTGTATTCTCTTCGAATGGAGGATGGAGGATCCGTCGCTGAACATATGAATACCTTTAACATGTTGGTTGCACAATTGACATCTATTGGTACAAAGATGGAGGAGGAGGATCTGTGTATGACCCTGCTTTGTTCTCTGTCGGACTCATGGGATCATCTTGTCATGAAAATTGGAAGCACCACATCCACATTCAAAATGGAAGAAGTGGTTTCTTCATTGTTGTTTGAAGAGATGCGGAGAAAGTCTTCTGGGGCAGCCAAAGAGGCCCTTGTAGTTTGTGGAAGACCTAAGGAGAAAGGGAAGAAGAAAGACAAGAAAGCTGAGAAGGGTAGATCCAAATCCCGTGGGAGATCCAAATCTCCTAGAAAGTCTAAGGCTCTTTGTTGGAACTATGGTAAAACTGGGCATTTCCAAAAGGAATGCAAAGAGGAGAAGAAGAAGAAGAAAGCTCCTGATTTAGATTCTGACAAGTCACAAGATGATGGTAATTCTTTCATCATAGCCCTGGCAACCCATGCATCTGATGATGTGTGGCTAATCGAATCTGGTGCATCATTTCACATGACCTTGCATCAAGACTAGTTCACTAATTATGAGGAGTTCGATGGTGGAAAGGTGTATCTAGGTGACGACTCTCATCTGAAGATTTTTGGTCATGGAAGAGTCTCTATTCAATTCCCTAATGGTCGAGTGAAGGGGATCTCTAGGGTTATGTACATCCCAAGCTTAGCATGGAACCTACTTTCTGTAAGTATGTTGAATGATGCAGGTGTGCAGGTTGTCTTTTTGAAAGAAGGATGCAAGATGACTAGAGGAGCTATGGTGCTTGCTAAGGGTACTAGGAGAGGTACTCTATTTCAGCTAAAGGCATGCATTACAAAATGTAATAGTTCTTCTAAATTAATGAAGAGGGCAGTAGTCACTTCATCCCCACCATATGAACGAGCAGTGAAGAAATCTATTGTTTCTAATCTTGATGGTTGTAATCGTGCATTGGAAGTTAAACTTCCTACTGAAAAGAAAATGTTATGGCATAAGAGATTTGGCCACATTAGTGAGAAGGGTCTGCGTGCCCTGAAAAATAAGAACCCCGTTGAGGTTTTAGATGATTGTAATCTTGATTTTGACTTTTGTGAACATTACATTTATGGAAAACAAAACCGTGTTTAGTTTTACTCGAGTTCTCATAAGTCTTCTGGTGTGTTGGACCTTATTCATTCTGATGTGTTTGGTCTTGTTAATGTTCCTTCATTATCAAAGTCTGTATATTTTGTATCTTTTATAGATGATTATAGTAAAAGGACATGGATTTATTTTCTCAGAAGCAAATCTGAAGTCTATAGCAAGTTTAAGGAGTTTAAGGCCTTTGCTGAAAATCAGACTGGTAAAAAGATTAAATGTTTGAGACTAACAATGGTGGTGAGTTCCGTTCTATAGAATTTGATAAGTATTGCAAGAAACTTGGGATTGAAAGACATAAGACAACTCCATACACCCCGCAGCAAAATGGAGTTGCAGAGAGGATGAATAGGACATTGATGGAGAAGGCTAGGAGTATGCTTAGTGGAGCTGGCCTAGAACAAAAGTTTTGGGCTGAAGCTATTGCCACTGCTTGCTATCTGGTAAACAGATCTCCTACATTAGCTCTTGTTGGAAAGACATCCATGGAGGTGTGGTCTGGTAGAAAGCCTTTGATAAGGCATCTTCATGTTTTTGGTTGTGAGGCATATGCACATGTGCCTAGGGAGAAGCAGTCAAAGTTGGAGAACAAGGCTGTTAAGTGTATCTTCATTGGCTATGGCTTTAGTGTGAAAGGATACAAGGTTTGGGACCTCGTGGCTGAGAAAGTGTTGTATAGCAGAAGTGTCATCTTCAGAGAGCTTACACCTTCTTCCACTATTTTGCAGCCAGAAGAAATAGTAAAGAAAGAGGATGTTGTTCAGTTTCCTGCTACCCCTGAGAAGACTGAACAGAAAGACAATGTTGGACCTGATGATGAGGAGAGCTCTGGAAACTCTGAAATCTCAGATGAAGAAACTAAACCTCAACCTCAGCTTTTGAAGAGGTCTACACGGATAAGAAAGCAACCTGAAAGGTTTGGTTTTACATTGCTTGATTCTAGTTGTGCTTATGCTTTAATCACTAACAGTGATGAACCTAGAACTGTGTCAAAGGCTTTGGATATGAAAGATGTAGGTTCCTGGAAGGAGGCCATGGAGGAAGACATGGCTTCTTTAGAAAAGAATCAAACTTGGGACTTGGTACCTTTGCCTCTTGGACGCAAACTTGTTGGATGTAAATGGGTGTTCAAAAAGAAAATTGGCGCAGATGGCAGTATTGAGAAGTATAAGGCCATATTGGTTGTGAAGGGGTATTCACAAGTGGAGGGTATAGATTATGGTGAGATCTTCTCTCTTGTTGCAAAGTTGACATCCATTTGATTCCTATTGTCTCTTGCAACAACTTATGACTTGGAGGTTGAACAGATGGATGTGAAGACAACTTTCCTTCATGGTGACTTGGAGGAAGAAATCTACATGTCACAGCTAGAGCATTACATGGTGAAAGGTAAAGAAAATTTGGTTTGCAAACTTAAAAAGTCTTTGTATGGTTTGAAGCAATCCCCTAGGAGATGGTGTTGTCAATTAGATTTGTGAGATTGAAATCGGATCACTGTGTGTACTATAAGTTTGATGGTGGTCGTATTCTCATTGTTGCACTATATGTTGATGATATGTTGCTCATTGGTAAGGGTAAGAATACGATTTCTGATTTTAAATCTTAGTTGTCAGCACAGTTTGAAATGAAATATTTAGGGGCAGCTAGGTACATTCTAGGAATGGAATTCAGAAGAGACAAAACCAACAGAAAACTTTGGTTAAGCCAGAGTAAGTATGTGAAGATTGTTTTGGATAGATTTAGCATGGCAGATTGTAGACCATTGTGTGTTCCCATTTCTTTGGGGATAAAGTTGTCTGTTGAGGATTGTCCAAAATATCCTAGTGAGGTGGAGGACATGAGCAGAGTACCTTATTCTAGTGTTGTTGGCAGTTTGATGTATGCTATGGTCTGTACACGACCAGACATTGCCCAAGAAGTGGGAGTCCTTAGTCAGTTTATGGCTAATCCTGAACAAGTTCATTAGGATGTAGTTAAGCGAGTGTTCAGATATTTGAGGGGTACTTCTGAGTATTCTATTTGTTATCATGGTAATGTTTTAGGACCTCTACATTCTGTTGATATTCATGGATTTGTGGATTCAGATTAGGTAGGTGACATTGACAGCAGGAGATCCACCACTGCTTATGTGTTTACATTGTTTGGTGGTGCTATTAGTTGGATGAGTAAGTGATAACCTGTGGTTGCCTTGTCCATGAAAGAAGCTAAGTATATGGCAAAAACTCATGCTTGTAAGGAATCCATTTGGCTTAAGAGATTGTGTTCAGATATTGGTGTTGATGCAGGACAAATAATGATCAATTGTGACAGTCAGAGTGCGATTTGCTTGCAAAGAATCCAACTTTCCATGGTAGAACCAAGCACATTGATGTTCATTTTCACTTCGTGCAAGACATGGTTGAGGATGGAAAGGTAAATTTGGAGAAGGTAGATACTTTGAAGAATGTTGCTGATGCATTGATGAAACTAGTGAGCATAGAAAAGTTTAGATGTTATTCGGAGTCTATGGGCCTCTTGGTCTATAGCAATTAGATCTTGTTTTTCTATTTGCTCTTACAAGGTGTTTGACAAGTGGGAGAATGTTGGGAATTAAGGTGTCTCAACCTTGGTAATTCCTTACATTTGTAATGTTTGTATTTATTATTTAATTACCTATGTTGCAAATATTTGTAAATTCCATATTGTCATATTATGGGATGTGGCACAGTGATGTGTCAATCCTACATGGAATATGACAACTTGCAATTTTATCCTCATATGAGGAGATAGGCATCCCACTTTGTAGTAGGAGCATTTTGCCATGTGTCAGCATCTTCCATGTTGTGTAAGGGAATGTTTGACTGAAACGGTTATGATGGATTTCGATGATGAATCTATGACATGTAAGAGTTGAAAATAGAAGTCTGTAAGATAGGTGATGACATGTGTCATGAAGCATCTTTGAATAAAGCATATTTGGGTGCCCCAAGGTGGAATATGACATGTTAGAGAATATGCTATTTATAGCATGTGTATGGCATATTCTCTTACAGTTGTAAGTTGTAACCGCTATGACAGATTCTATGAGGATCGTAAGTGTCATAAGAGCATCTGTCATAGCCCATTTTGGAAATAGGTGACCTCTTTGGAATGTAGGCTATGGACAAGTGTCAGACACATTCTACAATGTTGACCAAGTGTCCTTATGCATGGGTTTTGGTCCATGAAACCATGTTGGACGCCCATCCCAAGATAGATCCAATATTGCCTTGTATTGTCTATATAAACAAGTGCTTGGAGATGGAGTTTGGATCATAGGTTTATAGGTACTGTTATGCTACCATATTGACTCCAAACATGAGTGTCAAAGACCATTGAAGCTTGCATTGCAAGTGTATTGTAAACAACTTTTAGATTTGTTAATACATTGTGCAGGTTTCTGAGTGTGGGGTTTTTCACCCAATAAGGGTTTTCCCCACCGTAAATCTTTGTCTCTCTTCTTCTATCTACTTTTTGTTTCTTATGTTTTGCTGCAATATCTCATGTTAATGGTTTGACATTGTTGTAATAGTTAGGATAAATTTGAATTTGCATAGACCTCTCCTCATTAGATTAGTGTAGGAAGCGATTTCCACACACCTAGCTTCCTTTCACATACTACTTGCATAAGGGTCTATGGATGCCAGACTGCACCTCACATACTGCCCAAATAAGTGCCAAAAATGGTGGCATTTTTAGAAGTTATAAGGCAGTTAAATGATTCTAACAAAAAACACTTTAGGAACTGTAAGAAAGGTTCATTCTTCCCTTCCTCCATCAGATTTTATGATTTGTGATCCCTGATAAGAGTGGGTTGAACCAAATTTATTCAGTTATGTAATGTATTGGAATGTATTTGGAACAACCAAGGTCTTTTGACCCTGAGGGATTCATCAACAAAACCAGATTCAGAGTCAACAACTACAAGGGAAGGGTCAAGTACTTTCATCAGGTGGATTACGATGAGGACATTGCCAGGAATTGTTTTACTATGAATGAAGTCCACCACTTGAGGATCAAGTGGGCTACTATCATGGCCAGTGAGAATATGAAGAGAAACATGAATCCTGCATATCCGGGTGCATTTGCAGAAGTGCAAGACCCAATCAAGAGAATTGAGAAAATGCTGGATAATGTAGAATGGTTGATTGCCTCTGCCCCTACAGGAGAATAGAGATATGCTTATAAGCCTGGCAGCTCAAGTGGAGAGTATGATGTAAAGAGGGAATCAGTTGGCCCCTCCCCTACCAAAAGGGCCAAGATTATTGATTTGGAGAACCCAGAGCAGATAGAGGTAGTTGACGTAGAGGGGGAGGAGGAACATGCACAAGAAACTGGCCCTCATTCACCCAATAGACTGAGACCTTATTCATCCCTAGAGAATAGGTCAGTGAGAGTAATGAGAAACCCTACTTTTGATATTGAAGATGTTAGGGTGACGGCCTGTGACAAGTTAATGGAGGATGATGAATTTGTCAACACTCCTAAATTTAGGATCTATGTTTTGAAAGTGAGGAGTGAGGAATTTCAAAAGAAAATTGAAGTTGCCAAGGCTGGAGTAGACCCAAAGGAGTATGATGTTATTACAGACTACACAATTTGTAGAAGCAACTGTAGACAAATTATAGAAGCAACTGCTAACAAATTGCAAAAGGATTACAATAAGCTGCAACTTGATTATTCTTAGGCAGTTGCAGAGATAAACATGTTGAAGCAGCAACTGTCATTGGTAGCCAGTACTTCAACCCCTCCTGTAGTGATCCCAACTATAGAATCTGTTCCAGTGGATATAGAGCCTCTCCTTGTAGAGATTAGAGAGTTGAAGGGGGAAACGGATAACAAGGTTAAAGAGATGGTCACCAACTTGATCAAGAACAAGGTGACAAACATTTTGACCAAAGTTGATGAGAGTTGGAAATCCTACTCACAGTTAGGAAAAGCCAATGAAAAGCATGAGTCTGACAAATAGAGACTATTGAGCTTTAAAAAAAATGGTTACATATAATTGAAAAATTCAAAGGATTTATGAGGTATGCTAGGTATGATTCCAATGCACCTTCTGACATACAAAAGGTGCTTAACATGTTGAAGTGTTTTCAGGATGTGGCTATTTTCCAGTTGAAATTCAATTCAATTGTGAAAGAGAGGTTGCAGGGTTTTGAAGGGTTGGATACTAAGTGGTCACCTCCCATCTTGGATGGTGATGGAAAAACAAAAGGCTTGGACAAGTGGAGAAATGAGATTGTAGACATTTTTTATCGATTAATTCCCACTTGTTGTGATGTAATTGCAAGTGATCCAACTATGAGTATGCAAGTACTAAGCTTAGCGTTGGACAATCTGTACACTCTTGAAAGGAATCTTTCTACATTCTGTAACCATGTAAAAAGTATGCTGGATGCTAGGTATGTTAGCCATAATGGCCAGATTGAAGAAATACTTTCATTCTCTTGGCCGACAGAGGAGACATACGATGAGTGGAATGACAAATATGGAACTCGGGATTGCCAAGCTTTTGTTCTCTGTATCTGTAACAATTTGAAGTACAATGTATTCAATGTTGATAGCAGGTTCCTAATCTATAAAGGAACAATTTTGATGGAATAATAAGATACAATCTTGTTGGGTGGCATAAATTTAGTAGTTTCATGTTGTTTTTAAATGAGTAATGCTTGTTGCATGTATATGGTTATCTGTCTCCAAGTTGTGTGTGTTTTTCTTCTAATCTAAATAGCTTAGGGTTTTTCAGAATTCTAAAACATTAAATGAATGAAGAAATGTAGATTATGTTTATTGTTTATATCATAAAATACTTGTCATTCAATGAACATTTGATGAATGGTTCTAGTTGCATTTCAGAATGAAATGCACAGAACACTAGGCTTGCGAACTTAAATCTCTGGAATCACCCTAAACCCTTAGATTTACAAAGATCAATATTTTAGAGATTGTTGTGAGCTATCAATGTAAGACAGCTTTCAGACATGTACTAATAGCAACACATTCAAACTTGACTTGATGTTTCATTCGCTAAAAAAGTCACTTCATAAAAAAAGCAAACTTTCTAGTTTCTACTTTTTACTGCTAAGTGACTTTATTTTTAAGTGAGAGCCGAGAGGATCAGCACATGAGACATCAGGGAGATTTCATATTGCTCATTGCAGTGCACCAGGGAGATTTCAAATTGCTCATTGCAATGCCATTTCCAACAAATCTGATAAGACAAAACATAGAAACCCTAGGTTACGTTTCATCGTTTCTTAAAATCTTATTTTGTCAATTTTTTTTCTTAAAATATTATTTTGTCAAACTTTGCATTTAGGGTTGAGAGAATTAAGAAAATTTTCACACTGTATAAGCATGTCTACCACCACTAGCAGACCAAACAAAGTTTTTGGGAAAGATAGAGCAAGTACAGATAAAAAAATAGATTATTCTGAATTGCTTAAAACCTCAGGTTTGAGTGATGAATACCATGATATTTATGATCCTAACATGTATGGTAGATTTACCTTAGAACTTAGATTTTCATGTGAGAATAAGGCTACTAAGAAAAAGAATGTTGATTGTATCAATGCACCATGAGTAACTAGATTAGGGCGCATGATGTTACACGAGGTTTTCCCTTGCCCAGAATTTATCATGGTCTGTGCCCACAATTATGATGGTAACAAAAGAGCAATTCTAAATAAGGATACCAAAGAAGAAATTTTATCCATTAATGTAGAAGAATTTGGAAAAGTGTTGGGGTTTACAACCCAAGAATTTGGAGACGTCCACATTGACCTAGGAAAGATTGCTAGTGATTATGAAGCAACAGATGAAAGGAGCAAAAATTCTTTCCTAAATAAAATAGTTGAAGAAAAAAACATCTTGAAAGATAACTATAAGCCTCCTTATCCTTTGAAAATTTTTAAATCATGGGCTTAGGATACTATTTCCATGCTAGCATTTTGCCTCGGACTGGATAGCAATTGGGAAGTGGATAAAAGCCTCCTTGAAATGGTATATAATATCCATTATGGTAATGGTGTACATGTCAAATATAAATTTATTGAGCACATTGTAGAATCCATGCATAAACAATTTTTAATGATTAAAGGAGGTTCCACCAAGACATTTAGGTTCACAACATACTTGTGCTATTTTTTTCTATTCAAATTTAGTGGAATGTTTCAAAACAACAAGTTTCAGATTCAACCCTATAGCAATGCTGAGGAAAATAAAATGGCTCTAGTATATGATTGGACCACTAAGATAAGGATGCATGATTCTCGAAGGAACTACAATCATTTTGTAGACTACTTTTTAGCTCCATTGCATCAAGCAATTACAAATAGTCCAATGCCTAGATTGCCTATATCATGTAGAGATTTCATTCAACTAGGAAAAGAAATATAATTGGTTGATTGGTACTTATTGGAAGAATATACTGTGCTAAGATTTTATGGATCAGAAGTAGAGCCATACAAACTTCCAATACATGTGATAGAAAGGGTTTATGAATTGGAATATGTAAGGCAGATGCAGAGTACTGATGAACTACACTTTGCTGGTCAGCAAAAGAACACCTTATTTCCTTCTTTACCTTTTTCATGTGGAGGGTTCACATTCAAGAGAAAAGCATTTAAGGTGGCACAAGATCTTTTGAAATTTTTTAATTTTGATGTTGTCTATCATTGGCAGTATGATCCATGTGACACCTTTAAAACAATGATTGTGGCCAATAGGGATGCTGCAAGTAGAATTCAACATCAAAGTAAACCCTTGCTTGAAAACTTGAGAAACAAGGATTCCTAGGATGAGGTCAAAATTGCAATGGAGAAAACTGCTGCTAAGAAAGGTATTTCTTTTGAACAGTTGTCAGCAGAAATTATGGCATTGTACTAGGTCCAAATTACAGGAGCACCAACAGAGAATGAAATCAGGAGGTACAACAATTTTTTTAGAAAAAGTGATAAACCATCTATTAGAGCAAAAATGCCAGATTATCTAGATGATTCTGTTACAAAAAAATCTTGGACATAGTCAAAAATTGCTGCATTTTGGTCTATGAGGAAGGATCTAGGTGAACCGAGAACTGATGTAGACTATGGAGAAATCAATGAAGACGAAGAGTTTAGAAAATTGTGGAATATAGAGCATCCCAATGAATGTGAAGATGAAGAAACTAAAAGTGATAGAGATGATGAACCTAATGATGATAGGGATGAACAAAGCATTTACAAACTTGGTTTAAGTCAGAACACAAAAAAATCATATACTTTAGGAGCAGTCATAGCATAAAAGTTGGGTTATCAAGGTGGTGGTTTGGGGTCCTAAGGACAAGGAATTTGGAAACCAATAGATGTAGTCACCACTGCCAGAAAACCATTTGATAAACGAGGCCTTGGAGCTAGATCAACTGATAAAATACACCAAGTTCAGACAAGTAGAACTGAAAGAATTGATTTTGTTAAAGATTCAAATCCTAATCCTCATGGTCAGATGCAATCACAACTTGGACATGCCCATGGTGGAGAGCCTAGTGCCACTGGCACTACCACTGGTGGAGAACTTAGTCAACATGTGCCACAACAATAGGTCCAACAACAAGTTACACACAAGAGGACACCAATACAAGATACCACAAAAAACACTCAGTGATCAAGGGATGCAGAAGAGACAAAGGATTATGGCAGGTCCAAGTCCAACTACCAGTTCCACTACAAAAGAATTATTTCCAGGCACTCCCCTAGTTAGTGTGGCTATAACAGAAATTGCAAGTACTCCTATTCCTTCACCATTCAAGCATTCCCTTATTCCTGTGTCCCCAGGTTTTGATTACATTCAAGAGTTTAAAAAGAAATCAGAATTGTATAAAAAGGATAAGAAGCAACTGATGGAGAGTGTGTCTACTGTAACTTCAGATCCTGCAACAACCATGATATTACCCACATTTGACACAAATACAAAAATCATGGAGTACACAATTGTTGTTCCCATAGTTCAAAATAAACCAGAAAACTAGATGGATCAATCTAAATTTCAGGTGAGCAGTTTGCAATTTGATTTTTCTAGATTAAAAAATACTAACAAAATTAATATATCAAAGAAGAACAATGAATTGGTGTACACATAATTGCTAAAGCATGATAGAGAGAAAAAAAAAGTTGCAAAATCAAATAGAAAAATTACAGGCATATTTAGTAAATGAGAAAGTAAAGAGGAAAGCAGCAGATAACAAGAGCAATGAATTACAAAAAAGAATAAAAAAGTCTGCCTCTACATCAACAAGCAAAGAGGATAAACAAACAGAGGTGAAATTGAATGGACTGAAGCAAGAGTTAGATGAGATCAAAAAGAAATATAATGAGGAAAAATCCACTTCAGAAAAATTAAGACAAAGCATTGGGAAAACAAATGAATAGTGGGAACAAAAATTGGAGAAAGAGGCAAAAAAATGGAACATTGGCCACATAGCTTATGGAAGCAAAAAATGAAATAAAATCTTGTCAAAAAAAGTTAACTAAATTTTGTAGACAAACAATCAGGCACATGAAACAAAAGATATGGGAAGAAATAATGTAGAGGTTTGATCAATTATGTGAATTCTTTCAAGTCATTGATGCCATGAGACTACATTCTGATAAGCTGAGCAAATATTTAATGGACAACACAAATCTGCAACTACAGGTAGAAGAGAAATCTGCAAATCAAGTTCTAGAAATAATCTACAAAGCTAGTGACAATGAATTGATTTCAAAAGGCATTACTAATCAGATTGAAGCCGCAATGAAGGTGACATCTATCATTAAAAAGTGTTCAAGAATGCGTGAAACAAAAGAATTTGTGATTGAGGCTACAACAAAGATTATGGAGGAGGATGAAAAGGTAAGGAACTTGACAAAGCTTGGTTTGCCATAGGGTTTTGACACAAATGACTGATTCATTGGAAAGGATAATTTCATAAAGAAGATGGAGGATGCAAGGAAGATTGATTTGGACTAGTTTCTTGGGAACCTAGATGAGGTGAACTTTTTAGATTTAATCAAACAACTGATACTTTTGAATGTATATTTGGCTGAAACATTCAAGTCAGACCTAGGATCCAAATTGAAATTCGATCATACATTGTTAACAAAAAATTCAAGTCAGACAACATCAGCTAGAAGAAATGACAATTCCACCGCCTAAACAGTGGAATTTGCTAAAAAAATTGTTAGAATGATTTGATATTGATATTATGAGTTTCAACTTTTCGAGTTCCAACTCAGCTCAGTGCAGAGTTGTCTTTGACTCTTGAGAAAGATTTTTCATTGCCTCTATGTACTCTTTCATTTAAAAATCAATAGAAAATTCAAATTTAGTAATGTGTTGATGTTCAATTATCTGTATTATTTAATTTATCAATTGAAAATAAACTCTGGTTTCAACTACTAAATACACATTCAATGATTGCTAATGTTCATTGTTCTATATCCTACTATTGTTAATATGTTAAATTAATTTTATTTACCATATCAAATCAAAAACCAAAATTCTACTTTACTACAAATTTTATGTTTTATGCACAAATAAACTTTAGCAAGGAAATATTAAGGATTGAGTTGAATGATGAATCACTGAGTACATGTAAAACTTATTAGTATGACACAATTAAAATATGAAATAATTAATAATATGTTAATGTATTCAATTTGATTCACCATTTCGAGGAATACATATTTAAAATATCATCAACTACAGTTTTGGAATATAATTCATGAAATGTAGTATAAATGCCTAAAAACTGCTAATTCACTTCCATTTACCAAATCGAGTCAGGGTCCTCAAACTGACGTTCAGATAAAGAAAAGGAGTTGTCTTGATTCTGAGTCTGGTCTTCATTTTCTTTGTCTTGATTCTTAGTCCCAAAGCCAAATTCATCCATCATTGTGTCACTGTCATTTGTCCCACCACTACCAGCATTTGAACTTGAAGAGTTGCACAACCCTCTTCTTTCACATATGGACTTCCAGATTGTAAGTGCCCTTTCATAAAGAAAATTTTTGAGATTATACGCACTTCCTAACACCCTCAAGCAATTTTCCAAATTCTTGTCTAGTTTGTTTCTTATCTTTGATTTCAAAAACCCCAATGCACTGAAAACTCTCTCATCTTCCACTGAACCCAATATCATTGTCTGACATAAATCAACAAGTTTGAAATATTCTAATATCAAATCACGCAATATTTCACTCTGACCCAAGTTTTTCCAGGCCTTTGTTATTGATCCCATTTTGAAGGGATTCTCCATGGCGTTAAACTGGTCTATCATACTTCTTGCAAACTAACTACATTGTCCTTTAAGCTTATTTCCATCTATAATTCCTTCTATTTGTTGTCCATTGCATTCTACACTTTTTGAAAAGTGTGTGTTCAACGTAGTTATGTTTTGCTGAAACAAGCTTGGGCTATCTCGGTGGCCTTGAACCCAAAATTGAGGATACACAATAGACATGACATCAAGTATTTCATCTTGAGGGAATCGATTATAAATCTCTGTTGAAAGATTGCTTGCAATTTTCTTCAAATTACTACTAACAGATTTAACAATGCCATCAAAATCATCCTTTCTAATAGGTACTTCTCTGATAGAGCACCTAACTATCTTAAAATGGTGCATTAGTATCTCAAATCCACGTACAAAGACACATAACTCCCTGCTTGCATTAAACTGTAAATAATTTTCATGATGATTCAAATATGTAATTATCTGCCACCTATAAAAATTTGGGCTTTGAGAAGTTAGATCTAGATATAGATTATCGAGGACCATGCATGTCATTCTAAATAGTTTTCTATACTCATAGATATACATCGTTCTATCTTGGGCTTTCTTCACAAGATTGTTCATTTCATCCAGCATGGGGAGAATACTAGCTAAAGTTAAGAGTGTCTCTATATTGCTTAACCTATGTAAGAGGTCAGGAGCTTTGTCTATTGTGTTGCGATGCTCATACATTGTTCCAATCAAGGATGGATATTATGAAAGATTTCGTTGAGCTGGTCCATGCAAGGAGATCCATCTGGTATCAACATCCTTAAGAAGCTTGTTTCCTACTATTATTTCCTTAGCAAAATTTTGAAATTCTGCAAAGCATTTGGGACTTCGGCAAAATTATGTGTGGAGCTCGTGGACTAGATTTTCAACTTTTGATACTGTAGGAAACTTGCTTACAATTTTAAATGCTAAATTCATTCTATGGGCCATGCAGTGAATGGAAAGCATGTATGGTGCACAAGTAGTTTGTAATTTTGTGCAAAGACTGGTCCTATGACCTTACATTACTGCAGCTCCATTAGCTCCTACACACACCAACTTTTTGGCAATTGTCAAGTCATCCATACCTATAATTTGATTCAAAGACTTCTTAACTAGTTCAAATATATGTTGTGATGTTGAACTGTCCTTCATTTTATGAACACAGAGTAGATGAGCTCGGCGTACATGTTCTTTTACAGTACACACATGTATATAGACCCAATAAGTATTATCTACCACAGTAACTTCATCTAAAGATAATGCAATGAAGTTTGACTTTTTTACATTCTTCTTTAAATCTTGTTTTTCCACCACAGTGAGACAGTTTGCCCATTCCCATCCAGCGTTTATTGACCAATGTGTGCTAAGATAGAGAGGAACACTAAAAAAAGATAATAAATTACTATACTCTGGGTAGTCTATCATAGGACGCCCTCTGGACAAAATATGAAAAACAACACTCATCTGAATAGTTTTTATCAGTTGTGCTCCTTCCATTACTTTTCCAAATTGAGCCTTGATTGTACCTCCACTTGCAGCAAGCTTCATCATTTTTTTCTTATGCTCATCATATTCTGCAGCATACTTCATATGAAGACATTCTTCCTTTGATTTCCATCTTACTACTGATGTTTCCTTTCCATCTATGATTTGTTTTTCATAAACTTTACCTATATGCTTTTCTATAGTGTCAAGCTTTAGCTGTAATTTCTTATCTCTTTTACATTTCCAACTACAAATCACACACTTGTATTATGTTGGTTGTTCATCTTTGTTTTCTTTCTCGACTAGTTCAATGAATGGGTACTTTGACACCCAATCAAGCTAAAAATTCCTTGACATTTCCCACTCGTGCCCCAGTTTTGAATCTTTTGATTTGTCTTTTGAATATTTTGATTTGCCTTTTCTTTTCTTCTTGCCAACACCATCTACAATGTCAGCATTTTCTTTTTCATCCAAGTCAATTATCTCAATATGGCTAACCGGGGTATCCCTTGGAACATCTTCGACGGTATTGCCATCCTCATTTTGGCTAACTAGGGTATCCCTTGGAACATCTTCTGCGGTATTGTCATCCTCAGTCTGGCTAACCACGGTATCCTTGGAACATCTTCTGCAGTATTGCCATCCTCATTCTAGCTAACTAGGGTATCCCTTGGAACATCTTTTGTGGTATTGTCATCCTCATTCTGGCTAACCAGGGTATCCCTTGGAACATCTTCTACGGTATTGCCATCCTCATTCTGGCTAACTAGGGTATCCCTTGGAATATCTTTTGCGGTATTGCCATCCTCATTTAACTCAATGGCAATCCCACCTTCTGGTGGTGGTGAGGTATTGTGAATGGCTTCTTCATTATTATTTGGTGCAAGAGTTGATGGTGTAGCTCCATCTTGATTTGATGGATCAGAAGCATTGCTAGTTCCAAAGTAAGACTGTATACTAACTCCACCTTTTCTGCATTTTGTTGGCCTCCCAATCCCTTCACCACCCTGAGGAGTCTTACCCTTGTCGCACTTGTAGCTCAACATCTTGATCTCCCACTTTGAATAAAAAATAGAAAAAATGTCTTCTTGTTTAAGAAGGACATACTCGGAATATAGATCTCATTCCCTACTAAATATCTTCTTTAAGATTGAATCAAGAATGGAAGAGGGATAAAGCCATAAAGAAATCTTAAAACACTAATACTATGAAGAAATGATCACTCACCTTTAAGTTTAGGTTTTCACTGACTTTCTATTCGCTAATGCAAGAATGTCTATGTTGTAAGTTTGTAACTTTGCCTACAATCAACTTCAAGGTGCCAACTCCAACTTCTGAAATCTGAATCGAGAGCTCACAAGTCACAAGTTCAGAACTGAACAAAATGTGTAAGAATAAATCAGAGTTTTGATTGTATTTATATCATTCCATATTTGGCGAATTCCACAGGAATTCTATATGGTATATCAAAAAGATTTGGTGAATCCCGTGTGATTATATAAGGAACACATTTAAGTGTTAGTGAATCAAACCTCTACGGACTACATGCGTTGAAATTTCCAAGGCAAATATGGCCCTAAGATTAGCATGAAGGTGTCATGCAAATTGGTGAAATGGCCCCTCATAATCAACTACTTGTAAGTTTTAATTGGCGAAATGGGCCCACATGCGCAGTGACCATGTAATGGGGTTTGCGAAATGGGTCCTCACACGCAGTGACCATTTAATGGAGTTAGCGAAATGTGTCCCGATACACAATGTTGTTTTAATAGTATTAGTGAATATATAAGTGATTTAGTACTTCCAAAATTCCAGGCAAAAATATTAGTCGGCCCATTTAAAACGCATAGTTTGTTATGGTGAAAATCTTACTTCATTGATTCTCATAAAATAAATCGATGGTGAATGGATATGGATTTGACCGATAATACATAAAAACTGGGTGATTTGACCACCCTATTGGATGTGATTTATTCACCAATTGGTGAATATTCACCACTAAAAAAATCCCTAGTTGAAAGGAGTTATATTTCATCAATAGGATTTTATCATGAATATTAGGTTGTAGATTTGTGATAAACACCTTCTAAACATCCTCATCTTTCATTTGATAATGATTTGTGTATACAAAGCTTGATACCGACCAATAAACTTAGTTAACTTTTCTTTCAGACCTTGCTTGCAATGAACTAAATCAATCAAAGAGACTTGAGGTCCAATGTTTACTTGAAAATGTTATAAAAATTGATCAATTAGCTGCAAAAAGGAGTGTATTGAATTCAGAGCAAAGAGCAAAATCATTCTAAAGCAATATCTTTGAGAGATCATGGGAAAAGTTTTGCCAACAAGACCTCTTCAAAATAAAAATCACTACACATAGCTGTGAATGTTGCCACATGAGTATTAGGATCACCTTTTCCACCATATTTTTCAAAGCGAGGGGTCTCAAACCTCTTGAGCATAGGAGTTCTTAAAATTGCATAGGAAAGGGGATTATGGGCATGATATGTTGGTATATTAGGTTGCCAAGAATTTGTCAATTTTGTTACCTTTTGTTGTAAAGCAGTCATGCCCTACAAAAGTTGATTTAGGATGGCATCATTGGGAGATGCGGTTTGCTGCGAGGAATTGGAACCAAAGTGAGGAGGTGATTGAGCCTGAGATATGATAGGTGGAGGCTGTGCATAGGTCAATGGTGGTTGGACATAATGGTAAGTGGTAGGTGGTTGAGAATAAGTGGGATGAAGAGGTGGTTGAGAGCAATTATTCATAGAAGAGGTCCCCTTAGGAACCAAATTCTGATAATTAAATCCCACATCTTTGTAATTAGTGCCATTATATACTCCAATACCAGTGGTGTCATTACTACAAGCGTTCACATCAGTTATTAAGATTGTTGATGTAAATGTAGATATTCCCGTAGTCGGTATAGGTACCGATACTTGAGTATGAGATGGTCATAAAGTGTTATTTATCACTTGTGTACATTTAGTCATTGGCATAATGTTGGTTTGTACAATATGTGCTAAACCATAGATTGCATTAAAACCATCTTGTCCCTCTTTTATCAATTCTCTTATGTTATGAATTGCGGGAACAACTTCTTCAACTATCCTCTCATTTTCCATAAATGATTGAAAAGAGGCTAGCTCTTTATCAAGTTTTTCTATTTTCTCATTAGATACATATCATTTCACCTCAATATTATCATCAACATCATGAAAAGTTTGTTGTTCCATTGTACTTGTGATAGGTGCAATATCTTGTAATATTTTTGTCTCTCCTTTTGTAAAGGTGTTCAATGTACCCACTTCTTCAAGAGCACTAGATACCATGTGTCTTATGCATCTTTTTAAAGGAATATTTCTCTTAGGACAGTGAGTTATGAGACTCGTGCAGCAATATGCGCAAACTTTAGGCACAAGATATGTATAAATGTTTGTTTTTTTATACTTTTTCAATGCAAATATATGAAAGGAAAGGTGTTATAAAGATTTTGATTAGGAATAGAAAATAATATGTCTAATATCAGTCCAATACAGCAATAATATCCATCACAACATGCTCTTGATGCAAATCTAAGATGATGACTAGTCCAAATCTAGTGAAAATACACTAAAATATGTGATTTTTTCACCAAATCTCAATGTAAAAGAGTATGAAAAAGGGCATTGTGAGGAAAGTGATGATGGAAAGAAAATAATATCAATAATAACAGCCACCTAATGCCAAAAAATCTGTCACAACACACTTATAGTGTCACTCAAGATCAAACCCTAGTGAAAATATAGCAAAATATGCTATTTTTCAACTCCAAGACCTAGAAAAAGGGGTGTTGTAAAGAATTTTAGGAGGTGAAAAAAGTAATAGAAACTATATTAGTCACATCAATCCATAAAATTTGTCACAACATGCTTGGAGTGCAATCTAGGTCAAACCCTAGGGCAAATATAGCAAAAATGTGCAATTTTTCACCAAATTTTCAATACAAGAGCTCAATAACAAGGTGTTGTGAATATTTTTAGGAGGGGAATCCAATAATAACCCTGATAACATCCAATTAATGCAAAAATATTCTTCACAACACACATATGGTGCAAATTTTGAAAGTCGATAAGGCCAAATCTAGTGAAAATCAAGGTTTTTCAAGCCCTAGGTTTGAGATCTTGATGCAAAATGCTATATGAATGTCTTGTGATCTGATTTATGATGAAAATTAAGTCCAATTAGATCTGAAAATAATTTTCACACCCTACCATGCAAAATGCAAGTGCAAATCTAAGGAAAAATCAATGAAAATGCTAGTTTTTTGTTGAAATTTTCTATGTAAAAATGTAAATTTTTTAGATCTAAATGCAAATTTACACTAAAATGCAACACTACAGCCAAATAAAAATTTGAATGAGTGTCTAAGATCAGTATAAAAATCTGAAACAAGATTTTGCCTACAAACCCTAGTTTATGAAATTACTAGGTTATATGAAAAATGCAAAATTTCTAACAAAACCCTAGGAATTTTATGATAAAAATGCAATGCAAGCTATTGAATTTTTGTAATCTACAATTCATCTCAGATCTAATGTAAAAATCAGAAATTTTATGAAATTCACATTAATTGTTGCAAAATAGAAACCCTAGAATGCAATTTTTTCAAAATTTTCCAATTTTTCAATTTTTGTGTAAGTTTTCCAATGCAATAAGATGAATGATACTATGAATGAATGAAATCAAAGAAAATATGAAGAAAAACACTCAGAAAGTTGCAAACAAGTCCAACAACATGGGTTCACCAAAATGTAAAGGGTAAAATTTGGATAGTTGAGTTTTTGGTAGTTTTGTGTATGTATCCTCCTTTCACCCTTTCATTCAAGGACCTTGGGTCAAGTGGCAATGCACTATCATACCCTTGGTCACTATGAGATGTAGGGAAACTTGGATTCATATGATTTGATTGTCAATTATGCTCACTTATGCTTAATTATACATCAAAATCCTAATTATGCAAATACAGAAGCAAATAGATAAATATCAAAAAATGCTGCTACAGAAAGATGTAAAATGACAGATAACTGTGCACCTATTTTCAGGGTTTATAAGCGAAATAGTCAAGGACTAATAAGTGGGTACCCAAGTCTAATGCCTAGGTTTTTGTTGGGATCTAGAAGCTTGATCTATAACATGTTCCTGTTGCATTAGAAATTTTCTCGTCATAGAATCGAGAGGACTAAAGAGCGGGTGCCCAAGTCCAGGGTGTTGTTTTCAACTCTGATCTACAAATCTGACACTCTATAGTACCCTCCTGCAACCATACTTTTCGTATATCTTCAACCTGTAACCTACAATCACAGAAACTTTGGGAGGGGGTTGTGGTGTTTAGAGGCTTGCCTTAGTCAAGCCCTGGAGAGACATTCAAGTCTTCCAAACACCATTGTCAGATATAGAGTGCATGCCCTTGAGGGGAAAAGGCAAAACCCAAATGATAAATGCTCAAAAACACAAATGATGTCACCTTGTAGTGAAGATCTCATGGGAGGAAGAAGGTCTTCATGCCATGAGGAGATGATTGCTCAAATCTGCAAATACAAACACATAGACAACACAAATCTACTATTGCCACACAATGAAAGCCTTGAATCACCTTTAGAATGCCAAATGCTCATCTAGTTGTAATCTAGTTTATAAATGAATGCCTAAACGTGCTTATATATGCAACTACAAACACTCCCACCAAGAATTTTGTAATCCATAATTACCAGTCAGCATAGGACCCAAATAACGGTCACAAGCTGACACTTAACATTTGGGACTGACCCAAAATAGTGTAGGACTAGGGCGTGGGCACCCAAGTCCTCCCTCCCTATTTTGGTTAGGGTTAGGTTCAAGGGATCCCCCTAGGTCCCATTTGTCATGAAACTTAGTGCTCATGTCATCGGGATATCAAAATATGATGCAAGATGTCTTAAATGTAGATAAAAGACCTAGGAGCTAAACCTTATGAGGGAAAATCCCCCAAGGGGACATTTTCTAATGTTACAGATAGATCTCCTTCTCTTCCCTATGTTTCTTATTTTAGATGTATATGTGTTCTTTTCATTTCATCATTTATAGTCAATTCCCATGGCCTGTGTGAGAACTTTGAACACAATTTCCTTGTGAATATAAGCAGTTGTTTTGTGCAATGATTTGTCTATTGTTCTTCTTTTGTAAAACTACAAAGTACATCTGAAATCTATTGTTTAAAATAGTTGCTTATAATCATAAGTGAATTTAAAAAATTGTGTACCTTTATCATCTAGAACTTAAATGAGCTATAATGAATAAAATTAAAGCAATCTGAAACTTATAGCTTACTTTATCCTCCTGCCTGCTCTTAAATGTCTCCTACTCCTATAGGGTGTCTATCCCATTTCTATCTGGACCCTGTAGCAACTCTTAATGAATTGATGCATGATTCTGGTAGAAATGGTGAGTGGAATGGCCTCCTACCTAGGTGGCAGGCCTTCTAAAGCCGATAGTGAGTTCTTACCTAGCATTACTCTTCTTTTCTTCATGTGTTAGACACCTGATCTAGGTCTTTTCTTGTAGGTCTCCTTTAGTATCTTGTAGCAGTCATTTGTACCTATCTCCCTCCTCAAGGTAAAGAATATATAGTGTTGTCCCAACCTTACTTGTTTGGGCTAGAGGTGCACAAATAGGTAACACTGTGTATGCATGATTGCCCAATCGACCATCTCTTAGTTCAAATGGTTGGTCCTGAGGGTTCCACATGATTGGGTGATGTTGTACCACCATTAGTACTAGCTAGAATTATAGATATGCTTGGAGAGCATGCATAGTTCATTTATTGTTATGGCAGGGTAGCTCCTTTATGCTATCAATTATTAAGAAATGTATATATTGAGGACTTCATCACTCATTGGATCAGTTTGTATTGGAGTCATAAATGAACTTGTAATCCATGGTAAACCATTCTCTCTTGGGATGAAGGCTTCATTTCCATTCTTTCAATTATTATTTTATGCTATGTGTAGATATTATGTGTCGAAATGGAATCTCTTGTTATGCTCATCTTGATATGTTGTGTAGATGTAGTTTACTTTCCATACTTTGATGAATATAATATAATGTTTCTCATTGTTATGCTTTGCTTTCCTTGTGATTATTGTGGGAGCCGTAAGCCATTATGTTTGTGTGTGATGCACGTGAGTTTTGGGATATATACTAGTAGAGTAGCATCCTAGTTTCTCCTTGGTCTTGTCTTGGCATTTTTGAGCCTGCTCTCCACCAAGAGATTGAGTTTTGACCAAGAGAACCTTGGTTTATTTTGTGCTTTTGGCCTATGAATCCAATTTTGGAAAATTGGTTTTTCTAGGACTATAGTGTAGGATGATAATGCATATTTTGGATTATAGTGCAGTGTACAGTTGTCTAATTTTTTGTGGTAGCATCCTATAGAGCATTGTTAACTAGTTCCATGTTTCGATCTAGAATTTGTGCAAACTTCGAGTTTCTGCACTAACATCCTATTCTACATTGTCATCTAGACCCTTCAAATAGAAGGCACTTCCCAAACTTATTTGAGAAAATTTTCTAAATGGAAGTTGTTTTGCTTGGTCTTCTTAGCATTCCTATAACCTCAATTTTGTGAAAGATATCATATTTTGAAATTTATACGATTTTCAATGTTGGGATTCTTACCTTAGTGTGAAATTGACTTGTCTATGGTTTGATTGGTTGAGGGTTTGTAGCCCCCAATGAACCTACCTCTTTTATAAGCATTATTAAGTGTTTGGATGTTAATTTGTGTTGTCTTGGAATGTGTATGTAGTGAGTGTCACTCTCATACAATTTCTTGTGTGTGAATTCTTCTACTTGTGCCACCATGCTGATGCATTGGTGATGTCGCCCCGCGTGTCATTGTGTTGTCACAATGCCTTGTGCATGTGAAGTATGTAATGTGACATGTTAGTATCATACTTGGGATGTGATAAATTTATTCATCTAACATAGTACCCATTAATGTCTTGGGTGAAAGCTTGGGGCATTACATTTGGTATTAGGGTGCATGTGTAGCATTGGGAGATCTAGGTGTTTTGTTTGTGTGCATGTGTGCACTTTTACTTACATGATTTGATAAGTTATGTATTCTAGATTAATGTGTTTGTGCTAATCCATGCAACTTTCTTGTGAAAGAAAATCCCTCTGAAGTACCACTACACTTGTTAGGGAGGTCTTGACCATTAGTCTCTATAGATCTAGAGTGAAGAGTCACTAGTAGTGATATGTACTCTACTTGAGGATGGTCTTGGTACCCAAAAAATAGTTGGTTTACTACAAGAGTTGCTTGTGAGGTTTCCTTCTAGGTAGGAGGAAGCATAGGCAAAAAATTTTAGTTGTCTTAGGGGATTAGAGAGAGCTAGTTCTTAGAGAGAGCATTCCACAAGTCCACCCCATTTTAGGAAGGAGGAACAACCTAGGTAGAAAAGGTCTCATCAAGAGGCTGGGTAGGTTGGTGATCGGGGTAGTGTGGTGGTAGGTCATATGAGAGACCTCATTCATCTTCATCTACTAACTTTTGAGGGATCCACTAAGAGAGATGAGTCAGAGGCTTGATTATTGGCCTTGGGTCAATGTTTTAACATGCAACCTTATGAAAACAACATGAGACTTTCTTGGCTATTATGAAACTTCATATCTTTATTTTGACTTGGTGGGACCAAGAGGAGTAGAAGAAAAATATTGATATCTCCACTATCACATGAGAGATCTTCAAGGAGAGATTATGTACTTGTTACCTTTATGAGCACTTTAGATAGAACCACATAAATTACTTTCATGAGCTCCAACAACTTGGGATGATAGTGCTTAGTATGATAACTAATTTTCAAGTTGAGGATGGAAAGTTGCTTGTGAATAGGTTTGTGAGAGGGTTTCACTCTCGCATTACATGAGCTACACATATGATCATCCTTGCAACCTTAGAGAGTTTCGTAGAGATGTCAAAGTTGGATAAGGAAAATGTGGTCAAGGGCCATAGAGGGTAGTATGGGACTTAGGTAGTTGTTCCATTATCAGTCAAGATTAGGGTATCTAGGACCTTATCCCCAACTCAAGGGGACTTCTAAGGCTCCTCAATAACAATAGTAGAAGAGGTAAAAACCTTAGTAGGGACTATAAGGTGGTCAAGTTAGTGGTGGTTCTTCTTTCTTTGGTAAGCTAGGGAAACATTGTAAGGAGTTAGATCCTTAGTGATTAGCTAGGGGTGGTGTTATGCCTTGTACACAAGCCCCATTTTTCTTTTGGAAAAATATGGACCCCATTTTTTTTGTCTTTATGTTTAGGTTGGTTTACTTTGGTCTTTCTTTTTAATCCCATTTAGTCACAAGTTTAGGATGATTTTTTGTCCTAGGAATGAATTGTGAAAGTTTAAATCATATGCCTAGGTCATTACCAAAAGGTTCAACATGCTTTCATTAAGAGAAATTAAGTTTTCAACCTTTCTGCAGGATTATGATGAACTTGTGGACTTTTGAATTTTAGTCTAGATGTCTCGATGTCTCAAGAATCTCTATATTTCTCCTTGTCACACTTGTGTTTAGTCCCCTCAACTTTGTCCTTTTGTGGGATTTCCAAATATTCCTAAACTCCATCAATCTTTCATTTAAGTCACAAGTTTGGATGACCAAACTTTTTTCTACAAATTAACTAGTAAAGTTTTAACATTCTTTGTGGAAATTTTTGTCCTAACTTCCATATTAGTTTCTATGTCACCGAACTACCCAACCATCTGTGTCTAATCTCTCACCTACCTCTTCTTCACAATAATGAATCCTACATACAAACTAGGCTCGTTATAAAACTTGTGATTCATCATCTTTTGAACAATTGTAAATTGATTTCAAAGAGCTTTGGAGAAACTATACTTCCCCCACTACTCAAAAACCTCATTTTTTGTGATTGTGAGGGACTTAGTTTTGGATTTATCATATGCCTACCCCTACAACATCAGTGGACCTTTTATCATAGTGTTCTTCACTTTAAAATTTATCAACAAGAGTTAGGGAACATTTGATTAAATGATTTAGATCTCTCATTTTTTTAAAAAACTTGTAAGTTCAAACATATTAACCCTATGTGTAGATGAAATCATACTCTATGTTTTGTGTTAAGATCTTAGACATACTTGTCTTCTAGTGTTTTCAAGTTTGAACTAAGGTGTCATTCCTAGGGTGTTGAATTCAAAATAGTTTTTATTATTTAAACCCTATGTAATTCCCCAAGCTTACACTTAAGACATTAATGATTAAAAACTGGCCAATTTTTTTCAATACAAAAGTGGCATTAATAAACCACACTACACTTTAACATGTCCAAGGTGTCATAGAAACCTATGATGACACACTTGGCATGCATACCAATGCATAGTGCAATGTGACGCAAGTAGAAGACTTAAATAGTACCATGGGACAAAATGCCATGGTTAGCACATAAAATGAGACATGGAGGAGAGTTAGAATCTCCAAGGCCATTGAAAAACCCTTACAACAATTCTACTAAGCCATCCCTTTTATATCTCAAAGTTATTGGAAGCAAAGGCCAAAACTGCCAAAAGTTTAGACTTCAAGGTTCAAGGATATGCACCTAGGTTGGACTTAAAAAATGTACTGCAACTTGCAATGCTAACTTGAGTTTAAATTTTAGGTTGCAGTTACATTCTACACCCTCTTAGGCTTTAGATTCCATAATTTACATATCATACTATGTCAAACTAACCCTAGACTTTGACCCTAGAATAATTTTAGGCTTTAGAAATCATTTGTAGTTTGCATGTTAACAAAATGTAAAGGGACTTTGGTTCCTAGGATCAAAACAAATTTATACTTTAGAAACCATTTTCAGTTTGCATGTCTACAAAGTGCAAATGAACTCTGAACTCTCGAACCTCCTTCGATCTCAAAATCTAGAAATTGATTGCAACATGCACTATGCAAAGTGTGACATGATTTTGAACTCTGGATTTCCTACACTTCAGGTTTTGGGGACCGATTATAATTGGTAATTCAAATAGAAAACTTGGTTGCATATAGATCTAAACTATGTAGGGTGACATGCAAAACAAAGTGTTAAAAAAACACTAAGGCATAAAGAGAAGCAAGCTCATTTTTCACACTTAATGAGGCATAACTTCGTCAATTTTAGAGTTGTTTAAAACTAGTCCAAGTCAAAAAATTCAAGGGATCATGGGCTCCAATTTATCCATATAAGAAGGTCTCCTAAAGGTTATATTCCCAAGAAACAAGGTGGAAAGTGATTTCCACTTCCAAAACTTAAAGAAAGGAAATTATATAATGAAAATGGAATAATGATAATAACATCTATCTCTAAAGTCTCACCATGCCATCAAATAAAAAAATCTCTCAACATGCTCTCCACGTATCTCAAAATCACACATGGTATCTAATGGTGGTACAATGCCACCCAACCATGTGGAACCCTCAAGCCCACCCCATTGAATTGAAAGACAACTGCATGGGTACAAAGCACACTCACGCAATACAATTGAATATGGAAACACACACACACACACCTATAACATACACCCCTGGTATATAATTTTCTCTGTATGTTTTTTTTTGTGTTTCTTGTTGTTTGATGTTCAGGGTTTTATGGGTTTTGCTTGTATGGGTGTTTTGACATGAAATATTTAGGAAATGAAGCATAAACTAAAAACCCAGAAAATATATAATGTATTTGCACAAACAGGCAAAGACCCAGATCATAGAAAGTGGTAAAACTAATTACCAATACAATAGAATGGGCAATTAGTGCCTAAAATAGCACCAAAATTTAGTGCATTTGAGTCCATGAATTGGATAATTCTGTTGGTACAAAACTCAGCGCCCAATAGCATCTCACTATTGCATCAGGTTTAGCACCAGTTTTAGCGCTAATTATAATGCCGCGTTTTGTGCCAGGTTTAGTGCTAGATTTTAGTGCTAGGATTAACGCTAGATATAGCACTAGATTTTGTTGCTTCTAGTTTGGCTTTCGATTTTGCTTGTGGTTTTGTTTTTTGTGTTGCTTCCAAGTTTGCTTCCAATTTTGCTTTTGGTTTTACTTCCAGTTTTGCTTCCGATTTTGCTTCTGATTTTTCTTCCACTGTTGCTTTTGGTTTTTCTTCCAGGTTGGCTTCCGCTTTTGCTTCCAATTTTTCTTTTGGTTTTGCTTCCAGTTTTTCTTCCAAGTTTTCTTCCAATTTTGCTTCCAATTTTGCTCCCAGTTTTTGCTTCCAATTTTGCTTCCAGTTTTGCTTCTAGGTTTGATTCCAATGTTGCTTCTAGTTTTTCTTCCAAGTTTTCTTCCAATGTTGCTTCTGCTTTTGCTTCCAGTTTTGCTTCTAATTTTGCTTCTAGGTTTGCTTCCAGTTTTGCTTCTAGGTTTGCTTCCACTTTTGCTTCTGGTTTTGCTTCAAATTTTGCTTCCAGTTTCACTTCCAATTTTGCTTCTGATTTTTCTTTCAGTTTTACTTCTAGTTTGGCTTCCAATTTTGTGTCTGGTTTTGCTTCTAATTTTGCTTCCACTATTGCTTCTAATTTTGCTTCCAATTTTGCTTCCATTTTTGTGTCTTTTGTTGCTTCTAAAAATGCTTATTGTTTTGCTTACATTTATTAATTTAATATGTTTTATTTCAATTTAATTAGTTAAATATATCATGCCTCTTAAATAACTCATATGATTATAAAGTAAGTAATTTAATTATTTAAATCATATGATTAAATAACAAGATAATTATTATAACATGATTATCATCTATAATTAAACCAAGTGAGTCAAATATCTATAATTTAATTGAATTTGACAACATCCATCCTAAGTAGTAAATTAAAATCATCATACGTAATAAATATCCATCCAAAAATTATCGACCACTTTCAATATATATAAATTGACAAGTCAATATGGATAAGATCATCATCATATATAACTAAAACAAGTGAAAGTCAAATATGCCAGTAGATCAATAACATGTCTAAATGATACATGTACAAATGATATAAGTAAAAATGATAAATTACGTAACTCAAAATGATACAAGTCAAGATGATACATGTCCAAATGATATAAAAGTCAAAATGATACATAAATTTATGATACAACTCATTAATATGGCACTGCAGGCCGTGAAAATGATACATATGATAGCTAGCAACTATGAAAAGAGGCATCATAATGATATATCAACAATGATCCATGACGCAATCTATATGATCATGAATGTCACTAGCTACTACAAGCAACTACCGCATCATCATCATCACCATCGTGATCATCATCATCATCATCATCATCGGCCTCATTGTCTTCTGTATCTGTGTCATCATCATCCTCTGCCATGTGATCTATACCAGAACCAACATAATCTAGATCTCTATCATGAGGATCATCTTGATCTTCTGGAAGACCCGTGTTCTGCAAAAAAAATGTTTAAAATGAAAAGTTATTATTTATTTCATGCAATAATTTATTTTTCTATTATATATCTAATATTACAACATATGAAACGAAACCATAATCATATTACATAATATCAAAGTGCACATACCATAATAAAATTTCAAAAAAGTTACAGCTAATATGTCATTCCAATGATGTAAAACATGCAACAATTCTAATAAACGTTAGTAAAGATCATAAAAAAAATGTTATAAATTTAACTATCAACTATAAATTCTATTACATAACCTTAAGTGCTACAAATTACTTGGTCAAAAGCTCCCATTTTGACACAGGCAGGGATGATGGTGGCAAAGGTTGTGGAAATTGGCTTTACATCATCCAATTGTATTTGCTTTAAAATTTCTGAAGCCTTTTCAACAAATCCATTTTGTGCATATCCTGCAGTCATTGCAGTCCATGAGACCACATTTCTTTGAGGAATTCTATCAAATAGTTCCCATGCCTTTTCTATGCTTCCACATTTTGCATACATGTCTAATAGGGCAGTTGCAACTACAACATCTGACAAAATTTCTCTATCATTTATGTATTGATGGATGTCCATACCCTATTCCAAAGCTCCCATTTTGACATAGGAAGGGAGGATGGTGGCAAAGGTTGTGGAATTTCACTTTACACCAGCCAATTGCATTTTCTTTAAAATTTCTGAAGCCTTTTCAACAAATCCATTTTGTGCATATCCTGCAGTCATTGCAGTCCATGAGACCACATTTCTTTGAGGCATTCTATCAAATAGTTCACGTGCCTTGTCTATGATTCCACATTTTGCATACATGTCTAACAAGGCAATTGCAACTACATCTGACAAAATTCCTCTATCCTTTATGTCTTGATGGATGTACATACCCTATTCCAAAGCTCTGATTTTGACATAAGAAGGGAGGATGGTGGCAAAGGTTGTGGAATTTGGCTTTACACCAGGTAATTGCATTTGCTTTAAAATTTTTGAGGCCTTTTCAACAAATCCATTTTATGCATATCCTACAGTCATTGCATTCCATGAGACCACATTTCTTTGAGGCATTCTGTCAAATAGTTCATGTGCCTTGTCTATGCTTCCACATTTTGTATACATGTCTAACAGGGTAGTTACAACTACAACATCTGACAAAATTCCTCTATCCTTTATGTACTGATGGATGTCCATACCCTATTCCAAAGCTCCCATTTTGACATAGGCGGGGAGGATGTTGGTAAAGGTTGTGGAATTTGGCTTTACACCAACCAATTGCATTTCTTCTTATTTTCTTTCCAATCCAACATTCCTTACATACAACATTGATAGGTTTTGCAATCTTTGGTAGATCTCTCACAACTTGAACTGAACTTATCCTTACTAGGCTATCAAAATTGATGTGAGACAATCTTCTATGCCATAGCTAACTCTCATTGATCTAAGTCATAAAGTAATAACTATCACCACTTTTGAGATGATAAACATTTCCACCTATCCTCTTTCCAACAACAATCACTGTTCTGGAGCTTTTTCTGATCTCACAGCCATCATTCTGAAACATAAGATTGTATCCTTTGCTATGAAAGGAAGCTAGGTGTGCGGAAATCACTTCCTACACTAATCTAATGAGGGGAGGAGAGTGCAAATTCAAATTTATCCTTACCACTATAGTAATGTTAAACCCACTAATAGAGATATTGCAGCAAACACATAAACAAGAAAGTCTGACAGAAGAAGAGAGACACAAGATATATGTGGGGAAAACCCTTATCAGGTGAAAAACCCCACACTCCAAAACCTACACAATGTATTATCAAAACTGAAATAGTTTACAACACACTTGCAATGCAAGCTCTCAAGAGTCTTCGACACTCATATCTAGAGAAAAACTGATAGCATAATAGTACTTGTCAAACCTGTAATACATCTCCTCTCAAAAGTACCTATTTATATAACAAGTACAAGGCAAATATGGTTCCACATAGGGATGGGAATCCAACATGGCCTCATGTCCCAAAACCCATACCTATGGACACTTGTCTAACTTTGTAGGATGCTCCTAACACTTGTCAAGTCACCCCATCCCAAGGAGGTCACCTATTTCCAAAATGGGCTATGACAGATGATTTTACAACTCTTACAACAGTCATAGAATCTGTCATAGCTATCATAACTTACAGTTGTAAGAGAATCTGTCATACATAAGCTATAAATAGCATATTCTATTACAACATGTCATAGTCCACCTTGGAGTACCCAAAGATGCCTTTTTCAAAGACGCTTCTCAACACATGTCCATACCTGTCATAGATACTTCTATTTCTGACTCTTACATGTCATAACTTCATCATAGGAATCTGTCATGACCGTTACGGTCAATATTCCCTTACATAACATCCAAGATGCCAACAAATGGAAAAATATTCCTACCACTAAGTGGGATGCCTATCTCCTCATGTGAGGACAAATTTACATGTGGTCATATGCAATGTAGGATGATACATCACCGTGCCAACTCCCACAATATGACAACATAGGATTTGCATCCAAATTATACAATAGGAAATAAATAAATATAATGAAATAATACAAGGAATTACCAAGGTTGGGACACCTTAATTCCCAACATTCTCCCACTTGTCGAACACCTTGTAAGAGCCAATAGAAATAATAGGATTTAACTGCTATAGGCTGCGAGGCCCATAGACTTTGAACACCATTTGAACTTCTCTGTGCCCACTAGTTTCGTCAATGCATCTGCAACATTATTCAAAGTATCTACCTTCTCTAAATTTACCTTCCCATTCTCTACCATGTCTCGTACAAAGTGAAAATAAAAATCAATATGCTTTGTTCTAGCATGGAAAGTTGGATTCTTTGCAAGGCAAATCGCACTCTGACTATCACAACTGATCCTAATCTGTCCTGCATCAACACCAATATTTGAACACAATCTCTTAATCCGAATGGCTTCCTTATAAGCATGAGTTGTAGTCATGTACTCAGCTTCTATAGTGGACAAAGCAACCACAGGTTGTCGCTTACTCATCCAACTAATTACACCACCAAACATAGTGAACACATAGGCATTGGTGGATCTCCTGCTGTTAATGTCACCTACCCAATCAGAATCCACAAATCCACGAATACAAACTAAATGTGGAGGTCCTGTAGGATTGCCATGATAGAAAATGGAATCCTTGGAAGTACCCCTCAAATATCTGAACACTCGCTTAACTGCATCCCAATGTACCCGTCTAGGATTAGCCATAAATCGACTAAGGACTCCCACTGCTTGGGTAATGTCTGGTCTTTTGTAGACCATAGCATACATTAAAGTGCCAATAGCATAAGGTACTCTGCTCATGTCCTCCACCTCACTAGGAGATTTTGGACAATCATTAATAGACAACTTTGTCCCCAATGAAACAGGAACACACAACAGTCTACAATCTGCCATGCTGAACCTGTCCAACACGATCTTCACATACTTACTCTGGCTTAACCAAAGTTTTTTGTTAGCTCTGTCTCTTCTAATTTCCATTCCTAGAATGTACCTGGCTACCCCGAGATTTTTCATCTCAAACTGTGCTGACAATTAAGACTTCAAATCAAAAATCATATTCTTACCATTCCCAATCAACAACATATCATCAACATTCAATGCAATAATGAGAATGTGATCATTGTCAAATTTGTAATACATACAATGATATGATTTTGATCTCAGATATCTAATTGTCACAAAGGCATCAAACTTCAAGTACCACATCCTAGGAGACTGCTTCAAAATGTTAGGGTAAAATGTGGATTAATCAATTTAACAATAATAAACCCAAACATAAATAGAATAATGAAATCAAGAAAGATTGAACTAAATGGAGCAATGAATAACACAATGCAAACCTTCCTTGTTTCAAAGCTTCTATTGTTCGCCTATTACAATCATCCTTACTGATATGAAGTAGGCCCTCAAAGAGTGCACTCTTTTAGCTGTTGTAGGATGTCGGTAGTAAATGGTTGTGATAATGAATATGCCAAGAAGATGAGCTTCGAAGCAACAATCGTGATCTCAAGCAAATTGTATTTGGGGTGCCAAAGGCGCGCTGATAAATTTCTGCAGAGTAACAATACAAATGACCTGGATGAATAGAATGGGAGGATGGGGTTTCTTTTATAGACTCAGAAGAATGAGAATCAACGGTTGAGAAGAAGTGTGATGATTAATGGTTGAGAACGGTTGAGGAATGTGCAACCAGTAGAAATATGACAAGTGTCTCATCTCCATCATGAAAGCAGGGACTTGACAACATTGATTTGAGAGTTAACTCCTTTAACTGATCAGTTAAAAAACTTGATTAGTCAATTGGAAGAATGAATTATGGAATTGACTGAATTGATTGAGGAATTAACTCAATTGACTAGTTAGTTAACACTTTTGATTGATTAGTTAACTAACTTTGATTAGAGAAGAAATAGGACATGTGGGTGAGGGAAAATTAGATAATTAAATATTTAATATATTTAATTACATGTGCAACAGGGTGAGGTGGACAAGGTGAGGTGGAAAAGTGAGGTGTACGGGTGAGGTGGATTTTTGAAATTAGAACTTAGGATAGGGAATTTGGGGATTAATTAAATAATGTAGGATTATTTAATTATGTGAGATTTTAGAAGAATTTAGGGAATTTAATTAAATAAATTAATTTTATTTAATTATGAATAGTGAACCGATTAAATAAATTTAGAATATTTATTTAATTGATAGAAGAATGGAATAAATATTTTGAATATTTATTTAGAATGAATTGTGTCATTTTTAGGCATATACACAAACCATACAAAGACTTCTTTAACTTGCAAACCAAATTTTCTTTACCTTTCTCTATGTAATGCTCTGGCTGTGAAATGTAGATTTCTTACTCCAAATCACCATGAAGGAAAGCTATCTTCACATCCATCTATTCTACCTCTAAGTCATAAGAAGCTGCAAGAGATAACAAGAATCGAATGGATGTCAGCTTTGCAATGGGAGAGAAAATTTCACCATAATCAATTCCCTCCACTTGTGAATACCCCTTCACAACCAATCTAGCCTTGTACTTTTCAACACTGCCATTTGCACTGAATTTCTTCTTAAACACCCATTTGCATCCAACGGGTTCCATCCATCAGGCAAAGACACCAAGTCCCATGTTTTATTCTTTTCCAAAGAAGCCATCTCATCTTCCATGGCCTCCTTCCAGGAAATTGCATCTTTCATGCCCATAGCCTCTTTCACAGTTCTAGGCTCATCAGTGTTAGTAAGCAAAGCAAAAGTACAACTAGAATCAAGTAATGAATAGCCAAACCTATCAGGTTTCTTTCTTGTTTTTGTAGACCTCCTCAATGGCTGAAGTTGAGGTTCTGCTTCTTCCAAGCTTTCAGAGCTGCTAGAGCTCTTCTCATCATCAGGTCTCATAGGGTCTGTTTGTTCAGTCTTCTCAGGGGTAGAAGGAAACTGAACTGCATCTTCTTTCTTTTCTATCTGTTCTAGCTATAGAACAATGGAAGAAGGTGTTAGCTCTCTGAAGACAACACTTTTTCTATACAACACTTTTTCAGCCACATGATCCCAAAGCTTGTATCCTTTCACACTGACACCATAGCCAATGAAAATACATTTAACAACCTTGTTCTCCAATTTAGACTATTTCTCCCTAGGCACATGTGCATATGCCCCACAACCACAAATACAAAGATGTCTAACTGAAGGCTTCTTACCAGACCACACATCCATAGGTGTCTTACCAACAAGAGTTGATGCAGGAGATCTGTTTACTAGATAGCAAGTAGTGGCAACAACTTCAGCCCAAAACTTTTGTTCAAGACTTGCTCCACTAAGCATACTCCTAGCCTTCTCCATCAGTGTCTTGTTCATCCTCTTTGCAAATCTATTTTGCTATAGGGTATATGGAGTTGTCTTATGCCTTTCAATCCCTTTCTCTTTACAGAACTTATCAAACTCTGCCGAACAAAACTCACCACCGTTGTCAGTTTTCAAACACTTAATCTTTTTACTAGTCTAATTTTCAGCAAAGGCTTTAAATTCCTTAAACTGACTAAAGACTTCAATCTTGCTTCTGATAAAATAAACCCATGTCCTTCTACTGTAATCATCTTTGAAAGATACAAAATATATAGATTTTGAAATCAAAGGAACATTAACAGGACCAAACACATCAGAATGAATAAGATCTAATACACTAGAAGACTTGTGAGAACTAGAATAAAACTAAACACAGTTTTGCTTTCCATAAATGCAATGTTCAAAAAAGTCAAACTTGAGATTACAATCATTTAACCCCTTAATGATGTTTTTATTTTTCAAGGTACATAGACCCTTCTCACCAATGTGGCCATATCTCAAATGCCATAACATAGTCTTTTCAGCAGGAAGTTTAACTTCCAAAGCATGTGCACTACCATCAGAACTAGTTACAACAGATTTATTCACTGATCATTTAGATGGTGGGGATGAAGTGACTGCAGCTCTTTTCTTTGAGTCAGAAGAACTATTGCACTATGAAGTGCATGCCTCCAGCTGAAACAAAGTACCTCTCTGAGTACCCTTCGTAAGCACCATAGATCCTCTAGTCATCTTGCATCCATCATTCGAAAAGACAACCTGCACATCTGCATCATTCAACATACTTATAGAAAGTAGGTTCTGCACAAGGCCTGGAATGTGCATAACTCCAGTGATCCCCTTCACTCGTCCATCAGGAAATTAGATTGAGACTCTTCCATGACCAACAATCTTCAGATGAGAGTCGTCACCTAGGTACACTCTTCCACCATCAAACTTTTCATACTTCGTGAGACTATGTGGAATGATGCACCAGAATCAATCAACCGCACATCATCAGATGCATGGGTGGCCAGGGCTACAATGAAGGCATCACCATCATCTTGTGACTTGTCAGAATCTGAATCAAGATCTTTTTTCTACTTTTTCTTCTCCTCTTTGCATTCCTTTTAGAAATTCCCAGTTTTACCATAGTTCCAACAAAGAGCCTTGGACTTTCTAGGAGATTTAGATCTCTCACAGGATTTGGAGCTGCCCTTATCACCTATCTTGTCCTTCTTCTTCCCTTTCTCTTTGGGTCTTCCATGAACCACAAGAGCCTCTTTGGCTGCCTTAGAAGACTTCCTCTACATTTATTCAGATAATAGCGAAGACAGCACATCTTCCATCTTGAAGGTGGTAGTGGTGCTTCCAATACCCATGACAAGATGATCCCATGAATTTGGAAAAGAACAAAGTAGGGTCATGCATCGATCCTCCTCCTCCATTTTCACACCCATAAATGTCAACTGTGCAACAATCATGTTGAAAGCATTCATGTGGTCCACAACAGATCCTCCATCTTCTATCTTTAGAGTGAACAACTTCTTTTTCAGGAAACATTTGTTTACCAAGGACTTGGCCTGATAAACATCACCCAACTTCTTCCAAAGATCTTTTGTGCTCTTCTCCTCATGGAGATTCAACATGATAGAGTTAGCTAAACAGAGTCTTATGAGACCCTTAGCCTTCTGATCTTTGAGGTCCCAATCAACTTGTGACATTGTTGTAGGTTTTACATCAGCTATAGTTTCCCATAGGTCACGATCAACAAGTAGGTCCTCCATCTTGAGTTTCCACAACTCAAAATTAGTGTCAAGATGTGGTTGCCATCTCCTTGCTGCAACAAGATAAAGAATACTCTACACAACACTCCCACTCAACCTAAAATTAGCTCAAAAAACCCTACCCAATGCTAAGACCAAAACTGGCTAGGCTAGGTGTGTGGAAATCACTTCCTACACTAATCTAATGAGGGGAGGAGAGTGCAAATTCTATTTTATCCTTACTATTACAGAAATGTTAAACCCACTAACAAAGATATTGCAATAGACACATAAACAAGAAATTATGACAGAAGAAGAGAGACACAAGATATACGTGGGGAAAACCCTTATCGGGTGAAAAACCCCACACTCCAAAACCTGCACAATGTATTATCAAAACTGAAATGGTTTACAACACACTTGTAATGCAAGCTCTTAGGAGTCTTCGACACTCATATCTAGAGACAAACCGGTAGCATAATAGTACCTATCAAACCTGTAATACATCTCCTCTCAAAAGCATCTATTTATATAACAAATACAAGGTAAATATGGCTCCACATAGGGATGGGCATCCAACATGGCCTCATGGCCCAAAACCTATGCCTATGGACACTTGTCCAACTCTGTAGGATGCTCCTAACACTTTTCAAGTCACCCCATCCCAAGGAGGTCACCTATTTCCAAAATGGGCTATGACAGATGCTCTTACAACTCTTACAACCATCATAGAATCTATCATATTTGTCATAACTTACAGTTGTAAGAGAATCTTTCATGCAAGGCTGTAAATAGAATATTCTCTTACAACATGTCATAGTCCACCTTAGGGTGCCCAAAGATTCTTTTTTCAAAGATGCTTCTTGACACATGTCTATCCCTGTCATAGATACTTCTATTTCTAACTCTTACATGTCATAACTTTGTCATAGGAATCTGTCATGACCATTATGATCAATATTCTCTTACACAACATCCAAGATGCCAACACATGAAAAAATATTCCTACCACTAAGTGGGATGCCTATCTCCTCATGTGAGGACAAATTTACATGTGGTCATATGCCATGTAAGATAACACATCACCATGCCAACTCCCACAATATGACAACATAGGATTTGCATCCAAATTATACAATAGGCAATAAATAAATAAATACAATGAAATAATACAAGGAATTACTAAGGTTGAGACACCTTAATTCCCAACATGCTACACATTTGTCTAACACTCAAAATATTATGGTTTAAACCCTTAACATAAAGAACATCATCAGTATTATACTTTCCATCAAAACTAATTGAACCTTTTCCACATATCTTAGCAGCTGCATCATCACCAGACCTAACTACTCCACCATCATATTTTTCAAGTTTAACAAACTTACTCTTATCACCTGTCATATGATTTGAGCATCCACTGTCAAAGACCCAGTCATCTTTTTCTCTTCTAGCATGAAAAGCAAACATTATAGTGCTGAATAATAATTCATTATCATTATCATCCTCATAATCAGATTCACCATCAGATATACTTGCATCTTCTTTAACAAAGTAACTTTTCTTAACAATATTACCTCTATTTTCCCTATTCTAAATTCTTAGAGCTCTGTGTGGACATCTTGAAGCATAATGACCTATTTTTCCACTATTAAAACATTTAAAAGGTAACTTACCACTGAACTTTCCAGTAACTTTTTTCATCCTTCTCACAAAGTTAGTTTCTACTTCATCAAGGTCTTCCAGATCTGATTCCATAGTCTTCTCTGATTTGCTAGGCTTTAAAGTAGTCTCACCTTTTGCAGTTCCACTAGTTGTGCCAAACTCTCTTATTTCAAAACTAGTTAAAGTGCCAAGCAATTGATCTTTGGTAAACTGATTTAGATCTTGTAATTCTTCAATAGCAGACACCTTATGACTATAAGCTTTAGGAAGAGTCTGAGTACCTTCAATATTACTTCTTTATCATCTATATTTCCTCCAAGTCCTTTGATGCCATTGACAACTTCATCCACCTTCTATAAGTAGCTTGTAATGTTTTCATCTTCAGACATTCATATGGTCTCAAAAGTGAGCTTCAAATTTTGTATTTTAGCTTGTTTGACCTTATCATCTCCTTCATAAACACTTTCCAACTTTTTCCAAATCTCATTAGTAGTTATCAAATTCACAACTTTCACCAATTTAGAATTAGTAAGACCACTTAAAAGAGGATGCTTTTCCTTACCATCTATTTTAGTAGCTTTGATCTCTTCATCATAATTTATACCATTCTCAAGTACATTGTAATTAGACCTAATGGATGTCTAGATCTCATAGCAAAGAGCAATTAGAAAGGCTTCCATCCTTACCTTCCAGAGTGCATAGTCTGATCCATCAAACAAGGTTATATGATTCTTGTGCACCATTCCAGATCTACCTCAAGCTGTTAAGCTTTCTTCAAAGGAACCTTGCTCTGATACCAATTGTTGAATGCACAAGACAATTGAGAGGGGGGGTGAATCAGTTCTATCAAAAACTTCAAACCCTTACAAACATTCAAATCCGCATTCACCTTAAACCTTGTTATGATGATGAAGCATGAAAAGAAAATAACATAAATTGAATCATAACAACACCAAACACAAGACAACACCAGAGTTTACATGGAAAACCACAGTGAGGATTAATCACAGTATAAAGTAGTAGAAATACCAAATTATAAAAGGCTCACTGCTAGAGGCCTTACTACCCAAAAGAAAGAAAGGCTCACTGCTAAAGGACTCACTATCTAGAAGAAAGAGATAGAAGAGAAGGCTCACTACTAGGGATGAACTGATATAATTGCATCTAATGCATGCATGGGTTTAGTTCTAATGAAGCTCAACAGTCACCACACCACAAACATCACCTTCACAACTATAACATCAAAAAATGTCCCCTTGGGGCTTTTCCCTCATAAGGTTTAGCTCCTAGGTCTTTTATCTGCATTTAGGACATCTTGCATCATATTTTGACATCCAGATGAAATGAACCTAAGTTTCATGGTAAATGGGGCTAGGGGGATCCCTTGAACTAACCCCTAACCAAAATAGGGAGGGAGGACTTGGGCGCCCGCGCCCTAGTCCTGCCCTATTTTGGGTTAGGCCCAAATTTTAGTTGTCGGCTTGTGACCATTACTTTGGGTCCTATGCTGACATGGTAAGTTTAAATTACAAAATTCTTGGTGGGAGTGTTTGTAGTTGCATATATAAGCATGTTTAAGCATTCATTTGAAACTAGAGAACAACTAGATGAAAATTTCATGAGCATTGGCATTTTGAAAGTGATTCAAGGCATTCATTGTGTGTTAGAGCAGATATTGTGTTGTTTATGTGTTTGTATTTGCAGATTTGAGCATCCATCTCCTCACAACATGAAGAGCTTCTTGCTTCTATGAGATCTTCACTACAAGGTGATATAATTTGTGTTTTCAAGCATTTACCATTTGGTTTTTGCCTCTGCCTCCCTAAGGCACACAATCTCTATCTGACAATGGTGTTCGAAGGAACTTGAATGTCTCTCCGGGGCTTGACTGAGGTAAGCCTCTAAACACCACAACCCCCTCCCTAATTTCTTGTGATTGCAGGTTACAGGTTGAAGAAGCAGGAAAAGTGGAGTTGCAGGAGAGTGTTGTAGAATGTTAGAATTGCAGATCAAAGCTAAAAATAGGGACCTAGACTTGAGCACCCGCTCATTAGCCCTCCGGATCCTACAATGGAGAAATCTCTGAGACAACAGGAACAGGTTACAGATTGACTTCCCAGATCCTCACAAAAATCAAGGCATTAGACTAGGGTGCCCACTCATTAGTCCCTAACTATTTTGCTTCCCAAACTTCTAAAATAGGTGCACATTTATCTATCATGTTACATCTTCCTGTCGTAACATTTTCAGTAATTTGTCCGTTTGCTTCTATATTTGCATAATTAGGGTTTTGATGTATATTGAGCATAATTGGAAATCAAATAATCCTAATCCAATCTTCCCTTAATTCCTAAGTGACCAAGGGCTTGATATTGCATTGCCACTTGACCCAAAGTCATTGAATGTAATGGTGAAAGCAGGATAGGCCCAAACAAACTAAACAAACTATCTAGTCAACCCTATCCAAAATTTCTCCTTTACATTTTGGTGAACCCATGTTGTTGGACTTGTTTGCACCTTGCTAATTGTTTTGCTTCATATTTGCATTGATTTTATTCATTCATATCACAATTCATCTTATTGCATCGGAAAACCTACAATTTTTTTTGAAAAATTTAAAAATTTTGAAAAAAATTGCATTCTAGGGTTTCTATTTTGCATCAATTAATTTGAATTTCATCAAATTTCTAATTTTTGCATTATATCCAAGCTAAATTACATAATATTACAAAAATTCAATAGATTCCATTGCATTTTCATCATAAAATTGCTAGGGTTTTGTTGAAAATTTTGAATTAGCATATAACCTAGTAATTCCAAAAACTAGGGTTTGTAGGTAAAACCTTGTTTTAGATATTTCTACTGATCTTAGACACTTATTTAAAATTTCATCTAGATGTATTGTTGCATTTTAGTGTAAATTTGCTTTGAGATTTCAAAAATTTGCATTTTTACCTAGAAAATTTCAACAAAAACTAGCATTTTTCATTGATTTTTCATAAGATTTGCACTTGCATTTTACATGGTAGGACTTGAAAATAATTCTCAGTTCTAAGAAGAACTATTTTTCATCATAAATCAGACTGCAAGACATTCATATAGCATTTTGCATCAAGATCTCAAACCTAGGCCTTGAAAAAGCTTGATTTTCACTAGATTTGGCCTTATCGACTCTTTGATTTTGCACCATAGGCATGTTTTGAAGAATATTTTTGTATTAATTGGATATTATCAGGGTTATTATCTAATTGCCCTCCTAAAATATTCACAACACCTTTTTATTGGGCTCTTGAATTGAAAACTTGATGAAAAATTGCACATTTTTGCTATATTTGCCTTAGGGTTTGACCTAGATTGCACTTCAAGCTTGTTGTAAAAGATTTTATGATTGTAAGTGACTGATATCATTTCTATTATTTTTTTCACCTCATAAAATTCATTACAATGCCTCTTTTATTAGGTCTTGGGATTGAAAATTTGCATATTTTAGGGCATTTTCACTACGTTTTGATTTGTCATCATCTTAGATTTGCATCAAAATTGTGTTGTAAAGGGTTTTATTGTTTCATTGGACTGATAATAGAAATATTATTTGCTTCCCCTGATCAAAATCTTTACAACACCTTTTCTTTCATATATTTACATTGAAAAAGTAAAAAAAAAAATCAACCATTTTAGGTCATTTCTGCATATAGTTTTGTACTTGTCTTTTGCATACTTTTGGAAAACTTTTAAAATCTGATTTGACACTCATGGCCTCATCCTCTCAGTGCTCTTTGGAATCTTTACATGCATATATCACAAAATTTGAAAATATTTACAAATTTCTTAGTATGCATCCTCATGTCATTACCTATTTACAAGCTATGTATCACAAGGATATATTTGTGTCATCTTCCTTCAAAATCCTTGACTATGTATCTGATCTTAACAACTTCATATCTCTCATCAATACATACCCTTGGGTAGTAGAAGAATGATAAAACACACTTTGAATGAAGAATATGACAATTCTCATAATAGTTTGGAATTAATAGCTGAAACATATGGAGATGATAATGACAATGATTATGAGAGTGATAATGAATGCACAAGCTACCCTACTTCTCCTACAACTAAACATTCAGATAACTCAGATGAGAAGACTAGGGTTAGCTCTAGTAATTCAAATAATCCTCCTAGCCAAAGTGTAGCATTAATGGATGACATCCTAACAACGCAACATTGTTCTGACTATCTTGACCTATTTGGTGTGATTGATGTGGATAAGGAATAGTTTCATAACCCATCTAGTCCACTAAGAGATGATATTTATGTTGAGGTCCATCCTTCCTTATCCCTTTAGGGATTGGGAAGTGATCAAAATACATTAGACAAACAAATGGAACAACCTGCACCTCTTTCTAGCATTCAGATTTGGGAGGATGATGACCTCCTCAATGATGGCCTCTAGTACGAAGATCCTACTAGGTAAGTATTTCTAACCCTTTATCTCTCTCATTATGTGCTTCCCTCGTGATGTGTTATGTGTTTTTTAGGCCTCCTAGGATGACCCCTAATTCTTTTGTAAGGTCAAGGATACCAGGAGACCGCCTCTGTTGTGACCTATTTGTATCATCATTTTTCTATATTGTCTCTCTCTGATTTCATTGTTGTGTGTTGTGTCTTATGGACATAGCGTTGTGGTTGATGAATTGGGGGCATCCTCCTATGTGACTATCCCTAAGACACTTGTTTCTCTTCTCTGATTTATTATTTCCCTTCCTCTAGTTTTTCTATCTAGCGAGCGGATGACAAAAAACATTTATACTAATGCAGACCTAGAGTCCCTTTAGCGAGAAATCAAAATTTGGACTTAGTTCCTAATATGATGATGGGGTTGTAATATATTATCCTACCCTTGGCTAGTAGAAGCACTCTGTGCTTTCTATGTAGTGATTTTGATGATGTTATTATCTCACTTATAGAACATAACATTATTGCTGCTCCGTGCACCTTGTTTGTCTTTAAATCTCGCCTTGGTGACACTCGGTTCTATGATTTTTATGATATAGCCCCACATTTATCCTCGATCTCTGAATTCATAGTATAACCTTGTCTCTTTGTGTGATTGATCATATGCATTGATGTTGTTTTTTATCATGATTATGTGGACACTAACATGTTTCTTGCATGGATGTGTTTGTGGGAACATTTGGCAATCATAAAGTACATGTCACCTCCAGGGGGCATGGGCTTTGCGAAAGTCCATGTTACCTTGCATGTTTTCTCCCTACCTTAACATGCTTGATATCACTACATGATATCAACCACCTTAAGGTGGGGGCATATATAAGGTAAGTTGTATGTTGTAGATGTTGGCAATGTGCTTGTCCTTAGGTGCAATTTAAAGACTAGTGTGATGAATACTTCCTGCACTCTGAGTTTGTTTTCAATCAATCAATTAATCAATCATCTTAAGCCCTCTACAGAGGCAGGGGTCGTATATCTCCTACGGAGAGTGCCCATCTTGTCATTTTCAAAAAGTCCTCATTAGGAGGTGGAGAGCGGTTCTGTGACTAACTCAACACTTAAGCGTGTCTTCAGCAATTGTTGTGGCAAAGCCCAATCATCGGTGTGTGCCTATAATGTGCTTGAGATGGTGATGAGCCTAGAAATAGGAACACTCCATCGCTTGTCTACCGTGTTCTTTCCATGTCTTCAAAGTGTGTGTTTGGCGTGTCTGTTTCCCCATATGCAATCTAAAGACCAGCGCGATGAGTACTTCTTGCATTTTGGGAGGTTTGGCGTGTCTTGCATGTGTGTTGCCCCATATATATAGTTTAAAGACCAGTGCGATGAGTGCTTCTTGAATTATGGAGGTGTGTTTACTTTCCTTGCACTTGCATTTGCATTTCATATATATGAGAAAAAGAAAAGAAAAGAAATCATTCATGTCTTCCATGCATTAACTATCTTCTATGCATCTATTGTTTTCTCCATGTTTTGTGTGACTATAGCTATCTTCTCCATGTTTTGCATGCCTATCATTGTCTTTTCTATGTTTGATGTATCTTCTCTGTGCTTGGTGTGTTTATAATGTTTTTTGACCGTACTTTAATGCATGTATTGGCATTGCATTTATACATACATTAAAGTGGGGGCTAAATGTAACATCAAAAAATGTCCCCTTGGGGGCTTTTCCCTCATAAGGTTTAGCTCTTGAGTCTTTTATCTGCATTTAGGACATCTTACATCATATTTTGACATCCCGATGAAATAAACCCTAAGTTTCATGGTAAATGGGACCTAGGGGGATCCCTTGACCAAAATAGGGAGGGAGGACTTGGGCGCTCGTGCCCTAGTCCTACCCTATTTTGGGTCAGGTTCAAATTTTAGGTGTCGGCTTGTGACTGTTACTTTGGGTCCTATGCTGACACGGTAAGTTTGAATTATGAAATTCTTGGTGGGAGTGTTTGTAGTTGCATAAATAAGCATGTTTAGGCATTCATTTGAAACTAGAGAACAACTAGATGGAAATTTCATGAGCATTGACATTTTAAAAATGATTCAAGGCATTCATTATGTGTTAGAGTAGATATTATGTTGTTTATGTGTTTGTATTTGCAGATTTGAGTATCCATCTCCTCACGGCATGAAGAGCTTCTTCCTTCCAGGAGATCTTCACTACAAGGTGATATCATTTGTGTCTTCAAGCATTTATCATTTGGTTTTTGCCTCTACCTCCCTAAGGCACACACTCTCTATCTGACAATGGTGTTTGAAAGACTTGAATGTCTCTCTAGGGCTTGACTAAGGCAAGCCTCTAAACACCACAACCCCCTCCCCATTTTCTTATGATTGCAGGTTACAAGTTGAAGAAGCAGGAAAAGTGGAGTTGCAAGAGAGTGTTGTAGAGTGTCGAAATTGTAGATCAAAGCTAAAAATAGGGACCTAGACTTGGGCGCCCAGTCATTAGTCCTCTAGATCCCACAACGGAGAAATCTCTGAGATAGTAGGAACAGGTTACAGATTGACTTCCCATATCCTGACAAAAATTAGGGCACTGGACTAGGGCACCCGCTCATTAGTCCCTAACTGTTGTGCATCCTAAACTTCAAAAATAGGTGCACATTTATCTATCATGTTACATCTTCCTATCACAGTATTTTTAGTAATTTGTTTGTTTACTTCTGTATTTGCATAATTAGGGTTTTGATGTATAATTAAGCATAATTAGCAATCAAATCATCCTAATCCAATATTCCCTTCATTCCTAAGTGACCAAGGGCCTAGTAGTGCATTGCCACTCAACCCAAAGTCCTTGAATGTAATAGTGAAAGGAGGATAGCCCCAAACAAACTAAACAAACTATCTAGTCAACCCTATCCAAAATTTCCCCTTTACAATAGCAAAATTGAAAAATAGTAGACACCTTCTGCTCACTGCATCTAGTAGCCTAACACATGAAATCTCTTATTGCACTTATCAAATTCACATCACATACATCATATTCCTCATGCATCCATCCACTCATGAATCCTTGATATTTATTTATACCATCATCAACTTTGAAAACATTCTCCAAGGTTGACAACACATCTTAACTTAGAAAATTCAAATTAGGTCTGGACCAAAACATTCCCACAGAGGAAAGGAATGAATGTAGACCACATCATACCTTAGAATGGACCTAAATCCATACATACACACTACATCACACTTTCACAATCAACGTAGCACAACTGCAATTAGTGTAAACAACCAAGTCAACCAAACTTGTGTAAACACTATGAAATTTTAAGTGCACACTTCCTCAACAAAAAACAACATACAAACCACACACCAATCTTGAACATGATCTAGAAACATCCACAAGCATCTAAAGAACAACAAATTCCTTTGCAACATCTTTCACCTAAAAAGGTCACATTGGGGTACTTAACCAGCTCTATCATACTCTGTCATCAACTGCAACTCAATAAATGAATTTGCGGAGCACCAAACCATGAATGACTTAAATTGAAGGAAGATATAGACCTTATAAGAATAAATCTAGAACAACAAAGCTAGAAAAAAAATTGCAGAGAAATGTGGAGCAAAATAGTTTCTCCCAAACACTTCTACACAACTTAGAAACACTGTCTGCACAACTAATCAGAGCACAAAATGTGGAGTATAACATCTTTGAACACCTCTAAATAACATATCCAAACCACACAATTAGATATTGAATTAGGAATAAATGCGAAGCAAAACTTGATCACAACTCTATTAAGCCAATCGGTCTCTTCAACACACTGTTTCCTTTATTAATAAAATTTTCTCAAAAGCACTTGGAAATTGACCATCAAAAATATATTCCTGACATCTTCATCACTTTTTTAAGGCAATCACATCATCCTTAACATAGTAGCTTAGTCAAACAACAACAGCAACAATAGAAGACACAGTTGACAATAATGACAACACTGATTAGCACATACTTGCAACATTTTTTGAATTTGAAAGGAAGTTTCTCCATTTCCATGCCCACAATAGGTGGTTGCATATGACCTCTTGTTGTATGAAGCAATTTACATTGAGTTAGATGTTTTTGAAAATTCATGTCAAATTATATTTTAAATTTTTAAAATGTCCAAAATATGGAAAAATTTGCTCGAAATCCCTTTTTCTAATTTTTGTTCAGGAATGTTGATGTTGTGTGCATTTTGCATAATAGAGTATTCTTATATTTTACAAATTTCCCTCTACTCAAAAAGTAGAAAAATTGAAGGTAGAAACCAATTCCATTAATGGAAGAATTGAAGATATTTTATAGTTTTAACATCTTTGGAAATAATTATAAATTGCAATTTTGGATTTAAATGGATGTTTTATTTTGTGAAAAGATTAGTCTCCTTTATACATTGGAATGTTGCATCTTTTAGCAATGTGTTCGGAAAGTTATTGCATTGAATTCCATGCCACACCTAAATCATGAATTCAAAGTGATGGAATTTTAAGCTTGAGGTATAGAGTAGGAAAGGAGTGGGCTCTTACCACTTTCTATGATCCAAAGTGATGCCTGAAGAAAGAGTGGATGACAGTTTTTATTAAGTGATAATGCAATACACATTGATATAATAGAATGATTAATAAAGATGATCATGCCATGATTGAATGCCTTTGATGGATTCAGTCTCGGTCATGAAGGACATGTCACAACTCTTGGAAGTTGGTGAATTCCATTGAGTAGCTTCATATGAGGAAGTTCTACTCCTGAACTCCATGTGGTCATTGTGCTACTACAATGACACTCCTTATCTTGTATTTGGGATCCTCATGCTTTCCTTTAGTCAAATTTTGTATTTGACGTGATTGTGATCATGTATATATATGTTTATGTGACTTTCATTTTAGTGCATTCATGTGGATGTGATAGATTTAATACATGTTGAGTGGTGTTGTAATGTCCCCCATTTATCCCAATCACATAGATGATGGAGATTAGCATATCACATAACCTCTATAGGTTAATAACAATGGTTAGGAGGTCAATTCAAGGACTTACTATTTATAGTAAGTTGGGAGCCAGACACTTACTATTAATGGCAGGGCAGTGGTCATGGCATGGGAGTTTATGGTTTTGAGATATTCAGAGCTTCATTGGGTATAATATAAGTTAAATTAAAGATTTAACTTATGTTATTTTAATAGATATAATATAACTTTAAGTTATAAAGTAAAGACATCTTATAAAACAAAGTTATAACTTCAAGTTGAGCCTCAAGGGGATGGGCACCCCTCATAATAATAAGGGGTTAAATGATGAATTAAAATAATAAAAATAAATTCCTCTTGGGTGTTGGGGAAGGAAGAGAAACAAAAAGGCAAAAGAAGGTTCATTTTGCATAAGCTAATATTATTGATTTTGCTCTCATCTAATGAGTTCTCCCATGCATTGCATTTGAGCTTGGCTCTAGGGTTTGTTCATGGCTATGTTGGGATGAAAACCCCTACATTAGTCCCTTTCTTCATGCATGAAAGATTGCATCAGGAGAGGATTGGAGGAGCTTCACTTGAGGAGCTTCAATGTGCTTTCAGTGGATCCAATTTGAGGCAGATTTGAGCTAAAAATGGAGTTTGATGAAGAATGAATGTGCAATCATTAACAAATAGTTGAAGGACAGATTTATACATTTATGAGGGAGTTTATTGCAGTTTTAAGTAGCCATAAGCAGGCCGTACCATTTCTGTAGTGGGTCGTACTGTTTGGGAGGAGGTTGTGAGTTTAGTGTGAAGTTTTTGGCAAATATTAAGAGCTACTTTGAATCATCCAACATCCATTCTTGATTGCAGATCAGATTGAAGGGTTTGGGGAGCTATTTCCTTTGTCTTGCTGCTACTATATGCTTCCAGACAGGCTGTACACATTGAAGGAGGACGTGGCTTCTTGGGATCTCATTTCTACTATCTTTTGTAGCATTTAAGACCCTCATTCTTGGCATTGGGGTTTGTATTCTTTGCTGCAACATTGTATTTTTTGGAGAACCTCATATGTATGCATTTCCTGGTGATTTTCCATGACTTTGTATGCTGGTTCAATTTTGGCAATGGAATGAAGTTGAAGATTTTCATATGGGTATGTCTCTATAATTAGTTTTACCACTTTCTATGATCTAAGTCTTTACCTGTTTGTGCAAATACATTGTATATTTTCTAGTTTTTCAGTTTATGCTTCATTTCCTATATATTTCATGTCAAAACACCCATGCAAGCAAAACCCATAATACCCTAAACATCAAACAATAAGAAACACAAAAAAAACATATAGAGCAAAACATATACCAGGGGTATATGTTACAGTGGTTTCAGAGCAGAAGATTCTACCATCCTGTGAAAGTAATATCGACATGCAAATGAAAAACTAAGATATGTTACCTATGCAATCATTGACACACCACTACAATACTAGGAGAAACAAGTTACAATAGGAAACATAGGTACCACAAATAGAAGAACCAGAAAATCTAGTACCAGTGGTAGACCCATTTTTAGGTGAAATTCCAGTACAGGTAGAAGACATGGGTGACAAAGAAGTTGAGGAGACTAGCATGTGTGATATGCTGAACTCATTGGCTAGGGAACAGCTCACCATAGAGTGAACATTATAGGAATCTCAAAGGGAGTTGACATAGATCTTCACCAGGTTATTACCCTGAGATGACAGGAACAACAAAAATAACATCAATGGACATGAAAGGAACAACATTAACAACAACAATGACCATGACAAGAACATAAATAACATGGGTGACAGGAATAGGGCCAACAATGGTGGTGATCGGAAGAACAGTGACAAAAATAATACAGATAGGAATAATGGTGATAGGAATAATGGAGATAGATATAGGGACAAAGATGATGAGGGTGAGGCATTAGTTACTCACAGAAGAGCCTCTTAGTTAACCACAGGAGATAGACTAGGCATTCCTACTTTTGTTCCTAGAAACAATATTCCTGAACAGGAGGCCACACAGTTGAATTTCTAAGATGAGATCTTGAGGGATTGGTGTGCATCCAATGGGGAGTTTAGAGATGAGATGACATTTGGAGAGTATTCAGATCTCATAATGAAGCATAGACCCCATAGAGGAAATAGGCAACATAATTAGGAGTTACAAAAGAAGGTAAGAAAAATGACATTGCCTTATTTCGATGGGTATGGTAAGACTTCAGCTAGGTCTTGGGTCCAAAAGTTGGATAGCTATCTTCAGATCAGCCGTACGCCAGAGACAGATGCCATAACTTATGTGGAATTACACTTGGAGGGTAGTGCACACAAGTGGTGGAGTAATGACAAAGTCACTCTAGGTCATGATCAGATTACCTCATATGTTGAGTTCACTACCAAGTTGATAGACCGGTTTGATAAAAAGGATTCGAAGATGCAGTTTAAGGAATTGGAATAGTTGAGACAGGTGGGATTAGTGGATTCATACATATCCGAGTTCCATGACCTATCGGTGATGGTTTTAGATATCTCAGAGCGTCGATTGATCATGCTCTTTATTAACAAATAGACAAATCCATTGCGTGGTTGGGTCAAGGGATTGGACCCTTCTTCACTATAGAAGGCCATGAAAAAGGCCAAGGACATAGAGTCTTCAGTGTGGAGAAGTAAATTCTAGTCTAAGGGTTTTCAACATAGGAGGGATAAGAAGAAGGATAGGAGACCCTTCCAAAAATACTTTGGGCACACAAAAGAAAAATTAAATAAACTAACAGATGACCAACTCAATGAGTACAGAAGAAAAGAATTATGCTTTCATTGTAAAGAACCATGGGATCCTTCACACAAATGCCCTCATAAGGCTAAGGCCAAATTGATAGAGTATTATTCAGCTGAGGAGACACAGTTAGAGGCATTAGATTCACCTTCAGATTAGCCTTCAGACCATGAGGACAGTGGGGATGAGAGAGCATCACAACATAGTGTTGGTAGTGATGGGACTCTTGCCTAGCTTTCTAGCTTTCAGAAAGTTAGCTCTTTCAGGGTGCGTGGAGTACTCAGAGGTCAGCGTATCATCACTCTCATTGACATAGGGGCTACACATAATTTTATCAATGAGGGGTTGGTAGCTCAATGTGGATTGCAAGTAGAGGAATTCAAAGGCCTCAAAGTTATGGTAGTCAACGAGTTTAAAATGCAGTGCAACAGGAAAATCTCTAGGTTGAAGATTGTTATGGGTGAGTATGAGTTGGTTGACGACTTCTATGTTGTTGGTATTGGGGATACAAATGTTGTGTTAGGCATGCATTGGATGAGGCAGCTAGGAGAGTTCACCATGAATGTAAACGAAATGGAAATGAAATTTGAATTTAAGGGGAAGAAAATATGTCTCAGAGGCTTGTTAGATGGTGGACCATGGGTAGTGTCACTTAAGAGAATGGAAAGAATGCTATGACATGACCAGGTAGAGTGGGCAGCAGAATGCCTTATCATGCCAGAGTCCCCACCACAACCAAAGAGCAGTTACCATCTAGACATTCATAAGCTCTTAACTAATCACAGTAAGGTGTTTGGAGATATACCTCTAGGAGTGCCACTAGACAGAGGTATAGAGCATGTCATAGAGTTGGAGGATGGGACCAAACCCATCATGATCGCTCCCTATCTACATCCAAAGAGACTTAAGGATGAGATAGAGAAGACCATCAAGGAGTTGCTTGAGATGAGACACATTCAGCCTAGTAAGAGTCCCTTTGCTTCTACAGTTGTTTTAGTCAAAAAGAAAGATGAGACAATTAGAATGTGCATCAAGACTATCAAGCATTGAATAAGAAGACTATTAAGAATAGGTATTATATCCCCCACATAGATGAATTGATCGATGAACTTCATGGGGCTTTCTATTTATCTAAGATAGATCCTAGATCAAGGTACCATCAGATTCATATGAGGGCAGAGGACATAGAGAAGACTTTTTTCAGGTGTCATTATGGCCACTTTGAGTTTCTGGTGATGCCATTTGGGTTAACCAATGCCTCTACTACCTTCCAGAGTTGAATGAACTAAATTTTCAGATAGCAACTTCAGAAGTTCATATTGATATTCTTTGATGATATACTAATTTTCAGCAGGACTTGGGATGATCACATGAGACATTTGGAGGAGGTGTTGAGTATTTTAGAGAGCGAATCCCTCTATGCCAAGGAGTCCAAATGTGACTTTGGCATGACTGAGCTACTTTAATTGGGTCACATTATCAGTGCTGATGGTGTTAGGGTAGATCCAGAAAAGATTAAAGCAATAGTAGATTGGCCCCCACGTACAAACCTCACATAGCTTAAGGGATTCTTTGGGCTTCATTGTTTCTACTGGAGGTTTGTAAAAGGCTTCTCACAAACAACTACACCATTGACAGATTTGACAAAGAAAGGAACCTTTGAGTGGAATGACACAGCTCAACGGTGCTTTGATCACTTCAAGCACTTGATGTCTACTTGCCCTGTGTTGGCAATCCTTGACTTCTCTAAGCCATTTGAGCTAGAGTGCGATGCTTCAGGAGAGGGGATAGGGACAGTATTGATGCAGGAGAAACACCTAATAGCATATGAGAGTAGGAAGCTTCGGGGTGTTGAGAAGAGCTACTCAGTATATGACTGAGAAATGTTGGCCATCATGCATGCATTGGCCAAGTTTAGGCCGTATCTAGTTGGAGGAAAATTCATAATCAAAACAGATCATAATAGCATTAAGTATTTTATGAACCAGAAGGACTTGAACGATAGACAACAGAAGTGGGTAAGAAGACTTCAAGCTTATGACTTCGACATTGAATATGTTAAGGGGAAAAGGAATATAGTTGTAGATGATTTGCCAAGGAGGCTCCACTTGTGCTTATTTAGTGAGATATCTATTGATTGGAAGGAGACGATCTCAGCAGAGTATGCTAAGGACTCTTGGCCAGTAGGAGTAATTGAAGGTATCATTAGGATGACAGGTATTCTATAGTGCAGGATTTGATTATATACAAGGATATAATATTTTTGGTGCCTAATTCACAATTTAAACATAAGATCATAAGGACTTTCCATGACACTCCCATTGTTGGTCACCCTAGATTCTTTAAGACATACAGGTAAATTCAGGAATGATTCACATGGAAAGGACTTAAGGATGAAGTCCTCAAGTATGTTCATGAGTGTCCCACTTGTCAACAAAATAAGCATGAGCACACTTATCCTGCAGGACTATTACATCAACTACCAATTCCCAATCAAAAGTGGGAATATATCTCCATGAATTTCATTATAGGGCTACCTAAGGTGTAGGGGAAGGACAACATAGTTGTTGTGGTCAACAGATTGACCAAATTTGCACACTTCTTAGCCATTTCAATGTCATACATAGCTATACAGGTTGTTGATTTGTTCTTTCGGGAGATCTTCAAGTTGCACGGGATACCCAGAGGTATAGTGAGTGACAGGGACAACAAGTTCCTAAGTTTATTTTGGTAGGAGTTATTTAGATTATGTGGCACTAAGTTGACTCCCAGTACCAGTTACCACTCGCAAATAGATGGCCAGACATAAATAGTGAACAAATGGGTGGAGGGGTATCTTCAGAATTATGTGACAGGGCAACAAAAGGCGTGGGTTAGATGGTTACACCTAGGGGGGTACTACTATAACATGACATACCACATGTCGATCAGGATGTCTCCATTCAGGGCTTTGTATGGATATGATGCCCCATGCCTTACAAGTTTATTGCTTGGTGATAGTCAGGTGCCAAAGGCAAAATATCTATTATAGGAGAGCCAGGATATAGTGAAGGAACTCAGAGATAACATCTAGCAGGCACAGAATCAACAAAAGATTTATGCTAATCAGCACCAGGTAGAAAGGAGCTTTGAGGTTGGAGATATGGTATATTTGAGGCTCTAGCCCTACATGAAGTCCACTCTCAAGAAGAGTGGAGCAGAAAAATTAAAACCCAAGTTCTATGGTCCGTTCAGGATTATCAGGAGAGTAGGAGAAGTGGCATATAAGCTTGAGTTGCCAGCTGATAGTAAGGTGCATAATGTTTTCCATGTTTCCAAGTTGAAAAAATCTCTTGGCCACAATGTGATTCCTTCAACTGAGCTTCCACCATTGGATGAGGAGGGGAAGCTAATCTTGGTACCAGAGGCTATCATTAACACCAAAGAAAGGAATCTAAGGAAATAGATCATCAGGGAGTACTTGGTGAAGTGGAAAAATCTACCAATCGAGGATGCCACTTGGGAGAGTGAACAAATATTGCAGCATTCTTAGGTTGCTTGAGGACAAGCAATCTTGGGGAGGGCAGACTGTAATGTCCCCCATTTAGCCCAGTCACACAGATGATGGAGATTAGCCTATCACATAACCTCTGTAGGTTAATAACAATGGTTAGGAGGTTAATTTAAGGACTTACTATTTATAGTAAGTCAGGAGCCAGTCACTTACTATTAATGGCAGGATAGTGGTTGATGGTCATGGAACAAGAGTTTATGGTTTCGAGATATTCAGAACTTCATTGGATATAATATAAGTTAAATTAAAGATTTAACTTATGTTATTTTAATAGATATAATATAACTTTAAGTTATAAAGTAAAGACATCTTATAAAACAAAGTTATAACTTAAAGCTAAGCCTCTAGGGGATGGGTGCCCCTCATAGAGAAATAACGGGTTAAATGATGAATTAAAATGATAAAAAGAAATTCCTCTTGGGTGTTGGGGAAGGAAGAGAAACAAAAAGGCAAAAGAAGGTTCATTTTGCATATGCTAAGATTATTGATTTTTGCTCTCATCTATTGAGTTTTCCCGTGCATTGGGTTTGAGCTTGGCTCTAGGGTTTGTTCATGGCTATGTTGGGATGAAACCCCTGGCATTAGTCCCTTTCTTCATGCATGAAAGATTGCATCAAGAGAGGATTGGAGGAGCTTCACTTTAGGAGCTTCATTATGCTTTCAATGGATCCAATTTGAGGCCGATTTGAGCTAAAAATGGAGTGGTTTGATGAAGAATGAATGTGTAGTCATTAACAAATAGTTGAAGGACATATTTATACATTTATAAGGAAGTTTATTATAGTTTTAAGAAGCCATAAGTAGGCCATACCATTTCTGCAATGGGTCATACTGTTTGGGAAGAGGTTGTGAGTTTATTGTGATGTTTTTGGCAAATATTAAGAGCTACTCTGAATTGTCCAGCATCCATTCTTGATTGCAGATTAGATCGAAGGGTTTGGGGAGCTATTTCCTTTGTCTTGCTACTGCTATATGCTTCCAGGCAGGCCGTACACATTAAAGGATGACGTGGCTTCTTGGGATCTCATTTCTACTATCTTTTGTAGAATCTAAGACCCTCATTCTTAGCGTTGGGGTTTGTATTCTTTGCTACAACATTGTATTTTGTGGAGAACCTCATATGTATGTGTTTCCTAGTGATTTTCCATGACTTTGTATGCTGGTGCAATTTTGACAATGGATTGAAGTTGAAGATTTTCATATGGGTATGTCTCTATACACTACAACAAATCCCTATGATTAGCTCTCTTTTTTGCTCTATTTTTTGTTTCCACCCACTGTTTTAATGTATTTTTCTCCATTTTTTTGAAAAATTCAGTGCTATTTATCGAGATGGTGCTATTTTTGGCATTTTTTTGTGCCGATGAGAACAAGTCGATACTAAATTAGGCACAAATTAGTGCCTAACTTAGTGCCTACTTTAGTGCTTGCTTTAGCTCCTACTGTAGAGCATAATTTAGCGCCACATTTAATTCTTGGTTTAGCATCTGTTTTAGCACCTGCGTTAATGCCTTATTTAGCACCTAAATTTAGCACTTGATGTAGTGCTTGTTTATTTCCTAATTTATGGTTACTTGGGTTTAGGAGTATTATTTAGGGTTTAGGGTTTATGGTTTTGGGATTAGGGGTTAAGGTTTAGAAGTTTAGGGTTTAGGGTTTAGAGAGAGATAGAGGACCAATAGGGAGATATAAAGGAGACTGAGGGGAGAGATAGGGAGATAGAGAGTGAGGGACATGGTCAAAGACATAGGGAGAGAGATTGAGAGGTAGAGGGACAAAGGTGATAGGGAGAAAAAGGAGGGATAGGGAGATATAGGTTTAGGGTTTAGGGGCATTATTTAGGGTTTAGGGTTTATTATTTAGGGGTTAGGGGTTCAAGTTTAGAGGTTTAGGGTTTAGGGTTTATAGAGAGAGAGGAATGATAGGGAGATATAGAGGAGACTGTGGAGAGAGATAGGGAGATAGAGAGTGAGGCACATGCACATGGCTAGGGACATAGGGAGAGAGATTGAGAGGTAGAGGGATGATAGAGATAGGGAGATAGGGGATAGATCATAGGGAGATAAAGGTTTAGATTTTCTTAGATTTAGGGTTTATAGTTGCTTGGGTTTGGGGAGAGAGAGAGAGAGAGAGAGAGAGAGAGAGAGAGAGAGAGAGAGAGAGAGCCAATAGCTGGGAGATATAGAGAGTGAAGTACATGGCTAGAGACATAGTCGAAAGAGATTATAGGGATATATATGGAGAGTGAGGGACATGGCCAGAGATATAGGGAGAGAGATTGAGAGGTAGAGGAATGATAGAGATAGAGAGATAGCTAGGGAGATAGAGGTTTAGGGTTGCTTGGGTTTAGTGTTTAGGGTTTAGGGGTTTAGGGTTAATTCTTAGGTTTAGGGTTTATGGGTTAGGGGTTAGGGGCATTATTTAGGGGTTGGGTTAGGGTTTAGGGTTTAGGTGCATTATTTAAGGTTTAGAGGTTTAGGGTTGCTTAGGTTTAGGGGCATTATTTAGGGTTTACAGTTGCATTTCAAAAGAAGTCTCTCTCTCTCTCTAAATCCCTCAATGATCTAAATTTTAATGGAGAATTCAGATAACAATACCTAGCACTGAGCCTGTGGTATTGTGAAAATAAACAAAATGCTCAATGTGCAGAACTTGTAAGAAGTTACAAGCAACTAAAGAGGATTTCTTATTGCATCAAAAGTTGGATATATACAATGAGAAAGAATGTGAAAGGTCATCTTATCCATAGAATTTGAAATGGATAGTTGGAAGGTAACAAAACTACTAAAATTCAAATTTTCAAATTTTTCAAAATTTCAAAAAACTACTAAATTTTGGACCCCACTAGGCAGGGTCATAACTTCTAGCCATCTAGTCAAAATCTAGACATTTCAGACTTGTTGGAAAGATCTCCTGAAGAGCTAGATTGAGTTGCATCAAGTCATGCCTATGACTACCACTCAAAGCAACTGATGAAAGTCTTGACCCCAAATTCCACTCTGAAGGCCTCTGAAAATGCCAATTACTAGGATGTAGACAAAACTAGAAAAAAATACTGAAAAACTATAATATAGTTGCCTAAAAAAATGCCACCCTAATGCTTCTAAATCTCTATGGGATTATTACTTCCCCCTTGAGAGGCAATGGGCCCCATTGCACCTATGTATTGCAACAGATGAGGAAATTTCTTCTTAATCTGGTCCTTAGTGAACCATTTTCCTTGATGTGGAAGTTGTCCTGCCTTTACCACCCGATAGAGGGGAATCTGTTGTTTCTTCAAAGCTTTCACCACAACATCAATAATCTGATCACATGTGAGAGGGGTAGTAGTGTCTAGATTCAACTCTGAGCAACTTACATGTTCTGCAAAATTTGAAGTGTCCAACAATGGTGGAAAATATGGCCGCAATAATTCAACATTGAAAACAGGATGTAGTCCAAGAAAAGATGGCAGATTGAGTTCAAAAGCATTTTTACCAACTTGTTTGATGGTGTATGGACCATATCAAATAGGAAAAAGTTTCTCATGAGTCCCTTGAAGTCTTTCTTTTTGAATATGAAGACAAACCTTATCCCCAACCTTAAACTAATGAGGTGTACGATGCTAATCATGTCTGTCCTTGTATTTCGGATTACTATATTGTAGTATCTCATGGACTTGTTGCTGAACATGGTGTATCTTCTCCACAAACTTAGTTGCCTTGTCTACCTCTTTTTCTGAATGTGTTGATGGGTCACTCAACATAGGTGGCAATGCTACATCAATTGGAGCTAATGGTTGGTAACCAAGACATACCTTAAATGGACTGTGCCTTGTGGAACCATGTAGTGCTCGATTGTAACTATGCTGTACATATGACAAGCTTTTATCCCAAGTTAGAGGATGTTTGGAATGGTACATCCGCAAAATGTGAATGATCATCTGATTCACCACCTCAATCTGCCCATCTGTTTGGGGATGGAAGGCAGTGGATTTTGTCAACTTTGTGTCCATCAAGGCCCAAAGTGCTAACCAAAAATTGCTAAGAAATCTACTATCCCTATCAGATATGATGGTTTGTGGCAATCCAAAGTGTACCCAAACATTCTCAAAGAAAATCTTGGCAGTTTCTTCCGCAGAGAGTCCTTTCTTGCAAGCCACTATGATAGCCATTTTTGAAAACCTATCTACCACCACATATACACAATCATGACCACGTCTGGTAGAAGGTAGTCTAGACATGAAATCCATTGAAACTAAATGCCAAGGTTGGTTAGGGACTGGAATTGGTGTATACAATCCTTGTTTACGATTGGTAGGCTTTGCAATGGCACAAATAATACAAGATCAGATGTATAAAATGACATCATGTCTCAATTTGGGCCAATAAAAATACCTCTAAAGTACAGCAATAATCTTCTCCACCTCGAAGTGTCTTGCAACACAGCTATAGTATGCCTCCCATATCATCCTTTGGCTCTCCTTGCGTGGAACACATATGTGTCCGATGTGACAGAGAATCCCATCCTTCAAGTAGAAATTAGTGGCTTGTTTTCCCTCTACTAGATTGTTGTAGATTTTAGCAAAATTAGGAGCTATGCCATACAACTAAGGCCAATCTGTTGTGTGGTGGCCACAAGAATCCAATACCATTGTCAGGGCTATGATCAGAGGTCTATTCAAATAGTCTGCAACTTTGTTAGTAGCTCCCTTCTTGTGGTAGATATTGAGATGAAATTGTTGCAAGTAGGCAGACCATCTTTGAAGCCTATCATTTTGTAGCTTTCCTTGTGGTTGTAGAAATTGCAGAGGTTTATGATCCGTGTGAATGATAGTCTCCTTCCCCAGAATGTAGTGTTTCCTTTGTTTGCAAGCTTGCACAATAGCATACAACTCCTTATCATAGGTGGGATACTTACACACTGTGTCAGAGAAAGTCTCACTATGGTAAGTAACTGGGTGCCCATGTTGCATGAGAACAGCCCCTAGTGCATAGTCTAAAGCATCTGTTTCAATTTGAAAAGATTGTTGCAGATATGGGAGTGCTAGTATTGGTGCAGAACATAGCCTCATCTTCAACTCCATGAATGCTTTCTGTTGTACCTCTCTCCAGCAAAATTTTTCCCTTGGTCCTCCCCTCAGTGCCTGATTCATAGGCCATGCCAAATGTGGAAAACTAAGTACAAATCTCTTATAGAAATTGGCTAGACCTAAGAATCTACGAAGTTCTATGAGACTTTTGGGAGATGGCCAATCTTTGAGAACCTATATCTTTTCAGGGTACACACGAACACCCGTTCTATCAACAATGTATCCCAAATACTGAATACTATCCATACCAAAAGAACACTTATCTCTGTTAGCATATAGCTTGTGTTGTTGCAAGGTTGAAAGCACTTGCTGAACATGTTGCAGATGGTCACCCCATGTTTTGCTAAAGATGAGTATGTCATCTAAATAGACTACAATGAAAGACCCAATGAATGGTCTAAGGACATCATCCATCAATCTCATGAATGTGGCAGGGGCATTGGTCAAGCCAAAAGACATGACTAGCCACTCAAAAAACCCTTCCTTGGATTTGAAAGTAGTCTTCCACACATCTGATGGCTCAACTAGGACTTGGTGATAGCCAGATTTCAAGTCAATTTTGGTGAAAAGTTTTGCCCCCGTGAGCTGGTCCAACAAATCATCAATGCGAACCTAATAATCAATACAAAGTCTCCACTTTCCATCCTTCTTTTTGGCCAAAACAATTAGACTTCCACATGGTGAAGCACTTAGGCAAATGTGTCCTTTCTTAATCAACTCTTGAATGTGATCTTGTTGAGAACCTGATAATCAATACAAAGTCTCCACGTTCCATCCTTCTTTTTAGCCAAAACAATTAGACTTCCACATGGTGAAGCACTTGGGTGAATGTGTCCTTTCTTGATCAACTCTTGAATCTGCCGCTTGATTTCTGTTGGCAAGAGACACTATATGGATTCATTATTGTTGTCATTGATGGCAACAAAGTTCATCCCACACATCTGTAGGACATGGTGTGTCTCTACCAGAAGTCAGAGTGAAGAATGTTGTGGTCCGGTAAGCAAGAACAAAGCATGTGGCAAGGTCCGACAGTTAGGTCCGGATCTCTCAGAGGAAGTAACTTGGTATAGTGTGGATTTGGGGAAGTCAAGAGGACTACCTTGACTAATAGACTCCAAGAATTTAGCCTCCGGTGGTAGATGAAGAAAAAGATATGAATACTTGAGTATCGGGTTCCTGAGTGACAGTGTGAACAGAGGAAGAACTGATTGACAGAACATCAGACATCATTCCGGATGTGTTACTGATGATGGAAAAGGTTCTTAAGGCATAAGTTATGTTTGGCCGACTTAATTGATGACTTCTACAAGTATATGCTTGATCCACATTACTTGGTGTGCAAGGATTCAATAGACAGATCAGAGTTTGAGGAAATTATTAACTGTTCCGGATGCCGACTAGAAAGGTGATGAAATCACTTGTGCAGATATATATATAGGATTGATTTAGATGTGAGAGCATGTGTGGTGCATTGTGTAGTGCGAAGAAAAGTAGAAGAGTAGAGTGAAGATAGTAGAAGAGGTCTGGAATGTGACACAGCTGCATCAAGAGAAAGTAAGAATGAAGTGCGGCAGATCAGTTTACTGAGCTTAACCAGAACTGAACCTTAGCATGTGTGGATGCTTCTCATCAGTTCAAACATTGTGTTATCTTCCTTTCTTGTAGATAGTGTGTCTCTTATAGGCAGTGTGCCTCTTGTGAGTAGTGTGCTCGGGCAGTAAGCCCTAATTGGCAAGTGTCATTTTGTATTTCCATTCTTCTAACAGAGAATACAATCTTGGGTTAATCACCCCGTGGTTTTCTCCCTTAACAGGGTTTCCATGTCAAAATATTGTGTCATGTGTATTTCCATTACATGGTTATGTTTGCTTAATTGAATTAATGTTGCATTGATTAATAAGAAAGTTTAGAAAGCAGAAATAATTAGGATAACTGATTCACCCCCCTCTCAGTTATCAACAATTGGTATCAGAGCCAAGTTCCTCCCAACAGAGCCTAATAGCATGAGGAAGATCTAGGAATTCAAATGGATGTGTATGGTATGAGGGAGCAACTTAAGTCTGCCCTAGATGATCTTGAGTAGTCAAATTCTGAAGTCAATGAATTGAAGGAAAGACTCAAATAGGCTAATGATTTCATAAATGAACTAAAAGGGAAATTGAGTCTCTCTATGAAAAAGAGCAAAGAGCACCTTCAGTAATTAGCAAATCAAAGTGAAGCCAATGATACAAGTGGAGATCTGAAGGAGAAAACCAAGTTGTGTGAAAAGTTATCAAAAGAGATCATCATGGTAAGACATGAGATGGAATCAGGAGTTATGAAGTTTACCCAAGAGATTGAAGAGAAAAGAAAGACTGAAGATGATCTAAGACAATCTCTCAAGGAGAAATCAAAAGATTGCCACAAGATGGATACAATAATCAGACACCTTGAATCTGATCTTGAAGATGCTAAAGATAATGAAGAAAAACTTGAGGATCAAATTGTCTCTCTTAAAAGGGATCTTCAAACAACAAATGAATATAAGGAAAAATTCAAGATAAGTTCTGCTCAACTTGAAGTTCTTCTTGAAAGTCAAAAGAGGGTAGATGACAAGTGTGGTTTGGGATATGAGAAAGGAGAAAGCTCTGGATCTGGCCAAAAGAATTTTGGATTAGATAATCCAAGGAATAGGCCTAGAAGACCTCCGGTAAGGTAGCCTAATGCTCAAAGATACCCATCCTTCAATGGATACTGCCACAACTACAATAACTTTGGTCATAAAGATAATCAGTGTAGAAAGAGAATGAATCAGACTAATTCATCCTTCTCCGAACAGTGTTTCAACTGCAAAAGGTATGGTCACAAATCTCATGAGTGTAGAAATATGCAAATAAACAAGTCATTCAATGGTAGATGCTTTGCATGCAATAGAATAGGTCATATGGCTAATCAATGCAGATCAAAAGGATATCAATCAAATATGCAAAGAAATGTTGTTTGCCAAATTTGCAATAGATCCGGTCATATTGCAAAATTCTGTAGAAGCAAGAATCAGGACAAAAGAGGTCTGGTACATCATAATCAGAATCAAGATAAGGGAAAACAAAAGGTGAATGCGGATGAAGTTCAAAGGGAGATGAACAAGATTTGGGTGAAGAAAAGTACAGAGAATGAAGGGGATGGATCCGCAGTAGACTCTGGTGCTGATATTCCTTTCAGAAATTAAAAAGGTGAGCTCTGGCTCAGGGGGAGACACAAAGAAAACCTTGTTCCCCCAACCACCTAATTGGTGCCGGAACTAGCACAAAAAGAGTTGCAGATTAAAGGATTCATAAGAGAAACATCCAAATAAACTATGGTTAAGATTTGGAAAATCTGCAAAATGTTTAAGATCAAGATTGATCCGGTTCTTCAAGTCATCCGAATAAGGCAGACCAGAATGACTTAGGTCGAGCATTTATTGCAACCTAACATTAGGGTTTGTGGAGCAATATAAGGGTTTCCTCATTAAACATTTATTCATTCTGCATTCAAGAAGAAACGAAAAGAGAAGCTCTGCAACAAAATTCCTCAAGCTCATCCAAGATCATTTGCAGAAGTCAACTCATCTAGAAATCGATCCAGCTAACTCTGTGAAACCGAAAGACGCAAAAGGTATTTTTCTGTTCTTCTCTGCAAATCTTTTTAAAAGATGTCTACTCTGAATATTGTGAAGATCACTGATAGGCCTCACCCCAAATTCAAGAAACATCCCTACAAATCCCTGGAAGTAGATCCCCTAGGAGCTTTTTCTAGTGTTCCGCATGGTGTCCTGCATACAGAAGATATTAGGGTTTACATTCATGCAAACATTGAAGAATTCAGAGAGTCCAAATTGATGGATATCTATCACAAGCAGTTAACAGATGACTCTTTTGAGATCAAACCTCAGTATAAAGCCATCCGGGATAAGCATTTTGGATAGTGCATTCATTTCCCCTATTTTCTGGAAGATGAATGGGTCCAGTACGTATTAAGCAGAATACATGATAACTTCATATGGTTGAATAAACCATTCAAGCTCACAAAAGATGCCATCAGGGTAGTTACCGGATTGCACTCATCTAGTGGGATACCTATTCTAAAATCTGTCAAAAATCAAACAGTGACTGAGGCTACCGAATCAAAGTTTGATAAGAGGGCAATGACAATTAAGGATATCACTGATCTGGATATCAAGTTTGCATCCATGATCATCGGATACAAAATATATCACTCTAGCAGGGAAAACTCAGTACCTGGAACTGCAATATATACTGCCTATGAAATGTTAAGAAAGAATGCTGACTATGATCTCTGTGAGCTCCTTCTGAACCAACTTTTGAAAAATTTGCAGAAGATAAAGAAAGACAAGAAGAACTCCTTCAAATACGGTGGCTTGATGCTATGTCTGTTCTTCTATTATATGAATGAGCTACCCAGATCTAGTGGCTGGATTTGGCAAAATGACAGACCGGTTGCCATATAAATCAGGGATTATTTGGATGGACTTGGTGATGTTAAGGCATAGAATACAACACTCTGGGGCTATTTCAAGAACTTTCAGAGTATGATGCAAGCAAGAGAGAGAATCCCCCAAGCTCTAGTTGAAACTAATAAGGATACTATTTGCTTCATGGTAGAAACTGATCAGTGCCTTATGGAGGCAATGGAACCAAGAATAGTATGGATCATGCCGATGGGGTATGAAGTTGATGAGAAAATTGTTGAGCTGCATATTGAACACATGTTAAGTCAGCCAAAAGATCCCAAGGCAGAAAGGTTTGGAACCTTTGAGGAGATAAGTATAAAGATTCATGTGGAACTCAGACAACCAGAGATCAAGAGGAAGGTAAGAAAAGAAGTTGAAGATGTTGCAAAAGGCTTTGGCATATCAAAGGAGGCACTTGATGCCAACAGGGAAAAGATGGAAAGGGCTGAGGAAGAGAAGGAAAAGGCAGAAAAGAAAAGTGAGGAAAGTGTTCCGGTAAAATCTTCCACTCGGACTAGATCATCAAAGAGATCTGCACCTACCACTACCAAAAGCTCAAGGCCATCAAAACTGGTAGCAAAATTATCTGGCAAAGGAGAGAAAAGAACAAAGACAAAAGCCACAAGGGCTTATGCCAGTCAGAAGGATGATGAAGAAACTGAATCAGATGAGAAGATAAAGAAAATGAAGAAGTAAAAGAAGGAAGGATCCGGTGAACCCTCTACTGGTAAAGACAAGGAAGAGATGGCAGAAGAATTCATTGAAAGGCCTACTCTGTCTTTAGATGATGTCATAAAATCAATCACTGTGGATGGAAATCTCCAACCAATGGCTGAATTCTATGATGATTACAATAAAGCAGATCAAAAGATCTTGTAGGAAGAAGTAGTTAAGTATCTAAACATATATAATAAGGTTTTCATTGAAATTATATCTCTTATTCCCAAAAGCCTAGAAAAAGAGTTAGAAATAAGAAAGAATAATGCTAGGGCAAAGGATCTTGAAATTCGGGAATAGATAGCCATTCAGCTATATCCCTCAATTGATTCAAAACAAATGAATATGATCTTCAAAGACTGTAAGGATGAATTCTGGAGCAAAGCCAGAATGAATCAGCTCATGCTTGGTGAGACTGACAAGGTAGCCAAGGAAATAGAAGAGATCCTCTAGAGTGCCTTTAAAAAATTCAATATTCCCGTCATAGAGGACTTGGGTGCTGATCCTTTGGCCACAGATGTTGAAAAGGAATCCACTAAAGAAATGACAGAAGAACTAATGGACACTGGTGAAGATAAGGGCTTAGAATCCTCTGCTCCGGAAGAGGTGGCACATGAACAAACAAACATCTCTCCTCTGGTTTCCCCTACAGTTTCTGGATCCAAAGAAGAAGAAAGAATAGAGGATAAAGGAAAAGAAGTGAAGGAAAAAGAAGATGACAATACCAAGGTTGCAGAAGGAGAGAAGACTTCAACAAAGAAGACCACAACTGCTAGTGATAAGAATGTAGAAGGAGAGAAAGCTCCAAGAGATAGTTCTAAGAATACAGAAGAGAAGAAAAATCTATCTCCGGCAAGAGACACTGCAAAAACTATCCAAGAATTCTTGAACAAGGAGACAATGGAGATTGATGAACTGGAGCTTCTACAAGGACCATTTAATTTTGATTCTCTTTCTCCAGTACAAACAATGAAGATAGCTTCATTTGCTAATGTAAAAGCTAAAGAAAAACTCCTGAAGTCTCACATGGAAGACTGTGAGTTGATAGAAGCTGCTTCCAGAGTGCTAGAAAAGATTATGCCATCGTTTCAGAAGGATCCCATAGCATCCTCATCCGGTAATCTCAAATCTCTGATTAATAGCATTAGTACACATTTCAATTCTCTAGAGAAATCAGTTGAGGAGAAGGTCAGGAAAGAGTTTCTGCACAAGAGATTCTCTGAGTTGCAAGGGCTGATAGCAAATGACAGAAGAGTAATGGATATTGGGATAAAGAGCTTGGAAACTGCTCTCAAGGACGGAGGAGATGTATAATAATTTTGTATATCCTGGTCTAAAGCAACAGTGGAGATTGAGAAGAAAGTGAAAGAACAAGAGGACAAACTAACTAAACTTTCTCAAAATTTTGATCCACTTTCCACATCCATAATAAATCAAGAATGTCAGACGATTGCAGTTTTGAATGAAATTAAAAAGCTTGAAGAAGAGAAGAAAAATAGAATCAACAGGTTGAATGAACTTAGAGGAATAATTATCCCTAATTTGGAGGCCATGCATGAGGCCTTAAGTGATGCTCTAACTACAGCCAAAGCAAATGATCCGACAGATCTGAAAAAGGCAGAAGCTTATGCATTCCTATTGAGTGGTAACATCGCAATTTTGGACAGAATGAAGCAGAGTTGGGCAACTGAATTTGTCCAGTTGAAGACATCTTTTGCAGATATCCTTTAGTTTATGTAAAGTATAGCATGTATAAATACTTATGCAGCTAAGTATAGAAGTGTTTTTGAGGAATCTTTTTGGTGTGCGGACCCCACCCTTTGCCATTGATGCCAAAGGGGGAGTGAAGAGCAGTGAAAAATGAGGAATTCAACTGAGGGGGAGCTCTGAAAAATGTATATAAAATTAAAGCATCAGCCAAGGGGGAGCATAGTGTAAACACTTAGTCATTTTTCACTAAGTGTTGCCATCAATGCCAAAGGGGGAGATTGTTAGCAAGAGACACTATATGGATTCATGATTGTTGTCATTGATGGCAACAAAGTTCATCCCACACATCCGCAGGACATGGTGTGTCTTTACCGGAAGTCAGAGTGAAGAATGTTGTGGTCTGGTAAGCAAGAACAGAGCATGTGGCGAGGTTTGATAGTCAGGTCCAGATCTCTCAGAGGAAGTATCTTGGTATAGTACGGATTTGGGGAAGTCAAGAGGACTACCTTGACTAATAGACTCCAAGGATTTAGCCTCCGGTGGTAGATGAAGAAAAAGATATGAATACTTGAGTATTGGGTTCCTGAGTGACAATGTGAACAGAGGAAGAACTAACTAATAGAACATCAGACATCATTTTGGATGTGTTATTGATGATGGAAAAGGTTCTTAAGGCATAAGTTATGTTTGGCCGACTTAATTGATGACTTCTACATTACTTGGTGTGCAAGGATTCAGCCGACAGATCAGAGTTTGAGGAAATTATTAATTGTTCTAGATGCCAACTAGAAAGGTGATGAAATCACTTGTGTGGATATATATATATAGGATTGATTTAGATGTGAGAGCATGTGTGGTGCATTGTGTAGTGTGAAGAAAAGCAGAAGAGCAGAGTGAAGATAGTAGAAGAGGTCTGGAATGTGACAGTACAGCTGCATCAAGAGAAAGTAAGAATGAAGTGTAGCAAATCAGTTTACTGAGCTTAACTGGAATTGAACCTCAGCATGTGTGGATGCTTCTCATTAGTTCAAACATTGTGTTATCTTCCTTTCTTGTAGACAGTGTGTCTCTTATAGGCAGTGTGCCTCTTGTGAGCAGTGTGCTTGGGCAGTAAGCCCTAATTGGCAAGTGCCATTTTGTATTTCCATTCTTCTAATAGAGAATACAATCTTGGGTTAATCACCCCATGGCTTTCTCCCTTAACAGGATTTCCACGTCAAAATATTGTGTCATGTGTATTTCCATTACATGGTTATGTTTGCTTAATTGAATTAATGCTGCATTGATTAATAAGAAAGTTCAGAAAGCAGAAATAATTAGGATAACTGATTCACCCCCCTCTCAGTTATCAACAATTTCTTCATTCTCCAAAACTGACCTTCTGTATAGTGGCCCATTTGGTAATGGTGTCCTTGGAATTAGATCAATTTGATGATTGACTTGGCAGTGTAGTGGTACCCCTGTTGGTGAATTGAATATATCCTGATATGTTGACAATATTTTCTCCATCTGTTTCTATTCAGCTATGGTAGTGGACACTCTGGTATGATTGTTGGCCACAATGGGCCTTGTCTCCTCAGGTTGAACCATTAGTAGGACAAATTTTCTAGTGTGAGCAATCAAACACTTACATTGTTTTGCAGTAATCAAAGATACTGGTTTTGCAGGACTTACCTCAGGTATTCGATACCTCTTTTCTCCCAACTTGATGGTAACGCTACGTGGCCATGACTCATAGACTCCATGGTGCTTGTACATGTATGGGTGCCCCAACAATACATTGCATACATCCGAAGGTACCACATCACATATTACTTCATCTTTGAATGGCTTGAGAGAATAAGGTAAGCCACACTATTTATTCACCAGAATGTCTTGTCCCTGACTTACCCATCCCATATGATATGGATGTGGATGTCGTGTTTTCTACAGGTTCAATATTTTTACAGTTTCAGCAGAGATCAACTTCTTTTGGCTTCCACTATCAACAATGAAATGAAGAGCCTTTTCATTTACCCACATCTGTGAGTGGAACAAGCATTCATCATCTTCACGGGGCATGACTTTGGAAGTGGCAACTATGGCATGTGGGTTAGCCTCAATGATTTGTTCACCATCATTTTGTTCATAAGGATTTGTAGGCAGCGACTCCTGTTTAGTCTCTCCTTGACAGATTTCCACCAACAAAGTCTTCATGGCACAATAGTCTTTAGTGTTGTGACCAAGGCTCTTATGGAATTCACACCACATCTTCTGTTTACCCTTATTTGTTGTTGATGAGGTTTGTGAGGAGAAGTCCTTGGTTGTTTGTTTCCCACCAAATTTGTTACCACCTTCACCCTTGATGATGTAGAGCCCGCAACGAAGCGGTGAAAATAGATTAAAAACCTAGAACTATTGTTGTGGTTGAACCTTTGAACCACTTGAAACCTCCAAGTTCATTGGGCCCATAAACCTGTCGAACCAAATGAACCGTTGAACCTCCAACTATCGGTTCAATGTACTTCCATCGCGTAGTCTTAACACTGTCGGCAATTATCGATTGAACTGTTGAACAGGTTCAACCATTGGTTCAACTATCGACAACCCTTATTACTATCGGCGATGAATCCGCTACACCCGTTGAACCATTAAACCGGTTCAATCGTCAGTTCAACTATCAGCAATACATGCTCTTCGGCCAACTCTAAATTTCTCCCTCTGATATCCACTTACTCTGATGAACCAATGAACCTATTGAACCTTTGAACCTTGAATTGGTTCAACCATAGGTTGAACCAAACGTTTTCCAACCCGATACTCTCAACTTCAAATATGCACTGCTTAACCTTCTATTCGCCAGTCACCAAATAAATCTTCATACACTTTGACTGCTACAGTCGGTCGACACTTATATCCGCAGAAGGTGAACTTCCATCACACTCTCATCGAATTGTATATTTGCATACAGCTGCGATATACACAGGAAATATACCTCTAGTGAAATAACACCAAAATCTAACGCTGAGGACGTCATCTGCAACCAAACTCGCAGTCTATAGTCTGTTGAGTCCTAGCACATAGAGATGCTAGGCTCTCTACTATGAAAACTTTTCCAGAGATTGGATCCTCTGTTCCATTCTACCAGAAACATAAACAAAAGGAAAACAAAGTAGAAAACTATGTACATAATCCATTCCACTGATTTCATAAGAATCCACCAATGGAATGGTCTCAATCAGGCATCTTCGACAACAAAAAATTAGATTGTATACAGAACACTTTGACACAGAAAGTATACGTAGAGCAATTCGATACACAGGAAATTTACACAGAACACAGAACTTGTAAAAAGGAACTAACAAAATTTTCTATTCCTCCCTCCAATTTCATCCCCACCTTTTTCGTCTTTCCAGAAAAAATGTTTATATCTCTCTCCATTCAGTTCTAACTCGAACACAAGAAGTTGGAGTCGTTACAACTTCCAACTGGAATACCAAAAATCTAACTAATTATATGACACATGTTTGCATGCGACATGACGTGAACACATTAACAAGACACCTAAACATAACACACTTGATTTAAACATCCACATACCCCAATTACCCAAGATGTTCAAATTGGCTTATCAGGATGCCAAATTTGTAACACTGGTTCACATGATGGGGTTTTATTACAAACATGAAATCACAACACAAGTCCCACAGGACAACACAAACAAACATGGAAATGCATAAAATATGATAACACATTAATACCTTAGTCTTCTCCCTCTGATGTATATTTGGCTTGTTGAAGGATAAATTGGTTCCAAGCTTCTTCCAAAGAGTCCTCCAAAAATGACCAATAAATTTCACATCTCTATCTGACACTATGCTCAATGGCAATCCATGTATCCTCACTATCTCTTTGAAAAACAGATCAACAACATATGAAGCATCACAAGTGGTTTTGCATGGTAAGAAGTGTGCCATTTTACTAAATCTATCAACTACAACAAAAACACTATCATATCCCTTCCTTGTCCTAGGAAAACCCAATACAAAGTCCATGCTTATGCTCTCCCATGGCCTAGAAGGAATGGGTAGTGGCTGATACAAACCTACATTAGTTGATCTCCCTTTTACTTTCTGACATATCACACATGCCTCCACAAATCTCCTCACATCTGATTGCAACTTGGGCCAATAGTAATGCCTCTCCACAAGATCAAGAGTCTTATCCAGACCAAAATGTCCTACCATGGCCCCACAATGCTTCTCCCTAATAATATTTAGTCTCATAGAACACCGTGGAATGCACAACTGTCCACCCTTGAAAAGTAATCCATCTTGGATCAGAAATTCAAAGAACTCAACATGATATTTATGACCAAAGGAAATACATACCTTGTATATCTCCCCAAAGTCTCCATCAACATCATACATGGCCTTCAAAGAGTCAATGCCAACACTTTCCAATTGGATCTGATTTATGGTTAGAGCCCTCCTGCTCAAAGCATCTTCTACCTTGTTCTTGACCCCTTTCTTGTGCTTGAGTGTGAAGGTGAAAGCTTGCAAAGTCTCCACCCACTTCATATGCCTATGGTTCAGCTTCTCTTGATTGTTTATGAAACTAAAGGCCTAATTATCCATGAACACTATGAATTCTTTAGGCATCAAGTAATGCCTCCACTTTTTGAGTGACTGTACTAGAGCATACATCTCCAAATCATATGATGAGTATCTCTTCTTTGCATCATTTAGTTTCTCACTAAAAAATGCAATAGGCCTACCTTCTTGACTGAGTACTGCCCCAATTGCCATGTGGCTTGCATCACATTCTACCTGAAAAATCTTGTTGAAGTCAGGAAGTGCAAGGACTGGCTGCTCTGCCACCTTCTTCTTCAATGTTTCAAATGAATCATCTGCCTCCTTTGTCCAAGTGAATCTGCACTTCTGTCCTCCTTTTATGGTGTCAAGCATGGGTGCACAAACATGACTAAATCCCTTTATAAACTTCCTATAGAAGGTTGCTAACCCATGGAAACTTCTAACATCATTCATAGTTCCAGGTGTTGGCCAAGACAATATGGCACTTACCTTCTCTTGATCCATTTTCAGTTTTCCCTGTGAGATGATAAAACCCAAATATATGATCTCCTCCTGCATGAACAAACACTTCTCCAAATTGATCATTAGCTATTCTTCATGTAACCTTTTGAGGACTAGGTCTATATGTTTGAGGTGCTCTTCCCTTGTATTACTGAAAATTAGGATGTCATCTAGATATCCTATGACAAATTTACCTATGTATTCCCTCAAGACCTCATTCATCAACCTCATAAAATTACTAGGGGCATTGGATAAACCAAAAGGCATGACCTTCCACTCATATAACCCCTCATTGGTCTTGAATGCAGTTTTCCATTAATCTCCTGGCCTAATCCTAATCTGATGATAGCCACTCTTTAGATCTATTTTTGTGAAATATTTAGCACCCCCTAAGCAATCAAGCAAATCTTCTATCCTAGGGATTGGAAACCTATACCTGATTGTTATTTTGTTGATAGCCCTTGAATCAGTACAAAGTCTCCAAGTGCCTTCCTTCTTCAATGCTAGGACAGCTGGTACTACACATGGGCTTAAACTCTTGCCAATTAGGCCTGTCTCCAACAACTCCTCAATCTACCTTGTTACCTCTGCATTCTATTTTGGGGTAAGCTTGTATGCTGCTTTATTTGGAAGTGTAGATCCTGGGATTAGATCTATGCAATGGCTAATGTCCCTTATAGGTGGTAGGGACCTTGGCATTCCATCAGAGATGATGCCTTTGTACTTGTCTAATAACTCTTGGACAGTAGGATCTATGAACCTTTGCCTTTTCTCTCACTTGACTTCTTGCTGCTGCTCCTTATTCACTTTTATGCATGGAATTAGAGCATATGCAACTGCACCTTCTTCCACTATCTCTTTCATGAATTGTTTGCCTTCTACCATCATCACCTTAACTTCTTTCCCTTTTGATTCCTCCTCATTCTCCATCAATGGTAGCAACTCTATCACCTTACCATCCTTGGTAATTGAATATGTGTTTCTAACTCCATCATGGTGTGCTTTCAAGTCATATTGCCATGGTCTTCCAAATAGGAGATGGCAAGCATCCATCTTGGTAATGTCAAACAATAATCTGTCCTTGTATGTTCCAATCTAAAATTCTACCCAAGCCTGCTCTTCCACAACTATTTGCTGACCTTGAGTAAGCCATGAGACTTTGTATAGGCATGGATGTGGCAATCTTCTAAGCTTAAGCTTTTCTACCATTTCACTGGATACAAAATTTTTAGTAGATCCAGAGTCAATCAGAACTTTACATACCTTTCCTCCTGCCTTGCAAGTAGTTCTGAAGAGAGATTTCCTCTGTGGGGGCTCTTTGCCAGGCACCTTCATGGTGGTCATTGTTCTCCTCATCATCAAAGCTTCTCCTCTCTCAAGATACCCATAACTGTCAGGAGCATTCACACTTGGAAAAGTGTTTGAGCTTGTTACACTTTGATAATTAGATTCTTGGATCAGATTTGTCCTCCTTTCTCCCATTGTACTTGTTGCCTTATCTGGATATCTACTGGCTATGTGGCCTTCTTGATTGCAATTGTAACATCTGAGAGGTCCTCTACCTTGAGATCTCCCTCTAAATGGTGGTCTTCTGCCCCTAAAATTTTCTCTTTGATTATAACTTCCTCCTTGAGTTTGACTGATGTCTCCTTTGCTGCTCTCTTGATTTGATTCACCTTGGTATCCAAATCCATTTCCTCTGCCTCTGAAAAGACTTCTTCCCCCTCTTTACTGTCTCCCTCTTCCTCTACTGTTCTGCTCTTGTCTTCTCTTTAATTTCTCTTCCACCTTGAGTGCCAATTGGTAGCACTTTTGGACTGTATCTGGGCTATGCAAATTTAAATCTTCTTGGATGTTAAACCTCAATCCATTGAGGTACCTTGCGACCTTCTCGTCCTCACCCTCCTTTACCTTTGCCTTTACACAGAGTTTCATGAATTCTTCAGTGTATGAACTGACATCTAACTCCTTCTGCTTTAAGTTTTGTTTCCTCTTCTGTAATTGGATGTTGTAATCCAATGGAACATAGGCTTCCTTCACTAAAGCCATCATTTTCTTCCAAGTGGCAACTCTATTCTTTCCCTCTTTCACCCTTTCATCTTGGGTGAAAGTCCACCAAGTTAGTGCAACCCCTTTCATTTTGGATTGTGCCATCTTCACCCTTTGATGGTCTGGTATCTCCTCAGTCTCAAAGAAATTATTCAAGGAGTCTATCCACTCCATTATTGAATCCAGATCCATTTTGCCTGCAAACATGGGTAGGTCTAGTTTCATATCCACGGTCCTTCTCTCCATGGATTTGAGGGCATTGAGCAAGGGTCTCTGGTCTATAGGAACCTCCATCTCTTCCTACCTAGGGATCCTCTCTTCATCCCCGTCTTCTTCATCACCAGAATTTTCTTCTCCCTTCTCTACTTTTTCCCTCAACTTCTCCAACTCATTTCTCAAGGCCTGATTATGAGCCCTAATGACTTTGCTCTCTACCAATTGTTTCTTCACTAGAACAACCAACTTAGCATTGGTTATCTTCTCTGGGTACTCTTCTGACCCTTCTCCTTCTGACATCTTGTCTTTTTCTTCTACCCAAAGGATACTCCTTTTCTCTGATACCACTTGATGCAGAGCCCGCAAAGAAGCGGTGAAAATAGATTAAAAACCTAGAACTATTGTTGTGGTTGAACCTTTGAACCACTTGAAACCTCCAAGTTCATTGGACCCATGAACCCGTCGAACCAAATGAACCGTTGAACCTCCAACTATCGGTTCAATGTACTTCCATCACACAGTCTTAACATTGTCAGCAACTATCAGTTGAACTATTGAATCGTTGAACCGTTGAACTGGTTCAACCATTGGTTCAACTATCAACAACCCTTATTACTATCGGCGATGAATCTGCTACACCCGTTGAACCATTGAACCGGTTCAATCGTCGGTTCAACTATCGGCAATACATGCTCTTCGGCCAACTCTAAATTTCTCCCTCCGATATCTACTTACTCCAATGAACCAACGAACCTATTGAACCTTTGAACCTTGAATTGGTTCAACCATAGGTTGAACCAAATGTTTTCCAACCTGATACTCTCAACTTCGAATATGCACTGCTTAACCTTCTATTCACCAGTCACCAAATGAATCTTCATACACTTTGACCGATACAGCCGGTCGACACTTATATCCGCAGAAGGTGAACTTCCATCACACTCTCATCGAATTGTATATTTGCATACAGTTGTGATATACACAGGAAATATACCTCTAGTGAAATAACACCAAAATCTAACGCTGAGGACATCCTCTGCAACCAAACTCGCAGTCTATAGTCTGTTGAGTCCTAGCACATAGAGATGCTAGGCTCTCTACTACAAAAACTTTTCCAGAGATTGGATCCTCTGTTCCATTCTGCCAGAAACATAAACAAAAGGAAAACAAAGTAGAAAACTATGTACATAATCCATTCCACTAATTTCATAAGAATCCACCAATGGAATGGTCTCAATCAGGCATCTTCGACAACAAAAAATTAGATTATATACAGAACACTTTGACACAGAAAGTATACGTAGAGCAATTCGATACACAGGAAATTTACACAGAACACAGAACTTGTAAAAAGGAACTAACAGAATTTTCTATTCCTCCCTCCAATTTCATCCCCACCTTTTTCTTCTTTCCAGAAAAAATGTTTATATCTCTCTCCATTCAGTTCTAACTCGAACACAAGAAGTTGGAGTCGTTACAACTTCCAACCGGAATACCAAAAATCTAACTGATTATACAACACATGTTTGCATGCAACATGATGTGAACACATTAACAAGACACCTAAACATAACACACTTGATTTAAACATCCACATACCCCAATTACCCAAGATGTTCAAATTGGCTTATCAGGATGCCAAATTTGTAACATTGGTTCACATGATGGGGTTTTATTACAAACATGAAATCACAACACAAGTCCCACAGGACAACACAAACAAACATAGAAATGCATAAAATATGATAACACATTAATACCTTAGTCTTCTCCCTCTGATGTATATTTGGCTTGTTGAAGGGGTGCTCCTGCACCACTTGAATTTGTTGTTTGAGGGATAATCCTTCTTCCCTTTTGTATGAATTTCTCCTCTATCTTTACTGCATATTTGAAGGTGGTACCCAAGGTCTCAATATGTAAGAAATCCATTTCTGTCTAGATATACCAATGAAGCCCACTGTGATACTTCAATACCAGATGCTTTTCTGTGTCATGGATTCCCAATTTTACAGAAAGTGCATGAAATGTATTTGTATAATCTTGAACAGATTGGTCCCTCTTTTGTCAAAGTAATTGCCACTGTATGTACTTCTCCCCATATGAATCTTCAGGGTAGTATTCCTCCTTAATGTATTCCATAAATTCTCCCCATGTGAGATTGTCATCCTCTAACGTTTCAAATCCTTGGTTGTCAAGGCCATCATCCCTAGCTAGTAGTCTATTCTCCCAAGATTGTTTCACATGTTCCTCAGCTTTGAGGAGTGCAAAGGTTATTTTTTCAACATCTGTGAAGTGGTTTACAGAAAAATATTTCTCTAATTTTGATAGCCAATCATCAACAACATCTGCATTAATTTTTCCTTCAAAATTTGGAATGTCAAAATTTACTTGTACCTTGAATGGGGTGTGACCATGAAATGGTGCTCCAGATGCACCTTTTGGTTGCAGATTTCATTGGAGAATTCAAGAGAATTCAGTCATCATATCCTCATGTTACTTTGCCAAAGATTCTTGTACTAGCTCCTTGAAAGGGTCAAATCCATCTCCTTGTTCTCCCATCTTCGGTCGTGTACGTCTCAAGGGTAGGTAATCTAATGGGTCTCTTGTCTGCAATCCCAACCTTGCATAACCAGACCATGTATGATGTGACATACATGAGTAAACCACTTTGATACCACTGATCTAAATTTTAAAGGAGAATTCTGATAACAATACCTAGCGCTGAGCCTGTGGTATTGTGAAAATAAACAAAATGCTCAATGTGCAGAACTTGTAAGAAGTTGCAGCCAACCAAAGAGGATTTCTTATTGCATCAAAAGTTGGATATATACAATTTGAAAGAATGTGAAAGGTCACCTTACCCATAGAATTTGAAATGGATAGTTGGAAGGTGACAAAACTACTAAAATTTAAATTTTCAATTTTTTCAAAATTTCAAAAAAACTACTAAATTTTGGACCCCACTAGGCAGGGTCATAACTTCTAGCCAGCTAGTCAAAATTTAGACATTTCAAACTCATTGGAAAGATCTCTTGAAGAGCTAGATTGAGTTGCATCGAGCCATGCATGTGGCTACCGCTCAAAGCAACTGTTGAAAGTCTTGACCCTAAATTCCACTCTGAAGGCCTCTGAAAATGCCAATTACTAGGATGTAGACAAAACTGGAAAACAAATACTGAAAAACTAGAATATAGTTGCCTGAACAAATGCCACCCTAATGCTTTTAAATCTCTGTGGGATCACTCAACCCCAAATAATGCCCCTAATCCCTAACCCCTAACCCATAACCCCTAAACCCTAAACCTAAGCAACCCTAAACCTCTATCTCCCTATAATATGTCCCTTATCTCCCTCTCTAGCTATCATCCCTCTACCTCTCAATCTCTCTCCCTATCTCTCTAGACATCTCACTCACTCTCTATCTCCCTATCTCTTGCTCGACTGTGATCTCCTCTATCATCTCTCCCAATCTATCTGCTCTCTCTCAACTCTACATACCTATCTATCTATCCCTATCTCTTGCCTTTCTCTATATCTCCCTATCTCTCTATGCATCTCTCTAGTGATCACTCTCTATCTCCCTATCTCTCCCCTATGTCTCCTCTATCTCTCCCTATGATTTGTCTCCTCTCTATCTCTCTCTACCTATCCATCTCTCCCTATCTTTCTATCTCTTGCCTCTCTCGGCCCCCTATCATTCCTATATATATCATTAATCAACAAGCATGGAAAACTTATAGGACTCTCTCTCTCTCTCACTTCGTCTTTGTCTCTATCTATCTCCCTTATCAACAAAGCAAATGGAAACAAGAATACTAGGACATGAAAAGAGGGATGAGGATATAAATTTCAGCCAGATGAAATGGAAACAAGTTGATAAAACTAAAGTTCATTGGATGGGTAGATCGAATGATAAGAGGAGAGGTGGAAGATAGTAAAATAGGGGAAAATCGGTGCAGGGATCTAAAGGGAAATTGGAAAGGAAAAGGAAAACTAGGAAAGCTAGGAAAAGGATTTAACCAGCAAAGAGCTGGTAGATAATATATAGGTCAGAGACAGAGAGTTGCTTGGGGTTAGCAGTCAGGGTTTAGGGGCATTATTTAGCATTTATTAGTTTAGCATTGCTCAAGTTTAGGGTTTAGATTTTACTAGGGTTTAGGGTTTATGGTTTAGGGGCATTATTTAATTAGGGTACTTTAGTGTTTATGGTTTAGGGGTTAAGGTTTAGAGGTTTAGGGTTTAGTGTTTAGAGAGAGAGGACTAATAGGGAGATATAGACAGTGAGGGACATGGCCAGAGACATAGGGCCAGGAGAGATATTGAGAGGTAGAGGAATGATAGAGATAGGGCTAGATATGGAGATAGAGATTTAGGGTTGCTTGGGTTTAGTACTGTTTAGGGTTTAGGGTTTATGGCGAGTCAGGGCCGGGTTAGGGCTTGGGCATTATTTAGGGTTTATGGTTTAAGGGTTAGGGGTTAGGGTTTAGGTTTATTAGGGGCATTATTTAGGGTTTAGTACAGATCTTCAAGGATCTAGATAGTGTGGCTATACACATTGCTACACATGTTGGTGGCTAGTTAGACACATGGAACATCAACAACCACATGTTATGCTTCCATACATGTGTGCCACCTAATGACATTTGTACTACAAAACATGATCATATAATTGGCACTGTATGCATGTGACACATGGTCATGATGTCCACGTGTTGGAACCAAAATTTTCATGAAAGTTTTGAGTGTTTTATTTGTGTATCCATGACTCCCACTCTTATTTTTCCATAATAAATCATGTTATTACCATTCATAAAGTCATCTTTGCTTTTTACCATGATACCGCTATCATAGTGGCTAGCCTTCATAATACCCATATCATACCTCCTTACTGCAAAACATTCTCAAATAGCCCATGATATGATGGTAAGAAGAGTTAATACTATACATTATGCACTATACCGCTATACCTCGAGGGGCCAAAACCTAACCTATGGTAGTACGGTAATCAAGCCATTGGGTTATTTAAAGTGCATACCAATCACATCAACATCAAAATATGAAGATTTAAGCTCAACATGAAGATTTGAATTGTGCAAATTTATGAGCTAGAAGTAAATGCGTCTTGGTCTTGAAAATACACAAAACAAATTAAGATTTCTCACTCATAGTAGTGGAAGACAAATTACACAGGAGCTCAAACAATGGGAGTAAAGAGAATTCTTCAAGGTGATTTTTCTGGGTAAGCTCTGCTCATCATTTCTTGTGAATTTCATAAAATGGCACCTAAAAAGACTAAGGTAGGAACTGAGAAGGATGAAGCCAAAACTAGAAAGTCTTCATTGCAATCCTACTTTCATTGTTGCCTGGATCAATTGACAAAGGTTCTAAAAAGGTTTTTAGAGACTTAGTTCAAGGCTATAGGGACCCCTGTATACATATGTCAGGATGGAATCTCTACTGGTACTTTTATATAAAAAGGAATGAACAGGAACCAACATCAAACCCATGGGCCCTAGATTTGGCTAAATTAATTATTTCCAACATTTTCATTGACGTTGATCTGATTAAAGCCCTTGCCGACAATTACCATGCCCCAACCAAAACTATGAGGCTTTCAAATGGTGAGTGCTTAGTGGATATCAGTAGAGATGCCATTATCAAATGTTTCAACCTCAATAAACAAGTTGTAACAAAGGTGAACTTAGTGAAACTTGAGAAAGAATATAAGAGGTTGATGAGAACATATCAAAGTGATGAGCTCCCTTTACACATGAAGAGGGGTGATGATAACAAAAACCTCTCTATTATGTCTTCCAAAATGGAACCTTTCCAAGTTTATTTCAAGAATACCTATTATGCGTTGTGTCATGTTTTAGGGATAGATGCAGAGGAGAAAATGCAAATAGGGTTGATGAGAATGGCTATGATAATTCAACATTCTGAGTCAAATTTAGAATTTGATTTTGCATCTGTGATTGAAGAACAAATACATGAAGGTTTGCTACAAGTTAGGGAAGCCAAGGCCCCTATTACTTTCAGAAAATATTCTTTATTGTGTCACTTAATTATGTATCAGAATGAAATGAAGTGGACTACAAGGATGCAATTGTGTACACAAGAAAGAGGAGTTAGACTCCCTGTGTAAAACTAGTGCTACATTTGGGATAGAAGGTGTACAAAAAGTGATTTTGTAGTGTTTCGAGATGATTTTGTTGTCAGATTGGTTGTTGCTCTTGGTTATGCAACACCAAGAATGCCTGAGTCATTGATGAAGGTAATGAGGCCTGTACAGTATGGGATAGACCAAGGCTATACTCATAATTATGCTGATTGGTTTCTTATGCCACAACACACTATTATCAAAGCATATGGGTACAACCAAGCACCACACATTTTACCTAAGTTTGTACCTACAAGAGTGTGTTTCCTAGAGTTTATGTGGCAGATGCTTTGGATGGAACATGACTTGATGAGAAATTAGAGGAAAGGCACATTTTTTCTTGACTTGACTATGTTTGAAGAGCTGGCCATTGGGTCAGATATGCTCGAAGAAGTGCAGAGGTTTATAAGGGTCAATTACTCCCTCAAACTTGGAACAGAAAGAGTATGTGACCCAGAGGGTCACATCAATATGATCAGAAGAACCCTATTGATGAAGAAGGCTATTTCACATGAATTTCATTCTCAAGGGGATGTTATAAGGAATTTGGTGTATTTTGTTGATGTAATGCAGACCAAAAAAAGGTGGAATGTAATGATTAGGTGGGAAAATCAGAAGAAGGAAAAAGATAGAAGCTTCAAAGGCTTTTTTGCAGATGAACCCAACCTTCTAAAAAGAATGCAAATGATTTTGAGTAAATTTGATGAATTATACAAAATGGCCTAAGATGAGGGACTCATTCCATTACCCACACCCCACCAACCACCACATGAAACATCCACATCTTAGATATCACCCCCATCACCTACATGTCCATCCCCTCCATCTCCCACTCATGAGCCACATGCCAAAAAATAGAAGATGGAGCCATTACTAGAATATGATTCAAGTGATGATGAAGAACAAGAAGTAGTCTTGGCCTTGATTGAACTAAAAGAGGCAACGAAATAACAAAAAATTCAAAAGCCTCATGATCCAAAGGTTAGGTTGTTAGAGGAGGGAACTGATGAGATTCAAGAGGATGAGAGGGTAGTGGCTTCTCTGAGATTCATAGAGGATGATAATTTTATACACAACAATGAGTTCAAAGATTTTTGGATCAAAATGAAAATGAAACAATTTGATGAAAAGTTGAAGATTAATCTTATACGATCTAATGAGTCAAACTAGGCTAAGATCCAAGCTCAAACATTTATAGAATTAAATATTGATAATATTAATGTCACTCCCTAGAAGGCAAGATAAATGGTGTTGAAAAGTGATATGTTGATTATACCAGGGATGGAGTTGTCCAAAATGTTTCTTTTAGATCAGATCAGAGCACAAGATGACCCCATGTTAGTTGCAGAATTTGATTCAGAGGAAGGTGTCTCAAGAGTAGGGTATAACCCTACTACCCAAGCACTTGACTTATAGACAAAGTAGAAGAACACAAGGAAGCCTCAGCTCCTTGATGTAGTACAAGAAATGAGGGGGTTAGCCATGATTAGAACTATGAGAGACACAACTCCTACTGAAGCTGCCACCATAACCATGCACTCTGCAATGTTCACTAGAGATGTGGTAGAAAACATGGAAAAGAAAATTAATGAATACGAGAAAAGGTTAAAGTTATCTAATGATGAGGTGAACAAATTGTTCATTGAGAATAGAAATTTGAAATAGCAGTTGCAACAAGCCACCACAGTAAGGGGAGATGAATTAATTATCTATCACTGACCAGTCCATATAGAGGATACCCAGATCCAACAAATGAAAGAGGAAATTGATAAGCTGAAAAAGCATAATGAGGATGATGTCAAAAATTGCATCATAGAGATCCTAGGTAGGCTATTAAAGCATAGAGTTGATATATTGAAAGACAAAATAAATGGGGTGCATGAATAATTCAGCAATCTGATCAAAGCTCTGGAGTAGATAAACATTAATTCTTCCATTCTTGAAAAGCTTCAAAAGAGATGGCAACCTACCTTCTACACATTGACTACTTTATGCAAAGCCACACATAGAGATCTAGATGCTCCATCAAAGCTCAAGGCTACACAAGAAATGGTGAAAAGCATAATTAAGGAGTATTAGTATTTGGTAGATACAAAAAAGAAAGTGGAAGGTAAGAGGAGTACATTTGACTCCATCAAATGCCATTTCAGCCCATCAATCCTCAAAGATGATAACCAAATGAAGGGTGTAGATGAATGGAGAGAAGATTTTGATTAGATGATTCCTAAATGTTTGGCACATGTACAGAATGATGGGGAAATTAAACTCATCAAGTTCCATACTCTGCTCGATGGAATTATCATGTTGGACAATGGATACACAAAGTTTGTGGTGGACATAAAGAACCTCTTGGACAATAGATGGAAAAGCCATCTTCTAAGCTTTGTAGCCACACAGGAATTTAAGTGGCCTAGTGATCTAAAAATAAGTGAATAGCAGGAAACATATTTGGGTCTTGAAGAGGATTGAATTTGAAGAGGAGATACCACACCAGAAAATAGAATGCCTTGCTCAGACCTTGGATGGTCACAGGTTTCTATTCGGTGAATAACGGATTGGTCTTTCTAATTAAAAATATTTTCTTAAATCTTGTTAGTTTAAAAGTGTTTTCTTAATAGTTATTAATAGTTATGTCCTTTCTATTGTAACAGGTCTGAAGCTTGTTTGCCTCTTCTATAAAAAGAGAGACCAAGACCCGATAAAAAAAGGGGAGAGAGAGGAGAAGGTAGTAGTAGTAGATAGTAGAAAAGCTCCATAATATTTACAAAACTCAGAGACCATGTTGGAAGCATAATTGTGAAGAAGTTAATGGAAACTCTCTGATTATATAGCACCGTATTGGTATCAATTGTTTGTTGAATTTATTCAATTATTTGCTTGTCTCCATTTTAGTGCTTCCTTATTATTAAAATTGATATATCAAGTATATACTCAGTTTATCAATGCACATTTGCTATATTTGTGTGATATGATTAATTGGTTTCCTCAAAGGAATTAAATCCTTCTAGTCAATCATAGTAATCTGGGAGCATTAACTGGATCAGTAAGAAGAACCACATAATTAGGGTTGGCATTCTATCTCCAAGTTGATATCATCTATTGTTCTTGTTTGATTTATTCAATTGGTTCCTTCAAGTAGGGATTAAAAATCCTTTTGATAAATTACAAGTAACCTAGTTGTATCAGTTGGATTATTAATAAAAGTTTGTCAATTATTTCCATGCACGTTGATACAAGTTATTAACCTATATTAGTGTGCCAGTTAGAATTACTACCAAATATAAGCCACTCATCTTAGATTTTCATTTGACTCCATTTACCCAACAAGGCATTGGTCTCACCCATTTCATTTTACTTAAAAATTTCAATCTATTAAACATAGGATTTACCTTGATATTGCTTATACAATTTATACCAAATTAGAACTATATCTTTCCATTTCTAATTGCCATTGTGGATAGATTTCTAGATTAGGAAACACACAGTTTAAGTCTGCCTCATTTACATAGATATATCAATTGTTTGTTGAAGTTATTCAATTATTTGGTTGTCTCCATTTTAGTGCTTCCTTATTATTAAAATTGATATATCAAGTATATACTTAATTTATCAATGCACATTTGTTGTATTTGTGTGATATGATTAATTGGTTTCCTCAAAGGAATTAAATCCTTATAGTCAATCACAGTAATTTGGGAGTATCAATTAGATCAGTAAGAAGAACCACTTAATTGGGGTTGGCATTCTGTCTCCAAGTTGATATCATCTACTGTTCTTGTATGATTTATTCAATTGGTTCCTTCAAGTAGGGATTAAAAATCCTTTTGATAAATTACAAGTAACCTAGTTGTGTTAGTTGGATTATTAAGAAAAGTCTGTCAATTATTTCCTTGCACGTTTATACAAGTTATTAACCAATATTAGTGTGCCAAACAGTTAGAATTACTACCAAGTATAAGGTACTCATCTCAGATTTTCATTTGACTCCATTTACCCAACAAGGCATTGGTCTCATCTGTTTCATTTTACTTAAAACTTTCTATCAATTAAACATAGGATTTACCTTGATATTGCTTATACAATTTATACCAAATTAGAACTATATCTTTCTATTTCTAATTGCCATTGTGGATAGATTGCTAGATTAGGAAACACACAGTTTAAGTCTACCTCATTTACATAGATATATCAATTGTTTGTTGAAGTTATTCAATTATTTGGTTGTCTCCATTTTAGTGCTTCCTTATTATTAAAATTGATATATCAAGTATATACTTAGTTTATCAATGTACATTTCTTGTATTTCTATGATATGATTAATTGATTTCCTTAAAGGAATTAAATCCTTCTAGTCAATCACAGTAATATGGGAGTATTAATTGGATCAGTAAGAAGAACCACTTAATTAGGGTTGGTATTCTATCTCCAAGTTGATATCATCTACTGTTCTTTGTTGACAAAGTTTGAAATCTAATAACATAATCATGATTGCACTCATTAATTTGATCCTTGTTTGATGCTCTCCTATTCCTAATTCAATCTATCTTAATAGTGAAGGAAATAAATACATGGGCAACCCATAGAGAAATTTGTCATCAATTTTGTTCCTCAAAATTGTCTCATGATATGGTGAAGGAAAAAATTACCAAAGATAAATTGTGATCATTATTCATCCACCCAAAAACTAATGCACTGTTAGAAATGTAGACACCTAAATCTTACCATGGCCTAAGATCACACCAAATCTATTCCACATCTCCTCTTGCAATTTTAATTAAATAAATCATATTTATTTAATTAACCACTTTAATCATTCCTCCTAATATCAGTTTAATAAGTCACGCTATTTAATTAATAAATCTAACCATTCTTCTGACATTAATTAAATATTAACCCTTCCTCTAAAGTCTCATCCTTAATTAAATAAATCCACATTTATTTAATTAAATCAATCACCCCAAAGATTCCCCCACAACTAAATAAATACATATATATCATGGCCATTGTGAAACAATCTTGACTATTTTTTACTATATGAGTGTTTTTGTTTATTACTACTGTCCTACAGGTTAATTGATTATCTTTTGCGGTTATGCGGGAACAAGAGGATTGAAATATGACACATACCGCATTCCTGCAAAGCATAAAAGAATAGTCTACGGCTTGGTGATAGGAAGCGGTTGATATGAAGAAGCTACTGCTACCCCGTGGACAGTTCATCTGACGCTTGCGGCTTGGCAGTGTTAGTCTCTTCCCACGGTCCCACGGAGGTTTGAAAAGTAACCAGCAGCATTGCAGTAATAACACTTACTACGTGCCCTCAAGGGTTTCAACTGAGGCTCACGATAGAGCGGCAAGAGGATAATGTAATTAGTTTTCACCCCTACCGTCCTGCGACAATTATTCATAACATTTGCAGTTGGGCGGTAAATAGAAGGACATCTGGCTAAAAATGAAAATGAAAGTATAATGAAAAAGTTGCAATAAATAAAATGGGTGTTGATGAAACACAACATGATCAAATCATTACATAAACTTTCAAAGAATTGAAAGAAGATGAAATTGATGTGAGTCCAGAGGAAGCAAGACAAATGGTGTTAAAACGTAATATGCTCATCATCCCTACATTGAAAAGTAATATGTAAGCAAATGTTGAATCTTTTACTATATTCAAGCTTAAATTTATTCCTTTCATATTGATAGAAGAAGAGAAAATCAAAAGTCTTGACACATGGAAGATGGAATTTGGCCAAACAGTATTCCAAGTTATGGATTTTTTGAAGAAGGATGGAGATGTCAGCATTCTCTGTTTAAACATGATATTGGACAAAGTAATTGTGTTGGATGTTGGGTATGCAAAATTTGTGATGGATGTTAGAGCTTTGCTTGATAAAAGATGGAAAGATCACCAGGAGAACTTGCTTCAGATTCAGGTATACCAATGGCCTGGTGATTTTACAATATTATATAAATGGGAGGAGAAATATCTTAGAGATGAATCATCAACAACATAGGTTGAGGTGTAGAAGAGCAATGAGCCATATGATGGTGTTAAATACAACCACCACATATTGAATGCTCTATTTTTGTCTCTTTATGTTTTCTTCATGTTTTCAAAATGTATTCAAATATATTTGAAAATCTAAATTGGACTTATAAAAGACAAATATTGTAATATCAAGGGTTAAGAATATAAAGAGCCATTTTGAATGTGAAAGGTTTGAAGCTTGTTACTTCCTTTATAAAAGGAAACCAAGACCTTATGGCTCGGAATCTATCTGGGATTTTGATTTTTTGAAAGAGACATTGCACCGCTTGTACTTTGAAGAAAATCAATATAAAAGCTACTATTCTCTGGTGGTCAACTTTTGGTTATCATTTGTTTGTTGAATTGGATTGCTAATAATTTATCTAGTTGTCTCCAATTTACTTTTTCCTTGTTATTCAAATCAAAAGAGACCCCTGCATTCACATTACAAAAGAGGATAGGTGATATTTATCAAACTAAAATTATAAAGTAATAAGTTATATCTCAAAAGATGTTTATATTATTTAAAAATGAAGGAATGATATTCTACTGTAGAACATTTTGACACCTTTAATATGATTTTGAGTCAAATAGGTTCAATAAATGTTAAACTTGATGAGCAAGGTTTAAATATTTATAGAAAACATTAATCCAAATCATATGCCATATTGGGTTAAGTGAAGTGGATGATTTAATTAACAAAATTACATAAGCTCCTTAATCTATTTTGAAGTCACTAGCAAACTTGAAAGTAAATTGTCATTGGTGAAACAAGGTAACACCCACTATTTAAGGAACTTGATGAGCTTATCCTTTGACCTATATCACTTAATACTTCCATCACATAAGGATTATCCATTAACAAGTTATGAAGAACATCAATCAATCCATTTAATTAACATTATTGCCAACAGTTCATACCAAAGATTGAACAATTTAAAGATATTACAATAGGTAATTTGTCAACAATTGAAAAATCCATTTAATTAACATTATTGCCAACAATTTAATCATCCTTTTTTAAACATGGATTGCAAATAATTCTAAAAATTTAGAAGTCTTGGTCATTAAGTTTATTGTCTGTTACAATGTCATCCAATGTGTCATTATCAATGTTCATATGTTCTTTCAAGTATTTAATATTATCAACATCCTCATCTTGACCTTCATCATCTTCATCATCATTGAAATATGACTATAGACCATCTATATTGTTACCAGATGTATTTGGATCATCATTTTGTATACCATCCATATTGTTGTCTTCCATAACATCATCCAACACTGGATTGTTGTCTTCTTGTTCCTTAACATAACCATTTCAACATCATCATGGATGTCAATTTCTTCGATGTTCTCTAAGCCCTCTCTCTCATTTTGTTGGCCATCATTGTTTTGCTCAGTATCCACCAATGCATCATCAAATACATGCCTTAATCTTAGATCATAATGTATGACAAATATCCATTTTGGGTCCAAAATATCTTCATAGAAAAATACCTGCACATGAACGACATACATATATTAGATGTATGGTCTAACAATTTTATTGATTAATAAACACATGTATATATTCACAATAAACTATGAATTAATAGATTAATGATCACTACCACTTCTTGTTTGAGTTAAAGAAATACATGCTCACAATAAATTGGTAGAACATACGGCTCCTTATCCTCCGGTAGGAAACATGAGCAATCTATAGAAAACAATCCACTATGGGTATCATGTCTTCGTGTCCTCTCAAATGCTTCATACCATCTACACTTAAAAATACATTTAAAAGAGTAGTAATCCAACTCAATAATTTCTTGTATTTTCCCAACATATTGTAGATTCTTTTCAATTATATTCTTATCTTTTGAGCTTGATCGACTGGATTGCTTGAAGTCAACCATGATGCCACAATCGAAGGATCGTCTCTTTACATCTACTCTTTCTACATGATAATGTCAACCATATGCCCACATTGTTGGATATTTCCTCACCTGTGAAAGACCATTTATTTCAGTGAAAACAAATATAATGATGAATATTAAAATAGTTAATAGTGTCAAAGCTGTAAGGAAACAACATTTTGTAAAAATCCAACTGTACCTTTCTTTCACATCCTCTAGACATGTTGATTTCATCTTTTGTTATGTTTGAATTTGAATTTGTTCAGTAACCCATTCTAGTGTGTAATATTTGCCCCATTCCCCAAGAAGATCAGTGGGAAGTGGAGTATTCCTTGGGTTTGATCTCTTAAATTGTCTCCTTGCTTCTAACACTTCTCTCTTTTTATCATACAAATCAATCCATTTGTTCATAAAGTCCATGTGGTACATAATGAACTTGTTGAGTATAGCACTTTCGTCTACACCTATTACATGTCAACATGTTTATTTAAAACTCCAAATGTCATGATGTTAATTTGACAAATAAATTACAGAGTAAATTAATGATTGCAAGAAAAAAAACCACACTGATCATGAATTTACTTATTAATTTCTACTTGAACACCATTAGACTGTGGTTTTTGTCCATCAATAATATATGATGCTCGTTCTTCATCCTAGAAGCATGGCCCATCTTCAAAATCCTTAACAAGGAATTCACACAGGAAGGAAAAATCTTCATTCAATACATACCCTTCAGCCATGCAACCCTCTGGATGTGCCTTTTGTCGAACATATCTTTTTAGAGTTTTCATATACCTCTCAAAGAAAAACATCCACCTCATTGATACGACACCCGCCAATTCAATGTCATCAACTAGGTGTATAGGTAAATGGACTTGTAGGTCCATGAAACTTGTAGGGAGCTCCTTCTCAAATACACATACAATTTCTTCCATTTTGGCACTTCACATTCGTGGATCTCCTTGGAGGTCACCCACCTAATATAAGAATAGTAAATTAGTATGAACCTTTAGTCAAAAATTAAAATGCAATATAATATATCTATGTCTCTCACACATTAACCGCATACCTTGTAAATGCTGATAATCAACTTATGGCATTCCTTAAGTCAACTGTAAGACATGAATTCCCTTAATTGCCAATGGCATGATATGCTATGAAACACATTTATGAAAAGTCATTAGTAATTTTTTCTCACACAACATAACGATATCAAAATATATTTAGTACTTTATCAATGTTACGAGTAAATGTTAAATGATGATATATAATACCTTCATAAAATTATGAAAATCATGTGTTTTAAATCCCGTGATATGTCCATCAATTGTAAAAGCTTTAGCCAATGATGACCCATAGCCAGTAGGTGTCCTTATTGAACAGATGACATTTTTTAGTTGGTCTAGCTCTTTTTTTTTCAAAATCCATGGAGCTTCTGAATATGTTTCATTTTCCATTTTTGGCCACAAATGTTTTCTATCAATTTTGGTATGCGAAAGAGCAATATCTCTCCTCGAAGACAAGGTGTCCTTCTCTTTGCCTGATATATGTTGAAATATAGAATCTGGGACATTTTTGAAGACGTGCATAGGATCTAACAGGTGAGATATTAATAGATCCTTCTAGTAAGGGAGCTCATAAAATATGGATTTCCTTTTCATTCCTTCTGGCATATTAATTACAACTTGTTCTAGTTCTTCAATTGAATCACCCCGATCAAAAAACTCCTCCTAACCTTTCAATTCAGCATCTTCATACTTCTTAAGCCAATCACCTGGACCCATAATCATGGGAGGGCCTCTATTTTCAACTTTTCCATCAAATTGATTCTTCAAGCGATTTCTAAACTTATGATCTAGTAGTAGAAAAACCCTATTGTTTACGTAAACAAATTTATGTAGATCTTTAGAATACCACCCTTGAAATTGTTCTGCACATCTTGGACATGCAAATATCCCCTTTGTTTGAAGCCCTGCAATTCAATAAGTAATGTTAATAACATAAAAAAAAGTATAAAACTAAGTATGAAAGTTGGGATGAAAATAAATTGAGTGTAAATACGTAAATATTGTATCTTACCAGAACAAACACCAAGTCCTGGGAAATCATGAATAGTCCAACATAGCACACCATACACCATGAAGGAACTATTTGATGGGGGATGTGATATGTCATGCATTCTTATGCCTTTCCATAGCAGTTGCATCTCATCAATAAAAGGCACAAGATAAACATCCATGTTTTTAACTTGATGTTTTCCTGGAACAATGAGAGTCAACATAAGGTGCTCCTTTCTAACACTCATCCATGGGGGAATATTGTATACTATCAATCCTACTAGCCAAACACTATAATTTGAGCTCAGGAAAGAGAATGGGCACACTCGATCAATTGCAAGACCAAATCTGATACTATGGGGTTCATCTTTGAATTTTCTTGGCCATTTTTCCTCTATGTGTTTCATTGCTTTAGACTCGGCTGGAATTCACATGAATCCATCTTTACTCCTATTCTTTGCATGTCAGTCCATCAATTGGGCAAGTAACTTGCAACGAAACATTCATTGAAGTCTAGGTATAATTGGCATGTGACGTAAAACCTTCTTTGGAACTGTAGGACATTGTACATCTGTACAATATCTCTTCTCTTTGCATAGAGGGCATACTACCTTGTTTTGATATTCATCTCTTTATAAAATGCAATCATTTTTACATGAATGAATTTGCTTATATTCAATCCCCAACTCAACCAATGACAGATGTGCCTCTCTGCAAGTTGATGGCAACACATTATCTTCAGGGAATATTTTAGTTTTTAGTGCCCTATAAGATTGCTAGAGATTAAATCAATTGAATTCTTTGACTTATGATGAACATGTTTGATATGTCAATCTATACTAGGACTATTTATATACAATATATGGTTTTAAAATCCCCTTAAAGAAATATAAACGAAGTTGATGAATGTTTACGAATTATGTACCCAATTGACAATTGCAAAGTAAGAAATAGATTTCAACTCACTTCAGTAGGGTAGTGAATCCTTTATTTGACCAACCAAATAGTGACTTGATTTCTAATAATATTAATGTGCATGCTAGTTTTGAGGTTCTACTTGCACCCGATTTGAACACGGGTGTCTTCACTGCTTGCTTGATGGAGTCTTTCAAGTTGTTATCATCAACATTACGTTGGTGGTAATTACCCCTACTATCATCATTACTATCAACCATATGATCATTATTGTCATCATTGTTTTCATCCCCAAAGAAATTTGTAAGCATTTCATTCAATCCTTCTTCATACACTACATTTTCACTATCATGATCATCATCATTAAGGCTAGGTGGCATGTCATCAGTGTATGCAGATCTCGTCAGCTCTTCAAATTTATTAGCTGATAGTATTCTCTTCAATAATGCTCTTTTTGCCTTGGAATTGTTTAAAGGATGGTTTGGATCATCCCATCCTAATCCTAATAACCCAGTTGGATCTTGGGTATTAGTACGTGTTTCATCAACATCTTCTACCTATCAACAAACACAATCATTATTTAATGTTTAGAAATAATTGGATAAATCATAAATGTATCAATTTCAAAGAAATATAACCAAATATGGCTTAAAAAATAAAAATATTGGTTGTATGAACATATATACAGAACATCCACAAACAACAATTTTCTCAAAGTATTCATCCCATGTACTATAGTCTTGACCAACCTCTTGTTCAGTGTAATCATTTGTTGTGTCTGCAGGATCCATTGTCATATCCTCTTTCACCCACTATTGTCTACGTGATTTAACAGTTTTAGGTCCGCGTCCACATACTTATATTTTTTGTTTTCTAGTTGAATGCTTAGGATCTGCATTTGCTCCAATCTCCATCTAAAATAATCAACAACATGTATTAATTTATGTCAAGATTGGATAATACATTATAAATTTCAATAATACTGTGAAAAAATATGGACATATCACAAAATGGCATCAGATCATTTTTTCCTAAGGAAATTGGATTTGAGTACCTAATTTCCCACTTCATCCATTGTGTCCTCATTTGATATGACACGATCTATTGCCATGGCCTCGTCTGACCCCTATAATACACAACATAGTAAATAATGTTTACTACACCAATTATATCATTTCAACGAATATGCTATCCAACACAAAACCTCACTTTAGTCATATATTTGACATATTGATATCATGTTTTGGCCATCCTAATTTTCAAACTTTTCCCTCAATCATAGAATCACATTTAATCATCATTCCTATGCATTTTCAACCAATAAGTTTGACCTCAGAGGCCTCGTGGACAAAAAAATGACTTTATCTCCTCTATGTTGTAGCATTTGTGATTTCACAAGCACCTTCCTCCTTTGGTTGAGGTTTCTTTCTCTTCTTACCGCTATTGTATTTGTAGATTCCATTGTCATATCTATTTCCACCCACTTTCCTCTGTACGATTTAGTAGTTCTATGTCGTCCACGTCCTCTCTCCATGGCCTCCTCTGGATCCTGCAATATACAACAATGACAATAGTCACATAACAACTATGCACCAAGAGAATATTCTTGAATTTATCTTGTTAATACACTCACTTTTCATAAGGACATAACCAAGGCATGCACTATCATGAGCCATAGGGACAACTTACTACACCATTCAAAACTTCATTTGAACTAGCTACTATCAATAATTCACATTATTGGGGAATGTCATGAAGAAAACACCATGCATAGGATTGTCATGGTCAAAGTGGAGAGGATTGTCTAGTCATTGCATGACTGTCATAATAGCTAGTGGGTTAGTTACCATGCTTCAACCTAAAATAGGTTAATGAGAACATAGAAATGAAAATCATAATAACATAAGCCCACTCCATAAGCTACCAATATAGTCCCAATATCATGTCATCATGATAGTAAGAGGAGAGTTGTTTGGTTTTTCCAAAGCCATATCACTTGTATAAGGATTGTCACCATAAGGATTGTCACCAACCATCTGTGTAAGGTCATAAAAGAGTGAGTCATTATTGAGCTAATCATAAGAGAAGCATGAAGTCAAAATGCTATCATGGAAACAAGATATAGTTACTTATTATAAGGACAATCCAAATTTGGTGAGGTTATGTTTTTATCAACTTCCAAGAAAAATACATCATTTTGCACTAATTAGCATTGAATTCCCAAATAGATTACATTTTTGGCCTAAAAGTTGGCACTAAAGTCAACGTTAACTACTCCAACTATAGCACCGACTACTAGATCAAAAAAAAATTTAAAAAATTCCCGCCTGCACATACCCCATAACAAAAAAAAAAAAAAAACAAAACTTTATTGATTTTTGGTGTTCATTTTTTGTTTGGAGATCGAGTGTTTGGGTTGGAGTCCTGCCTAAATTAATAAATGAGAAGTTTGATAAAATTACATGAGAAAAACGTCACGCAAATAGAGGAGAAAAACATCACGTGAAAAGATGAAAAATTTGATTTAGTTTTCGACACCATAGGTAAGGTTACAATTACAATAAATTTTTTTCGTTCCCAAATATATTTTTGTTTTGATTAAATGGAGAGGATTGTGAAGAAAGGGTTGTAAATATTGTTTTGTTTACAGGCAAATCGTTCAAGTCTCATGTGGTTGCGAAGGAGGAGGGTAAAATTGTAGACATTACATTATTTCCTCTACATCCAAGAGCAGTGAACACATTTTTCAAACCCCAATGCCCAGGTTCACTTATCATTACCATCAATACCTTTTCTCTAAACACAACTTTCTCGCTTCCTTCCTAAAAAAGTAGTCGAGTGCTTTAAGACAAGTTGAATGTGAGAAAACTAAAATTAGGGCTTTTGAGACGAGGATGAGAAAACTAAAATTAGGCTAGGAACTATAGATTCCCTCCCAAGGAACCAATTGATTCATAGGAAAACAACTTCATGATTTTCTCTGCAAAGTAGAGGTCAAAAACCTTGAGGAATAAAGAAAAACTGGATGAAAACTTTCATACCTGGCAGCATGTACTTCATTTGCCTCCATAGACTGAATGAAAATGATTTTCCCTAGGTCACCTCAAAATGTCAAGTAATAGAGGGAAGAGAGCAAAGGGAGCAGACTCTGGCCACAATGAGGTAATTCATTGTCAATTTATAGATTTGTAAATGCTTCCATCGTTTCCATTGTTTCTTTGATTTTTAGTTTTTAGTTTTTTATTTGTAAATTTAAAAGAAGAAATTTATTTTATAGGAACATGATACTGACAAAGATAAAGAGGCATTGGCTTCCATATTGGGGGTAGAGGCAGTGAACAAATTGGATGGTGTGGACTTGACAATGCTTGCTAGATACATAGAAAAATGATCTGGTAAAGCCCCTGAAACATTACAACCAAATCAACAGTGTCAAAGGGAATCAATTGATTCCCCAACCAGTCATGGATCAAGCAAAAGATCCAGGAGGAAATCAATAACAATAACCTCTAAGAATGTGGAATAGGGAACAAAGGCTTCCAGTGTCCCACCCACTCCTAGGACACAGACTTCTTCAACCAACACACCATGTTTTGCATCTTGCATTGGTACCTATGATACCAAGATAGAATATGATGTGGTTTCAGGGGACGTCCGAATGATAGATGCTGGAAAAATATTTGTGAATAGGTTGAAGGAATCATGCCTTCAACGGTTCAAAGACCATCTACATTTTCCATTCTCAAAGATACCCATGCACCTACAAAAAGTAGTTATCAAAGACATGGAGACTGAATTTGGCACAGGTTGGTCTGTAAAGAAGATAAAGCTACGAATGTCTCAAAACTACAAGAGATTTTAGTGCAACCAAAAAAAGAAGATAAACCAACTCCCTCCTAAGAAAAGGCTCAAAAAAGGCCAATTGATGTAAGTTTGAAAGTATGGAAAGAGCTTGTAAAAGCATATGAGAAGTCTGATGCACGAAAGAAGTCTGGTGCAAAGAGTATGTAGGTATTTGAATTTGCTCGTAAGATTATATCAAATTTATTAAATGATTTTTAAATTTTATTTGTGCATAGTTAAATTGAATTAGTATATGTTTCAGGACAAGGCCTCCAAGGCTAGGCTTGACAAACTTCGTGCCATGCATCACAGTGACCAAAAAGGTTTACAGGCCTTGATCTATACATTTGTAAGTATATTTAATAAGTTAAATGATATCTCTTTTTTAATTTCCTAGGAAAAAGTAAATGATTGCATATTAATTAGTTTAACTAGTTCATGTGTCATGTTTTGACAGGAGGAGAAATATGGTTGGAATCTAAGCCAATTTGAAAAGGAAATGTTACAAAGAAAAAAGTGGACTGATTTTGTAATTTGGATGGAGAATGAGGTATCAATAATTGACTTTCAATAAATTAGTTGGATATTGTTGTGTTAATATGTCAATTTGAATTTCTTGTGTTGAGTTGTTTATTGATGCATAGTATGAGTTCTAAAGTGCTTCTTTGTTGGCCCTAGCACCCTTAAATGTAAGATTTCTCTTAGATGACAAATGATTACTCTTATATATTTGGGGACCCTTCTTGATGCCATTTGGATCATAATAAGTATACTAGTCTTGTGCTTGCTTACAAAAAGTGGTCGCAATTAACCTAATCTTGTGGTCATTATCCACAACATTTTGTGTGTGCCATGTTATCTCATATGCTTAAGTTTAATGAGATAATAATGAATAGAAAACCCTTGTTTTCCTACCTCCAACTAATGGACTTGTTGGAACCTAAAATTTCCTACCATTTTTTGTAAAGATTTTAGGTTCCCATGATGAAAAATATGACTGCAGCACTCAGAAATGCACTTGTACAATATACTTTAGTGGTCTACTTTGAAGGGTTATAATTCAAAGCCTATTCATTTTTATGTCAAACCACTTGGTAGGCCATCACCCAATGGAGAAGGGATTGTCATAAAGAGCATGATAATGTTACCTTGTCATAGTAAAAAAGGGGTTAGTCTTTGCGGTGGTAATTAAAGTCACTAAGTTTACATCCACCTTCCTAGGGTCTGCAGAAATGCTTGAAGTTGAATATGCCTATTTTAAAGATCTTGCCATGAGTATTTTCCATGTTTTTACAAATGGAGACCTCCCCAATCCTCATCTCAAGTTTCAAATGCACAATGAAATGATGGAGGACAATCATAACTATCATAATAGTACATTAGCATTTTTTGTCTCAAGGTGGCCCTAGAGACTGCCAAGGGGATGGATATAGAGTTGGGATTATGGTTTTTGTTTAAAAGCCTTGTGTCATTGACCTAATATTTATTTGTGGCAAGTATCCCAATAGTCTAAAGATTACAAATTGTTGTCAAGAAAGGACTGTCATAGTTAAGTGTGGTACAATGATACAATTTCATCTTGTTGAGTATTGTATAAATCTCAAGCTATTTAGAATGCATGGGGTATTGGGGTGTGGTATCACTATATAGGTAGCCATCAAGTGATTTATTCAACCCAATCTTGTTCTATATAGTACCCAGTGTGAAGAGCAAGATAATGTTGTCCAAGAACCTTGTTACAGTCACAAATGAGGGTAGTCTTAGCTATTGTAACCATAGTTGGAATCCCTTGTTGTTACCATAACATACATGACCTAAAACCATGAATCTACAACTATGAGTTGTTTGAAAGCCAAATTCCACAACCTTTTCCACCATCCTCCCTGCCTGTGTCAAAATGGGAGTTTTGGAATAGGGTATGGACTCCATCCATACATAAAGTATAGACAAATTTTATCAAATGTTGTAGTTGCAACTGCCCTGTTAGACATGTGAACTATTTGACAGAATGCCTCAAAGAAATGTGGTCTCATGGACTGCAATGACTGCAGGATATGCACAAAATGGATTTGTTGAAAAGGCTTCAGAAATTTTAAAGCAAGCTTCAAAGTCAAGGATCAGTCATCTACCAAACTGTTGGAACTGGTACATATAGATCTTTGTGGTCCTACCAGAGAAAGGAGTTTTCAAGGTAACAGGTATTTTATGCTATTTATTGATGATTGTTCTAGAATGACATGGGTCACTTTTCTTAAGGAAAAATCAGAAGCCCTAGACAAGTTTAAATATTTTAAAGCAATGTTTGAAAATGAAATGGATATGAAGATCAAATGTTTGAGGTCTAATAGAGGTGGATAATTTACTTCTAATGAGCTTAACATGTTTTGTGAGGATCATGGGATAAAGAGGCATTTATCTGCCCCTAGGACTCCTTAGTAGAATGGAGGGGTTGAAAGTAAGGACAAGACTACTCAAGAAGCTACAAGGATAATGATAAAAGAAGTAAACCTACCTGAAGTCTACTGGAGAGAAGCAATTCATACTTTGTTTACATACAGAATAGAGTACAAGTAAAAGAAAATGACACAAAGACTCCTTATGAGTTGTGGTATGGAAGGATTCCTACTGTTAAATATTTCAAAATTTTTAGAAGCAATTGTTATATTAGAAGAGATGAAGAACTAGGAAAGATTGATGCAAGGTGTGATGAAGGTATTTTTCTTGGGTGTTCTAACAAAAACAAAGCTTATTGGTGCTACAACAAGAGGCTAAGAAAGATTGTTGAGAGTGTGAATGTCAAGGTTGATGAAGATTTACAAAAGATTTCAAAATTTAATGAATGTGAATTAGATGATTCTTCTTGCAGAGAAGAAGAAGAACCTAAAGAAAAAGAAGTATAGGTTGAAGAATAAGAAGCTCCAAAAAGGATCCCTAAAACTCCCAAGTATGTGTAGAGGCATCACACTAAAGACCAGATCATTGATGATAAGAGAAAAGGTGTATTGACAAGAAGAAGAGTTGTTGAAGAATAGGTAAATCTATGTTTACCCTCTAAAGTTGAACCTAAAATAGTGGTTGAGGCATGCAAGGATGAGTATTGGATCAAGGCTATGGAAGAAGAACTAATGTAGATTGAGAAGAATCAGACTTGGGAACTTGTCCCAAGACCAAAGAATAAAAATGTGATTGGAACTAAGTGGGTATTCCGGGACAAATTGAATGAGAATGGAGAAGTGGTAAGGAACAAGGAAAGACTTGTGTGTAAAGGCTACTCACAAGTGGAGGGAATAGACTATGAAGAAACTTTTGCTCTGGTGGAAAGAATGGAGGCCATTAGAATGTTTTGGTTTTCGTAGCACATAAGGATTTCAAAGTATATCAAATGCATGTGAAGTCTACTTCTCTGAAAGGTGAGTTGGAAGAGGAAGTATACATAGAACAACCGGATGGATTTCAGTTATCAAATAAACTTGGTATGGTCTACAGATTGAAGAAGGCACTATATGGTTTGAAGCAAGCCCCCAGAGCCTGGTATGCAAGGTTGGATAGGTATTTATTACAAGGATTCAATAAAGGTACTGTAGATAGCAATCTGTACATCAAAGTAAGTGGAGATCAAATTCTAATTGTAAAAGTGTATGTAGATGAGATAATTTTTGGTGGAAATGAAGGTATGTGTAATATTTTTGTAGATGAAATGCAAAAAGAACATGAAAAGTCAATGTGTGGGGAAATGAATTTCTTTCTTGAGTTACAGATCAATCAGACATATAAGGGTATTTTCATTTCTCAGTCTAAGTATGTAAAAGAGTTGTTAAAGAAGTTTGGGATGGAAGATTCTAAACTAGTTTGTACTCCTATGGTTACTGGTTGTCACACTTTCATCTGACTTATTTGGTGCTCCAAATCGTTGTGCAATGAAAGTTGTGTTTAGCAGTTTGAGAATAGTGTTTGACAGTGTTTGCAGTGTGTCAGAGAGAAAGTGTTTTACTTTGCATTTCTCCATAGAGTGGTTTCAAGTGTTCCAATTTTGGATGTCTTCTTATAAGGTCCTTATCTATCTTTAATCTAGAAGGTTTTTGATTTGATGCTTTGAAAAGTGATTTCTTGTGTAGCAGAGTTTGACAGTGTTGTTTGTAAGCAGATTGTGAACTTTCTTTAGGTGAAAGTTGTTGTGGTTAAATTTGTTGGTTCTCAAGTTGCTTCAAGATGCTCGTGGATGTTTATAGATTGTGTTAAAGCTTTGTGTAAGATCTACAATGTGTTTTTACCTTTGAGGAAGCATGTGCTTAAAATTCCATAGTGTTAACTCAAGTTTGGCTGACTTGGTTGTTTGCACTAATTTTGGTTATGCTTTGTTGATTGAGGAAGTGTGGAATAAGGTGTAAGAGGGAATTTAGGTATGTGCTAAGAGGTGGAGTGGTTTTCATTCATTCCTTTCCTCCATACGAATGTTTAGGTCTAGACCTAATTTGAATTTTATGAGTTATGTTGTGTTTCTAACCTTGGAGAATGTTTTCATGATTGATTATGGTATAAATAAGTATCAAGGATTCATAGATGGATGAATGTGCAAATAATATGATGTTTGTGGTGCAAATGATATGATGTTTTGTGATGCAAATTTGATCACTATAGTGAGAGATTTTGTGTGTTAGGCTACTAGATGCAGTGAGCAAAAGGTGTCTACTATTTTTAGTGTTGATGTGAAGGTGTTGTTTGTTTTGTGGTGAATATTGAGCTTCATTGGAACTGAAATCCATGCATAGGTTAGATGCAATTATATTAGTTCAAATTCTAGTAGCGAGCCACTCTTCTCTTCTCTCTTTCTTTCTCAGTGGGAAGTGAGTCCACTTGGATAATAAGTCCACCTGCAGTGAGCCTTTTGTAATTCAGTATTGCTACTACTTTATATTGTGAGCTAATCCTCACTGTGGTTTTCCCTTCTTGGGTTTTCCACATAAAATCAGGTGTTGTCTTGTGTTTGGTGCTCTTATGATTTAGTTTATGTTATATGTTTTTCATGCTTAGTCATTATAACAAGTTTAAAGGTTAATGTAAATCTGAATGTTTATGAGGGTTTGAAATTTTGGATACAACTGATTCACCCCCCCTCATTTATCTTGTGCTTTCAACAATTGGTATTAGATCAATGTTCCTTAGCAGAGAGATTACTAGCTTGAGGTAGATCTGGGATGGTGCACAAGAAGAACTTTCCCCTATTTGATGGATCTTCAAAAGATGAATGCATCTATGTCAATAATGAAGAACTCAAGGTTGCTCTTGAAGAACTAGAGAGGACTCCAAAAGAAATCAAAGATCTAAAGGAGAATGTTAAAGAAGTAGATGGATGTATCAAAAAATTAAGAGAGCAAGTCAAGAAGTTCAAAGAAAGAAATAAGGAAGTCAGTGAACAATTGAGGCTAGCAAATGAATCTATGAATGGTGTGAAAGTGTAGGTTGAAGAAAAGGCAAGGATTGAGGAATATCTAAACCTAATGGTGAAAGACAACTCTAAAGAATGTATATATAAGGCTTGAAAAAGAAGTTGTGAATCTGAAATTAGATCTAGAGAAGGCAAATAATTATGAAGAAAAATTCAAGATAAGTTCTGCAAAGTTTGATGAGATGATTGCAAGTCAAAAAAGTCCCAATGTAAAGAGGGTTTAGGATTTGAAAAAGGTGAAATTTCCAAATCAAATTAGGCTTCAAATCAAAGGAGCAATAGCAACCATATCTGAAATCAAAAGAATAAAGCTAGAAGACCTCTAGTCAGACAACCAAATGCTCAAAGGTATCCATCTTTCAATGGTTTTTGTCATTTATGCAACAAGTATGGACACAAAGCAATAGAATGTAGAAGTAGAAGGAATCAAAATGTTCCATCCTTCTTTGGTCAATGCTTCACATGCAACAAAGTTGGTCATAGAGTTGCTATATGCGGAAGTAGAGTGAGTCAGACCTCTACTAGGTGTTTTGCATGCAATAAGATGGGACATAGAGCTAATGAGTGCAGAAGTCAAATGATAAATGGCTATGGCAAGGATAGGATAGTTAAATCTTTTAGTGGCTACTATTATACATGCAATAAATTTGAGCATAAAGCTAACCAATGCAGATCTAGAATGAATGAAAGGAATATTGGTTAGAGAAATGTTGCATGCTACAATTGCAATAGATCTGGACATACCTCTAAGTTCTACAAAAGCAGAAGCATGAAGAAGGATAATCCAGTAAAGAAGAATGAACCAGTAGAAAAGGTTGATCCAGCAGAGACAAAAAGGGAAATGAATAAGATTTGGATAAAGAAGGATGTGACATAGGTTAAAGATGAGCCTATACCAACACTGGTGTAGATGTTCCCTCTAGGAACTAAGATTAGAGCTTTGGCTCAGGGGGAGCCTTATTGAAAATCTTTTCTCCCTTGCCAAAGGAATGGTGTTGATGTTGTAGCATGAAGAGATAAGGTTAAGGATTAGAAACAAAGGTTTAAGTTAGGATAGATATTGTGATTGCAAAGGATAAAGGTAGAATTGTGTAGATTAGCTCATTTGGTAATTTTGCAAGAGGATCTTATCCTCCACAAGAAGCTTGTTGTGCAAGAAAATTTGATAAGTATAGAGCAGTTTTCATAATTGGAGGTGTTTGAGGATCTACAAATGAACTCAAAGGTGAATGGATATGAATCAGATGAGTCTTCAACCAGTGAAGAAGAAAAAGATAAAAGAAAATGCAGGTTGAAGAAGCTCCACAAAAGACTCCTAAGACCCCTAGATTTGTGCAGAAACATCACAATAAAGACCAAATCATTGGTGATAAGAGCAAAGGTGTATTGAAAAGAGGTAGAGCTACTAAAGAACAAGTAAATTTATGTTTACTTTCTAAGGTTGAACCTAAAACAATGGTTGAGGCATGCAAGGATGAGTATTGGATCAAGGCTATGGAATAAGAACTAATGCAGATTGAGAAGAATCAAACTTGGAAACTTGTCCCAAGACCAAAGAATAAAAATGTGATTGAAACTAAGTGGGTATTTCAGAACAAATTGAATGAGAATGGAGAAGTGGTAAGGAACAAGGCAAGACTTGTGTGTAAAGGATACTCACAAGTGGAAGGAATAGACTATGAAGAAACTTATGCTCCAGTGGTAAGAATGGAGGCCATTAGAATGTTTTTAGCTTTTGCAACACATAAAGATTTCAAAGTATATCAAATGGATGTGAAGTAGACTGCTTTTCTAAATGGTGAGTTGGAAGAGGAAGTGTACATAGAATAACTAGATGGATTTTATTTATCAGATAAACCTGATATGGTTTGCAAGTTGAACAAGACATTATATGGATTGAAGCAAGCCCCCAGAGCTTGGTACGCAAGGCTAGACATGTATTTATTATAGAAAGGATTCAATAAAGTGTCTGCAGATAGAAATCTATACATCAAAGTAAGTGGAGATCAAATTCTAATTGTAGAAGTGTATGTAGATGACATAATTTTTGGTGGAAATGAAGGTATTCTAAGAGTTTAATAGATATAGATTGGGTTGGTTGTGTAGATGATAGGAAAAGTACAAGTGGTGGTGCATTCTTTCTTGGATGTAGATTGGTGTCTTAGCTAAGTAAGAAACAAGATTCAGTGTCCTTATCTACAGTAGAGGCAGAGTATATTGCTACATCATGTTGTACATAAGTGTTATGGATGAGGCAAACCTTGAAGGATATCAAAGTTGTGTATGATGAACCAATTTCTATTTTCTGTGATAACACAAGTGCTATTAACATTTCAAAGAATTTCGTGATGCACTCAAGAACAAATCATATTTCAATTAGGTATCACTTTCTAAGAGAGAAGGTTGTAGAGAATGAAGTAAAGCTTGAACATGTACCTACAAAGGATCAAGTTGCTAACATATTCATTAAGTCTCTTCCTAATGAAGAAGCTTTGAAAAAGACTCCTAAGACCCCTAGATTTGTGCAAAAACATCACTATCCTAAGGCAATAACCAACATATAAATGATAGAAGCAAATTAGTATAGTGAATAATATGGCCTAGAAGGCTATAATAGGATATGTCAATTGATATTCAATATCTAGCAAATGAATGCAATGATCCAACAAGTTGATACAAAGATTTGGCAATAAAAACTAAGTATATAGAGTTTGTTATAAATTTCTGACAATGTGTGAATGAGCCATAGTAGGCTGTAAACAACCTACAAAGTGATCAATGATGCATACAAATATATTTTTAAGGTATCTACAGACTACCCAAAATAGGGACAACAAGATGGGAGGTTTAGAAAGCTCATAAGGATGATAATGAAGTGATTTTTAATGAAGCTTATGGTTATCTGGAAGATGGGACAACATGTGGACAAGGATTTAGAGACCTTAGAAGGTCTATCTAGCAATGGTAGGGTTGGAAATATGATTTCGTATCAAAGAGGAATGAGAAAAGTCCTTAAAATGATAGATGAGGTTGAAGAATATGATTTCCCAATAAAATGGAGAAGAACAAAGTCCCCAAATTTGTAATGCAAACCCCTAGAGGTCTAAGATGATTAGGATGAGCTTTGAATCCCTCAAGGACCTAGATTAAACAAGAAATAAGAACAAAACACACATAAGACACACTAAAATTAACAAAATAGAACACACACTAATCTAAACATGCAAAACATCAAATCAAATCAAAATACCGGTTAAGTGCAAGAAGATGGGGGGCCAAAAAGGGGTCTTAAGTGGCCACCTTTTTTATGAAATCAGGGAATGCTGGCCGTGGATGAAAATTGAGCATAGTTACACTCAAAATTTGAAGATGCAACCAAAACAATGCTCATAGTGCTCCAAGTCTACTTTCTAAACTACTATTTTTTTTGAAAATGGTATAGATTAAGGGATTCAAAAGAGGGAGCCACATAAATTGGTGTTGTTTCTGTCAAAAAAAACATAACATAGCATGTTTTGTGGCTCCCTCAAAAGGTTAACTTTTTTTTGGTATTTTTAAAATCGCTTTAGTGAGAAATTAGCTAACAGCATGTAGTTTATGCCTAATTGTTCTAATAATTTTTTGATGAATCTTTGATTTTTTACTAATTTCTAAAGTGGACACATCATAAAAAATAGAATTTTGGCCATGCTACCCCTATAAATTTTGAAAATTAATTGAAAATCAATTTTTTTAATATGTGTAGAATGGAGTCTAGTTTCTAAAAATATATATTTTTTGAAATTTCAATGAACGGTTAATTTACAATGAAAAAAGACCAAACACTGGTTTTTGCCCAAAAATAGACACATAAACAAAAGAAATCAAAGATGAAAGGCTTCACATTGTCAAAATGTGAAAAAAATTACATCGTTAAATAGATAAGAGAAAGCCTAACATTACCCATGTGTTTGATTTGTTCGACTTTGAAACGCGTGCAAATCTAAGGGTTAGCACAAACAAAATTATGTGAAATCCTATAAAAACAGATATGTGGACATTGGGAAGGCACTCCAAGCCTTTGGGTTGGAAATCCAAAGCAAATCCCAAGCCTAAGGCTTGGGATTCCAAAAGCAAAATATAACGCGCTCGCATTATGTTTTATTTTGCATTTTTTTCTTTTTCGCAAAAGTTTGCCTGATGTTTGTCATGTTTGACATAACATGGCTGCATTATAACGCCATCACATTATGTCTCCCTTGGAATGTTTTATGTTCAAGGTTATTAAGCATGTATGTATGCTTGTATGTATGTATGTATGTATGTATGCCTATATGCATGTATGTATGTATTGATGTATGTATGTATGTCTGTATGTATGTATGTATGTATGCATGCATGTATGTATGTATGTATGCCTATATGTATGTATGTATGTATAGTGTCAAGGGTAGAGGAGGCTAGAGATGGGGGTGAGGTGGATAGGGGAGGAGAGGGGTGGATAAGGGTTGAGGGTTTAAGGGTCAAGGGTTTAGGGTTTAAGGGTTGATGGTTTAAGGTCAAGAGGGATTAGGGTTTAGGGTTGAGGGATTAGGGTTTAGGGTTGAGTGATTAAGGTTTAAGGTTGAGGCTTTAGGGATAGGATTTAGAATTTAGGGATAAGGGATTAGGGTTTAGGGTTGAGGCTTTAGGGATAGCGTCTAGGGTTGAGGGATTAGGGTTGAGGGTTGAGGGATTAGGGTTAAGGTAGAGTGTTGAGGGTAGAGGGATTAGGGATAGGGTTTAGGGTTGAAGGTTTAGGGTTGAGGGATTAGGGTTTATAGTTGAGGGCTTAGGCATAAGGGATTAGGGTTTAAGGTATAGTGTCGAGGGTTGAGGGTTTAGGAATAGGGATAGCATTTAGGGTTTAGGGTTAATGGATGTAAGGGTTTAGGGTTTAGGGAAAAGGAATTAGGGTTGAGGGTTGAGGGATTAAGGTTTAGGTTTGAGGGATTAAGGTTTAAGGTTGAGGGTTTAGGGTTTAGGGATAGGGTTTAGAGTTTAGGGATAAGGGATTAGGGTTTAGGACCTTGAGGGATTAGGGTTTAGGGTTGAGGCTTTAGGGATAGCATTTAGGGTTGAGGGATTAGGGTTGATGATCGATGGATTAGGGTTAAGGTAGAGTGTTGAGGGTAGAGGGGTTAGGGATAGGGTTTAGGGATAAGGGATTAGGGTTTAAGGTACAATGTCGAGGCTTGAGAGTTTAGGGATAGGGTTAGGATTTAAGGTTTAAGGGTTGATGGTTGAGGCTTTAGGGATAAGAGAGAGACCTAGATGGCTAAGGGTTGAGAGATAGCGGAGAGATGGGGTGAGGCAAATAGGGGAGGAAAGGGGTGGACCTTTAAAGCTTTAGGGTTGAGGGATTAGGGTTTAAGGTATAGTGTTAAGGGTTGAGGGTTTAGGGATAGGGTTTAAGATTTAAGGTTTAAGTGTTGAGGGTTGAGGATTTAGGGATAGGGTTTATGGTTTAGGGGTAAGGGATTAGGGTACCATAAATTATAATTAGGGATTAGGGTTTATGGTTTAGGGATTAGGGTTTAGGGTTTAGGGATGTACAATTAGGGGATACCATAAAGAAACTAGAATTTACGTAGGGTTGGGAAAATTTTGTGAATCATCATGGGCTGGAGATTGGAGATTTTGTTGTGTTCAAGTACATATCCAAGTCATATTTTAAGGTTAAGATACTTCAAAGAACAGGGTGTGTGAAAAATATCAATGCTCTTCAGCTTATGAATACCAACATTGATACAGATAAAAGATGTCCTTCTAACAGAGTATGTAGTTCAAGTTAACTAATGGGCACCAATTTGCTGAATGAATTGGTTAATGGGTGTGCCTCCTTCAAAGTTATGCTTGGAGACTTTACACAAAAACTAGTAACGCTATACATTGTTTTTCATTCTTTTATTTCTTGTACACTGTTAAGAACTTGTAAAATCTAATTGTGTAATATGTTTATGGCAGCACATTCCTCTTGCATTTGTTTCATAGTTTATAGACAACATAGATGAACATATGGTGTTGCAAGGCCCAGGTGGGCAGGAGTGGGATGTACAATTAGGGGGTACCATAAATAAACTAGAATTTAGGCAGGGTTGGGAAAATTTTGTGAATCATCATGGGCTAGAGATTGGATATTTTGTTGTGTTCAAGTACATATCCAAGTCATATTTTAAGGTTAAGATATTTCAAAGAACAGAGTGTGTGAAAATATCAATGCTCTTTAGCTTATGAATACCAACATTGATACAAATCAAAGATGCCCTTCTTCTAACAGAGTATGCAGTTCAAGTCAACCAATGGGTAGCAAGTTGTTGAATGAATTAGTTTCTGATGGGGAAAACAACAATCATGTTGAAGCAATGGAAGAAAATCAAAATTGTAAGTCTAATTTAATTTATTTCAACTTTCAAAGAAGGCATTTGAATTGTAGCTTTACCAGGAGGATTGGTATAACAAAAACTTATTTCTATTGCAGGCCATTCTTGGAAGAACCCTGGACATTATGGACCCTCTCATCTAAAAAAGCACATGACAGTGAACTCTACCCCTTATTTCAAATCAGATAAACCTTTTTATTCAATGAAAATGAAGTCGTGGAATGTAAACTGACCAATAATGTTGAGGGTTGAGGGTTTAGGAATAGGGATAGTATTTAGGGTTTAAGGATGAGGGATTAGGGTTGAGGGTTGAGGGATTATGATTGAGGGTTCAGGGTTCAGGGATTATTTTTAAGGATTGAGGGTTGAGGGAGGGCTTAGGGTTTAAGATATAGCGTCAAGCGTTGAGGGTTTAGGGATAGGTTTTAGGGTTTAACTTTTAAGGGTTAAGGGTTGAGGGATAGGGTTTAGGGTTTACGGATAAGGGATTAGGCTTTAAGGTATAATGTTGAGGGTTGAGGGTTTAGGAATAGGTATAACATTTAGCATTTAGGGATGAGGGATTAGGGTTGAGGGATTAGGGATTAGGGTTGATAGTTGAGGGTTGAGGGATTAGGGTTTAAGGTATAGTGTTGAGGGTTGAGGGTTTAGGGATAGGGTTTAGGGTTGAGGGTTGAGGGATTAGGGTTTAAGGTATAGTGTTGAGGGTTGAGGGTTTAGGGATAGGGTTTAGGGTTGAGGGATTAGGGTTTAGGGTTGACAGATTAGGGTTTAATGTTGAGAGTTGAGGGTTGAGGGTTGAGGGATAGGGTTTGTTAGACTTACGGCATACAACTAAGAGGGGGGGTGAATCAGTTGTGCGAAACATTCCCTTTTTAAACACTTGAATCTTCTTTAGTGATTAGCATAATATTAATCATGAACCATAATGCATTTAAATCATAAGCATAAACATAGCAACACATATGACACCAAGATTTTGACGTGGAAAACCTAGTTAAGGGAAAAACCACGTGGTGATTAACCTAAGAATGTATTCTCTGTTAGAAGAATAGAAAGAACAAAATGGCACATGCCAATTAGGGCTCACTGCCTGAGCACACTGCTCACAAGAGGCTCACTGCCTACAAGAGACACACTGTCTACAAAGGAATAAGTATCACCTTTATGAACTGGAGAATAGCATCTTCAGCATGCTTGAATCAGTTCCGTTTAAGCCCAATACTTCTGCTCTGCCTTTTGCACTTCTCTTCGCTACCACACACTCATCACCACAAGACACACTTCAAAATGAATTCACAATCCCTTATTTATACAAGGCATTGACTTAGGAACAATCATCTAAGTCAGGAAACACCTACAAGAACATCCACAAGATGTGCAATACATCCAGTTGGCCAGTCTCAAGAAGAACACCAATATCCATGGTTATTCTTCAAATGTGAACTCTAACTTCAATGCGGACCACCAACATTAACTGGACATGATCCAATGATCATCATAACCTTCCCTGAATCACCAAAAACATCTGCACTTCATCATCCTACTGGAATTCTTCTCTCCTTCATCCAGAGCTACAAGAACACAATCTGTCATCACTGTCACAAATGAATAGGCTCTTCCGGACCTTCAACCCATGACCTAATCTAGTTGATACTTCAGAGGGATGTCCTCAACACTCTCTCAGATCTATAGAATGAGATAATGAAATACCAGATCTCACCAGACCTTTCTATGGCCCTCTTGTTGATAACTGAGAAGGGGGGGGTGAATCAGTTATCCTAATTATTTCCCTTATTAAACTTTCCTCTTAATTGAAGCAGCATAAAATCAAACACAAAACATAAGCCATGAAATAAGAAACACATGACACAGTATTTTTGACGTGGAAACCCTGTTAAGGGAGAAAACCACGGGGTGATTAACCCAAGAATTATTCTCTGTTAGAAGAATAGGAAATTACAAAAATGGCACTTGCCAATTAGGGCTCACTGCCCGAGCACACTGCTCACAAGAGGCTCACTGCCTACAAGAAGACACACTGTCTTACAAAGTGATTAGAATCACAGTCTTGAACTGATTGGAAGCATCTGCATATGCTGGAGTTCAGTTCCGGTTAGGTTCAGTATACTGATCTGCTGCACTTCATCTTTCCTCTGTTCTTTAGTCTGCTGTCCTTTCACATACCGGATCTTTCTTGTTACTTCTGCTCTACTCTGGACTTGTTCGCATATCCTCACATACATTCACACCTTTTACCACTAAATCCATCCTCTATATATATCCGCACAAGTACTTTCATCATCTTTCTAGTCGGCATCCGGAGCAGTCTAGTTTCTTACAAACTTAGTTCTGTCGGCTGAATCCTTGCTCACCAAGCAATGCGGATCAAGCATATACTTGTAGATATCATCAATTATGTCGGCCAAACATGATTCATGCCTCCGCAACCTTTATCATCATCTGTAACACATCCGGAAAGTAGTTTGATACTCAGTCAGTCAGTTCTTCCTCTGTTTTCACTGTCTCTCAGGAATCCGGTACTCAACTATTCATATCTTTTTCCTTGTCCATCTCCGGAGGCTAAATCCTTGGAATATACTACTCAAGATAGTCCTCTTGACTTCCCCAGATCCGCACTGCACCAAGACACTTCCTCTGAGAGATCCGGACCAATCTGTCGGACCTTGCCACATGCTCTGTTCTTGTTCACCGGACCACCACAATCTTCAATCTGACTTCCGGTAGAGACATATCATGACTTGCGGATATGTGGGATGACCTTTGTTGCCATCAATGACAACAACCATGAATCCATATAGTGTCTCTTGCCAACAATCTCCCCCTTTGGCATTGATGGCAACACTTAGTGAAAAATGACTAAGTGTTTACACTATGCTCCCCCTCTGCTGATGCTCTGTCTTTATATACAATTTCCGGAACTCCCCCTGAGTTGGATTCCTCATTTTTCACTGCTCCTCACTCCCCCTTTGACATCAATGGCAAAGGGTAGGGTCCGCACACCAAAATTTTCAAAAATTTTCTATATATAGTCGCATATTTACATACTCACATATACTGCAGAATGTCTGCAAAGGATGTCTGCAGTTGAACCATTTCAGTAGCCCAACTTAGCTTCATTCTGTCCAAGATTGAAATGTGACCACTCAACAAAAATGCAAAAGCTTCTGCCCGCCTGAGATCTGTCGGATCTTTTGTATGGGCGGTGGTCTGGGCATCACTGATGGCCTCATGCATGGTTTCCAACTTAGGGACTATAATCCTTCTAAGTTCTCCCATCCGGTTGGTAATGTTCTTCCTCTCCTTCTCAAGATTCTTTATTTCATTCAAGACTGCAATAGTCTGACATTCTTGATTTATTATAGAGGAAGAGAGAGGATCAAAACTTTGAGATAAGCTTTGAAGCTTGTCCTGTTCCTCTTTTATTTTCTTGTCAATTGCTGCTGTTGCCTTTGACCAAGATATACAAAATTTGTAGATGTCACCGCCATCCTTAAGAGCATTTTCTAAACTCTTTATTCCAATGCTTACAATCTTCCTATCCTTAGAGATTAATTCTAATATTTCAGAAAATCTCTTATCCAAAAATTCCTTCCGGACCTTTTCTTCAGCTGATTTTTCTAGAGAATTAAAATGTGTATCAATACTGCTGACTAAGGTTTTTAGATTACCGGAAGTGGAGGCTGTCGGATCTATTTGGATTGATGGCATGATCTTTACAAGTACTCCGGAAGCAGCCTCTATCAACTCACAGTCTTCCATATGAGACTTCAGGAGCTTTTCATTTGCCTTGGCATTTGCAAATGAAGCTATCTTCATTGTTTGTACCGGAGAGAGGGAGTCAAAATCAAATGGACCTTTTAGAAGCTCCGGTTCATCAATCTCTAGAGTTTCTTTGCTCAAAAATTGTTGAACAGTTTGTGCAGTGTCTCTTGCCGGAGACAGATGTTTCTTTTCTTCTGCAGTCTTAGAACTGTCAACCTCTTTGTCTGTCACCACTGCTTCCTTCTCCTGCAATTGCTCTTCTTCTTTGGATCCGGAGACTGTAGGGGACACCGGAGGAGAGATGCTTGCTTGTTCATGGGCCACTTCTTCTGGAGCAGAGGGTCCCAAGTCCTCACTTGTCTGTTCAGGGCTCACTTCTTCCGGAACAGAAGATTCCAAATCAGCAGCTGTTTCTGCACCTAAGTCCTCTACAACAGGAAGATTGAACCTTTTGAAGGCCTTCCGGAGGATCTCTTCTGTCTCTTGTGCCACTTTGTCAGTCTCACCAAGCATGAGCTGATTCATTCTGGCTTTACTTCTGAACTCATCTCTGCAGTCCTTGAAGATCATGTTCATTGTCTTGGGATCAATTTGAGGATATAGCTGAATAGCTATCTGCTCCCGGATCTCAAGATCTTTGGCATGAGCATTATTCTTTCTTACTTCCATTTCCTTCTCTAGGCTTTTAGGAATGAGAGATATGATCTCAATGAAAGCCTTATTGTATGTGTTCAGATATTTAACTGTGGCTTCCTGCAGAGTCTTTTGGTCTGCCTCACTGAAGTCATCATAGGATTCAGTCATTGGTTGAAGGTTTCCATCCACCGTGACCGACTTGATTATGCTCTCTAGTGACAGAGTGGGCTTTTCAACAGTTACCTCTGCCATTTCCTCCTTGTCTTGGCCTGTGGAGGGCTTACCGGATCCTTTCTTTTTCTGTTTCTTTACTTCTCTTACTCCTTCATCTGATTCTGTCTCCTCTTCATCCTTTTGGCTTCCATAAGCCCTTGTGGCTTTTGCCTTTGATCTCTTTCCGGATGCCTGGACTTCCGGTTTTGAACTTTTGGTTGAGGGAGGAGCAGATCTCTTTGTTGATCTGGTCCGGGTAGGAGCTCCAACCGGAGCACTTTCTTTGCTTTTCTCTTCTTCCTCAGCCTTTCTCCTCTTTTTCCGGCTGGCATCAAGTGCCTCTTTTGAGATGCCTAGGCCTTGAGCAATGTGCTCTACTTCTTTTCTCACTTTTCTCTTAATCTCAGGTTCCCTGAGTTCTACATGTAGTTTCACGCTCAGCTCCTCAAAGGTTCCAAACCTTTCTGCCTTAGGATCTTTGGGCTGACTTAGCATGTGTTGAACATGCAGCTCTACTATCTGTTCATCAACTTCATACCCCATGGGCATGATCCAGACAGTCCTTGGCTCCACTGCCTCCATTAGGCACTGATCAGTGTCAACCATAAAACATACTGAGTCCTTGTATTTCTCAATGAGTGACTGGGGAATTCTCTCTCTTGCTTGCATCATGCTCTGAAAGTTTTTGAAGTATCCCCATAGAGCTGTATTTCTCGCTTTTGCATCCCCAAGTCCATGCAAATAGTCTCTTATCTGGACTGCAACAGGTTTGTCATTCTGCCATACCCATCCACTTGTTCCGGGTAGCTCATTCATGAAGTAAAAGAATAGACATACAATGAGAGTACCATACTTAAAGGAGTTCTTCTTGTCTTTCTTGATTTTCTGTACATTTTCCATCAATTGGCTCAGTAGTAGTTCACAAAGATCATAATCTGCATTCTTTCTTAGCATTTCATATGCTGTGTATATTGCAGTTCCGGATACAGAATTCTCCCTGCTGGAGTGATAGATCTTGTATCCTATTATCATTGATGCATATTTGATATCCGGATCCGAAATATCTTCAATGGTCATTGCTCTCTTATCATATTTTGATCCGGTGGCTTCAGTTACAACGTTGTTCTTGACAGATTTGAGGATAGGTACCCCCCCGGAAGAGTATAGACCAGTTACTGCTCTAATTGCTTCTTTTGTGATCTTGCAGGGTCTATCTAGCCAAAGGAAGTTGTCATGCATCCTGCTCAGTACATACCGGACCCATTCATCTTCTTCAAAGCTAGGGAAATGAATGAATTGCTCAAATTGTTTCTTCTGGATACCCTTATACTCTGGTTTGAGCTCAAAAGCATTGTCTATCAGTTGCTTGTGATAGAGGTCTCTTAATTTGAATTCCCCAAATTCCTCAATGTTTGCGTGTATGTAAACCCTAATATCTTCAGTATGTAAGACTCCGTGGGGAACACTAGAGAAGGCTCCTAGTGGATCTACCTCCAATGATTTGTAGGGATGTTTCTTGAATGAGGGGCGAGGTCTATCAGAGATCTTAACTATGTTTGGAGTAGCCATTCTTCAAAGATTTGCAGTGAGGCAATGAAAAACGAAGAATACCTTATGCGCCTTCGGTTTGCACGGAGTGGTTGGATTGATTTCTTTATGCAATAGCTTCGGCAGGAGATCCTTGGTGTGCTTGATGAACCTTGTTGCAGAGCTCCACTATTCGCTTCTTCTCAAGTGTAGAATGAGCAGATAACTTTTGAGAAATCCCTTATATTGCTCCGCAAACCCTAATATCTGTCTGCAATAAATGCTTCACCTGCATTATTCCGGTTTACCATGTCTGGACAGCTTGGAGTATCCCGGATTAGTCCTGATCACTGAATATCATCCGAATCTTTAAATCATGAATAAATCTAGGTAACATATTACAAGAACATCCCAAACACTCTGTCCAATCCGCAAGACAAGATCGTGCACTTCCGGATCTCTCCGGACCTTTTTGTAATCCTTTATCATACCGGAGCACCTCCCTGAACAGGTCTAACTTAATCGAACACAGCTTCTTCATAACTCCATGCGGACCTCTGAAAACTTGAATGAAGCATCTCAGGACTTATATCTACAAACCCTTTAATCCGCATCTTGTGCCACATCCGGCACAACTTGTTTGGCTGGGGGAACAGAATCTTCTTTGAGTCTCCCCCTGAGCCTGAGCTCACCTTTTAATTTCCGGAAGAAATATCAGCACCAGAATCTGGTGCGGATCCAACCTCTACATTCTCTGAGTTTTTCTTCACCCAAATCTTGCTCATCTGATTCCTAACTTCATCCGCATTCATCTTTTGTTTACCCTTGTCTTGATTCTGATTATACACCGGACCTCTTTTGTCCTGATTCTTGTTTCTGCAGACTTTAGCATTATGACCGGACCTATTGCAGATTTGGCAAATAACATTTCTTTGCATATTTAACTGATATCCCCTTGATCTGCATTGATTAGCCATATGACCTACTCTATTGCATGTAAAGCATCTACCTTTGAATGATTTGTTTACTTGCATAATTCTGCATTCATGGGATTTGTGTCCATACCTTTTGCAGTTGAAGCATTGTCCGGAGAAGGATGAATTAATCTGATTCATTCTCATTCTACATTGATTAGCTTTGTGACCAAAATGGTTGCAGCTGTGGCAGTATCCATTGAAGGATGGATATTTTTGAGCATTTGGCTGTCTTACCGGAGGTCTTCTAGGCCTGCTCCTTGGATTTTCTGATCCAAGATTCTTCTGACCGGATCCGGAGCTTTCTCCTTTCTCATATCCCAAGCCATACTTGTCATCTGTCCTCTTTTGACTTCCAAGAAGAATTTCAAGTTGAGCAGAACTTATCTTGAATTTCTCTTTATATTCATTTGCTGTTTGAAGGTCTCTTTTGAGAGAGGCAATTTGATCCTCAAGTTTTCCTTCATTATCTTTGGAATCTTCAAGATCAGATTCAAGGTGTCTGATAATCCTGTCCATCTGGTGGCATTCTTCTGATTTTTCTTTAAGAGATTGTCTTAGATTGTCTTCAGCCTTTCTTTTTTCTTCAATCTCTTGAGTAAACTTTATAGTTCCTGATTCCATTTCATGTCTTAACATAATGACTTCTTTTGATAACTTTTCACATAACTTGGTTTGCTCAGTCAATTCCTCACTTGTATTGCTTTCTTCACTTTGTCTTGCCAACTGTTGAAGCAGCTCCTTTCTCTTTTTCATAGAGAGACTTAATTTGTCTTTTAATTCTCTCATGAATTCATCAGCCTGTTTGAGTCTTTCCTTTAATTCACTGACTTCAGAATTTGACTGTTCAAGATCCTCAAGGGCAGTCTTGAGTTGCTCCCTTAAACCATATGCATCCATTTGAAATCCCAGATCTTCCTCAAGCTGTTAGGCTCTATTAGGAGGAACTTAGCTCTGATACCAATTGTTGATAACTGAGAGGGGGGGGGTGAATCAGTTATCCTAATTATTTCCCTTATTAAACTTTCCTCTTAATTGAAGCAGCATAAAATCAAACACAAAACATAAGCCATGAAATAAGAAACACATGACACAGTATTTTTGACGTGGAAACCCTGTTAAGGGAGAAAACCACGGGGTGATTAACCCAAGAATTATTCTCTGTTAGAAGAATAGGAAATTACAAAAATGGCACTTGCCAATTAGGGCTCACTGCCCGAGCACACTGCTCACAAGAGGCTCACTGCCTACAAGAAGACACACTGTCTTACAAAGTGATTAGAATCACAGTCTTGAACTGATTGGAAGCATCTGCATATGCTGGAGTTCAGTTCCGGTTAGGTTCAGTATACTGATCTGCTGCACTTCATCTTTCCTCTGTTCTTTAGTCTGCTGTCCTTTCACATACCGGATCTTTCTTGTTACTTCTGCTCTACTCTGGACTTGTTCGCATATCCTCACATACATTCACACCTTTTACCACTAAATCCATCCTCTATATATATCCGCACAAGTACTTTCATCATCTTTCTAGTCGGCATCCGGAGCAGTCTAGTTTCTTACAAACTTAGTTCTGTCGGCTGAATCCTTGCTCACCAAGCAATGCGGATCAAGCATATACTTGTAGATATCATCAATTATGTCGGCCAAACATGATTCATGCCTCCGCAACCTTTATCATCATCTGTAACACATCCGGAAAGTAGTTTGATACTCAGTCAGTCAGTTCTTCCTCTGTTTTCACTGTCTCTCAGGAATCCGGTACTCAACTATTCATATCTTTTTCCTTGTCCATCTCCGGAGGCTAAATCCTTGGAATATACTACTCAAGATAGTCCTCTTGACTTCCCCAGATCCGCACTGCACCAAGACACTTCCTCTGAGAGATCCGGACCAATCTGTCGGACCTTGCCACATGCTCTGTTCTTGTTCACCGGACCACCACAATCTTCAATCTGACTTCCGGTAGAGACATATCATGACTTGCGGATATGTGGGATGACCTTTGTTGCCATCAATGACAACAACCATGAATCCATATAGTGTCTCTTGCCAACACCTCTGTCACCTCTGAACACCTGCGGGAACCAGTTCTACTTGAGCAATCATAACTTCTTCAGATCTTCATGAGGACCTCTGAAATCTTGACTGGAGCATCTCAAGACTTATATCTACAAACTGTTTAAACCGCATCCTCTGATCCTCAACCTATTGAGGACTTTTATCTTCTTGTCATCATTGTTCTTCACTATTCCTGATTGAGACGTATTTTCTCAATATCCTCAGCACACAGCTCATCAAATCCTTCTCATTAATGCAACATGAGTATGTTGACATCAATGACAACACCGGTTAGGCCCATACTTGCAACAATCTCCCCCTTTGTCATTGATGGCAACATATGATGTGAAAAACCATCAAGACAAGAACTTCTCCTTGCTGTTACAATTCCCCCTAACAACAACAACTATTCACATGTCTTCTCTTCCTTTATTGCTCCCCCTTTGATAAGCAACCACTTGTTTTTCACATGTCTTCTCTCCCCCTTTGACATCAATGGAAAAGGGCTCATACTTGTAACTTCACTACTTCATAACATACCAGCTGCTCCCCCTAAGTAGCAACTCCCTTATCATCAATCCAGATCACAAGATATGACTGTGATATCCACCGGATTGATGCACATCAGTGCATCCTAGTTCATCACCGAAGGGGCAATAACCCCTAACTTCTCCCTGAGATACTCAAAAGAGTCTTTGGGAAGAGGTTTAGTAAAAATATCTGCAAGCTGATCCTTGGAGGGCACATACTCCAATCTGACTTCACCCTTGTTCACTTGCTCTCTTAGAAAGTGAAACTTGATAGATATGTGCTTAGTCTTAGAATGTAACACCAGATTCTTAGAAATATTTATTGCACTTGAATTATCACAGAAAATTGTGATAGGCTCCTCATATTCTACTTGAATATCTCCTAGCATCTGCTTCATCCACAAAACTTGAGTGCAACTACCTGCTACTGCAATGTATTCTGCTTCAGTTGTAGACAGGGATATTGCCTCCTGTTTCTTGCTTAGCCAAGAAACCAACCTTTTTCCCAAAAAGAATGCTCCTCCACTTGTACTCTTCCTATCATCCACATCTCCTGCCCAATCTGCATCTATATATGCATGAAGAGAAAAATTATGATCTCTAGGATACCACAGACCATACTTAACTATTCCTTTTAAGTACCTAAATTTTTTTTTGATTGCCATGACATGAGATTCTCTGGGATCAGCCTAGAATCTCACCACAAGACCAATAGCCTACATTATATCTAGTCTAGTTTGAGTGAGATACAATAATCCTCCAATCATTGATCTGTACTTTATCTAATCTGTCTTAGGAGAGTCATCATCTTTGCTCAGCTTACATTCGGTTGCCATGGGAGTGTTCATTGGCTTTGAGTCTTCCATTCCAAATTTTCTCAACAATTCTTTCACATATTTGGTCTGAGAGATAAAGATTCCTTTCTTTATCTGAGTAATTTGCAGACCCAAGAAGAAATTTATTTCACCAAGCATTGACATTTCAAACTCACTTTTCATTTGATTTGCAAAGGTTTTACACATACTGTCTCTTCCTCCAAAGATGATATCATCAACAAGTACTTCAACAATCAAGATGTTTTCATGATCAATTTTGAAATATAGGTTACTATCAGCAGTACCTTTGTTGAAACCAATCTTCAAAAGATGTTTGTCTAGCCTTTCATACCATGCTCTTGGGGCTTGCTTTAGACCATACAGTGCCTTCTTTAATTTGCAGACCATATCACCATGCTCAGATAACTGAAATCCATCCGGTTGTTCAATGTACACTTCTTCTTCTAAGTCACCATTTAGGAAGCAGATTTGACATCCAACTGATACACTTTGAAATCCTTGAAGGCAGCAAATGCAAGAAATAGTCTGACTGCTTCAATTCTTGCCACCAGAGCAAAGGTTTCTTCAAAATCAATCCCTTCTATTTGAGAGTAGCCTTTGTAGACTAATCTGGCTTTATTTCTGATTACTTCACCAACTTCATTTAGTTTGTTCCGGAAGACCCATTTGGTTCCAATCACATTCTTGTTTCTAGGTCTAGGAACAAGATCCCAAGTGTGATTTTTCTCAATTTGCATCAACTCTTCCTCCATTGCTTTGGTCTGATTTTCATCATTGTAGGCTTCATTTATTGTCTTAGGTTCAATCTTTGAAATCAGACAATATTCATCTGAATTTTGAGCAATTTTCCTTCTAGTTTGCACACCTTTTCTTTTGTCACCTATGATCTGATCTTCAAAGTGGTTCAGTCTTACATACCTTGGAACTTTGGGAGTTTCTTGCACTTTTGCTTCTTGATTAGGCTCATTTAGACCTATCTCTTCTTCCTGATTTACTGGATCAGTTTGAATCTGACTTTCAGGAGAGGATTGAGCTCCTTGAACCAGAACACCATTTTGATCATCTTCATCATACTCATAAAACCTTGAGGGTTTCTCTATTCCCTCATCAACCTTCACATTTGTACTTTCTATCATCTTTCTTAGTCTCTTGTTATAACACCGGTATGCTTTGCTTTGAGTAGAGTAACCTAAGAATATTCCTTCATCACTTCTAGCATCAAACTTGCCTAAATCTTCATCTCTTTCGATGTAACATTTGCTACCAAAGACTCTGAAATATCTTGTAGTAGGAGTAATGCCAAACCAGATTTCATAAGGGGTCTTACCGGTATTGCTTCTGATTTGCACTCGATTAAGAGTATAGACTGCAGTGCTGACAGCTTCTCTCTAATAGATCTGAGGAACATTTGCTTCCATCATCATAGTCCTAGATGCTTCCTGGATGGTCCAGTTCTTTCTCTCCACTACTCCATTCTGCTGTGGAGTCCTCAGAGTAGACAACTATCTCTTAATTCCATGTTTCTCATAGAATTCTATGAACTCACCGGATGTGAATTCTCCACCTCTATCAAACCTCAGACATTTCAACTTTATTCCTGTTTCATTCTCTACCATAGCCTTGAATATTTTGAATTTCTCAAGAGATTCTGATTTCTCCTTTAGAAAGGTTACCCACATCATCTGGGAATAGTCATCTATTAGTAGCATGAAGTATCTATCACCTTGAATACTTCTAGTTCTTGCCGGACCACAAAGATCAGTGTGAACTAAGTCCAATAGTCCGGTAGAAGACAGTTCCTTGCTTTTGAATGTGACTCTACTCATCTTACCCAACAGACATTCCTTGCACAAGCTATTGGTAGGTTTCACCAATTTTGGAAGATCTCTTACAGCCTGAGTATTGCTTATTTTGATGATATTATCAAAATTCACATGACACATCCTTCAATGCCATAACCAACTTTGATCAACTTGAACAAACAAGAAGCTTTTACTAGTACCAACCAAGTGGAAGATATTACCTTTAGTTTGAGTACCGGATGCAATCTTTGTTCTAGATCTTTCAAAGATTTTGCATTTTCCATCCTTGAATCGGAGATCATAGCCTTTGTCCACCAACTGTCCAACACTAAGAAGATTGTGCTTCAAACCTTCAACATACAGTACATTACCAGTTTTGTTTCTTCCATTAAAAGAAATAGTTCCTCTTCCTCTGATTCTACCAGCAGAATTATCACCAAACTTCACCACTCCTCCTTCATACCTTTCCAAATCTATGAACTTATTCTTGTCACCTGTCATGTGGTGAGAGCAACCACTGTCAATGACCCAATCATTCTTTTCTTCAACTTGGGCAGCCAGAGCTCTTTCTACAACTTTATGATTGATAGATACAGATGATATTGGTTCTTCTTCCTTGATGGCAATAAACACCCATTCACTTCCGGATTTGTTTCTTGTCTCTGATTCATCATCTGTTACTCCTTCATTATCATCTTCCTCATGAACATAGTAACAATTCTTTTGGAACCTTGATCTGTTAGGATTTGGCTTTGAAAATATTTCCAGACATTTTGAGGCAAAATGACCAATCTTATTGTAGTTAAAACACTTAAAAGGCAATTTTCCATCATACTTACCAGATCCTCTTGGTAGTCTCTTTGCAATTAGGGCTTCAAGTTGAGCAGTTTCTACTTCTTCTTCCAGGTCTTTTCTTTCTTTTCCATACCATGACAAATTCCTTGAAGAGTTCTCTCCTGGATCAAATCCTTGTTTACCTTTCATAGAGGCACTAGCTTTGAATGCAAATTCAGTTTTGGGGGGATCATCTCCAAATTTAGTCATTTCAAAAGTAGCTAGTTTGCCAGCCAATTGGTCTCTTGTGACAGTTGTATGGGTTCTGAATTCATCAATGGCAGCAACCTTGATTTTGTAAGAGGCAGGAAGGGATCTGAGAATCTTACCAACAATCTCATTTTCATCCAAGACTCCACCAGAATTTCTAATTCCACAAACCAGCTCATTCACTCTTGGTATAAAAGTGGTAATATTTTCATCATCTCTCATCTTCAGTTTTTCAAATTTCCCTTTTAGACTCTATAACCTTGCACATTTAACATACTCATCTCCTTCATGCAGAAGTTCTAGTTTAATCCAGATCTCATAGGCAGTTGGTAGGTCAATAACATTTGAGAGCTCTGAGTCAGTTAATGTACTTAGAAGAGCCTCTTTGGTCTGCAGATTATTTTCAGCATCTGTGATTTCATTTAGGGTTGTCGGACCACCCTGTGGAGGTGCATACGCTTTTGTGACCATGGACCGGTACGCCTTTCCCATACACTGTAAGTGACATTTCATGCAACCTTTCCAAAGAGAAAAGTTGGTTCCATCAAACTTCAGACTATCCTTCTTATATGATGACATCCTGGATCTCCTCAAGTGGTTAAGCTCCTTTTAGAGGAATTTAGCTCTGATACCAATTGTTAGACTTAGGGCATACAACTGAGAGGGGGGGTGAATCAGTTGTGCAAAACATTCCCTTTTTAAACACTTGAATCTTCTTTAGTGATTAGCATAATATTAATCATGAACCATAATGCATTTAAATCAGAAGCAGAAACATATCAACACATATGACACCAAGATTTTGATGTGGAAAACCTAGTTAAGGGAAACACCACGGGGTGATTAACCCAAGAATGTATTCTCTGTTAGAAGAATAGAAAGAACAAAATGGCACATGCCAATTAGGGCTCACTACCTGAGCACAGTGCTCACAAGAGGCTCACTGCCTACAAGAGACACACTATCTACAAAGGAATAAGTATCACCTTTATGAACTGGAGAATAGCATCTTCAACATGCTTGAATCAATTCCATTTAAGCCCAATACTTCTACTTTGCCTTTCGCACTTTTCTTCACTACCACACACTCATCACCACAAGACACACTTCAAAATGAATTCACAATCCCTTATTTATACAAGGCATTGACTTAGGAACAATCATCTAAGTCGGCAAACACCTACAAGAACATCCGCAAGATGTGTAATACATCCAGTCAACCAGTCTCAAGAAGAACACCAATATCCGTGGTTATTCTTCAAATGCAAACTCTAACTTCAATGCGGACCACCAATATTAACTGGACATGATCCAACGATCATCATAACCTTCCCTGAATCACCAAAAACATCCGCACTTCATCATCCTACTAGAATTCTTATCTCCTTCATCTAGAGCTACAAGAACACAGTCTGTCATCACTGTCACAAATGAATAGGCTCTTCCGGACCTTCAACCCATGACCTAATCTAGTTGATACTTCACAGGGACATCCTCAACACTCCCTCAGATCCGCAGAACGGGCTAATGAAATACCGGATCTCACCGGACCTTTCTGTGGCCCTCTATCACCTCTAAACACCTGCCAGAACCGGTTCTACTTGAGTGATCATAACTTCTTTAGATCTTCATGCAGACCTCTAAAATCTTGACTGGAGCATCTCAAGACTTATATCTACAAACCCTTTAAACTGCATCCTCTGATCCTCAACCTATTGAGGAATTTTACCTTCTTGTCATCACTGTTCCTGATTAAGACTTATTTTCTTAATATCCTCAGCACACAGCTCATCTAATCCTTCTCATTAATGCAACATGAGTATGTTGACATCAATGACAACACCGGTTAGGCCCATACTTGCAACAAGGTTGATGGTCAAGGGATTAGGGTTAAAGTAGAGTGTCGAAGGTAGAGGGATTAGGGCTAGGGTTTAGGGTTAAAGGTTTAAGGATTGAGGATTCAAGCTTTAGGGATGAGGATTGAGGGATTAGGGTTTAAGATATAATGTCAAGCGTCGAGGGTTTAGGGATAGGTTTTAGGGTTTAAGTTTTAAGGGTTAAGGGTTGAGGGATATGGTTTAGGGTTTAGGGATAAGGGATTAGGGTTTAAGGTATAGTGTCATTTAGGAATAGGGATAGCGTTTAGGGCTTAGGGTTGAGGGTTGAGGGATTAGGGTTTAAGGTATAGTGTCGAGGGTTGAGGGTTTAGGGATAGGGTTGAGGGTTGAGGGATTAGGGTTTAGGGTCGATGGATTAGGGTTTAAGGAATAGTGTTGAGGGTTGAGGGTTTAGGGTTGAGGGTTGAGGGATTAGGGTTTAGGGTTGACAGATTAGGGTTTAATGGTTAGAGTTAAGGGTTGAGGGTTGAGGGTTTAGGGTTTAGGGATAGGGTTGATGGTCAAGGGATTAGGGTTAAAGTAGAGTGTTGAGGGTAGAGGGATTAGGGTTGAAGGTTTAAGGATTGAGGGTTGAGAATTTAGGGATGAGGGTTAAGGGATTAGGGTTTAAGATATAGTGTCGAGTGTTGAAGGTTTAGGGATAGGTTTTAGGGTTTAAGTTTTAAGGGTTAAGGGTTGAGGGATATAATTTAGGGTTTAGGGATAAGGGATTAGGATTTAAGGTATAGTGTCGAGGGTTGAGGGTTTAGGAATAGGGATAGCATTTAGTGTTTAGGGATGAGGGATTAGGGTTGAAGGTTGAGGGATTAGGTTTGAGGGTTGAGGATTGAGGGATTAGGGTTTAAGGTATAGTGTTGAGGGTTGAGGGTTTAGGGATACGGTTTAGAGTTGAGGGATTAGGGTTGAGGGTTGAGGGATTAGGGTTTAAGGTATAGTGTTGAGGGTTGAGGGTTTAGGGATAGGGTTTAGAGTTGAGGGATTAGGGTTTAGGGTTGACATATTAAGGTTTAATATTGAGATTTGAGGGTTGAGGGCTGAGGGTTGAGGGTTTAGGGATAGGGTTGATGGTCAAGGGATTAAGGTTAAAGTAGAGTGTCGAGGGTAGAGGGATTAGGGATAGGGTTTAGGGTTGAAGGTTTAAGGATTGAGGGTTGAGGCTTTAGGGATGAGGGTTAAGGGATTAGGGTTTAAGATATAGTGTCGAGTGTCGAGGGTTTAGGGATAGGTTTTAAGGTTTAAGTTTTAAGGGTTAAGGGTTGAGGGATAGGGTTTAGGGTTTAGGGATAATGGATTAGGGTTTAAGGTATAGTGTTGAGGGTTGAGGGTTTAAGAATAGGGATATCATTTAGGGTTTAGGGATGAGGGATTAGGGTTGAGGGTTGAGGGATTAGGGTTGAGAGCTAAGGGTTTAAGGTATAGTGTCAAGGGTTGAGGGTTTAGGGATAGAGTTTAGGGTTTAGGGTTGAGGGATTAGGGTTTAAGGTATAGTGTTGAGGGTTGAGGGTTTAGGGATAGGGTTTAGGGTTGAGGGATTAGGGTTTAGGGTTGATATATTAAGGTTTAATGTTGAGAGTTAAGGGTTGAGGGCTTAGGGATAGGGTTGATGGTCAAGGGATTAGGGTTAAAGTAGAGTATTGAGGGTAGAGGGATTAGGGATAGGGTTTAGGGTTGAAGGTTTAATGATTGAGGGTTGAGGCTTTAGGGATGAGGGTTAAGGGATTAGGGTTTAAGATATAGTGTCAATCGTCGAGGGTTTAGGGATAGGTTTTAGGGTTTAAGTTTCAAGGGTTAAGGGTTGAAGGATAGGGATTAGGGTTTAGGGATAAGGGATTAGGGTTTAAGGTATAGTGTCGAGGGTTGAGGGTTTAGGAATAGGGATAGCATTTAGGGTTTAGGGTTGAGGGTTGAGGGATTAGGGTTTAGGGATAGGGTTTAGGGTTTAGGGTTGAGGGATTAGGGTTTAAGGTACAATGTTGAGGGTTTAGGGTTTAGGGATTAGGGTTTAGGGTTGATGGGGTGTAAATTTCATTCTGCTCCTTGTGCGGCCAAACTAACTATTCCAACATGTTAGGATGGGTATGTTTAGGCTAGACATGGTCCTGTTTCGCACCCAAACATACTGAAACAGTCTGAGCTACATTATACCAGCGATATCCTCACACATTGCCTTTGCTATAACTGTTATAGTCTTCACATGTCAACATGCATCTTATGGTTGTTAACATACTTGTTCTAGCAGTCAACATAGTCATATATGAATTGCTTGTTCTTTTATCTTGGTTCAACTTGACTTTGTTCTCTAGTACTATCTCTGTAGCATTTGTTTTAGTCCTTCAATGCATTGTTCCATCACTGCAATCTTAGATCTCTATTAGGCTTGAAATAGACTTCTGTTAGGCTAGTTTACATTGTCATATCCATGATGTTCAACCCTCATCTTCTTCCACCTTTAGGTCGCTCTGTTATTAGGCTTGAAGATAACATCATTACATAGCCAAGATATACAAGGGGTCAAATACTAAAACAAGATCATCAATGATAATGAATGCAATAAGCCATGAACCACCTACCATAAATACAAGTGGTCATATTACAATGTACATCATGAACAATATTTGAATAACTCCAAGCTCAACTCTACAAATGAATCCTCTAAGATCCTATTGTCTTGGTACTGATTGAGGAAGGGGCTGAACCTGATATTGTGAGGATCTCCCTTTCCTCCCCATCCATAAATCAAGGTGATCAAGCACCATCCATAATTCAAAAGTGTGGTAGAATGGTGATTATCTTATTTAATTCATTTCCTTATTAACACATAAGTATACACATAAATTTTCATGGATCCAAAACATCTCAAATGCATGGAAATAGATTTCTCAACTAACATAAATACATCCTTTCTAGCATCTAATACACAAATAAATACAAGTACATGATCAAGCCAAATATGACCATTGATAGTAACCACAAGTCATTTTAATCCTACAAGTTTGACTTAGAACTATACATCCAAGATCATATCCAAATCCACATGAATTGCTAATCACATCCCATATTATATGAAAGCTCTCTTCAGGTGAGGATATATGTCTTACTAAGAACACATGCCAAGGTAGAACTATATGCATCCCATACTACAAGAATCTTCCAAGTATCCAAACATAGATAAAATAACAATTCAAATACGTATTTGAACACACAAAAAAAAAAGCAATACCATACAACAACATATAATTCAAACATTAAAAAAATAAGCACACATGACCAATCTTCCTTTCTCTATTTTCTCGAGCATGTCTAGTTTTCAGAGACTAAAACTTTCAACCCAAAACTCAAATTCTCTTATCATCAATTGGGATAGATTCTTTGACAATTAAACTTTGAAACCTAATGGCATACCAAAATGATCTACATTGCACCTATCTATATTACATAATGATTGACAAAAATGATTTGTATTAACCAAATATCCATATAGGCATACATCAATATTTGTCGATATAAGTATAACATACATACAAAATAGTCATATAGGCTTACAAGAATACCATATAGGCATACAATGTCAACTATATGCAATACAAAATATATGTCCACAAATTGCATACAGGCATACAACAAAGGAACACAATAAAAAGTCATTTCCCTTTGTCCAGTGAAGAGAATAGATCACGGGCAGCCTTTGATCTCCGAGGGGATGGAGACGCATATGAGGGTGGTCTACTATGAACCCAAGGGCTGCTCCTCCTATTTAGTTCTTCATGGATCTGCAACTGTTACAATAAAAGGTATAGACATTAATATATAGAAATTGCATTATAAAAAATGAAATATTTAACAAAATAACCACTTACCGCCATCTAAAAATATGTCTCCTCATTTGCCTCAGTACTAGGATTAGGTTGTGGCGATGTCATGTCCTATAGAAACCATCTAGATAGAAATTAAACTTCAGATCAATAATCATTTAATTTTTCAAAAAATAAACAACTATAACAATGAATGTAATTTGAAATTTACTAATCTGCCTCATACCCCCATCAAAGGCATGGAGCTATGAATCACAGAGGACACACCATGCTCCATTGCCCTGTGAACATTGAGAGGTGTCTCTGTAACTTGCATCATCTGAAAATAAAACAACATTATTCAATTACAAAAACTATAATAGTGATGCAAGTTTGGTTGATGCCCTAGGCTGAAAATCTCATGTTTTTAGGTATAGAATGTGCAAATGAGCTAGGGCTTGTAGAAAAGCTCTTGAGAAAAAGTTTGTAATGGTTGGAATTGTTTGGGTAGACCATCTTTGACATGTTTGAGGTGTTGGTGTGAAGATTTGAAGTCTGGGATTAGAAAACCCTGTGGTGACCCATCTAAATTAGGCCTAAATTACAGTGTAACAGTCCTATTTTGACCCTTGTGTTACAAAACACCCCCATCTGTATTCAAAGTATGTTGTGTAAGAGGATAATGGGTATCCAAAACAATTTTTAGTTCATGGGTTTGAGTTGTTTCCTTCAAATTATGTCAAAAATACCCCTTTTGTTGTCCTACAAGGCATAGTGGAAGATTGTGAAGAAAATCACTTTGTTTGAGATGTTAAGACTTTAACCAAGGATTGATTGAGTGAGTTTGATCTTTGATACCCTACTCTACATCATAGGGGTGTTAGAGGGGAGATAGAAGTCAATGAGGAAGGTGAAGTAATAATAGGTGGATATATGGTAGGGAAGATAGGGGCATAGCTAGTGGAGTAGGTGAAGTAATAGAAAGAGGTTGTGGGGTTGGGGGAGCAATGTGTTTAGAGGCAAAAGATAGGCAAAGGTGAAAGAGGGAATTGGTAGCATAGACAAGGCAATGAGTTGTTTGAAAAGATGCCTCAAAGAAATGTGGTTTTATGGTGATGTCCTTCTCTATGCATCTGCTTGTCATGACATTCCATGAGACCACATTTCTTTGAGGCATTTTTTCAAATAACTATATTGTAATTGAAATTTTGTCATCTATCAACATCTAGTTATTAGTTATACAATGTATAGTAATGCTTTGAGTTTGAAATATGTGCAATGAAATGTAACCAACGATATGAATATAAAATACAAAAATCTAGTAAGTACAATTCATTCATTAAACTGTTTATTTTATTACCTCCGTGAAGCTTTAAAGTCCACCACCACTGGCAGGTGTTACCATGAAATATCCAATATTAACCTATTCAACAACCAAAATCAGATATTAGAATACCATTCATATAACGATGCTATTCACATGTAATATTTATAATTGTTTACTAGTTACATACCCCGACAGTAGATGATGTAGTGTAATATGCAGGTGGAGAACCACTGAAAACTACATCAATGCTATGACCCTAAAATTTTATTAAAATCATCAAACTAAATTAGTTAATCTTGCATTTCAAAAATAAAATTTAATAAATTAAATTCAATGAACTTGCTAAGATTTACCTAAGTATCAAGCCCAAAAGTCTCACTCAGGAGGGCATCTATCATCACCATTTGCTCAGCTGCAGATGTAGCCAACACACCTGTGTCCTAACTATCCGTGGGGTCATAACCACATGCTGACCCGCAAGTCCGACAAGTATGGGGTGGAACTCTATTTGAACTCTCCTTTGGCCCACGATGTGCTGCAGGACTAACATGCTGTATGATGCTCTGGGTCAAGGCACTAATGGACCGAAGTATCTCGACCTCAACACTCTCCTTCAAAATAGAAGGGATAGAAACGTGCTCATGGGCTGGTCTAGTGAGTGCTCGTCTCCCTGGCTATTATGGGTCAACACGTGCCCCTGGTCTATCTTGTGCTGACCCCCCACCTCTACCCTAGAACTCTTGCATATCAAAATAATTTGGCACTTTATTTTTGACAAACTCGCAGTAGAGTTTCCTCAAAAAATATTACGGGACCTCATTATTGTTGCATGGAGGATGGTCAAAAACCATCCACCACCTCTGCACAAAATTGTCCCTTATTGCTTGGTTGTTGCACCAATGGATAGGGAACCTCTTGCATGCAAGGGGTAGAGGTTGATTTGTTCGTGGGTTTGTGAAAATAGAACACAAGTCAATTTTTGTAATTTGTTCATTTTTAACTTGTTCATATGACAACTTGTCTGCATAATACTCTCTAAATTCTCTCCTCTTTTTTGTCCAACTAGTGATCTGCTTGCTAATTGAATCTACATTTGATAACATAGATTCAAGGGATTGAGCAAGAATGGATCTATGCAAGGTTGAAGTTGCAGGTTCTTTCAACCTTGCAATTATGTCCTCAATTTATTTTTTATCATTTTCAATTTGCCCCATTATATTTTCTTGTGTTCCAAGGGTATATTGAGGAATAAATGGAGGTGTTTATGGTTGGGGTTCTTCTTTAGCAGGTATTTGTTGTTCAAGTGACGAAGGATTTTGTGCATTTTCAAGAGGAGGAGGAGGTGCATTATCAACTCCTGTAAATTAAAGAAATCTACATCAAAAACTATTTTAACCTACCTATTTAGCAACAAATTCATGTGCAACAAAGCAAATAGAACTTACTTCTTTGATTTCCCCGATGTCGTGGCAGCATTTTGATGATGAATTGGTGAGAAACAACTGATGAAATGGGTTTCTATAACGCGAGCGCACTTATCTTGTCTCCAAGCTGCGGATTTTCTTGCCAAATTGTGTGAAATAATGAAATCAAATGCTGTCTTTTTTTAATACAGCAAAATATAATGCGCTCACGTTACAATGCGAGCACGTTATGGCTTAGTGTTGGGCTCAGAAACACCAAGCCATAATGCAAGCATGTTATAATGCACTCACGTTATGTCTAAAACATTTTTAAAAAAAGTTGGCCACTTTTTGGCCCCCCAACTTCTTGCACCCACCCTACTAACAAACTAACAATCTAACTATTAAATCAAAAGAAAACACACCTATATAACCATGCACAACATGTCCATAGATTTGGAGCGAATTTGGCTATGGAGAAGAATAAAATGATGAAGCTCCTCCTTAGAAGCACTTCACAAAATTATGTTTCACCTACAACTGGTTGCTTCTCTAGTCTTAGTACTATAAGAACCTATAAAGAGGGGTGAACTAGGATAAAAAGGCCTATCAAGGTTTGTAGGGAAAAGGAAGACTCTTGGATGTGGCTTCAATGGTGGAAAAGTTGTAGAGATTGAGCAAAATTAGCTTGAGAATGAGAGAGGACTTCTCAAATGAAATTAAAAAGGGGGTTTAAGAGGTGCAAGGGTAGACAAGGGAGATATTTCAAGAATAATTGAGTGGGATAAGTATTACAAAGGCAAATTGAGAAGGTGGAATGATGTGAATCTCTTTTATTGGTCAAGTCATGTGAACCCAACAATTTTAGTAGATGAGTGGTTTTGAAACCATCCTATTGGTTTCAAGACCACTGTGTTAAAATCAAACCGCTAGAGCAACCACAAAGTTATCATGGTGGTTTTAAAGTCACCATGGTAGTTTTGGTGCTTATTGAAAGTGGTGGTTTCTATGTAGATGGAAAAACTAGTAGAATAAGAGCATGGAAAAAGAATAGAAGAGGTGCAAACAAGGTTTGGAGGCTCTAAAGGCATGCTAAGGATGACTAGAAGGGTGGCCTAAGGGAATGAAAAAATAAGAGATGGATAAGTGATCATTTTTAACTTAGATGTGCTACAAAGCACTTTTTGTGGAATGTGCAACATCATTGGGTAGAAATGTTAAGCCAATGCATTAAAGTGAAAAAAAATGGGTACTTATAGGTCCTAAAAGAAAAACATTGTAGTGCGGGATTACCAACAACTTATTTTCTAACTAGCCAATTTGTAGTGATTTTAATGATTGAATCTCTTAAGGTTAAAGTTGGCATGTTACCAATGTGTTGGTATGTTGAAGAGTGTGAAGCATGGTTTGGCTTTAAAAATTGTTAGGGGTTAGTGGACCCATATTTTTGGTGGTAGAATGACATGTCAACTTGTTGAACATGGTCCAACTTGCAGACTAGGAAGGATAGGGTGCTCAAACATCTTGATTGTGTTATGATGTTTGTGCAACACATGTTCTATATTTTCTCCCACAACAGTAGATATTTGAAAATGCATCCTAATGTCATTCTCTCTTATCATAGTCCCATCACCTTTACAAGTTTGAATGGATTGTTATGCTAATGAAAATCCCATGCATGCATTTTTCTTAATATGTCACTCCTTATTCATCAAGGACCATACTTCTCATTACCAAAGTTTGGAATTTGAAGCGACATCCTCTCTTTGCTGCCAACTACATTGACTAGTGTAACTCTATGATTGCTCACACCACCACCTTCCTATATAAGTTTGGCAAGTAGGTTGCCCATGTCCACAAGCACATCAAGGGTGCTATGACTAAAGAGTTTTCTTAAGTCTCCAATGATCTTGAAATCCTTCCTTTTTATTTGTAGCTTAGAGATGGGTTGCCAAGCTCCAACACCACCTCAAGAATTCTAAAGCTCATTAAGTGAAAGGATCTCAAATTCAAGCTCACTTATATTGGCTCAAAGTGGGATACAAAGCCTCAAAAGAATTTTGTAAATCCTTGCATATTAAACAAGCTTGCTTGTAGATTAAAGTCCTCAAGATGGAGGCTATGAGGCTTTCTTCTCTCCCTAAAATCTCTCATGCTTTTCTGGATCTTTACAAGTTGGTGTTTCAAGCTTAAAATGATACACAAGAGCATTGTTGTGTGCTCCAACAATCCCTAGATTTTACTCTAACCTAGCTCAGGCAATCAACCAACTTGGCTTGTGATACTCTACATATTTTGGAGGGGTTACATGTTGTACTTATGTACATGGTCATTGACAAAGCACTAGGCTTGGATGACTTTCCCTATGAGTTTTATAAAGCCACCTAGCATTTCATAAGACTAGACATGCTTCACTACCTACAATAGTTCCATGAGGTCCTTGATTGACCATGGTATTTTCAAATCATTCCTAAATCCAGGGACTTGAAGCTAATCTCCAGCTGGTGACCTATCACTTTACTTAATGTTTCTTACAATATTTTGGCCAAACTCTATATATCTACCATTTGTTACCTTCCATTATTTGATCAAAGATAATTGACTTCATTTTAATCTATTACATCCTTTATAATATCATTGTTATTTTAGAAGGGATGGAATGGACCAAGGCCTGTAATAATGTATTTTTTTTTTAAGCTTGACTCTGAGAAGGTCTATGATTGCATTGAATGGCCTTTCATTCTTTTGATGCTCAAATCTCTTGGCTTTAGAGGCTTTTTTCCTCTAGGTCATTCAAACCTAATTTTCAGATGCTTGAACTTGCTTGTTTATTAATGGCAGAGTATCTAAGAGATTTAGCCTTTTTCCATTCTATCTAGTAGGGTTGCCTATTGGATCCTTTATATGTTTTAATGGCTAAATCATTTGGTTACTTGCTTGCACACAAATCCTCACTTGGTCTAGTCAAGGGGATTTCTCTCCCTTCCCCCACCCAACAACTTATTAATGGACACTTTGTAGATGACTCATTTCTCACACTAGCTAAAGAACAAGAATCTTTCCAAGAGGCAATGCCCTATGTCAATATATTTTGTCTAGCTTTTGGTTCAAACCTACAATGGCACAAGACATAATGTTATATACAAAGTCATTTCTAGTTGTTGCTATAGTTGAAAGATTTCCAATCGAAATGGATTGAAAAAGGTGAGATGTATAAGTTTGTGGGAATTCCCTTTGCATTTGAAAGTTCTCCTACTATGATCTAGTAATATTTCATTCAAACAGTGGAGAAAAGGGTCTCTTTTTGGATTTCAAAGTCTCTCTCTTTAGCTAGGAAATTCTAGATCTATACTAAAGTGTTAGCTACCACTCATGTCTATTCTTCTTCTTGTCTGGTCACTCATAAAGCTACCTATGAGAAGTTAGCCAAGCCTTTGAGGGATTTCTTGTGAGCTAATGGACAAATGCATAGTCAAGGTCTTTGTGCTAAGTGGGTTATCAGAGTTATTAAAGGCTCTAAAGCCTAAAGGTCCTTCCCATGCATTATTGAGGAAGGTACACCCTATGACAAGAAATGTTGGAAAGGTATTGATTTCCATTCCCATCTCATCATCTCCATTTCAGTTAAAATCAACGGTTTGTTTATTGCTCAAAGCATTTGGAAAGTGTTTGAGTGTGTAAAGCCCTTTCTCAATTGGATTGTTGATGGTTTCAAGATTGGTTTAACCTTAAATGACTAGTCTTTGGTGGTCACCCATCATTAATTCTTCCATCCAACTTTTAGCTGAGACCTTAGGGATTAAAGCATTACGACTTTTTTGCAAAGGTATTCACACCATCAGGGATCTTGTCTCTTCTAAAGATTGCACTCCTTTGACTCCGTGGCCAACCTTGCAACAAAAATTTAAGCTCTCTATTTCAGATTTTCCTTATATCTAAAGAATTTAAAAGCTCAACCCTAATGTCATGCTACACAACTTGGGGCTTTAACCCCTGCACGCTTGGTTGAAAGACTAGTAGTGGAATCGTGATATAGCCTTCAAGAATTATACTCCTAGGTTGCTCTACAAAACATTCAACACTTTTTCTTTGCCTCTTACTAAGCTCAACTTACATTAGGGTCTTCGATCCTCCCCTTGCATGTGGCTTTTCAGGCTTTAGAGAATATTGTAGGCTAATCTTGAGCCTAAAAATGCTTTCTTTTGTGGTGTTTATGCTATTAGGATTTACCTATTGGCAAGTGACCGTTCATCCTAGGATAATTCAAACCAAATACCCCACTTGTCGTAGAATTGAGACTTTTAAGTGCTTTCTCCTAGTTTTGTCCTTTGACCTAGATTACTTGGCGATGGATTCACAACCTTTTCACACCTTATCATCTATAGTTCTTCTCCTAGAGAGTTGTTGTTTTTTGGGATATGGCCTCCTAGCTAGCCTACATTGCTAGACATTGGTATTTCTTCAAACCCGCTATCCTTTTTCAAATCTAGAAGTCTATAAAAAAGTTATTTTCATAATTCAAAGCTATTAGTTGCAATTTCTCACTGACTAAGAAAGTGAATGTGATTTCCTCTGCATTTTTAGATCTAGGTGTAGACAAAGAAAGTGGCTCTTGAGTTCCAACACTTACATGATATGCTCAACCATTGGGGGAACACGCCATTCACCATAAGTTGAGTTCCTCTATATGGTATTGGTCACACCACACCTCTTCTAACCACCCATAAACACAACTACTCCCACAACTAGGGTCATTTCTATCCACTGCATGTGCAATAGGGATGGTTCACTGCCCCTTGTGAGGAATCTTCTCGCTCTCAGCAAGGTGCCATAATGATGCACTCGCCTTGAAATATGAATCTACAGACTATAAATCTATCGGAAACATTAAATCCTTTGTGTGGCTAAGGTGTGTTAGACCCCTGGTGAGACATGATCAAATGGTGAATTAGGATTAGTGGGTAGCTTTAGATTTGCTTGATGAAAACTTTCAATAAGTTGTGCCTAGGGTTGATGACCCTCCTCCACCACCCCTAATGTAATTACCTATGATTAAGTTCTATTTAGTTTCTCAAACTCTTTTAATCACAAATTTTTAAACCATAAATATTAACCAACCATATTTTTTATTGTAAACCTTATATATACTCTTAATATTTTGTTTTACTTAATAGTGTTTCCCATAAAATATCCTATATAATTGAAGTTTTTGTATAGGAATGTAATGTCTAGTCCAAACTAGCAATATTTTGAGCCAGTCCATTTTAAGTTGGAACACTTTCCCCCCTCGACGAGCACCAAAAACAGGCTACAAACCGTCAATGTTGAATTCGTAACTCAAATCTTTAAATGGGACAGAACTCGAATCACCATGTAACGGGCCGATTGTGTTTCCCAATGAAATTAGACTGCAGTGGTCCTCATTTCTAGCCGTAACCGATACCTGAGCCAGTGACCATCATCTGCAATTGATTATTTAAACGGTTGGTTAGATGGCCGTAACGGCTATCCTTTGCAACGGCTAAATTTGAAGTTTGAATTTAAAAAAGGCCGTTTCAAGATTTCCAGTAGAAAGCAATTACGGGGAAGGCCAATATAACAACCATTTTACTGCACCCAATCTGTTTTTAACTGCTGGAAATCAAACTCAGTGAAAGAAAATCAATTTAGTAGAAGATAAAGCGCCCCTATTCATGGCTTCTCCCTTCAGATCATGTTCGCCTGCTGCAGCAAACAGGCCCAAGGCAAACGGCAACAACGGCCTCAGAAAGAGCTTCAATGTTAATGTTCTTCCGAAGGCAACTCCTTCCAGAAATAGTAACCAGCCCACCTTTACTCCAGCCAACAGCCCCGCAGGTAAAAAATTATGTAAAACTCATGACCTTTGGGTTTCTGTTAAATGAAATTTAAACAGGAACTCGAAAAATATATACTTGTTTTTTATAATCTGTTTTTACTCCGCAGATTATTCTCAAAGGGCATCACCATTCAAAGATCTCAACGCCCCTGCATGGCAATCCGAAGAAATTGGACTCGAAAATGTCCGCCCGTGTCCTCCTAAATCTGCATCAGCAAAGTCCCCTGCTCCCAAAGGGATGAAGAATTTCATGTCCCCAACATTTTCTGCAGCTTCCAAGGCTGCCTCTTCCAAAAAGAGGATCTTAGTTGAAAAAAATGAATCCGTTGGATTCTCGCAAATTCCAGCTAAGGTGCCCTCTGATTTTGCCAGCCCCCACTCCTTGGATGTCCCTGCCTCCTGCGAACCCATGAGGGAAGATACCCATATGAAAGAAAATGAGGAAGCTCCAAGGGATTGTGTAGAGGTGGACCTGGTTAGATCTGTAACCCAGCCTGAGAACCAGACCAAGAATGATGTCTGTAGGGTTCTTTATCAGGTTCCTGAGAGTAGTACGGATAATGATTCTTTATCATTTCTGTCCCAGTTCCCTGATCCTGGCGAAGAGTGCACCATTGTTCTTCCTCCCTATGATCCTAAAAGGAATTATCTTTCCCCGAGGCCTGATTTCCTTAGGTATCGTCCCAACAGGGGCCTGGATATTGATGTCATAGAGCTTGACGAAGGGTTTGGGAAGTATGAGGTCTTCAAACCTGAAACTCCTCCTGAGAGTGGGGTTACTGAGACTAAGGAGATTGAATCCCTGGGTGAACAAATGGATGCCGTTGGCATCTCTTCTGAAGATTTAGATCACAGAGAAACCCATGAGGAATTCCAAGTAAAATTGGCATTAGTTGGAAATTCTGAGCAAAACCCCTGTAACCCTGGTCCAGAGTTTGACTCCAAGAAGAATGCTTTGGAAGAAATGGAGGAAACCTGTGATGACTCTGATGAGGAGGACGAGGAAGAACAGAAACAGGGCTCTAGGTGGTTGAGAACTTCTTTGATGTCTGGGTTTGTTTTGCTCATTGCTTCAGTTGCTCTGTTGAGATCAGGCAGTCCTGGTCTTCTGCCGCCTTCTTTGCACCACAATGCATTGGCTGGAGGTGAGTTTTATGGTTCTTCTGTTGATATTGTTAAACGTGTAGTTGTGATTTGGAGGAAGGATTCTGTCAAAAAGGCTGGTTATTCTGTTTTGGGTTATTCAAGGATGAAGTATGGAATTATTGCAAAAACTGTGAATAGCTGGTTTGATTCTTCTTCCAACAAGCTAGGGATAATAACACAGTCTTCCACAGAAGATGACCTGCAGAACTCTTTTGAGAATAGCTACACTGGAGACATAGAAGAAACTGGTAGAAGTCTACATGTGGGGATTGACGTAGACGATGGCATCAAGAGTGTAGGGATAATAACACAGTCTTCCACAGAAGATGTCCTGCAGAACTCTTTTGAGAATAGCTGCACTGGAGACATAGAAGAAACTGGTAGAAGTCTACATGTGGGGATTGACGTAGACGATGGCATCAAGAGTGTAATACCCCCCTCTCAGTTGCTTGTGGATTCTGTCGGTGGAGAGGACTTGAAAGGAAAGCAGAGCAGCACAGAGGCTGTCTTGGAGGCATTTGATGCTATTCTTGTCAAAGATGTTTCCCAAATCCCATCAGTTGATGTTAGTATTCAACAAAGTGTTCAAGTAAATACCGATGATGATGTTCTCCCCAAGAACACTGAGCGATCCTTGCCTTCTGATTTACTAGATGAGGATAATAGTGAGGGAGGACATGGAAGTGGAGATTTTGTGGATAATAGTTTAGATGCCCATGCTCATCTGGAAGATACCTTCTCTTTCTATTCTGACATAGAGGACGCCTTCTCTTTCTATTCTGACATAGAGGACACCTTCTCTTTCTATTCTGACATAGAGGAAGAAAAGGATGAGCTTGGGAGAATTGAAGACTCTTGGCCTGAGGTTGAATCTGAAGAGACACAAAATGTCAGTGAGTATGCTTCTGAAGAACAAAGTGTTCCTGTAGTTCCTGAAACTATTCAAATTTCCGACCCAGCTGAGATTTTTGCATCAATAATTGTTGAAGATTCCCAAGTCAGTGGAGAAGATGCATTGAATAAGCAGAGCAGACCATCCATGGTTCCATCTGATAAATACCAGAATCATCATGCTTCTCAAAACGAGAAAGATGACAAGTCCTTTACGGAGGATATTGAATTCAAAAAGAGCGATGAACCCAAAGAATCTTCTCTATCTGCTGGAGAGGACTCAAATGGCTCTGAAGTGCAGGCTTCTGCAATCCCTAGAAGACACCCAAGTGGACTTCTACCCATTGGAACTAGAGCTGTTTTGTCAATTCTAGTAGCTTCTGTAATAGCTGCTATATACTTTGTTTATGCATCTAAGAAGAGAAGTAGAATCTCTCGTGAAGTTGTTGAAGACAAGCCTACTGTAGGATTTTTTGCAAAGAAAGAGCCACAAAAAGAGAATTACCCAACATACTCGCCAGTGCATTTTTCTTCTTCAAGGAATTTTCCTCATGTACAACTTCTTGCGGAATATCATCTTGAGGAAATGAGCAGTTCAGATAAGAATACGAGTCGAATAAATGCACAAGAGAAATCGGTTCAGATGTATGAAAGGAGATTTAGAAGGGGAAACATCTTTTCCTCTGCTACTCAACAAGAAAGTGCAGCCACCTCAGAGATTTCCTCAGAATCACCTTCTTATGGGAGCTTCACGACTTACGAAAAGATTGTTCGAAAAGAGGTATATTTGTCCTTCGAATATTTTAGCCTTTTGTGCACTGAGACATAATTAGAACACAATCTTCTTAATTTATTATTTTGTTTGTAGTTTTGATTTGCATTACAGAAAAAATAATCTGACATTAATTTGTCTAAGATTCCTTGGACTTCAGTGTCTCAAATGAGAGCTTAGTTTACTGGCTTTCCTCCTTTACATCCTCCAGAAAAAAGGAAATCCACTAGTTAGTTTACATGATTGCAAGCTACAAAAAAGAGGAGGAAAGTACTCTACGTTTTTATTTAAAATAAGGTTTAAAGTGGCATTTTTCAGTTGGTTATTGCTTGTCTCAGTCTATGTCTGTAAGTTAGAGCTGGTGTTCTTCATTAGCAGCAGGTAAACAAATTAGTTTCTAGACAGAGTCATATTCACTTTAAATTATTCGGAGTTTTGTTCTGGTCTTTGTATGTGGTTGCACGCAACCCTTTGGTAGTATGCTCTGAGGTACTCCATAGTTATTGGGACCTCTTCTGTGTTAGCTGTTCTCTGTATTTGTCTTACAAGCCCAAGGGAGATAATGCCTACTTACTAAGTGATACTTAAAATTTCCAGTTTGTCTGGGCTTGAATAGTTGGGGTATTGTTAGGCCCTTTTTTATGTTAGCTAGTCTCTGTATTTGCCCATGGGAGATAACCCTTTTGGTGTATACTACTAGCATGATCTGAGGTATTCCTTAGTCAATAGGACCTTTACTATGTTAGCTGTTCTCTGTATTTGTCTGCAAGCCCAAGGGACCCTTTCTATGTTAGGTAATAGCAAATGCCTACTTACTAAGTGATACTAAAAATTTCCAGTTTGTCTGGGCTTGAATGGTTGGGGTATGCTCTGAGGTATTCCATAGTCGTTCGGACCTTTTCTACATTAGCTAGTCTCGCTAGTATCTGTATTTGCCTGCAAGCCCAAGGGAGATAATAACAAGCCAAAGGGAGATAAAAGCAAATGCCTACTTACTACTAAGTGTGACTAAAAAACTCCAGTTTGTCTGGGCTGGTATGGTTGGGGTATGTTCTGAGGTATTCCGTAGTTGTTAGGACCTTTTCTATGTTACTTAGTCTCTGAATTTGTCTGCAAGCCCAAGGGAGATAACCCCTTTGGGGTATACTACTAGCATGATCTGCCTTAGTCAATAGGACCTTTTCTATACTTAAAAATTCCAGTGTCTGGGTTGGAATGGTTGGGGTATATGCTCTGAGTTTTTCCGTAGTTGTTAGGACCTTTTCTATGTTTAGCTGGACTGTGTATTTGTCCGCAAGCCGAAGGATAATAGCAAATGCCTAATTACTAAGTTCAAAATTTGTCTGGGGAGATAATAGAAAATGCCTACTTACTACTATGTTTTGTCTGGGCTGGAATGGAATGGAGTTTTTCTGTAGTTGTTAGGACCTTTTCTATGTTTGTCTGGGCTGGAATGGAATGGAGTTTTTCTGTAGTTGTTAGGACCCTTTCTATGTTTAGCTGGGCTGGAATGGATTGGAGTTTTTCTGTAGTTGTTAGGACCCTTTCTATGTTTAGCTGGACTGTGTATTTGTCTGCAAGCCCCAGGATAATAGCAAATGCCTACTTACTAAGTTCAAAATTTCCAGTTTGTCTGAACTTGAATAGTTATTGTGTTTACTGGCAATACAAGAACTTTGTAGGTTATTAAAACTCAAAATAATGTGCAGAGTATTTATTATTTTTATTATATGTTCAGGGTGGTGGAGACGAGGATCCAAAGGTGGTAACTCCAGTGAGAAGATCCAGTAGAATTCGCAAGCAAGCAACATCCCCATAGATGAAAATGAAGATGGTGATACCCCTACTGAACATTTATTCATTGTTCTGGGGGTGATATTCAGGAATTTTACTACTTTAAGCTGCATTCTTATTGAGAATGGAGTGATTGTCCCATTCTAGTCTTTTTGCTTGTATAAATTTTATAAACTGGTGTGTATTTTTCTTATATTATTCATGTATGTGATACATTAACTTTAATTTGACAATCAAAAAAGGCCTTATTTCATTTTTATTTTTCGTTGAGCAGTAACAATCTATTGGGAAAACGATAAATTTTATTTTATTCAGGATAAAATTAGGAAATTTTCACGGTTTTTTGGTTTCTCAATATTTGTCACAGCTCTGCCCCATACTTGGGCCATGAAATTCCTTCTCCTCATGCTCTCTACATCCTGATAATGGATCACAGCAATGTTGATGACAAAAATTTTTACACAGTTAAATCTAGAAATACTCATTTACAATTCCTTCATTTTTTAAATCACTTTAGCTTGAATTTATCAATTTCACTAGTATAGCATGAATTTCAACTTTTGTAAAAAATATAATAATAGGTTTTGCATTTCTTTAGGCATGCTTGAGTCGGAGTAGTACTACGATGGGTCACTCTTATGAGCATCACCTAATGAGTGGCTAAGTGGATCATTTATGCTCATGAAAGATGGGTTCATTTGGAAAAAATCCCTGCTACTGGTTAATGAAGTTAATGGATCTCTTTGATGAATGCTTCATAAGGCACAACACTTGTTGAAGGTTTTGCAAATGGGCTTTGATCATGGGGTGTAACTTCATAGTCAAGTGCACTTGAGTCGAAGTAGTACTAGGAAGTCTTGATGCTTCATCCATGTGAAAATGAGTGCTAAGGGGAACCATTCATGGTCATGAGAGATGGGCTCATGTGAATTACACATGAAATATGGGTCAATGAGTTTGATTCAAAAACTACATAGTTGAATCTCAATAAAACATCATAATTTGACACACTACAAATATACCTCCTACTTGTCAATGGATGAGCTAATGCTGTAATGAATGGTTCATAAGGCACAACACTTAAAAGGTTTTGCAAATGGTAAGTTAAGTGGGCTTGATCTTGGGGAAATTCCATGGTTAATTGCACTTGAGTCGAAGTAGTACTTAGATAGGTGACCTCTTAGGAAGTCTTGATGCTTCATCCATGTGAAAATGAGTGCTAAGTGGAACCATTCATGCTCATGAGAGATGGGTTCATGTGAATTACACATGAAATTATGGGTCAATGAGTTTGATTCAAAAACTACATAGTTGAATCTCAATAAAACATCATAATTTGACACAACAAAAATACCTCCTACTTGTCAATGAATGAGTCAAAGTTGTAATGAAATAGGTCATAAGGCACAGCACTTAAGGTTTTGCAAATGGTGAGTTGGGCTTGATCTTGGGGGAAATTCCATGGTTAATTGCACTTGAGTCAAAGTAGTACTCGGATGGGTGACCTCTCAGGAAGTCTTGATGCTTCATCCCTGTGAACACCACCTAGAGGGCAATGAGTGCCCATGAAACCAAGGTCCAAAGTCTGAAGAAAAATAAAGTTGCTTCATGAAACCAAGGTCTCTAGCTCTTAAATCCATAGATGACCTCCCAAGCTTTGAATGTTGAGGAAAAACACAAGCATGGGGATCATGTCTACCTAAATTAAAATGTTGGCAAAAGAGAAAAACACAAACATGGGGATCATGTCTACAAGAAGCCAATCATATTTGGGAAGACAAAGAGTCAAAGAAATCCTCCAACAAATTTTGAGTATTCCTTTAAACATATAGTCTACACAATAAATGCCACTTTCTCAAAGATGAATATCATACAAGGAAAAATAGATTTGATAACTGTGCAAGAACTTTCTAGTAGAGAACCTCAACAAGCATAGGAATATGGGGATCAAAACATTTTAATACAAGGGCTCAAGGAAAAACCACTATCTAATGGATTCCTTCCAGATATTCTCCCTTATCACATCAAATCTATAGTTGGGGAATTGGCAATAGAATTTTATTTCCCTAGATTCAAGAAGATTGTTGTTCTTAAGTGTATAAAATAATCCAAAAGCATAGGAGTGATAATAGAAACAAAAATAAGGGAACGGTAGTCCAAAAATGAAGGGCCCCATGGGAGGTATAGTCATACACAATAAATGCCACTTTCTTAAAGATGAATATCATACAAGGAAAAATAGATTTGATACTTGAGCAAGAACTTTCTAGTAGAGAACCTCAACAATCATAGGAATATGGGGGGGATCAAAACATCTTAATACAAGTGCTCAAGGAAAAACAACTATCTAATGGATTCCTTCTAGATATTCTCCCTTATCACATCAAATCTATAGTTGGGGAATTGGCAATAGAATTTTATTTCTCTAGATTCAAGAAGATTGTTGTTCTTAAGTGTATAAAATAGTCTGAAAGCATAGGAGTGATAGTGGAAACAAAACAATTTATTATGGGGTAAGTGCACAAAGATAAGGGGACCAAAAGGGGGTCTTAAGATGCCACTTTTTTTTTCTGAAATAAAAAAAACATTGATGTTGCATGAGAGATTGAAGATAGTTACACTTAAAATTTGAAGATACAACAAAAACAAGAGTCGTAGTCCTCCGAATCTAGTTTCTAAACTACTATTTTTTTTCAAAAATGGTTGAGATTAAGGGGTTCAAAAAGGGGGAGCACACAAATTGGTCCTATTTTTCTCAAAAAACACATAACATAGCATCTGGTGTGCTCCCCCTAAAATGTTAACTTTTTTTTAGTATTTTAAAAATCGTTTTAGTGAGAAATTAGCTAACACCATGTAGTTTATCCCTGATTTTTCTAATAATTTTTTCATGAATAATTGATTTTTTAGTAATTTTCAAAGTGATTTTTTAGGGAGCACACAAATTGGTCATGTTTTTCTCAAAAAATCATAACATAGCATCTTGTCTGGTGTGCTCCCCCTAAAATGTTAACTTTTTTTTAGTATTTCAAAAATTGCTTTGGTGAGAAATTAGCTAAGACCATGTAGTTTATCCCTTTTTTTTAATAATTTTCTCATTAATTGATTTTTTAGTAATTTTCAAAGTGGACACATCCTAAAAATAGAAAATTGAGCGTGTTGCCCCCTAAATTTTTTGAAAACTAATCAAAAATATTTTTTTTTTGAATGTGTAGAATGGAGTCTAGTTTCTAAAAATGTAACTTATTTGAAATTTCAATGAACGGTTAAAAAAAAGTCAAAAATACTAGACACTATTTTTTGACAAAAAATGGATACACTAACAAAAGAAATTAAAGATGAAACCCTTAACGTACTCAAAATGTGAAAAAAAAAATGGTTAGATAGCTAACAGAGAGCTTAAGATTATGGTGGTATTTATTTTACTTTTCATTGAAAAAAGTGCAATCCCGATGAGAAGCATGCTCCAGATCATCTAAATTTTGTTAGAAATTGGAAAAATACGTCCTTGGATGACCTAAACATAATATAAGCCTTTAGGTTGTAAGCCCAAGGCAAATCCAAGCCTAAGCATAATGCGAACGCGTTATAATGCACTCGCGTTATGCTGAACTAAATCACTCCCTTCCCTCCTCTCTCCCCTCCCCTCCTCTCTCTTTCTCACCTCTGCTTCTCTCCTCTCTCTCTCTCTCTCTCACTCTCTACTTCCCTCCCCTCCCTACATCCTACCCTCTCTCTCACTCTCTACTTCCCTCCCCTCTTTACCTCCTACCGTCTCTCTCACTCTCTACTTCCCTCCCCTCTCTACCTCCTACCCTCTCTCTGAGTCTCTACTTCCCTCCCCTCTCTACCTCCTACCTTCTCTCTCACTCTATTCTTCCCTCCCCTCTGTACCTCCTACCCTCTCTCTCTCACTCTCTACTTCCCTCCTCTCTCTATGTCCTACCCTCTTTCTGAGTCTCTGCTTCCCTCCTCTCTCTATCTCCTACCCTCTCTTCACTATCTTCTTCCTTCGCCTCTCTACCTCCTACCCTCTCTCGCACTCTCTACTTCCCTCCCCTCTCTACCTCCTATCCTCTCACTCTCTTCTTCCCTCCCGTCTCTACCTCCTACCCTCTTTCACTCTATATTTCCTTCCCCTCTCTACCTCCTACCTTGTCTCTCACTCTCTACTTCCCTCCCCTCTCTACCTCCTACCCTCTCTCGCACTCTCTACTTGCCTAACCTCTCTACCTCCTGCCCTCTCTCTCATTCTCTTCTTCCCTCCCCTCTCTACCTCCTACCCTCTCTCTGATTCTCTACTTCCCTCCCATCTCTACCTCATACCTTCTCTCTCATTCTCTGCTTCCCTCCCCTCTCTACCTCGTACCCTCTCTCACTCTCTACTTCCCTCCCCTCTCTACCTCATACCCTCTCTCCCACTCTCTACTTCTCTCCCCTCTCTACCTCCTACCCTCTCTCTCACTCTCTTCTTCCCTCCCTTCTCTACCTCCTACCTTCACTCTCGCTCTCTTCTTCCCTCCCCTCTACCTCCTACGCTCTCTCTCACTCTCTATTTCCCTCCCCTTTCTACCTCCTACCCTCTCTCTCACTCTCTTCTTTCCTCCCCTCTCTACCTCCTACCCTCTCTCCCACACTCTACTTCCCTCCCCTCTCTACCTTGTACCCTTTCTCACTCTCTACTTCTCTCCCCTCTCTACCTCCTACCCTCTCTTTCACTCTCTTCTTATTTCCCTTGTCTACCTCCTACCCTCTCTCACTCTCTACTTCCCTCCTGTCTCTACCTCCTACCCTCTCTCTCTCACTCTCTACTTCCCTCCCCTCTCTACCTCTCCTCATCATTCTTCCCATCTAATGAAATTTCATAAATTATCTTGTTTCCATTTCATCATCCCAATTTATATTCTCATTCCACTTTGCATGTCCTAGTTTTCTTGTTTCCATGTTCTTTGTTGATAAGAGATACAGAGAGGGAGGAAGAGGGAGAGAGGGTGGAGATGGAGGGGAGAGATAGGGTGATAGGGAGAGAGAGAGAGAGAGGGTTGGTTAGGTTTATGAGTTTAGGGTTGTTTAAGTTTAGGGTTTAGGGGAATTATTTAGGGTCTTGGGGTTTAGGGTTGCTCAGGTTTATGGTTTAGAGGTTTAGAGGTTAGGATTTAGGGGCATTATTTAGGGTTTTGGGGTTCTGAGAGAGAGAGAGAGAGAGAGAGAGAGAGAGAGAGAGAGAGAGAGAGAGAGAGAGAGAGAGGGTTTCTCAAGATTAGGGGCATTATTTAGGGTTTATGAGTTTAGGGTTTAGGGGTTAGGGTTAAAGGGGAACTATTTATGGTTTAGGAGTTTAGCCTGGTTGCTCAAGTTTAGGGTTTAGGGGTTAGGGGCATTATTTGAGGTTTATGAGTTTAGGGTTGCTCAAGTTTATGGTTTAGGGGAATTATTTAGGGTTTAGGGGTTTAAGGTTGCTCAAGTTTAGGGTTTAGGGGTTTAGGGTCGCTCGGGTTTAGGGATTAAGGGTTAGGGGTTAGGTTTTAGAGAGAGATAAAGCAAGGGGACCGATTAAGATTGGGATAGATAGGGAGATAGAGGTTTAGGGTTGCTTCTAGGGTTTATGGTTTAGGGGTTTGGGGTTTAGGGTTGCTTGGTTTTAGGGTTTAGGAGCATTATTTAGGGTTTAGGGTTTATGGTTTAGGGGTTAGGTGTTAAGGTTTAGAGGTTTAGGTTATAGTTTAGAGAGAGAGAGGACCAATAGGGAGATATAGAGGAGACTGAGGGGATAGATAGGGAGATAGAGGCTGAGGGACATGGCCAGAGACATAGGCAGAGAGATTGTGAGGTAGAGGGATGATAGAGACAAGGAGATAGGGGTTTAGTGTGAGGCCTACTTTTTACACTACTATTCATGAGACTATATGCAGTGATTTTTATTATTATTTATATGTTGAAAGACTTTTGTTCTAGAATCTTGCTTATTCAACCTATTTGAATTTAAGGAAATAAATTGTACAATGATAAGTTAGATATTGTTTTGAAGAAAATGATGAATGGATATGGAAATTCAATATGATTCTATGGTTGAATGTTTAAGATGCATGTATTTAGTTTTGCTTCAGCTATGATATCTACATATGATATTGACTTCGAGTTTGAGTGTGCAGGTATTTCTAACAAAACCACTATTACAGGAGACCATCTCATACCTATGTTGTATCCCTTGTGAGCCGATCTAGTTCAATGAGGAACTAAGATCAACCTTGTGCTTGGAAAATGTTGTAATGTTGTAATGTGTTAATATTGCATGAGGTCAAGGGAATAAGGGTTTTATGTTGATTTACTTTTATTATGATAAGTGTTGTAAGTAATGATGTTTTTAATCTTGTTTGAATTTTAATTCTTTTGGACCCTCTTCATGTGTTTTATTTGACTCTGGGAGTCCTAACTAGGTTTAAAACAACCCTAGGTTATACCCTATGGGTCTAGGGACCTTTTTGATTAGGGTAACCCTGGGTTAACTTCCATATGGTCACTTCAACTTCAGGGTGAAGTAAAGTGACGAATTTAGAAGCATGGGGAACATGGGATGAGTGGAATCTACACTCATGCCCACTTCCAAGTCATAGAGCCACTCCATGATTCCCTAATAATGGAGTGCTTGTCTCCATGTGCCTCCTTTTGGTGGGGTTCCCCTTAATGAGGGTGTTGTGTCACCCACTCTTTCTTTTATTTTAGTTTACTTGTTTTATTTTTTTCTTACTTGTGAGCCTTAATGGGGAACCTATTGACTGGGGGTACATTGTTTTTTTGACCACCAGGTTAATGGAGGAGTGGGAGGTTGAGTTGTTTATTCCCACTTGGGAAATTAGGAAAATAGAGGAATTAGTTTTAAAAGTAGGAGGAGAAGGAGCGTGAGGGGGTTGGATTATTGGGAGAAGAAGGGATTTTTGGAGAGGAAGGTGGGAAGAGGAGCTCTACATCAACTCTCATTCCATAATTGGGCTTTGGAAGGTTGGTGATACAAATCTACTCTCTATGTGAATGTTGTTTGAAATGTATGTTTGTCTCTGATTTGTGTATGAGATTTGAATTTAGCCTCCTTTGAGTTTGTTTGTTAGTTTTGGGTTATTTGTTTTGGGTGTGGAAAGAGCTCCTTCCAGTAGGAAGGAAATGCTCATCTAGTATAGGGAAGGGGAGGTGTGACCCTCCTCAGGTGTCATATGGTTCTTGTTATTTTCCATGCCTTGTGAGCATGTTGGATTCATTTATAGCCTAGAGGGCTTTTGGCCATGTGTGCCTATTGGGATATCCCTGGTGTTTGGGTTTTATTGGAAGGCTTGAGGCCTGCCTTGTGTTACCTTGTGGTATATTATGAAAAATGACACCTGGGGGTTAGAGTTGTCTACTTCCCTACCCTCTTGAACGCACCTAAGCTAGTTCATTGTAATGTGAGTCTACTATGGGGTTTTGTGTATTTGTTGCTTGGTTGTTGTACTCATGGTTGTGAAGTGTAGTCTTGTATGTTCTACCCTGGTATGAAGATGGTCTCCCTAGCTCGAGGGTGACCCTCTTGCGGGTCAATGGTAGGGAGGAGAGCTAGAGGTTTCTTGTGGTCTCCCTTGTTATCTTGTAGGTTAAATGTGAAGCAATGTGAAAGTGATTGAAGAAGTGATACCATGCTAAAAGATCTGTTTACCTTCCTGTTGCATTAAGAGCCTAGTCTCTAGAGTTTCTCTCTATGTAAAAGATGGTTGAGAAAACTTCTCCTTTGAAAATGTTGTAAGAGTATTACCTTGGGAGTGAAGGATTAAACCTCCCTGACTATGTTTAAGTTGAGAAACTATTTGGTTGTTACCTTTCATCATGTGTGTAAGTTGGGAGAATAGAATAAAAATTACTCCCTTGATAGTCTGTGTATTGTGGAAGTCTAATACAGTTAAATGATCTTGTTGTCAAGTTTTTAACTATGAGACTTGTTGTTAATTGATGAACCAAATGATATATGATTCCCTTGTATTATCTAGTAAGAAAGTTAATTTTAGATTTGTACTATGTATGATGCAGTTTTACTCTTGAAAATAAGTTTCAACTTGAGGTTACATTGCATTGGAAAATAATCTAAGTTGACTATTTACAGAATTATGTGTGTTCTTGAAATGTAAATAGTTCGTTAGTTACAAGTATCTATTTCTGGTTATCATTGTATTTGAAAAGGACCAGTTTACTCAATAGATTAACAAATAGAAAATACAGATTTGATATGGATAGATGTTCTTTTCATTTGAGTAATTTTGCAAATCAAACATAAAGAGATAGAAAATGAATTTTACCATGAACTTGATTTTACAAATATGTTTATTTACTTTTAACTTAGTTGTGAAAGTTTGAAATCTATATTTGCAAACACATTTTGAGAATGAATTAAATATATATATATATATTTATATTTATTTATTTATTTTTATTTAGAATATATTAGTTGTAAAAATTTGAAATCAGATTTTACAGATACATTGATGGAAGAAATTTTAAAACTAAAACACACACACACACACACACACACACACACACACACACACACACACACACACACACACACACACACACACACATATATATAATCATTGGTTTAATTTAAAAAAAATTTGAGAAAATGAAAATACTGTTGTATTGTGAAAGTATATATATATATTCAAATATATATATATATATATATATATATATATATATTTATAAATATATATTTTATATTTTAATAATTTAAAAATTTGAGTATACTCGTGAAATTGATATATATATATATAATCAAATATAAATGAATTTTTCGAAATATTAAATAATACAGAATTTGTTGTGAGCAATTGTTATACAGCAAACTGAGTTCAAAAAATGCGATGGTGGGGGGGGGGGGGTTAAACCCCCCACCGAAAATCTTTACTAAGGAAGGGGGGGTGGGGAGGGGCGAAGCCCCACCCCACATCCCCAAACACTGTAAGCCCCGCGGCCTAGCCTCCTCTACGCGCTGCGCGCAACCCTCGCCCATGTCGGCCGCTGCTTACCCCCATTCCTGCCGTCCTCTGTGGCACCACTGACCCAACCTCCGCCTGCCATTCATCCCTCCACCTCCCAGAACCACCTTCGCCGCCACTGCGGCCACCGCCTCTCCCCACAGCTATCTCCGCCGCCGCTGCCTTTCTCCAATGCCTGCAAGCAAACAATGCATACAGCCAACAAAAAAAAAATGTTAGGGTTATTTAACCCTAACATATGTGTTGGTAGTTCAAATAAAATGGTATTTAAAATTAGTGGCATTTCCACTATCTACTTAGTGACATTTAAAGTTATATTTTTATATCAAATTTCAAGCATGGGCTTACACATTAAAATATATAAATAAATAAATAAATATATATATATATATATATATATAATGGGTGGAGTTCCCATTAGCCTGGCTCTTTTGGAAATTATTAAGTGTAAAGTTTCAAAGAAATTAAATATCATTATTTATATATATGTATATATATAGTTAAATCTATATATATATATATATATATATATATGAATATATGTACATTTAATCCTTGAGATTAAAGAAGTTGTTTAAAAGGATATTGCCTTAAAATGTAAATATGAATAAATATATATTATAATTGTTTATTCCTCAGATAAAAAAAAAAAAAAGAAATTTCTAAATTAATATAACTATATATATATATATATGTTTATATATATATATTTAAATATTAAACAATATCAAAGGGGGATAATTGAAAATCATATAATTATTCTGACACATTTGTTCATACGTAAAGAAAATTTGTATTTAATGAAGTTATCTTTTCTGAATGAATTACCTAGTAGTAGTATAGTTAATGTTTTGATATTAATTGGCAAAGAAACCTATATAAGAGAAAATGGAAAAAACGTAACCAAGCGAACAAGAAAACTATTATTTCTTCTAAACACCAATCACCTACTGGAGAAAACCTAAAGCATTGCAAAATTGAAATCGACACCAAACATCGTAAACAATATTGACATGCACATGTGAAAAGAATATTCTGTATCGACAGTCACTTAGACAACTTAAACATACCTAACGAGCACGCTTGCATGTGCGAGGGAGGCTTTCGGAGTAGATAGGGAAATTTTTTTGATATGTCGTATCATGACTACATGTCATGTGTGGACATAACATGCGTAATTGCATGTTGTGAACGCATGTGAAATGTGGGCATGACATTTGGTATCAGAGCCCAGGGTTTCAAACACTGGGCTTGTATGAGCACATTATTCTTCCGCGATCAAACTAACTAGAGCCTACTCCATTTTTGTAGGATGCCTCCCAGACGAGTTCAGCAACCAGTGTCTCGCCACACTCCAGCCACTAAGGTGCACACGGATTCTTTTGCTGTGGGACCGGAACAGCCAGTCCCACCAGAACAGCCAATCCCACAAGTTCAGCCAGTTATATAGGCTCAATTAGTTCCTCAGGTACCACAAGCACCGCCAGCTCCACCTGAGATGGGACCATAGATATTACAGGCCTTACAGGCTATCTTGGATAGACTTCCACCGGCTGTAGTTGAGCCATGTGTAGAGCCACGAGTCGAGCCCTGCGATGTTCTGCGAGAGGAGCCACGCATGGAGGCACAAGTTGAATCTCATGTCAAACCACGTGAGGAGCCCCGCGTAGAGCCACAGGGGTGCCTCGGGTGGAGCCGTATATCGAGCTACCTGATACAGAGGAGGTTGGTTCGACTGGCAGGGCCTGGAGCAGGAGCCCCACATGTCATGTCAGGCATGACGAGACAGTGAGAATAGAGCAATTTGGTTCCAGACCTTATGAGCATCATGCAGATGAGCCTTACAAGGGGTGCAGTGACAGAGGGGATCCCATTAGGGATATATTGAGATTGAACCCTCCTACTTTCATTGGGACTACAGAGGGAGCCGAGGCAGAAGCCTAGCTTATCAGTTTGGACAGGTGCTTCGCGTTGCGTCCTTACGCAGGCAACACGAAGGCCCATGTGGTAGTGCACTTGTTATGAGATGCTGCAGCTACATGGTGGCGCACTGAGGAGTGCAAGCGCCGCCTTTCCATAGATACACTCTCATGGGAGACTTTTATTAAGCGTTTCAACATGCAATTTCTATCTGACCACTACCGACAGCATCGTATCGACGAATTTCATGATCTACAACAGAGGGGACTCTCAGTGGCTCAGTACAAGAGTAAATTTACAGAGTTATCCAGGTATGCAGAATATCTCCATGATGAGAAACTCCTGGTACACAAGTTTATTAGAGGTTTAAACCATAGTATATCAGGACCTATTCGGATGGCAGATCCACAGACACTGAGTGAGGCTGTTGAAAAGGCATACATTACAGAAGAGATTCAGGGACAGGGGCAGAATTCTCGCCCTCAGTTCTAGGATCAAGGATAGCAACAGCAACAACAAAATTTCCATAGGCTGACACAACATTTCCCTAAAGGAGGACACAGTTCAACACCATTACCTCCTAGACCCCCACAGCAATAGCAGACACAGTAGCAACAGAAAGCAAAAACACAATAGAAATCATATGGGCGAAATAACAGAGGTTGGCAACAACAGGGCCTGCACAAAGATCAGAGATAGCAGGGACCATCTACGAGACCTACGAGACCCTAGCAGTCGTTTAGGGGTTCACAGGGGTCTACTGTTAGGACTGGGCAGTAGTAATCGAGTAGAACTTAGACTATACAGGTACAGGTCAGAGGTCCTTGTTATAATTGTGGTGAATCAGGACACATAGCTAGAGAGTGCCCACTGGGTTATACAGCTAGAGGACAGCATCATGTAGGAGGATCTGAGCAGATAGTGGGTGACGTGGGTAAATCCCACCGTATGTTTGCAGCGGTTGACAACCGCCAAGCTGATTTTTAGGCCTCAGTCATTGAGACAGTAGTTATGATAGCAGGATCTCCCATCTCTATCCTTTTTGACTCCAGAGCTACTGACTCCTTTATATCTACATCGTTAGTGGAACGTTGTAGGCTGGTGGCTTCTAGGCTGGACATTAGGTGGGAGGTCGAACTAGCCTCTGGGGCCAGGATGTCAGTTGATTCCATTGTCTGAAACTATGAAGTTTCCTTGGGTTCATTCACTACAACGTGGGATCTTAGAGTGATGCCTTTAGGAACCTACGGCATAGTCCTTGGCATGGACTGGCTTGTGGCTCATAGAGCCAAGCTGGATTGCCAAAAAAAGACAATTAGTTGCACAGAAGATTAGGGCACTTTGGTAGAGTTAGTGGGCATCTAGAAGTCCACGGCTACTCGAACAATATCCGCTCAGCAACTTAAGTGTTGCATGCGGAAGGGATGTTAGTTATTTGCTATCACAGTCAGTGATAGGTCAGAGGATGAACCTGAGACTACATTAGATGAACACCCCATCTTGAGGGAGTTTGCAGATGTTTTTCCACCAGAGCTACCTGGTATGCCCCCACGCAGAGAAGTTGATTTCCACATTGATCTAGTACCAGGGGCAGAATCAGTATCTCAAGCACCATGCAGAATGACTACACATGAGCTTACAGAGCTGAAACTGTAGTTAGAAGAATTACTAGAGAAGGGGCACATCCGACCCAGTGTATCTCCATGGGGTGCACTGGTTATCTTCGTTAAGAAGAAGGATGGATCTCTTCGACTATGCATGGACTACAGACAGTTGAACAAGGTAACAGTGAGAAACCGATATCCTCTGCCGAGGATTGATGATCTCTTCGACTAGATGCAAGGAGCAAGAGTGTTTTCAAAGATTGACCTAAAGTCTGGTTATCACCAATTGAGAATTATAGAGGCAGATATTTATAAAACTGCTTTCCGAACCCGATATGGTCACTATGAGTTCACAGTGGTGCCCTTCGGTTTGACGAACACCCCTGCAGTGTTCATGAGTCTTATGAACGGGGTGTTCTGTACTTACCTAGATCGGTTCGTGATCATATTTCTTGATGACATCTTGATCTATTCATGGACCTAGGAGGAACATGTGGATCATTTGCGTCAAGTAATGCAGTGTTTACGTGAGAATCAGCTGTTTGGCAATTTGGCGAAATGTGCTTTCTTTATGACAGAGGTGCAATATTTGGGTCATATATTATCTGGCAATGGTATCTCCGTAGATCCATCGAAGATCAGGGCTATTCAAGATTGACCAGCACCCACCAGTGTTACAGAAGTGAGGAGCTTTATCGGACTAGCCGGTTACTACCGTAGGTTTGTCGAAGGATTCTCCAGAATAGCTCACCCTATCACTTCCCTTCAGCGTAAAGGGAAAGGATTTACATGGACTGAGTAGTGTGAGAAGGCCTTTGGAATCCTTAAGGAACGTCTTACCAGCGCTCCCATACTAGTTGTTCCTGATCCGGCAGAAGATTTTGTTGTCTGCACAGATGCATCTTTAGAGGGATTTGGTGCTGTCCTTATGCAGGGGGGTAGAGCAGTTGCTTATGAATCATGAAAGCTTAAAACACATGAGCTGAACTACCCTACGCACAATCTTGAGCTAGCAGCTATCATTCATGCTCTTGTTCGATGGAGACACTTCCTCTTAGGCCGACGCTTTGAGCTTCATTTGGACCATCATAGTTTGCAGTATATCTTCACTCAGCCGAATTTGAACGCCTGCTAGCAGCGTTGGATGGAGTTCTTATGTGAATATGACTTTGATGTCCACTACATCAAGGGAAAGGAGAACATGGTCGCTGATGCGTTGAGTCGAAGGCGCCACGAGATCCTGACTCTGACTTTGAAAGTGGATTTGAGAGAACGTATTCTACGGCATCTGCCTGAAGACGAGTGGTTTCTTGAGGTGCAGCAGGAGATTCAGAATCAGAGGGTCTTGATGGGAAAATTTGAAGAATATTCCTTGGAGTCAGATGGATTACTTAGACTTAGGCAGCGCATCTATGTACCCCATGCAGGTGATCTGTGTGCAGTGATACTCTCGGAGGCTCATAGAGCACCCTATGCAGCGCATCCAGGAGTGAAGAAGATGCATGCGGACTTGAGATAGTTATACCATTGGGCTGGAATGAGACGTGATATTGCAGAGTTTGTAGCTCGATGCCTTGAGTGTCAGAGGGTCAAGGCCGAGCATTAGCATCCAGCAGGACTCTTATACCCACATGAGATACCTGAATGGAAATGGGACACCATCTCCATGGACTTCATTGTTGATCTACCTATGTCATCACGACACCATGATGCCATCATGGTGATAGTTGACAAGTTGACCAAGATGGTGCATTTCTCACCTGTACGCACAACGTATAATGCTCCATCGGTGGCGAGGGTATTTCTTGATCAGATTGTCAGACTACATGGAGTACCTCGCCGTATTATATCTGATAGAGACTCCATTTTCATATCTTCTTTTTGGAGATCTCTACATCAGGTGTTGGGCACACAGCTCAACTTTAGTTCCGCTTATCATCCTGAGATCGACAGCCAGACAGAAAGGGTTAATCAGGTGTTAGAGGATATACTGTGTATGTATGTTATGGATCATCAGTATAAATGGGAGGAGTACCTGTATCTAGTTGAGTTTGCCTACAATAATGGGCATCACAGCTTGTTGGGCATGCCTCCTTACCAGGCTTTATACGGCAGACCTTGCAGAACGCCTTTGAGTTGGGATCAGTTAGAGGACCGAGTTGCCATTGGTCCTGAATTGATCTAGGATATGGAACAGCAGGTTACCTTGATCAGGCAGAGACTGCAGGAAGCTCAAGATAGACAAAAAAAGTATGCAGATACAAAGAGGACAGATCAAAGCTTCTCAGTAGGTGACAGAGTTTTCTTGAAAGTGCGACCGCATAAGAGTCCCATCCGTTATAGAAAAGGCTCTAAGCTCACACCTTGGTTTGTAGGACCTTTTGAGATCCTAGAGAGGATAGGACCTATAGCCTACCGTTTAGCCTTGCCACCTAGCCTGTCTCGTATCTATGATGTCTTTCATGTTTTAGTTTTACGACATTATATGTTTGATTTGTCTCACGTGTTGGATTAGAGTGCTCTTCAAGTAGAGGCAAACAGACAGTTGGCTTTGGAGCCCATACACATATTGGCTCGTCGGATGCTGGGCCTTCAAGGTCGAGAGCTGGACCAGGTTAGGGTCCAATGGGATATGTGTGATGAAGTCACTGCAACATGGGAAGATGCTACAAGGTCGAAGGCACTTTATCCTCACCTCTTGGATGACTTCCAGGAGGAAGTGCAATCTTAGGGGGAGAGGATGTGAGGCCTACTTTTTACACTACTGCTCATGAGACTATATGTAGTGATTTTTATTATTATTTACATGTTGAAAGACTTTTGTTCTAGAATCTTGCTTATTGAACCTATTTGAATTTAAGGAAATAAATTGTGCAATGATAAGTTAGATATTGCTTTGAAGAAAATGATGAATGGATATGGAAATTCAATATGATTCTATGGTTGAATGTTTAAGATGCATGCATTTAGTTTTGCTTCGGCTATGATATCTACATGTGATATTGACTTCGAGTTTGAGTGTACAGGTATTTCTAACAAAACCACTATTACAGGAGACCATCTCATACCTATGTTGTATCCCTTGTGAGCCGATCTAGTTCAATGAGGAACTAAGATCAACCTTATGCTTAGAAAATGTTGTAATGTTGTAATGTGTTAATATTGCATGAGGTCAAGGGAATAAGAGTTTTATGTTGATTTACTTTTATTATGATAAGTGTTGTAAGTAATGATGTTTTTAATCTTGTTTGAATTTTAATTCTTTTGGACCCTCTTCATGTGTTTTATTTGACTTTGGGAGTCCTAACTAGGTTTAAAACAACCCTAGATTATACCCTATGGGTCTAGGGACCTTTTTGACTAGGGTAACCCTAGGTTAACTTCCATATGGTCACTTCAACTTCAGGGTGAAGTAAAGTGACGAATTTGGAAGCATGGGGAACATGGGATGAGTGGAATCCACACTCATGCCCACTTCCAAGTCATAGAGCCACTCCATGATTACCTAATAATGGAGTGCTTGTCTCCATGTGCCTCCTTTTGGTGGGGTTCCCCTTAATGAGGGTGTTGTGTCACCCACTCTTTCTTTTATTTTAGTTTACTTGTTTTATTTTTTTCCTACTTGTGAGCCTTAATGGGGAACCTATTGAGTGGGGGTACATTGTTTTTTTGACCACCAGGTTAATGGAGGAGTGGGGGGTTGAGTTGTTTATTCCCACTTGGGAAATTAGGAAAATAGAGGAATTAGTTTTAAAAGTAGGAGGAGAAGGAGCGTGAGGGGGTTGGATTATTGGGAGAAGAAGGGATTTTTGGAGAGAAAGGTGGGAAGAGGAGCTCTACATCAACTCTCATTCCATAATTGGGCTTTGGAAGGTTGGTGATACAAATCTACTCTCTATGTGAATGTTGTTTGAAATGTATGTTTGTCTCTGATTTGTGTATGAGCTTTGAATTTAGCCTCCTTTGAGTTTGTTTGTTAGTTTTGGGTTATTTGTTTTGGGTGTGGAAAGAGCTCCTTCCAGTAGGAAGGAAATGCTCATCTAGTATAGGGAAGGGGAGGTGTGACCCTCCCCAGGTGTCATATGGTTCTTGTTATTTTCCATGCCTTGTGAGCATGTTGGATTCATTTATAGCCTAGAGGGCTTTTGGCCATGTGTGCCTATTGGGATATCCTTGGTGTTTGGGTTTTATTGGAAGGCTTGAGGCCTTGTGGAGAAAGAAATACTTGTTGGCTTGAGGCCTTGTGTTACCTTGTGGTATATTATGAAAAATGACACCTGGGGGTTAGAGTCATCTACTTCCCTACCCTCTTGAACTCACTTAAGCTGGTTCATTGTAATGTGAGTCTACTATGGGGTTTTGTGTATTTGTTGCTTGGTTGTTGTACTCATGGTTGTGAAGTGTAGTCTTGTATGTTCTACCCTGGTATGAAGATGGTCTCCCTAGCTCGGGGGTGACCCTCTTGCAGGTCAATGGTAGGGAGGAGAGCTAGAGGTTTCTTGTGGTCTCCCTTGTTATCTTGCAGGTTAATGTTGAAGCAATGTGAAAGTGATTGAAGAAGTGATACCATGCTAAAAGATTTGTTTACCTTCCTGTTGCATTAAGAGCCTGGTCTCTAGAGTTTCTCTCTATGTAAAAGATGGTTGAGAAAACTTCTCCTTTGAAAATGTTGTAAAAGTATTACCTTGGGAGTGAAGGATTAAACCTCCCTGACTATGTTTAAGTTGAGAGACTATTTGGTTGTTACCTTTCATCATGTGTGTAAGTTGGGAGAATAGAATAAAAATTACTCCCTTGATAGTCTGTGTATTGTGGAAGTCTAATACAGTTAAATGATCTTGTTGTCAAGTTTTTAACTATGAGACTTGTTGTTAATTGATGAACCAAATGATATATGATTCCCTTGTATTATCTAGTAAGAAAGTTAATTTTAGATTTGTGCTATGTATGATGCAGTTTTACTCTTGAAAATAAGTTTCAACTTGAGGTTACATTGCATTGGAAAATAATCTAAGTTGAATGTTTATGGAATTATGTGTGTTCTTGAAATGTAAATAGTTCGTTAGTTACAAGTATTTATTTCTGGTTATCATTGTATTTGAAAAGGACCAGTTTACTCAATAGATTAACAAATAGAAAATACAGATTTGATATGGATAGATGTTCTTTTCATTTGAGTAGTTGTCATTTTGCAAATCAAACATAAAGAGATAGAAAATGAATTTTACCATGAACTTGATTTTACAAATATGTTTATTTACTTTTAACTTAGTTGTGAAAGTTTGAAATCTGTATTTGCAAACACATTTTGAGAGAATGAATTAAATATATATATATATATATATATATATATATATATATATATATATATATATATATATATATATATATTAAATTTAGAATATATTAGTTGTAAAAATTTGAAATCAGATTTTACAGATACATTGATGGAAGAAATTTTAAAACTAAAACATATATATATATATATATAATCATTGGTTTCATTAAAAAAAAATTGAGAAAATGAAAATACTGTTGTATTATGAAAGTATATATATATATATGTATATATATATACAAATATATATAAATATATATATATATATATATATATATATATATATTTATATATATTTATAAATATATATTTTATATTTTAATAATTTAAAAATTTGAGTATACTCGTGAAATTGATATATATATATATATTATCAAATATAAATAATTTTTTTGAAATATTAAATAATACAGAATTTGCTGTGAGCAATTGTTATATAGCAAACTAAGTTCAAAAAATGCAATGGTGGGGGGGTTAAACCCCCCACCGAAAATCTTTACTAAGGAAGGGGGGTGTGGGGAGGGGCGGAGCCCCACCCCACATCCCCAAACACTGTAAGCCCCGCGGCCTAGCCTCCTCTACGCGCTGCACGCAACCCTCGCCCACGCCGGCCGTTGCTTACTCCCATTCCTGCTACCCTCTGCGGCACCACTGACCCAACCTCTACCTGCCATTCGTCCCTTCACCTCCCAAAACCACCTTCGCCGCCACTGCAGCCACCGCCTCTCCACACAGCTATCTCCGCCGCTGCTGCCTTTCTCCAATGCCTGCAAGCAAACAATGCATACAACCAACAAAAAAAATGTTAGGGTTATTTAACCCTAACATATGTGTTGGTAGTTCAAATAAAATGGTATTTAAAATTAGTGGCATTTCCACTATCTACTTAGTGACATTTAAAGTTATATTTTTATATCAAATTTCAAGCATGGGCTTACACATTAAAATATATAAATAAATATATATATATATATAATGGGTGGAGTTCCCATTAGCCTGGCTCTTTTGGAAATTATTAAGTGTAAAGTTTCAAAGAAATTAAATATCATTATTTATATATATGTATATATATAGTTAAATCTATATATATATATATATATATATATATATATATATATATGAATATATGTACATTTAATCCTTGAGATTAAAGAAGTTGTTTAAAAGGATATTGCCTTAAAATGTAAATATGAATAAATATATATTATAATTGTTTATTCCTCAGATAAAAAAAAAAAAAAGAAATTTCTAAATTAATATAACTATATATATATATTTATATATATTTAAATATTAAACAATATCAAAGGGGGATAATTGAAAATCATATAATTATTTTGACACATTTGTTCATACGTAAAGAAAATTTGTATTTAAGGAAGTTATCTTTTCTGAATGAATTACCTAGTAGTAATATAGTTAACGTTTTGATATTAATTGCTGCAAAGAAACCTATATAAGAGAAAATGGGAAAAACGTAACCAAGCGAACAAGAAAACTATTATTTCTTCTAAACACCAATCACCTACTAGAGAAAACCTAAAGCATTGCAAAATTGAAACCGACACCAAACATAGTAAACAATATTGACATGCACATGTGAAAAGAATATTCTATATCAACAGTCACTTAGACAACTTAAACATACCTAACGAGCACACTTGCGTGTGTGAGGGAGCTTTCGGAGTAGATAGGGAATTTTTTTTGATATGTCGTATCATGACTACATGTCATGTGTGGACATAACATGCGTAATTGCGTGTTGTGAACGCATGTGAAATGTGGGCATGACATTTAGGGTTGATCGGGTTTAGGGTTTAGGGGTTAGGAGTTTAGAGAGGGAGAGATAGGAAGATAAAGGTTCAGGGGCATTATTTAGGGTTTAGGGGTTTAGAGACAGAGAGGGAGATAGAGAGATAGATATATACTTATACATAAAGGTTTGCATAGATATATACTTACAAATATATAATTATAGATATAAACTTATAAATATATACTTAGAAATAGAGATAAAACACTAAAATACTTGTTTGCATGCATGAAAGCATAAAGATTTCATGCTTCCCAAAACGCGCTCGCATTATAATAAAAAAAATAGGAAAAAAACATGTGGGATCTGTGTTTAGACCCCACATGTCTGTTATTCCTACTTTTCATGTGTGCTATCGGACAATAAAATGCTTTTTCATGGTGTTTGACATTTTAAGAATCATTATTTGATCATCCATGACCTTTTTTGTTTTTTCAACGTAGAAGAACTGGTTTTGTATTTTTTTGGACAAAATTTGATTATTTAAACTAAAAGTTTCATGTTTCATATTGTTTCAAAGCTAATTACCATTGATATAGATTGCATTTGATGATATATGTTTGTTTTTTTCATAAATTTCACTTATCCTATACTAGAGTGTATAGAATTCATAATCAAACTTGCCGAAAAGATCAATTTGAGGATTTTGAAGCCAAATTTTGGAGGATTGGTCAACTTGAATATCAAATTCTAAGGTATGTTCTTTATGTCCAATTTAATTTACTTTATATTGTTTAGAACACTCACAATCACTAAAAGTGGAACTATCTAAGTTAAAAAAGTCATCATTATGTGTATTAATAGAATTAGAATCATTAAAATATGATATATACATGATTTTGTTGTATCTTGAATCATTAATAGAATTTGTTGTATCTTGAATTTGAACTATGTACACCATACTTTCAATGCTTACAAGGGTACACCATACTTAGCTTGTTTGTCATACTTGTCTTCATACTTAGTTAAAAGTTGTTGACCAAAACACATGAACCGTGTATGTATGTCTTCCTACACTACAACCAAAATCAAACTATGGCTTGCAATAACAAAGACAAACTCTCAATTGCTTCTTATCACTTGTGATACCTCAAAACATTCTCTAAAACATATACATGTTCTGAATTGTCACTACATGCAATCCAACACTGCCACATGTGCCCTTGCACTACCATACATGCTCTAGCAACTCACTTAGCTCATGATGCAATAGTGAGTTCTTCATCAAGCGTCTTGCAATTTCTACCACAGAAACACTTGGTTGTAATAAATATCCATGCCATAACACAATGTCCAACTCTCAATGCATGGTTACCACATAGGCTTCTATCACTATCTTATCAATTTATGATCAAACTCTTCAACAAGATCTTGAACAATCCACAAATCTTAGTATCTAACAAGTTCAAGTCCTTAAAGGTCAATTGACCATACTGACCACATGACAGCCAATTTGTATCTTAGAGAGTTGCATCTATTTTTAATAAACACATTTTCAATAGAAACATTCTATTTGTTGTCATGAGAACTTCTACTACAACTTTTTCCACCATGATTTTTATCAAAACATTTACAAGAAGGTCATCATGAAACAAAACTTCAAATTATTTTCAATAAGCTACAAGCATCAAATTATTCATTAACAAACCATTTTCAATAAAAAAATATCAAATCTATCATCTCATGCATGAAATTGATCATATTTGTAATTTATCAAATTGTTGCAACATTGTCAAATTTGTTACAATTTTGCAACTTCACAAATTTGTTGTTTCTATTTATCCCTCTTAGATATTCATTAGATATTCTTCCTTCTCATCTTCTCATCATTATATTCTTCTTTAATAACCGATCTCACCATTTATCCTTCAATGATCTTGTGATTGCCCTTGTAATGATAATTTACTTATGAAAGTCCTAAGGTTTGATCATTCTTATTTTGGACTACTATTCAAACAAAGTCATGTGATATTCCAAAGGTTACAATGAATATCCTATACATTTATGATTCCTAGAAAACCCCTCCTTTACACCTTGACAAGATATCAAATTATCTTCATAGGGTTTGATGTTCCTATTGACTATCATGATAGTCCTAGTTGTGTTGATAGTCCATTTAAGGTGCTTGACAATTCTAATCTATATATAACCTATCCTTTTCATCATTGTCATCTCTTACCTTGTAATCCTAAGGAGTACCATACAATATAGGTGACCATGCATTGATATCCTCATAATCATCCAAAATTAATAGAAAAATAACTATCCATAAACCTAGGCATGATAGACTAGCAAGTAGTATGTTTCTAGGTGTTCTTAGGTCACTAGGTATTTTACATATAATTGGTAATGTTCGTAGGATTTGATACAATTTATGAGGGATTTATTCTTAGGGTTATCTTTTCATGATACATAACAAACAATATCAAATGAGGAGAACTCAACATGACAGTTATTGATAGTGTTCATTTGTTCAACTTACAAACTATGAGTGTCTTCTCCCAAAGTGCCAATACCTTTACATTTGATGTAGTAATATTTCATGTGAATAGGGTAGTGAGAGCCTATTTCATATTTTGAATATATGACCTTAATAGTGATCTAGAGTTTCATGATAGTCTTCTATGTTTATGATGTGACAGTCTATGTGGTTGTTTGTAATAGTCATAGCGCAATTTGATAGTCTTTTTCCTCAACATCATCTCCATAAGCAATTTGTCTATCATTGTATGATAATGTTCACATATGGGATATACTCAAAATATAGTTTAGGACAACTTGTTTTACATGAAATGATGATATTCAGTCAAGTATATCATTATAATCTTAAATAGCTCCAATAATTTTTATGATAGTGGTGGCTATCTTTTCATCATGGGACAATACCTTTGCATCTTAGGGTGATGGTTATGTATTACTTGAGATAAATTATCTTGGAAACCTTGCATTAATGATCTACCTTCACCTTATTGATACCTATAGAAAAATATCAAAGATATTTGGACAAGGCATTATAAACAACTTCATGATAGTCATGGTTGATAGGATAGTGTTAAAACTCACAAAAGATCCTCCTTTTTCATGTTTGGTCATGAAAAATTCTGCTACAACTTTTTCCACCATGATTTTTATCAAAACATTTACAATTAGGTCATCATGAAACAAAACTCTACCCTGAATTTCTACACCTTGTTATTCTGCCCTAACCCTAACTCTGCTAAAAATTAGACTTGTAATGATGGCAACTATGAATCATAAATCATAGAACACATTCATAAGATCATACCAACTAATTTTCCTCACTATGTAGGAGAGATTTAGCATGAAAGTGCATATAAAACATGTAGAACCATACTAAGACAATTGATAAAGGATAGGCTCTATTGTTATGAATCACCTATTATGAATCAACTATTATGAATCAGCTGTTATGAATCTGCTATTATGAATCAGGATCTGCTGTTATGAACCAAATTACATATATAAGGATCTGTTGTTATGAATCAGCACAGGTGTACATACCAAATTATGCAAGGATAGGCTCCAATGAGGGTTGATAAAGGAAGAATAAGTTTGCTATTACAATCTGCCCAAACTCCTCTAATCAAGAAAAATTATCTACCATTTTCATTATTGGGAATTGTCAAGAGTTGTTGCTTCCTTCTCCAATTTTGGCTTTTGTTGCAAAAGCTCCCTCAAATTTTTAATTATCATTTTCTTATTCATCATGCTTATAGAAATCATCATCATGCTGAGGAAACAAGCAAAGACTCTAACACTAGAAGAGCGTGAAGCTGAGAATGAGGGGAAAAGAAAAAGAATGAGGTGAATTTGTGAACTTGTAGGAAATTGCCAACCATACAAGAAGACATTCCACCATTGCCAATTGAAGAGGAACATGACACATCTAATGAAGCTAAGAGAGATGGAATTGGCGGCACAAAGGGAACGAATGCAAAACCTCTATTCAATGACAAAACTGAATCTCCAAGTTGGAGGCACTCCATTGTCCATAGGTCAAGTTGAAGGAACACCATCATTATCTTCTTGAATTGGAGGCACTCCATCTTTCATAGGTGAATTTGAAGGTACATCTTCATTTTGTTCTCAATTTGGTGGCATGCCATCATTCACATGTCAAGTTGAAGGTACACCATCTTCTCCATCTCAACTTCAAGATTTTTCTTCTCCAATTAAAGGTACATCATCTATCCCATCTCAAGTAAATATTGAAGAAATTCCTAATGTTGAGTCAACTTTACCAATGAAAATGCCTCCTAGAATTTTGCATAGGAAGCCTAAGTTTCTAATCGATATCAATGAGAATGTGTTGAAGCCCATGTAGGATAAGGTTCCCAAGCACAGTTGTCAAAGCTATGTGAATAAGATATGGAAATCATTCTTTGAGAATTTAAATGAAACCAGAAGATGTCAACTATTTGTTGAATTGATGAGAAATCTAAAATTTAGGCCCACTATGAAGATTCTTGGCCTAAGAACATTAGATGCCTCAAGTGAAAAATCAATTGTCAAGAATCTAATGAGTACATATGAGAGTGTGGGTTCCACCTCACACACTAAGGATAGTAATGTCACACGACATGTCATTACATCGATTATAGTAAGCCAACAAACAAAGAAAGATCACCTCATTAGAATGACAAGTTAAGCATTGAAAATAAGTAGAAAAACTCTAATGAGAGTCGTTGGAAGATGTGAAAGAGTTGAGGACCCAAACACCAATGAATTGTGGGCATTCTCTGGGAAACTCCCATGGAAAGATGAAGTTTTTGAAGCCTTCAAATCCCTCATTGAAGAATTTTGGAAAAATAACACAAGGGTATTTCCTAATGCAAGAGATGTGAGAAGGAGAATTGGTTGTCAAAACTGTGAGCCACATCTAAAGAATTTTTTGGATGTAACTCAAATACAATTTTTCAAGAAATTTCAAGAGATGTATCCTCAAATTAAATGTCAAAATAAATCACACACACACTACTTGTTGTTGTAGATTACATATTGAATTTTCTAACCATTTTGATGTTTGTCAGTCTATATGTTTAGATTTGCATACTAACAATGTTTTGTAGGCTTGTGGCATACATGCCCCACCAACATCTTCAAGAGACTTCATATCAACAATTTTATGTGAAAGAGAGGAAGGTCAAATATTCTACAGGAAATTATGCTTGGATGGCACATGTCAACATTTTGGTGGCTTGCAACGTATGCCAAAATGTGACCATATGGAAATCACACATGTGGTTGGAAATGAACTAGTAGAGTTTGGCAAGTGTAAAATAGTGGGCTATAATACAAAAGATGGTAAAGAAGAAAAGTGGTGTGATTTGGTTATTCAAAAGATTCTAGTGTATCAGTTTATGTCTACATTTCTTGACGGTATAGTGTATGAGTATGCAAGGCATACCCATAGAGCTCAATGGTTGGACTTGCAATTCAAGTTATGCAAGGACATGTTTCCACTTGGTACCATCATTTCAGTTGTTGACTTTGTAGAGAACTACATACTACAGCCACAAAATGAGGTGCAATCACAGTATTACAACTCTACACAGGTTGCTATATTTTTGCAAATAACATTCATGCATGCAGAAGATAGTACAGAGGATGAAAGAAAGATATTGAGGGAATATCTTTTTATATTAGTGATGATCACACACATTCTATGGAGTTCGTGAAAGGTTTCTTTCAAATTTTCTACCATGATTTGGCTAACAGGAACATATCATTTTGTCAGCATATCATATGGTCTGATAATTGTGCATCACAATTCAAGAATACGCGGAAGTTCTATTGGTTGAGTAGGATGCATATGATGAATGGTGTTTAACATATGTGGAATTTTTGTGAGGTCAGGGATGGAAAGGGGGGCATGATGGTGCATGAGCATGTATCAAAAGAGCATTGGCACGAGAAGAGTTGAAGTACAAAGAATGCAAAGTTAACAAATGTGAGATCTATTTTTGAATGGTGTAATGCTACAATCGGTCCAAGTAATGAAGGTAAGTCTACAGTTCATAGATATTTTTGGTTGGTTGATGATACTAACATTGCAAAATATGAGGACTGTTGTACATTGACAAGATTGAGTGAGCTACACTATTTTAGAAGCTCTAATACAGGTTCATGGAGTATTCATATGCGGTGGATGGCATGTTTTTATTCTTCATGTACATATGAAGCTTGGTATGATTGTGAGTCAAAGGAGTGGGTCGATGATTGGTGTACAAGAGGTCTAAGCCTGATTGACATGTATCGACTATGGACAACACTACAAATAACAAAGATCGAATCATCAGTTGATTTTGACCATGTTTCGAATCTAGTTCAACTAGGTATTTTCAGCATTTAAATTTAATAAAATTCAATATGCCATCTTATTTTATAGTTTTTCTTGTATTGTTGATTGTATTCATCGAACTGAATGCACGTATCAATGCAAGGCATGTTTATACAGTTATTGCAGCTGAAGACAATGAAGAAGGAATAAATTATTATTTGTGTTGCTGTGTTGAGGCAAAAACAAAATTAGATTCCCCTGTTATAGATGGAGAAAGCATTGAATACCCTATAAGATTAGTGGTTGTTACTGGAACATGGCTTAGAAGGTACTCAGTGAAGACATTTGATGTGTGGTTCAAGGACTTTGACACACATAGGAAGATTCTTCATTATTTTAACCTTGTTGTGGCATCAAACATTCATTTGATCAAATATGGGGGTAGACCATTGAACATGACCTTGTGGAAGGATCGCGAGTCTGATCATGAGTCAATACTCAACATAATAAAGAGTAGAACAGACCTTGATGGTTCATTGGATTGAATTAGTGGAATGACATAAAGGTATGTTATTTTTCTTTGCTATCCTCATTTCACCTTGTATATTTTAGCTACTCATTTTAGCTAAATAGTACAACTACATTTGCATGCAGGATTTTAGTATGATGGAGGTAGGCATAATCCTTATGAAGTTGCCTTTGGAAGGATAGTAAGGTAAGTTTTCATGATTTTTCACGATGATATGTCCTTTACTTTCTATTTCATAATGAGTTTTAATGATGTTACTATTTCATAATGAGTCTTAATGAGTTTTAATGACAAATAATTGATAGCAGTAGTAAGGGTAGCCTCAATTGATGCCCTACAAGACATTGGATCAAGTGAGAACACCTTAGAGTACTAAATTTTCATCTACCAGAAATGTATTATGACTGAATTTTTACATTCGACATTTCCTGGGGCCAAATAGATGGCACCAAAGCATCCGGGTGGGTGGGTAAATGCTAGGGGGGATGTCATTTTGATGGCAAATCCTTATGGTCATTCTTGGCTATATTGAACGCAAACAATCTCTCAAGAGCCCTAAAAAAAAGGTGACAAACTTTCGATCAACTGTTCCATCAAACTGTTACACCTAGGAACATCTTCTTTGCATGTATAGGTGGATTTTAGGTCCACCTACAAACACCTACCTTGATTTTTTCTAATTCAATTTCATTTGCCTATGGTGGCAAGGAATGCATTGTTCCAAAATGCTTCAGTTTCATGCAGTGGAAAGGTCTTAAGAGTGACATTTTGCATTCCATAGCTCGTGGGGTCAAATAGAGTTTTCCAACATGTTGGGGTGGGTGTGCAAATGCTAGGGGAGGTCTCGTTTCATTTCCCAAGCACCCTAGTCGTTTGGGGTAGCAGGCTACCGGCAAAGTCCCTTAAGATCGCTAAGACCAAAAAAACTGCCAAACTATGACGGAGTAGTTCTCAGAATTCATGGTAGTTGGGAAGATTCAGTTTGGAGCTATAGGTGCACATGGGGTTTGTCCATAATAACCTCTCTCAGTTTTGGTCAACTCCAATCCGTTTGACGGTGCCGAAATCAAATGCATTCCTGCAAAATGCTTCAATTTCATTCAGTGGAAAGGTGCTAGGAGTGACATTTTGCATTCCATAGCTCATGGGGTCAAACCAACTACTCCAACATATCCAGGTGGGTGGGCAAATTCTAGGGGAGGTCTCGTTTCATGTGCCAAGTGTCTTAATCATTCCGGGTTGCAAGCTACTGATAAAGTCAAAAGGTACTAAGAGTGACATTTTGCATTCCATAGCTCATGGGGCTAAACAAACTTTGCCAACACATCAAGGTGGGTGGGTAAATGCAAGGGGAGGTCTCATTTGGTGTGCCAAGCATCCCAGTCATTTGGGGCAGCAGGCTACCGGCAAAGTCCCTTGAGATCCTTAGGACTAAAAAATGCCAAACTATGAAGGAGTAGTTCTCAGAATTTGTGGTAGTTGGGAATGTTCCATTTGGACCTATAAGTACACATGGGGTCTGTCCACAACAACCTCTCTCAGTTTTGGTCAACTCCTATCCGTTTGACTGTGCCGAAATCAAATGCATTCTTGAAAATGCTTCAATTTCATGTAGTGGAAAGGTGGTAGGAGTGACATTTTATATTTCATAGCTCGTGGGGCCCAATGGACTTTACCAATGCATCAAGGTGGGTGGGTAAATGCCAAGGGAGATCTTGTTTCTTGTGCCAAGCGTCCCAGTCATTCTGAGCAGTAAGCTACTGACAAAGTCTCTTAAGATCCTTAAGACCAAAAAATTGTAAAACTTTGACGGAGCAGTTCTAGAATTCGTGGTAGTTGGGAACATTCCATTTGGACCTATAGGTGGATGTGGGGTCCATCCACAATAACCTATCTCAGTTTTGGTCAACTCTAGTCTGTTTGACCGTGCCGAAATCAAATGCATTCTTGCAAAATGCTTCAGTTTCATGTAGTGGAAAGGTGCTAGGAGTGATATTTTGTATTCCACAGTTTGTGGGGCTGAACCGACTTTGCCAACATGTCAAAGTGAGTGGGTCAATGCTAGGGGAGGTCTCATTTCATGTGCCAAGGGTCCTAATCATATGGGGCCGCAGGCTACCGACAAAGTCCCTTAAGATCCATAAGACCAAAAAACTACCAAACTTTGATAGAGCAGTTCTCAGAATTCATGGAAGCTAGGAATGTTCTATTTAGACCTACAGGTGCATGTGGGGTCCTTCCACAATAACCTCTCTCAGATTTGGTCAAATCAAATCCATTTGACCATGCCAAAATCAAATGCATTCTTGCAAAATGCTTCAGTTTCATACATCACAACCTTGCTAGGTGCCATATGTTTTGATTTGTTAATTATGGAGCTGAATCAACTATGCCAATGCATTGAGGTAGGCGGGTAAATGTTAGGGAGGTCTCGTTTCGTGTGCCAAGCATCCTAGTCATTTAGGGCTGCAAGCTATTGGCAAAGTGAATTTGTCAGTAGCTTACAGCCAGAACGACATGGACCCTTGGCACATAAAATGAGACCTTCCCTCGCATTTACCCACCCACCCCAATGTGTTGGCACAGTCAGTTTGGCCCCATGAGCTGTGGAATGCAAAATCTCACTCCTAGCACCTTTCAACTTTGTTGGTAGCTTGTACATCAGAATGATTGAGACACTTGGCACACAAAATGACACCTCCCCTAGCATTTACCCATCCACCTAGACATGTTGGTGCAATTGGTTCAACCCCATGACCTGTGGAATGCAAAATTTTAGTCTTAGCAACTTTCTACTTTGTCGGTAGCTTATAGCCTAAAATAATTGGGATGCTTGGCACACAAAATGAGACCTCCCCTAACATTTATCCACCGAACCCAAATGTGTTGGTGTAGTTGATTCGGCCCCATGATGAGCAGAACAAAAATATGGCACCTGGAAAGGTTGTGCTGCATGAAACTATAGCATTTTGAAAGAATGCATTTGATTTCGACACAGTCAAATGGATTTGAGACGACCAAATCTGAGAGAGGTTATTATGGATGGACCCCACGTGCACCTATAGGTCTAAACAAAATGTTCCCATCTGCCATGAATTTCGAGAACTACTCCGTCAAATTTTGGTAGTTTTTGCTCTTAGGATCTAAGTGACTTTGCGGGTAGCCTGCTGCCTTGAACAATTGGGACCCTTGGCACATGAAATGAGACCTCCCCTAACATTTACCTACCCACCTCGATGCATTGGTGAAGTCATTTTGGCCCCATGAGCTATGGAATGCAAAATGTCACTCCTAGCACCTTTCCATTGCATGAAATTGAAGCATTTTACAAGAATGTATTTGATTTCGGCATGGTCGAACAAACTAGAGTTGACCAAAATTGAGAGAGGTTATTGTGGATGGACCCCATGTACACCTGTAGGTCCAAACATAACATTCCCAGCTGCTATGAATTCTGAGAACTATTCGGTCAAAGTTTTACAGTTTTTTGGTCTTAGGGATCTTAAGGGACTTTGTTGGTAGCCTGCTGCCTGGAATGATTGGGATGCTTGGAACATGAAATGAGACCTCCCTTGGCATTTTCTAACCCACACCAATGTGTTGGTATAGTCTGTTTGGCCCCATGATGAGAAGAACAAAAAATATGGCACCTGGCAAGGTTGTGCTGCATAAAATTGAAGCATTTTACAAGAATGCATTTGATTTTAGCATGGTCAAACAGACTAGAGTTGACCAAAACTGAGAGAGGTTATTGTGGATGGACCCCATATGCACCTATAGATCCAAAAAAATATTCCCAGCTGCCATGAATTCTGAGAACTGCTCCGTCAAAGTTTGATAGTTTTTGCTCTTAGGATCTTAAGTGACTTTGCTGATAGTCTGTTGCCCCAAATGATTGGGACCCTTAGCACACAAAAAGAGACCTCCAATAGCATTTACTCTCCCACCCTGATGTATTGAAAAATTCTATTTAGCCCCATGAGCTATGGAATGTAAAATGTCACTCCTAGCACCTTTCCACTGCATGAAATTGAAGTATTTTGCAAGAATACATTTGATTTCGGCATAGTCAAACAGACTGGAATTGATAAAACAAAATAAGGTTATTGTGGATGGACCCACATGCACCTGTAGGTCCAAATGTAATGTTCCCAGATACCATAAATTCTGAAAACTGCTCTGTCAAAGTTTGTCAGATTTTTGGTCTTAGGGAGCTTAAGGGACTTTGCCGGTAGTCTGCTACCTGGAACGACTGGGGTGCTTGGCACATGAAATGAGATCTCCCCTAGCATTTACCTACCCACCCTGATGCATAGGCATAGTTTGTTCAGCCCCATAATGAGCAAAAAAAAATATGGCATCTAACAAGGTTGTGCTGCATGAAACTGAAGCATTTTGAAAGAATGCATTTGATTTCGGCACGGTCAAACAGATTGGAGTTGACTAAAATTGAGAGAGGTTATTGTGGATAGATCCCACATGCACTTGTAGGTCTAAATGAAACATTCCCAACTACCACGAATTCCAAGAACTACTCCGTCAAAGTTTGGTAGTTTTTGCTCTTAGGATCTTATGTGACTTTGCCGGTAGCCTACTGCCTCGAACGATTGGGACCCTTGGCACACCAAACGAGACCTCCCTTAGAATTTACCCACCCACCTCGATGCATTGGTGTAGTTCATTCAGCCCCACAAGCTATGTAATGCAAAATGTCACTCCTATCACCGTTCCAATGCATGAAACTGAAGCATTTTGCAAGAATGCATTTGATTTCAACACGGTCAAACAGATTGGAGTTGACCAAAACTGAGAAAGGTTATTGTCGATGGACCCAACATGCACCTTTAGGTCTAAATGGAATGTTCCCAACTGCCATGAATTTTGAGAATTGATCTGCCATAGTTTGGCAATTTTTGGGTCTTAGAGATCTTAAGGGATCTTGCTTTGTTTTACTGTCATAACTTGATTGTTTTAGGTGAAATCTCTAAATTTTGGATTTTGACTATCCTTGGAGGGGCTAGGTTAGGTCAAATCTTGTAAATGATAGTCCTAGTTGTTGTCCCAATGGTCATTGACTATCATAATGCCCTAACCATTGTTATAACACTTTCCAACTGTCAAAATTACACTTTAGCTGTCAGAGTTGTCCTAGGTGAATTTGATACCTAAAATTGCTTGGTGACAGTTCTTTTCTACTCATATAGTCATTTGAATATGTATGGTAGTCTATAATGGTTCAGGACAACATCCTAGGCAATACAATAAATCTTTTATGGCATATTGATGACTATTGTATCATGTTGTCTTCATGGCTGTTTTCAGTGCAATGATTGATTTTGAGGCTGTCATGACAACAATTTGACATTTTGGTAGATCTTTTGGGTAAGATCAAGTAGTTCTTAGGTTGATATGACCATTCTAAGCTTGACATATGACTACTACCATTTACATATAACTATACATTTATAAGATGAGTGTTCTAAGATCTTTATAACAACCTTCTCTGTTTTGCTGGGACAACACTATCGTAATATGTGTTGACAGTGCTAAAATGTGAATAATGGTATGATGAATAGTAAATACTCTTAGGACCTTGATGACTGTCCTATTGAAATGCGCCAGACAACTGAGAGGGGGGTGAATCAATTGTCCCAAAAACTCAACCACTTCTGCACTTAAACATTAATCACTTGTCCACAGCCATTATGATTAAACAATGAATGCATGAAATCAGAAACTTAAATACAGATGCAACATTAAACACAAGAGACATCAAATTTTTATGTGGAAAACCCCAAGGTGGGGAAAGACCACGGAGAGGATTAGCTCTCAAAATATATTGCAATCTTTGGAAAATGATGTTTAGGCTTAGTCACTCCATGGGCCTAGAACATACTGGCTCATTGCCATGAAGTACAACTAGGTCTAATAGGCTCATTTCCTCAACCCTAAACCTAGAAAGATTACAATGAGGGTTGTTAAACCCTACTGGTGGCTCACTGCCAAAATCAACATCTTCTTCATGTCTGAGATTAATACATTGAAGTACAATCATTCCTCTACTCTGCTTTGCCTTTTCACCTCTTTCCTTATTTGCCCATCTTTGCACAAGGACATCCTTTCCATGACTCAATTACAAGTATTTGTACACTTCATCAACCTTGGAATGATCATCAAGGTTAGCATTAGAATCATCAACCATTGGAACAATCTCCAAGGTTGGCATTACAAACATTTACAAAATAGGTCTTGACCTAATACAAAATTATGCTAAGGATTTGTAGTATAGATGTATGTGGATCACACCATGCCTTAGCTGGGACTCAAACATGATCTTCAACACCACAACATGCTTCCATAACCTTCAAGGGATCTCCGCAATCACTGGAATTAACCAAGTCAGCTAAGACTAGTTACATGCTATGTTATCTGGGAATAATCTTCAAACACGATCTCAATTCCTTAATGTAGACCAATGTAAAGGTAGGAACATGATTAGGAGGTATCAACAAGCACATTGCAATCACCAGGAGCAACCGTACAAACTCAAACCACTTTATTCATGAGATTTTTCACATCAGAGCACATGAACTTCACTGTCTTCAACTGTCATAAAAGAAAGATAGCTTACAGAACACCAAAACATGAACCATTGCAATTGTAAGCACTTATTGTCATCCCAGACTTCCCTCTAGAACTGCAGAGCAAAACACTTTAATGCGAAGGAATGCAAAGCAAAATACTTTCTCTCAGGCACCAGTGAATAATCAGAAAAAACAAGTTTTACTGTGGTAAATGTAACTCACTCAAATCTTCATACTGGAGGCTCAAACTCAAGATTTAGCATCTTCAACCATGATTCTAAATAGCTTCCAATCCGCATACCAAGATCTTCATTCAACAAGAAATGTGAAGCAATCTTCTAGACCGTTCTTCAGTATGCAACTTACTGTTTTCACTGTGATTCACTGTTTAATTTCTGATTCTTCTGAAGGGGCTAATTTTCTCAAGATCCTCAACATATAAAGCTTCTAAAAAAATAACAAAATAGGATACAATTGACACCAATGGCAACAAAGATATGTTGACATCAATGACAACACCAATTAAGCACTTACTTGCAACAATCTCCCCCTTTGTCAGTGATGGAAATATATGATGTGAAAAATTGCAACAACCATCAAGACAAGATTATCCCCCTATCTCTTTACACATCTGCACTCTAAGTTTTTCACATGATTTCTCTCCCCCTTTGACATTAGTGGCAAAGGGCACATACTTGCACTCTGATCCAATCTCTCTTCTGAACTCTCTGACTACTCCCCCTGAGAAGTAGCCCTAAAAGCATCAATTCAAATCTAGAGAAGGGACTCTAAGCACCACCGAAGTGATGCACTCTTGTGCATCTTAGTTTAGAGTAGGAGGGGTAATAACCCCTAACTTTTCTTTGAGATACTCAAAAGTATCCTTAGGCAGAGGTTTGGTGAAAATGTCTGCAATCTGGTCTTTTGTAGATACATATTCCAACTTGACTTCAGTCTCTGGCACTTTTTCCCTCAGAAAGTGATATCTTATGGATATGTGCTTTGTCCTTGAATGCATTACTAGATTTTTTGATATGTTTATGGCACTTGTATTGTCACAAAAGATTGCAATTGGATCCTCATCCACAACTTTGATGTCCTTCAATGTCTGCTTCATCCATAACACTTGAGTACAACTACATGCTTCTACAATATATTCTGCTTCTGCAGTGGACAGAGATATTGAATCTTGTTTCTTTCTTATCCAAGATACTAGCCTTTTTCCCAAGAAGAATACACCTCCACTTGTTCTTTTTCTATCATCCACATCTCCAGCCCAATCTGCATCAGTGTATGCACTAAGAGTGAAATCATTATCCTTTGGATACCACAAACCATAATATTTTGTGCCTTTCAAATATCTCAGAATTCTCTTAACTGTCATCACATGTGACTCCTTCGGTTTTGCTTGAAATCTTGCCACAAGACAAACTGCATGCATTATGTCAGGTCTGGTTTGAGTTAGATAAAGTAATCCTCCAATCATAGATCTATACCTTTTCTAATCTTCCATAGGTGAATCATCATTTTTGCTCAACTTACAACCAGTTATGATGGGAGTATTTACCGGTTTAGAGTCTTTGATCCCAAACTTCTTTAACAACTCTTTCACATACTTAGACTAGGAAATAAAGATACCTTTATCTGAATGAGTTATTTGTAGACCTAAAAAGAAATTCATCTCACCAAACATGGACATTTCAAATTCACTTTGCATTTCTCCAACAAAAACTATGCACATACCTTCATTGCCTCCAAAGATAATGTCATCAACAAAGACTGCAACAATTAGGATTTGTTCATTATTGATTTTGAAATAGAGATTGCTATTGGTAGTACCCTTTCTGAATCCTAACTATATTAGATACTTATCCAACCTAGCATACTAGGCCTTGGGGGCTTGTTTTAATCCATACAATGCCTTCTTCAATCTGCATACCATGTCACCTTGATGTGATGACTGGAATCCTTATGATTGTTCAATATAGACTTCTTCCAATTCTCCATTAAAGAATGCAGACTTCACATCCATCTGATATACCTTAAAATCTTTGTAGGCTGCAAATGCCAAAAATATTCTTATAGCTTCAATCCTTGCCACTGGTGCAAATGTTTCCTCAAAATCTATTCCTTCAACTTGAGAGTATCCTTTACATACCAACCTTGCTTTGTTTCTTACCACTTCACCATTCTCATTCATCTTGTTTATGAAAACCCACTTGGTGTCAATTACATTTTTATATGCTAGTCTGGGAACAAGATCCCAAGTCTTATTCTTCTCTATCTGCATCAATTCTTCTTTCATAGCCTTTATCCAATTCTCATCATTGCAAGCTTCATTCATAGTCTTAGGTTCAATCTTGGAAATCAGACAAAAAATTACTTGTTCTTCTACAGCTCTTCTTCTGGTCAGGATTCCTTTGCTCTTATCTCCTATGATTTGATCTTTAGAATGATTAAGTTTTACATACCTTGGTGTCTTGGTAGCACTTTCTGGAGCTTGTTCCTCTTCATCTGAGTTGTCTTCATGCTTCACCACTTTTGAAGCATCTGGTTTATCTTATTCATATCCACTTGATTCTAGAGACCTTTCCTTACTTTCATCGACTTTAACATTTGCACTCTCAATGATCTTATTTGGCCTCTTATTATAGCACCGGTAGGCCTTGATCTTGGTGGAGTAACCAAGGAAGATTCTTTCATCACACCTACTAGAATGAGTAGACACAGGTTCTTCCTAAACAACAATAAACAAGCATTCATTACTAGAAGTACTAGCATTATCTGGTTCACCATTATCTGATACTCCTTCATCATCATCAAAATATTCAACATAATAACATTTCTTTTGGATCCTAGGCCTATTCTCATATCTTTTTCTATTTCTTTCAATTCTTTCAGGACATCTAGAAGTAAAGTGGCCTACTTTACCATAGAAAAAATATTTAAAAGGTAATTTACCTTTAAACTTACCAGATCCTCTTTGCAGACTATCCACAGAGTTGGCTTCAATTTCATCAAACTCATCATCAGATTCTACCTTGTACTTTTCTGATCTGGAGGTTTTCCTAGAAGTACTGGCTTTGAAGGCAGTCTCAACTTTTGGCTGGGCATCACCAAACTCTCTCATTTCAAAGGCGGTAAGCTTACCAAGTAACTGATATCTGTCAATAGTTTTTACTTGCATAAATTCTTCAATTGTAGCTACCTTGTGACTGTAGGACTTTGGTAGTGATCTGAGAATTTTCGTCACAACTTCCTTATCACTAAGAGTTCCCCCCATACCTTTTATCCCGGTGACAAGTTCATCAACTCTTTGCATAAAGGCTGTTATGTTTTCATCTTCATTCATCTTCAAACTCTCATATTTCACTTTTAGACTTTGTAGCTTGGCCTCCTTCACAGAATCATCTCCTTCATACAAATTTTTTAGCTTCTTTGTCATGTATATATGTTAAATGTGGAGTTTTTTTTCCAATTTATAAGAAAAGAAATTAAGTCATTGGAAAGATTTGTATGAATGATGAATTATTCATATATAAATACATATATAAATTTGTTTAAATATATAATTGTATTGAGGTTTAAATGTAAATGTGTTTTTTAAGAAAAGCTATATGTTTCTGATTAATTATTTAAACTTTGTGAAAGGGGTTCTCTGAAATAAAATGGATATATCAAAAGGAAAAGAAGATATTTAAATATGTAATTATATTCAAATATTTAAGTAAAGAATAATGAGACACAATTAATTGATTATTAACTAATTGAAATTCATCAAATCGATCTATAAAACATGATCTCAATTTAAGATATTAAACCTAATGGTAGACTAGGAAATGATAAAATTCATTGAGATAAATAGATTAAATAGCAATGGTATTAAATCAAGAAGAAAAGTGAACCAGTATCGAAACAAACTGAGGAAACTAGTTAAAGGTCAACCATCTATCAAGAGAACCCTAAACGAAGCAAATTAAACAGACTCAACTTAACGAACGGTATCTATATACACATATGTGTAGGATATATACCATAGTAGCAAACCCTTGTCAACTTAAACAAACGCAACCGAGCACGCTTACACATGCGAGGGGAGTTTTCATGTAGTAAAGGAAAAATTTTTGATAGCTCGAATCATGTCTACATGTCATGTGTGGACATAACATGTGTGTTTTGCGTGTTGTGAATGCATGTGAAATGTGGGCATGACATTCTTCCATACCTCATTTGTAGTTTCAAGATCCACACCTTTTGTTATTACTGAGTCATTTAATGAACTTAACAGAGCATCTTTTGCTTTAACATCCACCTCATATTCTTTGATTTCATCTTCAGTCATCAAACCATTTTGGGGCATGATGTATTTTACTTCTACAGCTTTCCATACTTTGTAACCAAGACAAAGAAGATGACTTTTCATTCGTGCCTTCCAAAGATCATAATTCATCCCATCAAAATGAGGTGCTTCCTTTTTATAAGACATTTTGGATCTTCCTCAAGCTGTTAGACTTTCTTTAGAGGCGCCTTGCTCTAATAACCAATTGTTGAAATGCACTGGACAACTGAGAGGGGGGGTGAATTAGTTGTCCCAGAAACTCAACCACTTCTACACTTAAACATTAATCACTTGTCCACAATCATTATGATTAAACAATGAATGCATGGAATCAGAAACTTAAATATATATGCAACATTAAACACAAAAGACACCAGATTGTTACGTGGAAAACCCCAAGGTGGGGAAAAACCATAGAGAGGATCAACTCTCAAAATATATTGTAATCTTTGGAAAATGATGTTCAGGCTTGGTCACTCCATGGGCCTAGAACATACTAGCTCATTGCCATGAAGTACAACTAGGTCTAGTAGGTTCACTGCCTCAACTCTAAACCCAGAAAGATTACAATGAGGGCTATTAAAACTTGAGGGTTGTTAAACCCTACTGGTGGCTCACTGCCAGGCTCACTACGAAGATCAACATCTTCTTCATGTCTGAGATTAATACATTGAAGTACACTAGTTCCTCTGCTCTGCTCTGCCTTTTCACCTCTTTCCTTATTTGCCCATCTTCGCACAAGGACATCTTTTCCATGACTCAATTACAAGTATTTGTACACTTCATCAACCTTGGAATGATCATCAAGGTCGGCATTACAATCATCAACCATTGGAACAATCTCCAAGGTTGGCATTACAAGCATTTACAAAATAGGTCTTGACCTAATACAAAATTATGCTAAGGATTTGTAGTATAGATGTATGCGGATCACACCACGCCTTAGCTAGGTCTCAAACATGATTTTTCATGCCACAGCATGCTTCCATAACCTTCAAGGGATCTCTGCAATCACTTGAATTAACCAAGTCGGCTAAGACTGGTTACACACTACGTTATCTGGGAATAATCTTCAACCACGATCTTAATTCCTTAACGTGGATCAATGTAAAGGTAGGAACATGACCAGGAGGTATCCACAAGCAGATTGAAATCACCAGGAGCAACTGTACAAACTCAAACCACTTTATTCATGAGATTCTTCACATTAGAACACATGAACTTTACTGTCTTCAACTGTCATAAAAGAAAGATAGCTTGCGGACCACCAAAACATGAACCATTGCAATTATAGTCACTTATCATCATCCTAGAATTCCCTCTAGAACTGCAGAAAAAGACACTTTAATGCAGAGGAATGCAGAGCAAAATACTTTCTCTTAGGCACCAATGAATAATCAAAAAATGCAAGTTTTACTCTGGTAAATGTAACTCACTTAAATCTTCATACTAGAGGCTCAAACTCAGGATTTAGTATCTTCAACCATGCTTCTAAATAACTTCCAATACATAGACCAAGATCTTCATTCAGCAAGAAATGCGAAGCAATCTTCTAGACTGTTCTTCAGTATGCAACTCACTATTTTCACTGTGATTCACTGTTTACTTTCTGATTCTTCTAGAGGGGCTATTTTTCTCAATATCATCAACATATAAAGCTTCTAAACAAATTAAAAAATAGGATATAGTTGACACCAATGAAAATAAAGATATGTTGACATCAATGACAACACCGATTAGACACATACTTGCAACATGTCCTAGTAACCATATGACTAGTTTTTTAAGTGCTAGATCCCCCCAAATGGAAGCTTTGCTCGTCATATAACAATCTCACCCTCATATTAGACCGTCATAGTAACATGGCAGTGTGGCATTTGACTATCCCATTATGTCAATGAAGTCACTTGAATGCATTACTAATGTAAACTTGTAGCATTCCTTTGTACAAACCCTTGGTTTGAGATACAAAATAATAATCTTTTCTAATAAGGACAATTTTCTATACCTAGAACTAAATTGACATGTGATTTGGCTCCCCATTATAGTCCACATTGTCCTATGGCTATTACCTTACATGATATGTGAGTGAGTTTTGATTATCATGAATATCCATTTCTTGATGAACAAGTGACTAGGTTTGGGAGAAGACTTTAATGCCATGATAATAGTCCCAAAGCTAAGTGATTGCCTTCTTGCTGATGACTGTCACATTCTTGACTTTAAGACTAATTCATGATTGCATGCTTGTCCATAAGTGTACTATGTCATAGTTGGTCTATTGGCCTTGCTAGGGTTGTCTTTATGTGGGAATGACATGCTTGACTTGATGGGACTATCTTCCCTTCTTAATTTAGGATTTCTACTCTCTGATTACCAACACAACTGTCTTTCATTATGATAGTCCTCTTCTTTCTCTCTTCTACACTCCCTACTTTAGACTTCGCATTTGTAACGTTGGGGTATAAGTATCCTTTAGCAAGTCAATAATGCCTTTAATACATGATAGTCAATCTAGGGATGTCTTTGATCTTTGTATGACAAACACCTAATTAGTTCTAGCTACTTGTAGTACCTCTAAGCATCTCCTATAATATCATCATGTTCATGGTCATTACCATGTGTCCTCCAACAACAATACAAGTGTACCTACACTATAATAAATACTTAGAATGACATACCTACAATTATACAGTTGTGAGTTCTCCTTCAAAATGGCTTGAGGTTAGAAAATAGCGGCATTAGATTTGTTGATAACTGAGAGGGGGGGTGAATCAGTTATCCTAATAATTTCTGCTTTCTGAACTTTCTTAATAATCAATGCAGCATTAATTCAATCAAGCAAACATAACCATGAAATGGAAATACACATGACACAACATTTTTGACGTGGAAACCCTGTTAAGGGAAAAAACCATAGGGTGATTAACCCAGGATTGTATTCTCTGTTAGAAGAATGGAAATATAAAATGGCACTTGCCAATTAGGGCTCACTGCCCAAGCACACTGCTCACAAAAGGCACACTGCCTACAAAAGACACACTATCTACAATTTATAAAGAGTGTAATACAATACTTGAACTGATAAGGAGCATCAACATATGCTGGAGTTTAGTTCCAGTTAGGCTCAGTACACTGATCTGCTGTACTTCATCTTTCCTCTTCTTTTGTGTTGCTCTCTTTTCACATACCAAACCTTCCTTTCTGCTTTTACTCGGGTCTATTGCTTTTCTTCGTACATTTCACAAAACCATGACACACCTCATAACTAAAATCATCTTATATATATATATATATATATGCAAAAGTGATTTCATCACCTTTCTAGTCGGCATCCATAATAGTTAATAATTTCCTCAAACTCTGATCTGTCGGTTGAATCCTTGCACACCAAGTAATGCGGATCAATCATATACTTGTAGAAGTCATCAATTATGTCAGCCAAACATAACTAATGTCTTAAGAACCTTTTCCATCACCAGTAACACATTTGGAATAATGTCTGATGTTTTGCCAGTCAGTTCTTCCTCTGTTCACACTATCACTTGGGAACCTGACACTCAAGCATTCATATCTCTTTAACCTTTCCACACTGGAGGCTCAAACCCTGGAATCTATCAGTCAAGATACTCCTCTTGACTTCCTCAAATCCACACTTCACTGAGATACTTCTATTGAGAGATCCAGACCTGTCTGTCAGACCTTACTAACTGCTCTGTTCTTGCTTATCGGACCTCAACACTTCTTCAATTTGACTTCCGGTGAGGACCTATCATGTCTTGTGGATGTGAGGGATAACCTTTGTTGCCATCAATGACAACATTCATGAGTCCATATAGTGTCTCTTGCCAACAATCTCCCCCTTTGGCAGTGAAAAATGACTAAGTGTCACACTATACTCCCCCTTGACTGATGCTCTGTCTCTATGTACATTTACCGAAGCTCCTCCTTAGTTGGATTCCTCATTTTTCACTGCTTCTCACTCCCCCTTTGACATCAATGGAAAAGGGTAGGGTCCGCACACCAAAATTTTCAAAATTTTAACTATACTTGTCCGCATAAGTATATACATATGGCATATTTACGTAAACTAAAGTATGTCTGCAAAAGTTATTTTTAATTGAATGAATTCTGTAGCCCAACTTTGCTTCATTCTATCCAAAATTGATATATGACCACTCAACAGGAATGCAAACGCATCTACCCTTTTTAGATTTGTTGGATCATTGGTCCGGGCTGTGATTTGAGCTTCGTTTATGGCCTCATGCATGGCCTCTAACTTAGGGACAATTATCCCTCTGAGCTCACTCAACCTACTGATTCTGTTTTTCTTTTCTTTTTCAAGCTTCTTAATTTCATTCAAAACTACAACCATTTGACATTCTTGATTTATTATGGATGTAGTAAGTGGATCAAAATTTTGAGAAAGTTTTATCAGTTTATCTTCCTGTTCTTTCATTTTCTTCTCAATCTCCACTGTTGTTTTAGACCAGGATATACAAAATTTGTATACATCACCTCCATCCTTAAAGGCATTTTCCAAACTTTTTATCCCAATACCCAAAACTCTTCTATCATTTGAAATTATCCCTTGCAGCTCTGAGAATCTCTTGTCCAAAAACTCTTTCCTGACCTTCTCCTCAGCTGATTTCTCTAGAGAATCAAAATGTGTGCTAACACTATTGACTAGAGTTTTAAGATTACCGGAAGAGGAGGCTGTGGGATCCTTCTGAAAAGATGGCATGATCTTTTCCAACACTCTGGATGCTACCTCTATAAGCTCACAGTCTTCCATGTGAGATTTCAGTAGTTTCTCTTTGACCTTCACTTTTGCAAATAAAGCTATCTTCATTGTTTGTACCAGAGATAGAGAGTCAAAATCTAATGGCCCTTTTAGTAATTCCAGTTCATTCATCTCATTAGTTGCTTTTGTCAAGAAGTCCTTGACAGATTCTGCAGTGTCTCTTACCGAAGACAGATTCTTTTTCTCTTCTGCAGTGTCACTTATGTTCTTTTCAGCTTGACTTCCTTCTTTACATTTCACCTCTTTTTCTTTCTCCTTTATTATTTCTTCTTCTTTAGATCCGGAGTCAACAGGGGAAACTAGAGGAGAAATGTTAGTCTGATCATGGACCACCTCTTTTGGAGCAGAGGATTCCAAGTCCTTAGCTATTTTTGCACCGGTATTCATTACCTCTTCTGTCATTTTCTCAGTAGACTCTTCTACAACACTTGTGGTCAAGGGGTCAGTACCCAAGTCCTCTATAATTGGAATGTTGAATCTTTTGAATACATTCCAGAGGATCTCTTCTGTCTCTTTTGCAACTTTGTTAGTCTCTCCAAGCATAAGTTGATTCAACCTTGCTTTGCTCCTGAACTCATCCTTACAATCTTTGAATACCATATTCATTGTCTTGGGATCGATTGAAGGATATAGCTGGATTGCTATCTATTCCCGGATTTCTAGGTCTTTGCCTTTGGCATTGTTCTTTCTTATTTCTGGTTCCTTCTCCAAGCTTTTAGGGACTAGAGATATAATTTCAATAAATGCTTTGTTGTAGATATTTAGGTACCTGACTATGGCATCTTACAATATTTTCTGATTTGCTTCACCATAATCATCATAGAATTCAACCATTGGCTGAAGATTTCCATCCACTGTGACTGATTTGATTATGTCATCAATGTGAAGAGTGGGTTTTTGGTGCAGGAGCACCCGCACATGATCAGGATATAGGTCCGCATGATGACATACATGATCAGGATATAGGATAGTTATCAGCATGATGACAGGGCAGTAGGCTATTTTTAGTATGTTTGACTTTATCATGTAATAAGGTCCATTGGACCGATGCTATGTATTAGTTCAGCCTAGGAGTATGTGTAGGCAGATAGAGATCGGGATAAGATAGTCTGAGTTGTCCTCTCTCCCAGCCGCTTGGAAGCTCCCAGCCGCTGGGAAGTGAAGTTGGTAGTACTCGAAGGATTTGCTATATATACCTTCGATCTGTTAGGGTTTAGACAGATTGATTATTGAGATTGATATTGATGTTGCTAGATGTACTGGTGTTGTGTTGAGTTGAGATTCAGGAGAGCAGTTCAGACATTGTGAAGCTGTATTCAGGACATTGAATCTCAATTGAATAAGATCTCATCTTTTGCAGTATTTGAGTTGATCAGTTGTATCTGTGTTGATTTCCTTTCTGTTTGCAAGTTAATGGGCACTTTCAACCCTTCCACCGGTTGATCCTGCAAATCGGTGGAATGGTCCTGTATCATAGTTTAGTTTGCATTTGTGTTTTCTGTTTATGCATTGCATTGTTCAGGAGATCAGTTAGGAGCATGCTGTGAATCAGCCTAGCATCCTCATGTGCTAGGTCTAGAAGATAAGTTGTTAGATTTTGGTTTGAAGGTGATCCGGCCCGGTCGTCACATGATCTTTGTGAAATAGAGCGGTTCAGAGTGCTTACAGGTAGTGGAAGGATACACAGGAGCCTGCATGTGCGTTTCCAGTCAGAACGAGCCGCATCATCATCTGCGGATCCATCGCCATCAGGATCGGGTCGTGAATGATGTTTTGAGTTGGATATATACTCAGTGTATATATCGCAGTCAGGATCATCTCTCGGGGAAGTTCATCATCCGCATATCGCTAACGGATGCGGGTGTGAAAGTTAAGTTTTTTTGGCTAAGTGTTGAAGAGTTCATCAGGATGATGTGTGACGTCATCGTCATCAGGATATGACGTCATCGTCATCAGGATATTAAGAAATCCCTCAATGCGAGTTTATCCTGTTGTCACTAAGTGGTAAGATATCGGCGTAGGCAGGAAGTTATATTAGCATCATCAGGAGGTTTCGAGGAACCGGATGAACAATATCATGATGTTGTTGCTTGTATCGTCGGGCAGTGGAGCATCGAAGGCAAGTTGTTGAAGTGCAACGTCATCAGGATATTTGGAGCAACCAGATATTTGGATATCCTGCTGACGAAGGTGATATTGAATATCATGATGATGCCGCTTGTATTTGGCACCCGATGAACAGTGCAACCGGAGGATGTTTGCGCCCGTTGATTATCATGATGATGATGATAGGTGACAAACGGAGGAGGTAAATAGTAGTCGACAGGAGGATATTTGCGATCATCCGAAATATGATGATGCTGTTGAAATGTGATGATGCTGTTGGTGTCTCTAGGAAATATGATGATGGTGTTCAGCCGATAGAGAATTTTATCATGCTGTTTGTATTGTTGGCTACTCCTTCCTGTTAGTTAGCCTCCGTTGCGTCCCACTCTACATCATAGTGGTATCAGAGAAAAGGTTAGGATCTTTTGGAAAACATAAGCAGGATGTCAGATGAAGAAGGAACATCTGAGGTTCCAGCAAGGATGACCAACGCTGAGTTGGCAGTTCTGGTGAAGAAACAGATTGCAGAAAGCAAGGCCGTGAAGGCTCAGAATCAGGAATTGAAAGATGAGTTAGCAAAGTTGAGGAGTAGAGTAGGTTCTGGTAGAGAAGATGATAGGGAAGAAGAAGATATCCCTAATTGGAGCGAGGAGGTCGTTCCTGCAGACCAGAGACCGCTGTTGAACGCCCTCAAGGCCATGGAGAGGAGAACCATGGATGTGAAGCTGGATTTGCCAGTATTTACAGGTAAGATGGACCCTGATTCAGTAATGGAATGGATAGATTGTTTGAACAATTTCTTTGTAACAGAGGAGATACCAGAACAGCAGAGAGTGAAGATAGCACAGTCAAAGATGAAAGAAGCTGCCTTGACATGGTGGAACTTTGTTCAGGATGATAGAGTACAGGAGGGAAAACGTAGAGTTGCCACATGGAAGAAGATGATGGAATTGGTAAAGGAGGCTTATATTCCTTTGGATTACAGTATCCAGTTACACAAGAGGAAGCAAAACCTGAAGCAGAAGGAGCTAGATGTCAGCTCATATACAGAAGAGTTCATGAAACTCTGTATGAAGACAAAGGTGAAAGAAAGTGAAGAAGAAAAGGTAGCCAGATACCTTAATGGATTGAGGTTTAATATTCAGGAAGATCTCAGTCTGCATAACCTAGATACAGTGCAGAAAAGCTTTCAGTTGGCATTGAAAGTGGAAGAAAAGATGAAGAGAAAACAAGACCAAAACAATAGAGGAAGAGGAAGACAACAAAGAGGTGGAAGAAGTCCTTTCAGAGGCAGAGGACATGGACAGGGATATCAAGGAGAATCCAGTCAAGACAATAGCAAGGGCAACAATGGTCAGAATCAGAGAGAGAATTTCAGTCAGCAAGGAAACTTCAGAGGCAGAAGACCTTACAGAGGAAGATCCCAGGGCAGGGGATCCATCAGATGCTACAACTGTAACAAAGAAGGCCATATAGCCAGCAGATGTCCAGACAAGGCCACAAGCTCAGCAGGAGAAAGGAGGACAAATCTGGTCAATGAACCTGATAATCAAAGTAGGACAAGCTCTAATGAATTTCAGAGTGTGAATGGTCCTGAGAATTATGGATATCCAGAAAGTGGAGAGTCCCTGATGATGAGAAGAACAGTGACTACCATGAAGGTACCTGATAAAGAAGCCCCTCAAAGGAAGTCCCTTTTCAGAACCACTTGCAAAGCAGGAGGTAAGGCGTGTAAGGTTTTGATTGATTCTGGTTCTACTGAGAACTTTGTGTCTGAAGAAATGGTGATAAAGCTGAAGCTTAGGAGATTGCCTCACCCAGCTCCATATAAAGTCTCATGGCTTACTCAAGGTCAGCAGACAACTGTAGAAGAGCAGGCTTGGGTAGAGTTTCAGATTGGTGGATATAAGGATAAGTTGTTGTTTGATATCACCAAGATGGATGCTTGCAACCTTTTGTTTGGAAGACCATGGCAGTATGATCTGAAGGCACAACATGATGGTGTTAAAAACACCTATAAAATCACTAAAGATGGTAAAGAAGTAACGTTATTCCCATTGAAGGAGAAAGAGGAGAAGTCTAAAGGAAAAGAGGTGAAGGTCATGCTGATGGAAGGCAAACAGTTCATGAAAGAAGTAGCAGCAGAAGGTGCAGTTGCATATGCCCTAATCCCATGTATGAGTGTGAATAAGGAACAACAGCAAGAAGCCAAGAAAGAGAAGAAGCCAAGGTTGATAGACCCAGCTGTCCAAGAGTTATTAGATAAGTACAAAGGTGTTATCTCAGAGGGAATGCCAAGATCCCTACCACCTGTCAGAGATATCAGTCATTGCATAGACTTGATTCCAGGGTCTACACTTCCAAATAAAGCAGCTTATAAGCTTACCCCAGAACAGAATGCAGAAGTAGCCAGACAGATTGAAGAATTGATGAATTCAGGTCTGATTGGAAAGAGTTTGAGTCCATGTGCAGTACCAGCTGTACTAGCACCAAAGAAGGAAGGCACTTGGAGGCTTTGTACAGATTCCAGAGCCATCAACAAGATCACAATCAGGTATAGGTTTCCAATCCCCAGAATTGAGGATTTACTTGATTGTTTGGGAAATGCTAAGTACTTTACAAAAATAGACTTGAAGAGTGGATACCATCAGATCAGGATTAGACCAGGTGATGAGTGGAAGACAGCATTCAAAACAAATGAAGGGTTGTATGAATGGAAGGTTATGCCTTTTGGTTTGTCTAATGCCCCTAGTACTTTCATGAGGCTGATGAATGAGGTTCTGAAGGAATTCATTGGTAAGTTTGTCATAGTCTATTTAGATGACATTCTAATTTTCAGTAACACCAAAGAAGAACATCTCAGACATATAGATCTGGTTCTCAAGAGGTTACATGAAGAGAAGCTGATGATAAACTTGGACAAGTGCTTGTTCATGAAAAAGGAGATCACATATTTAGGTTTTGTCATTTCACAAGGAAAGCTGCAGATGGATAAGGAGAAGGTGAGTGCCATATTGAATTGGCCAACTCCACAGACCATGAATGAAGTCAGAAGTTTCCATGGGTTAGCAACCTTCTACAGGAAGTTTATCAGAGGGTTCAGTCATATTTGTGCACCCATGCTGGATACCATCAAAGGAGGACAGAAATGCAGGTTTGTTTGGACTCAAGGAGCAGATGATTCCTTTGAGGCATTGAAGAGGAAGGTGGCACAGCAGCCAGTCCTTGCACTTCCAGATTTTAACAAGATCTTTCAGGTAGAGTGTGATGCCAGTCACATGGCCATTGGAGCAGTACTCAGTCAAGAGGGTAGACCAATTGCATTTTTCAGTGAAAAGCTCAATGATGCTAAGAAAAGGTATTCATCATATGATCTGGAAATGTATGCTTTAGTTCAGTCCCTAAAGAAATGGAGGCATTATCTGTTGCCAAAGGAGTTCATAGTCTTCACAGACAACCAGGCTTTGAGTTTCATCAACAGCCAGGAGAAGCTGAACCACAGACATATGAAGTGGGTAGAGACCTTACAGGCTTTCACTTTTACCTTGAAGCATAAGAAAGGGGTTAAGAACAAAGTTGCAGATGCTTTGAGCAGAAGAGTTCTCACAGTCAATCAGATTCAGTTAGAGAGTGTTGGTGTTGATTCACTCAAGACCATGTATGAGTCTGATGCTGATTTTGGAGAGATATATCAGGTCTGTACTTCTTTTGGGGAGAAATACCATGCTGAGTTCTCTGAATTCCTGATCCAAGATGGATTGCTGTTCAAGGGTGGACAGTTGTGTATCCCAAGGTGTTCTATGAGGTTGAATATAATCAAGGAGAAACATTGTGGAGCCATGGCAGGTCATTTTGGTCTAGACAAGACCCTTGATCTGGTCAGAAGGCATTATTTCTGGCCTAAGTTGCAGTCAGATGTCAGGAAATTTGTAGAAACCTGTGTAATTTGTCAGAAGGCTAAAGGCAGGTCAACTAATGCAGGGTTATATCAGCCCTTACCCATTCCTTCCAGACCGTGGGAAAGTATCAGTATGGATTTTGTTTTGGGTTTACCAAGGACCAGGAGAGGATTTGACAGTGTCTTTGTTGTAGTGGATAGGTTCAGTAAAATGGCACATTTCTTACCATGCAAAACCACTGCAGATGCCTCATATATTGCAGATTTATTCTTCAGGGAGATTGTCAGAATTCATGGGTTGCCTTTGAGCATAGTTTCAGACAGAGATGTGAAGTTTGTGGGTCACTTTTGGAGAACCCTTTGGAGGAAATTGGGAACCAATTTGTCTTTTTCCTCTGCATATCATCCTCAAACGGATGGACAAACTGAGGTTGTGAACCGTTCCTTGGGGAATCTACTTAGATGCTTGACAAAACAGCATGGAGAGAAGTGGGACCATATTCTGTCTCAAGCTGAGTTTTCATATAATGATACTGTCAACAGGAGCACAGGAAAATCGCCTTTTCAGGTAGTGTATGGAATGCATCCCAGAGGTATTTTAGAGTTGCAAGAGCTACCTACAGCAGATCCTGTTAGTGCAGAAGGAGAGGCTTTTGCTGAAGCCATCAAGGAAGTTCATGATCAGGTCAAGACCCAACTCCAGCAAACCACTTTGAAATATAAGGAATATGCTGACAAGAAGAAGAAGGATGTTCAATTTGCTGTTGGAGATTTGGTTTGGGTTCACTTGAAGAAAGACAGGCTTCCTAAGGGGAAGTATACTAAGCTCATGCAAAAGAAAGTTGGACCATGTCAGATTTTGCAAAAGCATGGACAGAATGCTTATGAGATCCAACTCCCACCTGATCTTGGTTTATCTCCTATCTTCAATGTATGTGATTTAACTCCATACAAGGCTAATCCAGATGCAGATCAGGATATTCTATAGAATACAGTTGCTGAAGACATTCCTCAACATGATCCTCCACAGATACAACAGATTTTGGACACTCGAGTGGTCAAACAGACCAGGAACAAGAAGTACTTGGAGTACCTCGTCTCTTGGAAGGGACAGCCGAACTCTGAAGCAGTATGGATGACTGCAGAACAGATACAGAAACATGGTGCCGACCTTGATACTCTCATCTCAAGTGGACTTGAGATTTCTTCTTTTGGGGAGTATGGTGCAGGAGCACCCGCACATGATCAGGATATAGGTCCGCATGATGACATACATGATCAGGATATAGGATAGTTATCAGCATGATGACAGGGCAGTAGGCTATTTTTAGTATGTTTGACTTTATCATGTAATAAGGTCCATTGGACCGATGCTATGTATTAGTTCAGCCTAGGAGTATGTGTAGGCAGTTAGAGATCGGGATAAGATAGTCTGAGTTGTCCTCTCTCCCAGCCGCTTGGAAGCTCCCAGCCGCTGGGAAGTGAAGTTGGTAGTACTCGAAGGATTTGCTATATATACCTTCGATCTGTTAGGGTTTAGACAGATTGATTATTGAGATTGATATTGATGTTGCTAGATGTACTGGTGTTGTGTTGAGTTGAGATTCAGGAGAGCAGTTCAGACATTGTGAAGCTGTATTCAGGACATTGAATCTCAATTGAATAAGATCTCATCTTTTGCAGTATTTGAGTTGATCAGTTGTATCTGTGTTGATTTCCTTTCTGTTTGCAAGTTAATGGGCACTTTCAACCCTTCCACCGGTTGATCCTGCAAATCGGTGGAATGGTCCTGTATCATAGTTTAGTTTGCATTTGTGTTTTCTGTTTATGCATTGCATTGTTCAGGAGATCAGTTAGGAGCATGCTGTGAATCAGCCTAGCATCCTCATGTGCTAGGTCTAGAAGATAAGTTGTTAGATTTTGGTTTGAAGGTGATCCGGCCCGGTCGTCACATGATCTTTGTGAAATAGAGCGGTTCGGAGTGCTTACAGGCAGTGGAAGGATACACAGGAGCCTGCATGTGCGTTTCCAGTCGGAACGAGCCGCATCATCATCTGCGGATCCATCGCCATCAGGATCAGGTCGTGAAGTTGTTGAAGTTTGCATGTTGCAAGTGCATCATGATGTTTTGAGTTGGATATATACTCAGTGTATATATCGCAGTCAGGATCATCTCTCGGGGAAGTTCATCATCCGCATATCGCTAACGGATGCGGGTGTGAAAGTTAAGTTTTTTTGGCTAAGTGTTGAAGAGTTCATCAGGATGATGTGTGACGTCATCGTCATCAGGATATGACGTCATCGTCATCAGGATATTAAGAAATCCCTCAATGCGAGTTTATCCTGTTGTCACTAAGTGGTAAGATATCGGCGTAGGCAGGAAGTTATATTAGCATCATCAGGAGGTTTCGAGGAACCGGATGAACAATATCATGATGCTGTTGCTTGTATCGTCGGGCAGTGGAGCATCGAAGGCAAGTTGTTGAAGTGCAACGTCATCAGGATATTTGGAGCAACCGGATATTTGGATATCCTGCTGACGAAGGTGATATTGAATATCATGATGATGCCGCTTGTATTTGGCACCCGATGAACAGTGCAACCGGAGGATGTTTGCGCCCGTTGATTATCATGATGATGATGATAGGCGACAAACGGAGGAGGTAAATAGTAGTCGACAGGAGGATATTTGCGATCATCCGAAATATGATGATGCTGTTGAAATGTGATGATGCTGTTGGTGTCTCTAGGAAATATGATGATGGTGTTCAGCCGATAGAGAATTTTATCATGCTGTTTGTATTGTTGGCTACTCCTTCCTGTTAGTTAGCCTCCGTTGCGTCCCACTCTGCATCAGTTTTTCAACATATTCCTCTGTCTTTTCTTCTTCCTCTTGACTGGTAGAGGTTTCACCGGATGTTTTCTTCTTTTTCTTCATTTTCTCGATTTCTTCATCAGATTCAGTCTCCTCTTCATCCCTTTGACTAGCATAAGCCCTTGTGGCTTTTGTCTTTGTTCTTTTCTCTCCTCTATCAGATGATTGTGCTTCTGGTTTTGATGACCTTGAGCTTTTGGTAGGGGTAGGTGCAGATCTCTTTGATGATCTGGTCCGGGTGGAAGATTTTGCCAGAATACTTTACTCACTTTTCTTTTCTGCCTTCTTCTTTTCTTCCTTAGCCCTTTCCATCTTTTCCCTGTTGGCATCAAGTGCCTCCTTTGAGATGCCAAAGCCTTTTGCAACATCTTCAACTTCTTTTCTCACCTTTCTTTTGATCTCTGGTTGTCTGAGTTCCACATGAATCTTTACACTTAGCTCCTCAAAGGTTCCAAACCTTTCTGCCTTGGGATCTTTTGGTTGACTTAGCATGTGTTCAACATGCAGCTCAACAATTTTCTTATCAACTTCATACCCCATCGGCATGATCCATACTATTCTTGGTTCTACTGCCTCCATAAGGCATTGATTAGTTTCTACCATGAAGCAAACAGTATCCTTATACTTTTCAACTAGAGCTTGGGGGATTCTTTCTCTTGCTTGCATCATACTCTAAAAGTTCTTGAAATAACCCCAGAGTGTTGTATTCTATGCCTTAACATCACCAAGTCCATGCAGATAATCCCTAATTTGTATGACAACTGGTCTGTCATTTTGCCATATCCAGCCACTAGATCCAGGTAATTCATTCATAAAATAAAAAAACAAACAGAGTATCAAGCCACCGTATTTGAAGGAGTTCTTCTTGTCTTTCTTTATCTTCTGTAGATTTTCCAGAAGCTGGTTCAGAAGGAGTTCACAGAGATCATAATTAGCATTCTTTTTCAACATTTCATAGGCAGTATAGATAGCAGTTCTAGGTATTGAATTCTCCCTGCTAGAATGATATATTTTGTAGCCAATGATCATGGATGCAAACTTGACATCCAGATCAGTGATATCCTCAATTGTCATTGCCTTTTTATCAAACCTTGATCTGATAGCCTCAATCATAGTTTGATTTTTAACAGATTTAAGAACAGGTATCCCACCGGATGAGTGCAATCCGGTAATTGCCTTAATGACATCTTTTGTGATTTTGAATGGTCCATTTAACCATATGAAGTTATCATGTATTCTGCTCAAAATGTACCGGACCCATTCATCTTCTTCAAAATAGGGGAAATGAATGCACTATGCAAAGTGTTTCTCGCGGATGGCTTTACACTGAGGTTTGATCTCAAAGGAATCATCTATTAACTGCTTATGATAGATATCCATTAACTTTGAATCCCCAAATTCTTTAATGTTTGCATGAGTGTAAACCCTAACATCTTCTACATGCAAAACCCCATGCGGAATGCTTGAAAATATGCCTAGGGAATCAACTTCTAGAGATTTATATGGATGCTTCTTAAATTTAGGACGAGGTCTATCAAAGATCTTCACAACATTCTGAGTAGCCATTTCCAAAAAGGTTTTATAGCAAGAAATTCAGTAATGAAAAATACCTTTTCCGTATCAAGGGTTCACTGAAGGAGCCAGATTTGATAATCTGAATGAAATGATTTTAATGGCTGAACCTTGGGAGTTTTAACAACTTGATGTAGAGCTCCTGTTTCTTTTCTTCTTGAGTTCAAATGTGCAAATGACTAACGAATGAACTCTTTTATTTCTGAGAAGCCCTAATTTTCATCCTACAATAAATGTGCAACCTAATTCATTCCGGTTTGCCTTGTTTGTCTTATTCGGAGACATAACCTTTCCAGATCACTAAGATAGATTTTGAAGTTATTCTTGGAGAGTAGTGATGATCTATCTTCCTTTCACTAGTCATTTGATCTATCTGTAGATCAAGACTCCATAGTTTGAATCATACTGGACCAAACTTGTAAAGAATCTATTTTTACTAGAAGACTGTTTTACCGGATCAATTCTGGAAGGATTAGATTCTTCAAATCTTCTTGCAGATCTCTCAAATCTTTACCATAACCCTTTTAGATGTTTCTTTAAGAACCCTTTAATTCGCAGCTTCTCATGTGCCAATTTTAGGCACCAATTAACTAGCTGGGTAAATTGGCTTATCTTTTGTTACTCCCCCTAAGCCAGAGCTCCTCTATTTAGTTCCAAATGGAATATCAGCACCAGATTCTGGTGCAGATTCATTCCCTACATTCTCTGTACTTTTCTTCACCCAAATCTTGTTCATCTCTCTTTGAACTTCATTTGCATTTACTTTTTTTTTGCCTTTAACTTGATTCTGATTATGAAGCATTGGACCCCTTTTGTCCTGATTCTTGCTTCTACAGAATTTGGCAACATGACTAGATCTATTGCAATTATAACAAATAACATTTCTTTGCATATTTGATTGATATCCTCTTGATCTACATTGATTAGCCATATGACCCATTCTATTGCATGTAAAGCATCTACCATTAAATGAATTGTTTATCTGCATATTTCTGCATTCATGAGATTTGTGACCATACCTTTTGCAGTTGAAACATTGTCCAGAGAAGGATGTATTGGTCTGATTTATTCTCTTTCTACATTGATTAGCTTTATGACCAAAGTTATTGCAGTTGTGGCAATATCCATTGAAGGGTGGATATCTTTGAGCATTAGGCTATCTTACTGGAGGTCTTCTAGGCCTGTTCCTTGGATTTTCTGATCTAAGATTCTTCTAACCAGATCCAGAGCTTTCTCCTTTCTCATATCCCAGACCACACTTGTCATCTACCCTCTTTTGAATTTCAAGAAGAACTTCAAGTTTAGTAGAACTTATCTTGAATTTCTCTTTATATTCATTTGCTGTTTGAAGATCCCTTTTAAGAGAGATAATTTGATCCTCAAGTTTTTCTTCATTATCTTTAGCATCTTCAAGATCAAATTCAAGATGTCTGATAATTCTATCCATCTTGTGGCAATCTTCTGATTTCTCCTTGAGGGATTGTCTTAGATCATCTTCAATTTTTCTTTTCTCTTCAACCTCTTGGGTAAACTTCATAACTCCTAATTCCATTTCATGTCTTACCATAATGATTTCTTTTGATAACTTTTCACATAACTTGGTTTTCTCCTTCAGATCTTCATTTGTATCATTGGCTTCACCTTGACTTGCCAATTGCTGAAGTAGCTCCTTTCTCTTTTTCATAGAGAGACTTAATTTGTCTTTTAGTTCTCTCATGAAATCATCAGCCTGTTTTAGTCTTTCCTTTAATTCATTGACTTCAGAGTTTGACTGCTCAAGATCATTAAGGGCAGTCTTGAGTTGCTCCCTTAACCCATATACATCCATTTGAATTCCCAGATCTTCCTCAAGCTGTTAAATTCTATTAGGAGGAACTTGGCTCTGATACCAATTGTTGATAACTGAGAGGGGGGGTGAATCAATTATCCTAATAATTTCTAGTTTCTGAACTTTCTTAATAATCAATGCAGCATTAATTCAAACAAGCAAACATAACCATGAAATGGAAATACACATGACATAGCATTTTTGATGTGGAAACCCTGTTAAGGGAAAAAACTACGGGGTGATTAACCCAAGATTGTATTCTCTGTTAGAAGAATAGAAATACAAAATGGCACTTGCTAATTAGGGCTCACTGCCTGAGCACACTTCTCACAAAAGGCACACTGCCTATAAGAGACACACTATCTACAATTTATAAAGAGTGTAATACAATACTTGAACTGATAAGGAGCATCAACATATGCTGGAGTTCAGTTCCGGTTAGGCTCAGTACACTGATCTGCTGCACTTCATCTTTCCTCTTCTTTTGTGCTGCTCTCCTTTCACATACTGAACCTTCCTTTCTGCTTTTACTCAGGTCTACTGCTTTTCTTCGCACATTTCACAAAACCACAACAAATCTCATAACTAAAATCATCTATATATATATATGCAAAAGTGATTTCATCACCTTTCTAGTCGGCATCTGGAACAGTTAATAATTTCCTCAAACTCTGATCTGTCAGCTGAATCCTTGCACACCAAGTAATGCGGATCAATCATATACTTGTAGAAGTCATCAATTATGTTGGCCAAACATAACTGATGCCTTAAGAACCTTTTCCATCATCAGTAACACATCCGGAATAATGTCTAATGTTCTGCCAGTCAGTTCTTCCTCTGTTCACATTGTCACTTGGGAACCTGACACTCAAGCATTCATATCTCTTTAACCTTTCCACACTGGAGGCTCAAACCCTGGAATCTATCAGTCAAGATACTCCTCTTGACTTCCTCAAATCTGCACTTCACTGAGATACTTCTACTGAGAGATCCGGACTTGTCTATCGGACCTTACTGACTGCTCTGTTCTTGCTTACCAGACCTCAACACTTCTTCAATCTGACTTCCGGTGAGGACCTATCATGTCTTGCAGATGTGAGGGATAACCTTTGTTGCCATCAATGACAACATTCATGAGTCCATATAGTGTCTCTTGCCAACAAGATTTATGTAAGTTTCCATGCTAAAATGCAACACCTAAAACTCATTGCTACCTTCTATAGCTCACTACAATTGTTTTCTATTCTACCAGATAACTATCAACATAAACCTAGAATAAAGTCCATCAACTTCTTTCATGAGAAACCTTACTAGGAACTTTATGTAGGTGAATAATGCACCAAAGTTCCAATAGTAAAATTAAAAGTTTTAAAATATTGAATTTCTTAGAATTAGAAGATGAAGTTTTCTAGGAATTTAGAAGGTCATGTAAGTTAATTTGTTTGATTTTAGACAAAGGGGCAGCCTAGTCCTTATCTAACACCTATGCTAGTAGCCTAGTCCACTAGGGAGCAACCTAGTCTAGAGAGTTTCTATAGGTATAAAAAATTATAAGAGGTCAAGAATAGTATGTACAAGATTCTATTAGATGTAAAATTGTCAACATGTAGTGGAAGATGTGAAACCAACTAAAAATTGTAAGCAAATCATAAAAGCCTTTATAAGTGTAAGGAAATGTGAGCATCTCAGAATGTATTTCTAAGAATAGTGGTGTCTTCAACAGATTTAAATTTTTTTCAATTGCTTCAAAAACACGCACAACTATGTCATTAAAGCAGAAACTGACATAGAACATTTCCAACATTGACCCTTAGAGGAAAGCACAAGCGAACATTAACTAGTTTCAACAGCAGAAATATTAAACATGAAAGACAGAACATGAACACAAATTTACATGGGGAAAACCCTTACAGGTAAAAAACCCCACACTCCAAAACATAGAGCCATTGTATTATTCAGCAACCAAACAGTTACAATACATTTACAGGCTCATAGCCTTTACAGGAGATTAACATCTTGTTCCTTCTGAAGAATAACTGACAGTATAACCCTGCACAAAGTTCTCTAGCACTCGGGTTAGCATACTGTTATCGTGCCACAAATAGCACACAGTTTTGAACTCCACCCTCTCGGCTAGAATCCCCTTCATCCAAACTCTGTTTTCACTCTCTCCTTAGTCCCTTCACATACTGTTATCATCCTGCGTACAACATACAGCATAGGACTTCACCGAAGAACAAAACCAAAGCTTACCAGACTAAACTCTCTGTATCTCTCTCTTGCACTCTCCATCAATTCCCAATTGCTTTTAGCAATCCAATCAACTCCTCATGCAATTGATCATTCATTCCAACTGCCCAGCATCACCAAATTGTTCACTCTCTTCCAACCATCTAAACTGTTTAACCATTTGCATGTCTGTGAGAAACTTTAGTCCCACATGCATCCATCATCGAGTGACTTTCCAATTTATAGACTCAACCACACAGTAAGACTATCATCGACACTTTTTCCACCGACGACCCCAGTCTAACCTCATCAGTGTAATCCAAACCATCGGCCAACACTCCACCATTCACTTCGACAAGTCATTGTCCCACAGATGCCCAAGACTTTGTGCCTTTATCGGAATAACAGAACTGTCAGAGAGACATTGACCTTCGATGTAACTTCATCCTTCTTCACTAAATACGATCCTCTAGCCGATGCCAAACTTTCACCAACTTCCATCAGTAAGACCTCGCACATCGGGAGAAGACATAGGCTCCGCCGATGGCCACCCTTATGCCAATGGACTCTGGTTGAACCTTTTGAACAATTGAACCTGACGCGAAGTTCAAACCTTTCATCGAGGAGACACAATATCATCGGAGTGATATCTTCAGCCAAGCCCGATAGCTAGAGTCAAGCCGATGATCCAATGCCACCAAACCATTGAACCAAGGAACCATTGAACCAGTGAACCAATGCCGTTGAACCAAGGAACCTTTGAGCTATTGAACCTGTAATCTGAGTCACTAGTACTCAACATTCTCCCACTTGACAAAGGAATTACAGGAAACCATCAATGCTCCAAGTCATAGAATCAAAGTTGATACTGCCTCCAGAAACAAGATAGACCATCAGCTAGAACAACAATCAGAAAGCTAACTGCTCCCATCCAACTGAACCAAAAAACCCACTTGACTAAAAATAGCACACACAGCCAATGCTAAAACATCCAATCACTCATACCTTGAAGGTATGAACATCAGTAGACTCATGCCACCTACACATGCACCCTTTAGCTGCAAATACAAGCTCCATGTGTCAACCAGTCAAAGAAGACCAAACACATCAAGAACTCCCACTGCATGGGTAATGCAGATCTGAAAAAGATCATGGCATACAAAATCCACCAATAGCATTACATAGAAAATGTAAATATCATGTAGTACCAAGGAAACACCCACCATGATATGTAAATCAATAACCTGCAAGAACAACTCCTCATCACCAGTCCAAAGCTCCCCAAGTTCTCCACATCCAACAAAAGAAAGAGATAACATAACTTCCATGTCATCACCCAAGAGCATAAGTGAAAACACATGACCACAAATTAGTGATCATCTCAACTTGAATCAAACCTCAAACTAATGTAGTGTGAAACAAACCATCTAGGAAGATAACCAGGACCATAGAGAGCACATCATATACCTATAGACAATCCTTCTACATACACCTCTGAATGCCAACTGTGTCAAGTATGATCTCCTTCAAAACACCCCAAAGAGAACAGCATAACAACACCCAAACAACATTCAATCTCAAGAGATCAAATTTAGCATACGTAATCATGCAACTGACATGGATGTAAGCCTCTCAGACCAAAGAAGATAAAACTAATCCATTTCCCACTTCAAGAAAGCAGCCCATAAAATCATCTCCCAACAATTCTCATCAACCAATGATATCATTAAACTCAAAAGGAGATAAACATGCTATCCATTTCTCACAATGAATCCTCCAGAACTATCTATGAGTAGTTCAAAATCCATATCTATGAAAGAAAGCATAAAACACCTGAGAAACAATGGGCAATACTCCTCAAGTAATAAACTACCAAGCAGACCAAGAGTGGGGAATGAGAATGTTCTTCCAAGATATCCAAGTCCCAAAGACTTTCTCCAAGAACAATCTCCTCTAGATCTTTTGTTGAAATCACATTCAACTAAGGTAAAGACTCCCAATACTTCCTGCTGCAAATTCTAATCAAGCAAAGCATATACAGTCTCACCTTATTCTCCATGTATCCATGAGTACCTACGAACAATCACCTCATGCTAAACTCCAACTGTATCACTACAACACTATGAAGTAATCAAGCAAATGATAAATGTACCCAAACATAGAGGAGTTACTAGACCACTGCCAAAATTCCAATCATCTGAATCAGGAACTTATCATGACATCATGATCTTACCATCTCCCTTAGGAGATTCCATGCTTCAGGTGAACTTAACCAAAGTCTCAAGAGCAACATATCATGCCAAAACTCAAATGCTTAAACAAGAGTATATCATGACATGAAACTAATCAAACTCTAAACCAACATCACCTGTCAAGCATCACCAACACCTCAGCCAAGAATTTCATGAATCCTCCATGACCTCAAGATGTTACTCATCCTCAAAAAGTGCCCTTGCAAATGCAAAAGAACCCTCTGCAGCAACAGGATCAAAGAGCTCCTCCTAGTAACATCTGCAACACTAAAGAAGATCATTCACCACTAAGTGATGAACACATAGTCAATGCTAAAGCTCCCACTAAACTGTAACAATAGAGCTTTCCAAGCATCCTGACCAAACATCTCCTAATCTGAAAATCTTCCAAGTCCACACATTAACATGTCCATGTGACAATAAAACCAAGTGACACCAAGATCTCCAAACCAAGGAAATAAACTATCACTGTCAATAGCTTACACAAACCTATGTATTCAAGCTATACATGACATCATGATACACATCCTACAGGTCTCCATAACCAACTATTCAGAAACTCTACAACATCCATCCTCTCATCCTGAAACAGTCACACCAATGCACAAGTGACCACAGACAAGGCCAGCTAACAAGTCTGCACAATCAAATAATCAATCTTGTGGATATAGACCATCCACTTCCAAGTTATCCCACTGCAATCAATAGGCTATACACACCTAAAAAACTGCATAACTCGTAGATCCAACTATGCTGAAACAAGCAAACTTACTATTGCACTAGAAACTGCAAAACAGAGATCTCAAGGAATAGATAACAATGTAGACAACATGACTCAAGCACCAGGTTACTTACAAATATGATTCGCCAAACATGTCCACAACCAGAGCACCATAGTCAAGAAACTAGAAACATTACCATAGAAATGCTGAGTGTCATATCACATACCAGCACTCCCATGCAGAGAAAGCATTTCACCTCCTCACACCATGCATAGAGCATGCATGCAAAACTGCAACTATATCATCCAACAACACCCCAAAAGCCAAGGTCCAGAAATAGCTTAACTACAGCTTCACAAAACCATAAGTTTTTCTTTTGACCGTGTAAAACTTGCAAAACCACTATGTTTGAAAAACACCCATGTACATCCGTACCCACTTCACATCTGGAAGACCCAAAAGTCTGCAACATAAACTCCATAATAGTTAAACCAGAATAATGGATCATCATGAATATGCATAACCATAGATTTTAAGTAAAAACTATAAAACCCCTCAAATCCAATAAACATGAATCTAAGTCATGCAAGTACAAAATATCCAATTAAGGAAATAGCAGTTCAAGAGTTTCAGGCCCACTTGTAGACCAATCCATCAACCACCAACATGCATATGCATCCGAGAGAATCAGGCTATTACAAAAGCTCTCAGACCATCCAATAATCAACTCCATAGCCTACATGCAATTAGGGTAACAGAAAATTATGCCTTCCAATACTAGGAACAAAACACCCAGTATAAGCACAATACTCCATGGCTGAGCAGTAACACAAACTTCTTCATATCATCAGAGAGCCTCTCACACAGACACCCAATATGAAAGTTACTACAGCAACACAACCACAAACCAAACCCCATGCAATAGGGTTAAATACTGTCAACTAAGAGCCTCAGGCCACATCATGACCAGCTCCAGTCTCTTCATCTTCACCATCCTTCAAGCGCCTGCTATAACATGAAGACAAGATTAACTGCAAGACTTCCACTCAAACAAGGATCAAACAAACAAACATTTCCTTCAGATTTCCTCAAGCCTGTCACACTAAGAAATCATCACAGAAGGAATACCCAGACCTTATACACCAGGAACTCTTACATGCAAACACATGCAGCACACAAATGTACATATGTGAGCAACAAAGCAGATCCCAGAAGATGGCTCTGATACCACTTGTAAGGAAATGTGAGCATCTCAGAATGTATTTCTAAGAATAGTGGTGTCTTTGACATATTTAAATTCTTTTCAATTGCTTCAAAAACATGCACAACTATGTCATTAAAGCAGAAACTGACATAGAACATTTCCAACATTGACCCTTAGAGGAAAGCACAAGCGAACATTAACCAGTTTCAACAGTAGAAATATTAAACATGAAAGACAGAACATGAACACAGATTTACATGGGGAAAACCCTTATGGGTAAAAAACCCCACACTCCAAAACACAGAGCCATTGTATTATTCAGCAACCAAACAGTTACAATACATTTACAGACTCATAGCCTTTACAGAAGATTAACATCTTGTTCCTTCTGAAGAATAACTGATAGTATAACCCTACACAAAGTTCTCCAGCACTCGGGTTAGCATACTGTTATCGTGCCACAAATAGCACACAGTTTAGAACTCCACCCTCTCGGCCAGAATCCCCTTCATTTGAACTCTATTTTCACTCTCTCCTTAGTCCCTTCACATACTGTTATCATGCTGCGTACAACATACAACATAGGACTTCACTGAAGAACAAAACTAGAGCTTACCAGACTAAACTCTCCATATCTCTCTCTCGCATTCTCCATCAATTCCCAATTGCTTTTAGCAATCCAATCGACTCCTCATGCAATTGACTATTCATTCCAATTGCCTAGCATCGCCAAACTGTTCGCTGTCTTCCAACCGTCCAAATTGTCTAACCATTTGCATATCTGTGAGAAACTTTAGTCCCACATGCATCTATCATCAGGTGACTTTCCAGTTTATAGACTCAACCACATAGTAAGACTATCATCGACACTTTTGCCGCCGACGACCCCAGTCTAACCTCATCGGTGTAATCCAAACAATTGGCCAACACTCCACCATTCACTCCGACAAGTCATTGTCCCACCGATGCCTAAGACTTCGTGCATTCATCAGAATAACAGAACTGTCGGAGAGACATTGCCCTTCGGTGTAACTTCATCCTTCTTCACTGATTACAATCCTCTAGCTGATGCCAAACTTTCGCCAACTTCCATCGGTAAGACCCTGCACATCAGGAGAAGACATAGGCTCCGTCAATGGCCACCCTTATGCCGATGGACTCCGGTTGAACCTTTTGAACCATTGAACCTAACGTGAAGTTCAAGCCTTTCATCAGGGAGACACAATATCATCGAAGTGATATCTTCAGCCAAGCCTGATAGCTAGAGTCAAGCCGATGAACCAATAGCACCAAACCATTGAACCAAGGAACCATTGAACCAATGAACCAATGTCGTTGAACCAAGGAACCTTTGAGCTATTGAACCTATAATTTGAGTCACTAGTACTCAACAATAAGAAATAATGAAAATGAAAGTAAATGGACAAGTTTCACTTGGTTTTCAAGGCCTGAAATAGTGGATTTGGAAAGTGACCATATAAAAATAAATATTAGAGATTTTTGGATGTTAAAAGGTGTAAGGACAAGGATGCCATTTATAGGGGTGCCCTGTATGAAGATCAAACCTATTTTTGTCCTAGCAATGCTCCTAATTGAAAAGATGAATGCTATCCTCATTCCTTCAAGTATCCACTCAGATTTATCATGAAACTTTCAATAAAATGCAATTGGCACGTGTAAAGACAAATTCCACAACCTTTGCCAGCATCCTCCCTATTTGCACCAAAATAGGATCTTTGGAACAATGTATGGACAACCATCAAAGCATAAAGGATATAGGATTTTGTCACATGTTGTAATTGCAGCTTCCCTTGTAGACATGTATGCAAAGTGTCGAAGCATAGACAAGGCACATGGACTGTTTGATACAACACCACAAAGAGATGTCCTCTCATGGGATGCAATGATTGCAAGATATGCAAAAAATGGATTTGTTGAAAAGATTTTAGAAACTTCCAAGCAAATGCAATTGGCACGTGTAAAGCCAAATTCCACAACCTTTGCCAGCATCCTCCCTATCTCTACGAAAATAGGATCTTTGGAACAATGTATGGACAACCATCAAAGCATAAAGGATATATAAATTTTGTCACATGTTGTAATTGCAGCTGCTCTTGTAGACATGTATGCAAAGTGTGGAAGCACAAACAAAGGCACGTGGACTGTTTGATACAACACCACAAAGAGATGTCCTCTCATGGAATGCAATGATTGCAAGATATGCAAAAAATGGATTTGTTGAAAAGACTTTAGAAACTTCTAAGAAAATGCAATTGGCACGTGTAAAGCCAAATTTCATAACCTTTGCCAGCATCCTCCCTATCTCTACCAAAATAGGATATTTGGAACAAGGTATGGATAGCTATCAAAACATAAAGGATATAAGAATTTTGTCACATGTTGTAATTGCAGCTGCCCTTGTAGACATGTATGCAAAGTGTGGAACCATAGACAAGGCATGTGGACTATTTGATAGAACACCACAAAGAGATGTCCTCTCATGGAATGCAATGATTGCAAGATATGCAAAAAATAGATTTTTTTTAAAGACTTAAGAAACTTTTAAGCAAATGCAATTGGCACATGTAAAGCCAAATTCCACACCCTTTGCCAGCATCCTCCTTATCTCTACCAAAATAGGATCTTTAGAACAATGTATGGACAACCATCAAAGCATAAAGGATATAGGATTTTTGTCACATGTTGTAATTGTAGCTTTCCTTGTAGACATGTATGCAAAGTGTGGAAGCATAGACAAGGCACGTGGAGTATTTGATACAACACCACAAAGAGATGTCCTCTCATGGGATGCAATGATTGCAAGATATGCAAAAAAATAGATTTGTTGAAAAGACTTTAGAAACTTTCAAGCAAATGCAATTGGCACATGTATAGCCAAATTCCACAACCTTTTCCAGCATCCTCCCTATTTGTACCAAAATAGGATCTTTGGAACAACATATGGATAACCATCAAAGCATAAAAGATATAGGAATTTTGTCACATGTTGTAATTGCAGTTGCCCTTGTAGACATGTATGCAAAGTGTGGAAGCATAGACAAGGCACGTGGATTGTTTGATACAACACCACAAAGAGATGTCCTCTCATGGAATGAAATGATTGCAAGATATGCAAAAAATGGATTTGTTGAAAAGACTTTAGAAACTTTCAAGCAAATGCAATTGTCACATGTAAAGCCAAATTGCACAACCTTTGCCAGCATCCTCCCTATCTCTACCAAAATAGGATCTTTGGAACAACGTATGGACAACCATCAACGCATAAAGGACATAGGAATTTTGTCACATGTTGTAATTGTAACTACCCTTGTAGACATGTATGCAAAGTGTGGAAGTGTAGACAAGGCACATGGACTATTTGATACAACACCACAAAGAGATGTCCTCTCATGGGATGCAATGATTGCAAGATATGCAAAAAATGGATTTGTTGAAAAGACTTTAGAAACTTTCAAGTAAATGCAATTGACATGTGTAAAGCCAATTTCCACAACCTTTGCCAACATCCTCCCTATCTCTACCAAAATAGGATCTTTGGAACAACATATGGACAACCATCAAAGCATAAAGGACATAGGAATTTTGTCACATGTTGTAATTGCAACTACCCTTGTAGAAATGTATGCAAAGTGTGGAAGCATAGACAAGGCATGTGGACTATTTCATACAACACCACAAAGAGATGTCCTCTCATGGAATGCAATGATTGCAAGATATGCAAAAATTGGATTTGTTAAAAAGACTTTAGAAACTTTCAAGCAAATGCAATTGGCACGTGTAAAGCCGAATTCCAAAACCTTTGCCAACATCCTCCCTATCTCTACCAAAATGCAGCTGCCCTTATAGACATGCATGCAAAGTGTGGAAGCATAGAGAAGGTATGTGAACTATTTGACATGATGCCTTGAAATGAAATGCCATTTTATGGAATGCAATGATTGCAAGATATGAAAAAAATAGATTTTTTTGATAAGGCTTTATAAACTTTCAAGAAAATACAATTGGTGGGTGTAAAGCCAAGTTCCAAAACCTTAGCCAGTATCCTACTTGCGTATGCCAAAATGGACATCCATCAAAGGATAAAAGCTATGGGAATTTTGTTATATGTTGTAGTTGCAACTACCATTGAAGACATGCATGCAAAGTGTGGAAGCATAGACAAGGCATGCGAACTATTTGGCATGATGCCTCAAAGAAATGTCACCTCATGGAATGCAATGATTGCAAGATATGAACAAAATGGATTTTTTGATAAGGATTTAGAAACTTTCAAGTAAATGTAATTGGTGAGTGTAAACCCAAATTCCAAAACCTTAGAAATGGTATCTTTGGAACACGGTATAGACATCCATCAAAACATAAAGGACAGAGGAATTTTGTCAAATGTTGTAGTTGCAACTACCCTGCAAGATATGTATGCAAAGTGTGGAAGCATAGACAAGGTATGTGAACTATTTGACATGATGTCTTGAAATGAAATGCCATTTCATGGAATGCAATGATTGCAAGATATGCAAAAAATGGATTTTTTTGATAAGGCTTTATAAACTTTCAAGAAAATACAATTGGTGGCTGTAAAGCCAAATTCTGTAACCTTAGCCAGTATCCTTCTTGCTTATGCCAAAATGGACATCTATCAAAGGAAAAAAGATATGGGAATTTTGTTAGATGTTGCAGTTGCAACTGCCCTTGGAGACATGTATGCAAAGTGTGGAAGCATATAGAAGGCACGTGAACTATTTGGCATGATGCCTCAAAGAAATTTTGCCTCATGGAATGTAATGATTGCAAGATATGACCAAAATGGATTTTTTTATAAGGCTTTAGAAACATTCAAGCAAATGAAATTGGCAGGTGTAAAGCTAGATTCCAAAACCTTAGAAGTGGAATCTTTGGAACATGGTATAGATATCCATCAAAGCATAAAGGATATATGAATTTTATCAAATGTTGTAGTTGCAACTACCCTGTGAGACATGTATGCAAAGTGTGGAAGCATATACAAGGAACATGAATTGTTTGACATGATGCCTCAAAGAAATGTTGTCTCATGGAATGTAATGATTGCAAGATATGCACAAAATGGAGTTTTCATAAGGCTTTAAAAACTTTCACAAATGCACAAAATAAAATTTCAACCAAATGCAATTGGCAAGTCTAACACCAAATTGCACAACCTTATCCAACATCCTTCTTGCCTATGCCAAAATGGGATATGGGGAACATGGTGTGGACAACCATCAAAGCATAAAGGATATAGGAATTTTGTCACATATTGTATTTGAAACTACCCTTGTAGACATGTATGGAAAGTGTGGAAGCATAGACAAGGTGTGTGAACTGTTTGACATGATGCCTTAAAGAAATGCACAGTCTCATGGAATGCAATGATTGTAAGTTATGCACAAAATAGATTATTTGAAAATGATTTATAAAATTTCAAGCAAATGCAATTGGCATGTGTAAAACTAGATTCCTGTAACAATAATTGATCATCATATTAAATATTTAATATAAACTGTCTTATACATAATGTCATGAACATAACATCTAGTCTATATACAAAGCCATATAGGCATGTCCAAACAAAGCCATACAGGCATATACAAAAATATACATTGGTAACATACAAAAGTATGTATACAAAGCCATCTAGGCATACAAAAAAATGTCCCAAAAACTAGTTTCCTATGGACTTTCATCAAATAATCAGTGACCCTTGCTTGACCATGAAGATGAGGAGCCAATCAGTGACTCATCCTCTCTTTTTCATCAAGTATACCTCCTCGATAGACGTTCTTGTAGCTCCACCTGTTAATACAATCAAACAATATGCACATTAATATAGAAAACATGAAATATATAACACCACATATGTAATCGATCACTTACCATTATCCAATGATCACTTTCGATCATCTTTTCTCTCTCTTAGTCCATAGTTGGATAGGTTGGAGTTGTGACATCCTGTGAGAAGCATCAAGAAGCAAAATTGACTAAACATAAATATCATTTGTGTACATCAAATGACATGAGATAAAACAAGAAATAAAAAATTATGACATTTTCATGTTATTGGCTCATACCTCGGTCAAAGTATTTGAAGACATCATGGTTATAGCAATGCCTACCTACACTGACTCACGAAGATGAGGAGTCTCCATATTCAACATCTAAAAATAGAGTTCAAGATTATTCGACCAAAATAAATACATAACATTATTTAAATGCATAATGATTAGAAATGGTTAAATTTACCTCCATATAAGTGGTTTTGCATCCAGGGGACCAAGGAAACCATGGAGGTGCCGGTGAAGCTCCCTGTTGAAATCATCAAAATGTCACAAAATAATATTACCATTGATATATGTACAATGATTATGATAATGTGATAAATTACATACCTGCTGACTTGACCTCCTCGCATAACCCACCAATGGATAGCTAACGAAGGTAGGATGAAGACTCTGACCTTAGAACTTCATTGTTCATATAATTACATACATTATTTTTGACTTATAATATAGATAGTCATATAAAATTAAGTACAAATTTCAAATAAGAATATATTAAATCAAGATGAAACTTGTAAAAAATTACCTGAGAGTCAATGCCAAATGTATGTTATAAGACATCATTAGTGGTGTAGGGCACCAAGGAGCACCTTAGTTCCTAAAGTCACTTTGTTTGCATTTTTTTTAAAGTTGTGGTTTTGATTGTAATAAGGCTTTAGCCATGAGTATATGGTCCTTTTTGTGTGGTCAAGATGATTGAGGTGACCCTATAAACCTCAATCATTCTTAGTCCACTTGGACCCTTGTTAAGGCAATTAGGCCTAGTAGGTCTAATGAAGCTTCTTTGAGTTTTTTTTATTGTCTTTATGTTTTGTCATATTTTAGGAAGTATGTTGGTCATTTGAGATCCATTACACAAGTTAAACCAATCGGTTTCTTTGTGTTATTGCAAAATGTCATAGTGACCAATGTTGTCAATGTTTAAAAATGACACATTTGGTCAGTTGCAACCCATTTTTGGAAGTTGAATCTGTTTGGACAGTTGAAAACCAACTTAGGTCAAGTCATATTGCTGTCCTCTCACCCCAGAACAGAGGAAGAGTTTTTGTATGCAATTTTGGGCACAAAAATCAAGAATTTGACTATTTTTCTGAAGAAAACATGTTTCTGTACAGACTGTATGGATTTTCCAGGGTGTAAATGTACTTTTTTTTAAAGTACTTGGAGTCAGGGTTCCAATGCAACTAGTTTGAGGTCCTGAAGTGGTCGAGATCAAAAGTTATTGATTTTGCTTTCAAAACAGGTCTAGAAACCCTGTTTTCTAGGGCAGCCATAGAAATCCGGCCCTAGAATGCATTCCCACTGGTGAAAACTCACAAAAACTAGTGAAATGTAGACTAGGGGTATGTACTATAAGATTCCAAAATCTTTTTGTCGGGAAATGCAGTCTTCTATTTTTAATGTGATGCCCTAGGTCAAATATCTCTATGTATTTGACTAAATTTATGCAATTTATTGTTGTGTTTGACAAAACCCTGAGAGGATGAGTGAATGAATGGTGGATTTGAGTTGTTTGGGTATGGTAGAGTCATTCCAAGTTCTTGCCCCTGATCTATGCACCCAATTTTGAGCACTTGCTTTGTAACCTAGCCTAAATTGATCAATTAGGCCTAGAAGACCAAATGAGTGTTCTGGATTGCTGGAGTAGAGTTGGAATAGGAGACTTGGGAGTTTGATAGGGTTCCATAGAGGGTATCTAAAACCATCATTTGTTTGCCTAGTCCTTTGGGATTTTGTCATTTGGTGTGAAGAAAACTAGTTTAGGAGGGCTAGTAGCCTCACTAGGCCTAGTCAAGGTTGGAGAGTTTTGGAAGTTTGGTGATCAAACCAAGTGTTGGTAAGGTGTTTTCAAACCTGCATGAAGGTGTAGACATAGCCTTGAGAGTTAGACAAGAGCCTAAGTAACAAATCCTTCATTTACCCTTGAATGTGCCTTTGATTGTGTTGGATTGAAGAAGTGAAGTGGGTGGGCTAAGGAGAATGAACTTTCTTTGTGTTGTGCTTCCCTTGTGCCACTCTGCATCAATTATTGAGAACAATATCATCCAATATGGATGTGTCCATCATTGGATGCTGCCCCTGCGTCACAACATCTTGCCAAGAGTCCTTCCGTGAGTCCTGCGTCCCATAATCACATAGGTTTCCACATGAATTGCATAAATGTGGGGACAAATGACACCTACTGCTCTCACCCTCATTGGCCTGGGTAAGATCATCAGCATGCTATGCTAGAGACTATGTGAGAGCAATCAATGAATGTAATGTCTCCACCTCAACACTCTCCTTCAAAGTTGAAGGGTGTGACACATGTTCTGGCCTCAACAGAGGTCTAGGTACATGGTTTTCATCTCACTGAGCCTCCTGTCTATCTTGGATAGAGCCACCACCTCTGCGTTGGAACTCTCAAATGTCAAAATAATTGGGAATCTTCTTGAGGACAAACTCACAATGGAGTTTCCTCAAGAAATATTGTGGCACCTCATTGTTGTTGCATGGGTGCTCATCGAAGACCATGTACCATCTGTTGGATCTAGGGCATATAACTGAGAGGGGGGGTGAATCAGTTGTATGAAAACTTGCTCTTACTTCAAACACTTGATTCTTCTTAGTTAGTTAACAGAATATCAATTAACCATCCATGAAAGCAAAATGCATAAACACAAGAGCAGATAAACATCAACACATTGAACACCAAGATTTTGACGTGGAAAACCCGGTTAAGGGAAAAACCACGGGGTGATTAACCCAAGGATTATTCTTTGTTAGAAGAATAAAAAAAATGAATGGCACATGCCAATTAGGGCTCACTACCCGAGCACACTGCTCACAAAGAGGCACACTGCCTACAAGGAGACACACTATCTACAAAGTGATAAGAATCACAATCTTGAATTGGAGAATGACATTTCTACCATGTCCAGATCAGTTCCATTTAAGCCCAAAACCCTTGCTCTGTCTTTCACACTTCTCTTTGCTATGCCACACTCATCCACACAATCCACACATCAAAATGAATTCTCAAACACTTATTTATACAAGACATCAACTTAGGAACAATCGTCTAAGTCGACAAACATCACAATAACATTTGCAAGGCATGTAGAACTTCCGGTCGGCCTATTACAGGAAGAACACCAACAACTGGTAGCCATAACATCAAATCCAACTCTAACTTCAATGCAGACCACCAACATGAACTAGATATGATCCAATGATCATCATAACCTTCCCTGAATCATCAAAAACATCCGCACTTCATCAGCTTACCAGAATTCTTCTCTTCATCATCCGGTACTTCAAGAACACAGTCTGTCACCACTGTCACAATGCAAAAGGTACTTCCAGACCTCAAAATCATACACAACTCGAAATGACACATCACAAGGACATCCCAAACACTCCTTCCAATCCACAGATTAGGATAATACAATTCCGGACCTCACCAGACCTTTTTGTGATCCTCTGTCACCTCTGAACACTTACCGGAACCGGTTCCACACAGACAGCCACAACTTCTTCAGATCTTCATGCGAACTTCTAAAATCTTAGCTGAAGCATCTCAAGACTCATATCTACAAACCCTTTAATCCACATCCTTTGGTTCTTAACCTATACAGTACATTTTCCTTCTCATCACTGTTCTTCACTGTTCCAGATGGAGACTAATTTCCTCAATAACAACAGCACACAACTCATCCAAACCTTCTTACTAATGCAATATGAGTAAGTTGGCATCAATGACAACACTGGTTCACCTCATACTTGCAACAATCTCCTCCTTTGTCATTGATGGCAACATATGGTGTGAAAAACCATCAAGACAAGAACTTCTCCTTTCTGTCACAGCTCCCCCTATCAGCAACATGTCTTCTCCTCCTTTACTGCTCCCTCTTTGATCATCAGCTACTTGTTTTTCACATGTCTTCTCTCCCCCTTTGAAATCAATGGCAAAGGGCTCATACTTGCAATTCTAACACATCAGAATCATACCAGCTGCTCCCCCTTTGAAACAGCTCCACTACATCAATCCGGATCACAAGATATGTCTGTGATATCCACCAGACTGATGCACAATAGTGCATCTTAATGCATCACTGGAGGGGCCATGACCCCTAACTTTTCCCTAAGAAACTAAAAAGAGTCCTTGGGAAGAGGTTTAGTAAAGATATCTGCAATCTAATCCTTGGAGGGTACATACTCCAATCTAACTTCTTCCTTGTTCACTTGTTCTCTCAAAAAGTGAAACTTGATAGATATGTGCTTAGTCTTAGAATGCAATACCGGATTCTTAGAAATATTAATTGCACTTGAATTATCATAGAAAATTGTGATAGGCTCCTCATATTCAATTTTAATGTCTCTTAGCATCTGCTTCATCCATAAGATTTGAGTGCAACTACCTGTTGCTGCAATGTATTCTACTTCAGTTGTAGACAGAGATATTGCATCTTGTTTCTTGCTTAGCCAAGAAACCAATCTCTTCCCTAAAAAGAATGCTCCACCACTGGTGCTCTTCCAGTCATCCACATCTCCTGCCCAATATACATCTGTGTAAGCATGAAGAGAGAAATCTGGATCTCTTGGGTACCATAGACCATACTCAACTGTTCCTTTCAAGTACCTAAAATTTTTTTTGATTGCCATAACATGAGATTCTCTAGGATCAGCCTGGAATCTTGCCACAAGACCAACAGCCTGCATTATATCTAGTCTAGTCTAAGTGAGATACAACAATCCACCAATCATTGATCTATACTTTGTCTGATCTACCTTTGGAGAGTCATCTTCTTTTCTCAACTTACATCCGATTGCCATAGGAGTGTTCATTGGCTTTGAATCTTCCATACCAAATTTCCTCAACAATTCTTTCACATATTTGGTCTGAGAAATGAAGATCCCTTTCTTTATTTGAGTAATTTGCAGACCCAAGAAGAAATTCATTTCACCAAGTATAGACATTTCAAACTCACTTTTCATCTGATTTGCAAAAGTTTTGCACATACTATCTCTTCCTCCAAAAATGATATCATCCACAAACACTTCAACAATCAAAATGTTTTCATGATCAATTTTGAAATATAAGTTACTGTCAGTAGTACCTTTGTTGAATCCAATCTGCACAAGATGCTTATCCAACCTTTCATACCATGCTCTTGGGGCTTGCTTCAATCCATACAATGCTTTCTTCAACTTGCAGACCATATCATCATTATCAGACAATTGAAATCCATCCGGTTGTTCAATGTAAACTTCTTCTTCCAGATCACCATTTAGGAAGGCAGACTTGACATCCATCTGATATACCTTGAAGTCTTTGAAGGCATCAAATGCAAGAAATAAGCTGACTGCTTCAATTCTTGCCACAGGAGCAAAGGTCTCTTCAAAATCAATTCCTTCTATTTGAGAGTAGCCTTTGCAGACCAATCTAGCTTTGTTTCTGATTACTTCACCAGCTTCATTCAGTTTGTTCTAGAAGACCCATTTGGTTCCAATCACATTCCTGTCTCTAGGTCTGGGAACAAGATCCCAAGTACGATTTTTCTCAATTTGCATCAATTCTTCCTCCATTGCTTTGGTCCATTTTTCATCATTGCAAGCTTCATTTACTGTCTTAGGTTCAATCTTTGAAATCAGACAGTATTCATTTGAATCTTGAGCAATTCTTCTTCTTGTTTGTACCCCTTTACTTTTGTCACCTATGATCTGATCTTCAAAGTGACTTAGAGTTACATACCTTGGAACTTTGGGAGTTTCTTGCACTACTAATTCTTGATCAGGCTCATTCAGACAAACTTCTTCTTCCTGATTTACCAGATCAGTCTGGATCTGAATTTTAGAGGAGGAAGGAGCTCCTTGCACCAGAGGATCATTCTGATCATCTTCATCACATTCATAGAACTTTGAGGGCTTCTCAATTCCTTCATCAACTTTTACATTAGTACTTTCTATCATCTTCCTCAGTCTCTTATTGTAACACCGGTATGCTTTGCTTTGAGTGGAGTAACCCAAGAAAATTCCTTCATCACTTCTACCATCAAACTTTCCTGGATCTTCATCTCTTTTAATATAACACTTGCTGCCAAATACTCTAAAATATCTCATAGTAGGAGTGATGCCAAACCAAAGTTCATAGGGGGTCTTACTGGTATTGTTTCTAATTTGAACTCGATTGAGAGTGTAGACTGCAGTGCTAATAGCTTCTTTCCAAAACATCTGAGGAACATTTGCTTCCAACATCATTGTCCTGGCAACTTCCTGAATGGTCCGGTTCTTTCTCTCAACTACTCCATTCTACTATGGAGTCCTAGGAGCAGACAACTGTCTCTTTATACCCTGCTTCTCACAAAAGTCAATGAACTCACCGGATGTAAATTCACCACCTCTATCAGACCTTAGACATTTTAGTTTCAATCCGGTTTGATTTTCTACCATAGCTTTGAAGATTTTGAACTTCTCAAGGGCTTCTAATTTCTCTTTTAGGAAGGTAACCCACATCATCCGGGAATGGTCATCAATTAGCAACATGAAATATCTATCACCTTGCAGACTCTTGATTCTTGTCAGACCACAGAGATCAGTATGTACTAATTCCAACAATCCGGTAGAGGACTGATCTTTGCTTTTGAAAGCGGCTCTGCTCTATTTACCTAGCTGACATTCTTTGCACAAACTATTTGTAGGTTTCACCAATTTTGGAAGATCTCTTATAGCCTGAATATTGCTTATCTTGATGATGTTATCAAAATTTACATGACACATTCTTCTATGCCATAACCAACTCTGATCAACTTGAACAAACATACAACTTTTATTTGAACCAACCAGATGAAAGATATTACCTTTTGTTTGAGCACCGGATGCAATTTCAGTTCTGAAGCTTGTAAAGATTCTACATTTTCCATTCTTGAACCGGAGATCATAGCCTTTGTCCACTAACTGATCAACACTGAGAAGATTGTACTTCAATCCTTCAACATATAGTACATTACCTATTTTGCTCTTTCCATCAAAGGAAATAGTCCCCCTACCTCTGATTCTGCCAGCAGAATTGTCACCAAACTTTACCATTCCTCCTTCATACCTTTCCAAATCTACAAACTTATTCTTGTCACCAGTCATATGGTGAGAGCATCCACTGTCAATAACCCAATCATCCTTTTCTTCCACTTGAGCAGCCAAAGCTGTTTCCACAACCTTGTGATTGACAGATTCAGAGGATATTGAATATTCTTCCTTGATGGCAATAAACACCCATTCATTTCTAGATTTGCTTCCTAGTTCTGATTCATCATCTGTTACTCCTTCATTGTCATCTTCTTCATGAACATAATAGCAGTTCTTTTGAAACCTTTGTCTGTTAGTATTAGACCTTGCAGATCTTTCCGGACATCTTGAAGCAAAATGACCAATCTTATTGTAGTTGAAACAATTAAAGGGTAGTTTTCCTTCATACTTACTGGATCCTCTTGGCAGTCTCTTTGCAATGAGGGCTTCAAGTTGAGCTGTTTCTGCTTCCTCTTCTTGCTTGATCATACCATGACATCTTCCTTGAAGAGTTTTCTCCTAGATCAAATCTCTGTTTGCCTTTCACATAGGCACTGGCTTTGAAAGCAGATTCAATCTTGGGAGGATCATCTCTAAACTCGGTCATTTCAAATGCAGCTAGTTTGCTAGCCAATTGTTCTCTTGTGACAGTTGTGTGGGCTCTGAATTCATCAATGGCAACAACCTTGATTTTGTAGGCAGTAGGAAGGGATCTGAGAATTTTGTAAACAATCTCATTTTCATCCAGAGTTCCACCAGCATTTCTAATTCCACATACCAGCTCATTCACTCTTGGCATAAAGGTAGTGATGTTTTCATCTTCTCTCATCTTCAATCTTTCAAATTTCCCTTTCAGACTTTGCAACCTTGCACCCTTGACAAACACATCTCCTTTATACAGAAGTTCCAGTTTAGTCAAGATCTCATATGCAGTTGGTAGATCGATAACATTTGAGAGATCTAAGTCATTCAATGTGCTTAGAAGACCTTCCTTGGTCCGCAGATTATTTTCAGCATCTGTGATTTCATTCAGAGTTGTCGGACCACCCTGTGGAGGTACATATGGTTTTGAGACCATGGCCAAGTATGCTTTTCCCATACACTCCAAGTGACATTTCATGTGACCTTTCCAAAGAGTGAAGTTGGTTCCATCGAACTTCGGACTATCCTTCATGTATGACGACATCTTGGATCTCCTCAAGTGGTTAAGCTTCTTTCAGAGGAACCTCGCTCTGATACCAATTGTTGGATCTAGGGCATACAACTGAGAGGGGGGGTGAATCAGTTGTATGAAAACTTGCTCTTACTTCAAACACTTGATTCTTCTTAGTTAGTTAATAGCATATCAATTAACCATCCATGAAAGCAAAATGCATAAACACAAGAGCAGATAAACATCAACACATTGAACACCAAGATTTTGACGTGGAAAACCCGATTAAGGGAAAAACCATGGGGTGATTAACCCAAGGATTATTCTCTGTTAGAAGAATAAGAAAAATGAATGGCATATGCCAATTAGGGCTCACTGCCTGAGCACACTGCTCACAAAGAGGCAAACTGCCTACAAGGAGACACACTGTCTACAAAGTGATAAGAATCACAATCTTGAACTGGAGAATGACATCTCTACCATGTCCAGATCAGTTCCATTTAAGCCCAAAACCCTTGCTCTGTCTTTCACACTTCTCTTCAATATGCCACACTCATCCACACAATCCACACATCAAAATGAATTCTCAAACACTTATTTATACAAGACATCGACTTAGGAACAATCATCTAAGTCAGCAAACATCACAATAACATTCGCAAGGCGTGTAGAACATCTGGTCAGCCTGTTACAGGAAGAACACCAACAACTGGTAGCCATAGCATCAAATCCAACTCTAACTTCAATGTGGACCACCAAAATGAACTAGATATGATCCAATGATCATCATAACCTTCCCTGAATCATCAAAAACATCTGCACTTCATCAGCTTACCAGAATTCTTCTCTTCATCATCCGGTACTTCAAGAACATAGTCTGTCGCCACTGTCACAATGTAAAAGGTACTTCTAGACCTCAAAATCATACACAACTCGAGATGACACATCACAAGGACATCCCAAACACTCCTTCCAATCCACAGATTAGGATAATACAATTTCGGACCTCACCAGACCTTTCTGTGATCCTCTGTCACCTCTGAACACTTGCTGGAACTGGTTCCACACAGACAGCCACAACTTCAGATCTTCATGCGGACCTCTGAAATCTTAGCTGAAGCATCTCAAGACTCATATCTACAAACCCTTTAATCTGCATCCTCTGGTTCTTAACCTATACAGTACATTTGCCTTCTTCTCATCACTGTTCTTCACTGTTCCGGATGGAGACTGATTTCCTCAATAACAACAGCACACAACTCATCCAAACCTTCTTACTAATGCAATATGAGTAAGTTGACATCAATGACAACATTGGTTCACCTCATACTTGCAACACCATCTACTCCAAAAGTTTTGGGATATATCTTGATTTGTACACCAATGAATAGGAAACTGTTTGCAAGTTTCTTCTAATCTTTGGCCAGTTTTAGGATTAATAAAGTGTGCACATAATTGATATTTTGTAATTTTTTCATTCTTCACTTGTTGATAAGACAATTTGTTGGAATAGTATTGCCGACACCTCTCCATATAGTCTTGAAATTCGGTGATTTGTTTTGTCACCAATTCGGTGTGGGAAACAATCACCTCTAATGACTTTGTAAGCACTCTCCTATGATCGGTACTTGCACTTGGATTTTTTAACATTTCAATAAGAGTTTGAAGATGTGTTTTTTTTTCTTCTATTTTCCCTAGGTAGTTTTCTTGAGTATCTCTTACATTGTGAGGATGTGAAGGTGGGTTTCTAGGGTTTGGAGGGTTTTGGGGGTTGTTTTGACCATCCTCAACTAGATTTGTGTTTTCTCTTGCCTCATTAACTGGAAATGCACTATAAAAAACTAATCAAACATTGCAAAAGTCAAACATTCTTTTCAAACTCACAAAAATTAATCAAACCCTACCTTCTTCAGCTGCTAGACCCTTGACATTTGCTTCATGACATCTTCCAGAGTGGGTTCAGTGAGGTGGCATTTTGAAAACATTAATTTCTCTCTTGTACTTGCTTGGTTTCACCTTCCTCGAACATGCTCATGCTATATTGTTTTTTTGGTAAACTAAGTGTTTTGGCCACGGATAATGTGAGAAATGCCTATTTTTTGCACTTTTAAACCAACAAATAATGCTTGTTCTAAGACACTCATGTTTTGATGTGTATGGGACAAATTTTTTTCCCAAAAACTCATTTGGTGACTTTTTGGTCCCTCATCTTTGTGCATATACCCTATGAGGGACCCATAGTCCCAAAACGAAGGGTCCTAGTCCCATACTCTAAGGGAGGGGTAAGTAAAAGGAGTTGTAAAAGTACTTTCCCCCTACCCTCCCACTTGCTTCCCCCCCACTCCTTCCCAAAGCATCTTCAAAGAAACCATTGTATCCCTCACAAAATAATTCTAAATGCAAAGCTCAAGGATCCAATAGGAGCCTTGCGCATGTATGGAAATAGAATTTTATTCCTCCAAATTGCATAAACATTGTCATATAACCCCCTTGTGGGAATACCAAAATAATATTCTAGAAAAGCTTACCAATTGGATCCATTCTGACTCCAAAAAAATGTTATACTAGAGAGAGGACTTAACATAAAGAAAAAAGGGAGGGAAAGGCTTTAATATTAAAAGTAAAATTATAGAATCTCTGTTTTAGCTCATTAACAGGAGTTTTCAACTTGCTGATTAGATTCATCAAGTCCCAAGCCAAGCTAGACAAAATGAGGCCTAAAAACTCATTAGGATTTGTGCATCATGTGTGGGTCAAACCCTTTCAAAATTAAAAATAAACAAGCATATAAATATGACTTTCTAACCCTTAAAAAGTCAAAAAAACACACAACTAAAGGAAAAAGACATCAGTTGCAACCAATAACAAAGACAAAATCACATCATAGAGAGCAAAAAGAAGACATTTAGCAAATCACAACCAACAAATTTGGGCAGAAAATGGTGATCAATGTGTGCTTGTGTAGATTTGTAACAACCCAAGGTGCATTTAAAGAAATCCCATGGTGCATTTGGAGGAGCCCACGATCAATTGGGAGCAACTCACAGTCCATTTGGACTATCAAATTTGAAGAAGTACATCTTCCTTTGAACTCTTTCCTTATTTTATTTTATTTGGTGTTCCATTCTACATTTTTTAAATCTTTCTATAATCCATTTTTTCAAATTTCTCTCCTTTTATTTGCAAAGTACCAAGCTTAAATAATTTTCCCTTTTTTTTGTAGCCTACTTGAAATTTCCAAATCATTATAATGTTGACACACATAAGAAAGGAACCATGTTAGAAACCCCAAGGGCTAAGAAAGGGGAGTTGGGTTGTAATTATTGCAAAATAAAAATTAATTAGGGATGCATTAATCACCTAAAATTTCACCTTGCATGCATACCAAGTTGAGGTGTTTCTTTGTATACACAAGTGCCACCTAAAGTTATATGAGAAGTCCAAACTCAAACGGGAGTTCTTTGAGGAAAGGACCTTAGACAAAAATAAAGAGATAGATGGCAGCTATAGATCAAGGGGATTCTTCTTCTACAATTCCTCCATTCCCTTCCAATTCAAGCACTAATGTTGGGCCTTTAGTTTATAAATAAAAATTAGATTCATATTGATGCAGGAGAATCCAGTGGTGTAAGGGCAATCTTGCATCACCCAAAAAGAAGTTGATTCAAAATCATTGCAGTTGTTTTCATTTCTTTCCATAATTAGTGTTTCTGGTTCCATAATATCTTGAATAATGATGTAGGACTTTCAGTTTTTCCAAACTGCTAAAAGTAGCAAATTGTTAGTTTTGGAAAGTTTAACTGCCATTTTAGGAAAGTTTGCATTTAGGTATAGATTGAAGTGAAAACTTATAGAAAGCTTCATAACTGAAATATAAGACCTTTGGCGAAGGAATTGGGCAAAGATCATTTGTGAGCTGAAAGATATTAAAGTTTTTGTTTTCTGAAAAGCCCCTGAAAATTTCTAAAACAAGATATGAGGCATTAAAATGTCCCATAACATCCTGAAAAGTTGACAAAAATCCATTTACAATTTCTAACATGATAGTTCACATCGTGAGCTTTCTGGCACTTAAAATGGTTCATCAATCGGACACCCGGATCAAAAGTTATGCTTCCCGAAAGTTGACCTACTTTTGGAGGGAGTTGCAAATTTTGAAATTTCACTGGAGGCTGCCAAAAAGTGCTATTTATGACTATTTGGGGAACCCTGGGCAGTAGTAGAGTTAAGGGGGAAAGTGTAGAGTCAAGAATAGGTGGGAAAATAGAAACCCTAGCTAATTTGGGGTTACAGAAGGCAGAAGATTCTAGAGCTTGGCGATGTGTAGTTATAGTGTGTTGCAGCCTATGGAGGATTGATTTCTCTGATTATGATTGAGCTTCTGTAATGTAATGAGTTGTCCAAATCAATAAAGAAATATTCTATTTTTTGTGTGCCATTTCTATTGTTGTGTGTTTTATGATTTACCCCCTTCATCACATTTATTGTTCCACCCACTTCTCTAGGTTCCCAACCATTACTTGAGAGCATGGGTTGGAATAGAGAAAAACATCAAGCAACTAGGAGTGCAGTTGGAATTTTTTTGTTCTATTATTTGATTCATTTCACATGGCTAGGTAATATATATATTTTTTGTTTTAAATTTGTGTTTTGATTTATTTCTCTTGAATTTCAAATTTAGTGTTTTTTCAAAATTTGATTTATTTTATTTGTTTGTTTTAAATCTCCTTATTAGCAAAATTTTGTAGATTTTTTTTTGTTGGGGTGGGGTTCAAAGCCCCTAATGTTGGGGAGATAAATGGTCAAATTTTGAATTTAAGGTGGAAAATGTGAAGGCTATTATTAATGAGTAGCATGCGATATGGTGGAAGAAGGGTTGCATCATCATTTCTAAAGTTAGATAGATAGAAGAAATAAGACATTGAATTTCCTTGTTTCTTCATCAAGGGGTACAATTTTTCTCAAAGCCATTGATGCTTCAAGGAAGGTGAAAAATGTAGTTTTCTTTTGTGAAATTTTAGGTGAGTCATGACCAATGTGGGTGAGGCTAACATTGTGCAAATCATTACAAAGTATAGAAAATTATGTTGCCAGAGGTAGACTTCTCATGCAAAATTGTGCATATATTTTCTAGACTCCCAATTTTGTTCATTTCCTTGATCTTATATTGGAGGATCTTGACAAACTATCATTGATCAATGTCAAAGTATTTGTACGTTTATATACAATTGTTCTTGGGTTCTCAACTTAATGAAGAAATACATAGAGGAGTTGGCCTAGTCATAGTGTAACCTGCTTTGCAACAAATTTTATCACAATATGATCTTTGCTTTAGTTAAAGGTTGGTCTAAAGCATATGTTTGTTAGTGAGGAGTTGTCACAATCTTCATATTTGAGGACCACTGCTATAGTTGGCATTGTTGCCAAGGTCTTTAATGAGAAACATTTATGGCTTTCCAAGAAGGAGAATGTAGATGTAATTTCTTATTTTGCTTCTATTTGTCTATTTTAATTGTTTTATGGTACTATTATTTTCTTTGTTCTCTTCTTCTATCCAACTACTTATTTGTTTTAGTTTTTAATAGGTCAAAGAGCCTTTAGTTACTCTCCTTCACATTTCTAATGATGATAAAACCTCAATGGATTTTGTATAAAAGAGTGGACGAGGCCAAGGAAATCGTTAGAGCCATCTACAATAGGATTGAAAATAAATATTCTCATATGGAAAATCATTGATCTATGACAACACCATCGATTTCATAAGCCTTTACATGCAACTAGCTATATTTTAATCTAGTGTTCTAATTTCACTTGGATTTATGGGTTGATGAGAATGTTTCGAGTGGACTCTACATGGTCATAGAGTGGATGGGAGTAGATTCTTCACTTAAAGTAATGAATGTCTGCAAGATTGAGATCTTTAGACTTGCTCAAGGGGACCTCTTTGCATGAGATTTATTAAAGGCAACTCAAATGGAATTGTAACTTGATATACTTCATTCTCATGAGAGACATGTTCATGTGAACCATTACTAATGAAAAATGATGGTAAGGTCCACACATATAATAATGGAAATAATACAATGTAGAAAAATGTAGTTTGCTTCATCAGGGGGTACAATTTTTCTCAAAGCCATTGATGCTTCAAAAAAGGTGAAAAATGTAGTTTTCCTTTGTGAAATTTTAGGTGAGTCATGACCAAGATGGGTGAGGCTAACATTGTGCAAATCATTACAAAGTATAGAAAATTATGTTGCCAGAGGTAGACTTCTCATGCAAAATTGTGCATATATTTTCTAGACTCCCAATTTTGTTCATTTCCTTGATCTTATATTGGAGGATCTTGACAAACTATCATGGATCAAGGTCAAAGTATTTGTACATTTGTATACAATTGTTCTTGGGTTCTCAACTTAATGAAGAAATACATAGAGGAGTTGGCCTAGTCATAGTGTAACCTGCTTTGCAACAAATTTTATCACAATACGATCTTTGCTTTAGTTAAAGGTTGGTCTAAAACATATGTTTGTTAGTGAGGAGTTGTCACAATCTTCATATTTGAGGACCACTTCTATAGTTGGCATTGTTGCCAAGGTCTTTAATGAGCAACATTTATGGCTTTCCATGAAGAAGAATGTAGATGTAATTTCTTATTTTGTTTTTATTTAAATATTTTAGTAGCTTTATGGTACTTTATTTTCTTTGTTCTCTTCTTCTATCCAACTACTTATTTGTTTTAGTTTTTAATAGGTCAAAGAGCCTTTAATTACTCTCCTTCACATTTCTAATGATGATAAAACCTCAATGGATTGTGTATAAAAGTGTGGATGAGGCCAAGAAAATCGTTAGAGACATCTACAATAGGATTGAAAGTAAATATTCTCATATGGAAATTCATTGATTGATGACAACACCATCGATTTCATAAGCCTTTACATGTAACTAGTTATTTTTTAATCTAGTGTTCTAATTCCACTTGGATTTATGGGTTGATGGGAATGTTTCGAGTGGACTCTACATGGTCATAGAGTGGATGGGAGTAGATTCTTCACTGAAAGTAATGAATGTCTGCAAGATTGAGATCTTTAGGCTTGCTCAAGGGGACCTCTTTGCATGAGATATATTAAAGGCAACTCAAATGGAATTGCAACTTGATATACTTCATTCTCATGAGAGACAGGTTCATGTGAATCATTACTAATAAAAAATGGTGGTAAGATCCACACATATAATAATGGAAATAATACAATGTAGAAGATAGATCACATGTGACACAAGATATGTTGGTGGGCCAATATTCCCTAATATCCAATATATGCCACTCCAAACTATATCTCTAAGGGATCCCAAACACATATCATACTCTTCACATATCCTTACAATGATATTCACCTTCTTTATATAGACTTCCTCCTAATTACCTAATAAGGAGAACAAGCTTTTCCTCTTTTTTTTAATATATGTCTCCTCTTGTCTATCCTTTGAATCTTTGGTGTACTCTTTAGTAGCTTCTTGAATGTGCTCTACCCTAACTTTCCTTTGGTCTTCATTATGTGTAATATCCTATAAAGTAACTTGTTTCCACCTATACCAAAGCTTCATGAACTTATTTTGCATATTAATGTTTACTGTTCCCAAAGACTCTAACCAAAGATATAACTAAGAACAATATCCAACCCATCCATATCCAAAGCATAAATGTTTGAATGAAAAACATATTTATCCATGGAGAGCTTTAAATCTTCAAAAATTTGAATATCCATAAGGTCTACTATTTGACTATCCTTGATGTGCTTTCCTTGTACCTATAGTTTACTTGTTGCTAGGGTTTACAAAAATAAGTACCTTTGCCTTTTAAATACAACCATGAAATTGAAGGATTGAATCTTCTTTCCTTGCAGCTAAAATGCATGTAATTTTATCCTTTATCTTCTCTTCATATCCTTCTCCATCTCCCTGATCATCATCTCCTCCTCCTCCTTTATTAGCTAGTACTATGAAATTGAAGGATTAACTCAACCAACCATACAATGCATGATACAACCCCTTTCTTTAATTATTTCATTGAATCTTCTTTATTAGCCACTACCATGAGATTGAAGGATTGAATCTTCCTTCCTTAGAGATAAAATGCATGTAATTTTATCCTTCATCTTCTCTTCATTTCCTTCTCCATTTCCCTCATCATCATCATCATCATAATCTTCTCCTCCTCCTCCTCCTTCGATGCATGATACAACCCATTTCTTTAATTATTTCATTGATATCTTCTTTATTAGCCACTACCTTGAAATTAGGGGTTCTAAACAAAAAAATCTTTCAATAGATAAACTTTCTACCACAAATCATTATCACAACTTTGATTAGATCAATTCATTATGTTACCAACCTCTAATCCAAAAATGTTAATAATGGACCCCCAATGAAAAAAATGAGCATTCTATAAATGTAAATAGATAATAAAATTATGTGATTTGTGGCCTAGAGAGAAAATTTATGAAAAACATAAAATTGCAATAACTCACTCAATATTGATGATAAAAAAAAAATTGGATTGTAGCTTCCTCATTTGATCCTCCAACTCTAGTAAAACAATTATAGAAAAAAACATAGCCATTTAGAAGATATAGGCAAATCTTTGAAAGTAGGGTTTTGTCCTCACCTTTCCCAAATTGTAGCTTTGATACCACTTGGTAAGATCCACACATATAATAATGAAAATAATACAATGTAGAAGATATATCACACATGACACAAGAGATATTGGTGGGCCATGATACACTAATATTCAATATATGCATAAATAGAATAAACCCTTGAGGTAGGATAACACCATACAATATTCCTTATGGAAGAATCTACTCCACACTATATCTCCAAGAGATCCCAAACACATATCATACTCTTCACGTATCCTTACAATGATATTCACCTTCTTTATATAGACCTCCTCCTAATAACAAACGGAGGGGTAAACCATTAAACCCATGTAGGCCTTCTAATTACCTAATATTATTAATAACTCAATATAACTAACTTAATGGATGTGTGCCACATATCAACATCTTCATCAACCTATATACATTATAATATCATATCCCTTAGTATATAATATATGGGTCAATGAGTATACTTAAAAAATTATGTAGTTGAATCCTAATAAAACATCATAATTTGACAGTATATGAAAAATAACTCCTACTTGTTAATGGATGAGATAAAGGGGCTCTATAATGAATGGTTCATAAGGCACAATGCATGTTGAAGGTTTTCTAAATGGTGTAGAAAGCTAACTAGGATTAATCTCAAAAGAAACTCCATGATTAAGGCATAACACTATGATGAATGGTTCATAAGACACAACCCTTGTTGAAGGTTTTACACATGGGTAGAAAGCTAAGTGGGCTTGATCTTGGAGAAGACTTTGTGATTAAGGCACAAAACTATGATGAATGGTTCATAAGACACATCACTTGCTAAAGGTTTTATAAATGATGAAGCAAGCTAAGTGGGCTTGATCTTAGAGGAAACTCCATGTTTAAGTATGCTTGAGTCAAAATAGTATTGGGATGGGTGACCTCTTAGAATGTTCTAATGCTTCACCCTTGTGAACATCACCTAGAGGCAATGAGTGCTAAGTGAACCATTCATGCTCATGAGAGATGGGTTCATGTGAGCCATTACTCATGAAATGGGGGCCAATGAGTTTGACTCAAAAACTACATAGTTGAATCCTAATAAAACATCATAAACAAATGTAAATTTAAAAGTGAAATTATTATAATGATGAAATTTGCATACCCATGCCAATTTTAAATCCCAAGTCAATCCCATGGGTATTGGATCAATCCCACACTAGTAGATCAAACATTTTTTTAAAATTTAAATTCAAATTCTAGTTGACTACTGTCCATTTAATTTTGTGTCCATTTTGAGAGAACAACTTTACTTACTAAAAATGCCATAATGATTTGAGAGAATGGATTAATGCTTTTTACTTGTCAACAAATGGCACAATCTTGTGCAAAGTTGGACTCACTCCCCCATTCATTCATCTCATCCATTTACACACATTCCTACATCTCTTTTCCATATCTTATTTGTATCTCCATGTACTCCCATACATTCCTCATTTATAATGTTGATTATTGCACCCATCCCTATACATTCATTATCCACCTTGATTTTAGCAACTTTTTTTCCAATTCAATCCCATGGGTGCAAGATCAATCCTGCACTAGTAGATTTGACCACTATTTAAAAAAAATTAAATTCACTATCTAGCCAACTACTTCCTCCCTAAAGTTGACCAAAAACATTCTTGCACAATTTTTATTGTTATGCCCTTGTATTTAAAGAAATTTAATTGCATTCATTTTGTATGATTGAACCTCAAGGAAACATTATTCACATTTAAGGAAGAAGCATGCTAGGAACATTTCTATTGGAGCATCAAAATTAATCTAAATTTGGATAATCATCCTAAAAAGAATTTGCATGTTTGAAGCTAGTTATCTTCTATCATTTAGATGATTGTAAAAGTAGTCTTTTCATGAGGGTTGACCTAGGAGAACTTTATCCCCTAAATTATTAATACCTTAAATACCACCAATCTAGATAGCAAAGTAGACACCAATGAATTCAATGTTAGAGCATGGATCCATGTATGTAGAAATGATTTACGAGTGCATACTTGACCTAGACAAAGGCACATAACCTACATAGAATTTGAGGTAAAGTATTGATAGAGAATTGCCATTTCCAATTCCAAGATAACTTGATTTCAACACCACATTAGTTTCATCCTTCTTCATCAAGTCTAGAGCTAAGTGCCTTTCTCCTTCACATTAATTTTCATAATTAGCATTTGATGATTTGATATTATAACATTCATTACCCTCAACTCTATTATCTAGAATAGTCCATATTTATATTTCTTATATTAATTGACGAATCTAGATTTAGTTTAGGGAAAGTTGATTTTCCTTTAGTTTTGGTGACCTTGACTAATCACATGACCAAGTTGCTTCTAGGTTTTTCAGCAACATTAGGGTTTATCATCCATGACTAGATTTCTTAGGATCTAATTTACATTTGCTTATTCATTTCAATTAGGGTTTGGGGGTATATAGTGATTTATATCTTCTCCCACCCTCCCATTTTGGTGATTCTATCATTATGGGTCCTCTTAGATCTTACTCTTTGACTATTTGCATCCATACAATTTATATTTTGATAGGTTCTTATCTTTCATTACATAGACTCCCTCTATCCTTGATATTCTTATGACGACACATTATACTAAGGATAGGGTTGTCTTATATGGAGTTGTTATTCTGTCATCTCTCATCTTTTCATTCATGGAGATGATTAGAGCTTATACATGCCTATTAGATACGCTAATGTCATCCATCTATGAACCTAATAATGACCATATGGATTATGATAGTGATGATAATATTAGTTTTAAGTGATTTTTTATTTGGATAGAATTAGAAAAGATAATATTTTAATATTATTATTTTTCAAAAAGAATGTGCATGAAGATGAATAAAAATATTTTAATATTATTTTACTTTTATGAATAATATAGGATTATATTTTGTTTTTTAGGTTTTGAAAAGAAAAGGAAGAGTTATTAAAAGAAGATAACTAGTTTTATTTTCATTCTTTTTTGTTATCAATTTTAATAGGTAATTTAGAAGAAGAGGAAAACAAGATATTGAAGCTTATGGATTTGGAAGTATTTTTTATGAAGAACTTGTTGACACTCATTTTGACCAGGGGTTGATTTGTCATGATCAGGAGGTTTCTTCATTTGAAGCCTTTATCTTCTTGCCCATTTTTTCTAAGTGTTGGACCTCCTCAGCATTTTTCAACTGCAGCATCATATTTTCCTGAGGAGGAGGTCATCATCATCATCTTGTCTTCGATGATGATCTGCATCATCATGTTCCTCGTCGACTTGTTTTTCAACGTCATCATCATATTTCAACTGTCGGGTGATGTTTGCTTATTATCCTGATGATACTGATGAGCTACAGTGCGCCCTCATCTGCTTGCGAGGGTGATTTTTCAAAGTATCCGGTGATCTTTCATTTATCACCTTGCTCAAACATGATGATGTTGCCCCGGTATCCTGAAGGGGTTATTCTCTAAGTGCTCGACACAACTTGTTTTTTCTTAAGGGTCGTCATCATCATGATATTTCCAGTTTTCATCCTGCTGCTTGCGGAGGTCATCATATTTTCTGCCTTCATGATATTTCGCCGGGGTGATATTTTTATCATCGGGTGATCTTGGTTATGATCATCCTGATGATGTTGTTGAAGAGTTCTAAGTGCGACCCGATATTCACTAGGGTCATCATATTTTGAACGTCAGGATGATCTTAGTCAATATCATCCTGATGATGTTGTATCACTTCTTGTTCGTTGTTTCTTCATCCTGATGATGCTGACGTCATCCTTATCTCAGGGTGATATCTTTTTCTCTGCCTATCTGCATCATGATATTCCGAAGGAGGGGGTGATATTTTCATATCACCCGGATATATGTTTGTTTGTTCGAGCATCATGATGATGCTAATATTAAGGAGATATCCGCCTGCTAGCTTCGCGCATTATCTACTGGGGGTGATCTTTTCAAGCAGCATCATCATATTCAGTTATCGCCCCGATCTTATAGAGGAGCTACAGTGCAACCTGATATTTGAACATCAGGAGGATATTTCCAAATATCCGGTTGTCTTCCGAATATCATGATGATGTTAATATGATGATGACGTCATCAAGGTCCCGCGGGGGTCATATTTCTAACACTGATCATCTTGAAGAGACTTCCTGATATTTGCAAACATGATGATGACGTCAGCAGGATATGATGATGACGTCATCAGGATGATCATCGGCCAGACTTTTGGTATAAGCTCAGCAGGAGGATGTTCCTCCGATGGATCAGGTTGTGCCGATTATCATGCAGGTTATATTTCAAATATCATGATGACGTCAGGGTGATATTTCGAACAACAGGATATCATGCTGCTGAGGGATGATGATGATGAGGTTATATACTAATGTCGTCAGGAGCAAAAGCACCGACATGATATATGCTCATGACCTAGTATATAAAGTGTTATTGAGGTCATCGCGGGGTGCATGTGGGATATTGTTATCCTGCATTTTCAAATATCATGATGATGAATCTCGGCGGGAAATGCTTGCGATAGTCTGTATGATGTTCTTCCCGAGGCCGCGGGTTGGTGCGCCATTAATGGCGAAGGTTGCAGAGGTATGGGCGATGGCGTGGGTCGATCTGGTACCCGACTGAAGGTGTCAATCAGCGGATGATGGCGCAGGGCTCGAGAAATCTTCCTGTCTCCTCCCCTACCTGCTGCATTCAAGTTTGGGCGCCAATCCGGTTGTGTTTGAGCGCCATTTTCATGATACTGTGTATCTGGCGAAATTTTGGTCAACAATGTAATTAATTGCTGAGCACCTACCTGGCTGTTATAAGCGGGTGGTGTTGCTCATTTCAAAGGTTGTTGAAAGTTGATGATTCTGGCTCTGTAACGCATAACAAGCTGATCTGGTTGCTCTGTACAGCTTACCTGTGAGTTTATGTATCTCCTGTTGTTTGTTTTTGGCATGAACCCACTGATTTCATGATTAAACTTATATGAGAAATGCTGTTTGGCATGTGTTGTGTTAATTCTGTCTCCAGTATTGCATGTATTTTTCTTCTGAATCTGGATGTTTAGTAATGTTTAGATTCTAGAGCATAGAATTCCTATGTTGACTGTCTGATCTCTTAACTTCTACTCAAGGGGTAGATTAAACTGTTTTCAGGTTGAACATTGGGAAGGGTATACTGCAGTAGGGATACCATAAGTAGAGATAACCTAACACTTTGTATTGGGAGACGCCTGTAAGGCAGGTATCACAGAGATCCCCTTGAAATTCAGTTTTAGTTGTTTATGCTGATCATTCACAGGTGTATGTCTATTGACTCCAGGCCCTGGATAGGCACCAATCAGGCTTTGTTTTGTGTTATAACCATATCCAGCTTTGCATCCACACTTAAACTCCAAAGCAAAATCTAAAACCAACATTAGGACATTAGAGTTAGTTTAGGATCCTCAGTCCTCTGTCTACAACTGCAAATAGGCCCAAATGCTAGCCCCTTTGCCCTTATCTTTCAGTTTTGGTCTACATACAGGAGGACTCATCTGCTTTCTATCAACATCCCAGCCTTGCATGCATATCCTTAGGGATGTTGAATAGGGAATACCCCCCTAGGTCTTGCAGAGCCTGAAGAAGAAGAGGAGATAAAATATAGAGTCTATCTCCTACACTGTTGACCCCCTGGCCCAGAGATCCTGTTAATCACTGATGGCTACCTTGTAGGGAAATCTGGGAATAAGCATCCAGTCTGGGAAAAAGTCAACAGAAATTGGCGACTCCGCTGGGGACTGAGAAGTAAAAGACTATCTAATCATCTCCAGTGATATATATGTGACCCATCTGAGTCAACAGAAATTGGCGACTCTGCTGGGGAACCTTGTGAAAGAACCCTGGTTTTTAGAAGAAAACAATTCCTAGAATTTGGCGACTCCGAAGTAATCTCCCAACCGGTCAAAGTAAATTTATATGCAGGGGAGAAGATCCCAACAAAATCCTCTATTTGAAGAGTTACCATTAACAAAAAGAATGATGTATAGAAGAAAGGGAACTGTCTCAGCTAGTCATGAGAGCTCCCCCAGAAAAAGTGATGATGTACAAGATAACCCTAGGCCATCAGGACAGCATGCTCCTTATTTTTCAAGTGCAGAAGCTGATATCCAAGGTGCATATGAGAGGCAACAGGGTGGTAGTATGAGAATGAGGTCAGAGGTGTTCCAAGAACGCCCTTTTCTAGACCCAAGTGAGAGGTTTGAAGAGGCAGAGTCTCTGAGGGATGATGAGGATGATGACCCAAATGGTATGAGACCATCTACCTCCAGACCTAAGGATGAACAGCTAGCTGAAGAAATCAAAAGCCTAAGAGCAGAACTAGAATACCTACAAGCCATGAAAATCAGAGATGATATACAGCAGAAAGTGCAAGCCTTGAGAACTGCCCAAAATAATTCAGTTCCTACCTTAGAAAATGCAAATATGCAAAGACATCAGCAAAGATATGACATGCATCATCAGCATCATGATGACAGACAAAATGTGAATGATGCTAGGATACCACTAAACAATGCAGGAAACCAAAATGCAAATAGAAATGTTAATGTTAATCAGCCAAACAGACAGCCCATGCAGTTGGACAGATTCAGACAGCTGGTGTTTGATGGTATTCCTGGGTATCCCAACCCCATTGATAAGCATCTGAGGCTGCAAGTGCCTAAGTTTTCAGGAAACAACACAGTGTCAGGAGAAGATCATCTAAAGGCCTTCCAAAATGTCATGGACAATTTTGAGGTTGAGCATGAGGATGTTTTCATGAAGTCATTCATGCAATCCTTAATAGATGAGGCAAGAGAATGGTACAGGAATCTGCCTGACCGGAGCATATCATCATGGGATGATTTTAAGAGGATGTTCAAGGAGCAATATGGTGATAAAACTGACCCTAGCTTCTTTGTAAATGAGTTCACCAGCATCACCAAAGGGTCAAATGAGCAGGTTGCAGACTTTAATGCAAGATTTACTAAAGTGTTGAACAAATTGCCACATCATATGAGGCCAAATGAACCAATGTGCATAATTTTGTACATCAATGCCTTTGATGCAAAGACTGCATATGGACTGAGAGATAAAGGTCCTGCCACTCTCAGGGATGCTTTCAGGATTGCAGTAAATATTGAAAACAATAGGAAAGCATCAGGCAAGACAAATAGAAGGGATGATGTAAAAATTCTGCAGAATCCAAATAAGCCTCAGAACACTCAAGGTAGTACATCTGCTCCTGAAGATAAGATAGACAAACTGGCAAATGTTGTTAAGGACCTAAGCTATAGATTAGCTAGAAGTGAAAAAGGGATGGGTCCTGATAGGCAAGTCTATCAAAGGCAGGAAAAGAGGCCATCATTACATGATATGCCTTATAACACCAATTGGCATGATGGTAAGCCTGTATATCCACGTAACAACACAAGTCAGAGGGCTCAACATGCCAAGGAAACTCCTGATCCCCTGAAGAAAACTATAAATATTGCTGATGATGCTCCGTGGTGTATAATCTGTCAGATGCCACATTCACAATCACAGTGCATGATTGCCCAATCTTTGTATGATAATGCTACATCTTGTAATGAGTGCAATGAGCCACATCATGTGCAGGATGATGATGTTAACATGATGTCCATAGGTAATGGATATACTCTTTATGATGCTGATGAGAAGACAGATGATCAGGTTCAGGCCTGCCAACAGTCCCCATATGATGAAGATCATGAGGATAATTATGTGTACGCTCAGAACTCACACAATTTTCTGAGTAGCTTACACCGACCTTCTGATGAGGAAATCAGAGCCTTCACAGCTGCAGCAGTTGCTCAGGTCAAGAGCAACTACAATCTCAGAGGTAAAAACCAGGTTGGCAGCCCACATCAGCCAGAAGATATTTCTGCAGGTCAGCAGATGCATGGTCATAAAGGAACTGAACCACAAAAAAGGCAGTGGGTAAATGACAAGCAGAACTTTAGATACAGAACAGGTCATGATTTCCAAGGACCAGAAAACAAAACCCCTCAGGCTGAAGATCAAAGTAGAGGTTCCCAAGACAGGAATGATGACCAGGGAACTATGAGAATGAAAGCTAAGTCAGCTCAGGATAAAAGCAAGATTGTGGAGCAAGCTACAACTGCTGTACAAAACTGTGCTCCATTTGATATAGCCCAGATCCTCACTCAGGTAAAGGTTTCTGTTCCACTTATGGAACTCATGAAAGTGGAAGAGATCAAGAATAGAACAATATCCCTAATCTCAGGGGTACCTTTTCAAGTTAAGCAAAATGATCAGACCCAGGGTGAGAAACAGGTCATGTGCAATGAAGAAGATGAGACTCCTGAAGTCTATTTAGGAATGACCATGACAAAGTGTCCTTCACAGGTGGAACCATTTTATGTTTCCCTGGTTATAAATGGTAAAATAATTAGAAATTGTATGCTTGACTCTGGAGCATCCACAAATGTCATGCCTTTGGCTATCATGCAGCAAACTGGATTAAAAATTGACAAGGCATGTGGGAAGTGTTATGCTATGGATGCCAGAGAGGTACCAGTTATTGGAATCATGAAGGATGTAGATTTCAAGCTGGCAGCATTTCCTGAAAAAAGATACAAAATGAATATAACAGTGGTTGACATCAAGCCACAGTATGGTATGCTGCTGTCAAGAAGATGGGCAGCACTAATTGGTGGAAGTATGCAGCTGGACCTATCATATGCCATGATTCCAATGAATGGCAGGGATGTCAAGCTAGTTAGAGAGCAAAGATCATCAGAGACAGTGGAAGACCAAGAAGCAAATGAACAGGTATGCTTTGTGGACACTGACTGTGATAACTTCAGGGTTGTCTCAGATGATGCGGAAGACAAAAAGAAAAATGCCTGTATTGAAGAGCTGGATCAGCAAGGGTTATGGACCATGTTTTTTGATGGAGCTTGTGCAAAAGAAGGCTCTGGAGCTGGAGTTGTTTTCCTGTCTCCAACTGGTAAGCTCCTCAAATCCTCTTTCTTGCTGAGGTTTGATTGCACAAACAATATTGCAGAATATGAGGCTTTACTTTTAGGCCTGAATATTGCTCTCAAACATGGAATTAAAATGTTAAGAGTATTTGGAGACTCTGAGCTGATTGTATCCCAAATCAGAAATAAGTATGCTGCAAAGAATAAAAGACTGAAGCAATACAAGCATGCTGTTTGGGATACTATTGAACTTTTTGATGCATTTTCAATTGGCTGGGTAGAAAGGTCAAAAAATGTTATGGCTGATTTCTTAGCTAATATTGCAATAAGGCCAGATGACATCACTCTGTCAGGTGTCATAGATATAGAAGTTAAAATTAGGCCTGCCATACCAGAAAACATATGCAGTTGGCAAGTTTTTAATGATGATAGGGATTTGTTGAAATTTTTGCACTGCATAGATGAGTATGAGAACCAACAGATTGATTTCCAAGCTTTTGTAGAAACTGTAGATGGAAAAGAGACTCTTGTAGGGAAGGAGATCATCCAGTTGAAGACTAACAAGATCCCTAGAGGGTTAGTGGCTTTGGAAAGAGCCTTTGACAGTAGAGACAAAATGGTCACAAGGACATCCCCCACAAATAAGGAGGATTTAGAAGAAATAAATTTGGGGACATCTCAGGCCCCTCAGAAGGTATGTATTGGCAAACAGCTCAAACCACACATAAGAAGTATGCTGATTGCATTGCTAAAAAGGTATAAACATGTTTTTGCTTGGTCATATGAGGACCTAAAAGCTTATAGAGAAGACTTATTCCAGCATGAGATCCCACTGAAGCCTGAAGCTAAGCCATTTAGACAGAGGCAAAGGCCTATAAATCCTACCTTAGCTCCCAAGATGCAGGAAGAACTCAAAAGGCTCAGGGATGCTGGAATAATTGTGCCCATTAGACATTCAACTTGGGTGTCTAACCTTGTCCCAGTCAGGAAAAAGAATGGTGATATTAGGCTTTGTGTGGATTTCAGGAACTTGAATGTATCCTCTTTGAAGGATAACTATCCATTGCCTAATATGGAAGCTATGTTGCAGAAGGTGACTGGTTGTGAACTCCTATCCATGATGGATGGATTTTCAGGATATAATCAGGTAAAGGTAAAAGAATCAGAACAGTATAAGACTGCCTTTACCACTCCATGGGGAACATATGTGTATGTTAGAATGCCATTTGGACTAACAAATGCAGGTGCTACATTTCAGAGAGCAATGGATGTTGCTTTTGTAGGGCTAATTGATTCAATCCTGGCAGTATATCAGGATGACCTGACTGCCTACTCAAAGAAGGAAGAGCAACACTGTTCGCATCTGGAGCAGATCTTCATAAGAGCACTAGAATATGGTATTTCTCTAAACCCAAAGAAGTGTGCCTTTGGAGTAGTTGAAGGAAAGCTTCTGGGACATATTGTTTCCAAGGATGGAGTCAGGATAGATCCAGACAGAGTGGCAGCCATTGACAGGATCCAAATGCCAAAAACTGTGAAAGGAGTTCAGTCCTTCTTTGGACAGGTAAACTTTGTCAGAAGATTTGTTCCCAACTTTGCAGAGATCACAAGGAACATCTCCAAGATGATGAAGAAGGATGCAACTGTCAACTGGGAAAGGGAAGCAACAGAGTCATTTCAGAATATCAAAGAGGCAATAAAGATGGCCCCTGTTCTTAAATCTCCTGATTTTTCTAGGCCATTCCAGGTGTTCTCATTTGCTTCCTTTCATACTGTAGCTGCATGTTTGTTACAGAAAAATGAAGATAGTTTTGAACAGCCCATCGCCTTCTTCAGTATGTCCCTGCAGGCCTCTGAATTGAAGTATGATATTATGGAAAAGCAGGCATATGCACTTGTTAGAGCCATTAAAAGTTTCAGACCATACTTGGTAGGGTCACATATAATTGCATATGTACCTCATGCTGCAGTCAAAGACATATTCACTCAGCAGGAGGTGACTGGAAGAAGGTGCAGATGGATAAACAAATTGCAGGAATTCAACATAGACATACAAGTTACTAAGTTGATAAGGGGACAAGGACTAGCCAAGATGATGGCACAGTCAAACTTGGAAGCATGCCAAGTTAATGCAGTCCAAGATGAGAATGTAAGTGCATCAGGATCTGAATGGTACAAGGATATTGTCTATTATTTGCAAAATCTGAATTGTCCCTCCCATTTCAGTGACAATCAAAAGAGGACTCTGAAGCTACATGCAATCAGGTATGTCATTGTTCAAGGTGAGTTGTACTGGAAGAATCCTGATGGTGTGCTGCTGAGATGTGTGGATAAGAATATGGCTAACAATATTTTGATTGACATGCATAAAGGACTGTGTGGTGGCCATTATACTGCCCAAACAACAGCTCATAAAATTCTCAGGGCAGGATATTGGTGGCCCACTCTCTTTTCAGATGCACAGAGGTTAGTAAGAAAATGTGACCCTTGCCAGAGATTCTCAGGAAAGCTAAAATATCATGGTGCTTTACCCCTCAGAGCTGCACCTGTGGATGCTCCATTCCAGCAATGGGGAATTGATTTTATAGGGGAAATTGCAGACAAATCAAGTGGGGGACACAGTTGGATTTTGGTGGCAACTGACTACTTTACCAAATGGATTGAGGCCATTCCAACTAAAAGAGCTACAAGTAAGGTGGTGACAGACTTCATACTAGAGAACATCATCATCAGGTTTGGAGTACCATCTAAAATAATCACTGATAATGCTATGTGCTTCAGATCAGGTGAGTTTGTTGATTTTTGCAACAAGTATGGGATAAGCCTGTCATATACATCACCATATCACCCACAAGGAAATGGTCAAGCAGAATCAAGCAATAGGAGCATCATGAAAATTATCAAGAGGATACTGGACAAGAACAAGAGGGCTTGGGATTCAAAGTTGAATTTAGCAGTATGGGCTGACAGAGTGACTGTGAAAAGGGCTATTGGGAAGTCACCATTTGAGCTAGTATATGATGCATCAGCTAGACTACCCATAAACAATCTCCTACCAGTTTACAGGTTCGTTCAGGAAAATGATGAAGACCTTGAAGATCCCATGACAGAAAGAGTGAATCAGCTGGTTGCATTGGATGAAGACAGGAGGAGAGCCCACCAGATCAATCTCAAAAGACAACAGGATGTGAAATATCAGTTTGACAGGAGAACTACAAAAAGGAAGTTTCAAGTAAATGATCTGGTGCTCATTTGGAATGCTAAAGATCAGGAAAAGGGTAAACATGGCAAATTTCAGCCCTTATGGATGGGCCCATATCAGGTTTGCAATACTCATGGGGAGGATTCTTATTTCCTCCAGGCCCTAGATGGTGAAATTCTGGAATTGCCTGTGCATGGCCAATTCCTTAAGTTCTATTTTACATGAATATCTGGTTGCTGTGCACATTTGTAAAATATGTATGTAGTGTAAATGCCTTGTACAGCTCGCGTTTTTTGGCTTTTTGTCAGGTCTGCCCGGGGATCTGGTTCTCGCTGCAGGTTTTCACCTGCACGTCCCCATTCGGAGCCACTGTTGACACTCATTTTGACCAGGGGTTGATTTGTCATGATCAGGAGGTTTCTTCATTTGAAGCCTTTATCTTCTTGCCCATTTTTTCTAAGTGTTGGACCTCCTCAGCATTTTTCAACTGCAGCATCATATTTTCCTGAGGAGGAGGTCATCATCATCATCTTGTCTTCGATGATGATCTGCATCATCATGTTCCTCGTCGACTTGTTTTTCAACGTCATCATCATATTTCAACTGTCGGGTGATGTTTGCTTATTATCCTGATGATACTGATGAGCTACAGTGCGCCCTCATCTGCTTGCGAGGGTGATTTTTCAAAGTATCCGGTGATCTTTCATTTATCACCTTGCTCAAACATGATGATGTTGCCCCGGTATCCTGAAGGGGTTATTCTCTAAGTGCTCGACACAACTTGTTTTTTCTTAAGGGTCGTCATCATCATGATATTTCCAGTTTTCATCCTGCTGCTTGCGGAGGTCATCATATTTTCTGCCTTCATGATATTTCGCCGGGGTGATATTTTTATCATCGGGTGATCTTGGTTATGATCATCCTGATGATGTTGTTGAAGAGTTCTAAGTGCGACCCGATATTCACTAGGGTCATCATATTTTGAACGTCAGGATGATCTTAGTCAATATCATCCTGATGATGTTGTATCACTTCTTGTTCGTTGTTTCTTCATCCTGATGATGCTGACGTCATCCTTATCTCAGGGTGATATCTTTTTCTCTGCCTATCTGCATCATGATATTCCGAAGGAGGGGGTGATATTTTCATATCACCCGGATATATGTTTGTTTGTTCGAGCATCATGATGATGCTAATATTAAGGAGATATCCGCCTGCTAGCTTCGCGCATTATCTACTGGGGGTGATCTTTTCAAGCAGCATCATCATATTCAGTTATCGCCCCGATCTTATAGAGGAGCTACAGTGCAACCTGATATTTGAACATCAGGAGGATATTTCCAAATATCCGGTTGTCTTCCGAATATCATGATGATGTTAATATGATGATGACGTCATCAAGGTCCCGCGGGGGTCATATTTCTAACACTGATCATCTTGAAGAGACTTCCTGATATTTGCAAACATGATGATGACGTCAGCAGGATATGATGATGACGTCATCAGGATGATCATCGGCCAGACTTTTGGTATAAGCTCAGCAGGAGGATGTTCCTCCGATGGATCAGGTTGTGCCGATTATCATGCAGGTTATATTTCAAATATCATGATGACGTCAGGGTGATATTTCGAACAACAGGATATCATGCTGCTGAGGGATGATGATGATGAGGTTATATACTAATGTCGTCAGGAGCAAAAGCACCGACATGATATATGCTCATGACCTAGTATATAAAGTGTTATTGAGGTCATCGCGGGGTGCATGTGGGATATTGTTATCCTGCATTTTCAAATATCATGATGATGAATCTCGGCGGGAAATGCTTGCGATAGTCTGTATGATGTTCTTCCCGAGGCCGCGGGTTGGTGCGCCATTAATGGCGAAGGTTGCAGAGGTATGGGCGATGGCGTGGGTCGATCTGGTACCCGACTGAAGGTGTCAATCAGCGGATGATGGCGCAGGGCTCGAGAAATCTTCCTGTCTCCTCCCCTACCTGCTGCATTCAAGTTTGGGCGCCAATCCGGTTGTGTTTGAGCGCCATTTTCATGATACTGTGTATCTGGCGAAATTTTGGTCAACAATGTAATTAATTGCTGAGCACCTACCTGGCTGTTATAAGCGGGTGGTGTTGCTCATTTCAAAGGTTGTTGAAAGTTGATGATTCTGGCTCTGTAACGCATAACAAGCTGATCTGGTTGCTCTGTACAGCTTACCTGTGAGTTTATGTATCTCCTGTTGTTTGTTTTTGGCATGAACCCACTGATTTCATGATTAAACTTATATGAGAAATGCTGTTTGGCATGTGTTGTGTTAATTCTGTCTCCAGTATTGCATGTATTTTTCTTCTGAATCTGGATGTTTAGTAATGTTTAGATTCTAGAGCATAGAATTCCTATGTTGACTGTCTGATCTCTTAACTTCTACTCAAGGGGTAGATTAAACTGTTTTCAGGTTGAACATTGGGAAGGGTATACTGCAGTAGGGATACCATAAGTAGAGATAACCTAACACTTTGTATTGGGAGACGCCTGTAAGGCAGGTATCACAGAGATCCCCTTGAAATCCAGTTTTAGTTGTTTATGCTGATCATTCACAGGTGTATGTCTATTGACTCCAGGCCCTGGATAGGCACCAATCAGGCTTTGTTTTGTGTTATAACCATATCCAGCTTTGCATCCACACTTAAACTCCAAAGCAAAATCTAAAACCAACATTAGGACATTAGAGTTAGTTTAGGATCCTCAGTCCTCTGTCTACAACTGCAAATAGGCCCAAATGCTAGCCCCTTTGCCCTTATCTTTCAGTTTTGGTCTACATACAGGAGGACTCATCTGCTTTCTGTCAACATCCCAGCCTTGCATGCATATCCTTAGGGATGTTGAATAGGGAATACCCCCCTAGGTCTTGCAGAGCCTGAAGAAGAAGAGGAGATAAAATATAGAGTCTATCTCCTACACTGTTGACCCCCTGGCCCAGAGATCCTGTTAATCACTGATGGCTACCTTGTAGGGAAATCTGGGAATAAGCATCCAGTCTGGGAAAAAGTCAACAGAACTGAAGAATTGTTATTGTTTGTGGATTATTTTTTAGTTCATATCCATTGGTTACCAAATAGCTACAAGGATTGAGGTAGGATTCTTATCATGGAAGACTTTAATAAATATTTACTTTGGTTAATCATTAAGATTTTTTATGAACATGAATTTATTTTTTGATCATATTTTATTTTTAAAACAATAGGAAAATCTAAATTAAAACAATTAGGTTTTATACTGTTCAACTTGAAAAGAAACTAGTTGTTGTAGGCTGAAAACTAGGGTTGCTTGGGAAAGAAGAAACCTAGTGAAATTTAAGAGAATTGTGTGATTTATGAAATTCAAACATAGATTTGATTTTTTATTGAACTTATTTAATAGAAGGGCTCAAATTATGTTTTTCATGATGCGTCTTTTGTTAGTGAACTCTATTTCAAAATCAGGTTTTTGAAAAAGTAATAAAGTAGTAAAACTATCATGAGGAGGAAAAGATTGGTTTGCTTGTCTTGAATAACTTTAGTTTTAGGAATTAGATTTCTCTGAAACTTCTATGGGAGGTGTACAACCAAGTTGGTTAAATCCTCACAAAAAATCATCCATACCAAGTTTTTCAATTATTAGAAATGTATGAATTGGTGACTATCTATCTATGATGCTATTTTTAGAATTATCCTCTACTAGTGATTATATTATCATTAGAAGAATATATTAAAAAAATTATTGTAGAATTACTTTATGAGTTTTGTATATCTATTTGTTGTCTTTCCAACAGATTTTAAAAGTTAGAAAATGGTTATGTTTTTAAAGTTATGTCTTTCTTTTAGTGAAAACTATTTTTATGCAATTTAAATAGAAATTGCTAGCACAAAAGTCATGTTTGGTGTGTGTGATCTCCCAACATGGTTTAATGAGTTTATACTTCTTATTGAGTATGTTAAAATTATTATGTGGATACTAGTTATGAGGGTGTGAGCATGAGTTGGAACTTATTCCCTATGCTACCCACAAACCTAATTATAGTGATCTTGTATTTGAGAGTCCTTTAGTGGATTTGTGCATAATAGTTTTGGTGTCATGGTTGGAATGTTCAACTTCCATAGTTACTTTATTTGTTTTACCAGCTTAGTTTGGGTAGAGATCATCTCTTTATTGGGATTGTGTTATTATATTGTAAAATGCTTTATTAACTATATGTGTAAGATGAGATTATCCTATTTATCCTCATGTAAATCCAACTTGGGTTGGTAATGTGTTATTTCCTTAGGGAGTTGATTATAGTTATATGACATCCTTTGTGTCATGGTTGATTATATTTATGTGACCTCCTTCATGTCATGGTTGATTATATTTATATGTGGCATCTATTGTGTCATGGTTCTACTCATGAGAGTAGGGAGGTGGTCATATGAGTAAGCAGTTTATGGGAGTTATCCTAGAGCTTCTTGACACTTGATTATCCTAAGGGCTAGGATTGTTAATATCTTAACTTCTATTGGAAGTGACAAGATTAAAGGAGTCAGATAGGTTGGATGTCCTTGTCATGGGTAGATACATCCTAGCATCATCTTCTCTACTTTGGTCCAAACACATTGAGACATTCTCCCCTTAAGAAAGTTGATCAAGGAATCGAGCTTGATCTTTCTTGTTATAGGCACTAGATCACATAAATCTCTAGTGCACTCGATGGTAGAAGGTCCATAGGTTGTTTATTATTTTCATCATCCATCACTAGTATCTAGGAGATCTCTAAGGATAAGACATGTGGCTTGTTTATTAGCATGCACGTTGTTCTACCTTGAGGGGTTGGAGTAGGGTGCTTTATGGTGGTATGGTTAACCTTCTTGTCTTATGTGAGGTAGTGGTTCTTGGGTACACTACACAGTTGGGAGACACCATCTTGATGGGTTTACAGACTAAGTGTGTGTGTCATGGTTGTCTAGATTATTTGTGTTCTTTTATCTTATATGAGTGTCATTATTGTTGTGATCTTGTAATGTATGATGCACCATGCTTATATTTTATATTTTCTTTATGTACTTGCTTTATCTGTGTGACTTGTGTATTTGAGTTTTGAATATTTGGATTGTATGTTGTTGTATGCTACTGCTTGTGTGCGTGTGTATTTGAATTGTTATTTAATGTATGTTTGGATACTTGTGTTGTGCTAAGGCTAGGATGTATGTAGTATGGGATGCATGTAGTTCTACCTTAGGCATGTGTGTTCTTAGTAAGACATATATCATCATGTGAACAGAGATTTCATAGTATGGGATGTGAGTAAGAATTCATGTGGATGTTAGATATGGTCTTGGATTTATAGTTCTAAGTCACCTTGTAGGATTAAAATGACTTGTGGTTTCTATTGATGGTAATATTTGACTTGTTCATGTACTTGCATTCATATGTGTATTAGTTGCTAGAAAGGATGTGTTAATATGCATTGAGAAATATATTACTTGTATTTGAGATGTTTTAGATCTATGGTTTCATGTGTATGCTTATGTGTTAATAAATGAATGAACTAAATAAGAGAATCACCTGTATTATATTGTACCACACCTTTGGATTATGGATGGTGTTTCTTCACCTTGATTGATGGATGAGGAGGAAAGGGAAATACTCATGGTGGGTTCAACCCCTTCCCTAGTTAGCAACAAGAGCATGGGAGCTTGGAGGATTAGCTTGCAAAGTTGAGCTTGGAGTTCTTAAGATATTGTTCATGATGTACATTGTATATGGCCACTTGTATTTGTGGTGGTTGGTTCATGGTTTATTGTATTCATTATCATTGATGAGGGTTGTAGTATTTAACTACTTGTATATGTTGGTTATGTAATTATGTTATCTTCATTGATGAGTACTAGATATGTACTTGGGAGACTTTCATATTAGTTAAGATGTATTTATTATTGTACTTCCTTATTATATTTAATGAGTTGGAGTTATTTATTATTTGAATCTTATTTGGACTTCTCTTGCATGTTTTACACTTGTTATGCAATATTGTATCATAGAAGTTAATGGAAGTTTTTGGAAGTTTATCTTGTACCCTTTTGTTAGCATTGGGTTGTTTGTTTTGGTTAATACTTAAGAATTTTTGAGGTTATTACAAAAATCCATTAAAATATTGTTGCACCTTATGATGATAATATCTCTATATGTCATGATACTTCTACTAGCCATATGGCTAATGCTTCTTCATTTTTTACATCACACTATCTATCATGGTTATCCTTAGTGGTGGGATTTATGTTGATTATACTTCTATCACTAGTGATATTATTATACATGATACACAATGTTTACCTTCATAAAAGGTCATTATGATATTTTTGCACCTTATGATGATAATATCTATACATGTCATGATAATTCTACTATCTATATGGGTGATGGTTCTTCATGTTTTACATCACCCTAAGCCTAACTTTGTTCCTACTTTTCATGCCTTGTTTATCACCAACTCATTTTATAACGAATCATACAAACATGGGGTATAATGCACATGCTTACTATAACAACACCCCCACCAAAATATATCTTTAAGATTTGATATGTTTCTTGAAAATACATAAGAACATCTTAAAAGATATCTTAGCACACACAATTATTTTAGCTGATATTTCTCCCTAAGAGTTAGCTTCGCTATTGTGAACAATACTAGTAGATAATGGATCCAAATTGAATATTTGTAGCAAACATTTTATAGATGTGATCCAAGTCAACTACTCCAATCTCCTAAAATCTAAGGTAACCTTTAAAGAGTTTGAAGATTTCATGCAATGAGCCCTTGGTTGCATTACTTTCCTTATCATTTTAGTGTCCATTACTCTTAATACAACTTTCCATGTAATGCCTAAAACATTATTACATAATATTCTTATAGGGCAACCATGAATTCATGCAACATATGTTGTCCCATATAGACTTCATCATAAACTCAATTTTATCCATCAAAACAAGCAATATTTTGTGTCATGATAGTGGATGACAACCCATACCAAATTTTCCAAGTAGTTGGAAAAGATAAAATATTGATATCTCCAACACAACTAATCATGCCTACGATGCACCCATACACCTTCCCTCATCCACCCATACATCACACTCATCTAGAGGATGATTGAGCCTCCCTCAATTTAAAATCATAAAGCACCACAAAAGAAAAATCTGAAAGGAAGCAAGGTACACAAAAACACTTACTACACTAAACTTTTGAGGAGAGTGTTGTGTAAATTTTAGTCTTTTATCGATTACAAAAAGTAGAAACACATATGAACATAAAATAAACAATATACTATAACACAAGTGTACGTGGGGAAAACCCTTTTGAGAGAAAAACCCCTCACTCCAAAGTAGCTCAATGCATTATTCAATAAAAACATAGTTACATACACTTTTAGAGCAAGCCTTCATGGGAGTATCACCAACCAGAGACCTAGAGGAACTATGATAGAATAACAATACCTACTACTCACTATCAAACCTCCATCTCAAGAACCCAATAAATAGGAGATACAATACACGAAACCATAAAATGGTAATTATAAAAACTTGAACTAAAACCACCCAAAATAGTGTTGCACAGATCCTTAGTTAGAAATTCAACACCCAAATTCAAAGATGAGTCCACAAGCTAAAAATAGAGTATTCCTTCCACCTATCATAATCTTGTTATAATCCATTCATCAAATTGGGTGTTCCATTTTGGTTCCATTATCCCCATCCAAAGATGCCTTATGATGTGTTTCTCAACAAGTGTAACTCCCTTTTGCAACTCTTTTATGTGTTGATATTTTTACATTTCCAATGCGAGAGGCCCAACTTCCAAAGGCCATCACTTTTGATGCAAGAGGCTGATTGTGTCCATTTATTTTTAAATTGTAGAGCTCAAAGAGGTCCACATGACAAGCACCAAGGAACCAGTGCTAAACAACCTAGAATTTTTAATTTGGCTAAAAAATTACTCTATAACCTAAAAATTGAGTTTTTCTACTTTTTAACTTAAAAATTGTATTGTTTGTAATCTTAATATTAGGTGCAAGGTTGAGACACCTTTTCTAACATTATTACACTTGTCAAACACCATGCAAAAGAAAAGGGAAAACTTACCAACACTAAATTGCTAAGGGCTAAGAGGCCCATAGACTCATTGCACCACTTGAACTTGTTTGTGCTCATTAGCTTTGTTAATGAATCTACAACATTCATCAAAGTATCAACATTCTCTAGCATCACCCTTCCATCCTCTACCATATCATGAAAAAAATGGTGCTAGACATCAATGTGCTCCATCCTTGCATGAAGGGTCAGATTCTTTGTCAAACTTATAAAACTTTGACTATCATAATGAACTATAATGGCTCTTGCATATAGCCCAAAACCTAAACATGATCTCTTAATTCAGATGGCTTGTTTACAAGCATGAGTAGCTTTCATTTACTCTACTTTTGTAGTGGAAAAAATGACCATATCTTGTCACTTTCTCATCCAACTAATTGCACCATCAAACATAGTGAACACATATCCATTGGTGGATTTCCTATTGTCAATATCACTAGCCCAATCAAAATCTACATATCCACAAATGCACATTGAATCCCAGGTCCTTTTAGGATAACCATGATAACAAATGGGATACATAGAAGTACCCTGCAAATATCTGAAGACCTTCTTCACTATGTCCCAATGTACCCATCCAAGATTAGCCATAAAATGAGTAAGGACTCCCACTACTTGGGTAATGTTTGGTTTTGTACAGACCATGACATACATCAAGCTTCCAATGACATTGGCATAAGGTACTCTACTCATATCCTCCATATCACTAGGACATCCTTAATGATTAAGTATACCTATCTGGCTATTGTTCTTGACAATCAACAGAGATAGAAGCTCCACCTCAATCATTAAGGAGGTCTACTCGCTAAAGACAATCCTCAACTAATACATTTGTCCCCATTGTAATAGGAACACACAATGGCCTGCAAGCTAACATGTTGAACCTTTCCAACATTGAGTTCACATACTTACTCTGGCCTAACTAAAGTTTTCTATTCACTCTATCTCTTTTGAACTCTATCCCCAAGATGTACTTGGTTGCCCCTATGTCTTTCATCTCAAACTATGTTAAAAGCTAAGACTTCAATTCACAAATCAAACCCTACCCATTACCAAAACACAACATATCATCAACATATAATGCAATGATGAGAATACAATCACCGTCCATATTATAGTAGATGCAATGATAAGATTTGAATATCAGAGATACTAAACTTAACACAAAATAATCAAACTTTTGGTACCACATCTTAGGAGATTGCTTAAGAGTATACAAAAATTTCTTCAACTTACAAACCAAATTTTCTTTACCTTTCTCAATGTAGTGCTCCAACTATGTCATATAAATCTCTTCCTCCAAATCACCATGAAGGAAATTTTTCTTCACATCCATTTGCTCAATCTCAAGATCATACACTACAACAAGTGATAGTATAAATTGAATGGATGTCAACTTAGCAGCTAGAGAGGAAATCTAACCATAATCAATTCCCTCAACTTTGGAATAACCCTTTGCAACCAGTCTTGCCTTGTACTTCTCAATATTTCCATCTAAACTAATTTTCTTCTTAAATACCCATTTGCATCCAATCAGTTTATATCCATAAGGAAAAGGTACTAGATCCAATGTATCATTTTTCTTTAATGCAACCATCTCTTCTTCCATGACCATTTCCCATGAATTTGCATCATTCATACCCATATCCTTCTTTACAATCCTAGTCTCATTAGTGATAGTAATCAAAGAAAAAATACATCTCCAATCAAGAAGAGTATACCTATCTGGCTATTGTCTTTAGCGAGTGGACCTCCTTAATGATTGAGGTGGAGCTTCTATCTCTATTGATTGTCAGGAACACTGAGAGGGGGGGTGAATTAGTGTTCTATAAATATTTTCTTGCACTTTTACTTTTAACCATTTCAAAAGAATAATCAAATAGAAGCAAAATAGACAACTGAACAACATCCACAAAAGCATGACACATAACACCAAGATTTTATGTGGAAAACCAAAAAAGGGAAAAACCAAGGAGAGGATTAGCTCTCAAATATATATTTCAATCTTTACAAAAAAAGATGTTCAAGATTGGTCACTCCACGGGCCTAAAACATGCTGGCTTACTACCATGAAGTACAACTAGATTTAGCAAGCTCACTGCCTCAACCCTAAACCTAGCAAGATTACAATGAGGGCTGTTAAACCCTGAGGGCTGTTAAACCCTATTGAAGGCTCACTACTGACTCACTTCCTTGATGACAAAAGCTTACTTACAATTAGAACACACATGATAACTAAATACTGCTTAAGCATCTGCCACTATGCTAGGGTGCAGTCATTTAGTAACTGAATTCTGAATCCCAAGTCTTCATCACTACTTCTCTTCTAACTCTACTCTTTTATTCACATACTCACACTGCACACACACACACACCTCTACTCATGGACCTCCCTCAACCAAAGATCATTGCTCTTATATATATATATCCACATCATGATTTAATCCATAATTAGGTTGGCATTCAAGAAGTGAAACGTGTACATAGAAAGATGTACCTTGTCACTCAATCCAATGCACTATGTGTCGTGTGGACTCAAATCTTCTCCCAAATGTATTCATATAGGTCAGATCTAATCATGCAAATACTTGAATAGATCTTTCACACACTATCCTTTCTTCGCATCATGATTTATCTCACCAGTCAGCTTGTTCCCCAAGAGCATGCTTAACAACTTCATCTCCTGACTTACAACTTATATTGAGGATCTCAAAACACCTTCCAAATCATATCAAGGACTCTTTAGACATTCCCAATCTTACCCTTAGAACTGCAAGGTAATATATCATCTTACAGAGAAATGTAGACCATTAGAACTCAGACTCTGTCTTTGTCAAACTCTGTCAAACACTATGCCGATACTTAGCATCTTGTAGCTAACCTTCTGGTAGTCTTCAGATCTCCTAACTCTGGAATAAGACACTTCATACAAGTGTTTACAAAACCTTACAACCGCATAACAAAATACTTATCTGCAGAGGAATGCGGACCTCTGCACTAGACCCTGTTAACTATTTCTGCTATACCTTTTCTTATCTGAACTTAGACAATTCTTCAAGGTGACTTTCAGAGGAGATCAGGACTTAACCTTTGAAGCATAACACTATCAAATAGCTAAGAACATCATACCTGAACCACATTAACTGATCATCATCTACAGAGACATACTATCTGACTTGCTGTCCTCTACTCAGAATACTTTTCATACTTAGCCATTTTCTGTCAACCGGACCTGGGATCCAACATGTTCTTCCAGAGATATTGTTTAGGGGAAATTTGGATTTGTCAATGTTCTAGATTTTAGATGTTTAAATCTACCTCTCCACTATACATTCAAGGATCTAGGGTCGAGTGACGAGCACTATCATACCCTAGGTCACTTGCAAATGTAGGGAAACTTGGATTAGGGAATTTAATTATCAATTTTCCTTCTCTTATGCCCAATTGACCATTAAAACCCTAATTATGCAAATTCGGCAACAAATTGATGAATGACAAAAAATGCTCTTGCAGATAGGAATAAAATATCAAATCACAGAGTACCTATTTTTGGGGTTCCGAAGCGGAATAGTTAGGGACATTGGAGTAGGTACCCAAGTCTAAGGTACCTGTTTCTTCGCAAAATCTAGACCTCCTTTTGATACTGATCAGCCCTATAACTTCTGTTTCTTGAAACTCAAATGCAGAGGACACTAGAGCGAGCACCCAAGTCTTGGAAGTGCTCCTGTGCCCTGCTTTTCTTCAGATCCTGAATCCTTGATGCCTTCCAATCCTTCCTACAACTTCACTTTTCCCAAATGTGACACCTATAACCTGCAATCACAAGACTTGGTTTGGGGGTTGTGATGTTTAGAGGCTTCCCTCAGTCAAGCCCCGGAGGACACTTAAGTCTTTGAACACTATTGTCAGATAAAAGAGTGCATGCCCTTGTGAGGCAGAGGAAAAAACCAAAGGAATTAATGATGAAAACACAATGTTATGTCACCTTGTAGTGAAGCTCTCATGGGAGGAAGATGCTCTTCATTCCATGAGGAAATTGATGCTCAAATATGCAAATATCAACACACAAAACACATAAGTCTGCTCTTGCAACACAATGAAAGCCTTGAATCACCTTGAGAACACCATAGCTTGCCAGTAATCATCTAGTTTACAAATGAATGCCTAAGCATGCTTATATATGCAACTACAAGCACTCCTGCCAAGATTTTAAAAATCAAAACTTACTGTGTCAGCAAAAGGACCAAATAACAGTCATAAACTGACACTTAGAAATTAGGGCTACCCCAAAATAGGGCAGGACTAGGGTGTGGGTGCCCAAGTCCTCCCCCTATTTTGGGTAGGGTACAACTCAAGGGGTCCACCTGGGTCCAATTTGCCATGGAACCTAGGTCTCATTCCATTGGGATGCCAAAATATGAACTAAGATGTCCTAAATGCATGCAAAAGACCTGAGAGCTAAACCTTATGAGAGAAAAGCCCCCAAGGGGATATTTTCCAACATTATATTTAGCCCCCACTTTAATGTATGTATAAACGTGAGGCCAATACATGCATTAAAGTAAGGTCACAAACACAGCAACCACACCAAGCATGGAGAAGACAAACAAATCACACAGAAGACAATAACAGGCACACAAAACATGGAGAAGATAGAGTCACACAAAACAAATAGAATACAGTCAATGCATAAAAGACACATTAATGCATGAAAGACAGAAATGATATCTTTTCTTTTCTTTTTCTCATATATATGAAATGCAAATGTAAGTACGTCAAAATAAACAAACCTCCCATAATACATGATGCACTACCTTAGGGTGTAGGTCTCTGTATATATGGGGCAACACACACGTAGGACATGTAAAACCTCCCAAAATGTAGGAAGCACTACTCGAGGGCACTGGTCTCTGCATATGGGGTAACAAACATGCCGCATGAAACAAGTATGTCAAAACACACACACTTGAAGACATGGAGAAAACACGATAGACAAGCGATGGAGTGTACCGATTTCTAGGTCCAACACCATCTTAGGCACATTACAGGAACACACCAATGATTGTGCTTCGCCACAACAATCACCAAACACATGCATAAGGGTTGAGTTGGTCACAAAACTACTCCCCGCCTCCGTAGAGGACTTCTAAAAATGACAGGATGATGCAATCTGCTCTGACAAATACACCATCCCCACCTCTATAGAGGGCTTAAGATAAAAAGGATATATCCCACATCTGCAGAGGGCTTACATGATTGATTAATTGATTGCAAACAAACTCAAGATGCACGATGCACTACTCTGGGGCGCAAGGCTTTGCATTTGAGGTCAAACACATTGCTAACATCTATAACAGATATCTTACCTTATATATGCCCCCACCTTAAGGTGGTTGATATTAGTTATCAATATCAAGCATGTTAAGGTAGGAAGAAAACACACAAGGGAACACTAACTTTCACAAAGTCCATGCCCCCTGGAGGTGACATGTACTTTACGATCGCCAAGTGTTCCCACAAACATATCCCTGCAAGAAACATGTTAGTGTCTACAAAATCATGATAAACAACAACATCAATGCATATGATTAACCACACAAAGAGCCAAGGTTATACAATGAATCCAAAGTTTGAGGATAACCGTAGGGCTATATCATGAAGCTCTATGAATCGAGTACCACCAAGTCCAGATTCAAAGGCAAACAAAGGTGCACAGAGTAGTAATATTTTTAAGGTTTGTAAATGCGACAGAAACATCATCAAATTCACTACATGGAAAGCATGAGTGCTTTCCCTAGCCAAGCGCTGGATAAAATATACAACCCCATCGTCATATTAGGAACTAAGTCTATTTTTTGATTGCTCTCGAAAGGGACACTAGGTCCGCATTAGTATAAATTTTTGTCATCATCCACCAATAGGTGGAAACACTAGAGGAAGGGAAACAATAAATAAGAGAGGGGAAACAAGTGTCTTAGGGATAGTCACGTAGGAGGGTGCCCCTAGGTCACCAACTATGACACTATGTCCCTAAGACACAACACTCATCAAAGAAATCAAAGAGAGACAATTTAGAAGAATGATGGTCCAAATAGAAGAAGGTCACAATAGAGGTGGTCTCCTGGTATCCCTAACCTTATGGGAGAATCTGATGTCATCCCAGGAGGACTAAACAACACATAACATATCACAAGAGGAAGCACATCATGAGAGAGATAAAGGGTTAGAGATACTTACCTGTAGGGTCTTCATATTAGATCTTGGAACTTGTAAACCTCTTGGAGAGGTATTCAATCATATTTAATGCAAAATTTGAGTGGTTCTCATGAAAGTCTTGTTTGTTAACATATGATGTTTGTTCCTTAAATTCTTGTTTAAATGAGACTTTTTGGTGCTTATGAGGGGGAGAACCACTATTATTTATGACTATTGATTGTCGTCTTGCTCTTTTCTAATTTTTAGTGAGTTTTCATTGTTGAATCTTTCTAGAATAGTAACGGGAATCATCCTGTACCATCTTACTTGTCTGTATCATTTATTGTTCTTGCTTTTTTGATGCATTTTGATTGTCTCTCGATCCATACAAAGATAACGAGGGAGGAACCTCAGCATAAATTCCATTTCTTCATGGATGAGGTGAATTATCCACTTTTTTCTTATCCACTTCAATCATTCTGACAATACTATCATAGTCCAAGTAATCATCCTTGTCTACTTCCATTAAACCATGTTCCACCATATTGTTTTCAGTATGCTTAGGAAAAGGATTAGTGAAGATTTGTAAATTTTGATTTGATGGAGTAACCGACTTATTTCCATTGTCATTCACACCCGATACTTGGGTGACATTTGAATCAATAAGGTCCTGTATCTCATGTTTAAGATGCATACATCGTTCAGTGTCATGTTCTTATGTTCGATGATAATGACAAAAGGCATTAGCATCGAAGTAAGGTCATTGTTTATTAGGATCAATAGGCTTGATCGAGGGAAGTTTCAGAATGTTATTACTCATAGCTTTATTCATGATGGAATGATAGGACTCATATATTAGAGTAAACTTTCTTGGTTGGTACAATGCTTTCTTTGGATTATTTATAGTAGACAAATTCATATTCTATCCATTGATCTTGATGAAACTCCTATTATTGTTTCTCTTAAAAAAGTTTTGCGATGATCCACCCATGGATTGGCCAACTTGGACCGATGAGTTTTGGTTTTCATATTGACTAGATGAAAGTTGATAATCATGAAGGGTGGTGCATAAATGTTGGAAGGAGTTATATTTCATCAAGAGGATCTTATCACAAATATTAGGTTGTAGATTTATAATAAATATTTTCTAAACATCTTCATCTTTCATCTGATATTGAATCTATGCATAAAGTCCTTGATACTGACTATGAATTCAGTCAACTTTTCTTTGGGACCTTGTTTGCATTGAACCAAGTCAATAAGAGTGACTTGGGTTCTGATATTTTCTTGAAACTGTTGTAAAAATTGATCAATCAACTACAAGGAGTGTATTAAATTCGGAGGCAACGAGCAAAACCAATTTAAAGCAGTATCTTTGAGAGATTGATGGAAAAGTTTTGCTAACAAATCATCTTCAAAATAAAAATCACTACACATAGCTGTAAATGCTGTGACATGGATATTGGGATCTCCTTTTCCACCATATTTTTCAAAGCAGGGTGTTTCAAACCTCTCAAGCATAGGAGTTCTCAAGATTGCATAGGAAAGGGGATTACGAGCATGATATGTTGGTAGACTAGGCTGCAAAGATTTCATCAAATTTGTTACCTTTTGTTGCAAAGTAGTCATGCCCTGTAAAAGTTGGTTTAGGATGGCATCATTGGGAGATGTGGTTTGTTGTGAGGAATTATAACCAAAGTGAGGAGATGAATGAGCTTGAGATACAATAGGCAGAGGCTAAGAATATGTTAATGGTAGTTGGCCATAATGATAGGTGGAAGATGGTTGCAAGTATGTAATAGGTGGTTGGAAATGAGTGGAATAGATAGGTGGTTGAGAACTGTATACGCCTAAAAATGACACAAATCATCCTAAATAAATATTCTAAATATTTATTCCATTCTTCTATTAATTAAATAAATATTCCAAATTTATTTAATCAATTCACTATCTCACAATTAAATAAATTCTATTTATTTAATTAAAATTCTTCTAAAGTCCTTCACAATTAAATAATCATAAATTATTTAATTAATCTAAATTTCCTCTATCCTAAAGTTCTAAATTCAAAATTCCACATCACCTTTACACCTCACCTTTTCCACCTCACCTTGTCCACCTCATCAGGTTGCACATGTAATTAAATATATTTAATATTTAATTATCTTATTTTCCCTCACCCACATGGCCTATTTCTTCTCCAATCAGAGGTCAGTTAACCAATCAATCAAATCTGTTAACTAACCTGTCAGTTGAGCCAAATCCTCAATCAATCCAGTCAGTTCCACAATCCACTCTTCTAACTGATCAATCAAGTCTATTAACAGACCAGTCAATGGAGTTAACTCTCCAATCAGTTTTGTCACATCCCACCTTTCATGATGGAGCTGGGACACTTGTCACATTTCTACTGGTTGCACATTCCTCAACCATCCTCAGCCGTTGATCTTCATATCTTCTCTCAACCGTTGATTCCTATTCCTCCAAGCCTATAAATGAAGCTTCACCCCTTCATTCTAATCATCCAGGCTTTTGACATTGTTACTGTGCAGAAATATCACCAGCGCGCCTTTGGCACCCACTTGTCATCTACAAGCTTGAGATCACCATTGTTGCATTGGAGCTCACCTTCATTGCACATCACACCATAGCCGTTCACCATCGACTTCCTCAAATAGCTTTAAAAGATTGCACTCTCTGAGGGCTCATCTCATCTGCGAAAGGACGATTCGTGATAGGCGAACAACAGAAGTTTTGAAACGGAAGAGGTTTGCTGTGTTTGTTCATTGCTTTGTTTACTTGAATCTTCTTTGTTTCACTATTCTGTTGATGTTTGGGTCATCTATTATTCATTTGATTGATCACTATTTTACCCTCACATTTTTGGCGCCTACCGTGGGGCTGTTGCCCCTTTATTTCACCATTTTTTGAGCTTTTTTGAAGGCAGGTTCCGTACAGATCCCGCAGAGTCACGCACAGGTTCTTTCGGTGCATCTGTTCATTTTTACGGCGCTTTTGAAGACTATTACGGCGCTTTTGAAAATCCTGCGCATCTGTGCATCCTTGCTGCGCTTTTACAGACTGTTACGGCGCTTTTATTAAAACTGCGCATTTGTTAACTGTTACTGCGCTTTCATATAATATTGCTGCGCATACGTTAAAACGGCGCATCTGTTGACTGTTACGGCGTTTCTGACGACTGTTGCTGCGCATACGTTAAAACTGCGCATATGTTCATTTTAACGGCGCATCTGTTCATTTTTACGGCGCATTCGTTAATGCTGCGCTTCTGTTGATCACTTCTGCGCATCTGATCACTGAAGCTACGCATTTGTAACTGGCTCAGGTTTTAGTACTTTTCTAGAGTATTTTGCTAATGCTAACCCTTTTGTAGGTGTTTGCTGGAGCGGTTTTGCAGGATAGGCTCGGGTTTAGCTACATGTAGTTGCATCTAACTAGCTCACATTTCATTTTCGGAGAAAGAGTAAAATAGTTGTTCATTACAAATCTTCATCTAGTCTTAATTAGGGAGGAAATAACTGGTTTATTTCATGCTTGCATTGCAAACAAACTTCCAAGTTATTGCTATCTAAGATTTAAAATTGAACTCATCACTGATCTTGCAGTTAAAATGAACCATTGCTATATCGTGAGACCTGAATTTCAAAGTTAACAATCTCGTGCAACGTGGACTTAAAATTGAACTCACAACTGCTTTCTGAAGTTAAAATGAACCATTGCTATATCGTGAGACCTGAATTTCACAGTTAACAAATCTCGTGCAACGTGGATTTAAAATTGAACTCACAACTGCTTTCTGGGATTTAAAATCGAACCACTGCGATATTGTTGAAATCACTTCAAAGTTTTGTTTGAGTAGTCTAGCCCATTTAGTTTTTATCTTTTTAACTAGGGTGGATTAATCAGTGTATTCTGTGCCTGCGAATGATAATAGGCTTATGCTCTCCCCTCTTCTGGGTGATCAGAGTGCCAGACTTGTCATTCTACTTGTTTAACCTTTAGGAGGGGCCTGCCCTTGGATACACGCCTGTCCAAGCGGGAACGACCCTGAGTGGTAACAGGCTAACGCCAAGCCCTACCGAGCCACTTAAAATAAATTGTGCTTGAGGTGAAAACCTCCTGCAACGAGTGCTGTTATGTTACACCGACGGCCAACCTCCCCCAAAACCCTCTCAGGCGCAACCCTGTGAGGCTGGGAGACTCCATAACGGAGAGTAGCGCCGCCGCACTTGTAACCACTTGAACGGTTGCCCGAATTAACTACCTCTTGTTTTAGTGGCCCAAATCCCTTATAATCCATTTCTCGCCTAGGATTTTGTGCTTGCTTTTGTCCAAAATAGAGTCGAAAAAACTACAAAAACAATGGAAAACTACAAAATACTCTTTGTGCTTGCTGTGTTTTCTTGCTAAATTAATTTATAATATCAGATCAGGAAGACCTTTTCCAGCCAAAGAATACCAAAAACAGAGAAAAATCTCAAAAAAAAATTGCAAAAAAATACCAGAACTGTGCATATACCCTTTTCTGCTGCGCATATACAGCGACTTACTACGCTTTTGTCTAATTTACGGTGCTTTTACACCTTTCTGCTGTGCATATACACTGTTCTGCTGTGCTTTTACAGCGACTTGCTGTGCATATACGCCAACCTGCTGCGCATATACTTTTCTGCTGCGCATTTGCACACTGTTGCTGCGCATACATACTTCACCAGAGCGGTGCATATACAGAGACTTACGGTGCATTTGCCCATTCTTGCTGTGCATTTGTTTCTGCGCATGTGTGACAGTGAGCATCTGCCCTATTTTTGAGAAATTTTCGTCAGCTGTTCAGAGTACCCATTTCAGCCTAGTTTCATTTTCTGAGGTCAGAATCAACCTTGCGGTCAATCTTCATCCATTTCACCCATTTCTCTCTCTTTCGACGGTCATCCCAGTCACCTTCTGTCCTAGTCACTCTTGCCCCAACGTCATTCTGTCCCATACCGAGTCGACATAGGTACTTCTTCGTTTCATTCGTGAATTCACGTAAGCCTAGTAGGTCACAGTACCTTTTGCTAGTAGTCTTGTTGAACGACTAAGCCCTACACAGTGAGACTGGTATCGACTACCCTTGCTAGTGACTAAAGTCTTGTGTCAACCATCTTACCTGAAGTCATTGAGCGAGAGAACCCTTTGTCCAAGTCTTGTCCTTGATATCCCATTCATTACAGTCTTAGTCGACACCTTGCCAAAATTTCTAATCCTAGTCCATTTCGTCCCACCCCACCTTGCATGGTTCTTACTCGATCCCAGTACAACAAGCTAACTGAAATGGCCGACTCTTCTGATCACGTCGCCCCACCACGCGATGATGATGAAGAAATTTCTCGTGAGGAATTAGTGGCACACATGCAAGATAGCAAATTCCAACGCCTAGTGGAGAAAGTGCTCCTTGAGGACCCCACCAAATATTTCCATCATCTTGCTAGTCTCGGAATCAAACTCCCCGCAGACTTTGACATTAGCTCCATCATGGAAAATGCAGACAATGAACGTGAGAGGGACACAAATGACACAGTCCCAAATGCACATGAGAGAGGCACAAATGACACGGTCCCCCAGGCCAATGAGAGAGGAAAACAACACATAGATCAAAATGCTCCTATGGCGGATGTGAGACAACAAATTGAGAGTCTAAAGCTGGAAATCTCCAACCTTAAGATCGGCACCAGTTCCAAGAACTACTCCTTGGAAGATATAGCACCATACCCCTTTGACAGAAGTTTGGTCATGAAACCATTCCCCTTTCAGTTCGGAATCCCGAAATTTGACAAATACAAAGGGAAGGGGGACCCTAGAGATCATATCAGGGAATTCACTGCAGCATGTTTAGAAGTAGCTCACAACGAGACCTACTTAATGAGACTGTTCCCAAGATCTTTAGGAGGTCAAGCTATGGAGTGGTTCTCGTGTCTTCCACCAGGAATCAAAACTTTTGATGAGCTTGTCAATAAATTCATAACGCACTTCTCTTACAACATAGAACACGAAGTATCTATGCTAGACCTATGCAACACCAAACAAAAGGGTGGTGAGTCTTTCGCCACCTTCTTACAACGATGGAGACAGCTAGCTAGTAAGTGTTCTTACGACATGCCTGAGAAACAACTATTGGAAATGTTTGTCCACAATTTGAATCCCGATCTTAGCTATCAGATTCAGATACAATGCCCTACCTCCTTCACCAAAGTCATTGAAATGGGGCTATTCATTGAGAAAGCTATGATCGCTAAAGGAACTCTCAAGCTCTACAAGGACACACCTCCTTCCAATTACACGACGGACAAGTCAAAGTTTTGGACCAAGAACAAGAATGTGGTCAACGATGGAGTAGTGGATGCCAAGGCGGCAGCCCCTAAACAACAACCCATATTCACTCTTAAGGAAGAAGCAAATAACGGTGCACTCAACAAGCCACCCCCTAGGGAATCTAGACCTTGGTTCAATTCAAACCCAAGGAGAAAATTCACGCCGTTAGGAGAATCTCAAGAGTCTGCTCTCAGGAAGTTGTTGGCTAACAATGAAATTTCTCTACCACCAACAAGCGACTATGAGCCTATAGTCAAACCTCCCTATTGGAAGGACACAGATTATTGCGAGTATCATCAAGGAAGGGGGCACACAACCAATAATTGCATCCATCTTAAGAACGTCATACAAGATATACTGGACCAGAATCAGGGAGGGACACAACAGCATACCTCCAATGAATCTCATGTGGCCTACCGAGATCCTCTCCTAAACCACAACCGGCCGTATAACAACAATCACAACAACGGCCACAACAACAATGGTTACAACCACAACAATGGTCACAATGGCAACAACTCCAATGGCCATAACAATAATGACAACAATCGCAACAGGCCAAACCAGAACAGTGGGTCGAGTAATGCTAACTATGCAAGCGTTCCCTTTGAGTACACCATTAACTGCATTTCTGAGCATGTTCCGCAAGTCAACGTCATATCCCCCAACCAACAACCAAGACCTAACGGAACTGGTTGTAGTATAATTACCCGCAGTGGTAGAGTCACGATCAACACCACTCCTCCAAGGTCGTCGCTGTTAGCACTCATTTTGACCTGGGGTTGATTTTTCATGTTCAGGGGGTTTCTTCATTTGAACCCTTTATCTTCTTGCCCATTTTTCCTAAGTGTTGGACCTCCTCAACATTTTTCAGCTGCAGCATCATATTTTCTTTGAGGAGGAGGTCATCATCATCATCTTGTCTTCGATGATGGTCTGCATCATCGTGTTCTCCGTCGACCGGTTTCTCATCGTCATCATCATATTTTATTATCGGGTGATGTTTGGATATCATCCTGATCCTGCTGATGAGCTACAGTGTGCCCTGTTTTGCTTGCGGAGGTGATTTTTCAAGTATCCGGTGATCTTCCAATTATCACCTTGCCCAAACATGATGATGATGTTGCCCCGATATTCTGAAGGGGTTATTTTCTAAAGTTGTTCGACCTGACTTGCTTTTTCTTAAGGGTCGTCATCATCATCATCATATTTCCAGTTATCACCATGTTGCTTGCGAGGGTCATCATATTTTCTGCCTTCATGATATTTCGCCGGGGTGATATCTTTATCATCGGGTGATCTTGGTTATGATCATCCTGATGATGTTGTTGAAGAGTTCTAAGTGCGACCCGATATTCACTGGGGTCATCATATTTTGAACGTCAGGATGATCTTAGTCAATATCATCCTGATGATGTTGTATCACTTCGTGATTTGTTGTTTTATCATCCTGATGATGCTGACGTCATTCTTATGTCAGGGTGATATCTATTTCTCTGCCTATCTGCATCATGATATTTCCGAAGGAGGGGGTGATGTTTTCATTTTTGAATATCACCCGGATGTATATTTGTTCCAGCGTCATGATGATGCTGATATCAAGGAGATATCCGCCTGCCGGCTTCGTGCATTATCTAGTGGGGGTGATCTTTTCAAGCATCATCATATTCGTCTATCGCCCCGATCTTATAGTGGAGCTACAGTGCAACCTGATATTTGTGCATCAGGATGATATTTCCAAATATCCGGTTGTCTTCCGAATATCATCCTGATGTGGATATGATGATGACGTCATCAAGGTCCGGGGGGGTCATATTTCTAACATAGATCATCTTGTGGAGATCCCCCGATATTTGCAAACATGATGATGACGTCATCTGGATATGAGGAGGTGCGCAGTAGGCAGATATGATGATGACGTTAGCAGGATATGATGATGATGTCATCAGGATGTTCATCGGCCAGACTTTTGGTATAAGCTCAGCAGGAGGATGTTCCTCCGATGGATCAGGTTGTGCGGATGAAGGCGATTATCATGCAGGTTATATTGCGATATGATGCTGACGTCAGGGTGATATTTCAGGCAACAGGATATCATGCTGCTGGAGGGTGATGATGATGAAGTCTTATACTAGTGTCGTCAGGAGCAAAAGCACCGACATCATATATGCTCATGACCTAGTATATAAAGTGTTAAAGAGGTTGCTGCGGGGTGCATGTGGGATAATTGATATCCTGCATTTTCAAATATCATGATGATGAATCTCGGCGGGAAATGGTTGCGATCGACTGTTAGATGTTTTTCCCAAGGCCACGGGTTGGTGCGCCATTAATGGCGAAGGTTGCAGAGGTATGGGCGGATCTGGTACCTGATTGAAGGTGTACATCAGCGGACAGTGGCGCAGGGCTCGAGATATCTTCCTGTCTCCTCCCCTACCTGCTGCATTCATGTTTGGGCGCCAATCTGGTAGTGTTTGAGCGCCATTTTCCTGATACTGTGTATCTGGCGGGATTTTTGGTCAACCTGGTAGTTAATGCTGAATACACCCTCCTGCTATATAATGCAGACGGTGTTATTCATTCAAGGTTGTTGAAAGTTGAGGATTTTTGGCTCTGTAATCCAAAACCAGCTGATCTGGTTGCTCTGTATAGTCTAACTTGTGAGTTTATGTATCTCCTGTTGTACGATTTGGCATGAATCCACTGATTTCATGGTTGATCTTATATGAGTAATGCTATCTTAGCATGTGTTGTGTTAATTCTGTCTCCAGTATTGCATGTATTCTTCTTCTGAATCTGGATATTTGGGTAATGTTTAGATTCTAGAGCATAGAATTCCTATGTTGAATGTCTGATCTTTTAACTTCTACTCAAGGGGTAGATTAAACTGTTTTCAGGTTGAACATTGGGAAGGGTATACTGCAGTAGGGATGCCATAAGTAGAGATAACTTAAACACTCTTCATTGGGAGATATCTGTAAGGCAGATATCATGTGTATCCCCCTGAAATCCAATTTTAGCTATTCATGCTGATCATTCACAGGTGTATGTCTACCGACTCCAAGCCCTGGATAGGCACCAATCATGCTGTGTTCTTGTGTTATACACCATGTCCAGCTTTGCATCCAAAATTCAAACTAAAACATTTCATACTTCCACCTGTTAGTTGTAGGAGTAGGATTAGGAACCCCCTGCATGCTCTCATACCCAACCAGACATCATGTCCAAGAATGTTGCCAGCCTTGTGATCTATCATGCAGATCTTGGTCCATACATGAGAGTATTCTGCCTGTTGTTGTCAAGTTAGATCTTTCTATCTTTGAGCTAGTCAAGGTTACATCTTGAGTTATAGGGATACCCCCCTTGGTGCGGCAGAACCAGAAGTGAAGGGGAGGCAGCTCACGCAACCTCCTGTATTTAGTTGGCTGAATCTACCTGTGCATTAGAAGTGGCAAACCCTAATGCTGATTCAGAAGAAAAGACCAACAGTCGCCATCTCCGTCTAACTCCCGCCCATATAATGTCATCGACCAATTGCAAAAGACTCCAGCTCACATTTCTATATTGGAGCTCTTGCATCTATCTCCTTCTCATAAGGAGATTCTTGAGAAAGCCTTAGTGGAAACTACTGTCCCCACTAACCTAGCCCAAGAAAAATTTCAAACCATGGTGGGTAATCTGACATCCTCCCCTTCCATCTCATTTACAGAGCAAGATGACCTTTCCATGTCTCAACCCCACAACACTCCTCTACACATTGTCGCATTCGTGCACAGGCACCGCATCAAGAGGGTTCTCATTGATGGGGGTGCCGGTTTAAATATTTGCACTTTGAAGCTAGTCCTTGCATTGGGGTTCTTTGAACAGGCAGTAGATCCAAGACAAAAAATTACTATCAAAGCCTATGACGAGGAGGAACGAACCACCAAGGGCACGGTTGTCCTACCCATTCAAGTGGGACCGGTAATTAAAGATGTGGTGTGCCAAGTCCTTTATCGGGAGCTTGCTTACAATATTCTACTAGGGAGACCATGGATCCACGCCATGAAAGCTGTCCCCTCCACCTACCATCAATGCATAAAGTTCCCACACGATGGCAAGCAGGTCACCATACACGGCGACCCCGACCCCTACCAGCATTGCAACTCATTCCAAGCAAAACTGGAATGTGTCATTCCCAACAATCGAGCCCATATCTCCCCTACTCCACCACAAGACCATACTGCCGAAGCTTCCTCTTCACGGCCCAAACCAATGAAAATCACCATAAAAGAAAATGGCGTGGGGGAATACCAGATTGAGCACAACCTCAACCTTGCAAAAATGCCCTTGTCTCCTCGCTCCTTTGGCCAGCCCAAGCATCAACCCAGGCATTTTCCAAAGCCCTCTGCTCCTCCTACAACTCCCGCAAACCCCTTTGTAAAATGGGGGACCTTATCCGATGAATCAGAGGAGCGAGATCTTTTGCAATGGCTTTATGCCGAAGAAGAAAGCACATCCCAAGAGCCACCTAGACTCCCTGCAGAGCTCTATGGGCGGGGTGAAACCATCTTGCATAGGATGGGATATGAAGGACAAGGCCCTATCGGCCTTAGAAAAGAGGGGATCATCGAATCTATACAACCTTCTTCCTCCTCTTCGGCTAGAAACACGACTGGCCTAGGGTACAAAGGTAAAGGTAAAGCCAAAGAAAATGCCTGCCTAGTGGAGACAATTCAAACACTCCAAGTGGACAGTGACGCAGATTCAGATGATTCCAATCAATATGAATGGGACGAGCTGACAGAGCACTCCTACGATGACAAGGAGATTGACACCATCCAAACCCTTAGCCCATATCATGAGAGACAAACGCAACGGGACAGACCACTGGAGTCTGATTTGCCCCTCCCTGAAGTTATGGCTTTCGAGGAAAGTTTCGATTCCATTGCGATAAACAACCTGGAAGAAAGTATCACCCAGAACACTACCCCCACCTGTGCTCCTAATATTTCCATCCACACTATCAATGAATCAAGTCTTTCATCCGACTCCCTTCCCCTCTTGCACCCTGAGCTTATTGACTGGGATCTGCAAGGAACCCCCCAATTAGATGTGTTCCAGAACGATGATGCCTACATTGACTATATGGGACTTCGAGATCATTTACCAGAAGGAGATCATAAAGCCGGTTTCGCTATCGAACTCAATACTGTAGCTTACTTCAGGGAGGGTGCCAAGCCTTCTAGTCACAAAAATGTAAAGATCAAAAAGAGATCTGACGGTGAAAACCGCCATGCGGCAGTGTCAGATCATAAAACAGTAAAAAGAAAGGACGTATCTGAAGGTGAAAACCCAACTGTGGCACCTGACGATGGATTGCTTGACACCCTCCCAAGTGATATGTATCAAGAAAGGTCACAGATCGTGGTAGAGCCAACAGAGCCAGTGAACATTGGAACCGAAGAGCAGCCTCAGATTATCCACTTTGCAAAATCTCTCACGCCGCCTGAGAAAACCAAGTTTGTACCATTCTTTAAGAAGAAGAGAGGCAGCTTTGCTTGGTCATATGCCGACATGCCAGGTTTGGACCCAAACCTAATTCTACATCACTTGCCATTGGATCCAGGGGTGAAGCCCGTAAAGCAAAAACTAAGAAAGATGCATCCCCATATAGCCTTACTGGTCAAGGAAGAACTCAAGAAATTGTTAGACGTGGGGTTCATCAGAGCCATAGATTACCCTGAATGGATATCTAATATTGTGCCGGTGTCTAAACCAGATGGCAGGGTCTGACTATGCAATGATTTTAGAGATTTAAACAAAGCATGCCGAAAGGATGACTTTCCCTTGCCTAACATTGATATCATAGTCGACCTCACGGCAGGACATACAATGCTGTCACTTATGGATGGATTCTCAGGGTACAACCAGATCAAAATAGCACCAGAGGATCAGCACAAAACCACTTTCACTTGTCCATGGGGTACCTTTTGCTGGAATGTCATGCCATTTGGGCTGAAAAATGCAGGTGCTACATATCAGCGGGCCATGACAACTATATTTCACGACATGATGCATGTGACCATGGAAGATTATGTTGACGACATCCTGGCAAAATCACTCACCAGGGACTCACACCTGGACACATTAGAGAAAGTCTTCCAACGGCTGGACCAATTCCAAGTAAAATTGAACCCTAAGAAATGTGTGTTTGGGGTAACATCGGGCAAGCTGCTAGGCTTCATCGTGTCAGCAAACGGCATAGAGGTAGACCCGGCCAAGGTCAAAGCAATCATAGACATGCCTCCGCCCAAAACTCTAACATAGTTGAGATCCTTACAGGGAAAGCTACAGGCCATCCGCAGGTTCATCTCACAGCTGGCAGACAAGTGCCATCCTTTCAGCCATCTCCTACATAAGAACGTTCCATTTAAATGGGATGAGCAGTGCGAAGAGGCATTCAACAAGCTCAAGGAGTACCTCATGAATCCTCCTATACTCATGCCTTTGATCCAAGGAAAACCTTTGATTCTCTACATATCTGCTACACCTACTGCTCTTGGGGCTCTCCTAGCACAGCAAGACTATGAGAACAAGGAAAGAGCTGTGTACTACATTAGTCGAACCTTAGTGGGCTACGAGTTGCAGTACTCACAGGTGGAACGTTCATGCCTTGCGGTGGTTTTTGCCTCACAAAAAATCCAACACTACATGTTGGCACATCCTGTCAAACTCATTGCCAAGATCGACCCACTAAAATATCTTCTCAGCAAAGCAGCTCTCACAGGTCGACTAGCCAAATGGGTTATGCTTCTTAGCGAATATGATATAGAGTATGTGGATAGAAAAGCCATCAAGGGGCAAATCATCGCAGACCAACTAGCTGAGGCACCATTACAAGACACTTCACCAATGCAGTTTGAGTTCCCCGATGAATCTTTATTCACTCTGTCAACATCTCCTTGGAAACTCTACTTCGACGGGTCTTACACCAACCATGGATCGGGGGCAGGTATCTTATTCATCACTGCCCAAGGCGACACAATTCCAAAGTCCTACAGGTTGTTATTTCCATGCACTAACAATATAGCGGAGTATGAGGCTTTGGTAATTGGTCTCAAGATGGCCACTGAGTGGAAAATCCAAGCACTATGTGTCTACGGTGATTCTCAGCTTGTCATAAACCAGGTCAACGACGAGTATCAGACCAAAGATGAGAAGCTCATCCCATACAAGCGAATGGTCGACGACCTCAAAGAACATTTTGGGACCATCTCGTTTGAGCAAATACCCAGGATAGAGAACAAAGCAGCAGATGCAATGGCGACCATAGCCTCTCTTCTTGAGATACCTGAACATGAGTCACGGTATGAGTTCTTAGTAGAAACAATTCGACAACCGGCTTATGATCTCCTTGAGACCCATTGCATTTGCCACCTAGTAGGATCTGATTCGCCTTGGTACAGTAAGACCTACACTTACCTCAAGGACAATATCCTTCCTTTGGACCTCTCTTCCAACCAAAAATGAACTTTCATCCGACAAGCCTCCCGTTACACCATTATCGCCAATACCCTTTACCGACGTGGTCTGGATGGTACTTTACTCCGTTGTCTAGAACAAGAAGAATCTATAACTGCCTTGCGAGACGTGCACGAAGGGATCTGCGGAACACACTCCAGCGGTCCTTCCTTAGCTAAGAAACTCATGCGTTTGGGTTATTACTGGCCCAATATGGAAATGGATTCATATCAGTTCGTCAAAAAGTGCAAACAGTGCCAGATACATGGGAACCTGATTCATGCACCTGCTCAGGAGTTGAGACCTCTAACGATACCCTGGCCCTTTTGCCAGTGGGGACTTGACCTCGTGGGAAAGATTCATCCGCCCTCTTCCAACGGCCATAAATTCATCATAACCGCTACTGAGTACTTTACAAAGTGGATTGAAGCCATTCCCTTATCAACCGTCACAGGAAAGCAAATTTCCTCTTTCATTCTGAATTACATTATCTGCCGATATGGCATCCCTTCATCCATCATAACGGATAACGGGAGACCCTTCAAAAATCAGGATGTCCAGGAACTTTGTGAACGTTTCAAGATCCAACACCACTTCTCCACTCCATATTACCCCCAAGGTAACGGCCAAGCTGAGGCATCGAACAAAACCATTCTGAGAATCCTAAAGAAGACTGTCAATGAAGCCGGTCACGACTGGCACGTCCAACTCAATCCCGCTCTGTGGGCCTATCAAACTAGCATACGCACTCCCACAGGTGCTACACCCTACGCCCTCGTCTATGGTTCCGAAGCCATCCTTCCCATTGAGGTCGAACTCCCATCCCTTCGGGTGTCGTTGAAAGGTCTCATATCAGACGAAGAGTACAGAGTCTCCAGACTACAAGAGCTAGAACTGCTAGAGGAAAGGCGCTAGAAAGCTTTTGACCATCTCAAAGCCTATCAACAGATGATGTCAAGAAGCTACAACCACAAGGTTAGACCAAGATGCTTCAAGGTTGGGGACCTCGTCCTAAGAGAGAACCCTCGCAATCAGCAGGACAGAGAAAAGAAAGGCAAGTTCGAGCCTAACTGGCTTGGACCCTATGTAATTGTAGCGGCTTACGGATCGGGGGCATATCAGTTGGCCACATCAAAAGGTGAGTTGTTTGATGATCCAATCAACAGCATGCACCTTCGCCGGTTCTATACCTAAGAGAACCCCAGTGCAAGGGAGTACAATAAAGTCAAAAAAATCAAAAAATCAAAAAATCAAAAAAAAAAAATCAAGAAAAAGTTACAAAGAGAAAATACAAAAAAAATCAAAAAAAAGTAGCAAGCATACAAAAAAATCGTCCTTTGGTGAAAACCTGGCAAACAGGCACCTTGGATAGGTATCATGGGGAAAACTTGGCAATTAGGCGTCATGTTACTTTCTAGCTTCTCGTGCAAATAAAAGCAAGTGATGAAAACCTGGTAAACAGGCGTTACTTGTGACAAACCACATTCTCCATCTTTGGGAATCCAATCACCTTGAGCCCATTCTCCCTCTATTTTCCTCATTCGACCCATATCCATCCCACAATAAACGCTTGACAGTTACCTATCATGGCTTGATACTCACCTTGTGGCCTTGTCAACCAAGGTTTTGTCCCATACCGTCTCCTCAATGTAAGCCTAGTGTAGTGTCTCTCGACAGTGTCTGCGGTTCGAATCCGTGAACTACGTTGCCTCTGCGCCGTCACGTAGGCAAGGCCATTATTCTAATGCGCCCCCGAGGCTTCCATCTCTCCCAAGGTCCCATTCATCTCCTCTCTTGTCTTCATTCTTGTCGTCTTTCTTCTGGTCCATCCATGGTCCATTAGGGTTTACCCTGAACTACGTTGCCTCTGCGTCGTCACATAGGCAAGGCCATTTAGCAATGAGCCCCCGAGGCACTAGGTCAGTCCCTTAGGGTCCATCTTCTCAATAAGGATAGTGCAACCTTCTCATCAGGTAAGCAAATGCAAGCAAACACCCGCACTTCAAGCAGACATCCCGACAATGAGCATCTTAACCTATCCAGTGCAAAGCAAATACCCAAGGTCTTCTAAATGATTTCATGCAAAATTAAGGCAAGAAATAAACACATATCAACGCAAATGTGCTTTTGTAGATTGGAACCTAGGGTTAAGTTACAGAGTCTTGATTTTTGCTATCATACCTTCCTATGCTACTCAAGGATGCCACAAAGCTAGAGATGCTATGATGGGGGCATGATTACTTTCTTTGTTTGCTATTTTGGGGATTAAACTTTAGTAATGTGAAGCCTTGTCTTAGGACATGATCGGCAAAAGATCATCGAGGACATCAAAGGTCTAACATGAACGGGGGGAATCCTTGCTTGTTGAAATGCAAGAAGTACTTAGGTCATCTAGATTCAATTTTGACTAGATGCTTGTATTAACTTGCTAAATCACAATCCATGTAAGCGATACTCAGGTCATCTCGGTTCAATTATACCTCGATGCTTGTATTCACTTACAACATTTCAGAAAAGTACCAAAAAAACAAAATGCCCAATGATGAAATAAAGCAATCTAAAAGCAAAACATCCGTCCTGTATCCATATACACATCCATACACCCATCCATACAATCCTCATTATTCAAACTATGCAGAGTAACGATATCAAGAAAAATTCCTAAGTCATTCTTTCGCAACCATTCCTCTATCCATCATGTCATTCTTATGTCGATAGAGTACATTTGGACATCACAAAAACAAGGCCTATAGGAGCATATCATATCATTTGTAGAAACTAGTCATGCACATGAGTAGGTTAGTAGAATGCACCATCCAATGCATTAGGTCACCAATACATTTGCATCACATCTTAATCTTAAAAGCCCAGAAAATCAAACAACATAGTTAAGTGCATCACATATATAGTTGCATCACCATATAGTACTCATGTTACAACTGCATACATTCAAAGCATTACATCATATAAACATCCAATAGCGTCTCACATATCTATACAGCATCGTAACATAGAAATCATGTTCCATACATATACATTTGCATTGGATCATATAGACATCACATATATAGTTACATCATAACATAGAAATCATGTTTTATATACATACATTTGCATCATCACATAGACATAATATTACATTTTGCATCCATTTGTCACATTAGATCATATAAACATCATATAGCAGCATATCAAAGTATTTCTCATATAGCATCATATAGACCATCTAACTATGCAATAGAATCACATCATACACTCGAAGTAAAGTCATCATCTCATAATGCATGCAATAGATACACAATGTAGTGTCATCATCCATACTATCATATACAAAGAGGTCCAAATGTACAATATCACCATCTCTCTCAAAATCAAAGTGTCATATACAATATGCGTCTAAATAGACGATGATACATGTCCCAAAAATGTACAAAATCGGGTCTGTGTCTACCCCTGCTGCTATGGGCCACCACTGCCAGCTCCTGACTGCTGAGGTCCCATCACGGATGCCCCTGACTGCGAAGGACCGGCTCTGTGAGCCACCCCAGACTGACTCCTGAAGCTCCCTGCCCTCTGGCTCGAGGATACGACACCATGGTACAAGCCTCGGTAGTACTGTGCCTGCTGCTGCGCTCTGGCTAGGTCTGTCTGTGCCTGTGCCAACTGCGTCTGCAACTGGCCTACCTGTGCCTGTGCCTGCTGCACCTGCCCAACCAAAAATGTACTCGCTGCGTCTGTGCCCATGGTAGCTACTACTGTGTCCCTCTCTACTCGGATAAGGCGTACCCGGGCATCTACCATGTCTCGCTCGCGAGTCAAACCAGCGATCACCGCTGCGTCTGTATCTCGCATCCTCTCCACTCTCCTCAGCTGTGCCTGCAGCTCTCGCACCTGTCCCCTCAGGCTGGCTATAGTCCTCTCATGTGCCTCACCCTGCACTGGCCCCTGTGCTGCCTCTGCCTATCCTAGCCCATGCTGCTGCGGCACCTGCTGCTGTGGTACCTGCTGGGGTGGTGGCATCTGTGCCTGCTGCTGTACCTCTCCCTGTCCTGGCACTGCCTGCCCAGCCTGATCTATCCTCCTCCGCTGCCTCGGCCTCTCTGCAGCTCGGCCACCCCGTCCTCATCCTCCTCTAGTGGCCCTCCGCCCTGGGCCAGCCTCTCCCTCCTCCTCTGAGTCTGCCTCGTCAATACGAGGCACCAACATGCCAGGTCCTGAATATCTCAGGAATGGATGTGCAGTAATCCAGTCCTCATACTCCTGTGTGACCCCCGCATCTGCAATCTCTCTCTGCATGTCCCATGCCACGTAAGGCAACTGCTGGAACTCTGCCAGGGCCTCCTCGTACGAAGCCATCGGCCCCCATCTGACCCTCTCTGCATGAGTCCGGGCAAACATAGCCTATCCCTGTGGCATGCCCTGTCTCCTGCCAAACTGTCGCAGCACTCGGCCCACCATCTGCCTCTCCAGTATATGCCGTGTCCGGCCTATCAACCACCTGGTCTGAAAGCAGAAGGGTAGCTCATCTCCCTTGTCATCCCAGGGCTCGCAATCCAGATATGGCCACCAGACGACCACATCTACCCCATCCAAGGTATGCCACCAGTACTCTAGCTTCCCCAGCCTGTGCTGGGAAATCACTCCTACATAGCCATAGCTATATGGCTCTCCCCTCTGCCTCGCAAAGACGCATATCGGCCTGGTCACCGCTATGTGCTCCCACAGCCAGAACTATAACAGCAACACCCCAGCCGATAGACTCATGCTGCGGTGGTACACCACCTGATGCATGTCATGGTAGAGGTGGGCTAGCAGGCAGGGTCCCCACGCATATCGAGTGCCCTCGGTCAGCATCCGCTCCATGATCCTGCCCCATCCAATGGGGAACCCGTGCGATCTCCTATCCGGGCATACAACGCCCCCAATCAGCCCAGCCACAATCCCAGGGAAGTAGTCGTAGCAGTCATAGATATCCTGCCAAGGGATGACCTGTCCCACCAGCTTGGGATCATCAAATACTCGCTGACACTCGGCGAGTCCCGCGTCCCCCTGTGCGTCGTACTCCACCAACTTGCCTACTACGGGCAAGTGTAGTATCCGGTAGACATCCTCCAGCGTCACAGTCATCTCTCCAGTAGGGAAGTGGAAGGTCCCGTCCTCGCTGTGGAATCTCTCCACGGCAGCTGTCAACAGTCCTCGGTTCGCCCGCACCTCGGGCATAAAGCAAACATAATCTAAACCCATGGCACCAAGCGCCACTCTGTCCGCCTCCGTTAGCATGTATCTCTGCAGTAGAGGCATAGGGAACGTCTCCCTCGACTGTAGCGTCTCTCGTATCTCCTCCTGCAAGCACGCAAAAGCAAGGCGTCAGTCTCAAGCTGCATATACCATACTCAACATATCTATTGAACTATATCAACTAAACTTAGCATTTCAAATTGATCAAAACAGCACACTACATCTCTTGACTAGATTCCTGCAATCTCGGAGATAGCTCATCGATTCCTGCGTCAAACAGGATGCTAATCGAATCAATTTGGCTAAGTAATTTGCCATCCCAAGCAAATGCGCCACTACAGGTGGTAAATGCGCCATTTCTGGTATATGCGCCGCAAAAATTAACATATGCGCCGCAAAATTGCATATGCGCCACTACAGGGCATAAATGCGCCGTTCTAACGCATGCGCCGCGAAAATCCACGTATGCGCCGTGAAATTACGGGTGCGCTGCAGAAAGTCACGTATGCGCAACTTTAACAAATGCACTGCTACATTTCACGCATGCACGGCAGAAATACAAAAGCGCCGCCCAATTACGAAAGCGCAACTAGAATGCACAAATGCGCAGCTTTCACGCATGCACCGCCGAAACCGGCATATGCGCTGCGAAATTACAAAAGCGCAGCTTCGCGAGGCATATGCGCCGTTCTGTGTTTCGGCGCATTCATTTCACCTATTTTCTACGTGCATTTATGACACCTAAACTCGACCCTAGGAGAAATTTTTTGAAGCACGTACCGGGGGTCCTGCCTCTGCTGGCCGCCCGAATCGTCGGACTCGCTCGAATTGGTGCTCCTCGCGTGGAATGTCTGCTGCTCTAGCCGCCATGCTGCTCTAAGTTTGCTCTGAGCTCTCTTTCTCCAATCCAGATCAACCAAGTGTGCAAATGACTATTCCTGTGGACCCAGCTCCTATTTATAGCCTCCAAACCCTAATTCTGGCTAGGTGATGACTGTGGACTACTTCCCGTGTCCGTTTTTCCTCCCGTTTTCTTCCCGCATCCCTGACCGCATCCCTTTTCCTCCAACCTATCCTAACCCCTTCCTCGTCGTGAGATTGTCCGTCTCCAAAACTTTCACCGTTTTTCCCGTCCAATCTCCCGAGGGGGCTTCCTATCATCATTTAACTTGTACCAGGGGCAAACTGGGGCATGTATCGTCATTCAGACTATCAATTTCTTTGAAGCAACGCTGTAAACTGCATTGCATCAAAGAGGGGCAAAATGTATACGCCTAAAAATGACACAAATCATCCTAAATAAATATTCTAAATATTTATTCCATTCTTCTATTAATTAAATAAATATTCCAAATTTATTTAATCAATTCACTATCTCACAATTAAATAAATTCTATTTATTTAATTAAAATTCTTCTAAAGTCCTTCACAATTAAATAATCATAAATTATTTAATTAATCTAAATTTCCTCTATCCTAAAGTTCTAAATTCAAAATTCCACATCACCTTTACACCTCACCTTTTTCGCCTCACTTTGTCCACCTCATCAGGTTGCACATGTAATTAAATATATTTAATATTTAATTATCTTATTTTCCCTCACCCACATGGCCTATTTCTTCTCCAATCAGAGGTCAGTTAACCAATCAATCAAATCTGTTAACTAACCTGTTAGTTGAGCCAAATCCTCAATCAATCCAGTCAGTTCCACAATCCACTCTTCTAACTGATCAATCAAGTCTGTTAACAGACCAGTCAATGGAGTTAACTCTCCAATCAGTTTTGTCACATCCCACCTTTCATGATGGAGCTGGGACACTTGTCACATTTCTACTGGTTGCACATTCCTCAACCATCCTCAGCCGTTGATCTTCATATCTTCTCTCAACCGTTGATTCCTATTCCTCCAAGCCTATAAATGAAGCTTCACCCCTTCATTCTAATCATCCAGGCTTTTGACATCGTTACTGTGCAGAAATATCACCAGCGCGCCTTTGGCACCCACTTGTCATCTACAAGCTTGAGATCACCATTGTTGCATTGGAGCTCACCTTCATTGCACATCACACCATAGCCGTTCACCATCGACTTCCTCAAACAGCTTTAAAAGATTGCACTCTCTGAGGGCTCATCTCATCTGCGAAAGGACGATTCGTGATAGGCGAACAACAGAAGTTTCGAAACGGAAGAGGTTTGCTATGTTTGTTCATTGCTTTGTTTACTTGAATCTTCTTTGTTTCACTATTCTGTTGATGTTTGGGTCATCTATTATTCATTTGATTGATCACTATTTTACCCTCACAAGAACAATTATGCATAGAGGAGGTCCCTTTAGTAACCAAATTTTGATAATCGAATCCCACAGATTTGTAATTAGTGCCATTAGATACTCCAATATCAGTGGTAGCATTACTACATGTGTTCGCATTAGTTGTTAAGATCGTTGACATAAAAGTAGATATTCCTGTAGTCGATATAGGTGTCGAAACTTGGGTATGAGATGATGATAGAGTGTTATTTATCACTTGTACACATTTGGTCACTAGCATGATATTGGTTTGTACAATATGTACTAGACCATGAATTGCATTTACACCATTTTGTCCCTATTTTATCAATTCTCTTATATTATGAATTGTAGGGACAACTTCCTTAGCTATTCTCTCATTTTCCATAAATGATTGAAATTCAGCTAGCTTTTTATCCAATTTTTCTATTTGCTCATTAGATACATATCCTATTGCCTCAATAGTATTATCATCAACATGGAAAGTTTTTTCTTCCATTTTGGTTGGAGGATGTATAATATCTTGCACAATTTGAGTTTCTCGCTTTGTAAAGAAGGTGTCCAAAGTACCAACTTCTTCAAGAGCACTAAATCCCATTGATCTTTTACTTCTTCTCAAAGGGATATTGTTTTTAGGACAGCATGTCATAAAGCTTATAAAATCATACAACACACTATGCACAAACTAAGAGAACAAATCCTAGGAGAAGGATATGATTGACGACCAAAAATGCTTGGAATTTTGTACTTTTTTTAAAATGCAAATGAATAAACCAAAGGGTATTGTAAGGATTTCAGTCAAGGGAAGAAATTTATATGTCTGATATCAGTCCAAAATAGCAAAAGCATCCTTCTCAACACACTCTTGTTGAGAATTTAAGTTAATGCCAAGTTGAAATATAGTGAAAATATGTCAAAATAGGCACTTTTTTCACCAAAACTCAATGCAAAAGGGCATAATAAAGGGTGTTGTGAGGAAAATGATGATGGAAAGTAAATAATATTAGTAATAACAGCCACTTAGTTCCAAAATATCCAACACAACACACTTTTAGCACCACTTAAGGTAAATCCCTAGTGAAAATATAGCAAAATAGGCTATTTTTCACGGTTTTTCAACTCCAAGACCTAGCAAAGGATGTGTTGTAATGAATTTAAGGAGGTAAAAAAAATAATATCAATAATATCAGTCACCTCAATCCATAAAATTTTTCACAACATGCTTGGAGTGCAAACTAGGTCAAACCCTAGGGCAAAAATAGCCAAAATGTGTAGTTTTTTGCAAACTTTTCACTACAAGAGCCCGTTAAAAGGGTGTTGTGAAGATTTTTTTGAGGGAAAAAAATTATTACCTTGATAAGAGAAAAAAAAATTCCAAAATAGCTTTCACAACACACCTATGGTGCAAGTTTGGAGAGTCGTTAAGGCCAAATTTAGTGAAAATCGTTGTTTTTGAAGCCCTAGGTTTGAGATCTTGGGATAAAATGCTATGCGAATGTTTTGAAGTATGATTTATGATGAAAATGACTTAATCTCAAATCTAAAAATTATTTTCAATCTTGAACATGTAAAATGTCAATGCAAATCTAATGAAAATGCATGAAAATTGCTAGTTTTTGTTGAAATTTTCTATGCAAAATTGCAAATATTTTAAATCTAAATGAAAATTTACATTAAAATGAAAGAATATAGCCAAATAAAAATTTGAATGAGCCTCTAAAATCAGTAGAAAATTTGAGAAAATATTTTGGCTACTAACCCTAGATTTTGGAATTCCTAGGTTATATCAAAATTGTCAAAATTTCCACAAAACCTTAGCAATTAAATGATAAAAATGTAATGCAAATTTATAAATCTTTGTATTTTTCTATAGTTTATATCAGATCTGATGTAAAAATCATGAATTAGGAAAATTTAGGAAGAATTGATGCAATTTAGTAAGCCAAACAATCCAATTTTTTTGAATTTTTCTAATTTTTCAATTTTTTTGAATTTTTCTCAATGCAATAAAATGAATGACTATATGAATGAATGAAATCAATCTAAATCTGAAGACACACACTCAACAAGTTGCAATTTAAGTCCAAAAACATAGGTTCACCAAAATGTTTAGGGGAAAATTAGATTTGTTAATGTTCTAGATTTTAGATGTTTAAATTTGCCTCTCCACTATACATTCAAGGATCTAGGGTCGAGTGACGAACACTATCTTACCCTAGGTTACTTGCAAATGTAGGGAAACTTGGATTAGAGAATTTAATTATCAATTTTCCTTCTCTTATGCCCAATTGACCATTAAAATCCTAATTATGTAAATACAACAACAAATTAACGAATGATAGAAAATGCTCTTGCAGACAGGAATAAAATACCAAATCATAGAGTACCTATTTTTGGGGTTCCGAAATGGAATAGTTAGGGACACTGGAGCAGGCACCCAAGTCCAAGGTACATGTTTCTTCATAGAATCTGGACTTCCTTTCAATACTGATCAGCCTTGTAACTTCTGTTTCCTAAAACTCAGATGTAGAGGACACTAGAGCAAGCACCCAAGTCTTGGAAGTGCTCCTATGTCCTGCTTTTCTTTAGATCCTGAATCCTTGATGCCTTCCAATCCTTCCTACAACTTCACTTTTCCCAAATGTGATACCTATAACCTGTAATCACAAGACTTCATTTGGGGGTTGTGATGTTTAGAGGCTTGCCTCAGTCAAGCCCTGGAGGACACTTAAGTCTCTAAACATTGTTGTCAGGTAAAAGAGTGCATGCCCTTGTGAGGTAGAGGAAAAAACCAAACGAATCAATGATGAAAACACAATGTTATGTCACCTTGTAGTGAATCTCTCATGGGAGGAAGATGCTCTTCGTTCCATAAGGAAATTGATGCTCAAATCTGCAAATATCAACACACAAAACACACAAGTCTACTCTTGCAACACAATGAAAGCCTTGAATCACCTTGAGAACATCATAGCTTGCCAGTAATCATCTAGTTTACAAATGAATGCCTAAGCATGCTTATATATGCAACTACAAAAACTCCTGCCAAGATTTTAAAAATCAAAACTTACCGTGTCGGCAAAAGGACCAAATAATGGTCATAAACTGACACCCAAAAATTAGGGCTGCCCCAAAATAGTGTAGGACTAGGGCATGGGCGCCCAAGTACTCCCCCCTATTTTAGGCAGGCTACAGCTCAAGGGGTCCACCTAGGTCCAATTTGCCATGGAACCTAGGTCTCATTCCATTGGGATGCCAAAATATGAACTAAGATGTCCTAAATGCATGCAAAAGACTCAGGAGCTAAACCTTATGAGGGAAAAGCCCCCAAGGGGACATTTTTTGATGTTACATTTAGCCTCCACTTTAATGTATGTAAAAATGGGAAGCCAATACACGCATTAAAGTAAGGTCATAAACACAGCAAACACACCAAGCATGGAGAAGACACACCAATCTCATAGAAGACAATAATAGACACACAAAACACAGAGAAGATAGTTACAGTCACACAGAACATAGAGAATACAATCAATGCATAAAAGTCACATTAATGCATGGAAGATAGAAATGATATCTTTTCTTTTCTTTTTCTCATATATATGAAATGCAAATGCAAGTACTGGAAAATAAACAAACCTCCCATAATACGTGATGCATTACCTTAGGTCGCAAGTCTCTGTATATATGGGGCAACACACACGCAAGATGTGCAAAACCTCCCAAAATGCAAGAAGCACTACTCAAGGGCACTGGTTTCTGCATATGGGGCAACAAACATGCCACACAAATCAAGCACATCAAAACACACACACTTGAAGACATGGAGAAAACACGGCAGACAAGCGATGGAGTGTACCTATTTCTGGGTCCAACACCATCTCAGGCACATATAGGCACACACAGATGATTGCGCTTCACCACAACAATCACTGAAAACACACTTAAGGGTTGAGTTAGTCACAGAACTATTCCCCGCCTCCACAGAGGACTTTTGAAAATCACAGAATGATGCAATCTGCTCTGAGAAATACACTGTCCCCACCTTCGTAGAGGGCTTAAGACAAAAAGGATATAGATGATATCTCACCTCTGCAGAGGGCTTACATGATTGATTGATTACAAACAAACTCAAGATGCATGATGCACTACTCTGGGGCGTAAGTCTTTGCATCTAAGGTCAGACACATTGCTAACATCTATAACAGACAACTTACCTTATATATGCCCCCACCTTAAGGTGGTTGATATCAGTTATCGATATCAAGCACGTTAAGGTAGGAAGAAAACACACAAGGGAACACTGACTTTTGCAAAGTCCATGCCCCCTGGAGGTGACCTATACTTTATGATCACCAAATGTTCCCACAAACATATCCCCTGCAAGAAACATGTTAGTGTCTACGAAATCATGATAAACAACAACATCAATGCATATAATTAACCACACAAAGAGCCAAGGTTATACAATGAATCTGGAGTTTGAGGATAACCATAGGGCTATATCATGAAGCTCTCCGAATTGAGTACCACCAAGGCTGGATTCAAAGGAAAACAAAGGTGCATAAGGTCTATAAATGTGATAGAAACATCATCAAATTCACTATGCAGAAAGCATGAGTGCTTCCATTAGCCAAGCATTAGATAAAATATACAACCCCATCATTGTATTAAGAACTAAGTCCATTTTTTGATTGCTCTCGAAAGGGACACTAGGTCCGCATCAGTATAAATTTTTGTCGTCATCCACCCACTAGGTGGAAACACTAGAGGAAGGGAGACAATAAATAAGAGAGGGGAAACAAGTGTCTTAGGGATAGTCACGTAGGAGGGTGCCCCTAGGTCACCAGCCACGATGCTATGTCTGTAAGAGACAACACTCAACAAAGAAATTAGAGAGAGGAAATTTAGAAGAATGATGGTACAAATAGAAGGTCACAATAAAGGTGGTCTCCTGGTATCCCGAACCTTATGGGAGAATCTGAGGTCATTCCAGGAGGCCTAAACAACACATAACACATCACAAGGGAAGCACATGACAAGAGAGATAAAGGGTTAGAGGTACTTACCTGTAGGGTCTTCATATTAGATCTTGGAACTTGCAAACCTCTTGGAGAGGTATTCGATCATATTTAATGCAAAATTTGAGTGGTTCTTATGAAAGTCTTGTTTGTTAACATATGATGTTTGTTCCTTAAATTCTTGTTTAAATGAGACTTTTTGGTGCTTATGAGGGGGAGAACCACTGTTATTTATGACTATTGATTGTCATCTTTCTCTTTAACAAATTTTAGTGAGTTTTTGTTGTTGAATCTTTTTAGAATAGTAACAGGAATCATCCTGTACCATCTTACTCATTTGTATCATTTGTTGTTCTTGCTTCTCTAATGCATTTTGATTGTCTCCCGATCCATACAAAGATAATGGGGGAGGAACCTCAGCATAAATTTTGTTTCTTCATGGACGAGGTGAATTATCCACTTGTTTCTTATCCACTTCAATCATTTTGATGATACTATCATAGTCCAAGTAATCATCCTTGTCTAGTTCCATTAAACCCTATTCCACCATATTGTTTTCAGTATGCTTAGGAAAAGGATTAGTGAAGATTTATAAATTCTGATTTGCGGGAGTTACCGACTTATTTCCATTGTCATTCACACCTGATGCCTGGATGAAATTTGAATCAATAAGGTCTCATATCTCATGTTTAAGATGCATACATCATTCAATGTCATGTCCTTGCATTCAATGATAATGACAAAAGGCATTAGCATCGAAGTAAGGTCCTTGTTTATTAGGATCAATAGGCTTGATCAAGGGAAGTTTTAGAATGTTATTACTCACAGCTTGGTTCATGATATAATGATAGGACTCAGATATCAGAGTAAACTTTTTTGATTGGTACGATGCTTTCATTGGATTATTTATAGCAGACACATTCGTATTCGGTCCATTGATCTTGATGAAACTCCTATTATTGTTTCTCTTAAAATTGTTTTATGACAATCCACTCATGGATTGACCAACTTGGGCCAATGAGTTTTGGTTTTCATATTGACTAGACCAAAGTTGGTAATCATGAAGGGCCGTGCATAAATGTTGGGAGTTGTATCTCATCAAGAGGATCTTATCACGAATATTAGGTTGTAGATTTGTAATAAATATCTTCTAAACATCTTCATCTTTCATCGGATATTGAATTTGTGCATAAAGTCCTTGATACCGACTAATGAATTCAGTCAACTTTTCTTTGGGACCTTGTTTGCATTGAACCAAGTCAATAAGAGTGACTTGGGGTCTGATGTTTTCTTGAAAATGTTGTAAAAATTGATCAATCAACTACAAGGAGTGTATTGAATTCAGAGGCAATGAGCAAAACCAATCAAAAGTAGTATCTTTGAGAGATTGCGGGAAAAGTTTTCCTAACAAATTCTCTTCAAAATAAAAATAACTACACATAGTTGTAAATTTTGCCACATGGATATTGGGATCTCCTTTTCCACCATATTTTTCAAAGCGGCGTGTCTCAAACCTCTCAGGCATAGGAGTTCTCAAGATTGCATAGGAAAGGGGATTACAGTCATGATATGTTGGTAGAATAGGTTGCGAAGAGTTTGTCAAATTTGTTCCCTTTTGTTGCAAAGCAGTCATGCCCTGTAAAAGTTGGTTTAGGATGGCATCATTCAGAGATGCGGTTTGTTGTGAGGAATTAGGACCAAAGTGAGGAGGTGAATGAGATTTAGATACAATAGGTGGAGCCTGAGAATATGTTAACGGTAGTTGGCCATAATGATAGGTGGAAGATGGTTGTGAGTATGTAATAGGTGGCTGTAAATGAATGGAATAGATAGGTGATTGAGAACAATTATGCATAGAGGAGGTCCCTTTAGGAACCAAATTTTGATAATCAAATCCCATAGCTTTGTAATTAGTGCCATTAGATACTCCAATATCAATGGTAGCATTACTACAAGCATTCGCATTAGTTGTTAAGAATGTTGACATAAAAGTAGATATTCCTGTAGTCGGTATAGGTGCCAAAACTTGAGTATGAGATGGTGATAGATTGTTATTTATCACTTTTTTCACATTCAGTCACCGAAATGATATTGGTTTATACAATATGTGCTAGACCATGAATTGCATTTACACCATCTTGTCCCTCTTTTATCAATTCTCTTACATAATGAATTGTAGGGACAACTTCCTCAGCTATTCTCTCATTTTACATAAATGATTAAAATTCAGCTAGCTCTTTATCCAATTTTTCTATTTGCTCATCAGATACATATCATGTTGCCTCAATAGTATTATTAGCATCATGGAAAGTTTTTTCTTCCATTGTGGTTGGAGGATGTATAATATCTCACACAATTTGAGTTCCTCCCTTTGTAAAGAAGGTGTCCAAAGTACCAACTTCTTCAAGAGCACTAGATCCCATTAATCTTTTACTTCTTCTCAAAGGGATATTATTTTTAGGAAAGTGTGTCATAAATCTTATAAAAGCATAAAACACACTACGTACAAACTAAGAGATCAAATCCTAGGAGAAGGATATGATTGACGACCAAAAATGCTTAGAATTTTGTACTTTTTTTAATGAAAATGAATAAACCAAGGGGTGTTGTAAGGATTTCAGTCGAGGGCAGAAATTTATATGTCTGATATCAGTCCAAAATAGCAATAGTATCCTTCTCAACACACTCTTGATGAGAATTTAAGTTAATGCCAAGTCAAAATTTATTGAAAATATGTCAAAATAGACACTTTTTTCACCAAAACTCAATACAAAAGGGCATAACAAAGGGTGTTGTGAGGAAAATGATGATGTAAAATAAATACTATCAGTAATAACAGCCACTTAGTGCCAAAATATCCAACACAACATACTTTTAGCACCACTTAAGGTAAAACCCTAGTGAAAATATAGCAAAATAGGCTATTTTTCACAGTTTTTCAACTCCAAGACCTAGCAAAGGAGGTGTTGTAATTAATTTCAGGAATTAAATCAAATAATATTAATAATATCAGTCACCTCAATCCATAAAATTTGTCACAACATGCTTGGAGTGCAAACTAGGTCAAACCCTAGAGCAAAAATTGCCAAAATGTGTAGTTTTTTGCAAAATTTTCACTACAAGAGCCCGTTAAAAGGGTCTTGTGAAAATTTTTATGAGGGGAATAAAATTATTACCCTAATAATAGAAAAATAATTTTAAAATACCCTTCACAACACACCTATGGTGCAAGTTTGGAGAGTAGTTAAGGCCAAATTTAGTGAAAATCGTTGTTTTTGAAGCCCTAGGTTTGAGATCTTGGGACATAATGCTATATGAATGTTTTGAAGTCTAATTTATGATGAAAATAAATTAATCTCAGATCTTCAAATTATTTTGAATCTTGAACATGCAAAATGCCAATGCAAATCTAATGAAAATACATGAAAATTGCTAGTTTTTGTTGAAATTTTCTATGCAAAATTGTAAATGTTTTAAATCTAAATACAAATTTACACTAAAATACAAGACTACAGCCAAATTCAAATTTGAATGAGCCTCTAAAATCAGTAGAAAAATATGAGAAAATATTTTTCCTACTAACCCTAGATTTTGGAATTCCTAGGTTATATTAAAATTGTCAAAATTTCTAACTTGGGCTTTGATTTAGATTCCTCTCTATCTTATTTTGATGAGGATTTAATTGGCCAATATACGCATTTGGCAGATATAGTATGCCTTGATTGTTTAAGGTATGTGTAATAATACTCACTTGTGTGCTTTCATGGTTGTGGCAGTTTATAGTTCTTTCTTGGTATTGTCATTATTTCCACATGCGTCGTTCATCTGCGTTGGGATTTTTTGATTCTATTGATTCCTTTCCTCTGCAAGTTATCTGTACTTGCTTTCTTACAGCACTGGCTCACAGGATGTTTCATTCATTTCTCCCATGGGTGGTGACGCCTGCTAATTATGATCTATTGATCCTTTGGATTATATATTACTTTTGCTTAACATGTTTAACCATACTTCTCCTATTGCTGGTTGCTCTGTTGGTTACAATGAAAATTCAGCTGAATCATCATTTATTTTTCCCTATTTCAAAATGGGAGTCTGCTTTCATCAGTTCTATGTCTTCATATGGTTTAAGTTTTGTCTTTGCTATAGATGGCCTGGAGGTGGAGGAAGCCATTCAGGAGGTTGTGGGCCGAGACATACTTGAAGGCCGTGTTCGAGTTCTTTACCCTTCTCAGATCTTTATGGTTTTTATTTCTAATGCTATGGACTTATTACAGGATATTGGTATAGTTCGTCAACTTATTGAGAACTTTGTTCATCGTTTTCTTTTTACTGATGAAAGTGTTGATGCAGCCTTTCATAATTATGATTTATTTAGTTCAGAAGCTCTCATTGGTGGTCTTTTCACCAAATGTCAAGTTCTTCACTCTCCTGCTCACAATTGCGTTTTTAATGCGGTTTGTTCTTCTCTGCTGCATGAGGACGAAGATTTTCTACACTTTTCTTTACATGCTCATGGTCGTGAAATTGGTGAAGGCTTCTCCAACAGAGTGGATGAAGTTTTTCAAGCTCTGCTATTTTTAATTCAATTCCATCCTCTTCTTCCTCCCCCTCCGGGTTCGCCTATTGAAGATTAGGATGTGGGGGATTCGAATTATGTTGTGTAGGATTTGAATGCTGAAGTGAATTTGGGTTAGTCAGTAGTTTTCTTGGGATTTTGCCTCCTCCGTCTGATGATTAAAATGTAATTTTTTGTTAAATTATTCATGCGAAATCTTGCTCCATTTTTTGTAAACTGTTTGGATCTTTTTTGTTTTTGTGAAATATAACTGGAGGTTTTCTTCCCTGGTTCTTTCCTGCCAGTATGCTCTCTGAACCAGGGTTTGTAATTTCTTTTAATTTTAATATAATTATAGTGGTCCACCACTTTTGTTTAAAAAAAAAAAAATTTGTCAAAATTTCCACAAAACCTTAGCAATTAAATGATAAAAGTGTAGTACAAATTTCTAAAATTTTGTATTTTTCTATAGTTTATATCAGATCTGATGCAAAAATCATGAATTAGGAAAATTTAGGAAGAATTGATGCAATTTAGTAAGCCAAACAATGCAATGTTTTTTTAATTTTTCCAATTTTTCATTTTTTTTGAATTTTTCTCAATGCAATAAAATGAACGACTATATGAATAAATGAAATCAATTCAAATCTGAAGATACGCACTCAAAAATTTGTAATTTAAGTCCAAAAACATAGGTTCACTAAAATGTTTAAGGGAAAATTGGATTTGTTAATGTTCTAGATTTTAGATGTTTAAATCCACCTCTCCACTATACATTCAAGGATCTAGGGTCGAGTGACAAGCACTATCATACCCTAGGTCACTTGAAAATGTAGGAAAACTTGGATTAGGGAATTTAATTATCAATTTTCCTTCTCTTATGCCCAATTGATCATTAAAACCCTAAGTATGAAAATACGGCAACAAATTGACGAATGACAGCAAAAGCTCTTACAGACAGGAATAGAATACCAAATCACAGAGTACCTATTTTTGGGGTTCCAAAGTGGAATAGTTAGGGACACTGGAGTAGGTGCCCAAGTGCAAGGTACTTGTTTCTTCATGGAATCTGGACCTCCTTCCGACACTGATCAACCCTGTAACTTCTATTTCCCAAAACTTGGATTGCGGAGGACACTAGAGTGAGCACCCAAGTCTTGGAAGTGCTCCTGTGTCCTGCTTTTCTTTAGACCCTGAATCCTTGATGCCTACCAATCCTTCCTACAACTTCACTTTTCCCAAATGGGACACCTGTAACCTATAATCACAAGACTTGGTTTGGGGGTTGTGATGTTTAGAGGCTTGCCTCAGTCAAGCCCTGGAGGACACTTAAGTCTCTGAACACCGTTGTTAGATAAAAGAGTGCTTTCCCTTGTGAGGCAGAGGCAAAAACCAAATGAATCAATGATGAAAACATAATGTTATGTCACCTTGTAGTGAAGCTCTCATGGGAGGAAGATGCTCTTCATTCCATGAGGAAATTGATGCTCAAATCTATAAATATCAACACACAAAACACACAAGTTTGCTCTTGCAACACAATGAAAGCCTTGAATCACCTTGAGAACACCATAGCTTGCTAGTAATCATCTAGTTTACAAATGAATGCCTAAGAATGCTTATATATGCAACTACAAGCACTCCCGCCAATATTTTAAAAATAAAACTTACAGTGTCAGCAAAAGGACCACATAACGGTCATAAACTGATACCCAGAAATTAGGGATGCCCCAAAATAAGGCAGGACTAGGGCATAGGTGCCCAAGTCCTCCCCTATTTTGGGTAGTTTACAGCTCAAGGGATCCTCCTGGGTCCAATTTGCCATGGTACCTAGGTCTCATTCCATCAGGATGCCAAAATATGAAATAAGATGTCCTAAATGCATGCAAAAGACCCGAGAGCTAAACCTTATGAGGGAAATGCCCCCAAGGGGACATTTTCCAAAATTACAAATATCTCTTCCTCTCATGGTGATAAGATTTCTAAGCCTTGTTGCCATCAATGATAACATATAGGTCCATACCAGAGCAGTGTCTCTTGCCAACAATCTCTTCTTAGAAACTCTTTAAATTATCTAAGATATCCTCCTCTTAAGGTCCTTCACGGGCTTCTGGTTCAACCTTCTTAGCCTTTGGAGTTAGTTGAATCAACATATTTATTTCCATCCTTCTATAGCTATAATACTGTGGAAGAAGACTTGATTTCTCGAAAGATAACACTTCTTCTATACAAAACTCTCTCAGCCATAGGATCCTAAATGTTTTACCCTTTCACACTAACACCATAGCTGATGAAGATACATTTTACAACCTTTTTATCTATCTTTGACTACTTCTCCCTAGGCACATGTGCATATGCCTTGCAAATAAAGACTAAAAGATGTCTCAATGAGGGCTTTTTGCCCGACCCTCCATGGCTATATTATCAATAAGAGATAATGTAGGAGATTTATTAACTAGGTAACAAGATATGACAAATACTTCTACCCAAAAATTTTGTTCTAGGCTTGCCCCACTAAGCATACCCCTAGTCCTCTCCATCAACGTCTTGTTCATCCTCTATACAACTCCATTCTACTGAGGGGTATATGGAGTTGTCTTGTTCCTTTATATTCGATGATATTTATAGAACCTATAAAAATATTACAAACAAAACTCATCACCTTTGTTAGTCCTCAAACACTTAATCTTTTTACTAATCTAATTTTCCATAAGAGCCTTAAACTCTTTAAACTAACTAAAAACTTCATATTTACTTCTAAGGAAATATACCCATGTCCTTTTATTATAGTCATCAATAAAAGATACATAATAAATATATTTAGAAATTGAAGAAACATTAATAGGACCAAAAACATCATGATGTATCAAGTCCAATATCCCTAAAGATTTATGAGAACTAGAGTAAAATTAAATATGATTTTGTTTTCTATAAACACAATGTTCACAAAAATCAAACTCAAGATTATAATCATTGAACACCTCAACAAGATTTTTACTTTTCATGGTTTGAAGACCCTTCTCACCTATGTGACCCATCCACTTGTGCCATAACATTGTTTTCTCCATGGGAAGTTTTATCTCCAAAGAATGAGCACCCTTAGTTACCCAAAAGCATGACCATTAAAATAGATGCAACACACCTCTTTGCTACCATTTCTAATAGTGATGATGAAAATTATATATATCTCTTCACTACAAGAATAGAAGAACTATTGCATTAAGTCATGCATGCATCCAGCTAAAATAGAGTACTATTCTAGACACCCTTAGTAAGAACCATAGCTCCTATAATCATCTTACACCCTCCACTCAAGAAAAAACCTGTACACTTGCATTGTTAAGTTACTTACAAAATGTAGGTTCTATGCTAAACTAGGGATATGCAGTACACCATCGATACCCTTCACTCATCCATCAGGGAATCAGATTAAGACTCTTCCATGGCCAACAATCTTTAGATGAGAATCATCTACAAGGTACACCTTCCCACCATCATATTCTTCATATTTTGTAAACCAAACCCAATGTGAGGTCATGTGGAAAGAGGCACCAAAGTTTATCAACCACACACCTTTTGATGCATAAGTAGCCAAGGTAGTGATGAAAGCATCACCATCATACTAGGAGGATCTCTCAAACTCATCATCAAAGTCAATCTTTTTATTCTTCTCCTTCTTGTCCTCCTTACAATCTCTTCTAAGGTGTTCAACTTTTCCGTATTTCCAAAATTTTTCCTTAAACTTACTAGGAGATTTAGATCTCCCATGGGATTTGGATCTAGACTTATCTTGCCTCTTTTCCTTCTTCTTGCCTTTTATTTGGATCTTCCATGAATCACTAGGGCCTCCTTGGATGACTTAGAAGGCTTCCTTCTCATTTCTTTAGAAAGCAAAAATGCAACCACTTCATCCATCTTGAACTTGGTGGTAGTGCTCCTAATAGCCATAACTAGGTAGTCCCATGAATTTGGAAAAGAACAAAGAAAAGTCATACAATGATCCTCCTCCTCCATCTTTATTCCCATGGAGTGCAACTGGGTAACTAACATATTAAAGGCATTTAGATGTTTAGCCATAGACCCACCATCCTCCATTCTAAGGGCATTAATAAAATATTGTTATTTCTCCAAGATTCTTCCAAAGATTCACTACGGTAGTCTCTTTATGCACATTTAGCAACACTGAATCAATCAAACTGAGTCTAATGGGACATTTTGCTTTTGTATCCATCTTGTACTAGTATTCTTATGATGTGTCTATAGGTTTGGATTTAGATACTACATCCCATAGATCTTAATCTATGAGAACATCCTCCATCTTGAGCTTTCACAACTCAAAGTTTGTTTATGAGAACTTCCCCATCTCTATCCTTGATGTGCTTTCTATCTCTTCCTACAATAGGATCAAAACCCACTTTGTGCAAGCTCCCACTCAAACAAAGATTAGTACAAAAAACCCTATACCCAACACCTAGAATATGAAGTGATCAGGCTTTATTACCAAATGAAAGGAAGCAAGGTATGTTGAAACACTTCCTACACTAAACTTCTGAGAGTGTTGTGCAAATTTCAATATTTCCTCAATTACAGAAAGTAGAAACAATTATAAGCATAAAATAAACAATATACCATAACACAAGTGTACATGGGGAAAACCCTTTCAGGAGAAAATCTCACACTCCAAAGTAGCTCAATATATTATTTAGTAAATAACACAGTTACAATACACTTTCAGAGCAAGCCTTCATAGGAGTATCACCAACCAGACGCCTAGAGGAATTTTGATAGCATAACAATACCTATTAAACTGACTATCTAATCTCCATCTCAAGCACCTAATAAATAGGAGATATGATACATGAAACCATCAAATGGTTATTAGAAAACCATGAGATAAAACCACCCAAAGTAGTGGTGCCCAAATCCTTAGTTAGACTTGTAAGATATGTAGAATTAAACTCTTCTCCTTCCTCTTCTTCCCATGTGAATCCACATTCTTTTTATCAAATTGTCAATGCTAAAGTTCCCTCCTCTAGTTTGTCTTCAAACACTAGAAACCTTGCTCCATTAAGTCCTAATGAAAAACCCAATACTTTCTACATTTCCTTGTATGTAGTTGGCTATAGACTGAGCAATTGTATCATAGACTCAGGTGCATTTGATAATGGGTAAAAGTTTAGAACTGTGTTACACTTTTATTAAGTAAATGGCCAACACAAATATAGTTTTATGACTTGGAGCGCCTAAAAGTGATGTTTGTGTTTTAAATTTTAAAATGATATAAACTAATGAAATATAAAAATCTTAATGTAGTTTATGTTTATATTTTTTAAATTTTTAAAAAATTATTTGAATATATATTTTCTCTATTACCGAGAGTAGCCCTGAGGGGCCCTAGTCCCATCCCGACTGGGAGTGGAACCTGAAATGACGATGGGAGCAGTGACGGGAGCACCCTCGACACGACCTTGCCACTCCTGATAGTCTAAATTTTAGTTTTAGTTTTTTATTATATTATAATGTTATAATATATATTATATATATTATATTATTATATTATATAGTATTATAATACATATTATATATATTATTATATAACTATAATATATTATTATTATTATATTATATTATATTTTTTTATCTGTAATAGTATTTTTATATTTATAGATTCAAAAGGGAGCTACATATCATCAGCCTTTCATGGCTGGCCAGAGATTCATTGTCTATCTACAATAACGAAGAAGCTTAGAAGAAAGACCACACAGGGTCACCAGCCTTATTTATAGAGGATAAGCACTAACACCTAGACTTGCAATGCAAGGCTCCAACTATACAAAATGGAGCATGAGAAGTAGAAAAACACTAGAAATTGGTAGAAGCAAGGAGTTTTCTGAAATCATCCAACCAGTCCAGCCTAACCACCGTCTCCAGGCCTAAAGCCTTCTTGATGAAACTGACTGCTAGTATCACTTGGTCTTTGAGCAGAATCAAATCAAAGACTCGGACATCCAAGATAAACGGATAGAGCTTAATAACAACACCTGGGTCTTCAAACTGGTTCCAATCCTTCAGCTACAGAATTCCAGACCCCAAACTGGCCATCTGCAATGAAATCTTGAGATCCCCCAGAAGCTCTGCAATGAAGACACCCTGCATAATAGACTTCACCAGTTGTTTGTCCAAGCCTAGTTCAAGCAGCATCACCAGAGTCCTGGAGGTAATGTCTGTATCCACCCTATAATGTTCTCCATTTTCCAGAAACATCCTACCCAATATCATTTTCACCGCTCCTAGCATCAAGGCGTCAGGCCGTCATAGCATTCTCTGAAGTCGAAGGTCCGTAATGGCTCCAAGGAAAGCCATTTGTCACTTCCAGCTGGTAAGATGCACTGGCGTATCCATGCCGCCACACCTTATAGCATCCACTGAAAAGAATACTGCAAAGTATGTAGGCATTTGGCTTAAACTGGGAAAAATAAATAAATTACCTCCACCGTCTACTTATGAAGGAGCCTATCGAAACTTCTTGAAATCCAGCAGGGCTTCCAACTCATACCTAAACTGTCATTCGCTTTAATCAATGAAACAAATGAAGCATCCCTTCCGCTCGTGCCTCCCCGCTGCAGCTACGAATCATCATTAATGCCTTTGCTGTCTCGGCCTTGCCACCCATCATGGGGTGGCAAGGCTCCCTCCCAACCACCCACATTATATTATATTATATTACATTAGATCATATTATATATTAATATTATAATGTTATATTATTATAATATATATTATTTTATTTTATATTATAATATTATATTCTATATTATAATATATATTATACTATATTATTATAATATATATTAAATTATATGTATAGTACAACTGTACCCAGAGCAAAAAAAATTATCGTACTGGCGTACCAGAACCCTGCTCCTGTATTCGTTTCTGTACCAAAACCAACAACTTATTATTTTTTCCAAATTTAAGAGCATAAATTTAATTGATGAAAAAAATTGAAAAAAATGAGGTTGATGAGATGTCACAATATTAAAAGCAAATTACTATTTTTTTAAAAAAATTCCCAATTAGGTAACTTGAAAATCTAGTGCATGGAGGAAAAAAAGTAATTTTTGATGAATATTTTTTTAATAATTTTTTAAAGTCAAATTTACTCAAAGTGGCTTACTTTCATGGGATGTCAAATTTTGTCTATTTTTTTATCATTAAAAAAAATACCCTCTTGGAGAGGATTCTCTCCTCTAGTATGTTGTATATTTTGCAAAATCTGTAAGTATATTTTTCCATTTTTTTAAATTTCTAATCAGTTGCATGTTTGATTATTATAACCTACTTTCAATAAATTTAAAAATAGTCCTAGTAGAACTAATCAAAATATAAAAAAATATATGTCTAAGTTCTAGACTCTGAGATCTACCAAAGGGTATTTTTAGATTTTCATAAAAATACCCTTTGGTTGGAAAAATTTGGAGTTGAACTTGAAGTTTTGTTCAATTTGTTGAAAATGGGGGAGTTTGCTACTACATGGGATGCCATATAGATAGCTTTAGGTGAGACTATGTCACTTGAAAAAGTTTTGGGTGAAACTCTCTCACCCAAAATTTTCTATGTGATAAAAGACCCTTTTCAAATTCAAAATCATATTTTATAAATTTAAAATTTTTGGGTGAAACTCTTTATGCCACATAATGTCACATAGGTGCTATGTGGTTTCAGGTGAAGCTATTTCTCCAAAAACTATTTAGGGAGAAACTATTTCTATAGAAACTATTTAGTTGGTTGAAAGTGTGACACAAGTTTGAATGTTTACCCTAATGTAATGCTAGAAAAAATTACTCATGCCCTTGGTCTTTCTCTTACAAAAACTCTAGGGAAATGTTATTCTATGGAATCAAAGCAAGTACCTCTTGTTGGGAAAATTAAAGATGCCCAAGTAGCACTTGTTGCCTATCCCAAAAAGAGGATAAAATTAACCATTATTATAGCTAATATTCCATCGAGATATGGCATGTTGCTTAGCCATAGTTTTTGTAAAGACTTAGGAGGAGAAATCTAGATGGATTGGTCACATGCACATATTCCCCTTAGTGGAAAGAAGGTTCATCTTGACCCTAAAACTAAAGATAAATTCATTATACTCAAGTCAAATGACCCAAGGTCCAAGATATTATATGAAGAAACAAGGCCTAGAACATTTATGATTTCTTCAACTTCAAGTGAAGAAACTCCAAAGCTAATTTTCCTGACATATCTTCAAATCTTTGGATTTTGGAATTTGATGGAATTTGTTCTTCTTTAGTTTTTGGGGTAGGTGTTGTTCTTATTTCTCCTAACGGCCATAAGTTTCCATTCTCATACAAGCTAGAATTTGAGAACATGAATAACACAACTGAATATGAAGCTATATTGTTAGGCCTTGCTGTTGTAAGAGAAAAAGGAATTAAGAAATTGAGAGCCTTGGGAGATGTTGAGCTTGTCATTAAACAAGTAAGGAAAGTATTTACAATTAATAATGATAGGCTTATACATTATAGGAGTAGAGTATGGGACAACACCGAATTCTTTGATGCATTTTCATAGAAGCAATTCCCAAGGAAGAGATTTCAAGAGCTAATTCATTAGCTATCTCAACATCTTTATTACTTCCCCAAAGAAGGTTTGTACAAGGTAGAACTCATCCATAATCCTAGTGTTGTTGACAATACAAATCATTGATAGGTGTTTGAAAAAGACTAGTAGATTATAGCTTTCCTTGACAAGGTTAAAATGTTCACAAGATTGTACTTTAAAGGAATCTCCTTGGATTGGAATGAATTTGTCCCTAATTCAACAAAGTAGGCAGTAGATGAAGTGATATAGCTAAAAAGGTAATAAGTTGCCTAAAGGATTGGTTTCTTTGGAGGATTTATTTGATAAACATATGAAGATACAAGAAAGAAGGAGATGCAATAAACATAAAAGAAACCAAAAACAATGATTTATACCTTCAAATCCCCTCCATTCAAGTCTCCTTGATAAGGTGGAGGAAATGCATGCACCCAATGCAAAATCCTAGCTTTACCCAATAAAAAGTAATGTCGATTGCTCAATATAATACCAACATAATGAGAATAAGGATTTCGACTCAATTGGACATGGAATTGGATATTATTTTGGCTATGAATATGAGGAATTTTAGAGCATAATGATGGTATAATAAGCTTAAGTTGTGTTAAAATGGCTTAGGAGAGGTTCTTATTTATAGATTTTTGAGGATTTTTAGATGAATGGTGGAGGTTTGAAAATGAGATCCAAGGGTGGAGATTTCATAATGAAATCAAGGGCTATGATTTCATCAACAAAGATGAAGGGCTCTCATTAATTTGGAATTTTAAATTCAACCTTCGGAATGCTTTGCATTAATGAAGATAAAGACATGAGAATGAATTAAACATTCATTTTAATGGGTGAATGAGATGAGAAGTGACAAATGCATGGATTTGGAAAGATGAGGTGGAGACATGTGACTCCCCTTAATTAAATAATGTTAATTATTTAATCAAGTGTGGGGAGATGGGATAATGAGGGTTTAAGTTAATTAATTAAGTGATTAAATTAATTAATAGGCTGGTGGAAATTAAGAGATGGGTTAATTAGTGACTCAAATTAATTAAGTAGAGATTTACTTTATTAATTTGATCATAGGGTCTATGTAGGATTAGGGTAGCTAATTAAATAAATGGTATTTATTTAATTAGCCATGGTTTAGTCATAAGCTAGGTGGATTAATTAAATAAATGGAATTTATTTAATTAATTTAGGTTAGTGGCAAAGGGTAAGATAATCAATTAAATAAATTGTAAAATTTATTTAATCAATTATGGACAATTGTTAGGGGGAGTAATTAATTAAATTTAACTTATTTAATTTTTAATGGATAAGTGACTATGGGGGATTAATAAATTCATTAAATAAATTCATTTTACTTAATTAATTAAGGGAAAGGGGATGCAGGAAAATGGTTGTGTAAGGTTCTTGTCATTTTCAGGCGTCTACATTTTGCCCCTCTTTGATGTGACATTGTGATTGTATGGTAGTGACGTCATACCATAGAAAAATTTTCCCCAATCAGCTAAAGGGGAAGGAGGAATGAGTGAGATATGCCCCCTCACGAGATTAGGTGGAAAAAGTAATTTTTTCGGATGAACTCTTGAAAAGAAGAAAATAGAGTTAAAATGGGATGCATGACAAAATTATGAGATCAAAAGAAGAAAAAATGGGCAAAAATGGATATGGTATGAGGCTACGAGTTAAAGATTAGGCTTGGGTTAGAAGAATTAGGGCTACTAGGGGAGATCAAGGTTGGTTGGGGGGAAGGGGTTTGTTGGATTTGTTTTTAGTAGGTTTGGGAATGGCTTTGTTAGGATGGGGGGAATGGTTGGATCGCCATCTTCATTAGTGTAAAACCAAGGATTCATTTGGATATGGATCTAGTCGTGGGTGGGTGGTAAGATGAGGGTGGGAGTTATGTTGGTATGTTTTAGAGCAATCCTAAGTTTTTATATAGCAAAAAGGATAATGTTCACCAAAGTATATGAGACTAAGGTAATGATTTATATCCAATATTTACATGGACTTGACACTCAAACAAGAGGATGTGATTATGCATGCCCATCATAGTATAACCTTGTCTAATCGTGTGGAGGAAGAGACTTAGAGCATGGTAGTCCTAGTGCACAAAAGGCATAAGGCTTAGATGCAAAGGACGTATGTTATGCAAGAAGTTATTCCAACACACAAGATATGAATACTTTATGGAGTAGTAAGAGCATCCAACAAACATGACATACAACAACAAAATGACTCTTGCCCCATTCTATACCATCCAATGACACACTAAGATATGGAAGATCAAGGTGGTTGTTAGGTAAGTGTAGAGGGGGTATGAAAAAGATAAATTAAAAATAAAAGATTAACTGACAGACACATCAACAACCATTAAATCTCTCGCCAAGAGTGTGGATTAGATGTGATTGGGCCATGCCTATTGTGGGAATGATATATTCTAAGGCATAGGTTGTGATTGTGGATGTTGCAAGATAGGCACAAGATATGATGGTTATGTGGTCTTTGGAAATTTGGTCTTATGTGTGATTGGTGTTATGATATGTTGTTTTTGTGTGTGTTGTTTGTTTTGTGTGGTTGCCTTTTGTCCTTGATTTAGGTATAACAAGTTTATTTCTTGTTTTCAAAGATTTTTTTTTGGTATTTTTTAATTTTATTTTTTTGGTATTTTGTGGTATTTTGATTTTTTTGGGTATTTTGTGGTTTTTTATTTTTTATTTTTGGTATTTTTTGGTTTTTATTTTTTTTGGTATTTTGTGGTTTTTTATTTTTTTGGTATTTTTTGGTATTTTTATTTTTTTTGTATTTTGTGGTTTTTTATTTTTTTTGGTATTTTGTGGTTTTTTTAATTTTTTTGGTATTTTGTGTTTTTTTAGGATATGTATAGGAGACACATGAGACCAACTATGTAGTGAGTCATAATATGCATTCAAATATCCAACTCTTATTTCAACTCTAAGATTTTTTGCCCCCAGTGTGGAGTGATAATGGAAGGAATGTGGAGACACTTAATGCTTACAAGTTTCAAGCCACAATAGGATGTGATTTGATGACATATGAAGTGGATGAACAATAATTTGATAGATGGTAGGTAAAGCCTAATGCAGGAGCATCCCTGGTTCAAGAGCAATCTTGCATCAACCAAAAATATTTGCATTTCAGTTTGCTTGCAGCTTAGTTTGTTTCCTTTCATTTTCCAGTTCAAGCAGTAGCAGTTTCTGTATTTTGGTCTACATTCTACCGTAGTTGCATTTCACATCTTGTGGAGCTAGACTTAGCACCTAGATTCATTCATCTACATCATATCCAAAATTTAGAGCATTTGGATTAGTTACCAGAAAGTTATCGCTATCAGAAGATCGACTGTTTCTCAGAATAGAGCATCCTGATAGTCTCAGACACATCAGTTGAAGGAGAAGAATCGTAGAACATTCCTTGACTTGTGGAGCCTAATGACATATCATTTAATGGTCTTTGGTTCATGGCCAACCTTCCCTGAGATCCGCACATCATTCCATACATTTGCAGAGGTGTTCTACATGATTAGGTATGACCTATCTGTGTACACACGTTACAGCTCTTCATTGGAGTTTGTGACCTTCCTTGGATAACATGGAGGAATCTTTTGTACTAGAGATGATATATAAGGATGTAATAGATCTCTAGGAAAGTAGTGATTCACATAGTGATAGTTGACAGTTTAGATTTTATGCGAAGGAGCTTTAAAGCTATATCTTGTGCTTATTCTGATATTCTAAAATTAGGACTTTGAGCCCTAATTATAAGCTTGCATGATGCTAGCTAGATTGTATTTGAATTCTATGATATATATTTAATGACTAAATTTGTGTTTGTTTCATATCTTTGAGTTGTTTCCATTGTTTTTACTCTTGCTGCACAACTTGGACAGTTCATTTTGTGAACCCTCCTACCGTGACTGCACCAAGTGGTATTAGAGAGAAAGTTTGAATCTTTGGGAGTGAATTGAGTGAAGTTGGAATTACATAAAGATCTTGTTGTGGATAGATCACCAAATTGAGATAGGTTACTTGTGTTGCAACCGATCACTGATTGTTAGGCAGTTGTCACCTTGTAGCCCGATCACTGAACTTGAGGTAGTTTGCACTTGATCCTAGGAGGAATGCCACCAAGGAGAGTTGTTACTATTGGAACAATGGATGGAAGAATTGATGAGATGATGGAAATGATGAAGATAATGCGAATTCATTTGGATGCTGTTGAAGAAGATAGGTGAAGAGGATTGACACCGAGACTTAATGTTGAAAGTGATGATGAAGAGGAATTTCAATCAGTTGAACAAATTGGCAAAACCTTAGGAGGTGATGAAGAAGAAGAATCAGATCAAGTAAAGATGTTGCAAGCCATTTTGAAGATTGGAAAGAGACCTAGAGTTGATGTGCCGAACTATAATGGTAATTTGAACCCTGAAGAATTGATTGACTGGATAAATGACATGGAAGAATACTTTAAGTATGAAGAAGTTGCAGATCTGGAGAAGATGAAGTTTGCGAAGACAAAATTGAAAGGACATGCTACTATATGGTGGAAAAAGTTTAGCTGGATAGAAATAGAAGAGGAAAAGAAAAGATTACAAAATGGGGTAGGATGGTGATAAAATTGAAGAACCAATTTATACCTACTAACTATGAGTTGGAACTATTGAAAAGATTGTAGAACCTAAGACAAAAGGAGAAATCAATGAAGGAGTATATTGAATAATTTCATAAGATGATTATAAGGATAGGACATAGTGAAGCAAGCAAGGAGAAAGTGGCTAGATACATCAATGGACTAAGATTGAACATTCAAGAAGAACTAAGTTTAGTGAGGATGACATCTTTGGAGGAATCATATCAGTTTGCCCTGAAAGTTCAAGAGAATCTAGATAAAAGGCATGACTAGAGACAAAGAGGTAGAGGAGGTAAATTTTAGAGAGGTAGAACATTTTCTAGAGGAGACAGAACACATTGGGAGCAGAACAAGTTTGACAACACATTCAAGAAGGAGGACATAGATACAAATACATACCAGAGCAATGATAGAAATTTTCATCACAAAAGTAATCATAATTCATAGCAGAATGATGGATACAGAAGAGAGGGAAGAGGATTTGATAAGAGAACATTTAAAGGCACTTGTTTCAAGTGTGGAGGTGAAGGACATAGATAATTTGAATGTAATCAGGGTAGTACAAGCAAGAAGACAGAGAACAGTGGAAGAGCAACCTATGTGGAAGAAGAACCTATTGGATCACCAAGTTCAGTTGGTAAAATGGAGAAAGGAGAATCATTGGTGATGAGGAGAGCATTATTCCAAGTAGAAACAAATGAGGAACCAGTACAGAGGAAAAGTTTGCTCAGAACTAGATGCAAATAAGGCGGTAAGTGTTGTAAAGTTGTAATTGATAGTGGTAGTTTAGATAATCTAGATTCAGAAGAGATGGTGACTAAGCTAAAGTTGGAAAGATTGAGACACCCTAAGCCCTATCAGATAGCATGGATTCAGGATGATCATAAGGTACTGGAGAGTGAACAATGTTTGGTGAAATTTCATATTGGATCTTATCATGATGAAGCCTTGTGTGATATTATGCCTATGGATGTATGTCATATTTTGTTGGGTAGACCTTGGCAGTATGATAGAAAAGATATACATGATGGGAGAAAGATTACATACACTATAACAACAAATAGAAAGAGAATTATTTTGATTCCTTTAGAAGATGATCCTAAGAGTGAAGTATGTGGAAATGCTAGAATCTATTTGGTGGATGGAAGAAAATTTTTGGATGGTTTGAGACATGAGAATATGTGTTATACCTTGATTCCTAAGAACCTTGAAACATTGAAGTAGACTAAAGAATCACAACCGGAGGAGATAACAAAGTTGCTAATAGAGTATGAAGACATCATATCAGATAATGTACCTAAAGGATTTCCACCTATAAGGAGTATCAATCATCACATGGACCTTATACTGGGAGCTAGTTTGCCTAATAAAGTACCACATAGAATGACACTAGTAGAGAATGAAGAATTGAATAGATAGATACAAGAATTGTTGCAGAAAGGTTTGATCATAGAAAGTTTGAGTCCTTGTGCAGTACCTTCAATGTTAGCACCTAAGAAGGATGGATAGTGGAGAATGTGCACTAACTCTAGAGCAATAAACAAGATCATAGTTAAGTATAGATTTCCTTTACCTAGAATGGATAATATCATGGATTGTTTGAGTGGAGCAAAATATTTCACAAAGATAGATTTGAAGAGTGGATACTATCATATCAGAATTAGAGAAGGAGATGAATGGAAGACTGCTTTTAAGACAAATGAAGGATTGTATGAGTGGTTAGTGATGCCTTTTGGATTGACAAATGCACCGAGTGCTTTCATGAGATTGATGAATGAAGTCTTGAAGAAATTCTTGGGTAAGTTTGTGATTGTATATTTGGATGACATTTGTATTTTTAGTAAGACAAAAGAAGAACATTTGTGGCATATTAGACAAGTTTTGCAGAGGTTGAGAGAGGAGAAATTGCTGATAAACATCTAGAAGTGTAGTTTCATGAAGAAAGAACTAGTGTACTTAGGATTTGTGATTTCTATAGAAGGATTGAAGATGGACCCTGAGAAAGTAAGAGCAATTGTTGAATGGCCTAAACCGGAGAGCATTGGAGAGGTTGGATCATTTCATGGATTGGCTAGTTTCTACCAAAAGTTCATCAGAAATTTTAGTTCATTATGTAACCCTATGACAGAGATAATAAGAGGTGACAAGAAAGATATTAAGTGGACATTAGGAGCAAATAAAAGTTTTGAATTGTTGAAGCAGAAAGTAATAGAGAAACCTATGTTGGCATTACCAAATTTCAATAAGGTATTTCAAGTGGATTGTGATGCAAGTGGGAATGCAATTGGGGCAGAATTAAGTCAAGAAGGTAGGTCCTTGTCGCATATTTTAGTGAGAAGTTGAATGATGCAAGGAGAAGATATTCAGTTTATGATCAGGAGTTCTATGCCATAATTCAAGCCTTGAAGAAGTGGAGACATTACTTGTTGCCTAAGGAGTTTGTGTTGTATACAAAACATCAAGCTTTGCAGTATCTGAACAGTCAAGGTAAGTTGAATCAAAGACACATGAGATGAGTAGAGTTCATGCCAAGTTATACATTTGTATTGAAGCACAGGATTGGAAAATCAAACAAAGTTGTTGATGCATTGAGTAGAAGAAGAAACTTGTTGACAGAGATGAGAGTTGAAGTGTTGGGTTTTGATGAATTGAAGAACATGCATGAGGGAGACACTAATTTTGTAGAACCTTGGAAAGCATGTAAGGAATCTGTTGTGATAGATAGGAGTAAGTGGTTGGATTATTTCATTCAAGAAGATATGTTGTTCAAAGGAAGTTAGTTATGCATACCTAGAAGTTCAATGAGAGCCAATTTGATCAAGGAGAAACACAATGGTGGATTGGCAGGATATTTTGGCTTTGATAAGACAGTGGATTTGGTGAGTGAAAATTACTTTTGGCCTCAGATACATGAGGATGTTAGGAAGTTTGTGCAGAGTTGTAGAGTGTGTCAAGTTGCAAAAGGAAGTAGTCAGAATACTAGATTGTATAAACCTTTGATAGTACTGTAGAGACCTTGGGAAGACATAAGAATGGATTTTGTAATGGGATTGCCTAAGACACAAAGAGGATATGATTCAATATTTGTAGTGGTGGACAGATTTTCAAGGATGGCTCATTTCATACCTTGTAAGAAGACAACTAATGCAGTGCATGTAGCAGACCTATTTTTCAAGGAGATTGTGAGATTACATGGATTGCCTAAGAGTATAGTTTCAGACAGAGGCACTAGATTCCTTGGATATTTTTGGAAGATACTTTGGAAGAAGATGAAGACAGATTTAAAGTTTAGTTCAGCATTTCACCCATAGACTAATCGATAGACAGAGGTAGTCAATAGGAGTTTGGGAAACTTGTTGAGATGTTTGGTTGGAGAGAAAGTAGGAAGTTGGGACTTGATTCTTTCACAAGCAGAATTTGTATACGATAATTTAATAAATAGGAGTACCAAAAGAATGCCTTTTGAGATTGTTATGGGAGTAAATCCTTGAGGAGTTATTGAATTTAGAAATAATAGTTTGGAAGAAAAGAGAAGTGCAGAAGCAGAAGAATGCATAGCACATATGAAGACAATGCATGATCAAGTGAAGAAACATTTGGAGGATATGAACAGTAAGTATAAGGAAAAGGTAGATGAGAAGAGAAAACATAAGGAATTTGCAGTAGGAGATGAAGTGATGGTGTACTTGAGAAAAGAGAGATTTCAAGTTGGGACATATAACAAGCTGAAGATGAAGAAGTTTGGACCTTGTAAGGTACTCAGAAAATTTGATTTAGGAAATGCATATGAAGTAGAGTTATCAGAGACATTGGGTATATCACATATTTTCAATATTACAAACCTATATCAGTATCATGAAGCAGAGTTTAGTGACAACATGGAAGAAGACTTGAAGAAGCAATTACCACAACAAGTACCAGAGCAGATTGAAGACATCTTGGATAGCAGAGTTGGATGCCACACCAGAGGAAGACAATACAAAGAATACCTTGTGAAGTGGAAATGCAGACCAGAAGAAGATTCATCATGGATTTCTATCATGTCCCCTTTATAGTAAAAATAAATTGGTGAAATTATTAGTCCATTCCTAGTTTCCAATGGGCTAATGTAAATCAAAAGGGAAAATATTTTATTTAATATTTTAATTGTAATCCCACAAATTAAGGATTTATTATTTTTGGGAGCAATTAAATATTAAATATTTTTATTTAATTGCACAAGTGGGGGAATGGGGTTTAATGAGGTGTAATTATAACTCCCAAGAGAAAATTTAGAAGATTTTATGACAGTTATGACAAGATTCTATGACAACATCTATGACAGGTTGTCATAGTGGGAGTTATTTTCTATTTTTAGAGAAGAATCTTGCATGGGCTATTTTGGTGAGCATCTTTGGAGGGAAATTGTTGGAAATTAAATTATTTTAATTTATTTTCCAAGAGAGGGACATTTGTATTTGGATCCATTTGAAAATATGCAAGTATTTTCTTTCAGGAGGACTTCTGGATCATTTTTACAACCTAATTTTCTTGTTTGAGCACTTGTGCTTGGATTTTCTTCAGTGGACGAAAACCCATTAGAGTTGGAGGCTTGTGGACAAAAACCCATCAATATCAAGTGATTAGAGGATGAAAACCCTTTGGTTATAGAGAGTAATTCCATACATGGATTGCATTGGGCTTCAAAGGATTGTGCAATTTTAGCAGTTTTGCAGTATTGTGTTTGTAGGTTGTTCAATTGCAGTTTTGGTGATTTCTAGTGTATTGTGTAGTGTTGCTGTTGTGATGTAGAGTGTGTTTCTATTCCATGGTCATTTGGAATCCATTCCAAGCATCCAAGAGCAATTCTTTTCAGTTGGGGTTTGATTTGGCATTATTTTTGGTAGTTTTCAACAATGTAGTTTTGCACAGTTTGTGTAGTTTGCAGTGGATTTTAGGAGATTTGTGTTGCAGATGTTTTTTCTATTATAATCAGTGTTTCAGACTTGATCATATGTTATCTACATCACAAAAATCAATAAAAACATTTTGTGGTGTTTCCCAGTGATTTTGGCTTCATTCGGTATTTGATAGTTTTGTGGGTTTTTGTGGGTTTTGTTGTATTTGCTTCAGACTTGAAAATATAGTTGTTGTAGCTTTTGTGACTATTATTACAGTCTAGTAGATGATAAAATCAGATTAATATGAAAATAAATTAATTCCATAAGTTTTGGGCAAAAGGTGTTAGTTTGGTGTTGTTCTCTGCATGAGTAGCTTGCTAGTCTTGGTGAAATTGTTGTATATTTTAGGTGAAATTAATTAATTCATTTCAAGATATGATTTTAAATTGAAATATCTTAGTTTGGTACATTACAATTCCTCAAGCTGAGGTGGACCATCTTGGTTCTCCCCTAGCCCCAACAAAGTGAGGGACTCGGTTTTCAATAACCCCAAATGTCTAATGTAGGAGCATCCCTGGTTCAAGAGCAATCTTGCATCAACCAAAAACATTTACATTTCGGTTTGATTGTAGTTCAGTTTGTTTCCTTTCATTTTCCAATTCAGTTCAGGTAGTTTAGTCAATAGCAATTTCTGTATTTTGGTCTACATTCTACTACAGTTGCATTTCAAATCTTGTGGAGCTAGACTTAGCATCTAGATTCATTCATCTACATCATATCCAGAATTCAGAGCATTTGGATCAGTTACCAGAAAGTTATCGCTATCAGAAGATCGACTATTTCTCATAACAGAGCATCCTGACAGTCTTAGACACATCCGCTAAAGGAGAAGACTCACAGAACATTCCTTGACTTGTGGAGCCTAATGACACATCATTCAATGGTCTTTGGTTCATGGCCGACCTTCCCCGAGATTTACACATCATTCCATACATTTACAGAGGTGTTCTACATGATTAGGTTTGATCTACCGTGTACACATGTTACAGCTCTTCATTGGAGTTTGTGACCTTCCTTGGCTGACGCAAAGGAATCTTTTGTACCAGAGATGATATATAAGGATGTAATAGATTCTGAGGAAAGTAGTGATTCACATTGTGATAGTTGATAGTTTAGATTTTATGTGAAGGAGCTTTAAAGCTATATCTTGTCCTTATTTTGATATTCTAAAATTAGGCCTTTGATCCCTAATTATAAGCCCGCATGATGCTGGCTAGATTGTATTTGAATTCTATGATATATATTTAATGACTGAATTTGCATTTGTTTCATATCTTTGAGTTGTTTCCATTGTGTTTACTCTTGCTGCACAACCTAGACAGTTCATTTTGTGAACCCTCCTACCGTGACTGTACCAAAGCCACTACTCATGATGCTTGAGATAGGTTTTCACCATGGTACTTATCCAAGGTGCCACCGAAGTGGTTTTCACCATTGGATGACTTTATTGCACTCAATTTTTTTGGACTTTTTTATTTTTTATTTTTTTATTTTTGTTTACTTTTGGGATATCTGATGCTAGGTGTAGAATTTCTTTAGATGGATGATATTAATTGGCTCTTCCAAAGGTTGGCCCTTAGGTTTGGCAAGTTGATATGCTCCTGATTAGTGATTATGAAGGGACCCGACCAATTAGGCTTGAATTTTCCCTTTTTCTCTCAGTCTTGTTGGTTCCTCTAATTTTCTTTGAGCATAAGAACACCTAATTCAAATTCTTTGGTCTTGAATTTCTTATTGTAGTTGTGAGAAATGAGGTTCTGGTAGACTTGCAAGTGATTTAGGGCATTGAGACATCTTTCATCCAATAGTTCTAACTCATGTAATCATGATACCTGATATTCCTCATCATTAATAAGATTTTGCAATGATATGTGTAGTGAGGAGAACTAGAACTCGATTGGCAAAATGACTTCAGAACCAAAGACAAGGGAGTATGGCATGGCTTTTGTGGGTGTCTTGATGCTGGTGTGATAAGCCCAAAGGGCGGGATTGACCTACAGGTGCCTGTCATGACCAACTTCATTGACTTTTTCTTGAGTATTTTGAGGATGGTCTTGTTTGAAGCCTCAACTTGGTCATTACTTTGTGGGTATTATGGTGTGGAGAAGCGATGCTGGATGTTAAATTTCTTGCAAAGGGATCATACCTTTTGATTTTTGAAAGGTCTACCATTGTCTGTGACAATGGCATGAGGTATCCCATAGTGGCATATGAGGTAATGTAGGATAAACTTGGATATTTGTTTGCCAGTGATATAAGTGAGTGAAATGGCTTCAACCCACTTTGTGAAATATTCAATGGCGATAATGATGAATTTATAGCCATTAGATGATGAAGGGGTTATTTTGCCAATGAGGTCAAGTCCCCACTATGAAAAGGGCCAAGGTGTGGTGATTGGCTATAGCTCTTGAGAAGGTGCATGGATCAAATCACCGTGTTGTTGATAGTATAGACATTTCTTGGAAAAATTTTGGGCGTCTTGTTCCATGGTTGGCCAGTAATATCCTTTTCTTAATAGCTTCTTGGCTAGGATAAGACCACTATAGTGTGACCCATAGATATCCTCATCTACCTCTTGTAAATTAGATAGAGCTTCTTCCTCATTAAGGCACCTAAGAAGGGTTCCATCTAGACTCCTTTGATACAATGTGTTGCTGAGGATTATATAACGGGATGAGAGACAAATGAATGTCTTGTGTTGGGCATTGGTTAGATTAGGTGGTAAAGTGTTATCATGGAGGTAAATGTAAATGTTTTGATACCATGGGGACAAGGGACCAACAAGTTCACATATGAGCTCTAAATATGGGACATCATAAGCAGGTACCAAATAATTGTTCAACAAGGAATTCACACTTGTGGCTATTATTTGGCATGTCTAAGAGAGATATAATAGTGGCCATGGAATTAGCAGCTTTGTTATTAGTCCTGGGAACTTGTTCAAAGTGGATTTCATGAAAATATTGCTTGAGATCATCCACCATCCTTTTATATGGGATCAATTTGTCATCTTTTGTTTAGTACTCATCATTAACTTGTTTGATCACAAGGTTGGAATCTCCATAGACATTCAAGGTTTCAATCCTCCATTGGATGGCCATTCTTAGTCTTGTGATAAGGGTTTCATAATCTACTATATTGTTTGTATACTGGAAGGTGATTATGTAGGATTTAGGGATGTAGTCACCTTGCAGTGTGATGAAGGATATTCCTGCTCCTGAACCATGATAAGTGTATGACCCATCAAAATATATTTTCCATGGGGTTGCTAGAGTAACGACAAATACAAGTTCATCATGAAATTCTACAATCAGTGGATAGTCAGCTTGAATAGGTGCATTAGCTAGTTGATCGACTATCACTTGTACTTTTATGGCCTTGTGATCAATGTACTCAATGTTAAACTCACTTAGGATCATTACCCATTTTGCCATGCATCCCGTGAGTGCTACTTTTGACAACAAATATCTAAGTGGGTCTACTTTGGTGATGAGCTTGGTCTTATGATTAAGCATGTAATGTCTTAACTTTTGGGTAGTAAAGATGACTGCTAGGCATGCTCGTTTCATGGGAGTGTAGTTGAGCTCATATCCCACTAAAGTGTTGCTAATGTAGTATATTGTTTGTTCTTTTCTAGTCTCATCATGTTGTGCTAAAAGGGCCCCTAGTGTTGTTGATGTCACTGAAATGTACAATAGTAGAGGTTGGTCTAAATTAGGAGGCATGAGCACTGGAGGAGAAGTGAGGTATTCCTTCAGTTGGTCAAATGCTTGTTGAAATTTCTTATCCCAATGAAATGCTACATTTTTCCTCAAGAGATGTGAGAAGGGATGACATTTGTTAGCTAACTATGCAATAAACTGTCTGATTACTTGTAGTTTCCCTTGAAGGCTACGTAGTTTCTTTAAACTCTTTGCTGGAGGCATGCCAACTATAGCTCTAACTTTTACAGGGTTCACTTCTATGCCTCTTCGAGAAATAATGTAGCCTAAGATTTTTCCAGATGTTACCCCAAAGACACACTTTTTGGGATTAAGATGCAAGTTGTACTATTCCAAATGGTCAAAGATTTTTTCCCAACACTTGAAAGTGTGTTTCTCTTGTTCTATTTTTCCCAAGACATCATCCACATAGTCTTCTATTGTTTTGTGTAACATGTCATGGAATATCACTATAATTGCCTTTTGATAAGTTGCCCCAACATTCTTAAGCCCAAATGACATAAATTTCCAACAGTATGTGCCCCATTGACATGTGAAGGTTATTTTATGTTCGTCTTTTGGTGCTATATAGATCTAGTTATACCTTGAAAATACATCCATTAGTGATAACATTTCATGCCTTTCTATTAAGTTGATGTTGATGTTTGGTAATGGGAAATCATCTTTAGGGCATGCCTTGTTTAGATCTCTAAAATCTGTACAAATATGGATGCCCCCTATTACTTTAGCTACTGGGACAAGATTGGACACCCATTCAGGATAATCAATGGGGCAGATGAAGTTAGCTTGTAGCAACTTTTACAATTCATCTTTTACTAGTAGTACAATACATGAATGCATCTTTTTGAGTTTTTGTTTTACGGGCTTAACATTTGGATGGACTGCAAGATAGTGCAACATGAGTTTAGGATCTAATCTTGGCATATTTGCATAGGTCCATGCAAAGTTGTGAGACCTTTCTTTGAAGAATGCTAAGAATTATGATTGCTCCAATGGGGTTAGAGATGCAACTCTAAAGGTGATCCTTGGTGTTTCTGTGGTTCCCAGATTCATTTCTACCAAGATTGTGGACTATTCTTGATATAATCTTTGTACTTTAGGGAGATCTAGTTTCTCATCCTCTAGCACCTCAGAGAGGTTTTCACTAGAGGATACGTCCTTTATTTTTACTTTTTTATCATCCAATTACTTGCCACTGTAGCACATTTCACAGTTGAGCATATTGTCTTTTCATTGATGCCAAAATGGTAGTGACATCAGTGACATGGTCTTCTTGGTAATGACATGGTCTTCTTGGTAATGACATCAGTGACATGGTCTTCATAGTAATGACATCAGTGACATGGTTTTCAGATCTCTCAGTTTTGATCTTGTGTGAAGTTGTTCTGACTTAGTCATTTCAGTGGATTACAATTGCTTAATCAATGGCATCTCTTATGTTGGTCTGTCATATCGATCAGTGGCATTCATTGCATATTATCAATATTGAATCAGGGCAAGGGCTTGTATCATTTGACAAAAGTTAATATGCATTATATTAACTTCATCTAAATTGGCTTCATGACAGTGGCAGATCTGATGAAGTATGGTTTACAATTCAGTGCTAAAGATATGTTGAGGTTTAGTGTATTCTAAGTGGTAATTGTGTTTTGCTTAACACTTAACAAGTCTTAAAAATTGTGCTAAACACTTATCTTTCCTAACCATACTGCCCATCATCATATTTTGCACTTTTTGTTATAATTTTAAAGTGACCAGTGACAGCAGGTTCTTTTCAAATGATGACCGGTTAGAGGCATCATTAGTCATTGAGTGGTAAGTTTCTTTAAGCCCGATGCCCTAGCAGAAACGGTGGTCTCAAGTCATTTTAAAAGGCCTTAAATCCAACGATCAAGGTTTAAAACTAGAATGGCGGGCACCACAGATTGAAGGATCTAGTTTAAATTAGAAGGAATCTACAAACGGTTAGTTGGAGTTGCTAAAATTGACGGCCACTGTGTTTTTAAAAGGCATAAAAGCAAGCTATTTTTATGTCTTTCACCGAAGATGAAGAGGGTGTCAAGTTAGATTTTTTTGGTAAGAGCAAGAGTGAAATTTGGAAGGTTTCCTACAACAAAGAATATGAAAAGAATGTGATCTTCATAATGTTGTTTTTAGTTTTATTTTTCTTTCAGAGAATATGATATGATTGAGATAAAATTATGATGTTGGAAGTTGAACCGATTTTGAAGATATTGTATGATGGAATTTCATCTTGTATAAAGAGAGATTTTGAATGGTAGGTGGTAGTTGTTGCAGATAAGAGATGATCTTGAAGGTTGTGAGAAGTTTTGAGAATGGTATTTTTGTTATGAAATGTATTTTTGCAGGTATGAAGAAATAATTTTTTGACAGGGAATTATGTTGAGGTTTTGAAAGAATGTTGGTGCAATAAATGGATGGAGTTTATTCAATGATCAAGATGGATCAATATTCTCACAGAGAAGGTGGAAGTGTTAAAAGACAATAATTTCTCAGCGAGGGTCAATTGTTCAGTTTTGCACAGTGAGAAAGTTCATGAAATGGTGAATTAGATTTTGAGATTGTTTTGCAGAGGTATGAAGTATTTTGAAGATCAAAATTGATTGATTGTAGATGATGATGACAGTTGAAGGTTGATTGCAAAGAGTATATTTTTGTTTGTTTTAACAGGGAGAAATAAGGTTTTGTTTTTATTGAAATAGGGAAATCCCCTGAGTTATATTTTCATTGAATTTTAGATGTTGTAATGTCAGTGAGACATGCAGAGAAGTACAATATGCCAGTGAGGCAGAATTGTAATGTCAGTGAGACAGTTGTAATCTGAAATTTGTGTTAATCCAGTGAGGCAGTTGAGTGGTTTTTATACCCCAGGAGGGTTTTCCACTTGGGAAATTTCTTGTGTCAAGTTTTGTGTTGATACTCTACATATTTTCTATGTTCTATCTGAAGAATTCTATAATTGTGAAATTAAATTAATCAAAAGGAGTAAAAAGTGTTAAAATTGTTAACAACACTAATTCACCCCCCCTCTCAGTGCTGTATGTATTCCTACAATTGGTATCAGAGCCTGGTACCCTGTCAAAGCTTAATCAGCTTGGGTAGATCATATTTCTGGAATACTTATCATGGCAAGTCAAGAAGGTTACTCAAATTATAAAGCACCTGTGTTTGATGGTTCTAACTATGCTTTTTGGAAATTCAGGATGGAGTCATATTTGTCATCTCTAGGGTATGATGTGTATGCTGCCATTGTTACTGCATATACTGCTACAAATCCTCCTAGCACAGCTGATGAGAAAAGGGCATATGAAAATAATGCTAAGGCTAAAAATGCATTATGTTGTGGTCTTACCAATGACATACTTGTCAAAATCATGGAGTGTAAAACAGCCAAGGAAATATGGGACAAACTGTCTAATATTTATCAAGGAGATGATAAAATCAAAGAAGCAAAACTGCAATCCTACAGAGCCAAATTTGAAAGTCTCAGAATGAGTGATGATGAGAAAGTGGCAGAATATCTTCTAAGGGTCCAAGAAATTGTAAATGCTATCAGAGAACTTGGTGATACACTGGAAGAGAAGACAGTTGTTACAAAAGTCTTAAGAGCTTTAAATCCAAAATATGAATCCAAAGTGTCTGCAGTTGAAGAAAGAGACTTAAGCAAAGTTACCTTTGATGAACTTCATGGCACTTTCACAGCTTATGAGATGAGAATTAGTAATGACATACCTTCAAGCAAAGAAGCTGCTTTCAAATCAGTCAGAAAAGAAAAGGAGATTTCTGATTCAGAAGAATTGGATGATGATCAAGAAATATCTCTTGCAAGCAAGTTGAAGAAGGGATTTGTTGGTAAGTACAAAGGTAAGCTTCCATTCAAATGTTTTGAGTGTGGAAAGATTGGACACTATGCAACTCAATGTCCTTACAAAGACCTAGACAGTGATGAAGATGAAAACAAGAAGCAATTTAAAAAGAAACAGTTTGTTTCTAGAAGGAAAAATAATTTCAGAAAGAAAAGAAGTTTGTTCATCAAAAATGTTGATATGACTGAAAGTGATTCAGATGATTTTCTTGATGAAAATGCATAGACTTTATTTATGGCTATTCTAAATGAAGTTCAAAATGAAAAATGTGAGGAACAATCAAACAGTTGTGAAGCTGTTATTGGTTTTGAAGGAGAATTGATGTGTGCATTAAGTCAAGTCAAGAAACTTAAAAAGGAAATCATTGCACAATAAAGTCAGTTTCAAAAGGAAAATGATATCATGAATGATAAATTAACTTGTTATGAGAAACAGATTACTGATCTAATTCTTTCTCTTGAAGAAAGTAAGAGAATTATTGATGATAAAGACAAAGAGTTGAATAACAAGGACAAGGAATGTCATATACTTGAAGCTAAAATTGTTGATCTGAGAAGAAGACTTGATATGTGCAGAAGTAGTGATAAACTTGATGATCTTCTTGATAGACAAAAAGGATTCAAAGATAAATCAAGTCTTAGATTTGAAGAGGGACAATGTTCTCAAAAGGCTAGTACAAATGGCAAATCAATCATAAGGACAACAAACTACAACAGGAGTGATACTTTCAGGTATAATGCTCACTTTACTGGATATTGTTTTTGTTGCAACAGGTTTGGACATAAAGCCATTGAATGCAGATTTGGAGTCAGAAGAGAAATGCATTTATTTCCAAGGAATCCATTCATGTTTTTAAGAAGTTTGAAGTGTCACAATTGTAAAAATTTTGGGCATATTGCCAAATTTTGTAGACCTTCTTTGCAAATGCAGCAAACTATAAGGAATACTGTTACAGGTTTGTCTTCTTCAAGTTCTGAAAAGAAGTTGCTTGTTTGGAAACCTAAGGTAATCAATAAGAGCCTTGATGTTATGATTGCACAAGCTACTTTTCATGCCAAAAAGAAGGAACAGTGGGTGATTGACAGTGGCTATTCCAACCACATGACAGGAGACAAAGAAAAATTTGTTAAGTTTGAAGACATTAATGAAGGCTCTGTTATGTTTGGAAATAATGATTGCATTATGATCAAAGGCAAAGGTACAATTCTTCTTGATGATGAAACACCACTACATGATGTGTATTTTGTAGAAGGACTGAAGCACAACTTGTTAAGTGTTAGTCAAATATGTGACAATGGTTTTAATGTGGTTTTTGATGCACCTGGATGTGAGATCAAAAAGAAATCAGGTAAAGTTATTGCAGCAGGTCTAAGGACTAGTGGTAACATCTACAATCTTCATAACTCAGAAACTAAAAGTGTTGATAGCCATATCTGTTTCATGGGTCAAATTGAGGAAAGCTGGTTGTGGCATAGAAGACTTGGTCATGTGAATTTTGACAATCTTGTGAGAATCAGCAGGAATCACAATGTCAGAAATATGCCTCATATTTCAAAACCAAGTAATACTATATGCAAAGAGTGTCAGCTGGGTAAGCAAACCAAAGTTAGTTTCAAGCCTAAGGAGTATTTTACTTCAAAACCTCTGTAGCTGGTACATTTAGATTTGTGTGGTCCTACAAGGACTAAAGCTCTGGGAGGAGAAAAATATTTTATGCTTTTCATTGATGACTTTTCAAGAATGACATGGGTAACATTCTTAAGGCATAAATCAGAGGCATTTGATAGATTCAAAATCTTCAAGAAGATGGTTGAAAAGGAATCTGATTTCAAGCTAAAATGTTTAAGGTCAGACAATGGAGGAGAGTATACTTCAAAGGAATTTGAGGAGTATTGTGAAAAATATGGGATAAGAAGGCAATTCTCCACTCCTAGAACTCCACAGCAAAATGGAGTAGCTGAAAGGAAAAACAGGACTGTAAAAGAAATGGCAAGAACCTTACTACATGATGCAAATCTGTCTAATGTCTATTGGAGAGAAGCTATTCATACAACTGTATATACTTTGAACAGAGTTCAATTAAGGGTAAAGTCAAATTATACACCTTATGAACTTTGGTATGGTAAGTCAGTTAATGTTGGTTATTTTAAAATTTTTGGAAGTAGGTGTTACATCAAGAAAGATAATGATGGCTTATGTGGTTTTGAGTCTAGATGTGATGAAGGCATATTTCTTGGTTATTCTACACATAGCAAAGCATATAAGTGCTTTAACAATAGGCTCAAAAGAATAATTGAAAGTACTAATGTTAAGGTGGATGAGGATTTGCAGCCCTGTATGCAGTTGTTTCATGACAAGGAAGATGATCATCATTCACAAAAGGAAGAAGAAATTTAGGAAGAGGAAGAAGATCCTGAAAAATCTGTTGATGATAAGACAAAGACTCCTTCAAAGGCATATCAAAGAGATCATCCTCATGAGTTGATCATTGGGGACAAAGACAGTGGTGTGGTAACCAGAAGAAAGCTTGCTACTGCACATAATCAAGCACATGTGTGCTTGATATCTAAAATGGAACCTAAAAGTTATGTTGAGGCCAGCAAAGATAAAGCCTGGATTAAAGCCATGGAAGAGGAGTTAAGCCAAATAGAAAAGAACAAAACATGGGAACTTGTTCCAAGACCAGAAGGTAAGAATGTCATTGGATCTAAATGGGTTTTTAGGAATAAGCTTGATGATAAAGGTAAAGTTGTTAGAAACAAAGCTAGATTGGTTTGCAAAGGGTATTCACAAATTGAAGGAATTAACTTTGAAGAAACATTTGCTCCTGTTGCTAGATTAGAAGCTATAAGAATGTTTTTAGCATTTTCAGTTTATAAAAATTTCAAAGTTTACCAAATGGATGTAAAATCAGCATTTCGAAATGGAGATCTTGAAGAAGAAGTTTACATGGAACAACCAGAAGGTTTTGTGAATAAAGATAATTCAAATCATGTTTATAGGTTGAAAAAGGCCTTATATGGTTTAAAGCAAGATCCAAGGGCTTGGTATTATAGACTGGATAAGTTTCTACAGGAACAAGGGTTCACAAAAGGAGGTGTGGACAGTAATCTGTACTATTTAATCAAAGGTGAGGATATTTTGGTTGTTGAAATTTATGTTGATGATATCATTTTTGGTAGTAACAATGATGATATGAGTCATTCATTTCCTAACATCATGAAGTCAGAATTTGAAATGTCTATGTTGGGAGAATTGTCTTTCTTTCTTGGTCTTCAGGTATCTCAGCTTGAAAAGGGAATATTTATCTCACAAAATAAATATGCCAAAGAGATGTTAAAGAGATTTCAAATGGATGATTACAAACCTTTGGGTACTCCTATGGAGATAGGGCATAAGCTAAGTAAAAATGATGAATCACCTAAAGTAGAACAGTCTCTGTATAGATCTATGATTGGGAGTCTCTTATATCTCACTGCTTCTAGGCCTGATATTATGCAGGCTGTTTGTTTGGTTGCAAGATTTCAAGCTTGTCCTAAACAATCACATTTGAATACTATTAAGAGAATCTTTAGATATATTAAGGGTACACTTGATTTTGGTTTATGGTATCCTAGACACAATGATTTTACACTTCTTGCCTATACAGATGCAGATTGGGCTGGGTGTCCTGATGACAGAAAAAGTACAAGTGGGGCAGCTTTCTTTTTGGGAGGCAGATTGGTTGCATGGCATAGTAAGAAACAAGATTATGTTTCTCTATCCACAGCTGAAGCTGAGTACATTGCTGCTTCTTCATGTTGTACACAGGTACTTTGGATGGTACAATCACTTCTTGATATTAAAGTTGAGGTTAAAAAGCCTGTGTCTATTCTTTGTGATAACACAAGTTCTATCAATATGTCAAAGAATCCTATAATGCATTCAAGAACTAAGCACATTGCTATCAGATATCATTTTCTAAGGGAAAAGGTGATTGAAAATGAAGTTGCTTTGGAATATGTGCATACAAGTGATCAATTGGCTGACATCTTCACAAAGCCTTTGCCAAAGGAGACATTTGAAACTCTGAGACAGAGACTAGGAGTTCTGTCTCTTGTCTCTTGTCTCTCCTGGACTACTAATGTTGATGTTTCTATGTTTAATGTAGAGTTCTTGTGATCACGGGCATGAGAATAGCAACCTCCAGGAAGAAGACAAGGATCAGTTATGAGAAGTTGTTAAAGAGATTATGATGTTTGTCTTTTTGTATGATTTTGTTTAAGATGGTTTTAGAAAAGGATGGCCATAGGCCTCTTCATCCTTTTCTTAATCGGTTTACCTAATTATTGTTGACTATATTTAGCCTTTAGAATAGTTGGTTTCTATGGACAATGATATATATGCCCGTTCCTTCATATGCAAGACATCTATTATTGTTATTATTATCATTTTGATCTAAAGAAGTACTTATTCCAAAAGCTCATGCGAATTCATGAATAATTCTCTCAGTTGGCTAACTGGGAGGCATGCCCCCCTCTTCAGTCAACCGATTGAATTTACGTTTTGTTTTCTTTGTTTGTGAGTATATACTGTTAGAGGAAATATGAACAATAGTATTAAACAACTAAATATCCAATAACTCAATGGAATTGATGCAATTATAGTAAACAAAGATATTACTTTCATAGACCGATTTACCTCATAGCTTCCATTGTTGTCTATCTCATACCGATCTTGTGTATGATTTTAGCTCTCAAAAGTTGTACTTCCTTGCTGTTGAAGATGACAATAGGAGAATGGCTGTAGATGGATAATGTAATGAAGACTAAACTAACAATGCAATTCTAATGAAGATGGATGATGGATAATGGAGACATGGTTGGATGATTATGATGATAATGAGGTTATGCAAATGCAATAGAGATACTTTGCCAAAGGTACGCTGGTAGGATTTCTACAGAGTAAGATTGCTAAAGCTTGAGTGGTGCAAAATGAGTGTGGGAACCTTGTTTATATAGGCTGAGGAGAGGCCAAATCCAAGTGTCAATAGATCTATGACTGGAGGAATTTGTCTGTGATGTGTACGATTGAGAAAGCTTGACAGAATGTGCACTAATTAGAAGAGGACAAGTGTCCAAGCTCCTTTCATGAGTTATGGGAGTTAATAGATCTGATTAGAGAGTTAACTGGGTAGATTGATCAGATGACTGGGCTGATTGGAGAGTTGACTGAATTGATTGACCAATGAACTCAATTTTTAAATTAGTTAACTGATTTGATTGATGAGTTAACTAATTTGATTGGAGGAGAAATAGGACATGTGGGTGAGGGGATATTAGCTAATTAAATATTAAAATATTTAATTATGTGTGCAACATGGTGAGGTGAAAGATGAGGTTGAAGAATGACATGGATGAGATGTGGAATTATGGAATTGGGACTTTGGAATAGAAGAATTTGGGATTAATTAAATAATTTAGGATTATTTAATTATATGAGACATTAGAATAATTAGGGAATTTAATTAAATAAATTGATTTTATTTAATTATTGGAGGAATGTGAATTATTTAAATAAATTAGAATATTTATTTAATTGATAGAGGAATGAGAAAAATAAATATTTAAAATATATATTTAATTCGATTTAGCCATTTTTAGGTGTATACATTTTGCCCCTCTTTGATGCAATGTGTTTTATCACGTTGTTTCAAAGAATAAAAATTTTCTGCGATTGATACATGCCCCAGTTTGCCCCTAGTATAGGTTAAATGAGTGTAGGATGCCCCCTCGGGAGATTCGATGGGAAGAATGTGATGACAGGATGACGGACGATCTCATGATGAGATAGGTTGACAGGATAGACAGGAGAAGAAAATGAGTAACGAAGGGTAAAAATCAAACAACAAACATGCCCCAGCATGTACAAGGTTAAACACCTCCAATTAGGGTTCCATGCGCTATAAATAGGAGTGTGCGGTCACATTACTAGTCATTTGCACACTTGTCTTTTGTGGAGAGCTTATAGGAGATTAGAGCTCAAGTGCTAAGGAGGGTTAGCGACAATGCAGCAAGTTCCAGTTGAGTTGCACCGCTTCGAAAGGATTCAACGGTTCAATCGTCTAACAGGGTACGGCCCACTGATAAGTACACTTTCAATTTTAGGCTAGGTACATTTATTGTGGTCAAAAAGCTACGTCAAAGTTAGGTCATGTGAATGCACTGAAAGAATGAATTTGTGCATTTACCCCACAAATTGGTGCAAATGACACGATTATGTGCAAATACTGTGAAATCTACACAAATGTATGATTTTTGCAAACAAGGCACAGAACTGTACAAATGCAAAGGATTTCTATGCTTTTGTTAAGAAATTGCGCATTCAGCATAAGCCTGCACAATTGACTTAATACTGCGCAAACATCTCCTGAATCTATGCATTTAAATGCCACTACACAAATGCAAGGGGATTCTGTGCATCCACCCTGTTTCTACGCAAATGTTGAACAGAACTATGCATATACCTTAGATAGAAAAATACTTAGAAAATTTGATAAAGTTGGCATCGTGATCGATGTTCGCCAACTGATAATTCATCTCTAAGATTGATAGAATCTTAGGAGAGATGATAAGATAGATATCCTGATAAAATAGCTAAGTACTTGATGTTTGATAGATAGATATGTAGTTTAGCTGGTGTTGTTTGTTTAATGTGTGTTTGGCTGATTCTAGGAGGAGCTTAATGATGTACTCATGTCTAGGGAGTGATTTCTAATGACACAGTTGCTTAGGCCTTACTTGATAGAGATTGATCATATGGTTTTGGGATCGACATGATTATCCTATGTTTGTTTTATGCCTGGGATTCAGACGAATCTTGGTATACTGACTACGCTTTCTGAGCTATTTTACAATGAGCATGGGACATTCCATCTTCCCACTAGGGAGATTACCATGACCTTGGAGGATGTACATTGGATTATGTGGATTCTGATCAATGGAGAGCTCGTGGAGTATGAGTCTCAGACTGGGGCAAGACTTGATGAGTGCCACTGAGTTTTTGATGACAATACCATTGAGGGTACAGAGATTAGCTAGGCTGACATGGTTGCTTATTATGAGCCTCTTCCGTCGATTGTTGTTGGGTTGATTGGAGGAATAGTTTGTCCTGATAGGAGATCTCATGGGTTTGTGGTTGGATGGAGAACTTTGGATTGGATCGTCACAGAGGGGACTTGATTTGCTTGGGGTCATTGTCTGCTAGCACACCTCTATCATGACTTGCATCAGTTTGTTTACGATGGAGCTGCCATTTTATCATGTGGAGTCACTGCTACAGATTTGGGTTTGGTGTCACATTACGATTACTTGACCTATTTGTATGGCTCCCCAAGGTAGAGATCATCCTTATTCCTACATGTTCCAGGAGAGTCTTTCCCAGCCCAAGCTGGGATAGCTAGAGTATTGGCACCACACATTTGACAATGTTGATTTAGTTGTTTGGCGACTCTATCTAGATTGTGAAGTATGGGATGATGACGCTTCAGAGCTACCATTTTGTTTTTAGACCAAATGGTTGATAGGGAGGACTCCCTATATTCTTGAGAGGCACATCATTTCTCATGTGTACTGGTAGTTTGGTAGGATCCAGGGGATGCCCCAGGGGAATGCCATCTTTGCCCGGACATACAAGGAGCATCCTCGATGGGGTCCTAGTGCATCTTTGGAGTAGGCTTGGGTAGAGCTTTTATAGATACCATGTTAGTCATGGCTGATGAGGAGGACAGTTGTGGATGTAGGCATGACACAAGACTATGCTGATTACTTTGCTGTGCACCCATTCCCTCGCTACTCAGGACCTGGAGAGTGGGCCCCAAGACTAGATGATCAGGAGGAGGATGATGAGGGGCCGTGATGATGACGGAGGTGGTGAGGAGGATGAGTTGGCCAGGGTGGAAGGGATGGGGATGATGATGGTGAGGCAGTGGAGTAGGTGGAGATAGTGACAGAGATGATGGAGGTGGCAGGAGGGTGAGAGAATAGGTTGACAGAGATCCTACCTAGTAGGCACAGTTGGGACTACAGGGACAAATGCAACCTCCTGTACAACTAGAGGTTGGATAGGGATAGGGAAAAGGACAAGATGACAGGGAGTTGGCATCCTTACGAGCCCAGGTGGCTTAGTAGCGGACATAGCTAGATTAGCAGTAGATGCAACTGGGTCAGATGCAGGGATAGATCACCCAGCTGCAGGGTGAGTTACAAACAACTAGACTAGAGAGAGAGACTACGATCCAATGGTATACCAGGGTGGAGGGGCTGCTTAAGTAGGTATAGCAGACTATGGCATAGGGTCCCACAGCGCAGATAGTGGTAGAGATGGTGAGGGCCAGCTAGGAGATATTCTACTAGCGGTTACTCTATGAGTAGGTTATGCCCCCAAAGTAGTGAGTAGGTAGTTTTCACCCTAGCTACAATAGTAGGCCATGAAGGACTTTCACAGAGAGTGGAGGGGTGATGGGGCCATCCAGGGGACTAGATTTAGGTGTAGGGCCATTGGGTGGTGGTCAGTCACAACAGCCATAGTAGCCAGCACCTTCAGAAGGCAGCCACTCTTAGGTTTTACCAGACATGTATCATTTTGTATACACCACATTGTGGACATTTCGAGATGTATTATTTTTGGATATCATTGTATACTTGGACATTACTAGTTTTGATGATGATTTATGCCCTTGATGGACTATCTATATATGCTTTTATGGATGGACACTTCTATATGATGATTTATTATGATTATGGTTACATACAATGCCGCAAATCATGTTTATTTGATTCTATTATGCACTTGATACTTATGCGACATGATGTTTCTAGGAACTACATGATGGACATGATGACTTATATGCATGTTTATGATCCTATATGTTGATCGTTTATGATGACTTAATGCATACACTATGAGCTAGATGTAACATATGATATTTTAATTGTTTTATTTATTGATGATGATCTAATATGAAAACACTATGATATCTATGTTTTTGTGATATTTTTGATTTATGAAATGTTATGGTGACTCATGCATCTAAATGACAACATTATATGTAACACAAAACATGATTTAAATACTTATATCATTAATGCACTTAATGTGATGATACTATATGATGATACACCTATTTATGACATGTAAATGTATTATGAATTGCTTTTCTTGTCCCAAGTATACTCAATCATAAAAAAATAGAACACTTAGAAGAATTGGACTTAATAACTAGCATAAATGGGTTACTTTAGAATAAATAACTTGGATAAATGAATAACTAAGATCTTGAGACACTTAGAATTTTGACAAGGATGAAATGCTTATAATGAAATGTAATTTGATATGTATGGATGTGGATTTTGTCATCTTCATATACAAGCTTTTGAAGTACTTTGTTTCATCATTGAGCTTTTAAAATGTAAGAAAATACAAGCATCTAGGTATAATTAAACCATGATGACCTGAGTATTACTTACATGGATTTTGATTTAGCAAGTTAATACAAGCATTTGAGTATAATTGAACCAAGATGACTTAAGTATTGCTTGCGTATCAATAGACAAGGATTACACCTATTTCATGTTTAGACCTCTGATGTCCTCGATGACCATTATGTTGATCATGTCTTTAGATAAGGCTTCACATTACTAAAGATAAACCCACAAACAATATACAAATAAAATGATTATGTTCCATCATAGCATCTCTAGTTTTTTGACATTCTTGAGTAGCATAGGAGACATAATGAAAAAAATCTTGATAATAAGATATTAAACAACCATTAAAAGCCTTCTTGCCATAGATATATGTTTTCTTGCAATAACTTGATAGATTCATGATTGATGTTGTAGGCAGGCTGGGTTTTGTCAGGTGCAGTTTAAATGCCTTCTTGCCAAGACAATGTTTTAAAAGCTTGCTTTGTTGCACTGCTTGTTGTCTAGTGATAAAACCATGATTCAGTTTGTTATCCTCTGAGTTGTAGCATTCAAAAATCCAATTCACTAACTAGGTCAAGGATTTGCCCCCAGTCAAGAAAAGGATTGATTTATTATGAATGAGCTGATGACAGACTTGAAGTGACGGGCCCTAAGGGACTGACCTAGTGCCTTGGGTGCTCATTGATAAATGGCCTTGCCTATGTGACAATGCAGAGGCAACATAATTCAGGGTACGGACTTTGTGGACCTAGGACCTAGGCGATGGGAAATTGGGTGGAATGGGATGGACAAATAGATGGGTGATAAGGGATGAGATGGATGGGAAGCCTCAAGGGTTCATCAATTATGGCCTTGCCTACGTGATAGCTCAGAGGTGGCATAGTTTGACAATGGTTCAATGGATTAGCTTGAGTATGGATGACAAGATGGATGCAAGTTTGGGTTGACAGCCTGGTGGGATAAGGCGATAAGGATGAGCGAACAACAAGCCATGGTAGGTATCCCAAAGTGATTGGGTGTTTATGGTTAGAAGAGATGGATGAGGAACAAGGTCCAAAAAGATGGAGGAAGCGGTTTATCACAAATGGTGCCTGTTTCCAGGTTTTCACCACTTGCTTTTATTTGCACGATAGTTAAAATACACATGATGCCTGTTTGGTAGGTTTTCATCATGGTATCTATCCAAGGTCCTTGTTTACCAGGTTTTCACTCGAGGATGATTTTTTTTCTATTTTTCCATTTTTTTTTCTTTTTTTAATTTTTTTGTTGTTTTTGACTCCCTTGCATTGGGGTTTTAGGTGTAGAACTTGCGAAGATGCATATTATTGATGGGATCATCAAACAGTCCACCTTCTGATGTGGCCAATTGATAAGAACCTAATCCATAGGAAACAACTATGACATAGGGACCCAACCAATTGGGTTCAAATTTCCCCTTTTTCTCTCTATCTTGTTGATTTCTTGGATTCTCTCTTAGAACTAAATCACCCACTTGGAAGACTCGTGGTTTGACCCTATGATTATAACTTCTCAAAATTCTTTGCTGATATGCCTTAAGATGGTTGAAGGCATGTTGTCTTTATTCTTCTAGCAACTCTAGCTCCTGGAGTCTTGATACTCTGTATTCCTCATCATTTATGAGACCCTTTAATGACACCCTGAGGGAAGGTAACTCAACTTCTATAGGCAAGATGGCTTCAGAGCCATAGACGAGGGTGTATGGTGTCGCACCTATCGGAGTGTGTATACTAGTTCTGTAGGCCCACAGAGTAGGGTTCAATTGCATATGCTAATCACTTCCAGCATCATCAATGGTCTTTTTGAGTATCTTTAGGATAGCTTTGTTCGATGCCTCAGCCTGGCCATTACCTTGCAGGTAGTATGGAGTGGAGAAGCGATATTGAATGTGGAATTTATCATAGAGTTCTTTCACATCCTTATTCTTGAAAGGTTGCCCATTATATATGACAATGGATAGTGGAATACCATATATACATATGATGTAGTTAAGGATGAAACAGGAGATTTGTTTCCCTGTGACATTGATTAATGGAATGGCCTCAATCCACTTCGTGAAACATTCATTAGCTATGATAATGAATTTGTGGTTGCTAGAGGATGAAGGGTGAATCTTGCCTACTAGATCAAGTCCCCATTGGCAGAAGGGCCAAGATGTTGTTAAGGGTTGCAACTCTTGAGCGAGTACATGTATCAGATTACCGTGAATCTGGCATTTCTTGCACAGTTTGACAAAATGATAGGAGTTAGATTCCATGCTCAGCCAATAGTATCCTAGACGCATGAGCTTCTTCGCCAAGGTAGGACCACTAGAGTGTGTCCCACATATTCCTTCATGTACTTCACTTAGAGCGATCTGATATTCCTCACTATCCAAACACCTAAGGAGAGTACCATCTAAACCTCATTGATACAGGGTGTCTACAATGATTGTATATTAGGATGCTTGGCGTATGAATGTTCATTTCTAGGTATTTGATAGGTCAGGTGGTAGGATATTCTCTTTCAGATAGGTGTAAACTTTGCCATATAAGGGAGAATCAAACCCTACGATGTGGTAAATGGTGCTGGTTTCTAGGATTTCATAAGCTGGATCAGAAACTGGCTCCACCAAGAACTCATAATGAGAATGGTTTTCAGGTATGTCAAGGAGGGATGCAATAGTAGCCATTTCATCTGCTGCTTTGTTTTCCAATCTTAGTATCTGCTCAAAGGATATCACAACAAAATACTCTTTAAAATCATCCACCATATGCTTGTATGGTATTAGCTTCTCATCCTTAGTTTGTTAGTCATCATTTACTTGATTAATGATGAGTTGTGAGTCCCCATACACATGAAGTTCCTCGACCTTCCAATCTATTGCCATCTTTATGCCGATAACTAGTGCTTCATACTCAACAACATTGTTGGTACATGGAAACATAAGTTTGTATGACTTAGGAATTGTATCTCCCTGTGGTGTTACCAACAAGATTCTTTCTCCAAATCCATGTTGAGTATATGACCCATCAAAGTAAAGTTTCTAGGCTATGGTAGTGATGTTGAAGATAGACTCATCTAGAAATTCAAAGCTTAATGGGTTGTCATATGTCAAAGGTGCGTCCGCCATCTGATCTACAATGACTTGCCCCTTTATTGCTTTTCTATCTACATACTCAATATCAAATTCACTAAGTATCATGACCCATTTAGATATTCTACCTATTGGGGTAGCTTTGTTGAGTAGGTATTTTAATGGACCAATCTTTGCCACTAGCTTGATAGAGTGTGAGAACATGTAGTGTCTCCACTTTTGTGAATCAAAGACAATAGCAAGATATGCTCTTTCAATTGGTGTATACTGTAGTTCGTAACCTATTAGTGTCCCACTGATGTAGTAGATTGCTTTTTCCTTTCCTCCATGGCTTTGTTGGGCTAGCAGAGCTCTAAGAGCTGTGGGTGTAGCTGAGATGTAGAGTAGCAATGGCTTGCCTTGAATCGGCAGCATCAAGACTGGTGGGTTCATTAAATACTCCTTTAGAAGCTAAAATGCTTGTTCACATATGTCATCCCATTTGAATGGAACATTTTTGTGTAAGAGGTGTGAATAGATGACACTTATCTACCAGTTGAGAGATAAACCTTCTAATGGACTGCAACTTTCCTTGTAGAGATGGCAACTAACTTGGATTCTTAGGTGGTGGCATTTCCATGATTACTTTTACCTTGGCCAGGTCCACCTCTATTCCATTAGTTGATATGATATATCCAAGGAGTTTACCAGATGTGACTCCAAAAACACACTTTTTTGGATTTAACCGTACATTAAATTGCTCTAGTCTTGTGAAGATCTTGTCCAAGACTTGTAGATGCCCTTCTTTGGTGAGTGACTTGGCTAGGATGTCATCAACATAATTTTCCATGATGGTCTGCATCATGTCATGAAAGTTTGTAGTCATTGCTGGCCGATATGTTGCCCTTGCATTCTTTAGTTTGAATGGCATGACACACCAACAATAAGTACCCCACAGACATGTGAATGTTGTTTTATGTTAATCCTATGGTGATATTTTGATTGGTTATAGCTGAAGAATCCATCCATTAATGACAACATGGTGTGCCCTACTGTTAGATCGACAATGATATTTATGTTTGGCAGAGGAAAGTCATCTTTTGGACAAGCCTTGTTTAGATCTCTGAAGTCATTGTAAAGTCTTATCCTTCCATCAGGTTTGGAAAAAGGTACAATATTAGAAACCCATTTTGGATAATCAATGTCTCTGATGAACCCCACATCTAGTAGTTTCTTTAGTTCCTCTTTGACCATTAATGCTATATGTGGGTGCATTTTTCTTAGTTTCTGTTTAATTGGCTTAGCTCCTAGAGCTAGTGACAAATGATGCATTATAAGGTTTGGATCTAGTTCTGGCATATCCACATATGACCAAGCAAAGTTAATCTATTTCTGCTTGAAGAATTTGATGAATTATGGCTTTTCTTGTGTAGATAATGATTGTGCCATATGAACTGTCCTTGGGTTCTCTTTTGCGTCGTTGTTTATTGGTTGAGCTGGTTCAATCAATACTGAAGATCTCTCCTGATGTGTATGGTTGGGGAGAGTGTCAATCCCTTCATCTGTTGGCACATCAAAGAGGTTTTCACCATCAGATACATCTTTTCTTTTTACTTTTTCTTGATCTAACACTACCGTGGAGCAGTTTTCACTGTTAGATCTGCTTTTTACTTTTATATTTTTTGACTGAAAGGATTGACACTCTCTCCAAAGTATGCCACATCGTTAAGTTTGATAGTGAAGCCATCCTTGTGGTCCCCTATGGGTAAATGGTCCTTAAGCTCTAGATAATCGATGATAGAATCATCATTTTGGAATGTATCTAGTTCAGGGATGGTGTCCTACAAATCCCAGTCTATCAATTCAGGATGCACTAGGGGTAATGGATCATTTGGTTGGTTTGATTCAAGGGTGGTGATGGTTAGAATGGAGGAGTTGTTTGAATAGGTAGAGGTATTGACAAGGTCTATTATGGTACTCTCCTCAAGTTGGTTCGTCAAGTGTGACATCGTACTCTCCTCATGAAGTTCATGTTCGTCATATTGTGGATCAAACTCTAGTGATCTATCCCTACAACTTTGTACCTCATGTGTCATATAAGTAGAGCTATACTATTGAACCACATCAAGCTCTTTATCTTCACAAAACATTTATGAGAGGTTGTCCCATTCATACTCATTGGAATCTATTTCACTCCATTCCTATAGTCGGTGAAGTTGTTCTATGAAGTTAGTGGTAACTGCTTGTTTGTCTTTTGCTTGGAGTTTCTCCTTACCTTTGATCTTCTCTTTACCCTTGTATCCCAACCCAATAGTGTCTCAGGCTGTGGAAGTAGAGGGTTGAATTGGTTCTATGAGACCATCTTTCCTTAATCCTATGGGACCATGTCCTTCATATCTCATCCTTTGTAAAATAGAAAACCCTTGACCATATTGTGTAGTGGGTATCTTAGGTTGATGATCATTTGGTGTGGTTTCACTATCTTCATCTTTGTAAAGCCACTATAAGACATATTTTTCCTCACTCTCATCTGATAGGTTTCCCCATCTAATGAAAGGACCCTTAGAAGTCTCCAATGACTTGGCCTTGTTTAGTAATGGCTTTCCATATGATCTTGGTGATATAGGCAGTTGTGCTAGACAGAACATTTGTTCAATGACATATTCTCCAACACCTTTGTCCTTGACTTTGACTTTAAGCTCTGATGTTTTGGAGGTAGAATCTAGAGAATTTGGATCCACATGGTTTGAAGAAGAGGAAGTTGCTCGATTGATGGGGATTACCACTTCTGGTTTTGATTGGATGTTGTTGCAATACTGGAATGGGTTAGGGTCAACTTGTATGGTAATTTCTTGGCCATTGTGTGGGAACTTGATACATTGATGGTATGTTGATGGAATAGCCTTCATTGCACAGATCCAAGGTCTTCCTAGAAGAATGTTATATGCTAGATCCATGTCTAGAACTTGGCACACATCTCTCTCTACTAGCCCAACCCGTATTGGCAAGACTACAATTCCTTTGGAAGTTCTCTCTTCTTCGTCATATGCCTTGATAGTTGTTTTCTTTTTAGGATCAATGATATTTTGTGAAAACCCCAATGCAAGGATTAACTTTAACATGTATATGTTTAAAGCAACACCTCCATCTATTAGGACCCTTTTTATTTGGTTTTTGTGGATTTGAGCCTCAATGTGGAGGGATACATTGTATGGTTGGTTGATGGGGAGGACTACGGACTTAGAAAACCTACTTTGTTTGAAACATTTCAAGACCTATGTCATGCCCCAAGTCTCCCTACTAATTCAAGTGCTCTCAAACATTTTCTACCCAAAATGCCTAACTTAAATTTATCAGCCTATTACAGAGGTGAAAGACCTACTAGTCTATTATTCTCAATACAGACACTACTTTCTTGGTGTGGGACATTCTTCTTTGTCCTCACTGCTTCCAAGATTCTTAATTCCCAAGGATTATAGCCTTCTTGAGTCTGTTATTAGCCCTCCTCTCTGGGTCTAGGGTTCTAATTGCTTGGTACTCAATTTCTCCTACTCTATTTTCACCCCTGCCTCTTCTTAGACTGCAACTTGCATACCTAACCAAGCTATGGTAAAGCTTGCCTAGGACAAGTTCTTATTGTCTCTCATTGGCAATTCAACCATTTCCACAAAAAGAAAAACAAGAAAAGAGATCTCTGCTTGATGGCCCTCCATGACTGTACAAAGGAATTGCAAGAACATCAAGACAGAGACATTTTGTACAAACAGAAACAAAATAACAGAAGTAAAATTAACTAATGTACTTCAGATCGAATTATGCAAAAATGCTACAGAAATGCATGAATAGATCAAACTGTCAATATTGTATTTATGAGAGTTCTCCTTCTTACAATCAATGTCTGTTCTCCAACCTTCCAAAAACTTCCAACAACTGATTTACAAAGAAAAACCAGCTTTTTATATTATTCAACTTTTTTCAGTTATCAGACAGTTAGGTTTGTTTTCTGTCCATTCAGTTAGGTTTTCTTTACTAACTGTTTGGTGTTCTCCCCGTAGCTAGATTTTGTCTTTGTATGTTCATACAATCCATACAGTTAGACTACACATAGCATTGAACCATCGACAAAAGATATTACTATCGGCCACTTTCAAATTCCTCCCACCAATATGCAACCTCTCTCTAATGACTTTGATTTCTTCCTTACAATTATCGGCCAAACATTATGTTATTGGTCCTCCTTTGAAATCTCACTCCGAAGGCACTTGTCTCCCCAAACTTCTCATTGCCACATATCACACTAAAGTCCTCGTATCCTCCTATCAGCTAGACTTACTACTTCGGTGGAACTTCGGCCCTTGTTTACCGATACACCCGATCACACCGATGTCTTCTCATATGCATTTATTGACTCCCTACTGTCGGTTCTCCTCACCACTATTGTCGGTCACCATTCTATTGAACCAAATGCACATTCACTCTATTGAGCCAAATGAACCCATTGAACCTCCAACATGAGGTTCAATGGTTCAACATGATCGTATGTTCACTACATTGAACCAATTGATGTATGTTCATTCCATTGAACCAAATGAACCCATTGAACCTCTAGCATGAGGTTCAACGGTTCACCGCTAGGCTCAAACATGGGCGCCAAACTTAACTTATCCATCAGTCCCGCTTATTCTCTTAGAGAAAATAAAAAGAACATCATACCACAAATGTAAAGCAAAAATATTTACATGGGTGCCAATGCCAAACTCTTGGTGCTCCTACACCATACTCCCCCTGTGTGGAAAAAGTCAAGTCACCTCTAATGACAACAAGACAAAATCAATGCCCCGCTTCTTGAACTCAGACTCTGCAACCCAGGTAGCTTCTACTTCAGGCAATTGTTTCCACTTGATTAGATGCTCCATGTACATGCCATGTCTGGTTTGTTTCTGTACTCGAGAATCTAGAATTCTCTTAGCCTGTGGTTTGAGTGTAGGTGGTAAAGTCACTTTACTCACTGTCTGTTCAGCCTCGGAACTAGATCTGCTTGCTACTGAATGAGGACCTTTAGAGGGTACCAGGTCCTGAACATTGAACACTGGTGAAATTGCCAAGTCTGATGGCAAACCAATCCTATAGGCATTTTTTCCATACTTGTCTAGAATTCTGCAAGGACCAATCTGTCTCATATGTAGTTTAGTTGGCATCCCTTTCTATAATCTAGCTTTGTCCAAATGAACCATGACTAAATTGCCAACTTCAAACTGGACATCCGTCCTGTGTGCATCTACCTTGTCCTTGATTTTCTGCGTATTTTCCATCAATGTCTTCTTGACTTGTTCATATATCTCCTTCATAGATTGTGCAAAATCCTTTGCATGACCACTTCTATATTCCATGTCTCCAAGATGTCAGAGTTCACATACACCTCAAGGGTGCATTCCATACACTATCTCAAATGGACTTTTGCTAGTAGTCCTATTCACACTATCATTATAGGCAAATTCTACCTGATAAATGACCTGATCCCAACTCTGTCCATATTCTTTTGTCAAACACCTTAATAGGTTGCCCAACATCCTATTCACCACTTCTGTTTGGCCATCTCTATCAGACACGATGCTTGCTGGAAGTCCATGAATCCGTATGACCTCTTTGAAAAATAAATGAGCTATATGACTAGCATCATGAGTCACCTTACAGGAAATGAAATTACTCATCTTGCTAAATCTATCAACAACTACAAAAATACTATCAAAACCAGTCTTAGTCTTTGGTAGACCAACTACAAAATCCATACTTACACAATCCCACGGTCTGGAAGGAATGGGTAGTGGTTGATACAATCTTGCATTTGAAGAAGCTCCCTTAGCCTTCTGACAGATGATACATTGCTCTACATACTTTCTGACATCTTTGTGCATCTTCGGCCAATAGTAGAACCTCTGGACTAACTCTAATGTTTTGTTCAGACCAAAATGTCCACTCAAACTGCCATTATGCTTCTCCTGTATGAGATTTTCTCTCATGGATCCTTTTGGTACACACAACTGTCCACCTTTGAACAACAATCCCTGCTACAAGGTGTAATATGCAAATTCACTATGAAAGTGATTTTCAAAGTCTTGACAAACCTTGTATGCTTCAGCAAAATCTTCATCCTCTTTATAGAGGGCTGTGAACTCTTCCATCCCTATGCTTCTTAATTGCACCTCTTATACTGTCAGCAGCCTTCTGCTTAAAGCATCTGCTATCTTGTTGAGTTGTCCCTTCTTATGCTTAATTGTGAATGTGTAAGACTGCAAGTACTCCATCCACTTGATATGCCTATGGCTCAACTTATCTTGTGAGTTTAGAAAACTCAAAGCTTGATTGTCTGTATATACAACAAATTCCTTAGGTAGGAGATAATGCCTCCATTTTCTAAGTGCCTAGACTAGAGCATAGAGCTCCAAGTCATATGAAGAATATCTACTCTTTGCTTCATTTAGCCTCTCACTGAAAAAGGCTACTGGTCTATTCTCTTGGTTGAGTACTGCACCTACTGCAATATTGCTAGCATCACATTCTAAAGTGAATAACTTATCAAAACTAGGTAGCTCTAACACTGGCTATGTGGCTACTTCTTTCTTCAATAATTCAAAACTCTTATCAACTGCTTGTGTCCATTGAAACTTCATTTTTACCCCACCTTTGATTGTATCAAGCATGTGTACACAAATAGCACTAAAATTCTTTATGAATTTTCTATAAAACTGAGCTAAGCCATGAAAACTTCTCACCTCAGTTGCTGCTCTGTGAGTAGGCCAATTCAATATGGCTTCTACCTTTGACTTGTCCATCTTTACTTCTCCTTTGGACAACACAAAACCAAGGTATACCAATTCATGCTTCATGAATTCACACTTCTCCAAATTTATGGTTAGTTGTTCATCTTGTAACTTTTTCCAAATAGTATTTACATGTTTAAGATGCTCTTCTTTAGTTTGACTAAAAATTAAGATATCATCTAGATAAACAACTACAAATTTACCCATGTAGTCTTTGAGGACTTCATTCATGAGCCTCATGAATGTGCTGGGAGCATTCAATAGACCAAATGGCATAACAAGCCATTCATATAGTCCTTTTGTGGTCTTGAAGGTTGTTTTCCACTCATCACCTTCCTTGATTCTGATCTGGTGATAACCACTTTTCAGGTCTATCTTGGTGAAGTATTTAGCCCCTCCTAAACAGTCCATAAGATCTTCAATTTTGGGAATTGGAAATCTATACCTTATGGTGATCTTATTGATAGCTTTGGAATCTATGCATAGTCTCCATGTTCCTCCTTTCTTTGGTGCCAACACTGTAGGCACTGCACAAGGACTTATGCTTTTCCTAATTAATCCCTGGTCAAGCAACTCTTGTACTTGTCTAGCTATCTCTTTATGTTGTTCTGGGGTCATCTTGTAAGGGGCTTTGTTAGGCAGTGATGCTCCTAGAATCAGATCTATTTGAAGGCTAATAGTTCTTTGTGGAGGTAGTGTTGTTGGTGTTCCATCACTAATTATGTCCTTATACTGTTCTAGTATAGCCTGTATCTCTTTTGGGACCACTACCTTTTTGTCTTTTTTCTCCTCCTTAGGTTCATATTGATAGCATAACCAATACCATCCTCCTTAAGAGCGTTCAAAAACTCTTTACCACTCACAATTAATACATTAGGACTTTTAGTCTTACCTGCTTCTTCATCTTCCAATGATTAAATTTTATAGGTGACACCATCTTTTTGAAAAGAATATGCATTCTTCTCACCATCATGTATGGCCTTTCGGTCATACTGCCACGGTCTACCCAATAGGAGATGACATGCATCCATGGGTAGGATATCACATAGTACCTTGTCTTTGTATCCACCTATACCAAACTCTACCCAAGTTTTCTCATTGACTATCACATGCTGACCTTTATTTAACCATGTGACTCTATATGGATTTGAATGAGGTATTCTTTGCAAATTTAATTTTCTAACTGCTTCATCAGACACTATGTTATCAGTAGACCCTGAGTCTATGATTACTTGACATACCTTATTCATAATATTACATCTAATTCTGAATAAGGCTCTCCTTTGGTTTGGTTTAGCTTTCACTGGTTCTTTGATCAAAGTTCTCCTTACCATGATGTTCTCTCCCACTTTTGAGGTTAGACTAACTTCAAGTGATTTGCTGCTTGAAGCATCATCTTGTACATAATGATTTCTTTTATCAACTCCTTGAGAAGAAGATGTGCCCTTATTAGGACACCTATATGCTAGATGGCCTAATTGACCACAATTGTAGCATTTCATAGTGGCAAAGTAGGATCCTCTGCCTAATCCTCCTGATCTTCCTCTGCTAGATCCCCTTCCTTAATAGTTTCCTCTACTACTAGTCTCTCCATTCTGCTCTGTGAGTTTGGATTCTCCTTGGGGCCTTTGACCAATGTTCCTACCACCATAACTTCCCCTTCCTCTATTTTCTCTACCTCTTCCTCTTAACCTACTACTTGACTCTTGTTTCTTCTTTCCCTCCTCCTCTACCTTGAGTGCTAGCTGATAGCTTTGATGCACTATTGTAGGGCTGAATAAGCTGATTTCCTCTTGAATACTTCACCTCAAACCATTGAGATATCTTGCCACTTTCACGTTTTCATCTTCCATCACCTTAGACCTCAGGCCTAGTTTTTGAAACTCCTCAGTGTATGTATTGACATCTAATTCTCTGTGTCTCAAATTTTATTGTTTCTTGTGCAAATGGACTTCATAATCTCTAGGCATGTAGAATTCTTTGACTTTGGCCACCATACCTTTCCAAGTAGCTATAGGTTTCTTGCCTTCTTTTTCTCTTTCAGTTTGAACAAATTTCCACCATGTCAAAGTAGCTCCTCTGAGTCTTGATTTAGCCACCTTCACCTTTTGTGCTTCACTCACTCCGTCATACTCAAAGTGATTTTCTATACCTTCTATCCATTCCATAACCAAATCAGGTTCCATTTTTCCACTAAAAAGAGGAACTCCTTCTAATGTCTTACGACTCATGGTTTTCAAGGTCTTCAAGAAAGGTTCTTCTTCTATCACAGGATCAGGTGTGGGCTCTTCATCTTCTACACCTTTTTCCCTACCTTCAGAATCATTAATTTTCTGACTAACTTCTTCAGTCTTTACCATCATTTCACCTAGCTTACTTTCCATTTCTGCCAATCTTTCCTATAGGAGCCTATTCTCCTCTTCTTGTTCATCAACCTTCTTTACCAATTCTGCATTAGTCACCATCTTCTTGGATGAACCTACAAACTCACTCGAACTCGGTGATGACATACAACTTCTTCTATTCAAATCTAGGAATAGCCCAAATCTTTAGCTATGCTCTAATACCAATTTAATGGGGAGGACTACGGACTTAGAAAACCTACTTTGTTTGAAACATTTCAAGACCTATGTCATGCCCCAAGTCTCCCTACTAATTCAAGTGCTCTCAGACATTTTCTACCCAAAATGCCTAACTCAAATTTATCAGCCTATTACAGAGGTGAAAGACCTACTAGTCTATTATTCTCAATACAGACACTACTTTCTTGGTGTGGGACATTCTTCTTTGTCCTCACTGCTTCCAAGATTCTTAATTCCCAAGGCTTATAGCCTTCTTGAGTCTGTTATTAGCCCTCCTCTCTGGGTCTAGGGTTCTAATTGCTTGGTACTCAATTTCTCCTACTCTATTTTCACCCCTGCCTCTTCTTAGACTGCAACTTGCATACCTAACCAGGCTATGGTAAAGCTCACCTAGGACAAGTTCTTATTGTCTCTCATTGACAATTCAACCATTTCCATAAAAAGAAAAACAAGAAAAGAGATCTCTGCTTGATGGCCCCCCATGACTGTACAGAGGAATTGCAGGAACATCAAGACATAGACATTTTGTACAAACAGAAACAAAATAACAGAAGTAAAATTAACTATTGTACTTCAGATCAAATTATGCAAAAATGCTACAGAAATGCATGAATAGATCAAACTATCAATATTGTATTTTTCAGAGTTCTCCTTCTTACAATCAATGTCTGTTCTCCAACCTTCTAAAAACTTCCAACAACCAATTTACAAAGAAAAACTAGCTTTTTATATTATTCAACTTTTTTTAGTTATCAGACAGTTAGGTTTGTTTTCTATCCATTTAGTTAGGTTTTCTTTACTAACTGTTTGGTGTTCTCCTCGCGGCTGGCTTTTGTCTTTGTATGTTCATACAATCCATATGGTTAGACTACACATAGCATTAAACCATTGGCAAAAGACATTACTATCGACCACTTTCAAATTCCTCCCACTGATATGCAACCTCTCTTTGATGACTTTGATTTCTTCCTTACAATTATCGGCCAAACATTACGTTATTGGTCCTCCTTTGAAATCTCACTCCGAAAGCACTTGTCTCCCCGAACTTCTCATCACCACATATCGCACTAAAGTCCTCCTATCCTCCTATCAGCTAGACTTACTACTTCAGTGGAACTCCGACCCTTGTTTACCGATACACCCGATCACACTAATGTCTTCTCATATGCATTTATTGACTCCCTACCACTGGTTCTCCTCACCACCATTGTCAGTCACCATTCTATTGAACCAAATGCACGTTCACTCTATTGAGCCAAATGAACCCATTGAACCTCCAGCATGAGGTTCAACGGTTCAATGCAACTGTATGTTCACTACATTGAACCAATTGATGTATGTTCATTCCATTGAAACAAATGAACTCGTTGAACCTCCAGCATGAGGTTCAACGGTTCACCGCTAGGCTCAAACATGGGTGCCAAACTTAACATATTCATCGGTCCCGCTTATTCTCTCAGAGAAAATAAAAAAACATCACACCAAAAAGAACATCATACCACAAATGCAAAGCAAAAATATTTACCTAGGTGCCAACTCCAAACTCTTGGAGCTCCTGCACCATTGGTTGATGGACATATCATCTTTCTCTATAAAAGATAAGAAATGTGGTGTGCTTAGATGACCTACCATAGCTTGGAATTGCTCTTGAGAAAGGTTTGTAGGAACAGTTGTTTCCAAGAAGGCTTTCTCTAATATGGCTTTGTGAGACGGGGATAGATGTAATAACTCCAAAATGGATATGTGTGCAGGTGTTTTATGGAGTTGGTCAAGGATGTTGTATTGGTTCGATGTGGATGATGACTTGGGTTGAGCTCCTTGTAGAGTAATATTTGCACAACAAGTGGTCAGATTACAGTTGGGACTATTATTGATAGTGATTACATTGATGTGTGAATCACTTTGTGAGATATGATTAATTGCGTACTCGTAAGGAACATTATTATAGCTTGCTTTGTTAGCACCGTTATTGTTTTGATTGGATGATCCTCCTTTCTCATAGTGGGGAAGAGTATTTTTGAATCCTATGTGCTCTTCATTAGATGTATACCCTTTAATTGATATCCATTTTTTATCCAACAAGTCTTTAATGCCATGTTTTAGTGCTTGACAATCATTAGTTTTATGTCCTTTCTTTCAGTAATATTTGCAAAAGTTGGAATCACTCCACCAAGAGGGTTTAAATTTTGGTTTATAATCACGCACTGACAGAATTGTTATGAGGTTGCCCCTTATTAACTTCCTAAGGGAAGATTTGAGAGACTCTCCTAGTGGTGTGAACTTTCTCCTAGGAGGAAAGTTGGTAGGTCTTTGCTCATTACTTTGAGGCTTGTTGGATGGTGTATTGTTTTGTGGTTTTGATAGATTGAAGATTGGTTGCTTTTGTACCACATTTTTAGCATCTACCACACCATCATTTACAATGGGTTTGTTCTTGGTCCAAAATCGTGACTTGTCCGCATTTTTGTTAGAACTAGGGGTGTCTTTGTATAGCTTAATTTGTCCCTTTGTTATCAAGGCTTTCTTAACGAGTAGCCCCATTTCAATGACCTTACTAAAAGTAGTTGGGCATTGTATTTGGATTTGATAACTCAGTTTCATGGTTAGGTTGTGAACAAACATTTCTATCATTTGTTTCTCCAGTATGTGGTAGAGACACTTGCTTGCAAGTTGTCTCCATCTTTGTAGGAAAGAGGTGAAGGATTCTCCCCCCTTTTGCTTTTTATTACAATGGTCCAACATAAAGATTTAGTGCTGGCTATTGTATGAGAAATGTGTTACAAATTTATCCACTAGCTCATCAAAAGTGCAGATGTCGGGAGGTAGGTGGGAGAACCATTCCATTGCTTGGCCTCCTAAGCTTCATGGGAATAGTAGAATAAGATATGTTTCATTGTTTGTGACTTCTAGACATGCTGCACTAAATTCCCTTATATGATCTCTTTGATCACCTTTTCCTCTATACTTATTGAATTTTGGAACCTCAAACCTTGAGGGAAAAGGTATCATGTGCAAAGATTTATCAAAGGGATATGGTGAAATATCCTCAAGAGAGTAATGTTTTGTTGTTGTCCCACTTTGGATGTCCATCAACTATTTTTGCAAGGCTTGGATTTGTGTTTTTAATGTGTCTAAGGGATTGAGTGTATCCTTAGCCTTTTCAAATTTAGAAGCATCTTTGTCAGTTTTGGAGGCATCTTTGTCATTTTTGGAGCCATCTTTTGAAGACTCGGCTTCATTTGAGGAATTGTTCTCTCTTAGATTTGAGACATCAAAATCTGAGGGCAACTTAGCTCCTTGTTGAGCTAGCATGAGAAAATATTTATGAGGATCTGTAACAATGACCTTATCCATCATCTTTAGGAATTTTGAATCTTGAAGTTGTTTAAGGATTTCCTCTTGACTAATCTCCTCATCATCAGAATTATGCCCACTATTGTGAAGGGAACCCATTTTTTGTTTTTATTTAGATTTGGATCTAGTTTGAACCATACAATTTTTGGATGTGAGAGAAGTTGGATTGTGAGACTTAGGGGACTTGGTTTGATGTTTTGGTATGAAAATGATGTGAGGGTGAATTTGGTTGGATATGGTTTTGGTAAGATTTTGCTAAGGTTTTATATTGATCTATGTTGTCTAAACAATGTGCTCTTGAGCTAAAAGGTAGTCAAAATAGGGATAGTTGATCACTACTATTGATATAGACTATCCTTTTATCAAGATTATACTAGCACAGTTTCGAGGTGAAGGGTGATTGACCCTGTTATGAAACTAACTAGACTTTGTTTGAATTTGGTAGTGTCTCAATAACGGCTAGATGAAAATCACAGTTTGAATGTTTTTGGATAGCAAGATAGTGGTATGCAAAGGTGATGTTGCAGAAATGGTATGAAGGCGAGTCTGCAAGGTTGAACTTATTTTCCAAGTATAAACTAGAGCAAAAAGGGCACCCAGAAACGGTTTCAATTTTGTCTCAAAATGTATGGAACAACTCTCTATTCTGAATGTGCAGTGTCAGATGCACAAGAATAAAGGGCAAACGCGTAGCTTTGCACTGTGTATGTGCAACTCTATATGCACATGACTATGTTTTAAAAGCACAGTTCTATGGTTCAAATGTGTAATTTTGTATATGCGTAGAAATATGTTGTGTATGCACAACAATATTATGTAAATGCACAGCAGGATTTGGTATATGCGTAGCAAGATTCAGTGTATGCACAAGACTACATAAATTTTTCTTTTTGATTCAGTTTGTCAATCTTGGCTTGTTTGCACATTTTCCTCAGATGTTCTAAAGTTTGAAGTATTGTCTTTGACTCAAGTTATTGCCAGAAAACATACTAAACAAGAAGGTGTCATGATTTTTTTAATTTTCTCCTGATAAATGTAAAAAAAAACAAGTACAATCCTAAGGATAGCAAGGACAATATTCATTGAATTCCAACTTAGATTTTACTCTAGCCACTTACATAAAGGTGGATAGTTAATAACTTGGTAGCACCGGCTCCCCTCCATGGCACTTCTCACGCATACCAAGTTACAGTTCCTCCAAAGAGTTGAACTTTCTATTTCCACACCAGATGAGTGTATGACATTGGATGACTTCAGAGGTCTGACCTCCTGTGTCATCAAATAGGGGTTTTTGGCTTTCTAAAATAAATGGATTTTTAGTATGGACATTCGTTCGGGTGGTTACATGTGTGGTAATTCGCTCTGATAAGGAGGCTTCCCAGCCTGTCGAGGTTACACTTTACAGGGTTTTAGGGGAAGCATTTGTCTGTGTAACACAACACTTGTTGTTTGTAAATTTCATCACAAACACAATTTATTTATAGCGACTTGGAAGTAGCTTGGCTTTAGCCCATTATCGCTCGAGGTCGTCCCGCTTGGAAGGAAGGAATTCCAAGGGCAGGCCTCTTCTAAAGGTTACACAAATAAAATGATGAATTTGGCATTTTGGTCACCGAAGAAAGGGGGGAGCATAGTCTTATCATCATTTTCAAGCACAGAGTACACTAGTTCTTTATCCTCCTAGAGTTAAAAATGAAAAAAAAAAAAAAAGTGTGTTTTTACTCTACCAAGCACAATCCATTGACAAGATAGCAAAAACTTGGAAAAGATAATTAATTTTACCCTCCTAAACAAATCTATGTGAAGATTGTTGTTGAAGAATCAAACAAGTTACTTTCCCTTATTTAAGCTAGATGATAGATTTATAAATGCAAGATTGACTTGAAAGATTTGTTCAATTTTATCCACCTAGGTTGGGACTATGTGTAAGTTGTAATGCAACAATGCCATTTACTTTCTCCTAATTAGATCTAGGTGAAAATTTATATGAAGAGTCAAATTACTTTCCCCTAATTAAATCTAGATGAAGTTATGATACAACAAAATGACTAAACCAAGCTGCTACACCTACAAGAAAAATTGGTACGAAAAAGCCATTACAAAACAATACAACTTTCTACCAAAATGTGAATGCGCAGGAACAGGAAGTAAATGTGCAGCACTACTCAGTGAATGCACAGAAAGCACAAATGTGCAGAAAGAAGTGGTGAATGTGTAGGACTACTCACTGAATGTGCAGAAACTTGAATGCACAGCGAAATGTGGTGAATGTACAGAAAGATGGCATGGATGCGTGGAAATAAGTTGTATATGTGCGGAAAAAAGTTGTATATGCATGGAAAGAAGTTGCATATGCATGGAAAGAAGTTGTATATGCACATAAAGAAGTTGTATATGTGTGGAAAGAAGTTGTATATGGGTGGAAAGAAGTTGTATATGTGCGAAACGGAGTTATATATGTGCAGGTCTGGTAAAATCTTCCACGAATGCGCATGACTGGAATGTGAATGCGTTGGAACGACCTATCACAACTGTTGCTTCACAAAAAACTCAAATGGAGGTTAAAAATGGGGCTAGGCCCCACAGTTGGTGCCAAAAATGTTAGAGGAAATATGAACAATAGTATTAAACAACTAAATATCCAATAACTCAATGGAATTGATGCAAATATAGTAAACAAAGATATTACCTTCATAGATTGATTTTCCTCATAGCTTCCATTGTTGCCTATCTCATATCGATCTTGTGTATGATTTTAGCTCTCAGAAGTTGTGCTTCCTTGCTGTTGAAGATGACAATAGGAGAATGGTTGTACATGGATAATGCAATGAAGACTAAACTAACAATGCAATTCTAATGAAGATGGATGATGGATAATGGAGACATGGTTGGATGATTATGATGATAATGAGGTTATGCAAATGCAATGGAGATACTTTGCTAAAGGCATGTTGGTAGGATTTCTACAGAGAAAGATTTCTAAAGCTTGAGTGATGCAAAATGGGTGTGAGAACCTTGTTTATATAGGTTGAGGAGAGGCCAAATCCAAGTGTCAATAGATCCATGACTGTAGGAATTTGTCTGTGATGTGTACAGTTGAGAAAGCTTGAGGGAATGTGTGCGAATTAGAAGAGGACAAGTATCCAAGCTCCTTTCATGAGTTATGGGAGTTAACAGATCTGACTGGAGAGTTAACTGGGTAGATTGATCAGACGATTGGGTTGATTGGTGAGTTGACTAAATTTATTGACCAGTGAACTCAATTGATTAATTAGTTAACTAATTTGATTGATGAGCTAACTAATTTGATTGGAGGAGAAATAGGACATGTGGGTGAGGGGATATTAGCTAATTAAATATTAAATATTTAATTATGTGTGCAACATGGTGAGGTAGAAGATGAGGTGGAAGAATGACATGGATGAGATGATGTGGAATTATGGAATTGGGACTTTCGAATAGAGGAATTTGGGATTAATTAAATAATTTAGGATTATTTAATTATATGAGACATTAGAAGAATTAGGGAATTTAATTAAATAAAATGATTTTATTTAATTATTGGAGGAATGTGAATCATTTAAATAAATTAGAATATTTATTTAATTGATAGAGGAATGAGAAAAATAAATATTTAAAATATTTATTTAATTTGACTTAGCCATTTTTAGGTGTATACATATACATTTTGATTAAGTTACTTTTATGTGTGTGCATTTGTTCATTCAATTTGTATGGTTATTTCGTTAGTCTCCAATCTAAATACAATATTATCTTATGTTTGTATCTAATTGGGATTGCAATTCTATTTTTGGTTTTCTGTAAGACAATCTTTTCTACGAAATTCTCCTGTCGCCAATGCACAGCTCCTATCATCGAGTTAATAGCTCCTATCGCTAAAAGTCTATCAACTAAAACTATTGCAATTTCAAAAATCATTTTATGTATAACTAAGACTAAGAGTATTTGATCAATGTTCTATGTTTAATTCAAGTGCGATTATGTTATCTAATTAGATCACGAGTTGTTTAATGTATGAAAATTAGAATTATTTCTAGGAAGTGTGAAAATTGAATATTTGTTTTTCATATAGTACATCTCATACTCTCAACTTATTGTCTTCAGCCCAAGTAGGCAAATAGCCCCAATACCTTTTGTCAATTTACGATCTCTAAATTGGCATACAGGAATAAACTGAGGAAAAGTCATACCAATTGGAATCATAGAACCATTCAATGATATTATAAAGATAAAGTTTTCTCCATTTGTAGTCCATAGTTTTGTCCTACATTTTTGGTGCCATTACCAGGGAAAGGTATTAAAGGTCTGAAACCATAGTAAGTTGAGTTAGCATCAGTACGTCAAGAGGAAAGCCTACACAACTGTTGACCTTGTTAAGGTTAATACTCTTGATTTGTGTTGTTATAAGTCATATAGGTGCATGAATCGTAGTAGAGATAGTAGAGGGAGATTTGTTAAAAATGAGAAGGGAAGTAGTTCATAACCTAAAAAATTTAAAAAAAATCAAAACCATCCGTTGAGGGAAGAAGTTCACAATAAGAAAAATTGAAAAATAAACTACAACCATTAGTTGTACACACATGACCTGAGAAAGAGTTAGTCAAACCAGGTATCAAAAAGTGTGTTATTGAGTCTACCATTGTTGAGGCCACTTCTGGTATTCGTCCAGAGTCATCTGAAGAATTGCATAAAATGGTTGCAAAGTTATTCCAAGAATCTTATGAGCTTCGAGCTGGTCCGTCCTTAAGAAACCAAAAGCCATTTAAAACTTTCTACACCCCTGGGGCGCTCAAAATTATGGCTGACCTCAACAATAACAACAACAACAACGAGGACAACAATGATGAGAGGGCATTGGCCCAAAATAATCTAGTCACTTTTGAGTTTCCAATTGCACATTCTGAAGAGAATACCCCTATGAAAAACATTGCCCATTCCTCCTTGTCTATTTTTTGTGGTCTTTCTATTGAGGATCCTGAAATGTCCTTATTTGAGTTTGATGTAGTGTGCAATAGTTATGATTATCAGAGCGATGCATAGAAGTTCAAGTTATTTCTAGCCACGTTGAAAGATGTAGCCTTACGTTGGTTCATGAACCTCAGAAACATTAGAACATGGGATGACATGAAGGAAATATTTTTGACAAAATACCAAGAGTATTGTAAAATGAAAGAGGTTTGGGATGAGATTTTATGTATGACACAGAAAGAAGATGAATCCATGGAAGATTACCTCAAACACTCCATGTTCAACTTGCAATGATCATGACAACAAGGGCTAACTCCTGATACTATTAAAATGTTGTTTCTTAGGGGAATAAGAGATGATACTATGGATGCATTGAATTTAATAGGTAAAGGTAACGTCTCTAAATTGAACTTTGATGAAATTTGTGACATTTGCAGGAATTACTCGAGGTTTCAACGTTCAAGGAGGAGTTATTCAAGTAAACTTTCTTCTTCAGGGAATGCCACAGGTATAACAAAGTGTGAAAAAGGTAATTTACTTGAATATCTTAAAACTAATTTATTAAATCATATGGTCAAGCAGATTGATACTCTATATACTCATAAAAAGCAAGAGGAAGCTGAAAAGGCCTTGGTTGTATTCTGTCCAACCTGTTGTAAGAGACATAGTAGTGAGGATTGCCCCTATAATAGGACAAATATTTCATCTTTACAAGAATTTAGCAAGAGTTCCATCTTAAGGCCTCTTCCCGTAGGTATAACTGATATTAAATATTATGAAGAACCTATCTACTACATGGCCCGGAGGACCTTTTCCACCTCGAGTAATGCATCCGGGGATGATAAATCATTATTTTTCTCCTAGACCTAGCCAATCCAATTCTTTTTCCAATCAACCTAGATGGTATGGGGGTTGGAAACAACCTCCACAATACCCTCAATGGATGCAACCATACCAATATGCTTCACAGTTGTGGCAACATGCATGGAGGCCACAATTGCCACAACCTTCACCATACCAATAGCCATTATACCACAATCATAATTTCCACCTCCTCCCATGATTAACCCATTTCAGTAGCCACAACAATTTCTTCCACCCATACCATCATCATCCACCCAGCTAGCCAATCCAACACAACCACCAAAGCCTACACCAATGCTAGCTCAACCAAACCCAAATCCCAACAATAAGACAACACAACCCATGTATAATAATGAAGCGATAGGTTATTCTACTTATATTGTTAATACTATAGAAATAGACGGGGTCCAATTAAGTTCGGGAAAGGCTCTCCAGGGACCCATCATTACTAAAATTAATGAATAACCTGAAGAGGACCCAATAAAGAAACCTCCATTTCTTGACCAATTTCATTCAGAACTAGTACAAAAGGGAGTCTCCCAACCTGAATTTGATTTTGTCAATGAGTTACATAATGTTAACATTAAGATTCCTTTGTTGCAGGTCATCAAGGATATCCCAGTATATATAAAAATAGTTCAGGATCTCTGTACTCGAAAGCAGAAGAAAAAGAAAGATCTGAAGAGTATCCAGGTCATTGGACAGTTAACAGACATCATGCTTGGGAATCTAACCATTCCTAAGTATTCAGATCCAGGGAGTCTTATCATCAAGGTGTGTATTAGTAAAGTTATTATTCCTAATACACTTGTTGATTTGGGCACTGTAATTAATGTCATGACAAATGAAACAAAGGAAAAATTATCACTTAAGGGACTTAGACCTACTCCCACAGTTCTCGAAATGGAAAACCGATCGTTGGTCAAACCGAAAGGTATGATTGAAGATGTAGTTCTTTCTATTGATTCATGGGAACACCCAACTGACTTTATGATTCTATAGCCAAAACTTAAGCTAGGGGGATACCCCTTAATCTTGGGATGACCTTGGTTAGAAGCTACAGATGCATTCATCAACTGTCAGTCAGGAAACATGGTCATTTCAAATGGAGAGCACACAAAATAGTTGACTTTATACCCACCAGCACAACCCTTGTTGGAGATAGAGGATCCAATATGGGTTGATAGTGATTTGGATGAGTCATTACCAATCTTGACAATTGATCAAGCATTAGATATTGAAGAACCTACTGAAGATAATATTCTTGTTAATTTTCTTCAGAATAGATATGCATCTAATGAAATCTTTGAAAGCATGGTTCTTCATTTAGGTATAAATACTCCTTGTCCTTTTGGAAATTTTCCATCGGTAGGTAGCTCACAATCTATTCAACACTTTGTCACATTGCATCAGTTGCTACCTCATAATTATTTGTTCAGTCCATTTCTATTCTCTAAAAATTCTAGAAATACACCATCCACTTCAGAAGTACTAGCCATTAATTCACCTGCATAGTCAGATTCCATAGAAATTTTGCCTGGTCATACACTTAATATTAATCCACATTTAAGCACTGAACAAATCCAAGATCTCATTACCATGCTTAGAACTTATAAAGATGCATTTGCTTGGGAATACCAAGACATGTGTGGCATTCATCCTGACACCTGCACACACCATATTTACATTGAAGAAAGTAGTTGTCTAGTTAGGCAACCACAGCGACGGCTCAACCCCGTCCTGTGTGAAATAGTCAAAGAGGAGTTACAAAAATTGTTAAATGTCAGATTTATATATCCTATTTCAGATAGTTAGTGGGTATCTCCTCTAGTTGTGGTTCTGAAGAAAAATGGTAAGTGGAGAAATTGTGTTGATTATAGAGCACTTAATAAAGCTACTAAAAAGGATCATTTTCCATTACCGTTCATTGATCAAGTGTTGGACACTCTTGCAGGTAAAAAATTCTTTTCTTTTTTGGATGAGTTTAGTGGCTACAACCAAATCTGCATAGCTCTTGAAGACTGGGACAAGACTACTTTTATCTATCCTTGGGGCACCTTTGCCTATAATGTCTTAGCGTTTGGTTTATGTAACGCTCTTGCCACTTTTCAAAGGGTAGTTCTGAGTATTTTTTCAAATCTTGTAAATGATTATGTTGAAGTGTATATGGATGATTTTACTATCCATGGTAATACTTATGAGGAGGATAAAACAAATTTAGAAAAGGTACTTAAACATTGTACAGACACTAATTTATCATTAAGCCATGAAAATTGCCATATGCTTATAACAGAAGGGATAGTACTTAGTCATTATATTTCTTCTAAGGGTATTCAAGTTGATCCCAAAAAGATACAGATCATCCAGGACTTGCCAACGCCCGCTAGCCAAAAGGATGTGCCTAGATTTCTAGGCCATGTAGGGTATTATAAGAGATTCATCCAAAATTTTACTAAGATTGCATCCCCCTTGTTTTCCTTATTAGCAAAAGATGTCATTTTATCTTGGACACCAGAATGTCAAGAAGCCTTTGAAACCATTAAGACCAAGCTTGTAACTACACTGGTACTTAGAGGTCCAAATTGGGAATTGCCTTTTCATATTCATACTGACGCCTCAGACTGTTCCATGGGAGTTGTCCTTGGATAGAAAGAAGATAAGCTTTTCTACTCCATCTATTACATCAGTAAAAAATTTACAGGAGCTGAGGTAAATTACATGGTAACTGAAAAGGAGTTTCTATCCATTGTTTATGCAATCAATAAATTATGTCATTATATTACTGGATATAAAGTGTTTGTTCATACTGATCATTCTGCAATTCAATTTTTAATGAATAAACCTGTTGTAACTGGTAGAGTTATTAGATGGTTACTTTTTCTTCAAGAATTTGACATTACTATACTTGACAAACTTGGTTGGGAAAATGTGGTTGCAGACTTTTGGTCTAGGTTACAACAACAAGATAATGAACCAGTTATAGTCAATGATGCCTTCCCAAATGAGCATCTCTTTCCTATATCAGCAAAAAGTCCATGGTTCACTGACATTGCAAATTACTTGGCTACTTGCAAGTTCCCACCTCATTTCTCTCTGAGGGGACACCAAATATTGGTTGGACTCAGTGGTCAATACACATGGATCAATGGATTGCTCTTCTAAACTGGCATTGACAATATCATGTGTCTGTGTGTACCCGAAGAGGATGTCTTCGATATACTTCTAGCATGTCACACAGAACCCTACAGAGTGTTGCCCCAAAATTTGAACTTGAAAAATTTGAAATTTTTGGTGCATCCTCATATATGCCCCTAAACCTACCAAATCTTGCAAAATGATTAAATTTGAAAATCTATATGAGTTGGTGTAAAATCCTCTCGTGGGTGAGATCGTAACTCTATTCCATTCAATCTAGCCCATTTTCATGCTCAAGTGCTTCACCGTTTGAGAAATTTTAAACTTCACATTTTATCCTTGATAATTTGCAAATGGAGGAAAAATTAACTTCTTTGTTGCTGGAGATTAAAATGTTTCTGGGTTTTTCTTGGGATTACCCAATCGTCTTACTATCCAAATTTCACAGAAAATGGAATTGCTATGAGGAGGCAATGGAGTTTTCCATCTTCATTTTAAAGTATGTCTTTCAAAGGTTTTCAAATTATGCAGAAAGTAAATTTTTGCTATGATAAATTTTAATAGTTTTTCAAGGATGAGAATGGTGAAAAATATAAAGTTGTGGGGTTCCATTAAAGTTATAAAATCTGGATATTCAAAAGAGAATGATTTCATTTTTCTCCCATGGCAAAGGTTTTAAAATCCAATTATTTTATAAAACAATGACTTTATTAAAGTCATATGTTTCAAGTGGTTCCAAATTTTAATGAAAAGTCTTGAAAGCTTTAAAAACAACATTATTTGTCGGGCATCTTAAAAGTTTTTAAACCTCAAAGTATTCTGACTCTTTGTAGTCAGGTAGTTTAAGAATTCCAGAACCCCTCATATGCCTGACTTAAGTTCAATGGTTTGCATAATTCCTGACCTCTCAACTCTCTCTCCATTGTTAGAGGTTTCAAAGGTTTGTGAACTCCAAAAAGCCTGACCTGCTAATTCACCTATGCCGTTGGAGATACTTAGGATTTTTGAACTCTCGTAGCACATTCTACATGCTACCATGGCCTCATGGTCAAGTAATTAGATGCTATGTTTGGAAATGCTCTGGCAGACTCGTATGTGAGCCTTTGACAGAATGCACCGATTGCAGAATATCTACTTTCAAGTAGTCCAAGCGAGTTCATGCAGGAGACATTCATCGTGTTTCAATTAGAGAGCTTGGGAAACATTTTGAAAATCTTATTCTTTGTGATTGGTAGTTGATATGAGGAATACCGATAAAACTTTGAAGAAAATACAATCCAATATGTAAAGCCATCTCCATTGTGGTGTCCTCCAAACCCGTGCTGGAATAGAAACTTTTGAGTAGATATAATTGGATAAAGGAAATTAGTCTCTGTCAGATATTTGTTGGAAGAATTTAATCTTCTGTCAGTGTGCATTTATTGCACCTGCCCCCACATCAGAACTTGAAGGTTTCCAAATCTTATCCTCAACACTGTTTACACCTGCTACATTCACTCCGGTAGGTAAGTTCAAATTTGAAATTAGTTGAGCGCCCATTTTTTAGGGTATGAGAAAGAGACAAAAAAGAGGGAAAGTTAGTAGGCAGAATGAAGTATGATCCTGTAGCAGCAGAGGGAATGTTAAGAAGAAGAATATTGCAGAGGATAGAAGGAATGTGTGCAGCAACACAGGGTAATCATAGATAGCTACAGAGTTCCTCCAGTCAACTCCAGACAAATAGTTTGTAGCTCCAGAGATTGGGGCAGAATAGGAAAACAAAGTAGAAGCTCTGCATTGTAATCTATATGAAGTTTGTATGTATTCTTAGAAGAAGGAAAATATATATAAATTATATTGCTATCTCTTTTGTGCTTTGTCTCTCTTCTCCATCTGTATGTGTGTATTTGTTTTTTCTATTCATTATTGTTTTAGCATTTGTATTGTCTGGACAACATTCTACCCCTCCCTTATTCCATTTATGCCAACAATTGGTATCAGAGCCCTATTTTTTCTGGGTAGTTTGAAGTTTTTGTGGGTATTCTATTTTAAGCCCTAGTTTGCCTAGGCATTATCAGCCTTCTCAGTTTTGAGAAGCATGGTAGGTGGAGACAACAAAGGATGGCAGCAGCTACCTACATTTGATGGGTAGAACTATGACATCTGGGCTAAGACGATGAAGACAATACTGGCTGCAAATGACCTATGGGATTTGGTCACCAATGGGTTCACAGACATCACAGACCCAGCAACCTAGCAGCCCTATCGAATGCTCAAAAAAACTAGTTGAAGGAAACAAGAATGAAAGATACAAAATCCCTCAGTCTAATTGAGGCAGCCTTGACAAAGGCTATTTTCCCCCGCATTGCAACAACAAACTACTCAAAATAGGCATGGGAAATATTGCAGAACAACTACAAGGGTACTGACAAGGTGAGATCAGTCAAGCTCCAGCTATTTAGAAGAGATTTTGAGACCCTTCAGATGAAGGAGAGTGAGTCTATTTCCAACTTTCACACTAGAGTTTCTACCATGTTAAATCAGCTGAGGATAAATGGAGAAACCATGGATGAACAAAGGATTGTTGAAAAAATCCTAAGGAGTCTACCTTCTAGATTTGACCCTATTGTCATAACCATTGAAGAGACAAAGGATCTGTCCAAGATGATAGTGGATGAGTTGATGGGCTCTCTACAAAGCCATGAGCAGTGATTGAATAGATCCGCTCCTTCCCTTGAGCAAGCCTTCAAGGCTCAAACCAATGCAAGAGGCAGGGGAAGAGGAAGAAATAGCAAAGGTAGAGGTCAAAGAGGTAGAGGAAGAAGCAACTCCGGAAGAGGAGTTTCAAACAGCCAAGAAGAGGCAAGTAGCTCACAGCCAAGCTATCAAGAAAGAAAGAAGAACATCAGTTCTAATCAAAAGTATGACAAGAGTAATATTCAATGTTATTACTGTCATAAGTTTGGCCATTATGCTAGTGAGTGTAGAAAGAAACATCGTGATCATGGAGGCCAAAATGCTAATGTAGCAAATGAGTACAAGGCTGAAAATGAAAATTAGTCTAAGGTGTTTATTGTGTGCAACCTTACTGAGAAGAGTAGCCCTGAAGTCTAGTATTTGGATAGTGGGTGTAGCAACCACATGAGTGGTAATGAAAACTTGTCTGCCTCCATTGACAGAAATGTCAAGTCTAAAATCATGATGGGGAATAGTCAAAAGGTTCCTGTCATAGGAAGAGGCATCACCACAGTCCTTAGCAAGCAAGGTGAGAAAATACAGATCTAGGATGTCTATTATGACCCTGGTATAAAACATAATCTACTGAGCATTAGACAGATGGTCCAAAATGGTTATAGAATCCTGATGGAAAATGGAGGGTGCACAATATTTGATAAAGGAGGCAGTAAGAAAATCATTGCAACAGTGCAGATGACGAGAAACAGAATGTTTCCCCTGTCACTGTCTCCGGCGCCATCTCCGGTGCTAACTCTAGCATAGTTTCCTGCACTGTCTCCGGTGCTCACAATAGTGGGACAACAAACACCCTTTAGGGCAGTCATCAAAGACCCATCCAAATTGTGGCATTTAAGGTATGGACACTTAAGCTTTTCTAGTTTAAGTTTATTGTCCAAGAAAGGCATGGTTAGAGGGCTACCAAACATTGTAGAGCCTGATGGAAAATGCGAAGCCTGCATTTTAGGAAAGCAGCATAGACAACCCTTTCAATCAGGGTATTCTAGAAGGGCAAGAGCACCATTGGAGTTGGTGCATTCAGATTTATGTGGCCCCATGAAAACCCCCACACTAGGTGGGAATGTATATTTTTTGACCTTCATAGATGATTAAGCAGAAAAATCTAGATTTATTTCTTGAAGAACAAATCAAAAGCCTTTGAGAAATTCAAGGAGTTTAAGGCATCAGCTGAAAAGCAAAGCGGCTGACATATCAAGGCCCTAAGAATAGATAGAGGGGGAGAGTATATCTCCAAACAATTTCTAAATTTCTGCAAGTATGAAGGTATTCATAAACAGTTCACAACAAGGTATACTCCATAGCAAAATGGAGTAGCTGAAAGGAAAAACAAAACCATCACAGAGATGGCAGCAAGCATGTTGAAGGCAAAGGGACTGTCAAATGATTATTGGGGTGAGGTTGTAGCAACAACGGTCTACCTATTGAATAGGTGTCCTACAAAGGCCATTCGTGATAGGATTCCACAAGAGGCATGGACAAACAGCAAGTGGAGTGTTGAACACCTAAGAATCTTCGGGTGTGTGGCATATGCATTCATGCCTAAAGAGAAGAGGCAGAAATTTGATGATAGAGGTGAAAAATGTATCTTCACAAGTTATAGTGAAGAATCACAAGCCTACAGACTGTATAATCCCATCACCAAAAAACTTGTGATCAACAGGGATGTTGAGTTTATTGAGAATGAAGCTTGGGATGGAACGATGGACAGCACCACGGGTATTTCAATCACAATACCCCTTGAAGATGAAGAAGCCTCGGAGGACAGCAGCTCCAGAAGAACTACAGAGAGCAACAGCTTGGGGAGAAACTATCGTAGAGCATTAGAGAACAACGACAGCTCCGGAGGTGTTCAGCAAGGTAGCTCTGAAAGTGGACAGCAGAACTGCAGCTCCAGAGATCAGTAGCTCCGGAGGTCTGCAACTCTAGAGATCTGTAACTCTAGAGGTTGACAGTATAGCAGCTCTGGAGGTTAGCACAGTAGCTCCAAAGGTTAGTACAGCAGCTCCGAAGGTCATAACAGCTGCAGCTCTAGAGGTAATTCAGACCCCACACTCTCATCATTGATTCCACAAAGGACAAAGAGTGTGAAGGAGATTTATGATAGCACAAGGTATGTTGATGATGATGAGAATTTGAACTTTGCATTATTTTCTTCCAGTGATCCAATCCACTTTGAAGAAGCAGTAAAAGAAGAGAAATGGTGTAAGGCCATGGATGAAGAATTAGATGCCACAGAGAGGAATGACACATGGCACCTAACTGATTTACCCAAGGGTAAACAAGTGATTGGAGTTAAGTGGGTCTATAAGACCAAGTCTACTGTTGAAGGAAAGATTGAAAGACATAAGGCAAGGCTAGTTGTCAAAGGGTGCAAACAACAGCCTGGAAGAGATTATGATGAGACATATGCACCAGTTGCAAGGCTAGAAACAGTTCGAGTAGTCATAGTAATAGCAGCCCAACATAAGTGGAAGGTGTTTCAGATGGATGTAAAGTCGGCCTTCTTGAATAGAGTGCTGAAAGAGCAAGTGTATGTGGAGCAGCCACCTGGCTATGAAGTCCCAGGGCAAGAGGACAAAGTATATAGGCTTCAGAAATCCCTCTATGGGCTGCAACAAGCACCTAGGGCATGGTACAGTAGAATAGACTCATATTTGTTGAGCAATGGCTTTAGCAAAAGCAGTAGTGAGCCTACTCTCTACATAAAAGTAGCTGAAGGTAAAACTTTGATTGTTGTTTTGTATGTAGATGATCTGATTTTTACTGGCAATAGTAATCTTTTCATTGCTGATTTCTAAGAGGCAATGAAGAATGAGTTTGAGATGACAGACTTAGGTCTGCTAAAGTTTTTTCTTGGCATTGAGGTCAAGCAAACAGAGCATGGCATATTTATTTCACAAACTAACTATGACAAACAGATTGTAAAGAGATTTAAAATGGAGAATAGTAAACCTACCCCTACACCTACAGCCACAGGTCTGAAATTAAGTAAAGAGGACAGCAAAATGGAAGTAAACCCAACCCTCTATAAGAGCATGGTTGGAAGCCTCATGTACTTAACATCAACTAGGCCTAATTTGACGTATGTTGTAAACCTGATTTCTAGGTTCATGGAGAAGCCTAAGGACACACATTGGCAAGCAGGAAAGAGGATCCTAAGGTATGTGAATGGCACATCAGGTTATGGCATCTTGTATGATGTTTCTAATGAGTTTAAGTTGGCTGGTTTCACGGATAGTGATTGGGCAGGAAATGTAGATGACCGGAAGAGCACATCTGGCTATGTATTTCACATGGGTTCTAGCGTGATATCATGGGCATCCAAGAAGTAGCCCATTGTCTCTCTCTCTACAGTAGAAGCTGAGTATATTACAACAAATGCAGTGGCATGTCAGGCTATTTGGTTGAGGAGGATCCTTGCAAACTTGAATGAGCAGCAAGAAGATGGTACAACCATTCATTGTGACAATGTTTCATCAATAGCCCTGACAAAGAATCTAGTCTTCCACGGATGAAGAAAGCACATTGAGATCCATTATCACTTCATAAGGGAGTTGGTAGAATGAGGAGAGATTGAGTTACAGTATTGCAAATATGAGCAGCAGCTTGCTGACATTTTCACAAAGGCATTGCCAAAAGATTCTTTTGAATGCCTAAGGGATAGGCTAGGCATTGTGGACAGCTTCGGAGGTGTGCAGCCCTGGAAAGAGGACAGCTTCTGAGGTGTGTAGTCCTACAAAGAAGGTAGCTCTGGAGGTTCAGATCTGGAAAGACAGCAGGAGAGCTCCAGAGATCCAATTCTAGAATGTATGTGTAGCTCCGGAGATGCTCTGGAGATGCAGAAATAGGGTGTCAACTCGGGAGATGCAAATAGATGCTCCGAAGATACAAGAGGTCAGCTCTGGAGATGCTCCAGAGATGCTGAAATAGCAAGTCAGCTTTGGAGATGCAGACTGGGAACTCTAGAGATGTAGGATATCAGCTCTGGAGGTGCTCTAGAGACACAGAAAAGAACTCTGGAGGTCATCCAGAATGACAAAAACAGCTCTAGAGATCTGCTCCGGAAAGGCAAAGGCAAAAGTATAACTCCGGAGATCAGTTCTGAAAAGAAAATTGTTGATTAACATTTGACTTCATATTAAGGGGGAGTGTTGGAAGAATTTAATCTTCCGTCAGTGTGCATTTATTGCACCTGCCCCCACGTCAGAACTTGGAGGTTTCCAAATCTTATTCTCAACACCGTTTGCACCTACCGCATTCACTCTGGTAGGTAAGTTTGAATTTGAAATTAGTTGAGCACCCATTTTTCTAGGTATGAGAAAGAGACAAAAGAGAGTGAAAGTTAGTAGGAAGAATGAAGTGTGATCCTACAGCAGCAGAGGGAATGTTAAGAAGAAGAATATTGTAGAGGACAAAAGGAATGTGTGCAGTAGCATAGGGTAATCCATAGACAGCTACGGAGTTCCTCCAGTCAGCTCCAGACAAACAGTTTGTAGCTCCAGAGATTGGGGCAGAATAGGAAAACAGAGCAGCAGCTTTGCATTGTAATATGTATGAAGTTTGTATGTATTCATAGAAGAAGGAAAATATATAAAAATTATATTGCTATCTCTTTTGTGCTTTGTCTCTCTTCTCCATCTGTATGTGTGTATTTGTTTTTGTTGTTCATTATTGCTGTAGCATTTCTATTTTCTGGACAACATTCTACCCCTCCCCTGTTCCATTTCTGCCAACAATATTATGTTCTAGTGATCACTTGTGCAAAATGTGGAAGCATAAAAGAAGCACGTGAGCTGTCTGGTAGAACACCTTAGAAAAATATTGTTTTGTGTATTGCTAAGATCACAGGGTGTGGATATACATCAAAGCACAATTGAAAGTTGATTTTTGTCAAATATTACAGTTAAAAATATACTGGTAGCTACTCTTCTTCTATTGTTAAAGAAAGGATGTTTGGTGTTTTGCTACAAGACTTCTTTGAGGATGAAGAGATTGACAAATTCACCTAGCCTGAAGTATATGACTGACGAAGTGCTGCTAAGACCCGACCTTGATCAATATAGTATAATTGTCATGGATGAAGCGTGTGAAAGGTCTCTTAATATAGATGTGTTATTTGGCATATTGAAGCAAGTGGTTGCATGACATCGTGACTTTAAGCTCATTGACAAACATTTCCTGTGACAATACTCTACAGCAAATCACCTTGTGAAGACAATGTGGAAGTCGCTGACAAACAAGCTATGTCCATTCACACTATCTACCCTGCTGGAGATATTCTCATTTTTATGATAGGTCAGGATGAAATTGAAGCTACTTATTATGAATTGGTGGATATAAAACTAGATTACATTACCTATGCTAATGCCTCCTCACAACCTCAGCTAGCATTCACACTCGCATAGACAATGCACAAGAACTTCAAAGAAGGTATGGAAGCATGTTCAAAACACATGAACTGTTTGGTCATTACCAACGTCCTCCAATGCCCAGTCATGACCTATATATGTCAAATTACCATGATGACAGGTTATGCACAATATGAATTTGTTGAAAAGGTCTTAGAAACTTTCAAATGAATTGCAATTTGTGGATGATAAGCAAACTCCACGACCTGCGCCTGCATCCTCCCAGCCTGCAATGACTTCATCAAAAATAGAATTTTTGCTAGGTATCGTAGTTAAGTTTCTCTAATAGGTATGTACACTATGGTGGGAACTGTATACAAATGGTGGAAAGGCAGACAAGGCCTGTGGATTGTTTGACAGTGTCATAGTAATATGTCATCTCATGGAATGAAATGGTCTCAAGGCACGATGCAATTGCAGGATACACACAAAATGGATATGTTGATGAGGCTTCAGAAACAACAACCATACTTTTATTTTGTCATCACATTTGTTGATTAGAGTTTTCATGTAGCGGTGGTGTTTGACTATGATGGTGGGCTCCAATTTTTTGGCTTCAATATTAAGAACTATGTCATTGCAATCCTAACGATTCAGGCATACTATCTGTGGCATATACCATGAAGGTACCATAAACATTATCGAAACATACCAAACTGTAGTGGTAGTTCATAGCAGGAAACAAGCCTGTCTATGTGGCAACTAAAAGTTACAAGTTTGCACATCTTTATCTTCTTGAAAGCTTCAAAAGGTGGTTAATCACAACAGCAATGCCTAATAATAAATCAATGACTGTTGTAAATGATGGACCCCTAGTGTCATAGTGTTGATAGCCATAGCTTTGGCCAATGTTTTCTTATGCCCTCTACATGGCTGCTTAGAGAGATATGTGCTTGTTGTATACACAAAACTAAATTATTTTTTATCACAAGTAGATGTTGGCTAGGAACTTAAAGAAGTAGGATCCTTAGAAAATGTTAAATTTGAGCATGGAGAATCAATTTTGTTGATGAAGGCCCAACATATTTGTGAAGCAAGTGGCACCTTAGATTATGGTGAAGTATTTGTTCAGGAGTCTGTTCGAATGCATATAAAGAGAGAATCTTCATTTGAGACAGCTGTCAAATAATATAAGCAATATGTGTAAATTGAAGAGGGAATAAATAGTGAAAATGCCAAGAGTCACCGGTTTCCTCATTTTTGTTTTCTCTTTTAGAGAAGAGAAATAAATTAATCATTTTCATGAAGCAGTTACGGAAGAGGAGGGGTTCATTTTTCATATACCTTGCTTTTCAAGAAGTGGTTGGAGAAACTGAAAAGTCTCATTGAGCAAACTTATAAGTATGGACCGATAGACTAAAAGGGGATCTTTTCAGCTATTCTGTGAAGTAGGGAAGAAGGAGAAAATTTATTTTTTGTTAAGCATGTAATTCCAGTTATTGTTTTTCTTAACTCAGTCTATGTACAAGAATATTTCATAGGTTTTGGACTCTGTTTTATTAGAGAAATGAAGAGTTATTTCAGAATTTTGTGTCTAAATATGCCTTCTTTGACTACAATTTTTCCTATGTTGATTTGTAGGTGATCTTCAATGTGTTTCTGTTATGTAAGGATGTATCTATTTTTAGATTCATATCTATCTTATGGCTGATATGTGTTAAGAGAAACATAACTATCTTTTATCATTCATTACCATTTGTAGGTGTGGGATAAATGGGCTTTGTATCATTTGTCTACATTCACTCCATTTTGAATTAGTCTTGCACATCTATTTAATGGTTATGGGTAGATGTTAATGAAACCTTTTCTGCTTTCTGGTTAAAAGCATACCTGATGTTCCCATTCATTGCATATCATGAGAGGGAGTTGTACCTCTAAAATTCAGAGGAAAGTTGTCAACTCAATGGCAACTTCTCTAACTGTTAGTGTTGTTTGTCCTTCTTCCTGAGCATTTTGAGTCATTTTCCATAGCTATTTTTGAAGGACAAATCTGTTAACCAACATAAAGGACATTTTGCTGCTTAGAGGACTACCCTAAAGGTTTTAACTGTAGGTTACTATTGGCCTACAATCCATAAGGATTGTAAGTATTATGTTCATCATTGTGATAAGTGTCAGCATATGGGTTGCCCCATGTGCTTAGATGAAATGCCCCTACATCCTTAGTTGTCCATTCAGCCCTTTGGGGGTGTTGGTTTTTTCCCAGACTGGATGCTTATTCCCAGATTTCCCTACAAGGTAGCCATCAGTGATCAACAGGATCTCTGGGCCAGGGGCCAACAGTGTAGGAGATAGACTCTATATTTTATCTCCTCTTCTTCTTCGGGCTCTGCAAGACCTAGGGGGGTATTCCCTACTCAACATCCATGAGGATATGCATACAAGGCTGGGATGCTGACAGAAAGCAGATAAGTCCTCCTGTAAGTAGACCAAAACTGAAAGATAAGAGCAAAGGGGCTAGCTTTGGGCCTATTTGCAGTTGTAGACAGAGGACTGAGGATCCTAAAACTAACTCTAATGTCCTAATGGTTGTTTTAGATTTTGATTTGGATTTTAAGTTTGGATGCAAAGCTGGACATGGTTGTAACACAAAAACAAAGCAAGATTGGTGCCTATCCAGGGCCTGGAGTCAGTAGACATACACCTGTGAATGATCAACATGAACAGCTAAAACTGGATTTCAGGGGGATATATGTGATATCTGCCTTACAGATATCTCCCAATACAGAGTGTTAAGTTATCTCTACTTATGGCATCCCTACTGTAGTATACCCTTCCCAATGTTCAACCTGAAAATAGTTTAATCTACCCCTTGAGCAGAAGTTAAAAGATCAGACATTCAACATAGGGATTCTATGCTCTAGAATCTAAACATTACCCAAATATCCAGATTTAGAAGAAGAATACATGCAATACTGGAGACAGAATTAACAAAACACATGCTAAGATAGCATTTCTCATATAAGATTAATCATGAAATCAGTGGGTTCATGCCAAAAACATATAACAAGAGATACATAAACTCACAGGTTAAGCTGTACAAAACAACCAGATCAGCTTGTTTTGAATTACAGAGCCAAAAATCTTCAACTTTCAACAACCAAAAATGAGTAACACTTCCTGCTTATAACAGCTAGGTAGTGTACCACAGCAATTAATTACATGGTTGACCAAAAATCCCGCCAGATACACAGTATCAGCAAAATGGCGCTCAACGCATTACCAGATTGGCACCCAAACATGAATGCAGTAGGTAGGGGAGGAGACAGGAAGAAACCTCGAGCCCTGCGCCACTGTCCGTTGATGTACACCTTCAATCGGGTACCAGATCCGCCCATACCTCTGCAACCTTCGCCATTAATGGCGCACCAACCCGCGGCCTCGGGAAAACGTCAATTCTGCATCGCAACCATTTCCCGCCAAGATTCATCGTCATGATATTTGAAAATATGCAGGATATCAATTATCCCACATGCACCCCGCGGCAACCTTTTCAACACTTTATATACTAGGCCACGAGCATATATAATGTCGGTGCTTTTGCTCCTGACGACACTAGTATAAGACTTCATCATCATCCTCCAACAGCATGATATCCTGTTGCTCAAAAAATCACCCTGACGTCAGCATCATATCGCAATATAACCTGCATGATAATCGCCTTCATCCGCACAACCTGATCCATCGGAGGAAGATCCTCCTGCTTAGCTGATGAACATCCTGATGATGTCATCATCATATCCTGCTGACGTCATCATCATATCTGCCTACTGCGCACCTCCTCATATCCGGATGACGTCATCATCATGTTTGCAAATATCGGGGGATCTTCACAAGATGATCAGTGTTAGAAATATGACCCCCCCGGATCTTGATGACGTCATCATCATAGCGACATCAGGATGATATTCGGAAGATAACCGGATATTTGGAAATATCATCCTGATGCACAAATATCATGCTGCACTGTAGCTCCACTATAAGATTGGGGTGATAAATGAATATGATGATGCTTGAAAAGATCACCCCCCACTAGATAATGCACGAAGCCGGCAGGCGGTTATCTCCTTGATATCAGCATCATCATGATGCTGGAACAAACATACATCCGGGTGATATTCAAAAATGAAAATATCACCCCCTCCTTCAGAAATATCATGATGCAGATAGGCAGAGAAATAGATATCACCCCGACATAAGAATGACGTCAGCATCATCAGGATGATAAAACAACGAACATGAAGTGATACAACAACATCAGGATGATATTGACTAAGATCATCCTGACCTTCAAAATATGATGACCCCAATGAATATCGGGTCACACTTAGAACTCTTCAACAACATCATCAGGATGATCATAACCAAGATCACCCGATGATAAAAATGTCACCCCGGCGAAATATCATGCAGGCAGAAAATATGATGACCCTCGCAAGCAACACGGCGATAACTGGAAATATGATGATGACGTTGACGACCCTTAAGAAAAAACAAGTCAGGTCGAACAACTCAGAGAATAACCCCTTCAGAAGATCGGGGTGACATCATCATCATAAAAGGGCAAGGTGATAATTGGAAGATCACCGGATACTTGAAAAATCACCCCCGTAAGCAAATCAGGGCACACTGTAGCTCATCAGCAGGATCGAGATGATATCCAAACATCACCCGATATTGAAATATGATGATCCTGATGAGAAACCGGTCGACAGAAAACATGATGATGCTGACCACCATCGAAGCAAACATGATGATGATGACCTCCTCCTCAGGAAAATATGATGCTGCAGCTGAAAAATGCTGAGGAGGTCCAACACTAAGAACATTTTTAAGGAAGGTGCCTGCATGAAAATTGCTCAAAAACTGTCAGTCAATTCAGGCACTAACAGGGGGCTTGATTTTGTTGGACCAATAAACCCACCATCGAGGAATAAGGAATACATCCTTGTTTGCATAGATTACATAACCAAGTGGGTTGAAGTTGTTGCTTTGAAGCATGCAAGGGACACCAAGGTAGCCGACTTCCTCTATTTTGAGATTTTTACCAAGTTTGGTGTTCCATGAGAGATAGTCACGGATCAAGGTCCATAGTTCACATCTGAACTCGTTTCTACTTTGGTTTGTGAGTATGAGATTAGACATCGCAAGTCTTCACCTCATCATCCTCAAGCCAACAGACAGGTTGAAGTCACCAATAGATAAATTGATAACATTCTTACCAAGATAGTTGCCCTCCATAAGTGAGATTGGGCCACATGGCTTCCTAAAGTAGTGTGGACCTACTGCACAACGTGGAAAACCACCACTGGTTTGACACCTTATGAACTTGGCTATGGTAAGAAATTTGTTCTTCCTATTGAGTTTGAAGTAAAAACTCTTCATACCATACTCCAATTGGGTATGAGCCTGACTGATGCACAAAAAGAATGAATTATACAACTTCATACATTAGATGAACTTTGTCAACAAGCACTCTTCCATGCAAAGATTGTCTAGAAATAGCATGCTCTTTGGTATGACCATTTCATTCAACAATGGTCATTTCAACCAGGTGATTGGGTGCTCTTGTATGATTCCCACTTCCAGGGTTTCAAGGGAAAGTTCCACAATTGATGGCTTGGGCCTTAAAAAATTGAGATGGTCTATAACAATGGTGTAGTTAAGCTTCACACTATGGATTCTGACCGTATGGCTCTAGTCGTCAATGGTCACCATTTGAAGTTGTACAAGAAGCCCATTTCTAGGGAGGATTTGGTCTCAACTTTGCCAAAGGAACTCCATCTCCTTAACAAATTTCATGTGGCCTCTTCAAGTACCTCTTAGGTACTTTTCAAAATATGTTTACTTGTCTAGAAAAATAAATAAATTAATTAATTAAAAAGAAAAACTAGAGGTGAAAACCGGCATTCCGGTGTCTCTAGGTAGTAACAGGGTCAAAATCAAGATCTCAATAGTCTATTATCGAGAGAAAAAAAACAAAAATAAAATTATATATATATAACACAACATTGTGATGCTCCAGGAAGTTTCCTTCTCTTCAGGTGTGGAAGGAGCTCTTTGTTGTTTCTCCTATCATTTCTTTGGTGTGATAGGAGCTAATCATTTTTCGTCCAGTGGAGGCTCCACTATCATTTCCATTCACTTCTTCATGACTTGGTATTTTATTCTCGCCTGCTTTCTTCACCATCATCGCCATGTCAGCATTGCCACCTCGTTGTTTTCCTTTTACTTTTAATGTGGTCTTTTTGCTGACTTTGCTACCTATTCACCATGTCGTACTCTCCACCTCTGCCTTCATCCGCCACATCGTCATTCCTTTCATAGAGTGTCTCTCACCACTTGATGTCTTTTCATTTGACCCCAGCTTTGTGGCCTTCTCATTTATGCTCCAACCCCACCAGCGTGTCGCTTCCACATCATCCTTTTTCTCCATAGTTCATTTTTGTACTGTCCCATCAACTACTTTCCTTGGCCACTAATCCCATGTCACCAGCGATCTGATGCCTTCGTTTGTTACACATGACTCATCATTTCTTTTGTTGGCTCTTTCCACCTCATTATTTCTTGTGCAGATCTGATCTGATGTTCTGCATGTCCCACTGACATCATCAATGCTTACCTCCCTTGCTAGACTTTCTACTCCAATCATTAGCAACATATTGGTATTGGTAATTTTCATCAGTATATTATATCTTTTATATATATTTAATTTTTTCATCTTTCATTTTATGATTGGCAACTGAGGACGTCACCAAACCTTTAGCTGGGGGAACGGTAATTAAATACTTTGATATTTTTCCATTATGAATTTGTCAGTTGCTCATGTGATGGATTAAGTCTGGATTTGAGTTCATCACTGGTTAATAATCCCACCATCTGAACATCTCTGTAACAATCTCATGTTTCTTCCTTGTTTATTGTGTGTTTCCTTTGCCACTACCTCTCAGGTGTTCACTGTAACTAGTCTTTGGTATAAACCACCATGGGAGGAGTTCACATTCATCAGGAACCCACCTCTATGACTACACTGAGAACCCATACGGAGGCTTACACAATTTTCAAGCAAGCTAAATGGGATATCTTTTTCAAATCTTTGTGTGGGTATGATAATCAGGTCACCCATTATTTTGCCATGGCATTCAATGACAGTGGGTCTATTACCATGAGAGTGTTGTCTTTCATAGTCACTATCCAAACCATAGTAGAGGTTATTGGTCTACCTCAAGAGGGTGAAGCTTATTATCTAGAACATGCAAAAAGATCAATTGATTTATAGAAATATATAGAGAGATTTTTGATGAGAAACGAAAAGCTGCGAACTATTGTCAACCAGGGAACCCTACGCCTTTCACTTCCACAACCATGGGTGGATGTTTGCAAGTTTCTTATTCAATACAACACTAGAGAAGGAAGGTATGTCTATATTTTCACTTAGCACTTACGAATGCTCTGTCATTTGCGGCATCAGGATTTGATGAATTTGCCTTATTTCCTCTTTCATTCTGTTAAACAGATGTCCTCTGAAGTTCAAAAAGGGCATATTAATTCCCTGGCACATCATGGAATGATAAAACTAATTCTAATAGAGGGTTTGAAACATGCTACACCTTAACTCACTTGGGTTGATTTCATCGAGGATAAAGATTCCTCGGCCTCAGAAGTTGAGCCGGAGGCTCATGAGGTCGAGGGTAAAGAGACAATGTTAGATGCTCCTGTAGCCGAGGGCAATGAACAAACCCTAAATGTCCCTAGTCTAGGTAATGATACCATTGTACCTAAAAAAAGGAGAAAATAAAGAGAAGCAAGGGTAAAAGGGTTAAGGTTAGAAAGTCTCCAACTCAGAAAAACCAGAAGCCTATTAAAACCTTCTCAAAAGGTCCTTTCCATAATACTAGGGGAAGAAAGAAATTGAAAATAGAGGACCTTTCAACCTTCAATTTGTAAAAACTAGCTAATGCAGCCAACATTGTAGGCGATAAACAATTAGAGCCAGAGCTAGATATTGAATTGTTGGGTACCTATCATTCTAGTAGAGATAGGCAAAGTCAGGAATTAAGGCATCAAAATTGGCATAACATAAAATAGAGAAATAATAGGGCTCAATTGACAGAGAAATCTAGCCTAGTAATTGAACAGATGGATGTTGAGTTCCACAGGTAACCAAAACTGTAGAGGACTCTAGTCCAGAAATTGAACAGATAAATGTTGAAAATGTTGCAAAGAATCTGTCTTTAGGACAGGAAAGACAAGATGTTTCTCTGGAACAAGAAACCGGTAATGAAGAACATATGTAGAGTGATAAAGGAGATGCATAGAGTGAAGAGGAAGATTTAAGTAGAGAAGGTAATTATGAGTATATGTCTGATAATCACACATTGAATAAGGAGATGTAGATGACCTAGACAATGATGCTCTATAGGAGGATAAATATACCAAAGAGTCATATATACTCTATGTCTCTATCCCTATGCAGGGCATACTATTTCTATTCTTCCTAAGATTCCATCAAACCCATCTCTAATCAATGTTGTTATGCAAATTTAAAAAAGGACAAACTACATCTGACAATTCCCCTATGCAAGAAGAATTTTACTTAGAGGAGATAGTCAGTAAATAGCAAAAGGAACTTAGGGACTTGCAAATCAAGGTACAACAATTGGAATTGGACACACAATCTCTTAGAGAGAAGTTACAAATAATGTATGAGCATAATCAACAATAGATTAGGAGATTAAAACAACAGTTGGAGAAGTTGAGCCAGACAAAGGAACCTAAATTGAGGAATTATATTACATTTGTAGAACATCAACATGTTCTTGACACTCAAAATGCTATGTGGGAGCAGAAAATTGGAATTGATTATATGCCTTTAGCCAAACATTAGAGAATTGTTGACAATTTGAAGGTCTCTGTAGAGTAAAGTCTCAACGACAACTATATAACTCTGGTGGAACATCAGTAGGAGATTCAAAGTTTGAAGAGTAAATGGGGAACAAAAATAATGGCCACAGTGGAAAGGTTGACCAGTAATCAAGTTAGGACTGTAAGTTATGCATGGGGACATGCAAACCCTTTAGTTGGGGGAAATGATGGGTTACATATGTGTCATGTTTTGTTATGCAATTTCTGTCTATATTTCCATAAGTTTTCCCTAAAGTTGCCATGATAAATTGATAAGATTGTGGAAATTAATATAATTAAGGGATATAATATATCTTTGAAAAATAGTGATTATTCAATACTAATATTGATGGTTCTATGTGTAATGTATAGTTCTTGAGATCATGAGCATGAGGATAGCAACCACCAGGAAGAAGATGATGATCTGTTATGAGAAGTTATTAAAGAGCTTACAGTGTTTATGTCTTTTTGTATGGTTTTGTTTAAGACGGTTTTGGAAAAGGATGGTCATAGGCCACTTCATCCTTTTCTTAATTGGTTTACCTAATTATCATTGACTGTATTCAGCCATTAGAATAGTTAGTTTCTATGGACAAGGCTATATATGCCTATTCCTTCACATGAAAGACATCTATTATTGTTATTAATATCATTTTGATATGAAGAAGTACTTATTCCAAAAGCTCGTGTGAATTTGTGAATAATTCTCTCAGTCGGCTAACTGGGAGGCAAGCCAGTCCCCTCTTCAGTCAACCGATTGAATTTACGTTTTGTTTGCTTTATTTGTGAGTATATACATTTTGATTAAGTTACTTTTATGTGTGCACATTTTTTCATTCAATTTGTATGGTGATTTCATTAGTCTCCAATCTAACTACAATATTATCTCATGTGAGTGCAATGTTATCTTATATTCATATCTAATCAGGATTGCAATTATGTTTTCAGTTTTCTATAAGACAATCTTTTCTACACAAGCCATGTTGCCAATGCCACAACTCCCATCATCCAGTTAATAGCTCCTATCGCCAAAAGTCTATCAACCGAAACTATTGCAATTTTGAAAATCATTTTATGTATAACTAAGACTAAGAGTACTTGATCAGCATTCTGTGTTTAATTAAAGTGTGATTATGTTATATAATTAGATCACAAGTTGTTTAAAGTATGAAAATTAGAATAGTTTCTAGGAAGTGTGGAAATTGAATGTTTGTTTTTCATAGAGTGCATCTCATACTCTCTCAACTTATTATCTTCAGCCCTTAGGCAAACAACCCCAATACCTTTTGTCAATTTATGATCCCCAGATTACATACAGGAATAAACTAAGGAAGAGTCATACCAATTGGATTCATAGAACTATTCAATGAGATTATAAAGATAAAGTTTGCTCCATTTGTAGTCCACAGTTTTGACCTACAACTTGGAAGCACGTAAGTCCCCAAAATGGAAAACAACACTCACAGTAAACCCTAAGTGACAACAAGTGGTCAAGACCTGATCATTAGAGACTTGAGATCTTAAATTCTTATTGAATTTAAAGTCTTTCAAGAGGAATAAGGATTGCTTTGTGAACTTTTATTCCTGTGAGTGTGACTAAACATCACATCAACAATGTAGTTGGATGTTTTATGAGCTTTGACCCTATGGTATTCACAATAAAAATTTTCATTAAACCATGAGGGTTTGATTTGATTGTCATCATAAGGTCTAATAATAGGAAATTGGATTAAGTCAGCTTTAACCAAATTGCACAAAACATTTTCAATAGGTTCTCCTAAAGGTGTGAACTTTCGTTTAGGTGTATTATTTTGCCTTGGTTGTCCTTTAGGAATGCTAATGCTATTGTTGCTCATGGATGGGTTAGATACTATAGGGAATTGTATGTTTTGAACATTTTTGATATCGGTCACACCATCATTGAGAGTGTTTTTGTTTTTTCCCCAAAAGTGGGGTTTCTCATAGGATTGACTATTGTTGCTGTTTTTGGTATTGTTGTTTCTATTGTTAACTTTGTTGTTATTTTTCTTGTCATTGTTTTCTCTATAAATTTTGATGGCCCCTTTTGCAATAAGGGCCCTTTCAATGGTAGTACCTTTGTCAATGACTTCTTCAAAGGTTGAGGCACATTGTATTTGAAGGTGGAAGCCTGTTTCTTGGTTAAGGTTTGTTACAAACATATTAACCAATTGTTTCTTAGGGATGGGCCATGGGAACTTGCTTGTGAGACTTCTCCATCATTGTAGAAAGATAGTGAAGGTTTGCTAATCTATTTTTTTATATTTCAAAGGTCCATCATTGACACTTCGTGCTCAAAGTTGTAATAGAAGTGATTAACACATTTGTCTGCAAGTTCATGAAATGTTTTGATTCCAAGGACAAGGTGTGCAAACCATTCAGTATCTTGTCCTCCTAAGCTCCCGAAGAAAAGCCTCATGAGATAAGTTTGATCATAAGAGACTTCTAAGAAAGTGATATAATTCCCTAAGGTGTTCTCGAGGATCTCCTTTCCCTTTGTATTCGTCAAATTTTGGTGTTTCAAAGTTCTTAGGAAAGGATTGCATGTTGAGAGAGCGATCAAAAGGGTATGGACAAATATCTATGAAGGAGTATCATTTTATTTTGTGCCCTTGTTGTATGTCATCCATTCTTTGCATCAAGTGTTGGAGAACTTGTGATAAGTCTATGGTAGGTGGTTGTGGTATGTTGGTTTGTTGTTGATTGGTGAAGTGATGGAGTAAATTGGGTAGTTGTTTTTGTTGATTTTGTTGTTATTGTTGGGCGATGAGTTGTTGAAGAAAATTGGATGGTCTTTGTTGTTGTTTCTAGTTTTGTTGTTGTTGTTGTTGTTGTTGTTGTTGTTGGAGTTGAAGTTGTTGGAGGAACATGTGGTTGAAGTTTTGAGTGGAAGATGATGTTGGTGGTTGTGAGATGGGAGGTTGTGTGTATGTGGAATTGATTTGGGAGGTGGACGTGGATGTTTGTAGATTGTTGTTGGGGTTATAAAAGTATTGGGATATGAATGCTATGGTGTTTTAGTTGAGTTGGGGGACACTAGTGGAAGTACTAGTGTAAGTGGTATTGTTTGGAATGTTGAGGGTGATTTGTAGGATGGACATGGATATGGTAGATGTTGATGTGGCAATTGATGTTAATGTCGATGTAGATGTGGATTGGGTAGAGGTGTTGGGTGCATTGTTTGATGAGGATGGTTGTGATGGATTAGTGGGTGGATTGGTTGATACTACAGTGCTATTTTGAAGCAAGAAGTCTAAATATCTATTGGGATCATACTTTAGGACTCAGTATAATAAATCCATGGTGCCAGGGTCTTGTGTAAAGTCCATTACTTCTTGGTCATGGTTTTGATTTTCTTGATTTTCTAGAGGAGAAGGAAAAGGTTGAGGATGATTAATCATGGTTTAAGCATCCATATCCCTCATTCTAAAGTCACTAGACATCCCAATCTCTCTATTGGGCTCCATGTCTTTGTTTTTCTTATCTTGTGACCTTGTGGTTATTGGCATACAAAGAAATGATCCAAAATTGATTGGTAGAATGTATATGTTAAATGGAGGATGTTGAACCTTAGAACTTTATGGATTTTTGAAAATTTTGGACCAAATGTAATTGATAGATGGGTAAAGGTTGGTTATGGTTATGGATGGTGATTTTATGTGGTTTAATGGATGGCTTGGGTGATGAAAGATAATGTTTTTGATGATAATTTGGATAAGGTTGATTGAGGATGATATTTGGACTTCAAATCAAAATAGACAGGAAAATCTAGATCTTTGTGGATATTAAAGGAATTTATCCTTTTCTACTTGGGGTAGACAAGACATACCAAGCAAAAAGAAGGATAGAGGGATACTTTTCTTGGGGTAGACAAGACACACCAAGAAAAAAGAAGGATAGAGGCATGCTTTGCATGGGGTAGACAAGACACACCAAGAAAAATATGATTCTTGGAATATACTAACTTAGGAGTAGTCTAAGCTCCTAAGCTAATTTATCCAAGGTTGATAAGGGCTAATTTACACAAAACTTAAGATAGACAAGTTCTTAAGCTTAATATAAAATAGGGGATAATGATAAGATCTAGATTTACTCTTAGCCAAATTTTGATTTGAGAGATAAGTTTAAATCAAGGATGATTTGATTTGATGATATGTAAGATTTGTTTTGTTGGGAGATGGATTTGGGGTTGGTGAGGATTTAATGTGGTTGAAGGTTTTGGTCCAAATTATGTTGATAATTTTTCTATGATATCCAAGTTTCTAAGGTTTCCAATGATAATGGGATGATCAAGGGGATGGGGATGGAAATTTTGATTAAAAAATGGAGGATTTGATGAAGATGGGTGACTCTAATGAGGGAAGATTTGGTGAAAATGCAAAGGGGATGATTTTGGATCTACTTCAAAGTTGCTAAAGTGTCAAACACAGTCCAATTTTGATGGAGAATTTATTATGTTTGGTTGTCTAATGGTCACAAGTGAAGGTGCTGACAGAGTCTGTGCAAGCACTAACAATGGAGTGCAAGCACTGAAAGGGACGACGAATGCATTGTAAGATAAAATAGGGGTGTTGATAGTCAAAGTGAAAGCACCAAGAGGGGAATTGAATGCGCTGACTGATAACTCAAAAGCACTAACAGATGAGTCAGAGGTACTGACAGGTAGAGCTTAGGTACTAATAGGTTGATCACAAGTAAATAGGCTGTGGTTGTTCTAATTGTGTTGACTATCTAACTATTTTATGGTTTTGCAAAGGTGTTGATAGAGACAGTGAAGGCGCTAACACAGACAGTGAATGCACTGACACAGATAGTGAATGTGCTGACACAAATAGTGAATGTGTTGACACAAACAGTGAATGTACTGACACAGACAATGAAGGCATTAGCAAAGATAATGAATGCATTAATAGGAGTTGCTTAGGTGCTAAAAAACTCTATTTTTTAGATGATTTTGATGTTTTCAGTCAAAGATTCTCTTGGCAAGAGATTTTAACAATCAATAAGACATAATGGTTATTTGATTTTTTAGGGAATAAGGCTAAATGGATTTTATGGGTTTAGCACATGGAGACACACCAAACACATTAACATTCCCTAAAATTATTCAAGTAGGAGTGACATACCTTGTGGATCTCACAAAAATGGTTGTGGGTCAATCTCAACTTAAAATAGAGAAGTGATTCCCACCCCCATTAATACCATAATGTTATAGCTTAGATAGAGAGGGAATATGTGGTCATGTACCACCATATACCCTTTATCTTGGAGACTTTCATCTTGCCCAAAGTAGCCCATATCTCAATTATACTGGTATCTGTGAACTTCTTCCCCTCCTACTGCAGTAATGCACCATAATGTATGACAACCGAAGGTCTTAACTAGGTTTAACAAGTTGCTAGGGGTTGTCCCAATATACACTAGGTACAAGGGATGAATCTATGAATAAGGGATTACCAAGCATCCAACCAAGAACATCACCACTCTAGTCTCAACAGACCGAGGGTCTTGAGGGTTTTGTTTAGACTAGATGAGGTCCTTATTGAAGTGATTCTTTCGATTCCAACAATGATTATATACCTTGCCAAAACACAGGGTTGAGGTCATCCCTTGGAGTGGGTGTATCTCCAAGAAGGCCTCCTAGGGAAGAAGACACTACTTACTTTTGATCCCTAATATCACATAAAGTGCAAGGGGAGAGCGTACGTGAAAGTAGTACTACTTTGAGGTATACACAACAAAGAATTTGCATGAGGATTTTTTATCCCTAAGATCACCCAAAGGTGTGAGGGGAGAGTATATGTCCTAGTGCAAATGAAGACAAAGAAAACAAATAAATTCCCACTACTTTACTTTAATGCAACTAAACTAGTAAAAAATTGATGTTCTTTGACCATGGGGCTGCAAGAAAATGTCAGTAGTTTGTAGTAAAGGCCTTGGCCAAATGTTTTAAGATGCAAGAAAGTCAAGTTCGTACACCAAAATATATCATGACTTATGATCAGAAAGAGGTGCTAATGCATAGAACAGAGGTGCTAACAGTAAAACAAGAGGTGCCAAACATAGAAGTCTAGACATTGGCAGAATGTGTTAAGGTGATGACAGTCAACATAGAGGCATTGACAGATAGTGCAGAGGCACTTTCAGACAACTCAGAGGTGCTACAACATTAACTAAAGCATTGAAACAAAGTACAAAAGCGCTAATCAAACTGTGTATACCTTATTTTTACCTATTGACAAAAGTGCTAGACCTGGAGACAGAGGCACTGGCATAGAGCTCAGAGGTGCTGACACAGAGCTTGAGGATGTTGATCTAACACAAGGAGCAAAATTACAAATAGGTTAGATTGAATGAAATTTAAATACCATAGATTTATCCATGCAACAAGGTTAGTTGACAAGTCAAGTCACAAAGGCAGTAGTCCCCAAAATAAGATATTAAAGTGTTAATACAAGCTTAAACCAATGATATTTACATGTTTATCAAAAAGATTATGTAAACTCCTGGATTTCTTTGCAAAACAGAGTGTTAAACCTGCCACAAAGATCAAATAAGTTACCAAAATACACTGTCAGCAACCTGCAATAGGAAAATATTATTTTGCAACTAAACATGATAGAGGTGCTAAGATAGTTAGTGTAGGCACCTCTATAGGGCATGGAGGCATGGAAATAGAGACCTAAAGCACTAAAATAAACAACCTAGGTGCTAAACAATAGATCCTAGGTGCTAATAGAGATGATGGAGGTGTTGAAAGACCCTACAAAATTAAAGATTAGAACACAGTCTAAGGTAATAACAAAAATGATCAAGGTGTTACTATCTTAGATGAAGGCACTGAACCACAGTCAAATGCGCTACCCTATTTACTGCATAAAAACACATGGACTTTCTTCCACGAACGTTAAATTTTGGGATTGTTCATCCAACTAGACCTACCAAATGACGATACAAGAAAGTAGGAGATGCAATAAACATAAATGAAACCAAAAAAATGATTTATACCTTCAAATCCCCTCCATTCAAGTCTCTTTGATAAGGTGGAGGAAATGCATGCAACCAATGCAAAATCCTAGATTTACCCAAGAAAAAGTAATGTGGATTGCTCAATATAATACCAACATAATGAGAACAAGGATTTGGACTCAATTGGACATGGAATTGCCTATTATTTTTGGCTATGAATATGAGGAATTTTGGAGCATAATGATGGTATAATAAGTTTAAGTTGTGTTAAAATGGCTTAGGAGAGGTTATTATTTATAGATTTTTGAGGATTTTTAGATCAATTGTGGAGGTTTGAAAATGAGATCCAAGGGTAGAGATTTCATAATGAAATCAAGGGCTATGATTTCATCAACAAAGATCAAGGGCTCTCATTATTTTGGAATTTTAAATTCAACCTTGGGAAGGCTTTACATTAATGAAGATAAAGACATGAGAATGAATGAAAAATTCATTTTAATGGGTGAATGGGATAAGAAATGACAAATGCATGGATTTGGAAAGATGGGGTCGAGACATGTGACTCCCCTTAATTAAATAATGTTAATTATTTAATCAAGTGCGAGGAGATGGGATAACGAGGGTTTCAGTTAATTAATTAAGTGATTAACTTAATTAATATGTCTGGTGGAAATTAAGAGATGGGTTAATTAGTAACTCAAATTAATTAAGTAGAGATTTACTTAATTTTATCATAGGGTCTATGTAGGGTAGGGTAGCTAATTAAATAAATGGTATTTATTTAATTAATCTAGGTATAACCATAGGCTAGGTGGATTTGTAGATCAGGGAAAATCAGGGGAAATGCAAGAATCATCAACAACCACAAAACTATCTAAATTCAAGCCATAAAGACCCTAATCTAACAATGAAGAATAAAATGACAATAGAAATCAAACGATAAAAATGATAACATCACAATTCCTATGCCAAAATTGATTCTCCTCCATTGCTCTTCTCAATTTCGCTTTGTTTGCTCTCAGATTTGTAGCATGCAAGAAATATGATAAGCTCAACATGATAACAAAATCTTGAAGATTATGGTTAAACTTGAAATGAGGGTGAAGGCTTGCTTTTATAGAGGATGAGGGATAAAGATTGATGGTCTGGATTAAAAAGTAAGAGGTGTGATGTGGATGGCTGAGATTAAAAGGTAATCTTCATGCTTATAACTATGACAGGTGACCAAAATTAGGAGAGTGGGAATAAGTGAGATTTTTTATTTAATTTGGAGATAAAGTGCTTATGACACACAATGAATGAGGTTAAAAATAGAGATGTGAGTGGGATAAATAACTTAAATAATTAAATTATAAGTTATGAGAGACATGTGGTATTTAAATAAATATTTAATTTATTTAAATTGGATGATGGAGGAAATGGAAAAATGACTAATTAAATAATTATTTAATTATAGAAGAAAAGAGGGAAAATGGAGATGAATAATTAAATAAATAAGAATTTATTTAATTATAGATTAGAAAGGATTTAGTAAAATAATTAAATAAAATTTATTTAATTATTTAAGATAAATAAAGAGAAAAATGAGCAGGGGCCCTGGCTCGATTGGCTAAGTAATTCCATTGCGGTAAAGATGGTCACGAGGTCTAGTCTCCCCCTTGCCCACCTGATATTGTAGCCAGTTCATAGCTTCGGTCAAAAGCGTTTACCCATGAATAAAAAAGCTGATAAGGGCGTGGTGCAGTGGTTAAGTCGCTCGATTGTAGTGGCGGCCACCAGAGTTCAAACCCCTGCTGGGCCAACGAGCTTGCAGGTGTTACGCCTTTGCTGGGCCAACGAGCTCGCAGGTTTGAAGTGTTATTTCTTGGGGATGAGATCCCCCGTGTTGTGGCCTCATCAGTTCATAGCTCCGGGCAAAAGCTTTGTGTGGAGCTGGAGGGCGTGTCGTACCAGCGTCACCGGTCACTTTAAAAAGTTTACCAGGTGCATTAAAAAATAAATAAATAAATAAAGAGAAAAATGAATTAATTAAATAATTCAAAATTATTTAATTAATAGAAGTATGTGTCATTAGGAAATAATTATATAATTAACATTATTTAATTATGTGAGAGAAGACAAAAATTAGTGAGAAAATGTTACTCGCAAACTCGGGACAATTTTGAGTGTCTACATTTTACCCCTCTTTGATACAATGTGAATATGAACATTGGGTCAAAGAATAATTAGAAAAAGGACTTACCCCAGCGTGCCCTAAATAAAACGTGATAGCATGATGCTCCCCAAAAAATTTGACAAACTTTTGGTAAATTTACTAATCAATTTGATAGACGCAAATGCATCGGTGATGAAAACTAGGATGACTGTAGGGATGGATAGAAGAAATGTTAATGTGCAAGAGAAGGTGTTAGTGAGAAATAAAGAATGATTGGACGAGGGAAATGGAATGAGATCTTGCTTGATAGATTTTGATCTTTTAACTTCATTGCATAATTATCATCATAGAGATTTTATTATGGAAATGGATGATGAACGCCATGGCATGATATAAACCAAAGTGCAAGATACTATCCCTTGTGAAACACACACATGACAAACAAGGAATGTCATGATGCAGACTAGTAACCATAGAACCTTGTCAGAATATGTGAGGAAGTAACCATGAAGCATTTTAGTCCTAGTACAAGAAAGTATTAGATGACCTTTCACTTGCACAAGATATTTTGATTAAGCCAAATGGAATCCCAATCACACACAAGGAACTTAGTTGCCCTATTCATATTGCCAAGACAAACCACAAACAAAATCAAAGAGGAAAAGGTCATGATCCATCATCACTCCTCTCATCACTTGTAGACTTCCTTGAGACGCATAAGAACATGACCAAAGATCAACCAAATAAAAAGATAAGACAAACTAGACCAACAGAGTCAACAACCATTTAGATCTTCTTGCCAGATAGTGAGTCTTTGTTTGATAGGACTGCAGGATAGCACCTGGTTTTAGGAAATGAAACATGTCATATAATATGTCAATTTTGGTTTCGATGATGTAACCACTTGTATAAGGCAAATGATAGGATTGAGTTTGGTTTCATAAATTAGACACCTCATATAAGACACATGGTTTGGTTTCAAGAGTGCAACAATCTATAAAATATAGATGATATGATTGATGTGTGATGATAGTGTCTGTTGTTTCAAGATTTGATGATACAAATGCAAGATAAAATGATAACACACACAAGCAAGCAAACAAGTATGGACAAATGATACAAAAACAAACAAGGTATTGTCTCTCTCAAGTTCTAAACCAATGTTAATTGATTGATTGATGATGATTGATGATAATATTGTCATTGTGGGGAACGATATATCCCTAGCTAGATCAACACAAGGATGTGGGATAGGCATATCCCATTGATGATTATAATGATTGATTGACACTAGTTTTGTTGGCCACATGAATCATCACTAGGATTTGATTAATTGATTGATTGGGTTTACAACAAGACTAAGATTAAGACCAAGGATGTGATTGGATAATTTGACAAGATTGATTGACCTGATTGGTATGGATTAAGGATGACTTGCATTTGGATCATTGATTGGATTGATTTTGATGAATTGATTTTTGATTTATTGATTGATTTTATTGCTTGGATTTTTGTTGGATATTTGATTTTTTTGTATTTTTGGGAGTATTTGATTTTTTTGTATTTTTGAAATGTTCTGATTTTTTGTATTTTGTGAAATCATTTTGGGATGGCATTGGATGACAATTTGGATAGTCTTTATTCTAGACACCAATGACAAGAGAAAACTAAGTCTAGATGATAGGATGGATGTGGGATTGGAGGGACAAAAGGATGGGTGATAGTAAATGTGATGGAAGGCCCATGATAGATGGATGGATAAAAGGATAAGCTATAGGGGATGAGAGACTCATTCTATATGGATGGATCAAAAGGATAGGCCATGGAATGGAAAGCTCGTGATAAATGGATGGATAAAAGGATAGACAATAATGGATGGAATGGATGTATGTGTAAGAGAGAAAGGATGTGATATCCAAAGACTATGTGACATAAGAATAACATGCCCCATTCTTGGTGTAATATTTAGGATTTTACATGACAAAGCTTATGACAATAGGATAATGATATGATTGGTTGGAAAGGATGAGGTATATCAAGAGATATCCAAAACATTTGTCAACATTTTGCCCCCATATCCTTATCAAGATCAAAATGAGGAAGGGAGGATGGATGTACCCAATATGATAGGTATATGTATGTGGGTGTAATGGATAAGGATGGTAAGATAGGATAGGAATGGTATGGAAATGGTATGATGGGATAGATAGTTTGAATGAGACAACATGCCCCCAAGTGTAAGTGACATAGAATATCAACCTACACATGATGCCTGTTTACTGCGTTTTCATCATGGTACTTATCCAAGGTGCCACCAAGGGTGGTTTTCACCATTGGATGAAGGAATTTCTCTTTACTATTTTGATTTTTTTTTTTGAATTTTTAGATGGGAGAAGGGGAATATGGATAGGAGTGACTCAAGTGTCTAGTTCCATCAAAGGTGATAGTCCCATTTTAGATGGATTTTACACATGGACCATGTCAAATGCCATTATGCTCATAGATGTTGGTAGGTATGGGATTTCATAAAAGGGAGATGGAGTAGGTAGATAATGGATTATGAAAGGTTTATGCAAGGATGGATGGGGGGTAGTGGATTATGTATGGAAGGATAATAGATCATGATGTGGATTATAGATGGAAGGATAATGTAAAAGTATGGATTAAAGGCTTATGCAAAAGCATGGACCATAGGTAAGTGATGGGGAAGATATGTAGGATAATGGATGAAAGATGGGGAGATGGACATATGTGGAATTGTTGTGGAATGGAAAGGAACCAAGACCAACGATTGCACACACCATGATAAACATTGAAGCTTTTGATTTGGAGGAGGTGTAGGAAACAATGGGGATGTTTGCTTAGGGGATGGTTGATTTAGTGATTTAGGTACCCACATAGACTTAGAATTTTTATAATTTTTATTTTTCTTGTGGGATGAAGGAATTTGAGATTTTTGGATGGAAGAGGATAGTTGGGATTTTTGAGATGTGGATGCATCATTTGACTTGACTTCTTTTTTCTTAGGTACCCAAACCATTTTATTTTTAGCCTTTTCTTTTGGAGGTATGGGCTTGGATAGCCTTTTGGATGTATTTTTCTTTAATTCTTTGCATTGATGTCCTAAGGCATGAGGACCTTTATGATTTGTTGCTTTATGGAAGGAGGCATCCAAATTTTTATTTTTGAATCCCATGGATTTGGTGGAAGCTTCATGATTAGATGATGTGTGCATTGATTAGTCATAATTAGGAATTTTGGGGTATTTATGGATGGAGGGATTAAAAGTGGATTTGAGGATAAATGGATGAGGGGATTGGATGATAGGGATATTAGGAGTTGGGAGAAATGGTGGTAGAGTGGATGGAGGGATATTAGGAGTTGGAAGTAGTGGAGGTAAAGTGGATGGTGGAAGGTGTATGGTCACCTGCTTTTGGGGTTTGTAGGACAATGGAGGTGGAATGGAAACATATGTTTTGGGGGTGTGATAGGATGCATGGGATTTGGGATTGAAGGAAGTGGATTTAGGAGGCATGGAGGTAGTACCAACATCTTGAGATTGTTTTCCTTGGGGTGTATATCCAAAGCCATATGAGTGTGGAGGGACTTTGACATGGATAGGCTCCAAAATACCTTGTTCATGAAGGCCTAAGCCTTTACCTTGATAGTTCATTTTTTGGAGTATGCGATGGATAATGGGACCATGGGTGTTTTGGACACTAGATGCAAGCTTATTATTTGATGGAGAAGGTGAGGTGATAGATAGTGGTTCTTTCTCTCCTAAGGAATAACATTCATGAATGAAGGTAGTAAGACCAAGGGGGTAGGGTGATGAATTTGCAACATGGTTGATATCGGATGACAAAGGATCATTAGGATATTGATTATCATTATGCTTACTAAGATCCAAGCTATTGGTTTGATCATCTATGTTTTCTTGGGAGCCAAGTGTATTATCAAGGGAAGTGGATGTTTTTAGATCATAGATAGGACTAGGTGGAGGATGGATAGGTGTAGTGGGGATATCTTGCTCATGGATAGTTGTGGGATTATGGATGGGTGGAGTGATAAGCTTTTGACCATTGAATGCATAAAGTTGACTAAGAGGATCATCATGGTTTTATTGGTCATAGATGGGAGATTGATCCTAAATAGGATTGAGTGTGCTATGGATGGGATCAATTTTCTCCTAGATAGCTTCTTCATAGATAATATCTTGATTATAAAGAAGGTAATTTGTATTAGGGGCTAATGGTTTCACATGCTTATGATTAGACTCTTGACATAGCTCTTGTGCTTTAATGGAAGTGGACATGGGAGACTCTTGGAGAGGCTTGATAGGCTCTTGACAATTACCAACATGAGGGTACAATGGATCTTGAATTGGACTCATGGGGGGAGACTCTTCAATAGGATCGATAGGTCATGGACTACATGATGTATTTGAAGGATTAGACATGGTGTTGGAAGACTCTTTGATAGGCTCAAGGATAGGTGTTTGGTGACAGTTGATTCCTTGATAATAGCCATTGGATCACATCCTTCATAAGTGTATGTGTGGATGGACAATATAATGGATGGATAATAATGGTGGATGGTGTTGTAGGCTTAGGATTAGGATTTGGTGGAGAGATAATGGGATTGGATGGATTAGGATTAGAAGGAGTGGAAATATCCCATGGTGGAGGGATAAAAGGGGTTAATGCATTAGGATTAAGAAAGTTAGAGGAAGATCATAATGAAGGGATTGAAGGGGTTGATGGATTGGCAAATGGATTTCATGGTGGTGTTGGTATAGGGCTAGTAGGCTTTGGGATACGCATTCATTTGGATGATGATGGAGGGTACTCATAGGATGCATAGGCTAGAGTGGTGTCTCCCTTGTCAAAGGTAGCATGAGGTCTTAAGGATGCTTGATCTTGTTGCAAAGGGTAACTTAGGCTCGCATGTTCATGTTGGGATGTAAATTGATATGTGGAACTAGAAGGAGGGCCACCTCGGATTGTGATTTTTGGTTTGGCATGGTCAACTTGGAGAGGTTGTGGTGGCATATCTCTATAAGAAGATGAAGGGTGATAGGAGGTTGTAGGATGGCTAGAAGCATTCACATGATGTTAATGTTCAAGTTCATCAAGATAAGCATCATAGTCTACGAGGTTCTCATGTTCAAAAGGCTCATCATATTCTACAAGGACCTCATAATCATTGGTACCAAATTCAAGACCTCCTATTATGATCAAGGGTTTTCTATTGATTATGAGTTTAGTAGGCTTCTTTTCTATTGTCACAACCATTTTGACAAGTGATGGGTTATAAGGTGCTCAAGAATGAGGTGTGATGAAAATTATGTGGATGATGTTGAATTGTGATTAGGATTAACCTAGGATGACAAAGGCTAACTAGAAAATGCAAAGAAAGAATTGGATGAACTGAACAAGTCTCAGGTTTGAACATATGGTCACTATCCCACTTAAATTTGGAATATGGATACTCAGGAATTTCCCCAAAACCTGTGATTTTGATAGATGTGGTGTAGAATCTGACAAATGCGGTGCATGATCTAACAAATGTGGTGAACTATTTTTTTTGTATCCTAAAATCAATGGTTTCTAAATGATTTTTTGTTTTGGGCAGTTTGTACAGGTGATTGGAAAACACAACAAACACTTGAAATACATATATTTGGCTATTTTTGACTCTTTGACTCTTGGAAATGAGATATTTTGCAAGTTTTTTTCCACAAAACTTGCTAGGCCTTGGTTCATAAAAAATTTGAACAAGCACAACCGAGCTAGTAGTGAAGGGTTGTCTACTATAGTGGGCTTACCACACCTTTCAATGTTTTAATATGAGAAAAAGGAGTGGGTAACTAGAGTATGCCAAGGTCCTAGACCACCTTAACACCTCTCACCTTGAAAGGATGAGTCCAAACAAGGAACCATGTAACCTCAACCAAGAATTGTACATGCTAAGTAACTTTAGGGTACGATCTACATCCCTTGCAGCACCATAGTAAATGACCAAAAGGTCTTAGGCTTCTAAAAATAATGGTTCATAGTGGGGGAACTCCTAAGAACACCATGGCATAGTAGCAATGGGAGACTAAAATCTCTAACCCGCATCTGGAATCACTCAGGACCGCAAAGGCCCACCCCCTATGGCACAAGTGGATTGAGCTCACCTTTCAATTTTTGCCCCTTTATATACCCTGTTGGAGATACGTGCTTGTGGTCAAACCTTGGGGTGAACTCCCAGGTAGGAGAACTACTAAAATAAAAAAGGGAAAGTTTGTGTATTGCTCTTTCTCATCACCCAAGAATCACACATAGCGCAAGGGGAGAGGATACTCAAGACAATACGGTGCTACTATTTCTCATCAGCACAAGGGGAGATGATACTTTAGACAAACATTCTTTAGGTAACTGACTCACATGGGTGCAAGTGCACAAGACATAGAAGACACTTGTTCTTTTTAAGCACCAATTCCAAATGTTCCTAAATTAAAAATCACAAACACACAATAGAACCCTGCAAGAAATTGGATTAGTAGTTTCAATGAGTTGATCTTGGGCAGGCAAAAGTTACAAACAAGTATGTTATATTGAAAAGGATAATCTTGGACAAATGATTTTTCTACAAGAAAATGTATTAGAAATGATAATGAAATCCTTGCAAAATTAGAAAATGATGTTATAATGCAGTCATAAAAAGATATGCTCATCAGAAGATTACAATTTCAGATTTTTTTTACATAGTCAACTTAGATTCAATTATTTCAAGACGTTTTTGACCTGAAAAATAAAAACTAAAAGAAGAGACCCCTACTAATTTTTTGAGAGCCTTCTAGAAATATAAAAAAGTCAAAAAAAATCCTTGGTTTGCGCCCATAAATGTGAATTTATGAAAAACCTATAACAGACAAAGATTTAATTATTTTGCACCTTATATGACCTCAAAATCAAATCTGTAAAGATCAGATCCCTATTAAAATTTCAAGAGCTTTCTAGAAATGTGATTTTTTCTAAAAAATTCATTGATTTACACACAAAAATGTAGATTTATGAAAACACGTAAAATCACTATAACTCATTCAAAAATGATGATAAACATGTGATTGTTCTTTTATAGCTTCCTTAGATGATGCACAAACTTCTATGAAAATCTTGTAGAAAAATTCATGTCCGTTTGGAAGATATGATGAAATATTTATAATCTAGGGTTTTGTTCAAAAATGGCATAAACCTACAACAAAAAGTTAATAAAACCTGCAAAAAGCAAGATAGTAGATTTGAAAATCTAAGCACATATTCACGTTGGGTTCACCAAATGTAGATCAGGGAAAATTAGGGGAAACACAAGAATCATCAACAACAACCACAAAACTATCTAAATTCAAGTCATAAAGACCCTAATCTAACAATGAAGCACAAAATGACAATAGAAATCAAACGATAAAAGCCATAACATCACCATTCCTATGTCAAAGTTGATTCTCCTCCATTGCTCTTCTCACTTTTGCTTTGTTTGCTCTCAAATTTGTACCATGCAAGAAATATGATAAGCTCAATATGATAGCAAAATCTTGAAGATTGTGGTTAAACTTGAAATGAGGGTGAAGGCTTGCTTTTAAAAAGGATGAGGGATAAGGATTGATGGCTAGGATTGAAAAGTGAGTGGTGTGATGTGAATGACTGAGATTAAAAGATAATCTTAGTGCTTATGACGCACATTAAATGGGTATGATAGGTGACCAAAATTAGGAGAGTGGGAATAAGTGGGATTTTTTATTTAATTTGGAGAGAAAGTGCTTATGATGCACAATGAATGAGGTTAAAAATAAAGATGTGAGTGGGATAAATAACTTAAATAATAAAATTATTTAAGTTATGAGAGACTAGTATTTAAATAAATATTTAATTTATTTAAATTGGATGATGGAGGAAATGGAAAAATGGCTAATTAAATAATTAAAATAATGATTTAATTATAGAAGAAAAGAGGGAAAATGGAGATGAATAATTAAATAAATAAGAATTTATTTAATTATAGATTAGAAAGGGATTTAGTAAAATAATTAAATAAAACTTATTTAATTATTTAAGAGGAATAAAGAGAAAAATGAATTAATTAAATAATTAAAAATTATTTAATTAATAGAAAATGTGTCATTAGAAAATAATTAAATAATTAAATAATTAAAATTATTTAAGTATGCTAGAGAAGACAAAAATTAGTGAGAAAATGTTACTCGTAGACTCGGGACAATTTTGAGTGTCTATAAGATTAATTAAATAAATGGACTTTATTTAATTAATTTAGGTTAGTGGCAAAGGGTAAAATAATCAATTAAATAAATTGTAATATTTATTTAATCAATTATGAACAATGGTTAGGTGGGAGTAATTAATTCAATTTGACTTATTTAATTAATTGTATGGATAAGTGACTATGGGGGATTGATAAATTAATTAAATAAATTAATTTTACTTAATTAATTATGGGAAAGGGGATGTAAGAAAATGGTTGCATGTAAGGTTCTTGTCATTTTCATGTGTCTACAGTTAGGCCTTGTTGTTGTAAGAGAAAAAGGAATTAAGAAATTGAGGGCCTTGGGAGATGTTGAGCTTGTTGTTAAACAAATAAGGAAAGTACTCACAGTTAAGAATGATAGGCTTAGACATTATAGGAATAGAGTATGGGACAACACCAAGTTCTCTGATGCATTTTCATAGAAGCAATTCCCAAGGAAGAGTTTTCAAGAGCTAATTCATTAACTATGTCAACATCTTTATTACTTCCCCATCCTAATTTTAAAGAAGGTTTGTACAAGGTGGAACTCATCCATCATCCTAGTGTTCTTGACAATAAAAATTGTTATAGGTGTTTGAAAAAGACAAGTAGATTATAACTTTTCTTGAGAAGGTTAAAATGTTCACAAACTTGTACTTTAAAGGAATCTCCTTGGATTGTAATGAATTTGTCCCTGATTGAACAAAGTAGGCAATAGATGAAGTAATATAGCTAAAAGGTAATAAGTTGCCTAAAGGATTGGTTTCTTTGGAGGATTTATTTGATAAAGATGATAGGTGTATCAAATAGAAAACCTAAAGTAAAATGTATAGCTCAGTTGAATATGAGAAGATCAATATTGGAATAGATGATGGTCCCAAAATTATTTGTATTGAAGGGTGTTGCACACCTAAAGAAAGTGAATGATTAATTACCTTTCTAATCAAATACAAAGACATCTTCACATGGTGTTATGATGACTTGAAGAACTTTATGGATGGAAAGATGTAGAATCACATCCCACTTAAACCTAGTGTAGTTCCATTTAGGCAGAAGCAACACCCTTATAATCCCAAGATTGTAGATGCTATTTTCTAGGAAATTGATAAAATGCTAAAGACAAGGATTATTTATCATATCCACCATTCTACTTGGGTAGCTAACATAGTACCTATTAATAAGAAGAATGGTGAGATCAGAATTTATATAGACTTCAAAAATTTAAACCAATCTTCTTTGAATGATAACTACCCCTTGCCTATGATGGACCATATCCTACAAACATTATCAAAATCAAAGATGATGTCTATACTTGATGGCTTCTCTGGATACAATCAGATCAACATAGCACTAGAAGATCAACATAAGACTACTTATACAACACCTTGGGGTACCTTCATGTATAATTGCATACCTTTTTGCCTCATTGATGCAAGAGAAACATTCTAACGAGAAATGGATTTATCATTTGGTTCAATCTGAAAAACAAAATAATAGTTGTTTACTTAGATGATCTAACTATCTTTTCAAAGAAAAGAGAAGACCACTTTAAAGACCTAGCGCTCATGTTACAGTGATGTCAACAACATGGCACTAAAGGGAAATTGTTGGGACACATCATCTCCAAGGAAGGCATAAGGATTGATATGGATAGAGTGGAAGTGATTCAACAACTCAGCCCCCATTATAGCAGAATTTGACTTAGATCATTTTTTGGACAAATATTTTTTTGCGAAGGTTTGTCCCATATTTTTCTAAGTTAACAAGGCACATTGTTGGAATGATGAAGGAGAAACTTGGTTTTAAGTGGAATTATGTACATGCATAAAATATTTTGAAGACATTAAGGTGGCTATAGCTCATGCGCTATTGTTGGTGCAACCTAATTTTAATAAGGATTTCATCATTTATAGCTATGCCTTTGAGCACATGTTATCTTCTATCTTACTACAAAAGAACAACCAAGCTATGGAATCTCCAATTGCCTTTATGAGTGTTCCTTTAAATAAACATGGATTAAATTATTCTCAAGTTGAAAAGCATACCTTCATTATGGTAAAAGTGATGAAATAGTTCTAATTTTACATTTGCATTCACATACAATTGTATATGTGCCTGACCCATCAGTTATGAGCATATTGACTCAACAAGATATAGGATGTAATAAAAGAGGGATTTAGATTCTAAAAGTCTAGGAGTATGATGTGGACATTAAACCTAAAAAAATGGTTAGAGGTTGAAGACTTTGTAAATTAACTACAAAAAATGAACCTCAATAATTAGATGATCTTCCTCTTACACTTTTTGTGGGATTAGCCAATGAATGGTTCTTCAACATAGCCTATTTATTAACTTATGGAGAATGCCCAACACATCTCTTAATGAAATAAAAAAGAAACATCAAACTCAAGGTTACTAAGTATGTCATTTGAGGTGACACCTTCTATAAGAAAGGCCTTGATGAGACATTTTTGAAATGTGTAGATAAAGAGCAACATAAGAGACTTTTGGAGCTTTTTCATATTGAAGCCTGTGGAGGACACTACTCTTCTTCTGTAACAACTTTTAAAATTTTATGGCAATGCTACTATTGGCCAAGTATGTTCAAAGATGCCGATGATTGGGTAGAAAAGTGTGAGAAATGTATGCAATTTTTTGGAAAACCACATTTGGCAACCCTTTGTGGCCAATAGTGACAAAAGAGCCATTTCAATAATGGGGACTCAATTTTATTAGACCTATCAATTCACACTCTAGTGTAAGTCAAACCCACATATTGACTATAACAAATTATTTCAATTTAGAAGTGAGTGGAAGCCATTCCAGTGAAGCAAGATACATTTGTAATTTTATTAAGGAAAATATCCGGGTCATATTTAGGTTCCACAAAAGATCGTTATGGACAATGCAACAATTTTTTCTTCTACTAAGATCTCCCTCTTCTGTGATGAACATAGGATTACCTTGTCTCACTCATCGGATTATTATCCACAAGGTAATGACAAAGCTAAGTCAAGAAACAAAATTCTCACAATGATCTTTTGCAATTTGGTCAATGAAAATTAAAAGAACTGGCACAAGAAATTATACAATGCATTATAGACTGACCGGATTACACCCAAGAGGGCCATTGGTACTTTTTGTGGAATAAACATCACATTGCCTATTCCTCTAGAGCTTTTAGCTACAAAGATTCAAAATGCTATTAAATATGAGCAATTCAAGAGTGCTTTGGAAAAGTAGGTCATGTACTTAACAAAGATCAAAGAACAAAGGAAAAATGTGGATAAAATTACACATCAAGTTAGAGTGAAGGTGATTTTTGACAAAAGAGTTAGATCAAGGGACTTTAGATTTGGTGATCGCGCACTACTTTGGGACAAAAGAAGAGAACCTAGATGAGCACATGGTGAATTTGACCCACTATGGAAGGGTCCCTTCCAAGTTAGGCAAGTCTATGGTAATACTGCTTTTCTTTATCATATCTTGATAGTACACCCTTGCCCCTCCCATATAATGGGAAAGATTTGAAGTTGTACAAGCTATAAAATGGGTTTTCCCTCAAATTTGTACTATTAGTTTCCCTTGCTTTAGTCATTTTCCCTATTTTTGTCACATTTCCTTAGTTTGTCATTATTTTTGTCTTCTTGTTTTACTTTATTCCTTTGACCAATATGTGTTCCTTTATTTTGACTCTATGGCTCAATGGATAAGGCATTGGTCTCTTGCTTGAGATTTTGGGTTCTAGCTGTATCCTTCATAATTCTTGTCTCTAGTCAAAGCTAGTTGTTGCCTTCAAATTTTGACTGTCTTCAAATTTTTCATATATTATTTACTTAATGGACTAATCATGTTTTTGGAGCACTCAAAGTATTCAAGAATTCCTAAAGTGTTCAAATGTCTTTTGAAATTTTCTAAGTTTTTCTCCTATGTCGGCCTTTTTTACTTTCCTTGAACTTGTTGGAGAGTTCAAAGGTTCAAGAACTCTCCAAACCTATAACATTTATCCTCCTTTAAAAGAACTTGTCATCCTTCTTATAGGCTAAATAAACTCATGAACCCTTGACAAAGTTCCTTCATTGCTCTAAACTCTAACAAAAGACTTAAAATATTTTTAATCAAGCAAATTCAGTCGTTTCACTATGCATTGAACTTATTAAAGAGTTCAATGGTTCAAGAACTCCCTAACTCACTGATAAAGGAAACCAAGTAAATTAAATTGATTTTTTTAGAGAGTCCAAATGTTCTTGAATGCTTCAAATCATTGACAAAATAGAACAAAATCAAAGAGTTCATGAATTTTCCAAAACTTTGACATTGGTTCAAGAATGTTTTAAACCATCGAAACTAAAGCAAAAGGAAAGAAAGAATAGAAAAGCAACGACCCTTTTAAAGTTCAAGAATCATTCAAAGCATCGACAAGGTTCAAACGATCATAGAACCTCCGGTAAAGGAAAAACATAGATTATAAAAAGGATTTCAAAATTCATTTTTGGATTATCAAACACTTGAATGCAGGAAGAGATCTACACATAGAGGGTACCCTACTACTGCATATTTCACTACATCCTTAATAGATTTCTTCCTCAAATCAATTTCATTCAATTTTGTGACGTAAGTCAAAGCATTCTCACTTCATATTGTTGTGAATTTCCCATGTTTCCACTCCACTCTACTAAAAAAAATCCTACTATCTATCTACTACAAAATTTGAGATAATTCCCAATTTTATTCCCTATCTTGATGAACTACATCCATTATTCTATCATTGTATATCAAAATAAAACTTCTTCCCTTGCCATCGACTAAATTCTTGTGTAATACCTATCTCATTTGATACGGTTAATTTCAAAGCCACCCAAAATGAAGTATGCATACTAGGGTTATGAGAAAACCTCTGTTATTGATAATTCATTATCAAAATTTAGAGACAACATATTAGGGCACCTTGATTTAGTTGAATTTTGGCAATGAATGGGGTAGAATCCTAGGTTTCCCATGGTAGATCCAACATTTCATAGTGGCTGAGCTCACACTAGTGGTTTTCCCACCTTTGTGTAGTGTACTAATCTTGTTCTTACTTGTGTAAGGCATTACAAACTAGATACCCAAGAAATCAAAACTATGGATGATCATTTATTAGCAAAGTTAGATGGCCCATCTCTTGTTATTATAATAAGACCTTTTGTAAGGGAGGAATATGCAAATATGAGTATTGAAATCAAGGGACATTATTTCCAAGATAAGAAAGATACTTTCCTTAACAACATTGTCAAATATTGGTTGAAGGTGCCCAAGAAAGGAAAGTCATGACTTCCTAAACTCTATACAAAGGTCTCATTTTAATGATGATATCTTCGATATAATTACTCTATTAAATAGATTTATGGGAAACAAAGAAACCAACTCTTTTGAATATTATATATGTGTTAATTCATCATAGTCATTGGACATATGGCATAACATATTGATTGGGGAAAATTGATTAGTGATAGCCTATATAATTAGCTAATAAATTTTTAAACTACTTAGCAATTTTACATGTCCTTGTATTTATTCTATGTTATAGCCAGCATGAAGTAATGACATGGACTACAAGAACTAGGGGTATATGATGACACTACACAATCTATGATTTTAATCCATAGTTGCAGTTGGATGTTAGTATTAAGCATTTCAAGTGTGTCAACAATGCATTCACCATGTTGACAGTGAGGGAGCTTTATGGAAATGTCAAGTTACAAATCTCTCTTGAATATGCAAACTTGATTAACCAATTTGGTAGCTATTACATTTAGTTCCCAAAGTTCGCGTATATCAAGCTTAGTGGTTTTGATGAATACCCTTACAAGTTACCTTGCTATGTAAGTTATCACCTCTTCCTTATTGAACTTTGTAGACAAATGTCATCAATGAACAAGAAATGTAGATGTCATGCCCACATTTCCCATGTGGTCACAACACACAACACACGTGTCATGTCCACATTTGTCATGTGGTCATGACACGAAATATCAAAAACTTTTCTACATGCCTCTAAAAACCCCCTTGCATGCAACAAGTGTGCTCGGTGGTATATGCACAAAGGTGCAAAATGTCAATCTAACATCAGGGTAATGCGAACACCCTTCGCAACCCATGCGAGATGTAAGCCTACTAAGGGGGTTGTGCGACGTAGGAAGTGTCGCTAAGAGGGTAGATTCCAAAATAGGATCTAACCCTAGTTTTCCTATATGAGGTGATGTGATTTTGATAGGTTTCAAAATCCAACTCTACGAACTATAGAAAAAATGAGATTAATTACTTTCATCAAAACTTAAATAAAATTACTCAAAGACAATTAATGTGATAGATTAAACATTAGAAATAACCATTTAATTACCCCTTTCCTAATCTAGGGAAAAATCCAGCAGCATAATGCCACCTCATTATTAATGGGGAAATAATTTTTAAATACACAACCTTTATTACAACCTTATCAAAAGGAAATATGAATTAAGTCTAATTACACCTATAAAATAATTTATTTTAACATTCATTCAAGGCAATGAAAATAAAATACACACATTAATTAATTAGATCAATTAATTAAAATTTGCATAAGGTTTGCACAAGTACAAAGGTGAAGGGATAAATTAATTAATTTTTAAATAAAACAATAGTGTATCCCACACCAAAATTCCCACTAAAAAAAATCCACTAATAAAGTTAAAAAGACTAGGGCTTAATTTAAACCCACTTACCCAATAAATTAAAAAGTAATTAAATAAGGCAATAAAATGATTTAAATTAATTAAATTTAAACCCACTTAACCCAATAAATCAAAAAACAATTAAATAAGGCAATAAAAAGATTTTAATTAATTAAATTTAAACCCACTTAACCCAATAAATCAAAAGGCAATTAAATAAGGCAATAAAAGTATCTAAATTAAATAAATTTCTGAACATTATTTCCCAAATCAAAAAGCAATAAAATAAGGCAAAAAAAAATTTAAATTAAACTAATTTAAAAATAACACCTCTAGTTAAACCATTTATAAAAGAAATTATTTTAAATCTAAATATACTCTTAAACCTAATTTACTCAACATTCCATATTAGGCCAAGGCGATAAAATTAAATAATTTAATCAAAAACTCTAAAGTCAATAGATAAATAAAATTTGCCCTTCCAACTATGCACTAGACAAAATAATTTAAAAAAAGATTAAATTAAATAAATTCTCTAACACTATTTCCCACACCCCAAACCCCTTTAAATTAACCCATAAAATTAATAAAAGAGGTCTAGGATAAAATTTAATCCACTAGCTTAAATAAATCAAAAGAAATGAGATAAGGCAAAAATCTAGTTTTAAACAAAATACCAAAGGCATAAGCCCACTTCAATATTTTTCTCCAACATGCAAATAGGCAAAAGTGGGTTGGAGAAAAGGAAATAAAAAAATTACATGTAATACATTTTCTCCAATCTATTTATTCCCATTATTAAAAATTCCCTCTAATAATCTCTACCCAAACCCTAATCTCATAATCTATTTGTTTTCTATTTATTTCAACACCCTAACCCTAATTTCTTTTGTTTTGTTCAAACTTCCTCTCTATAGGTTTATTCTCTCTTCTTTTCTCTCTTGTTCTCCATTTTCTTGCAGGTTGCTCCAGCATGGTCATGGAGGCTCTCAATCTATTTGTGTTGTAAATGATATACACAAGGTTTTTCTGTAGGAATAATGGCTTTTTTTTTTAAATGCCTTGAATACAGGCTAATATTTTTGCACCAGCAATGTATATATCTTGCTAGGCTGAGAGCAAGCATTTTTTAAAAGAGTATATACAAAACATATATCATTTTCTTTGTTTGAAACAGAGATGAAATATATGATAGGAAAGGAGGTGTTTATATATATATACTTTTTGTTAATGCACAGGGGCAAGTAAGGGAGTGGCAAACTACATCAATGGCGGCTGAACATGGCAGCAAAACATCAATTAAAGGTTTGATTTAGGCACTGGGTGCTGCAGCGAATGAAGGGAAGTGGGGGAGGGGTGGCCTCCCCACCCACCCTCCACAGATCTATGGAGGGTGGACGGGGGGTCTGTTCCCCCTCCACCGAAGTAACAATAGTGGTGGCGGCCATGCCCGCCACCCTCCACACTTTTATTTTGTGCAGAAACTAATCTCTATCTGTTTAGGGCATGTAAAAACCCTATCACGAATATTTAATCTCTTCTCTATTTTTTAAAATGATTTCCATTATTTGATAAAGTGAAAAATATATATATGTTTTAAAATATATATATATATATATGGTATATACTCAATCAAATTGATAAAAATAATTTTCTATTAAAAAAGAAAACACAATAATTTTCTGTCTATATCTATTTAATAAAATAACAGTGAACTCATTTTTTTAAAAGCCTAGTAAATACATCAAACACATTTTTCTTTCTAAAGTAAGGGTAATGTTCTCTTCTTTTTTTTCTCCCTGCAAGTATCTTCTTCATTTTTTGTATAAAATAGTAAACTACATATTTCTCAAAGCAAGTTTATTAAGCCCCATTTTTTTTGGAACCCATTGCAAGAACTAATACAATATATATTTTTTAGAACTATTACAACAAATCAATGTTATATATATATATATATATATATACATATATATATATATATAGAAACCATTACAAGGACAATACAGTATTTTTTTTTTTAAAACTACTATAGAAGTAATGCAATATATAATTTTTTTGTAAACCATTTCAATAAATAAAACAACTACTTCACATAAAATTAACTTGAGTACATAAATATATTTTTCTGTTTACAACATATACCCAAAGAGAGCTCACTCTCTTACAATATTTACAACAAGGCCTCAAGGGCCATGGCTTCCAAATAGCCAAACTTAACAAAACTCATAGAAATAATAACTCCCTCTAAGGCTTCCAAAATATCAAAGTCACCAACCTGCAAAAAAACTAAAAGAAGCCTTCACATGCCCAGGGGATGCTCACCTCCCTACCAGGGACTCGAGAAGAGTCAACCCAAGCTTGGAGATCACCCTCAAATCAGTTTCACACCACAACAAGATTCACACAAAACACACACACAAACAATTTTACACCCTCCCAAAGCTTGCACACAACTAATTCATTTTCATAGATTTTGGGGGTAGAAAGTGGACTACTCTCAACTCTAGAGGTGCATCCAAAATCTCAAATAACTTATATTTCTCATAATACAAGGCCTCTAGCCTTAACATTTCTCATATATCACATTTTCAAGGCACTTATGCCTTCACAAAAGTTCTCAATTCTTCTCAAAATACTCCATGGCCATCAATACCTCAATAAACATAGTGAGGGTGACCTCGAGGAGGTTCACTCCTCTCCCACCCCAACAAGATGAGCTCTCCTAAATGGAGAGACTCATCCAAACACCTTACAAAAAAAATCCCACACAACAAAACACCAAGACTCAAAAAGAACACACAAGCAAGATTTCCAACATATTAAAATAAAAAAACAAAGGGAAGGCATAAAGCCTTGAAGCTCACTTTTAAAGCCCAAAATGGTAAGAGTTGGTGGAGAGCTTCCCAAATCTCCCTTCAAACTTCTCCAAATTCTAGCTATCTCTCTCCCAAGCAATAATCAAAGAAAAACAAGCCAAAAAAAAAGAACCCTCTCCCTCTCTCAAAGAGGGAGTTTAATAGGCTACACACAAGAGCCTTGAGGAATGAGAAGGTATGTGTCACCTTTCTCCTTCCTCCTCACAATCCCACTCACCATCTCCAAGGGATGAAGAGGTGACACATGTCACACTCCTATCCCTCAAAACCTCACACTCTCTCACAAGTGCTCTCACATATGTGTGAGAGCATAGTGGAGAGGTGAGTCCCACTTGGAGGCTCCATGAGGATAAGAATGAGACACATGTCCTCGTCTTGTCCATCAAGGCAATCCCATGTCCCCATAGATGCTCTCAAACATGTGTGAGAGTATGGGGAAGGGGCCTCTCACACTTGAAGGCCTTGGGAGCTTCACAAGCCTTCAAGATAAGGTAGACCATAACTAAGGGTAGTGGGAATGGCCAAGGTGGACCCTGACTTGTCTACCCCATAACCAAATTCAAAAATTCGTCACTTAACTTTGAGGTAAAGTTATAGTGACTTAATGAAGGTTAAACTAAGGTTTAACATGTCTAAATTGGTCCTAGACTCTAGGGGTATGACATAAGGTCATTATTTGGCTAAAATAAATATTATAGGGTACATAAAATCACAATAAAAGGCCCAATAAAAATAAATGACACCAAATGGTGTAATTTAAACAATACACATTTACAACACATTATTAAAATAAAGAGAAAGGGTGAAACCTAATCAGAATTAAACATAAATGCAGACATCACGAAATCATCATGCACCAACACATGTGACCTTGGTCCCTCCTAGGACTAGATCAGCTCAAACACGGATTTCACATAGGGCATGGGATGACCTCCGATTTTCCATGGACATGAAAAATCACCTACACAGTTACACAAACAGATTAATAGCACATGTTCATTATAGCCAAAGCAAAAGGAAATACACACACACAATGTCACATAATCATCTAAGTCCTCAATAGCAACACATAGCATCATTTTCAAGATTCATAATTTACTACATTTATAAACATCAATTCAAGATCAAAATTGCATAATAATTCATTCATTAACTAAACAACTAATATCCCAATTAGAATCAAAGTGAATGTCACATATCATATAATTGTCATTGAAATCTAACAAGTAAGATATAATTGTTAGATTTAGGACAGACAACTAAGAAGGGGGGTGAATCAATTGTCCAAAACTTTCTTGCAATTAATCACTTAAATCCTTTTCTTAATTCAACAGCATAATGATAAATCAATCATGGAAACATAATGCAACAATTCAAGAGCAGAAACACATTAACACATATGACACCAAGATTTTTAATGTGGAAAACTCGGTTAAGGGAAAAACCACAGGGTGACTAACCCAAGATTGTATTCTATGTTAGAAGAATAGAAAGAACAAAATGGCACATGCCAATTGGAGCTCACTGCCTGAGCACACTGCTCACAAAAGGCCCACTGCCTACAGGAGACACACTGTCTACAAAATGATAAGTATTACATACTTGAACTCAAGAATAGCATCTTCACCATGCTTGAGTCAGCTCCATTTAAGCCCAAAACTTCTACTCTACCTTTCTCTCTGCTTCTCACTACCACTCACTCATCTCCACAAGATGCCCTTGAAATGACCTTACAACTCCTTATTTATACAAGACATCAACTTAGAGATAATCATCCAAGTCGGCATACATTACAGAGAAAATACATAAATACATCATGACTAACTTACAAAAAGAATTCATGTGGATCAACACACTATTGGTCATACATATCTGAGACTTCAATCTTCTTTTAGGAACATGCCAATCTTCATAGAACATCTTCAAGATCATCCGCAGGAAGTGTAACTCATCCGGTTAGCTTGACTTGGGAAGAACATCATCATCCAGAAGAAATTCTTCAATTACGAGCTCAATCTTTAATGCAGACCACCAACACAAACTGGACACAATCTGAAGACCTCCACAAGCTTGCCTGAATCACCAAGAACATCCACTCTACTTCTGCTTACTGAAATCATTCTCTCCTTCATCTGAAACCTCAAGAACATAGTCTGTTATCACTGTAATAATGGAATAGATGCTTGTGAAACTCTAGACCACAAACCAATTGAGTTGTCAATTCACATTGACTACCTAAACACTCCACCAAATCTGCAGAGCAAGATATTTCATTTCTAGATTTCACCAGACCTATCTGTGTCACTTTGTCACCTCTAAACATCTGCCAGAACCAGTTTTACTTAAGTAGCCATAACTTATTCAGATCTTCATGCAGACCTCTAAAATCTTTATTGGATCAGCTTAAAACACATATCTACAAACCCTTTGAAGTGCATCCTCTGATCTTCATCTTAGCTAAGATCTTCACCTTGTTGACTTCACTATTCTTCTATGTTCCTGATAGGACTAATTTTCTCAATATCCTTAGTATTCAGCTTATCCAATCCTTATCATCAATGCAATAGGAGTATGTTGACATCGATGACAACACTGGTTAGACCCATACTTGCAACAATCTCCCCCTTTGTCATTGATGGCAACATATGATGTGAAAAACTATTTTAACCATCACGATAAGAACTTTTCTTCACTTATACAACTCCCCCTATCAATAGCAGCCATTCACATGTCTTCTCTTCCTTTGTTGATCCCCCTTTGATCAGCAACCACTTGTTTTTCACATGTCTTCTCTCCCCCTTTGACATCAATGGCAAAGGGCACATACTTGAATCAAACCAGCTGCTCCCCCTGAGTAGTAGCTTCCCATCATCAATCCGAACCACAAGATATGACTGTGAGATCCACCGAATTGATGCACATCAATACACCTTAATTTAGAACTGGAGGGGTAATAACCCCTAACTTATCCCTAAGATACTCAAAAGAGTCCTTAGGTAGAGGTTTAGTGAAAATATCTACAATCTGATCCTTAGAAGGCACAAACTCTAATCTGACTTCATTCTTGTTCACTTGCTCTCTCAAAAAGTGAAACTTGATTGATATATGTTTAGTCTTTGAATGCAACACTGGATTCTTTGATATATTTATTGCACTTGAATTATCACAGAAGATTGTGATAGGTTCCTCATACTCCACTCTGATGTCTCTTAGCATTTGCTTCATCCATAATACTTGAGTGCAACTACCTGCTGCTGCAATATATTCTGCTTCTACAGTGGACAAAGATATTGCCTCTTGTTTCTTGCTCAGCCAAGAAACCAACCTCTTTGCCAAAAAGAATGCTCCACCATTGGTACTCTTTCGGTCATCCACATCTCCTACCCAATCCACATCTGTATATGCATGAAGAGAGAAATCATGATCTCTAGGATACCACAAACCATACTCAACTATCCCTTTTAGATATCTAAAAATCCTCTTGATTGCCACGACATGAGATTCTCTAGGATCAGCTTGGAATCTAGCAACAAGACCAACAACATTCATAATGTTAGGTTTAGTTTGAGTGAGATACAACAATCCTCCAATCATTGACCTGTACTTTTGCTGATCATCCTTAGGAGAGTCACCATCTTTGCTCAATTTACATATGGTTGCCATGGGAGTACTCATTGGTTTTGAGTCTTCCATCCCAAATTTCTTCAACAATTCTTTCACATATTTGGTTTGGGAAATGAAGATTCCTTTCTTTGTTTGAGTGATTTGCAGACCTAAGAAGAAATTCATTTCCCCAAACATGGACATCTCAAATTCACTTTTCATTTGATTTGCAAAAGTTTTGCACATACTATATCTTCCTCCAAAAATGATATCATCAACAAACACTTCAACAATCAAGATATTTTCATGATTAATTTTGAAGTACAAATTACTGTCAGCAGTACCTTTGTTGAAACCAATCTTCAACAAAAGATGCTTATCCAATCTTTCATACTAGGCTCTTGGGGCTTGTTTAAGTCCATACAGTGCTTTCTTCAACTTGCAGACCATATCACCATGAACAGACAATTGAAATCCATCTGGTTGCTCAATGTATACTTCTTCTTCCAAGTCTCCATTCAGGAAGGCAGATTTAACATCCATCTAATATACTTTGAAGTCTTTGAAGGTAGCAAAGGCAAGAAGTAACCTGACTACTTCAATTCTTGCCACTGGAGCAAAAGTTTCTTCAAAATCAACTCCTTCTACTTGAGTGTAACCCTTGCAGACCAATCTAGCTTTGTTTCTGACTACTTCACCAACTTCATTCAGTTTGTTCTGGAATACCCATTTGGTTCCAATCACATTCTTATTTCTAGGTCTGGGAACAAGATCCCAAGTGTGATTTTTCTCAATTTGCTTCAGCTCTTCCTCCATTGCTTTAGTCCATCTTTCATCATTGCATGCTTCATTTAATGACTTTGGTTCAATCTTAGAAATCAGATAATATTCTTCTGAGTCTTGAGAAAACTTTCTTCTTGTTTGAACACCTTTGCTTTTATAACCTATGATCTGATCTTCAGAGTGATTCAGTCTTACATACCTAGAAATTTTGGGACTTTCTTGCACTTCCATCTCTTCAACAGGTTCATTCAAACTCATCTCTTCTTCCTGATTTACCGGATCAGTCTGAATCTTAATTTTAGAAGAGGCTTGGACTCCTTGGATCAGAATATCATTTTGATCATCTTCATCATATTCATAAAACCTTGAGGGTTTCTCAATACCTTCATCAACTTTCACATTTGTACTTTCTATAATCTTTCTCAATCTCTTATTATAACACCGGTATGCTTTGCTTTGAGTAGAATAACCCAAGAATATTCCTTCATCACTTCTAGCATCAAATTTGCCTAGGTCTTCATCTCTTTTAATGTAACATTTGCTATCAAAGACTCTAAAATACTTCACAGTGGGAGTGATGCCAAACCAGAGTTCATAGGGTGTCTTACCAATATTGCTTCTGATTTGAACTCGATTAAGAGTGTAGACTACAGTGCTTATAGCTTCTCTCCAATAGATCTGAGGAACATTTGCTTCCATCATCATGGTTCTAGAAGCCTCCTAGATGGTCTGGTTCTTTCTCTCCACTACTGCATTCTGTTGTGGTGTCCTTGGAGCAAACAACTGTCTTTTTATCCCATGTTTTTCATAGAATTCTATGAACTCACCGGATGTGAATTCTCCACCTCTATCAGACCTCAAACATTTTATATTCAATCTGGTTTCATTCTCTACCATAGCCTTGAATATTTTAAATTTCTCAAGAGCCTCTGATTTCTCTTTCAGAAAAGTCACCCACATCATCTGAGAGTAGTCATCAATTAATAGCATGAAGTATCTATCACCTTGCACACTTCTAATTCTTACCAGACCACATAGATCAATATGAATTAAATCCAATAGTCCAGTAGAAGACTGTTCCTTACTTTTGAATGTGACTCTTCTCTGCTTGCCTAACTGGCATTCTTTGCACAAACTATTAGTAGGTTTCACCAATCTTGGAAGATCCCTCACAGCCTGCGTGTTGCGTATCTTGATGATGTTATCAAAATTCACATGACACATTCTTCTATGCCACAACCAACTTTGATCAATTTGAACAAATAAACAACTTTTACCAGTACCAACCAAGTGGAAGATATTACCTTTAGTTTGAGTACCAGATTCAATCTCTGTTCTGGAACTTTGAAAGATCTTGCATTTTCCATTTTTGAATCGGAGATCATAGCCTTTGTCCACCAACTATCCAACACTGAGAAGATTGTGCTTCGGGCCTTCAACATATAGTACATTACTAGTTTTGTTCTTTCTATCAAAAGAAATAGTTCCTCTACCTCTGATTCTGCCAGCAGAATTATCACCAAATTTTACTACTCCTCCTTCATACCTTTCCAAATCTATGAACTTGTTTTTGTCACCTGTCATATGGTGGGAGCATCCACTATCAATGACCTAATCATCATTTTCTTCAACTTGGGAAGCTAGAGCTCTTCCTACAATTTTATGATGGACAGATTCAGAGGGCATTGGATCTTCTTCCTTGATGGAAATAAACACCCAGTCACTTCTAGATTTGTTTCCTGTCTCTGATTCATCACCTGTTACTCCTTCATCATCATTATCTTCATGAACATAGTAACATCTCTTTTGGAACCTTGATCTATTAGGATTTGGCCTTGAAAATCTTTTCGGACACCTTGAGGCAAAATGACCAATCTTATTGCAGTTAAAACATTTAAAAGACAATTTCTCCTCATACTTACTGGATCCTCTTGGCAGTCTTTTTGCAATAAGGGCTTCAAGCTGAGCAGATTTTGCTTCATCTTCTTCTAGGTCTTTTCTTTCTTTTTCATACCATGATAGTTTCTTTGAAGAGTTCTCTCTTAGATCAAACTTTTGTTTTCCTTTTACAGAGGCACTAGCTTTGAAAGCAAATTTAGTCTTGGGGGGGCATCTCCAAATTTGGGCAATTCAAATGCAACCAGTTTACCAACCAATTGATCTCTTATGATACCTGAGAAGGATCTGAATTCTTCAATAGCAGCAACCTTATATTTGTAAGAGTCAGGAAGGGATCTAAGAACTTTGCCAACAATCTCATCTTCATCCAAGATTCCACCAGCACATCTAATTCCACAAACAAGCTCATTTACTCTTGGCATAAATGTAGTGATATTTTCATCTTCTCTCATCTTCAAGTTTTCAAATTTTCCTTTCAGACTCTGTAGCTTGGCACATTTAACATACTTATCTCCTTCATGTAGAAGTTCCAGTTTTTCCCAAATCTCATGAGCATTTTTTAGGTCAATAACATTTGTTAGCTCTGAATCAAATAAGGCACTTAGAAGAGCTTCTTTAGTCCGCAAATTATTTTTAGCATCTCTGATTTCATCTACGGTGCGCGGACCATTTTGAGGAGGATCATATTTCTTTGAAGCCATGATCCAGTATTGCATTCCCAAACATTGCATGTGGCATTCCATGCGACTTTTCCAAAGAGTGAAATTGGTTTCATCAAACCTCGGACTATCCTTCTTGTAGGATGACATTCTAGATCTCCTCAATCGGTTAAGCTCTTTTACATGAACTTAGCGGGGGGTGAATCAGTTGTCCAAAACTTTCTTGCAATTAATCACTTAAATATTTTTCTTAATTCAACAACATAATGATAAATCAATCATGGAAACATAATGCAACAATTCAAGAGCAGAAACACATTAACACATACGACACCAAGATTTTTAACATGGAAAACCCGGTTAAGGGAAAAACCACAGGGTGACTAACCCAAGATTGTATTCTCTGTTAGAAGAATAGAAAGAGCAAAATGGCACATGCCAATTAGGGCTCACTACCCGAGCACACTACTCACAAGAGGCCCACTACCTACAGGAGACACACTGTCTACAAAATGATAAGTATTACATACTTGAACTCAAGAATAGCATCTTCACCATGCTTGAGTCAGTCCCATTTAAGCCCAAAACTTTTGCTCTACCTTTCACTCTGCTTCTCACTACCACTCACTCATCTCCACAAGATGCCCTTGAAATGACCTTACAACTCCTTATTTATACAAGACATCAACTTACGGATAATCATCCAAGTCAGCATACATTACAGATAAAATACATAAATACATCATGACTAACTTACAAAAAGACTTCACGCGGATCAACACACTGTTGGCCATACAGATCTGAGACTTCAATCTTCTTTTAGGAACATGCCAATCTTCACAGAACATCTTCAAGATCATCTGTAGGAAGTGTAACTCATCCAGTCAGCCTGACTTGGGAAGAACATCATCATCCAGAAGTAATTCTTCAATTACGAGCTCAATCTTCAATGTGAACCACCAACACAAACTAGACACCCAAAGACCTCCACAAGCTTGCCTAAATCACCAATAACATCCACTCTACTTTTGCTTACTAAAATCATTCTCTCCTTCATCTGGAACCTCAAGAACACAGTCTGTCGTCACTGTCATAATGGAATAGATTCTTGCGGACCTCTAGACCACGAACCAATTGAGTTGTCAATTCACATTGACTTCATAAACACTCCACCAAATCTACAGAGCAAGATATTTCATTTCTAGATCTCACCAGACCTATCTGTGTCATTCTGTCACCTCTAAACATCTGCAAAAACTAATTTTACTTAAGTGGCCATAACTTCTTCAAATCTTCATGCGGACCTCTAAAATATTTACTAGATCAACTTAAGACACATATCTACAAACCCTTTGAAGCACATCCTCTGATCTTCATCTTAGCTGGGATCTTTACCTTGTTGACTTCACTACTCTTCTCTATTCCTGATAGGACTAATTTTCTCAATATCCTTAGCATTCAGCTCATCCAATCCTTATCATCAATGCAACAGGAGTATGTTGACATCAATGACAACACCGGTTAGGCCCATACTTGCAACAATAACCACATCACAACATACTCTATCTAATAAATCAAAACATAGGGATAGAGTCAAGAAGGTCTGAATAATAGGATCAACAACCCCTAAAATTCCTGCATGCCAAAGATAGTCTGAATAATAGGTCTCATAAAATAAAACAAGAAGTACAACACATGGTAGCCTCGCATTACAACACTAAAGGTTCCAGTTTAAACACAATAGGTGATATTCCACCTCTACACTACGTTGTCTCGAAGATAGAGACACTCTCATAAATCAAACCCTTAGCTAGGGTGAGGCAAAACAACATGGTCTACAAGTGCAACTAATCTAGTTGCACAAGGGTGGGCCTCACAGCAGAGATAAAGAGAAAGCAGGTTATTCATTTCCTATAGGCTTGAGCTACTACACTTGTCAATCCTCTACTAAAGTACAAAATGTTGAGAGGTGTCTTCTCAAAGTTAGAATGTATTTTATACTATGAGGTTTCCTTTTGATAGAAAAAATTACGTAAGAGACAAGATGCACTTAGGATATAAAGATTTCCACCATCCTCATTTGGAAGACTATTGAGTGGATTGTGAATGATTTTGAAGTTAGAAAAAGAAATTGGTCCTGGATGACTATTGAGAAGATGGAAGAATTCATGCTTGGATGGGATACCATGAGAATTGAGGATGATTACACTAATAAGACTAATACTATTTATATATCTACCTTACAAATGTAGCCTCTTACACCAATCAAATGGGAAGATAAGGAGATGATAGATATCAGGGAAAGGTCCCTCTTTATTTTGAAAAAGTCTAAGAAGTTGCTAGATGATAAAATTGTCAAACATACCACCACAAAGCCACCCAACACTCCTTCAAAGAAGTAAAAATAAGAAGATAAATAAAGTGGAGAAACTGGATCTCAACAACCTATTGTTGTATGTACTACAAGATCTAAGTCAAGTGTTGTTGAAGGTGGAGACAAGGAGGATCCAAAGAAAGGAGTTGACCTAAAAGGCTATGTGCCTAAGGATATGTGAAGCTAAGGAAAAAGATAGAGATAAAGAGACCCCAAGCTTCTCAAGACACACAGGTAAAACCATAGTTACTTGAAAATGATACTAATGCATGTGCAAATCCCTCTTCATCTCATCTTCCTCCTCCATCATGCCCCCACATTCTCCTGTTCATACACCTCCATTGCATAAGTCCCCTCTTCCTTCTCCACATCAAGATGATGCCTTAACTGATACTATACCTAAAGCTACTCTACCTCCTATTATTTCTCCTACCTCCAATCCTAAGAATAAATCCATTACACCTTCTTCCCAATGGTTGAAGGAAGTTGTTAGTAAAAATAGGAAATACATGCAATTAGTAGATCCTAGATTTGATGTAGTAGCCAAGATGTTGCAGGTGGTACCACAACCAAAAAGAGTCCAAATTACTTCAAGGATGATGGTAGATTCTTCTGGTAACCAATATGTGGAAATAACAAAGCCTACCACTAATAAGAATGAATAAGACATAACTGAGGCTGATTATCAGGTCTCATGAGTTGATCTTGGTCCTTCTACTCATGAAGGAAATATTCATAATTTTCAAGTTTCAACTATGAAGTTAGTAGAAAGGACCAAGAAGGAAAAGAAGACAAAAGAGCTACTTTAAGAACAAATTTGTATCTTTTCTTTCCTATATTAAGCCTATTGTAGACACATGCACTCAACCTTTGATCACATCATCATTTTCTCCTAATAGTACAAATATAAAAGATGTTAGTAGAGAGACAATTGAGAAGATTAGTAAGTATCAAGCATATGGTAAAGAATCGAGGCTTCTCGATGATCTCAATTACATTGAAGAATATTTTAAATTATGTCAAAAGGCCAAGGAAAATAAAAATGATATAGATAATGACTTAAATGTTGCAAAGAAAGAAGAGGTTATCTGGCTAGATGTAATGAGAGACTTAAAAGAAATGACTAATTTTGATACTAGTACATTAGTCTCCAAAAAGGTCATTATTAAAGTTAATGAGTATAATGTCACTTCTTAGCATAAGAGCTTGAAATGGAAATTAATAATCCTAAAGAAAAAAATTTCATAATTAAAGAAGCTCTTGAAAACCTATGATAACATAAAATATGATTTTAGAGAAAATTGTTTAGCATTTGAGGTTGATATCCCCAGGCAATATGAAAGTGAATTGGTAGACATTTAGGCTGTCAAAAAGAATTTCAAAGATGTAATATTGATGATTTATTCAATAACAAAAAGGTAAATGATGGCATCATGAGGAAAATTGGTTCAATTTCATCTACTCTGATTGGTTGTCAAAAAGATGTTCTAAAATTTTATGAGCAAATGAAGGATGTGGAAGCCATTATGATAACCTGGAAGCTATGTTTGGTTAACATCATTATCCCAACCAACAAGTTGATCACACCCACTATGAAGCAATTCAAAATTTTCAAGGGAAAATCTTCTTCGAAACAGTTTCAATCATCCAAGTCAAAAGTCTCAAAAGAGAAATTTTGATTAGTAAGGTTGAAGACTTTTTCTCTTATTTACTTTATTATTGCATGAAATTGTAAATTCAGTCATTTTTATATGACTTAATAAAGTGAATTTTATTTTTAACTTTAAGTTAAAAAAATGTAATGAGTTTCTAATTTGCTATTAAGGTTATAAACTAAAAGTAGTTTCAAATTAGTTACTAGAGGAAAGCCTATTTATACAAAGTTGAAATGTAAAGAAAGGACTTTTGATTTCCTCACATTTGACAGAAGCTAAAAGGAGTCTTTGTGCTCTCCCATTTTGAATTTAATAAAGAAAAGATATTGCTGGTCTATGAGCTTGTGTGTGTTTTCTTTATGTTGTTATCTCTTCTTATGTTGAAATTACAACCACCATCTGATATATTTTATGTTGTGTGAAGAAAGTATTTGTTATCTTTTTACTTGTTTATTTATCCTATGTAATTTGGGTTGTTACAAAGTAGTTAATTTTTGATAAATGAATCTAAGTATTCACATGAGCAAATCTTTCTTTTGTTAGATAATATTATGTCTCCCAAACCCTAGTTGTATTCTTTTATTAAAATAAATATTTTAAAGGAAACAAATCTTTGAGTTTATTCTCATGTTGGTCTTGATTTACCCTTTCCTTTTTCTAAAAAAATGGAAGTTGTGGCCTCATATTAGCCAACCTAGGGTTTTACCCCTTTTTCTTTAAAATTTTAATTAGTTCATCTTTCCTGCTTTCTAGTTAAAAGCATACCCTAGAAAACTAAATTCATCATACAAGGGAGTTGCCCCTCCCAAATGCAGAGGAAGGTTGTTAATAACAATCTCTCCAACTAAACATTGTAAACATTGTCACTACCCATTAGGTGAGTCAAGGCTAATTTTTAATGATAACTGCAGTGACAAATTTATTTACCAACATATTTTTGGCAACTCTATTGGGGCTTGAAAGACCTAACCTTTATCAGTAAGTTGTCTTGCTTATCTCCAAAAAAAAATTCTAGATGTACAAGCATGGTACTCTAGCGTAACTTTGGACTTGTTTTACAACCAAATATTAATTAGCTGGACATTGTGCATGAAGATATCATAACTGATTTGCACACCCTTTCTTGGAGATACAGAAGGTCCAATCAACAGTATCATCAAGTAGACGAAGTATTAAATGAAGAAGAATATTTAGGACAATAAATTAGAGAACAAGAACGTAGACTTGGATAAGAAGACAAACAATTGGTTGTGGTTGAAAGAGTTGTTGCAGTGCCAATAAGAAACCAACCCAACCTAATGCAAGCAGCCTAAAAAATTAGCATTGATCTTCAAATTGGCTAGTAAATGATATACAAAGAGTGATCACAACAAAGGTGTAATAGACCTAGATTTTGAGAGATTAGAAAAGGTTGATTTCTCTTTATCCTTTACACCCTAAAGAAAAAGATTTAAATCAATAAGTAGGCCTTCTTTGCCTACCAGAATTGTTGCAACCTTTCCTACTTGTTAGGGACTTGTCTTACATGACACTACCCTTCCTCTTGTTATAAACTTTCAACAAATTCATTTGCAAAACATGTCACATCAATAGCTAGTACCTTGGGGTACAACCATCTTGCACTTGGAAATCAGTTGCACGATTTGCCTCATGGTTCTAGGAAGAACTTACCTAAGTTTAGAAGAAATGGAAAAGTTTCTATAGATGAACATATTAATGCATTCTTTGCTGCATGTAGTGTCTTAGGCATTCAACATGAAGACATAGCTATTAGACTCTTTGTAGAGTCTTTGGTTGATACTACTACTAAATGGTTTTATCATTTACAACTAGCCTCCATTAATGGTTGGGCTATAATGAGGCAAAATTTTGAAGATCGTTTCAAAAGCCCAGAAGATAAACACTCTCTTCTTGCATAATTGACATAATTAAAGAAGGAGATGCATGAGTCCATGTGTGAGTTCATGGCAAAGTCTAACAAAATTGTTAATACAATTCTAGAAACTAAAAGACCTACTGCAAAAAATTAGAAGTGTTTTTTTATTAATGCTCAATTGCTAGATGTAAGATTTCATTTGAGGAGAGCACAAGTTGCCACTTTGTAGGCTACTCAAACAACTACAATAGAGATAGAAAATGATCTCTTCATGGTTGGCAAATGGAAGAAAGAGTTAGAAACAAGTGAGGCTATAATAACAACCTCTTCTAATCCAGTTGTGCAAGGATTGGCTAATGGTTTGATTGCTTTGAAAAGAAAAATACCATGGGTGCAACAACAAAAACCTTTGTACCAAGACATACCAAGGAAAGGTTATGTATCACACAATTATGTATTTGGTCAACTCTAGGCAAGAAAGGTAAAGGAGGCCAGCCAACCAATTTTGACTGTAGGTGAGTTCATGCCTATGAGGATGAAATCACGACCATGGACTTGACTTAGGATCAAAATACATATAGGATCATGATAGATAGTGGCTATTAGGGATTAATGCATGGATAAGCATGATAATCAAGCAATTCGGCTAAATGCATAGTGATGTGTGCGCATAGGAATAAGACAAGGTAATGTAGCATAAGATCATGTATTGATAAGGGCTAGGTAAATGTGCCTAACTTTGCTTAATATTGTACCATTTTTCATCATGTACATGTATTAGGTCATTTCCTTAAATATGCACAAAATTAAATATGAAATAATGTGGGGATGCTAATTTCACCATTACATATAAATATTGGAAGTGATGTCTAGATCAAGTCTAGATAACATAAAATATAGAAGTGTGTTCACATTAAGTATAGATAAGAGAAAATACATGTGAAGTTATGATTAAATCTTCTTATAATTTTAATTTATATATAAAAATATTATATCACTCTTTTATTATAAATTGTAGGTGGAAAAGATTAAAGTTATAATATAAAAAATGATTAATTGAAAAAAATATCATATCATGCTTTTAATTATGTCGAGAGGCGCTCTATAGTCGTGCAGTGGAGTGAGGATGAGAGCACTCATTTTTTTTGCCTAAATTTATTTTTAAAAAAAATAAAAATACCAAAAAGGAAATAAAAATAAAACTTAAGAAAATCAAAGAAAAAAAACCAAAAAAGAAATTAAAAAGTGTTGAAGGAGAAAAAGCTGGAACCAAAAAAGTAATTGGAAAAAATAAAAACTAAAAACTAAAAAAGAAATTGGAAATTGTTGGAAGGAAAAAAGCTGGAGAAAACTATAGAGCCAAAAAAAAAAAACCAAAGAAGAAATTGCAAACAAAAAAAAGTGAGAAAATCAAAGTATCTATAAAAAAGGATATCCCTCGACGTACTTTAGATATATTTTTAAAATATAAATATACTAGTTGTACCTACAATAAAATATAATAATATTAAAAATAAAAATAAAAACAACTTAAACTTGCAACAAAATGCAGGCGAATGGAGGAAATTTAAAATTTAAAGAAGAGTTGGTGGCAGATAAGGTCGGAGCTGGGGCGGAGATAGCTAGAGTTCTGCCAGAAAAATTTGTAGAAGGACAAGGTTCAACTTCCTGGGCAAAAGAAGCAGAAAATGAGATCCCCCTGGTAGACATCCAAGAAAGGGCTCGTAGGGAAGATTGGAGGTTTAGAGATGGATAGAACAATGACGGGAGAATCGCGGACGGTGAGAGGAGCTTTTGACCTTTCTTCAATCATCAAGCTCAGAGATCCTTTTTGCTTCAAAATAAAAACCCTAGGAGCATTGGAAAGGGCGGTTTTGGAAATAAATTCCCAAGAAATCATAGGGAAAATGGACCGCAGGGGGATAAGAAAACCATGGTCTTGCCCTCAAGGCTCCTAAGCCCTTCCATCGAGCAGTGGAAAATTTTTGGATTTATTGGGAAATGGTTTGGCCTGCATTTGGATTGGAATGAGCTTGTCAAATGGTGACAAGACAGATGGGGATCTGATCTCAAAATGAAAAGATTAGTGAAAGGTTTCTTTACTATTTTTTGCCCCTCAGGAAAAATCAAAAAAGAAATCATGGAGGGCATTTGGCTGTTGGACGGGTACATGTTTTATCTTAAAGATTGGGAAATTAGCTTTGACCCTCAGAAGCACTAGTTAAGTTATGTTCAAGATTGGTATAGGTTGCCAAATCTCCCCATTGAATTTTGGAAGGAGTCAATTTTGGAGGAAATAGGAAACTTCTTAGGTAAATTCATCTATGTAGAAGAGTGGTCTGATGAGAACATGGAGGGTTCTATTGTGAAGATCTGTGTGGAGAACAAACCAACTTCCTAGAGATGGAGGGAAATTCAAATTCATACTGATTGGGGAATTCTCAACCAAGAGCTCATCTTGGAATCCAAACCTAGAGGGACCTTCAGGGAAGTTATAGGTTGGCGCTCCTAGGATAAGACTTTGGTTCAAGAGATAAGAGATAATAAAGAAGTTCCAGAGATCTGTCTTAGTAATCAGCAGGTTGCTGAGGAAAGGTCATAGGCCTCAGTGGATAAAAGGATGGAATTACCAAGTCCTCACATAGTTGTTCCTCAGTTGGATCCTCCAGGAAAGGATAAGGCAGCTCCTTCGGTTGGGAAAGAGCCAAGTGTGGTGAAAACTTCTTGGGAGGATGTGGTCAATTTGGATAGGCATATTTTAGTAACTTTGGAAAGGATCCAACCCAAGGTCCAAAAGCAAGATTTAAACTCACTTATTGAGATTGGAAAGGAGTTAATGGTGTTGGCCGAAGCAGCTAAGGAAGGGTCGATCCCATTAAGGAAAAGTAATACAGAGGATGATTGTTTAGGGCCTTCAGATGAGGATGAAGAAGAGGTGTTGGCCTCAGAGGAACCCCCTCTTCCTTTATAGAGTTTGCTTCAAATTGAAGGGGCAGGTAAGGTTCTGTTGGGCTTTATAGGACTGGGTTTAAAGGAGGCCAAGAAATTAGTTGCAGATTGCGGGGAATTAAAAGGTAGAGGTCGCACCCCTAATATAGAGAAATTGAAATTAGCAGGGAAGCAGCAGGTCAGCTTAAGCTGAAGGATCTAATGAAAGTAGGGAAGGGGGAATCCCTTCCTGAACAAAAATGAAAATCTATTCCTAGAATGTTAGGGGCTTAAATGCCCCTAACAAAAGAAGCCTGATGAGGCTTCAGTTGCTATCAGTCACTGCAGACATTTGGTTAATCCAAGAGTCCAAACTAAATCAAGAAGATAGAGAGAAGTTTTGCAGGAGCCTAGGAAGATGGAAATCTCTTGGGGTCAATGTTGAAGGAGCTTCTAAGGGCCTGGTCACCCTTTGATGCTCGCAATCAGTTTTGGTTGAAAAATGTTGTAGATTCAGATCATGGATGGCTTTAAAGGTAAGGAGCTTAGCTTCAAATTTGAGTTTTCTTCTAATTAATGTCTATGATCCAAATTCTTGTGTTGGGAAAAAAGAAGTTTGGAATAAATTAGAAGCAGCTTGTAATGGACAAGTCTTAGAGTTTATTCTGTTGGGTGGGGATTTCAATGCAATCCTGAGATCTGAAGATAAGTTGGGAGGGGTCAGAAGAAAGCTTCAATCCCAGAAAGATTTTGAAGGTTTTGTGGAAAGATCATAGCTCTTTGAGATCCCAATGGGAAATGGTTCTTTTACTTGGACTAATCGAATATTAGGTTTTAGCAACATTATAGAAAAGCTTGACTGTTTCTTTTTCAAAGGAAATTTGAGTCTTTTTCCCTACAAGCTAGACATCAAAATTTTACCTTTGTCAGGTTCTGATCATTTTCTAGTCTGTTTAGAAATTGAGGGAGAAAGAAGACGTATTAGATGTCATTTCAAATTTGAGAATATGTGGTTCAAAGACCCAAACTTTTTGGATTTGGTAAAACTTTGGTGGACGGAAACGAATCCCGAAGGTTTGAAACTGTTCAAAATTGCTACAAAACTGAAGGTGATAAAACATAATTTAAAGGTATGGAATAAAGAGTGTTTTAAAAACATTTTTGAGGAAAAGAAGAAAGTTCAATCAGAGATCGAGTCTCTTAATGAAACGGTTTTAAGAGAAGGCATGGATTGTCATAGATTCTTGAGAGAGGAGCTTCTGGGCAAATTGGGCAATTTGATTTCCAAGGAGGAGATTTTTTAGTGTCAGAAATCGAGGGAAGTCTGGCTCAAGGCAGGGGACAAAAACTTTAGATTCTTTAACAACTCAACTAGGGGAAGAAGAGAACTCAATAGAATTTGCTCCATCAGGGTAGCGGATGGGTCGACACTGGACAGAATCGAAGATGTTAACAAAGAATTAGTGAACTTCTTTCAGAATCTACTGAATGATGTGGAAGGATCAAACTTAGTAGGGCAGCAACAAATATTAAGACTTATTCCTAGATTAGTCCTAGAGGAGCATAACAAAAAGTTAACTAAGAGCTTCTTAGAAAATGAAATCAAGGAAGCCCTTTTTGGTTTGCATCCAGATAAGACTCCTGGGCCAGATGGATTTCCAACTTCCTTTTTTCAAAAGTGTTGGGACTTCATAGGAAAAGAGATTATTGAGGATCTGAGGACTCTAGGAAATCTAGTAAAGTTCTAAAGGAGATAAATATTACCTTTATAGCTCTTATCCCCAAAAGAGATAAACCAGATTCTTTGGAGGATTTTCGCCCTATTGCCCTGTGTAACACTTTTTATAAAATTTTAGCCAAGGCTGTGGCTAATAGACTAAAGGTTCTCTTGCCTGAAGTGATTGCAGAGGAACAAATGGGTTTTGTCCTGGAGAGATCAATACTTGATGGAGTTATTGTAGCTCAGGAAGCCATTCATTTAGTAATCAAAACGAAGAAGCCTTCTATGTTGGTAAAATTGGATATCAGGAAGGCTTATGATAAAGTTGATTGGAGATTTTTATTCAAAATCCTAGAAGCCTTTGGGTTTAACAGATCTTGGTTGGAATGGATTTTTGAATGGATTTCTTGTCCGAGGTTTTTAGTTTTAATAACAGGTCTCTGGAAGGTTTCTTTAGCTACTCACGAGGCTTAAGGCAAGGGGACCCTCTTTCCCCCTTCCTCTTCATTTTGATGGCAGATGCTCTGGGCAGACTATGTATTACAACAAAATAAGAAGGGCGCATCCAAGGCATCTAGATTACTCAAGGATTCCCAAAGGTTACACATCAACAATTTGCTGATGACACTTTACTTTTTGGATCGACCAAGGAAAGGGAGGCCAAGAATTTCAAAATAATCTTGGACTCTTACTCAAAGGCCTCTGGTCAAGAGGTTAGCCTTAAGAAATCAGAGGTTTTTTTCTTCAACACCGACAGAGATGTAGAGACAAAGATTCTCAGAATTTTGAACTTCAGGAAAGGAGAATTGCTGTGTAAATACTTAGGTCTCCCTTTGGCTAAAGGTATTAGGTCAGAAAGTTTGTGGAATGATCTGCTAGAGAAAATTAAAAGTAGACTAGCTTCCTGGAAGAGCAAGTGGTTGTCTTGGTCGGGGTGTTTGATCATACTAAAAGCTATAATCTCAGTTATTCCCACATACGCTATGTCATGCTTTCCTTTATCGATGGCAACTTTGAAAAGTATGAACCAGAAAGTGAAGGATTTTTTCTGGAAAGGAGATTTAGACATGCACAAATTCCCTCTGATCAACTAGAAATAGGTATGTGAACTCAAAGAGTTGGCAGAAACAGGTTTAAAGCATTTGGAGGATCAGAATTTGGCCTTGGGGGCCAAACTAGTTTGGTCAATTTTTTCAAAACCAGACCTGAGATGGGTCAAAATTATTAAAGCCAAATACCTACAAGAGGAGGACACTAGTATTTTTACAATGGATACCTTGCCAAAGGGCTCAAAGATCTGGAACTTTGTTAGCAAGTGTAGATTTCTGATAGAAAATTTTTTAACTTGGGACATCCGTAATGAAGAAAGTGCTCTTTTCTGGGAAGATTCTTAGGGGGGAATGCCCAGGTTAGCGGAAAGGCTAGATTTGAACCAAGTGAGACAAATCACGAAGGCTAGATGGGGTAGCAAAGTCAAGGATTATCTGGATCCTTCCTCTTTTGAAGTGGGGTCTCTGGTCTCTTGGAAGGATGCTAGGATGATTGGTATATATAATAGGCTAGCAGATGTTTTTGAAACAGAATTAAATTTGCGCAAAATCAACTTAAGGGTTGGTTACAATGAACTAAGATGGAATGCCTCCTTCTCAAGCTCTTATAGTGTCAAAGAAGGATACATTGCACTCAAAGCACCTCTAGGAAGGGAAATGCACCTACCTGCCACTCTTTGTTGGAATAGGCTTTGCTTGCCAAAAGTAGGAATCTTCACCTGGGCTATGGCTAAAGGAAGAACCCTCACCAGGGATAGATTTAAAAGATTGGGTTATGGTAGTCCTTCTAGATGTGTCCTTTGTAGGTAGGAGGAAGAAATTGGGGACCACCTTTTCCTTAGATGCGAGTTTGTTGATAGTTGTTGGAACTGGCTTTGCTCGAAGCTTCTTTGGACGACAATTCATCCTTATAAATTGTTGGATCATTTGTTAGCTTGGCCAAGGTTATGCAAGAATTCCTTATTTGAAGGTTTATGGATTTCCAACCCTTCTTTAGTCATTTGGAAAGAAAGGAATAGAAGAATTTTTTTAGAGAAAGAGAAGAGATGCCTTTTCATACCTTTTTGAATAAGCTTGCAATCAACATAGTTGAAGTTCTTAATGCCAGAATATCAGAAAATAACAATAGCAAGAAGAAGTATACTCCTTGGGATGAACAAATGAGGAAGAACTGGCAGGGGCTTTTGATCCCCTCTACAAGTCTTGGTCCTCAAAGGACTTCTCAAATTGAGAGGGCTAAGGTAACTTGGACCCCTCTAGAGCACGGATGGTTCAAGATTCACTTTGACGGAGCTTCATGTGGCAACCCAGGACCCTTGGGGACAGGATGTATTGTTTGTAATTGGAAAGGGGAAGTCATTGGTAGACTGGCTAAAAGTCTGGCGGAGGGAACAAACAACAGTGTTGAATTGTAGGCATTTTTACTTGGGCTGAAATTGTGTAAAGACCTAAATATAAAGAATTTGGGGATAGAAAGGGACTCACTTTTGGTTATTAATGGCTTGAGATCATGTAAGTGGTAAATTGGAGGCTGCAGGGTATTTTGGAGCAGGCAATTGCCCTTTTAGATTCATTTAATTTGGTTACAATCAATCATGTTTTCAGAGAAGGTAATTCAGAGGCGGATGCCCTCTCCAATTTGGGTGCAGATGGTAATTGTTTAAAGGAATTTGTAGATTTCCACTAATGCTAGCTGGGGGTGGTTGGGCGGGCATCCTTCCACACATTCAGGTGTGGAAGGACTGGGGTCAATTTGAGTGCCTCGTCATTGATGAGTTGGCAGTCTTTCAAGTGAGGGTAGCGGGTTCCACGTTCTTTTTTGATGACAGGTAAAGACCTTATCTCGCACTCATTCCATGGAAGGTTCGGGATGTCTGAAGGTTTTTTTAATTACAACGGTGGGGTAGACAACGATGGTTTGTTTGTTTGCGTGATTGTGGTTGCCATGTTTTCTTCCGCTATTCCTTAGCAATGGCAGGTGGTGGTGGCGCTGATTTTATTATGAGTATTTCCACGGAGGGCCTCATTTGTTTGGGAATGGGTTCTCCGATGCAATTGGAGAGCCAAGTAAGACAATTAGCCTTCAAGGGTCCCATCTCGGATCAAAGATTGAAATGAATCCTGTGGGCTCATGACGATTTGCTTCTGCTTGGAGTGATGGTGGTTTTGGGTAAAAAATTCATGGAGGACGAAGAGTTCTATAGGGTTGATACTACCATTGTCTCTCAGTTTCTGGCTTCTCTCCTCGATGCGAGGTTCCCTAAAGTGAGAATTAGGTTGCTGGTTTGGCGTCTGTTCATTGACAATCTGCTAGTGGGTTTGGATGAGATCCTTCAGGTCGTTGAGACTGGTGTGGGTCTTCCTAGGCCAGCTGACTTTCCTCTAACGGAGGATGGAGGTGCAGTGGTTAGATACTTCCCTTTCCTTCTTGACATTAAGGGTATGCCACTTATTCTGCACAGGGAGTAGGTGAATTTGGGTGTAGTTTTCCTTCTGAAAATGTTGCAAATTGTTCCTCACGATGGAACTTTTGATTGGATTCTTGAATTCTGGGGCAAAGCAGAAGAGCTGGGGTTTGAGGTCTGATCTAGCGGGATGCCCCACTCCTTTTTGTTGTGATTTTGATGCGGTTTGATTGGTGTTCCCACAGTTGAAGGGGGAAGAAGGCAGAGACATTTTGTTTGGTCTAGTCCAGCATTGGTGGTTCTAGGGTTTTTTGGCTTTTTCTCCAATTCTCGGGGTGGAAGGTAGCGAGAGTAGGGTTGGGGTTGGTATAGCCTAGTTTTGGTTGGTTATCCATGTAAAAGGATTTTCTGTCTAGTTGTATTGTTTCTTATAGGATTCTCCATGAAATTTGTAGTAAATATGGGTAGATTTTCTCAGGATTAGTAGTGTCAGTTGGTTTTTTTGTTAAACTGAGCTACAACTAGAGGTTTCTTCCTGGTTCTTTCCTGTTGGTATGCTTGTCAAACTAGGGGTTGTAAATTTTCTTTTTAATATTAATAAAATCTCTTCTTACATATAAAAAAAAAACAACTTACAAAACTTTTTATTACACGAGAGACGTTCCTACATTTAGAGCATGGATGGGAGCTGAAAGATTCCATAATTTTTATGTAAACTTATAAGATTCCAATCTAGAATCTTTATTTTTATTTTTTATTTTTTATTTTTTTGTAATTTCTTTTTTATTATTATTATTTTTATATTTATATTTAAAAAAATATATCGCCGATGATTTTTTTTTTCTATAGCCTTTGATTTTCTCACTTTTTTTCCTTTTTTCCTTTTTATTTTTTAATATTTCCAATTTCTTTTTTGGTTTTTTTTAATTTCTATTTTTTATTACATCGAGAGGCATTCCTACATTCACAGCACGGATGGGAGCTGTAAGATTCCAGAATTTCTATGTAAACTTATAAGATTCCAATCTAGAATTTTTATTTTTATTTTTTATTTTTTATTTTTTTCTAATTTCTTTTTTGTTTATTATTTTTATATTTATATTTAAAAAATATATCACCAAGGATATCTTTTTTTCCATCGTCTCTTTGATTTTCTCACTTTTTTTTTTCCTTTTTGTTTTTGTTTTTAGGCCAAGAGGCATTATACAGACACATCGGGGTGGGGATGAGAGCACTCATTTTTTTGTCTAAATTTATAAGAAAAAAATAAAGTACCAAAAAGGAAATAAAAAAAAAACTTAAGAAAATCAAAGAAAAAACTAAAAAAGAAATTAAAAACGATTGAAGAAGAAAAAGCTAAATCACAAAAACTATGGAACCAAAAAATAAATTGGAAAAAATAAAAAAATAATAAATATACTAGTAATTATTACACTGAGAGGCATTCTACCAAGGTGGGGATGAGAGTACTCATTTTTTCTACCTAAATTATAAAAAATAAAATAAAATACGAAAAAGAAATTAAAAAATAAAACTTAAGAAAATTTTAAAAAATAAAAATAAAAAGTTGTTGAGGGAGAAAACATTGGAACTAAAAAAGAAATTGGAAAAAATAAAAAATAAAAAATAAATTGGAAATTTTTTTTTAAAAAAACCAAAAAAGAAATTGGAAATTGTTGGAAGGAGAAAAAGCTTGAGAAAATCACAAAAACTATGGAACCAAAAAAGAAATTAAAATTTTTAAAAAATAAAAATTAAAAAAGAAATTGCAAACCAAAAAAAATGAGAAAATCAAAGTAACTATTGAAAAAGATATCCCTCAGCGTACTTTAGATATATTTTTAAAAATATAAATATACTAGTACAATACATCGGGGTGGGGATGAGAGCACTCATTTTTTCTCCCTAAATTTATAGAAAAAAATTTAAAATTTCAAAAAGGAAACTTATTTTCATTTGAAGATCATTGGTTCCAATTTCTTTTTTAGTTCCATAGTTTTTATGATTTTCTTATCTTTCATTTTTTTTTTAGTTTTTTTATTTTTTCCAATTTCTTTTTTAGTTTTTCGTTTTTTCCTGTTTCTTTTGGGTTTTTATTTTTTATTTTTTCGAATTACTTTTTTGGTTGGATAGTTTTTGTGATTTTCTTATTTTCAATTTCTTTTTTATTTTTTTCAATTTTTTTTTTAGTTTTTTTTTAATTTTTTTCCAATTTCTTTTTGGTTTTTATTTTTTATTTTTTCAATTTTTTTTTCAAATAAATTATGGAAAAGAGATATCCCTCGCACTTTATATATATATATATATATATATATATATATATATATATATATATATATATATATATATATATATATATATATATATATATATATATATATATTTTAAATATAAATATACTAGTTTTTATTGCACTGAGAGGCGTTGTACATTCACAAGATGGGAGCTGAAAGATTCTGGAATTTCTATGTAAACTTATGAGATTCCAATCTAAAATCTTTATTTTTATTTTTTGTTTATTATTCGGAATTTCTATGTAAACTTATAAGATTCTAATCTAAAATCTTTATTTTTATTTTTTCTATTTTATTTTTTGTTTATTATTTTTATATTTATATTTAAAAAATATATCGAGGATTTTTTTTTTTCCAATTTCTTTGATTTTCTCACTTTTTTTTTTCCTTTTTTGTTTTTGTTATTTAATATTTCCAATTTCTTTTTTTGGTTTTATTTTTTATTTTTTCCAATTTCTTTTTTTGTTCCATTTTTTTGCTGATTTTCTCCACCTTTTTTGTTTTTATTTTTTTATTTTTTCTAATTTTTTTTTTTGTTTTTTGTTTTTTATTTTCCCCAATTTCTTTTTTGGTTTTTAATATTTCTAGTTTCTTTTTTTGGTTTCTATTTTTTATTTTTTATTTTTTTTCCAAATTGTTCTTTTTTTCCAATTTTTTGTGATTTTCTCCACCTTTCTATCCTTCATAATTTTTATTTTTTATTTTCTCCAATTTCTTTTTTTTATTTTTTTCTAATTTCTTTTTTTTTTTTATATTTTATATTTTTCTATATATTTCCATAAAAAAATGAGTGTTGTCATCTCCACCTGGTTTGATAAATTGATTAAATAAATAAGTATTTTAAAAACAATGCAACAAAACACATAAATTTTTGTTAAATAAAATATTTTTAAAATGATTTAAAAGTCAATAAATATTATAAAAGCAACCCAAAATATTTCCAACGCGTCTCCTCACATACTCAGCGGTTGAGTATCACATGCAGTATTGTTAGAGTAGGGAGAAATCCACGGTGAGAGGGCTCTTTCCTCAATTCTTCTAGGTAATGGACTATTAATTACACAACAGATTCATCAATGTTATTAAATTCCAGCCTAAACAGAGATTTTGAGGGAGGTCTGCAAGTTTGGATGCTTCCTTACTGCTTAGACAGGTGTTAAACACCTCATCTCGCAGCTATGCTACGCAATCTCTGTTCAATTCTGTTGAGATTGTAATATAATTTGTTTGCTATTCACACAATTGTCGACTCTGGTTTGTTTGTGGTTACGGCTTGTATGGAATTCCAGTGTAAAATTTTCACTTCCTAGATTGGTAAGTAGGATATTTCCTTATGTTCAGTTAATAATCTTTTGTTTTACTTTAGATTTTCTTGTTTGGACGAATGATCTGAATGATTTTCTCGAGTTGGAGGTTGAACAATTGTCATTTCCGTTTTTGTAGTGTGGATATGTTAATTAAGCAAATATATTTGTACTCTCGCTCTCCGTGAATTTTACCAGTTTTCTTTAGGCGGAAATTTAGTTTTAGATTTAGTGTGCTTCAACGCCCCTTGAAATTTGAGTACTTGTTATCTTATAATAACAAAGAAGCCTAATTCTTGAAGATTGGATTCCCATGTGGGCGATTTTCAGTTTTGGACTCTAAATTGTCTTCCTGTAAGTGCTCAGCAACGCTAAATACCTACAACACCAGCAGTCCTGTGATGACAGAATTTTGTTAACTAGGGTTTGTAAATTTTAGAGTTTGCAAATTAGAAACTTCATTATATGAGATCTTTTCTGCTTGAAAACAGGACCTACGTTTGTGATTTAGGTTATCTGTACCTCGAGGCCGGGCTTTTTTCCACTCGAGAAGAAATTTTATGTGAAATTAAACATTTCAAACTAGGACTGTATCTAAAATGCTCAGCAAGATCCACCTGCTCCTTTTTCCGAGCAGATTTAGCTGCCCATGGGCAATGTCGGTGTTTAAGGATTTTAGACTTTCACAGTTTAGAAATGATAACATATATCTGGATACCACTGTACAGTGTATTTAATTTCGACTTTTCGATCTTTTTCAAGATCCAGAAATTACAAGATCAATAATTTCTGTGTTGGCTCTTTCAAACCACATTCCATAGTTTTGTAGTTATTTTGAACTTGTGACTATAGGAAACATGGACCAGCTAGTATCCCATCCTGGGAGTACCCATAGGACACCAAATTCGGTAGGGAAATCCCTCTTGCCAGGCACGCATAGGTGAGACTGTTGGGCTTTTATGGTGAACAAGGTTAGGGTGATTCCTGTTGCAATTACTGGTAATTCACATGTTACTGTGCTTATCTTGCCTTCCACAAATGTGCATGCTTCCCACGGAGAATTTCTCTGTTGCAAGATTTGAACTCAGGCATCCTAAACGATCATGGGTTAGCTTTTGAAAGTTGAATCTGACAAGCTCAAAATAAATAATCAAGATAAATAAACCTTTAAGATATTGCTGATGGGTTGCTTTATGTAAGCTAATTGCCTTTAATTATTGGTTTCTTTCTTGAGGAGTGGATTGCTCTGTTTCCTATAACGGTAACTACCTTTTAGTAAAGCTATGAGTTACTTCTTGTTGAATCTTTATTCTAAAGTTTATCCTTTGTGCTTTACATAATAGACTATGGCATGAACACAACTTTTCTTGTATTGAACACTTTAAGATTCGAATAATTCGTTGGGAACTTTGCAAACCAATAACAATCATGTCATTTTTTAGGTAACATTGAATAGTACCTTCTGTCTGTTGTCAAGACTCTGCTCAGGGTTTGCTATGGGCTACCATGGCTATTTCATTATTTTCTTTTCTTATTCATTTATTTTTGGATTTGCAGGGATTGGCATTGCAACGTTGTTAAGCAGCAACATCTGGGCAAAATTGAGATTGATATTCAAGCAGTTCTGAAGTTCTAAAGCTGCATTTTACTGCTTGCACCCATGATTATTGGATATACTTATTAATTGGAGTACCAACAGTTTGCCATTTGAGAAAGCTAGAATTGCATAAATATTGAGAAACTCATTATACCGAATAAAATGTGTTGTGATTGAAGATCTGTTTTACCAATAACATTAGTACCTGCTTCTTCTTATCTCTTAATAGAAGTAATTAGATGCATTTTGCAGAATTACTGGCAAGCAGCTCTAGAACATCAATGCTTATTTCATTTGTGTGAATTTCATTTAAAACTATGGAATTTTATTACCATCCTCTGTCACTTGACAGCCAAAAAGCATGCCTGGTGTTGGAAGAGAAAAACATTAAGTGTGTATTGCATCATGTAAATCCTTTGAAGGCAAGGAACTTGGATGCAGAGTATTTCAGGCGAAATCCTACTGGGAGCATTCCTGTTCTAGTTGCTGGTGAACAAATTTTGTGTGAACCATTGGCAATTATTCAGTATGTTTCTTTTATTTACAGTTGTATATAATTGTAATTATCTTCAGACGCCTTATTAGAAAAGCCTATTTTCTTTATTTTGGTATCCTAACAGTTGTCTATGTTTTAATAGGTATCTTGCCAATATTGAAAAACCCTTGGGCAGTAACAGAGTAGATCAGGAAAAGGTTCGGGAGTGGCTAGAAAAGATTCATTCATGGGACTCAAAACTCTTCACTTTAAGCCACTGCCCGAATGAAGCTCTTCACTTTTTTAGCAAATTCAAAAGGCAAGTTGCAATTTCACGCCTCGCAAAATATCCTGATCTTGCAGAGAAGTACCATAGACAACTCCAAGAAATGCACTCAATGGAGGAAAGATTGAAGGACCAGGATGCTTTGACTTCAAATAAGAATGAGCTTATTACCTTACTGACTATTTCTGAAAATCAATTGAATCATACTGAGTATTTGGCTGGATCTGAGTTTTCTGTGGCAGATTGTGCATTTATTCCTATACTTGCCAGAATTGAGGTATTGAAGTTGGACAAGGAATACTTTCATAAGCGTCCGAGGCTTTTGTATTACTTGGAGCAAATGAAACAACGACCAAGTTATCATGCTGTTATAGGTCCTTATTCAACCATGTATGGAAACATGAAAGTTTTATTGCCCTCGATTTGTAACATGAGCATAAGGAGGATGTTGCATAAATATTAGTATCTGTCTTTACATTTTGTATCAGAAGACACTCACACGGACACACTGTGTGTCTGTATGAATGAGCTTTGATCTTTGAACAGTTCAATTTACAAAAGTTTTAAATAGGCCTAAATGAGACTTTCTGCTCATTAAATACAAAATTGACGCCCTCTCTTGGAGATAGATCCCTTGATAATTAAAAAGATTATGGCGGCCTTGGGAAGCCTCTATCCATGGACTGGATTTTGTTGCCTTTATGGGTGGTAACATCCTAAGGATTCCTTTTGAGTGTTTCTTCTTTTTAAATGCAATTTGCTGGTTGCAGAATGTGCTAAGGATCCCTTGGACTGTTTGTTATTTTTACATGCAATATGTTGGTTGCAGACTGTGCCCATATTAGTAGCTAGCAAATACAAATGAGCAAGCGATTTCTGTCAGCTATAGAAGCTTTCATGTGTTGCCTTTTCTCTTTCTTGTTACCCCTGGAGGCTGGTTGCCCTGTGTGTTGTACCAGAACATTCTTCCTGCTTTTTTCTTTTCAAAAAATCATTCTTCCAATTTCCATAGAGGGTTCTCTTGCAGCTTTCTTATTCTTCAGATGCCTTTCATAATATGGAGTTTTGTAATACAATCAGTAAGTTACATGAGTTCATGACAAAGGTTGATTCATGCCCCCTGTGGAAATAACAAGCTTTTAATATCTTAAATCTCTTAGACATAGAGCTTGGTGTGAGTGTCACTTCAATAATAAAAGAGGATGAAAACAACATTAAGAAATAGCAAAACCACATATTTACTTCCGAATTGAGGATGCAGTCATGAGTTATAATACATCATAAAACCAAATTGACTGTAAAAGCCCTCGTTAGAGACAATACAGATGATAATGTAGCCTGAAAACATAAGTTTGAAAATGATTAGCAAAAACAATATACATAGGTACTTTGGATCGAGAAGATTTCAAAACTGAGTTGTAATACATCATAAATTTTATCGGGGTATTAGGGGATGAGGTATCATATATTGTAAATTTTATTCATAGACATCTCTGTTTAATTGTGTTATGGAGGTGCTATCATTGTATTAGACATATATAATTGTAAAATTAAAAGCTTTAGGATAGGGAAACGAGTGAAGGAAAAGGCAGTTACAACGTAGTGGAAACCAAGAGATGTGAATCGGCATGTATATAATCAAGGAAGAAGATGGTGAGAAAGTGTTAAAGATTGTGTAACAAAATTATAATGTCGTATTGTAATGTTGAAAATTGCATGCCAATTTTGACTCATTTGTCCATTATGTAATAATTAGTATACAAGTGGCACGTGGCACATGGCACATTTCAATGTGAAAATTGGCAAATAGTTTGATCTTATTTAATTTCATTTCTATATATTTTCAAGGATTAGTTTGGAGTCTTACTTTACCATCCATTGTTTTAGGCTAAATTTGCAAGGTAGTCAAAGGGCCCTTGGTCTACTGGTGAAGTTGAAAGGTTCTGAATAAGCCCACTAGGGATCAAATCTTGCTCAGTACAAGGCCCGCGACGTCATAAGGGATGAGGTCAGGATCGTGCCCTGGGCGAATTTGGCGGAATGGATGCCACTTAGTCCTTGGCTCTCAGCCGAAGAGGTTCAGCCTAGGGCTCATGCTCCCGAATCAGGTAGCAAAAATGAATTTGTGGATGACCTCCATCAAAAAAAATTTGCAAGGTAGAATCAAACTAGTTCATACCTATAAGTGCATAAATGACTAGAACTTTCAAAATTCAAATTTAAATTTGGACCCTTAGATTTGTGAGTGTGCAAATGTCTTGAAAACTTTTAAATTTAAATTTGCCCTCGTCATCTCCCTCCAACTAATCATTCAATGTCGACTTAAGCTCAAAATTTGCTTACTTGTCTGTCAGGGTGTTGCTTTTAAGGACAAACCATAATTCACTTTTACATCATTGAAGAGACATTTGGACATCCATCTAAGCATTATAGCTCATTATTATTTCGAGAACATTATAAAGCATCAACATTACATCATTTACTTGTACATCAACATCTTAGGCATCATGGCATGTTTGTTTTCCATCTTCAATCCTTTTCATCAAATTGTTAAGTTGATAGTAGGGGTTTGATCAAAAGAGAAAGCTCCTAGCCTAGTAAGCTCCTAAATGGTGTCTATTGATACCACCCTTTTGCAAACATTAAAATAAGATAAAATTGATTATTCTTTTATTCAAGTTTCTTATTTCTTTAGATAGAAACAAAACACATTAATGTAATCCATAGCAAAGAAGTGAGCAAAGCGTTCTGACATATCTAAGTTTATTTCACCTAATTACAATCCATGTTCATTCGCTAGACAAAATACTATTATTTTTGCTAATGGACTAAGGGAATCTACAGTAACTGTAGACATAGTAATATATTCTAAAAAACAAAGACAAATAGAAATTTGGAAAGATATAGAACCTGGAGAAACTCTTAGGAATTACCTGTGACATAGATGTCTACGTGATTCATGGATGGCAACACAATTGCACTAGTGTCCAAGTGTGTTGTGGTAGTGGTCCTTCATACACAAAATCCAACTATTCAAACAACAAGCTCAAAACTTGTTCTAATAATAAAGAAACACACACACAACAATATTGAAAGATGACAAGAAAGGTTTTAAATTACAACTAGAATGGTGTAAATATATTTTAAATGATAGAAATGATCTAAGAACTAAATAATAGAAACTAGATAAAAGAGAGTTAGAGATACAAAACCTCCGTGCAATTAAACCACCAATGGTACCTATAGCTAGACATAAAGAATGGGGGTGATTGCTATGGAGCTTGCTAAGTGGTCAAGCCCTTATTTTTCTTTTAACCTCCATGGGTAGTCCTAATATAAATATGAATCAAAGTTGGATAATGTGTGTGAGTTCCTAATCCTAAGTGTGTCTAGAATTAGAGAACAATAATGCTCACAAAAACAAACATCTAGTAGCACAAGTCTATAGAGCTATTAAATATCCTATGTGTATAGAGAAGAAATGTGGGAAATGGAGAATCCAAGAGTGCCAAAAATGGGTTTTATGGACTCTAAAGTAAGATGGAAAATGATCCAAATACTAGTTTTTGAGAAGGTAGAGAACCATCTTTCCTAAGAGTTTCCTAACAATCTTTGAAGGAATCCCTATCACTATGATACATGAAGAACCATGGTTGCTCCCAAGCCTGATAGAGGATATTTTGGCCAATAATGCCACCGTTGGTACTATGAAACCTTCAAAATTTTAGGGCTTGCAAGACAAATGAGAACAATCATCATGAAATAATCATGAAAACCTATCTTACTTTCCTTCCAAAACCAACTTCGTAAGGATTATGCCTACCTCCATCATACTCAAATCCTGCGTGCAAATGCAATTGCACTATTTAGCTAAAATGAGTACACCAACATGATGAAATGAGACAATACCATCAAAATACCTACACATGGTACAATCTATGTTTCTAAATATTAAATCTATGTTTCTTGTTGTCCACCTATTCAAAGATGCAAGTTTTTGTTATACCAATCCTCTTGGTAAAGGTATAAATCAAATGTTTGCTTTGAAAGTTGAAATAAATTAAATTAAAGACTTACAATTTTGATTTTCTTCCATTTCTATTCATAAGTTGAAAAGCAATGATATTTTTCACACATCGTGTTGTTTGAAATATCTTAACATTAAAATATGCATTCGATCAAACCACTTGATTTAGTTTGATCAAACCAACTCACCAATCACGACCCTCGGGAATATCCAAATGCATCAACAACCATGTCATTCAGTCATGATCTCTATAATGAAATGAAGCTAAACAACTAGGACCAAGGAGCACATATAAGAAGGTAAGAAAAATGTCAAAAATATAGAAGGTGAATGAGGATAGCAGAGAAAAATAACATACCTTTCTGTCATTCCACTGATTCAATCTAATGAACCATCTAGATCTTGTCTACCCTTCATGGTGTCAATTATTGCTTCATGGTTAGACTCGTGAACTTTCCACAAGTTTCTATTCAACAGTCTACCCCCATATTTTATCAAATGAACATTTGATGTTGTTATGGGTAAAAAGGGGATAAGATGAAATGTAATTAAGATAGATTCAATCAAACCCTCCCTTCACATTAACATTCAAGGACATAAACTGAGCTAAGTACTACTAATGCAAGAGGACTCAACTATAGGTTTGATGTCAATATGGATGTTAGGGTTAGCCGGAAGAAGATATCAATTAAATGCAAATAAAGATTAAACAGAGGAATGGAAATACATAGAAATAATAACAGCGAGAGACAAGTTTTAACGTGGTTCACCCAAACTCGGGCTACATCCACCAAACAGAGAGTCTAATATTATTATCCAGTAAATCAAACCGATTACAATCAGCAATCCCTGCAACTCAATACCGCTGCAAAATGCTACAATACAATACCAAAACCCTAACCCTTGGCCGCTTTTTATCAAGCTTTTTGTCAGTTAAAAAAATAGGGTTTTCTTATGTCGGTCAATGAAAAAATAACTCCCGGTGCTTTATAAAATAATAAAAAACCGTGTGAGGTTTCGGGGGCGTTGCCCCTTGACCCCGCCTTGTATCACGACAGGGAACGTGCCAGGGGTGCTGCCCCTTGACCCCGTAGGAATTTGGGGGGAAATCGCGCTGATAAAAGTGGGGTAAATATAACCTCCGAGTCTGATTAGGCTCCATATAACAACAATCTCCCACTTGGAGACTGATCAAACTCCACACTATATCATCTCCCACTTGGAGACTGATCATAACACCACTGACCCTGTAGCTCCCACTGGAAATAAGCACCCTGGACTCTACTGTTCTATTTTTGTTGTTGTCAGTCTAGAAGACCAACCAAAGCTGAAGAGGAGCTCAGCTTCTCCCTTGTCACGGCCTTTGTAAACATATCTACTGGATTGTCATCTGTATGTATCTTTGCCAGCTGTAACTGTCCATCATCCAACACTGATCGAATGAAGTGATACCTCAACTGTATGTGTTTGGTCTTTGAATGCAAGGCAGAATTCTTTGCAAGATGTATGGCACTCTGGCTATCCGTAAACAAATAATTGTTAACTTGTTGTGTGCCCACTTCTTTCATGAAAGATTGTAGCCATATCATCTCCTTGCTTGCCTCTGTTGTAGCTACATATTCTGCCTCTGTGGTGGATAAAGCAACCACCTTTTGCAACCTAGAAATCCAACTCACTGCTGTTCCACCTACAGTAAAGACATAACATGTAGTACTCCACCTGGTATCAATATCTCCTACCAAATCTGAGTCTACATAGCCTGCTAAATCAGTATTAGAGCCCCCAAAACATAAGTGTTTATTGGATGTACCTCTCAAATACCTGAGAATCCATTTTACTGCATTCTAATGCTCTAATCCGGGATGACTCATATACCTGCTAACGACTCCTACAGCATGTGCAATATCTGGTCTGGTGCATACCATGGCATACATTAAACTTCCTACAGCTGAAGCATAGGGTACCTTGGACATTTTCTCTTCCTCCTCTTGTGTCTTAGGACACATCTCCTTGGTCAATTTCAAATGACTAGGCAAAGGTGTGCTGATAGCTTTTGCATTCTCCATGTGGAATCTCTGCAACACCTTTTCAACATAAGCAGCCTGAGATAGAGTCAATTTTATGTTCTTCCTATCTCTGCAAATTTGCATACCAAGGATTTGTTTTGCTGCCCCCAAATCCTTCATATCAAATGACTGTGCTAACTGCTATTTTAACTCTCTTATGTGATCCATGTTAGACCCAGCTACAAGTATGTCATCAACATATAAACATAAAATAATGTAGCTGTCATTATCCAACCTCTTAAAATAAACACAATGGTCAAAATTACACTTGTTGTAGCCTCGCTCATCCATAAAACTGTCAAATTTTAAATACCATTGCCGAGGTGCTTGTTTCAGGCCATACAAACTCTTCTTCAATCTGTACACCAGTTTCTCCTTACCTTTGACCTCAAATCCTTGGGGTTGTTCCATATATATCTCCTCCTCCAAATCACCATGGAGAAAGGCAGTTTTAACATCTAGCTATTCCAAATGTAAATCTTCAGCAGCCACAATACTTAAAACAATATGAATAGAAGTCATCTTAACAACCGGAGAAAATATCTCATCAAAATCAATGCCCTTTTTCTGTGCAAATCCTTTTATAACTAACCTGGCCTTAAATCTTTTCTTACCTCCATCTTCCTCTTTCAGCTTGTAAACCCATTTATTTGGTAAAGCCTTTTTACCTGCAGGTAACTTACATAATTCCCAAGTCTTTTTCAGCAAGGAGTCCATTTCTTCTTTCATTGCAAGCTCCCACTGAACCTGTGTATCCACCTGCATAGCTTCATCATACCCTTCTGGTTCACCAGCATCTGTTAACAAAATAGAATACAAAGAGGGAGAAAACCTTTCAAGAGGTCTACTTATCCTTGTTGACCATCTAACATTCACTAGAGTTTGTGGTATTTCTGGTTGCTGTTGCGGAGCATAAGGAACCACTGGAACACCACTATTTGGAGTATCATCCAACACCACATAATCCTTTTCTTTCTTCTCATGCTGCTGCAACTGATCTTTGTATAACACCTTCTCATTGAATATAACATCCATGCTTCTCACAATTTTCTGATTTTCAAAATCCCAAAGCCTATAACCAAATTCATCAATGCCATATCCAACGACGGTACATTTTTTTGATTTCACATCCAACTTAGTTCTATTTTCAGAATCTATATGTGCAAATGCTTCACAGCTAAAGGTTTTCAGAAAAGAATAACTCACCTTCTTATCTATCCATGCTTCCTCTGGAATACCACAACCCAAAGGAATTGAAGGACCTCTGTTAAGTAAATATACAGCAGTGTTGATAGCCTCTGCCCACATGTTTAAAGGCAGCCTAGCATGCAATCTCATGGTCCTTGCACGCTCCATTATTGTCCTATTCATGCGTTCAGCCACTCCATTTTCCTGTGGAGTCCTTGGAACCGTTTTCTGCCTACGAATTCCATTAAAGGAACAATAATCTTCAAATTCTTTGCTGCAATACTCACCGCCATTATCAGATCTGAGACATTTTAATCTTTTACCTGTCTCATTTTCAACCAAGCTTCTCCATTTCTTAAATTTTTCAAATACATCAGATTTCTGTCTAAGGAAATAAATCCAGACCTTCCTAGTTGCATCATCTATGAATGTAACATAATACCGAAAGCCACCGAGAGAAGATACCTGAGCTAGTCCCAATACATCTGTATGCACAAGCTCCAATTTTTCATTTTTCTTTTGCTTCCCATCCTTGAGAAAACTGACTCTCTTTTGTTTTCCATACACACAACTTTCACAGAAATCCATATTAATACATTTCAGACCTGGTAAAACTTTCTTAGAATGAAGTACCTTCATACCTTTTTCACTCATATGCCCAAGTCTGTTATGCCACAATGTTGTCTCAGAACCTACAGTAACTTTTCCAGTCTCTTCCTGCAAACCTGCAGCAACTATTCCTGAACCTGTTTGTTTTTTCTTAGTAACAGCTAAAGTAGAAGGAACAGTATGACCTGTACAAAGATATAAGGTGCCTACTTTCACACCTTTTGCTACTACTAAGGCACCTTTTGAAACCTTCCAATTTTTATCAGTAAATGTAACAGTGCAACCTTGTTCAGTTAGCTGCCCTGCTGAAATTAAATTCCTACTGAGCCTTGGAACATGCCTTACCTCTTGTAGTACCCAATGATTTCCATTCTGTAACTTAATCTTGATTCTTCCCTTTCCAACAATCTGACAGATTTCGTTATCTCCCAAATAAACTAGCCCAAAATCCCCTTGGACATAATCAAGGAAATAACTTCTATGGGGCATAGCATGAAATGAGGCCCCTGAATCTAAAACCCATGAATCATCAACATTATCTAGGGAAAGAATCAAAGCATCATCTTCAGACTTATTGCTTACCACATTTGCTTCCTTATTGCCTTCTTGTTTGTCTCCTTCTTTGTTCTTCCAAGACCAACAATCTTTTTTCAGATGACCTGGTTTTCCACAGTACCAGCAATCCTTCTGTCCTCTAGTTTGGGATCTTTTGTCCTTTGATTTTCCTCATGACTTCCCATGACCTCCAGAACCTTTTCCTCTCTCCTTTGATCTGCCCCTACTTTCTGCATTCAAAACACTGCCTAATGTGGATCCACTTGAGCTTTTCCTATGAATTTCCTCACTCAAAATAACACCAACAACATCATCAAATTTCAGGGTAGTTGAACTAGAAATAGAGTTACTAACTGCCATTACCAAACTATCCCAGCTTTTAGGCAATGAACATAATATCAAGAGAGCTCTAACTTCTTCATCAAATTTTACATTTACAGAAATCAATTGACTGACAATCGTATTAAATTCATTTAAATGATCTGTCACAGATCCACCTTCAACCATTTTCAGATTAAACAAACGCTTCATGAGAAATACCTTATTTGAGGCTGATGGTTTTTCATACAATTTTGCCAAAGCTTTCATTAGACCATCTATTGTCTTCGCTTCCATTATATTGAATGCCACCGATGGTGCTAGGCACAATTGAATGGTTCCTAGTGCCTTTTTGTCAAGAAGATTCCAATCCTCCTCAGACATTGTTGCCAGTTTCTTGGCTACTCCTTCCAACGACATCCATAAATCCTTTTGATAGAGGTAGTCCTCCATCTGCATCTTCCATAATTGATAGTTCTTCCCATTGAATTTATCGACCTTCAATTTACCCTCATCTGCCATTGCTCCCACTCAACCGTGAGACTTTCCTATAGACGATAATCAAACACAACCCACTCTGATACCACTTGTTAGGGTTAGCCGGAAAAAGATATCAATTAAATGCAAATAAAGATTAAATAGAGGAATGGAAATACATAGAAATAATAATAGCGAGAGACAAGTTTTAATGTGGTTCACCCAAACTCAGGCTACATCCACCAAATAGAGAGTCCAATATTATTATCCAGTAAATCAAACTGATTAAAATAAGCAATCCCTGCAACTCAATACCGCTGCAAAATGCTACAATACAATACCAAAACCCTAACCCTTGGCTGCTTTTTATCAAGCTTTTTGTCGGTTGCAAAAATAGGGTTTTCTTATGTTGGTCAATGAAAAAATAACTCCCGGTGCTTTATAAAATAATAAAAAACCATGTGAGGTTTCGGGGGCGCTGCCCCTCAACCCTGCCTTGTATCGCGACAGGGAACGCGCTAGGGGCGCTGCCCCTTGACCCCGTAGAAATTTGGGGGGAAACCATGCCGATAAAAGTGGGGTAAATATAACCTCCGAGTCTTATTAGGCTCCATATAACAACAATGGAATGATAAGGAAAGATAAAAATAGATTGATGAATTTGTTAAACCTTAGTTCAATTAAGCCTCAAACCCTAATTATATGAAATTGTATATAGATGGACAAAATACAACAGATGATCACACAAGAAGACACTAAATGCAAATTAGAAACATACCAAGATTCAAATTTTCAAAGGTGGAAACTTCAGGGACAATGGGGTAGTTTCCCAAGTCTAAGAGGGCAACTTTTCTGTGGATCTGGAATAGTGATCTGTGTCAAATTGCAACCTTCTTCAAAGTTTCTGGAAATGCTAGTCAGGAGGACTACGGGGCAAGCACCCTAATCCAGTAGGGTTGATTCATTGCTCTTTTTTCTTCAGATCCTAAATCTCTATCCTTTGCTTTGCTTCTCTGCAACTCCACTTCACCAAATCCCACACCTATAACTTGAAATCACAAAGAGAGAGGTTTGGGGGTTGTGGTGTTTAGGAGCTTAGCTCAGCCAAGCCTCAAAATGGCATTCAAGCTTTCCAACACCATTGTTAGATAGAGTATGTGCCCTTGCAGGGAAAAGGCCAAATCCAATGATAAGATAAATTGATTGAAGCATAATCAGATGTCACCTTAGAGGTGAAACCCTCACGGAGATGAAGAGCCTTCAAATCATGAGGAGATGAGTTGATGGAGTCAAATTTGCAACAAACAGATACAAACACAACACAATTCTACTTTGCAACACAATAAATGCCTTGAATGCTCTTTACTTGATAATCCTAAGTTCGCCTTAATCATCTAGGAGTAAAATGAAGTCATAAACTTATTTAAATATGTATTCCCGCTAAACTTTCGTAATTCAAATTGAAAAGGCCAACAAAGGAAAACCTTTTTAAAGGTCCTATGCCAACATCCTAAAATTTAGGTCCTGACAAATCAACCTGGACTTGGACATAGGCGCCCAAGTCCCAAGGCACTTTTTGAGTCTTGATTGAGCTTTAAAATGAACCCCTAGGCCCCATTTAACATGGGTTTTGAGAGAAATTGCTTCGAGATAAGTTTTAAACATGCATAATGAAATTAAGGGGGACCTCGGAGCTAAACTAGGAGGTAAAAAGTCATAGGGAAACTTTTTACGACATAACATTTAGCCCCCACTTTAATGTATGTATGATCTGATGACTCCATACATGCATTAAAGTATGGTCAAAAACACATCAAACACGCCAGGTACATGAAGCTAAGGCATACACAAATATTGAGGAACTATTTCTAGCCCCCAATCTCAGGTAAGTGCTAGAACACACATTGAATACACACAAGACATAAAGAATACAATAGAAAGAACACAAAACATGGTGAATACAGTGGAAGCACATAATACACAGTGAAGGCATGAGAATAGTCATGCAATACACAATGAATACATTGATATAACATTTTATATATGAAATAAAATTCTATCTAAGGGGCGGGGGAGCTCATCACTACGCACCTTGAAACTACCAAAATCACACAATACAAAACCCAAAATGTGGGGCGAGCTCATCGCTATGCACCTTGATACCACACTAGGGGGGAAGACATGCCAAACAAAACCTGAGTGTGGGGGGAGCTCATTGCTACATGCCTTGATACCACACCAGGTGGAAGACATGCCAAACAAAACCTGAGCATGGAGGGAGCTCATTGCTATGTGCCTTGATACCACACAAGGGGAAGACACAACAAACACATAAGGAAGACACAGGAAATACACAAGTGCCATATAACATGTCATAGACATACTATATGTCTTATACACGGCAAACATGAGTGATGGAAGGAGCTTATTGCTAAGTCCCACCATCTAAAACATGCCAAACACACTTGATGATTGAGATGCGTTACCAAAACTACTTAAAACATGCTTAAGGGAGGATGACTCAAGATCCAACCCCACCTCACGATGAGGACTTTTTATAAAAGGATGCGCTTTAGCTCAAGAGATACACCATCCCGCCTTTCGCAAAAGGGCTTTGTATAAAAGGTACACACTAGCTGGTGTAATCATGGTAGGAGGGTTCATAGAATGAATTGTCTAGACTGTGCAACAAGAGTAAACACAACGGAAACAACTCAAAGAAATGAAGCAAATGAAGATTCAATCATTCAGTATATCATAGAATTCAAATGTAGATTGGCCGACAACATGCAGGCTTACAATTGGGCTCACAGGCCTAATTACATAATTTGCACAAGATATAGCTTTGAAGCTCCTTCACACAAAATCTAAACTATGAACTTATGCGGATGATCACCACTTGATGACTACTTTCCTAAGGATCTATTACATCAATATATATCATCTCCAGAACAATAGATTCCTCCGCGTTGGCCAAGGAAGGTCACAAACTCTAATGAAGAGTTGTAACGTGTGTACACATGTAGGTTGGACCTAAATGTATATAACACCTCCACAAATGAATGGAATGATGTGCAGATCTTGGGGAAGGTCGGCCACAAACCAAGAATCATTGAATGATGTGCCATTAAGCTCCACAAGTCAATGAATGCTCCACAAGTCTTTTCCTTTAGCTGATTATCAAAGACTGTCATGATGCTCTGTTATGAGAAAACAGTCGATCTTCTGATAGAGATATCTTTCCGGTAACGATGTGCGGATCTCTAAATTCTAGATATGATGTAGATGAATGAATCTAGATGCTAAGTCCATCTCTGCAAGGACTGAAATGCAACTGGACCAAAAAATATTGAAACTATTTCTGATTGGACTACCTGTACTAAACTAGAAAATGAAAAGAAACAAACTAAACTGCAAGCAAACTGAAATGCAAATGTTTTTGGTTGATGCAAGATTGCTCTTGAACCAAGGATGCTCCTGCATTAGACATCTAGGGTTATTGAAAAAGTGAGTCCCTCACTTTACTAGGGCTAGGGGAGAACCAAGACGGTCCACCTCAGCCTAAGAAATCCATGATGAATCTTCTTTTAGTCTACCTTTCCACTGCACAAGATATTCTTTGTATTGTCTTCCTCTAGTGTTGCGTCCAACTCTGCTGTCTAAAATGTCTTCAATCTGCTCTGGTGCTTGTTGTGGTAATTGCTTCTTTAAGTCTTCTTCCATGTTGTCACTGAACTCTGCTTCATGATGCTGATAAAGGTCTACAATGTTGAAAATAGGTGATATATCCAAGGTCTCTGGTAACTCTACTTCATATGCATTTCTTGAATCAAATTTTCTGAGTATCTTACAAAGTCCAAATTTCTTCATCTTCAACTTGTTATATGTCCCAACTGGAAATCATTCTTTTCTCAAGTACACCATCACTTCATCTCCAACTTCAAATTCCTTATGTCTTCTCTTCTCATTCACCTTATCTTTGTACTTACTGTTCATATTCTCCAAATGTTTCTTCACCTGATTATGCATTGTCTTCATATGATCTGCAAATTCTTCTTCTTCTGCACTTCTCTTTTCTTCCATACTAATGTCCCTCAATTCTACAACTCCTCTAGGATTCACTCTGATCACAATCTCAAAAGGTGTTCTTCCGGTGCTCCTGTTTACTGAATTATTGTATACAAACTCCGCTTTTGAAAGAATCAAATCCCAACTTCATGTCTTCTCTCCAACTAAACATCTCAACAAGTTTCCCAAACTCCTATTCACTACCTCTGTCTGTCCATCAATCTATGGATGAAAAGTTGAACTAAACTTCATATCTGTCTTCATCTTCTTCTAAAGTGTCTTCCAAAAGTATCCAACAAACTTTGTATCTCTGTCTGAAACTATGCTTTTAGGTAATCCATGCAATCTCACAATCTCCTTGAAAAATAGGTCTGCTACATGTACTGCATCAGTTGTCTTCTTACAAGGTATGAAATGAGCCATCTTTGAAAATATGTCAATCACTACAAATATTGAATCATGTCCTCTCTGTGTCTTAAGCAATCCCATTACAAAATCCATGCTTATGTCTTACCAAGGTCTCTTCGGTACTGTCAAAGGTTTATACAATCCAGTATTCTGACTACTCCCTTTTGCAACTTGACAAACTCTACAACTCTGCACAAATATCCAAACATCCTTATGTATCTGAGGCCAAAAGTAGTTTTCACTTACCAAAGCCACTGTCTTATCAAAGCCAAAATATCCTGCCAATCCACCATTGTGTTTCTCCTTGATCAAATTGGCTCTCATTGAACTCTTAGGTATGCACAATTGATTTCCTCTGAACAACATATCTTCCTGAATGAAATAATCCAACCACTTACTCCTATCTATCACAATAGGTTCCTTACATGCTTTCCAAGGTTCTACAAAATCAGTGTCTCCCTCATACATGTTCTTCAATTCAAAAAAACCCAACACTTCAACTCTCATCTCTGTCAACAAGTTTCTTCTTCTACTCAATGCATCAGCAACTTTGTTTGATTTTCCACTACTATGCTTCAACACAAATGTATAACTTTGCATGAGCTCTACCCATCTCATATGTCTCTGATTCAACTTACCTTGACTGTTTAAATATTGCAAAGCTTGATGATTTGTATACAACACAAACTCCTTAGGCAACAAATAATGTCTCCACTTCTTCAAGGCTTGAATTATGGCATAGAACTTTTGATCATAAAATGAATATCTTCTCCTTGCATCATTCAACTTCTCACTGAAATAAGCTACATGTCTACCTTCTTGACTTAATACTGCTCCAATTGCATTTCCACTTGCATCACAATAAACTTAGAATACCGTTTTGAAATCTGGTAATGCCAAAACAGGTTGCTCTGTCACTTTCTGCTTCAACAACTCAAAACTTTTATTTGCTCTAGATGTCCACTTAAAATATTTTTTGTCACCTCTCATTATCTCTATCATAGGTTTACAAACTGAACTGAAATTTCTAATAAACTTCTGGTAGAAACTAGCCAATCCATGAAATGATCTAACTTCTCCAATGCTCTCCGGTGTAGGCCATTCAATAATTGCTCTTACTTTCTTAGGGTCCATCTTTAATCCTTCCACAGAAATCACAAATCTCAAATATACCAACTCTTCTTTCATGAAACTACACTTCTTAATGTTTATCAGTAATTTCTCTTCTCTCAACCTCTACAAAACTTGTCTAATATGCCACAAATCTTCCTCTTTTGTCTTACTAAAAATCAGAATATCATCCAAGTATACAATAACAAACTTACCCAAGAATTTCTTCAAGACTTCATTCATCAACCTCATGAAAGTACTCGGTGCATTTGTCAATCCAAAGGGCATCACTAACCACTCATACAATCCTTCATTTGTCTTAAAAGCAGTCTTCCATTCATCACCTTCTCTGATTCTGATCTGATGGTATCCACTCTTCAAATCTATCTTTAAAAATATCTTGCTCCACTCAAACAATCCATGATATCATCCATCCTAGGTAAAGGGTATCTATACTTAACTCTAATCTTATTTATTCAATACACATTCTCCATTCTCCATCTTTCTTAGGTGCTAACACTATAGGTACTACACAAGGACTTAAAATTTCTCTGATCAAACCTTTCCTCAACAACTCTTGTATCTGTCTATTCAATTCTTCATTCTCTGCTGGTGTCATCCGGTGTGCTGCTTTGTTAGGCAAACTTGCTCTAGGTATAAGATCCATGTGATGACTGATACTCCTTATAGGTGGCAATCCTTTAGGTACATTATTTGATATGATGTCTTCATATTCTGTTAGCAACTCTCTTATCTCCTTCGGTTGTGATTCTTCAGTCTCTTTCTTCAATGCTTCAAGTTTCTTAGGAATCAAGGCATAACACATATTCTCATGTCTCAAACCATCCAGAAATTTCCTTCCATCTACCAAACAAATTCTAGCATTTCCACATACCACATCTTTAGGATCATCCTCCAAAGGAATCAAAGTAATTCTCTTTCTATCTTCTATTATGGTGTATGTATTCTTTCTCCCATCATGTATAGCTTTTCTATCATACTACCAAGGTCTACCCAACAAGATATGACAAACATCCATAGGCATAATATCACACAAGACTTCATCATGATAAGATCCAATATGAAATTTCACCAAACATTGTTCACTTACCAGCACCTTATGATCATCCTTAATCCATGCTATCTGATAGGGCTTAGGGTGTTTCAATCTTTCCAACTTCAACTTAGTCACCATCTCCTCTGAAACTAGGTTATCTGAACTACCACTATCAATTATAACTTTACAACAATTACCTCCTAATTTGCATCTAGTTCGGAATAGACTCTTCCTTTGTGGTGGTTCCTCATTTGTCTCTACTTGAAATAGTGCTCTCCTCATCACAAGTGATTCTCCTTTCTCAGGTTTGCCAACTGAACTAGGTGATCCAACAAGTTCTTCTTCCACATAGGCTACTCTTCCACTATTTGTTGTCCTCTTACTTGTACTACCCTGATTACACTCAAATACTCTCTGTCCTTCACCTCCACACTTGAAACAAATACCTCTGAATGTTCTCTTATCAAATCCTCTTCCTTCTCTTATGTATCCTTCATTCTGGTATGCACTAGGGTGTCCTCTTCGGTAAAAATTTCTATCATCTCTCTGGTAAGCATTGTTATCTTTGTCATCCTTCTTAAATGGGTTGTCAAACTTGTTCTTCTCTGGATGTGATCTATCTCTTCCAGAAAATGTCCCGCTTCTTTGAAATTTACCTCCTCTGCCTCTCTGTCTTTGATCATGCCTCTTATTCAGCTTCTCTTCAACTTTCAGGGCAAACTGATATGCTTCCTCCAAAGATGTCATCCTTACCAAGCTTAGTTCTTCTTAAATGTTCAATCTCAGTCCATTGATGTATCTAGCCACTTTCTCCTTGTTTTCTTCACTATGTCCTATCCTTATGATCATTTTATGGAATTCTTCAGTGTACTCCTTCACAGATTTCTCCTTTTGTCTCAGGTTTTGCAATCTTTTCAACAACTCCAACTCATAGTCAGCAGGTATAAATTGATTCTTCAATTTTGTCACCATCCTATCCCACTTTGTAATCTTTTCTTTTCCTCTTCTGTTTCTTTCCAACTGAACTTCTTTCCACCATATAGTAGCATGTCCTTTCAACTTTGTCTTTGCAAATTTCACCTTCTCCAGATCTTCAATTTCCTCATATTCAAAGTATTCTTCCATGTCATTTATCTAGTCAATCAATTCTTCAGGGTTCAAATTACTAGTATAGTTCGGCACATCAACTCTAGGTCTCTTTCCAATATTTGAAATAGTTCATAGCATCTTTACTTGATCTGATTCTTCTTCTTCATCACCTCCTAGGGTTTCACCAGTTTGTTCAACAAATTGAAATTCTTCTTCATCATCGCTTTCAACATTAGGTCTCGATGTCAACCCTCTTTGCCTACCTTCTTCAATAGCATCCAAATGAATTCACATTGTTTTCATCATTTCCATCATCTCATCCATTCTACCAACCATTGTTCCAACAATAGCAACTCTCCTCAGCGGCATTCTTCCTAGGATCAAGTGCAAACTGCCTCAAGTTTGGTGATCGGGCTACAAGGTGACAACTGCCTCTCAATCGGCGATTGGTTGCGACACAAGTAACTTGCCTCAATTAGGCGATCTATCAACAACAAGATCTTACAGAATTCCCTTGCCAACATCGCTCAATTTACTCCCGAAGATTCAAACTTTCGCTCTGATACCACTTGGTGCAGTCACGGTAGGAGGGTTCACAGAATGAACTGTCCAGACCATACAACAAGTGTAAACACAACGGAAATAACTCAAAGAAATGAAGCAAATGCAGATTCAATCAATCAGTATATCATAGAATTCAAATACAGATTGGCCGGCAACATGCGAGCTTACAATTGGGCTCATAGGCCTGATTACAGAATTCACACAAGATATAGCTTTGAAGCTCCTTCATACAAAATCTAAACTATGAACTTATGCAGATGATCACCACTTGATGACTACTTTCCTAAGGATCTATTACATTAATATATATCATCTCTGGAACAATAGATTCCTCCGCGTCAGCCAAGGAAGGTCACAAACTCCAATGAAGAGATGTAATGTGTGTACACAGGTAGGTCAAACCTAAATGTATAGAACACCTCCGCAAATGAATGGAATGATGTGCGGATCTCAGAGAAGGTCGGCCACGAACCAAGGATCATTGAATGATGTGTCATTAATCTCCACAAGTCAAGGAATGATCCACAAGTCTTTTCCTTTAGTTGATTATTAGAGACTGTCAGGATGCTCTATTCTGAGAAAATAGTCGATCTTCTGATAGCGATATCTTTCCGGTAACGATGTACAGATCTGTAAATTATGGATATGATGTAGATGAATGAATCTAGATGCTAAGTCCAGCTCCGCAAGGACTAAAATGCAACTAGACCAAAAAATACAGAAACTACTTCTGACTAGACTGCTTGAACTAAACTAGAAAATGAAAAGAAACAAACTGAACTGCAAGCAAACTGAAATGCAAATGTTTTTGGTTGATGCAAGATTGCTCTTGAACCAGGGATGCTCTTGCATCACTAGCTCAAGAGATACGTTATCCCACCTCGTAGAGAGGAATTTTTTTATTGCAATTTAAATAAGGATGTGCAATAGCTCAGGAGATACACCATCCTGCCTTTCACAAAAGGGCTTTGTATAAAAGGATACACACTAGCTCAAGAGATACGTTATCTCGCCTCACAGAGAGGGCTTTTTTGATTGCAATTTAAATAAGGATGTGTAGTTAGGGAAAAATCTAGGGCAGAAAATCAAAATTGTAGAAATGAAATCCTAACTAGCACCATGAAGCACAACCTATCTTGAAAATGTAAAACATAAACAAAATGCAAACCAAACTTCAAACTAGTGTTGATTGACCTCCATGTCTCTTCTCAATCGTGCATAGGCATGCAAATTTCAAAGGGTTGAGTGTGGAGGGATGTTGGTTGCTCAATATTTTGGTAGCATAACAGTACTTGCAACTTGATGTATCTTGAAAATGACTTGTGTAGGGTTTCCTTTATAGAAAGGGCTTGATTCGAATCAACAGTTGTGATTGAGAGTTATGTTGAATGATCTGAATGGTTGAGATCAATTAGGGTTGGATTAGGGTTTCCTAATTCAAGAAGGATTGTAGTCACCTGACAAGTGTGCGATGGAGAATAAAGGGGGCCTAATTTAAATAAAAGATTATTTAAATTAGTTTGACATGTGAAGGGGGTTACGTGTAAGATGTAGCATGTGACACTTGTTGCAATGTGGTGAGAGGTGAGGGAATAATTCAAATTTTAATTTGAATTATGTGAGACATGTGAAGGGGTATTATTAACTAAACAAATGGGATTTATTTAGTTAATTAGAAAGGTGATTGAGTTGGAACCATGAGTGGGATGACCTAGGACCAAGGGCAAAACATTACAAGGTCATGTTGTCTAGGTGTAGACAAGACATGGACAAATTTTAGTGTCTACATTTTGCCCCTCTTTGAGATGATGTTTGAGATGATGCAATTTATGTTGAGTAACATCATTTTAAAGAAGCTAAGGAAATGGAATGATGATGAAAGGATAGGGTGATGATGTCCCCTCGAGAGGATAAGCAGGTTGGACAAACTTGAGTAGGCTCTCAAAATGAAATGGATTGGTCAAGGATAAAAGATGAGGGGAGTGGATAGAAGAAAGGAAAAGATGCATTATGCTGCAATAAAGGTGAGCAACCATGGTGTTTGATTTAGCACTAGACATTATACACCAAGGTATAAGGACTAGGGTGACGATGTGTCACGTGCCCCGACATAATACAACCTTGTCTAGATACAAGATATGAATATTAGCTAGGTTGGATTCAGATTTGAAAAAAATACAAGTTGAAAATGATAACACACACAAGCAAGCAAGAAAACATGCACAAATGATACAAAAAAAATAAGGTATTGCCCCTGTTAGGCTGTAAACCAATGATTGATTGATTTATTGATGATTGATGATGGTGTCTAGTTTCAGAAAATGAAAATGTCATCTAAGATGCCTAGTCTGGTTTCGACAATGCAACATCCTGTCTAAGACAATTTGTTGATTGGCACTAGTGTTCTTGGCCATGCGAGCAACACCATGATTTGAAATTGATTTGGTTTACGTCAAGATTAGGATCAAGACCATCAAATGCAATTGGATAATTTGACTTGATTGACTGATTTGATTGGTATGGATTGAGGATGACTTGTATTTGATTTATTGGATTGGAATGATTTGATTGGTGTGAATGTTTAGAATGTCACATTGATGTGTTCGCTATAGGGATGACTAGGAGGATCTACTCCCTTTCTCTTCGTTTTGCAACCATGTCTCTACAAGACTTGTGAAGTGTGGGATGCCATGGAGATGTCAATGCAAGGTGATGAGGCCCAGACTATGATAGAGGTTAATGGATATTAGTCTTCAAAAAGTCTAGCTCCAAGAGGGTACTCTCCTCTACTAATGACCTTTCAAAGCACAAAGTGGTTTTATTGAGACCTTGAGATGTGAGAGAAATGATTGATTAAAGTGAACCCATGAGTTTCAGAATTCACTTGGAAGGATGGACTTAAACTAGCCTTTGAGTATTAAGCCCAAGCAAAAGAAATGATTGATGAAAGTGAACCCATGAGTTTCAGAAGTCACTTGGAAGGATGGACTTAAACTAGCCATGGAGTATTAAGCCCAAGTTGTGATTGATGTGAAAAAGATGTCAAGGTCTCTTGGTCCACATATTTGTACTTGTGATACAGTCAAGCTTCGACAATTTCTCCCTATGTTTCAACCTTAGGAAGACTATGTTTGGGATCCTCTATAGATGTCAAAGGCTGAATGAAATTGAACATGTGGTGAAATGAAATTGAATATGTAGTGGAATGAAATTGGATATATAGTGGAATGAAATTAAATATGTAGTGGGTGAAATTGAGTATGCTTTGACACAGCTGCAATCAGATTTGATAGGGAGAGTAGATACTCCAAGGTTTCCCTATGGTTGTGGTGTATTGTGATTGAGATGAAATTGATTGTATTGGAATGAATGGTTAGAATATGATTAGAATGCAATCAATTGGATTAGGATGATGATGTGTAGTGATGAGATGAAGATGAGTTGGATGGATTGGGATGATGAATAGGATGATTGGGAAAATGATTAGGAAGTAGTTGATTGGATTATGAATGAGGATGATGATGTGTAGTGATGAGAAGAATATGAATTGGATGGATTAGGATGAAGATGATGTTGTGTTGTGATGAGATTTGAAGATGATTTGATTGTTTGATTAAATTTGAGAAGTGATTTTATTGCTTAGATTTTTGTTTAATATTTGATTTTTTTTGTATTTTTGATGATATTTTGATGTTTTTGGATTTTTGACATGTTTTTATTTTTTTGTATTTTTTTGAATGTTTTGAGAAATGGCATTGGATGAACATTTGTGGTAGCCTTTATGCTAGATACCAATGGCAAGGGAGAACCAAGTCTAGGTGCAAGAAGGAAGGATGGATAAAATGATAGACGATAATAGATGAAATAGATGTATGTGTAAGAGGGCAAGTATATGATTGCCAAGGGCTATGTCGCATAGGAATAACATGCCCTATTCTAGGTGTAATACTTAGGATTTGACATGACAAAGCTTATGATAAGAGGATGATGATAGGATAATGAAGGATTTTCTTGGTTTGGAGGGATAAGGTATGTCAAGAGACATACAAAACATTTGTCAACATGTTGCCCCAATCTTTATCAAGATCAAGATGAGGAAGGGAGAATAAACAGACTTGATATGATAGGTATGTGTATGATGGATGAAATGTATAAGAATGGTAGGATAGGAAATGGTATGGAAAGGGTATGATGAGAAGGAAATGATAGTGTGGATGAGACAATGTGCCCCTAAGTGTAGGTGAGATAGAAGATCAACTTACCCATGACACCTGTTTGCCAGGTTTTCATCATGGTACTGATCCAAGGTGCCTATTTACCAGGTTTTCACCATTGGACGAAGGGATTTATCTTTACTTTATTTATTTATTTATTTTTTTGACTTTTTTTTTTAATTTTTTGACTAGGATAGGTGGATATGGACAATAGGGACTCAAGTGTCTAGTGCCATGAAGGGTGATAGTCCCAAAGGTATGTCGCATTGACCATGTCAAATTACGTTATGCTCATTGATGTTGGTAAGTGATGGCATGAAAGTGAGATGGATAAGGTAGATGGTGGATTATGGAAGGAATGATAGTGGATTATGATGTGGATTATGTAGGGTTTATGTAAGGATGGATGAATGACTTATGCCAAAGCATGGACCATAGGGAGATGATGGGTGAAATATATAGGGTAATGATTGAATGATTGGGTGATGGAGGTATAAAAAGGAATCATGACCAATGATTGCACACACCATGTTAAACATGGAAGCTTGTGATTGGATGGAGGTGTAGGAAGCAACGACAATGTTTGCTTAGTGGATGGATGATTGAGTGGCTTGGGAACCCACATAGACTTAATGTTTTTATGATTTTTGTTTTTCATGTGGGTTGGAGGGATTTGAAATTGTTGAGTGGAATGGATGGAAGAGGATTTTTGTGAGGTGGATGCCTCATTTGACTTGCTTGATTTTTGCTTAGGTACCCATATCATTTTAGTTTTTGACTTCGCTTTTGGAGGTATGGGTTTGGATGGATTTTTAAATGTACCTTGCTTTGAATTTTTGGATTGATTTGCTAAGGTATTAGAACCATTAGGATGTTTGGATTTTTGAAAGGAGGCATCCAAATGTTTATTTTTAAATCCCATAGGTTTGGTGGAATGAGTGGAATCTTTATGTTTACACAATGTGTGCATTTTTTGGTCATGATTAGGATATTTGGGGTATTTATGAATGATTAGTATGTTAGGTGTTGGAAGCAACGGTGGCAAAGTGGATGGAGGGAAATTAGGAGTTGGAAGAAGTGGAGGCAAATTGGATGGTGGCAAGTGTATGGTCACATGCTTTTGACATTTTTAGGATGAGGGAGGTGGAATGGTAACATATGTCTTAGGATTATGATGTGATGTGTGATGGAGAGTGGTGGACTTAGGATGAGTGGATGAAGTACCAACATCTTTAGATTATTTATCTTGGGGTGTGTATCCAAGGCCATATGAGCGTGGGGGGACATTGACATGGATTGGCTCCAAAATACCTTGTTCATGAAGGCCTAAGCCTTTACCTTGGTAATTCATGTTTTGGAGCATGCGATGGACAATGGGACTAGGTGCAATTTGGGCACTAGACTTGAACAAATTATTTGATGGAGAAGGTGAAGTGGACAAAGGTTGTTGTGTTCCTAGGGGGGAACATTCATGTATGAAAGTAGAAAGACCAAGTGGATATGATGGTGGATGTGAAATGGAGTTGGTGGTGGATGTGGAAGGATCATTAGGATCTTGATTATGTTCATTTAGATCCAAGTTATTTATTTGACCTTATATGTTTATGTGTTCTTGGGAGGCACATGTCTCATCATGGAGAGTGGAAGTGTTTGAATCATGGATGGGTGAGGTGGTAAGCTCTTGACCATGGAATGCATAGAGTTGGCTAAGAGGGTCATCATGGTCTTCTTGATCATAGAGGAGATCGTGATCATAGATGGGAGCTTGATCATGAATGGAATTATGTGTGCTATGAATGGGAGCAATAAGAGGGCTTTGATCTTGATGTGGACAAGGGGTTAATGTTTCCTCATTCTTAGGATTATGCTCTTGACATAGCTTTTGACCTTGAGTGGAAGCGGATGACTCTTGGATAGGGTTGATATGTTCTTGATGGTCACTAACATAAGGACACGATGGACCTTGACTTGGACATGTAAGATCAACAGGTTGTGGATCACATGATGGAGTTGGAGGAATGAGCATGGAAATTGAAGTCTCATTTCTAGGTGTCAAGATAGGTGTTTGACATGGGGGTAAGTTGTCCCTTGCTTGTAGCCAATGGATCACATCCTTTGCAAGGGCATGTGTGGAAGGACAATATAATGGATGGATGATAAGGGTAGATGATGTGGACTAATGATTAGGATTAGGTGGAGTGTTAAAGGGATTGAATAGATTGGTGGATATGGGTAGCTCCACATGTTTACTTTTGTAACATTTAAAATTAGGACGTTGAGTTGATGCATTGGCAAGTGGGTTAGAGGATGGTAAGGGTAATGAAGTGGTTGATGGGTTGGAAAGGTTAGGGAACATTGGATTACGACTGGGACATGGTGACTTTAGGACAGGGCTTTGATTGGATAATGGTATGAGATACTTATAGGGTGCATGACCTAGACTAGTGTTCCCCTTGTCAAAGGTGTCATTAGGACATGAAGGCATTTGAACTTGTTGCAAAGGTGGACTTAAATTCACATGTGTTTGTTGTGAAGTGACTTGATAGGTTGATGTGGCATTGATTTGATATGAAGTGGATGAATTAGATGATGTGGCATTGACTTGATATATGGATGGATTAGGTTGGTATGAAGTGGAAGGGGTTGACACATAGAATTGAGGTGGAATTCGTTGAGGTTATTGTTGATGTGTTGATTGGAGTTGACAAGTGGCCAGGAATTGATTGGCTTGGACTAGGAGATGTTGGATTTGGGGTAATTAGATGTGTTGGAATTTTTGGAAGAGGTCTTGAAGCCTTTGTATGGTTGATTGATTGAAGGGTTGGGGTATTTGGTGAAGTGATTAGATGAGGTTTTGGAGTTGAGGTGCTAGGACCTTGTTCTCAAATGTCGGCATGGTGTCACACATGTGTCTAAGTCTTGGCATGTCATCTTATCCCTCAAGGTATGATACATTATTTACAAGGCTCTCATGATCATTAGAACTAGGAGGGACCCCTCTAAGTACAAGTTTAGGTCTTGGATTTGTCTCATGATTAGGATTAGGGAGAGGGCCTCCTTGGATTGTGATTTTGGGCTTAAGTTTTGTCTCATTGTTTGAATTAGAAGGGTAGCCCCCTTGGACCATAATTTTGGGCTTATGATTTTGATTGGGCTTGTTTATGATTAGGGCCATTTTGACTAGTGATGATTAGGACTAGGGTGATGTGGAGTGATTTGGAATGAGTGATTGAATGATTAGGAATGATTAGGAGGTAATTGATTGAAAATGTGAAATGATGATTAGGATAATGATTTAGAATGACAAAATGATTAGAATGTGATTAGGAATGATTAGGGTTGATGTTGTTTGGATATGATTAGATGATCTGTAATGATTAGAAATGATTATGATTGGATAATGTAGAATGAAAAGGATATGATTAGGATTGGATTAGGATGACTTGGATATGATTAGGATATAATGGATTGGGATGATGTGTAAGGATAATGGGATTAGTGATGTGGTTGAATGATGAGGAAAAGCATGATTAGGATGTTTGAGAAAGGACAAGGATAATGACTAGGATGAATTAAGGTGAAATGGAAGTGACTTGGAATGAGGATGATAAAGTGTAATGATGTTGTTAGGTGATTTGGATGGATTAAGATAATGATTAGGATAGTGATAAGGATATGCGGGGTGACAAGGATGATGATTAAGACATGGTTTGACTTGGAATGATGCTATTTGGATTAGGAAGAGGATGATGTGGAATGGTGGTAATGTAATTAGGATGTGATTAGGATAGGTTAAGCAGGATGACTAAGAAGTGGGTTATATGAGTGACGAGGATTGGCATAGGATGAAATGGCAAAGAGAATGTGATTAGGAAATGTGACTTAGAATGTGATTGGGATATGAATGTGGTGACTTGGAATGAATATGTGGAATTGAATATTTAGGGTCACAACTAGGCAAGCACACACATCAATCATAATAGACACTTAGTAATCACATTGGTGGGTTTTGTTTTGGTGCCTTTTGATTAAGTTTTGAAAATACTTGTAAACAAGCACAACCCTAGGATGGAATGAGGATAAAGAGGGTTTTTAGCCACTAGCACAAATGGGTTCTAGTCAATGTTTCAGGATATATTGGTGTCTATACGTGTGGTGATTTGCTCCATTTAGGAGGAGGCCTCCCAATCGATAGAGGTTACGCTCTACAGGTTTCCATGCACCATAAGGGTACTGAAGGAGACAGTCGTCAGTATAGAATAGCGGCACTAGGTGATTGATGACTTTCATCACAATCACATTATTTGTATAGTGGACTGAAATGAAAGTACCACTTGGGTCGTTCCCTCTCACAAATCAGGAGGCAAGCCCTCTAAGGTTTAACAAAAGCAACACAAGTCAATGTTTTTGATCTCCAAGTTTGTACTAGGACATGAGGAGAGAGCATACACATTTACTTGGTCACACTCGCATGGGGTTCATTAACCTTAGAAATTTAAATGTGTGGCAAACAATTCAAGCACATGTTCATTTTAGGCCTAAAATCTAAATGTATAGGAAGACATTAGTTCGTTTTAGCCCAAATTTGATGTGTGATGAAGACAAATGTTTGTTTTATGCCCAAATCAAAATGTGAGACAAGTAATGGTTATGAGAAATGAAGGATGAAACAAGTGCACTTGATTATCTCGTTGTACAAGCTACTATGTATGCTGATCAAAATGTTGTTCCAGCCTTGTGAGGTCACCTACAAGCCACAAAATTGAAAAATGAACAAGTAAAAGTGCATAGGAGAGTGTTATGTGAAAAAGAGAAATCTAATAAAAATCTGATGAAAATGACCTGATAAAGAAAAATGACTGTCATAAATAGAAACTATAAGCACTTTAAAAAATAAATTCGTGAAAATTCAATCAAAAATGCAAAAGTTATGAGCAGTTGAAGTTTGCATTCAAGTTTGACTTTAACTGCGAAAAAAGGCATCAAAGTGACACTTTCACCTGATAATTGCTTCACCACTATGACATTCATCCTCCCAATTTTCTGATGAGTCCTTTTTTGCAAAATTTTGCCTCCTTATGTGAAAATTATGAGAAAAAGAAAAAGTCAGCCTCCTTTGGCATGTAGAAGGCACTAGGTCAGGGTCTGACTATAACACTAACTGCTAGTAGTTAGAGGCGGTTTGATCACATGAACTATATGTCTGGCGGTTTTATTGTTTGGGCGGTTAAGTTTGGGAGAATCCCCTGGTCGTTCATATGACCAGGGGCTGGTCGCGTGCAAAAATAAAAAAAGGAATTTCAAATAGAAGGGGGGGATAGTAAAAACAACACATTTGGTCATCAATGTGACCACCCCCAATGCTCATGACCTACAAGCTAAGGCACTCAAAAAGAGATCAAGTGATTTAGGGTTAGGGCTTAAATCCTGACCAAATTGTTAAAGGGCGGCAGAGGAATGAAAACAGGTGGCAGTTTTGAATGTCGACAGTCTTTGAAGACTGATCTCAGGCCGCTTGAGAGTGTCGACGACGACTAGATACGTGGCTTAGAGAATATGATTTAGGATTCGCACAGCAGTGGGGAAGCATTAGTTGATGGGACCAAGTGGAGGTCGTAGGGTTTTAGGGATGGTGGAGGTCAGTGTTAGAAAGTGAAGGTGGCGAGAATGGGTTGTGATAGAGAGGTGAGCAGAAGGAATCACCTGGGAATGAGTGTCGACTGAGAGTTTGACTAAATAGAGGGTGGCGAGCAAGATTCCCTCGGTTGGTGATAGGCATTAGAGGTAGTTGACGGTGGTGGAGGTGCATTGAATGGGTGGTGACTGTTCAAAAGCAGGGCGGCGAAGGTTGTAAGTCACCACTAGTGATGGCGACAGGTGCAGTGGAGGAGACTTCACTGGCTGTGAGGATAAAGGGAGTGGTGATGCAGAGAGTATTAGTGGCAGCAAAAGTAATAAGAGATGGCGATGAGGCTTGGACAAGAGGTGACTTGGGGGACTGCGCTGGTGGTCGACAGGATGCAATTAGGGTTAGAACAAGATGCGAGAGAACAAGAAGGTGATTGCAAAGGTGCTGACCACCATAAATAGCAGCGACAAGTTGCAGTTAAGGTTTAATAATAGAGGTTGAGCAAGAATTCGAGCACCATACAAAATTCAAATAATGCAAAGAATATCCCTTCCTACAACACAAAAACACAGAGTCAACTATCCCAAAAGCAAACAATGGAAACTAAATTTGTCGACCACCCTCTATGTAGAGGCCATACTGATCTATATGGATCCGTATAGTATGGCCCTGTGACAAGGGCAAAACTAAAAAAAATTCAAATTTTTCCAGTGACAAAAATTGACAAATTTTATATGGTTTCTAGGGTTTTCACATCTTTCAGACTCAATGACAGTCAAAATTGAGCTAGGAGGCTTATTGCAAAAGTCAATCACCAAAACTTGACAAAAAAATGTTAGATTCATGTCAGGTTCACCAAATGTAGTTAGGGCAAAATCTAGGGTAGAAAATCAAAATTGCAAAAATGAAACCCTAACTAGCACCATGAAGCACAACCTAGCTTGAAAATACAAAACATAAACAAAATGCAAACCAAACTTCAAACTAGTGTTGATTGACCTCCATGGCTCTTCTCAATCGTGCATAGGCATGCAAATTTCAAAGGGTTGAGTGTGGAGGGATGTTGGTTGCTCAAGATTTTGGTAGCATAACAATACTTGCAACTTGATGTATCCTGAAAATAACTTGTGTAGGGTTTCCTTTATAGAAAAGGCTTGATTCAAATCAATGGTTGTGATTGAGAGTTATGTTGAATGATATGAATAGTTGAGATCGATTAGGGTTGGATTAGGGTTTCCCATTTCAAGAGGGATTGTAGTCACCTAACAAGTGTGCGATGGATAATAAAGGGGACCTAATTTAAATAAAAGATTATTTAAATTAGTTTGACATATGAAGGGGGTTGTGTGTAAGATGTAGAATGTGACACTTGTTGCAATGTGGTCAGAGGTGAGGGAATAATTCAAATTTTTAATTTGAACTATGTGAGACATGTGAAGGGGTATTATTAACTAAACAAATGGGATTTATTTAGTTAATTAGAAAGGTGATTAAGTTGGAACCGTGAGTGGGATGACCTAGGGCCTAGGGAAAAATATTACAAGGTCATGTTGACTAGGTGTAGACAAGACATGGACAAATTTTAGTGTCTACAGGATGTACACTAGCTCATGAGATACACCATCTCACCTCACGAAGAGGGCTTACAAACACACTTTGTTAGTGCCAAAATAATTAGATAGATACCATTATATATGCCCCCACCTTAAGGTGGTTGATGTCGCTTACCGATATCAAGCACATTAAGGTAGAGAGAAAACACACAAGGGAACAAGTTCTCTCGTAAAGCCCATGCCCTTGAGGTGACATGTGCTTACGATCGTCAAATGTTCTCACAAACACATTAATATGATTTGTTAACATAAACAACAAGATGGTTAGGAATTTAAATTCTTAGATAATAACCAAATCAAATCATGAAAGCTATGTTGCAAGTATGGGCCTAACCGGTGTTGTCATTGATGTCAATGTACTCTTGTTACATTGATGTCAAGGATTGGATGAGCTGTGTGCTAAGGATATTGAGAAAATTAGTCCTATCAAAAATAGAGAAGAATAGTGAAGACAGTGAAGCTCTATGAAGTGAAGATCCCATCTAGATGAAGATCAAAGAATGCACATCAAAGGGTTTGTAGATATGTGTCTAAAGATAATCCAGTCAAGATTTGAGAGGTCCGCATGAAGATTTGGAGAAGTTATGGCCATATGAGTAAAATTCGTTCTAGCAGTGGTTCAGAGGTAACAGAGTGACACAAATAGGTTCGGTGAGATCTAGAAATGCAATATCTTGTTTTGTGGATCTAGTGGCATGTTTGGGAAGCCAATGTGAATTGACAACTCAATTGGTTCTTGGTCTGGAGGTCCGCAAGCAATTATTCTTATGTGACAGTGATGACCGGCTATGTTCTTAAGGTTCTGGATGAAGATGCGAATGATTTCAACACGTAGAAGTGGTGTGGATGTTCATGGTGTTTCAAGCAAGCTTGTGGGGGTCTCTAGATAGTGTCCAGTTTGTGTTGGTTGTCCGCATTGAAGATAGAGCTTGTAACTAAAAATTTACCTTTGGGTGATGATGTTCTTCCCAGTCCTAGCCAACCAGATGTCTTACACATGTTGCGGATGATCTTGAAGATGTTTTATGAAGCATGGCGTATTCCTCGAAGAAGATTGAAGTCCCAGTTATGCATGGTCGATAGGGTAGTGACGTGCATGAAGTTTTTGTAATAGGTCAAGTTGTATTTGTGTAATTGCTCTGTAATAAAATAAAGTATATGTTGTGCTGAATTTGATGATCATCCCAAAGTCAATGTCTTGTATAAATAAGATTTGTGAAGTTATTTCAAATGTAGAAGTTGTGGAGATGAGAAAGTGATAGAGAGGAAAGGAGCATAAAGTAGAGCAAAAGTGTTGAGCTTAAATGGAACTATCTCAAGCATGGTGAAGATGCTAATCTCCAGCTCAAATATGTAATATTTATATTATTATGTAGACAATGTGTCTCCTATAGGCAGTGGGCCTCTTGTGAGCAGTCTGCTCGGACAGTGAGCCCTAATTGGCAAGTGCCATTTTTTATTTTCTTATTCTTTTAACAAAGAATACAATCTTGGGTTAGTCACCCCATGGTTTTTCCCTTAACAGGGTTTTCCATGTTAAAATCTTGGTGTCATATGTGTTGAATATGTTTCTGCTCTTGTGTTATTGCATTTTGCTTTCATGATTGAATAATTGTTATACAAGAAGGATTTAAAAATTAGAAGGTTTGGTGACAAATGATTCACTCCTCTCATTTATTTGTCCTAAAACTAGCAATTGGTATCAGAGCTAAGTTCCTCTAAACGAGCTTAACTGCTTGAGGAGATCCAGGATGTCTTCCTACAAGAAGGATAGTCTGAGGTTTGATGGAATGAAATACACTCTTTGGAAAAGCCGCATGGAATGTCACTTGCAATGTATGGGATTTCAATATTGGAACATGACTATAAAAGTGTATATTCCTCCAAAGAATGGTCTGACAACTCTAGATGAAATCAGAGATGCTGAAGATAATCTGAGCTAAAGAAGCCCTACTAAGTGCCTTATCTAATACAAAGCTGACAAATGTTATGGATTTAAAAATTGCATATGAAATTTGGTCAAAACTAGAAATTCTGCATGAAGGAGACAAATATGTTGAATATGCCAAGCTTCAAAGTCTGAAAGGAAAATTCAAAAACCTGAAGATGAGAATATCACTATATTTATGCCAAAAGTAAATGATCTTGTTTGTGGCATTAGATGTGCTGGTGGAACTTTGGATGAAGATGAGACTGTTGCCAAAGTTCTCAGATCCTTATCTCCTACTTACAAACACAAGGTTGCTACTATTGAGGAATTTAGATCTTTATCAAATATTTCAAGGGATCAATTGGTTGGGAAGTTAGCTGCATTTGAATTGGCTGAGTTTGGAGATGATCCTCCCAAGACTGAATCTACATTCAAAGCTAGTGCCTCTACAAAAGGTAAACAAAGGTATGATCCAGGAGAGAGTTCCACAAAGAAATTATCATGGTATGAAAAAGAAAGAAAAGATCTGGAAGAAGATGAGGCAAAAAATGCTCAACTTGAAGCCCTTATTGCTAAAACACTGCTAAGAGGACCCAGTAAGTATGAAGGAAAATTGCCTTTCAAATGCCTCAATTGCAACAAGATTGGTCATTTTGCCTCAAGATGTCCGGAAAGATTTTCAAGGCCTAACCCTAACAAATCAAGATTTCAAAAGAAGTGTTACTATGTTCAAGAAGATGATGATGAAGGAGTGACAGATGATGAATCTGAGATAGGAACCAAATCTAGAAGTGATTGGGTGTTTATTGCCATCAAGGAAGCAGATCCAATGCCTATTGAATTTGCCAATCTTAAGATAGAAAGGGCTCTGGCTGCTCAAGTTTAAGAAAAGGATGAATGGGTCATTGATAGTGGATGCTCTCATCATATGACTAGTGATAAGAACAAGTTCATAAATCTGGAAAGATATGAAGGAGGACTTGTAAAATTTGGTGATAATTCTGCTGGCAGAATCAGAGGCAAAGGAACTATTTCTTTTGATGGAAAGAAGAAAACTAGTGATGTTCTGTATGTTGAAGGTCTAAAGCATAACCTTCTTAGTGTTGGATAGTTGGTGGACAAAGGCTATGATCTCTGATTCAAAAATAAAAAATGCAAGATCTTTGAAAGCTCTGGAACTGAGATTGCATTTGGTACTCAAACAAAAGGTAACATCTTCCACTTGGTTGGTTCTGGCAAAAGCTATTTATTTGTTCAAATTGATCAGAGTTGGTTGTGGCATAGAAGAATGTGTCATGTAAATTTTGATAATATCATCAAAATAAGTAACACTCAGGCTGTAAGAGATCTTCCAAGACTAGTGAAACCTACTAACAGTTTGTGCAAAGAATGTCAGTTGGTTAAGCAGAATAGAGTCACATTTAAAAGTAAGGAACAATCTTGTACCAGATTGTTGGATTTAGTACACACTGATCTATGTGGACTGGCAAGAATCAGGAGTCTACAAGGTGACAGATATTTCATATTACTGATTGATGACCACTCCCAGATGATGTGGGTGACTTTCCTAAAAGAGAAATCTAAAGCTCTTGAGAAGTTCAAAATATTCAAGGCTATGGTAGAAAATGAAACTGGGTTAAATATAAAATGTCTTAGGTCTGATAGAGGTGGTGAATTCACATTTGGAGAGTTCATAGAATTCTATGAGAAACATGGGATAAAGAGACAGTTATCAGCTCCAAGGACTCCACAGCAGAATGGAGTAGTGGAGAGAAAGAATTGGACCATCCAGGAAGCATCTAGAACCATGATGATAGAAGCAAATGTCCCTCAAATATACTAGAGAGAAGATGTAAGCACTGCTATCTATACTCTTAATCAAGTACAAATCAGATGCAATACTGGTAAGACCTCTTATGAACTCTAGTTTGGCATCACTCCTACTATGAAGTATTTCAGAGTCTTTGGTAGTAAATGTTATATCAAAAGAGATGAAGACCTTGGCAAATTTGATTCTAGAAGTGATGAAGGAATATTCTTGGGTTATTCTGCTCAAAGAAAAGCATACCAGTGTTATAACAAGAGATTAAAAAAAAATGTAGAAAGTACAAATGTGAAGGTTGATGAAGCCATTGAAAATCCCTCAAGGTTTTATGAGTATGAAGCAGATGATTAGAATGATGTTTCTATCCAAGAAGAACAAGCACCAACTGCAGTTTAGATTCAAACTAATCCAAAGAATCTTGAAATATAGGAAGAAGAAGAGACAAGTTTGAATGAACCTGTCCAAGAAATAGAAGTGCAAGAAATTCCCAAAACTCCTAGGTATGTGAGACTAAATCATTTTGAAGACCAGATCATAGGAGATAGAAGCAAAGGTGTTCAAACAAGAAGAAAAATTTCTCAAGATTCAGTGAAGTATTGTCTGATTTCAAAGGTTGAACCAAAAACAGTAAGTGAAGCATGCAATGATGAAAGCTGGGCTAAAGAAATGGAGGAAGAGTTGATGCAGATTGAAAAAAATCACACTTGGGATCTTGTTCCTAGACCTAAAGACAAAAATGTGATTGGGACTAAGTGGGTCTTCTAGAATAAATTGAATGAAGATGGCGAAGTAGTCAGAAACAAAGCCAAATTGGTCTATAAGGGTTATTCTCAAGTAGAAGGAGTTGACTTGGAAGAAGCTTTTGCTCTAGTGGCAAGAATTGAAGCAGTTAGATTATTTCTTACTTTTGTTTCCTTCAAGGATTTCAATGTATATCAGATGGATGTCAATTCTGCCTTCCTAAATGGTGATCTGGAAGAAGAGGTATACATTGGGTAACCAGATGGATTCCAATTGTCTGATCATGGTGATATGGTCTACAAGTTGAAGAAAACATTGTATGGACTCAAACAAGCCCCAAGAGCCTGGTATGAAAGATTGGAAAACATATTTTGAAGATTGGTTTCAACAAAGGTACTACTGATAGTAACTTGTACTTCAAGATTGATCATGAAAATATCTTGATTGTTGAAGTATTTATTGATGATATTATTTATGGAGGAAAAGATAGTATGTGCAAGACTTTTGCAAATCAAATGAAAAGTGAATTCAAGATGTCTATGTTTGGGGAAATGAATTTCTTCTTAGGTCTGCAAATCACTCAAACAAAGAAAGGAATCTTCATATCACAAACCAAATATGTGAAAGAATTATTGAAGAAATTTGGGATGGAAGATTTAAAGCCAATGAATACTCTCATGGCAACTGGATGTAAACTGAGCAAAGATGATGAATCTCCTAAAGCTGATCAGAAAAAGTATAGGTCAATGATTGGAGGACTACTGTACCTTACTCAAACTAGACCTGACATTATGAATGTTGTTGGTCTTGTTGCTAGATTCCAAGCTGATCCTCAAGAGTCTCATGTCATGACAATCAAGAGAATTCTTAGATATCTAAAGGGAATAGTTGAGTATGGCTTATTGTATCTTAGGGATCATGATTTCTCTCTTCATGCATTTACAGATGCTGATTGGGAAGGAGATGTGGATGACCGGAAGAGTACTAGTGGTAGTGCATTCTTTTTAGGGAAAACATTAGTGTCTTGGCTGAGTAAGAAACAAGAGGCAATATCTTTGTCCATTGCAAAAGCATAGTATATTGCAGCAGTAGGTAGTTGCACTCAAGTATTGTGGATGAAGCAAATGCTAAGAGACATCAGAGTGGAGTATGAAGAACCTATCACAATCTTCTGTGATAACTCAAGTGCAATAAATATATCAAAAAATTTGATGTTGCATTCAAAGACAAAACATATATCCATCAAGTTTCACTTTTTGAGAGAGCAGGTGAACAAGAATGAAGTCAGATTGGAGTTTGTGCCCTCAAGGGATTAGATTGTAGATATTTTTACTAAACCTCTACCTAAGGACTCTTTTGAGTATCTCAGGGAGAAGTTAGGGGTTACTACCCCTTCGATTTTGAATTAAGGTGCACTAATGTGCATCAGTCCGGTGGATCTCACAATCATATCTTGTGGTCTAGATTGATGATAGGAAGCTGTTACTCAGGGGAGCAGTCTGTATGATTTTGAAGTATGATGCAAGTATGTGCCCTTTGCCATTGATGTCAAAGGGGGAGAGAAGACATGTGAAAAACAAAAGTGATTGCTGATCAAATGGGGATAAATGAAGAAAGAAAATATATGTGAATGATTAATGTTGTTAGGGGGAGCTAGTGGGGAGAAATTCTTGTCTTGATGGTCAAAACTATTTTTCACGTCATATGTTACCATCAATGACAAAGAGGGAGATTGTTGCAAGTATGGGCCTAATTGGTGTTGTCATTGATGTCAACATACTCCTGTTGCATTGATGTCAAGGATTGGATGAGCTGTGTGCTGAGGATATTGAGAAAATTAGTCCTATCAGAAACATAGAAGAATAGTGAAGACAATGAAGCTCTATGAAGTGAAGATCCTGTAAGGAAAGCATAGGTGCGGAATGCAGCTTCCCTAATGTCAATTCAAAGGGGATAATGCAGACAAGTAATGTTTAATTCAAATATACAGATGAACACACTAGAAAAATAGAATAAACATACGAGATAAACAAGAACAACACCGAATATACATGGGAAAACCCTTTCGAGTAAAACACCCACCACCATAAGAGAGACAATCTTTATTACAATAAAATTAGAAAGTTACAATAAAGATCTCAGCTTTCTTGCTTAGGTATCGATTCTCAAATTATACTCAGTTCACACTTTTTGCACATTTACATAATGAACCATATAATCGAATCTCTTCATCTATCTTCAACGACATCACCAGACCTGTATTTATTTCCAGTCTTCAAGAGCAAAACCATTTTTTTAACTTCTACTCTAATTGATTATTTTAATTGATCCAGCGTCGCTGCCTTCCAACCGTCGCAACTGTTCATATTCATGTGAGATGTTTAGTCCCACATTCACCAGTTCATGTTTGATATTTTGATTTATATCCACAAACAATTAGTAAGACTATTGTCAGCAATTTTATTGTCGACGATGCCAGTCAATACCTCATCAAGAACTCCTAAGCCATCGGAGACCACTTCATTTCCTACACTGATGGTTCCTTGTCCCAGCAATGCCCAAAGCTCTTCACATTGAACCATTGAACCATTGAACCCAATGAACTCTTGAACGGTTTAATGAACTCTTGAACCATTGAACCCAATGAACTCTTGAACGGTTCAAGGAACTCTTGAACCATTGAACCCTATGAACTCTTGAACAGTTCAATGAACTCTTGAACCATTGAACCTGATGAACTCCTAAACGGTTCAATGAACTCCTAAAGATGTGATTTATATGAACAAAACCAATGATTAAAAAATGAGGTTCCAAGTAGTAATTTGAGACACTAGTTCTCTTCAATCTCCCACTTGTCGAAGAGATTACTGCTACCTCTTAATCCTCATTCGATTACTGAGAACTATGGGCCCAAAGACCCATTTTATCTGAACACCATTTAAACTTGGCCATGCTCACTGGTTTAGTCAAGGCATCTGCAACATTATCCAAAGTATCAACCTTTTCTAGCTTTATCTTTTTGTCTTCTACCATATCATGAACAAAGTGATATTAGACATCAATATATTTTGTCCTAGCATGAAAAGTAGGATTTTTCGCCAGACAGATAGCACTTTGACTGTCACAATGAATTTGTATCTGCCCTGCATCAAAACCAACATCAGAACATAACCTCTTCAACCAAATGGCTTCTTGGCATGCATGAGTATCTGCCATGTACTTTGCCTCTAATGTGGACAAAGCAACTGCAGCCTGCCACTTGCTCATCCAATTGATAGCACCACCATTTAACATGAATACATATCCACTAGTGGATCTTCTACTGTCAATGTCCCCTGCCGAATCAGAATCAACATATCCCTGAATGTTGATAGATTTCTGAGATCCAACTAAGTTTCCATGATAGCAAATAGCATAATCAAAAGTTCCCTTCAAATATCTCATGACTCTCTTCACAACATCCCAATGTGATCTGCTTGGATTTGCCATAAACCGGCTCAAAACTCCCACTGCTTGGGCAATGTCTGGTCTGGTACAGACCATTGCGTACATTAAACTACCAACAACACTTGCATAAGGCACTTTTTTCATGTCATCAATTTCACTTGAAGATTCTAGACAATCTTCAACAGATAGTTTCGTTCCCTACAAAACTGGAACAACTAACTGTTTGCAATCAGACATATTAAATTTATCAAGAACATTAGTAATATACTTGCTCTGGCTAAGCCAAAGCTTTCTCTTAGATCTGTCCCTTTTTGATTTCCATTCCCAAAATGTACTTCGCTACCCCCAGATTCTTCATTTCAAATTTCAAGGACAACTGAGATTTTAATTCTTAGATCATCCCCTTACCATTGCCAATGAATAACATGTCATCCACATACAGTGCAATTATAAGAATCTGATCACCATAAATTTTATAATAGACATAATGATCAGATTTAGATCTCACATATCCCAAAGATAAAATATACGTATCAAATTTCTGATACCATATTCTGGGAGATTGCTTTAAACCATAAAGAGACTTTTTAAGTTTACATACCAGATATTCTTTACCTTTTTCCAGAAAATGCTCTGGCTGGGACATATAAATTTCTTCTTCAAGGTCCCCATGAAGAAATGTTGTCGTCACATCCATCTGCTCAATTTCAAAGTCATACGCTACTGCAAGTGACAACAAAAATCTAATGGATGTCAGCTTAGCTAAAGGAGTAAAGATTTCTCCATAATCTATACCTTCCTTTTAGGAATACCTCTTAGCAACCAGTCTTGCCTTGTACTTTTCAATACAACCATCTGGACCATATTTCTTTTTAAATACCCACTTATAGCCAATAGGTTTTCTACCTTCAAGCAAGGGCACCAGATCTCAGGTTCCATTTTTCTCCAATGATGACATTTTGCTATCCATGGCTTCCAACCAAGAATCTGAATCCGGTAAACTAATAGCTTCTTTCACAGTCCTAGGCTCATCAGTATCAATAAGCAAAGCATAGGCACAACTTGAATCAAGTATTGAAAATCCATACCTATCTAGTTGTCTTCTTTCACGTCTAGACCTCCTTAATGGTTGAGGTGCAGGTTCAGGTTCTTGATCTGGATTTGAATCTTCAGAGCTACTCGAACTCACTTCTGAACCATCTACACTTGGTGCTTATTGTTCCTCTTTTACAGGAGTCAGAGGAATATTAACAACACTCTTTTCTTTCTTCTCTTCTGTCTTAGCTAGCTGAGAATTAATAACCAGAGGTTTCAGCTCTCTGAAAATTACATTCCTATTGTAAATTACCTTTTCAGTTTCAGGATTCCAAAGCTTGTACCCTTTAACACCGACTCCATAGCCAATAAAGATACATTTGATTGCCTTGTTATCCAACTTAGATATTTTTACCTCAGGAATATGAGCATATGCCTCATAGCCAAAGACACGAATATGTTTTAGAGAGGGCTTCTATCCAGACCATGCTTCCATAGGTGTCTTATCAACCAATGTCAAAGTAGGAGAACGATTCAGCAAGTAACAAGCTATAGCAACCACCTCAGCCCAGAACCTTTGTTCAAGACCAGCATAACTCAACATACTTCTTGTTTTCTCCATCAATGATTGATTCAACCTTCTAGCAACTCCATTTTGTTGTGGAGTATAAGGTGTAGTCTTATGCCTTTTTATTCCATGATCAATACAAAATTTATTAAAATCTACATTGCAATATTCACCACCGTTATCTATTCTCAAGCATTTTATTTTTCTACCAGTCTAATTTTCCACAAGATTTTTAAATTCTTTAAACTGACTGAACACTTCTGATTTATTTTTCAAAAAATGTACAAATGCCCTCCTTGAATAATCATCAATAAATGACACATAGTATCTTGATTTAGATAGAGAACGAACATCAACTGGACCAAAAACATCAGAATGTACATAGTCTAGAACACCAGAAGATTTATGAAAACTAGATTAAAATGAAACACAATTATGTTTTCCATACATGCAATGTTCGTAGAAATCAAATTCTAGATTACAATCAATCACCCCATCTACCAGGATTTTGTTCTTCAAGGTTTTTAAACCTTTTTCACCTATGTGACCAAGTCTATGATGCCAGAGCATTATTTTCTCTATAGGAAGTTTAACTTCCATAGAGTTTGCATCATGTGTTACAATAGTAGCTTTTTCAGATTTTACAGAGACATTATTACAACACACTAGTTTAGCATCTAACCTATACAAAGTTCCAATGTTTTCACCCTTTGCCAGAACAATAGAACCTCTAGTCATCTTACAACCACCATTCACAAAAGTGACTTGCACTCCAACATCATTAAGATTACTAACAGAAAGTAAATTTCGAGCTAGACCTGGTATGTGTAGTACTCCATTCATTCCCTTTATTCTGCCATCTGGGAACTGGATTCTGACTCTTCTTCAGCCAACAATTTTGTAGTGTCGAATCACTTGCCAGGAACACATTCCCACCAGCATACGGTTCATACTTAGTGAACCATTCTCTATGAGATGTCATATGAAAAGATGCTCCTGAATCCACTAGCCATACATCTTCAGATGCAGGCATTACCAAAGCAGCAATGAAGGCATCAACCTCACTTTGAGAAGAATAGGTGTCAGAGAAGTTCTTCTTCTTCTTCTTTTTCTTCTCTTTGCAATCTTTTCTGATGTGTCCTTTCTGCCCACAATTCCAGCACTTCACCTTGGACTTTTTTCTAGGAGATTTTGATCTCCCCTCTGATTTGGACTTAGACTTCTTGTCTCTTTCCTTTGATCTACCTCGAACGAATAGGGCCTCTTTGGTCGTCTTAGAAGATTTCCTCCACATCTTTTCAGATAATAGCAAGGCAACAATTGCTTCAGTTGTAAATGTGGTTTTTGTACTTCCAATAACCATCACAAGATGATCCCATGCGTTAAGTAAGGAACATAACAAAAGCATACAATAGTCCTCTTCTTCTATTTTTACACCTACAGAAGTCAACTACACAACAATTGTATTAAATGTGTTTAGATGGTTTGCTACAGATGCTCCTTCATCCATCTTCAGAGAGTACAACTTTTTTCTGAGGAAAAGTTTATTCACCAAGGACTTGCCCTAGTAAATATCTCCCAACTTCTTCCACAAATCTTTGGCTGACTTCTCCTCATGGACATTCAATAGAACAGAATTTTCTAAACTTAATCTTATCAGTCCTCTAGTTTTCCTATCTACCAGGTCCTAGTCTTCTTGCTTCATGGCTGAAGGTTTAACCTAAGACACAGTAACCCAAAGATCTCTGTTGACTAGCATATCTTCAACCTTAAGCTTCCACAACTCAAAGTTTGTGCCATTGAACTTATCAATGTCTATTTTTCCTAATGTACTTGCCATCTTATTTAACAAAATAGACCGCTACAAAACTCCCACTCACAGAACTGACCCAAAAAACCCAACCTACCAACAAGGATAACACAATTGGCCAAGCTCTGATACCACTTGTAAGGAAAGCATAGGTGTGGAATACAGCTTCCCTAATGTCAATTCGAAGGGGATAATGCAGACAGGTAATGTTTAATTCAAATATACAGATGAACACACCAGAAAAATAGAATAAACATACAAGATAAACAAGAACAACATCAGATATACGTGGGAAAACCCTTCCGGGTAAAAAACCCACCACCACAAGATAGACAATCTTTATTACAGTAAAATTAGAAAGTTACAATAAAGATCTCAGCTTTCTTGCTTAGGTATCGATTCTCAAATTATACTTAGTTCACACTTTCTACACATTTATAGAATGAACCAAATAATTGAATCTCTTCATCTATCTTCAACGACATCTGACTTGTAAGGAAAGCATAGGTGCGGAATACAGCTTCCCTAATGTCAATTCAAAGCGAATAATGTAGACAGGTAATGTTTAATTCAAATATACAGATGAACACACCAGAAAAATAAAATAAACATACAAGATAAACAAGAACAACACCAGATATACGTGGGAAAACCCTTTCGGGTAAAAAACCCACCACCACAAGAGAGACAATCTTTATTACAGTAAAATTAGAAAGTTACAATAAAGATCTCAGCTTTCTTGCTCAGGTATTGATTCTCAAATTATACTCAGTTCACACTTTCTGCACATTTACAGAATGAACCATATAATCAAATCTCTTCATCTATCTTCAATGACATCACCAGACTTGTATTTATTTCCAGTCTTCAAGAGTAAAACTATTTTTTTAACTTTTGCTCTAATTGATTGTTTCAACTGATCCAGCGTCGCTGCCTTCCAACTGTCGCAACTATTCATATTCATGTGAGACGTTTAGTCCCACATTCACTAGTTCACATTTGACATTCCAGTTTATATCCACAAATAATCAGTAAGACTATCATCAGCAATTTTGTTGCCGACGATGCCAGTCTATACCTCATCGGGAACTCCTAAGCCATCGGAGACCGCTTCATTTCCTACGCCGATGGTTCCTTGTCCCAGCGATGCCCAAATCTCTTCATGTTGAACCATTAAACCATTAAACCTGATGAACTCTTGAACCATTGAACTCGATGAACTCTTGAACGGTTCAATGAACTCTTGAACCATTGAACTTGATGAAATCCTAACGATTCAATGAACTCTTGAACATGTGATTTATATGAACAAAACCAATGATTAAAAAATGAGGTTCTAAGTAGTAATTTGAGACACTAGTTCTCTTTAGATCCCAGCTAGATGAAGATTAGAGAATGCACATCAAAGGGTTTGTAGATGTGTCTAAAGATGACCCAGTTAAGATTTGAGAGGTCTGCATGAAGATTTGGAGAAGTTATGGCCATATGAGTCAAATTGGTTCTGGCAGCTGTTTAGAGGTAACAAAGTGACACAAATAGGTCTGATGAGATCCGAAAATGCAATATCTTGTTCTATGGATCTGGTGGCATGTTTGGGAAGCCAATGTGAATTGACAACTCAATTGGTTCTTGGTCTGGAGGTCCGCAAGCAATTATTCTTATGTGACAGTGATGACCGGTTGTGTTCTTAAGGTTTTGGATGAAGATGCGAATGATTTCAGCAAGCAAAAGTGGTGTGGATGTTCTTGGTGTTTCAAGAAAGCTTGTGGGGGTCTCTAGATAGTGTCCAATTCGTGTTGGTGGTCTGCATTGAAGATAGAGCTCATAACTAAAGATTTACCTTTGGTGATGATGTTCTTCCTAGTCCTGGTTGACTGGATGTATTACACATGTTGCGGATGATCTTGAAGATGTTTTATGAAGCATGGCATGTTCCTCAAAGAAAATTGAAGTCCCAGTTATGTGTGGCCGATAGGGTAGTGATGCGCATGAAGTTTTTGTAATAGGTCAAGTTGTATTTGTGTAATTGCTCTATAATAAAATAAAGTATGTGTTGTGCCAACTTTGATGATCATCCCAAAGTCAATGTCTTGTATAAATAAGATTTGTGAAGTTATTTCAAATGTAGAAGTTGTGGAGATGAGAAAGTGATAGAGAGGAAAGAAGCGTAAAGCAGAGCAGAAGTGTTGAGCTTAAATGGAACTATCTCAAGCATGGTGAAGATGATAATCTCTAGTTCAAGTATGTAATATTTATATTATTCTATAGACAATGTGTCTCCTATAGGCAGTGGACCTCTTATGAGTAGTGTGCTTGGGCAGTGAGCCCTAATTGGCAAGTGCCATTTTTGTTCTTCTTATTCTTTTAACAGAGAATACAATCTTGGGTTAGTCACGTGTGGTTTTTTCCTTAACTAAGTTTTCCACGTTAAAATCTTGGTGTCATATGTGTTGAATATGTTTCTGCTCTTGAGTTATTGCATTTTTCTTTCATGATTGAATAATTATTATACAAGAAGGATTTGAGGATTTAAAAATCAGAAGGTTTGGTGACAACTGATTCATCCCCCCTCTTAGTTGTCTATCCGAAAAACAACAAGCTATGCATAAAAATAGTCACATCAAGGACCAAGGCTATACTCATGGGTTCGGAGCTGAGTATAATCATTGGGCTATGTTATAGGTACCTCATAATTGAGTGTAGTAACAAGGTAAGATACCAATCAAAGTGTACAAGAGCAGATTCAATGGATTGTAAAATATTAGTAACAAGAAATGACATAAGATGATACATCACACGAGTCAAGCATCAGATATGTATAGATCAACCCCATCTTCATATATGGACTAGGTCCATCTTTGCTTTCTTACTGAAGGGATGCATAGTCCTTATTAGTATGTATTTGTTTTCATCATCCACCAACTAGGTAGAATCACTAAAGAAGGTAAATAATAAAAGTGAGAGAAGAGACAAAGTGCCTTAGGGACACCATGTAGGAGGATGCCCCCAAAACACCCTCCATAATGCTATGCCCCCAAGGCATGACACATAACAATAAAATAGAGGAGGAGAGAGTTAGAAGAATGTAGAACCAAATAGAAGAATGGTCACAATAGAGGTGGTCTCCCAGTATCCTTGACCTTACAAGAGTATCAAGGATCGGGTAAGTGCACAAAGATGGGGGACCAAAAGGGGGTCTTACGATGCCACTTTTTTTTTCTTCTGAAATCAGGAAACATTGATGTCGGATGACAAATTGAAGATAGTTACACTCAAAACTTGAAGATACAACAAAAACAAGAGTCATAGTGCTCTGAATCTAGTTTCTAAACTACTAATTTTTTTTTAAAAATGATTGAGATTAAGGGGTTCAAAAAGGGGGAGCACACAAATTGGTCCTATTTTTCTCAAAAAAAACATAACATAGCGCCTGTTTGTGCTCCCCCTAAAATGTTAACTTTTTTTAGTATTTCAAAAATCACTTCAGTGAGAAATCAACTAATACCATGTAGTTTATCTCTGATTTTTCTGATAATTTTTTCATGAATAATTGATTTTTTAGTAATTTTCAAAGTGGACACATCCTGAAAAATAGAAAATTGAGTGTCCCCCTAAATTTTTTGAAAACTAATAAAAAATTGAATTTTTTTGAATACATGTAGAATGAAGTCTAGTTTCTAAAAATGTAACTTATTTGAAATTTCAATGAACGGTTAAAAAAATTCAAAAATACTAGACACTGGTTTTTGACAAAAAATGGATACACTAACAAAAGAAATTATAGATGAAACCCTTAATGTACTCAAAATGTGACAAAAATTATATGGTTAGATAGCTAACAGAGAAATTAAGATATGGTGATATTTTTTTTTATTTTTCATTGAAAAAGTACAATCCTAATGGGGAACACGCTCCAGATTATCTAAATTTTGTTAGAAACTAGAAAAACATGTCCTTGGATGAGCTAAACATTGTCCAAGCCTTTTGGTTGGAAGCCCAAGGCAAATCCAAGCCTTAGGCTCAGTAATTACCAAGCCTAAGCATAACATGAATGCGTTATAATGCACTCACATTATGCTAAGCTAAATGACTCCATTCTTTCCCCTCTCCCTCCCCTCCTCTCTCTTTCTTACCTCTACTTCCCTCCTCTCTCTCTCTCTACTTCCCTCCCCTCCCTACATTCTACCCTCTCTCTCACTCTCTACTTCCCTCCCCTCTCTACCTCCTACAGTCTCTCACTCTCTACTTCCCTCCCCTATCTACCTCCTACCCTCTCTCCCACTCTCTACTTGCCTCACCTTTCTACCTCCTACCCTCTCTCTCACTCTCTTCTTCCCTCCTGTCTCTACCTCCTACCTTCGCTCTCACTCTCCTCTTCCATCCCCTCTACCTCCTATGCTCTTTCTCACTCTCTACTTCCCTCCCCTCTCTACCTCCTACCCTCTCTCCCACTCTCTACTTCCCTCCCCTCTCTACCTCATACCCTTTCTCACTCTCTACTTCCCTCCCTTCTCTACCTCCTACCCTCTCTCTCACTCTCTGCTTCCTTCCCCTGTCTACCTCCTACCCTTTCTCACTCTCTACTTCCCTCTCATATCTACCTCCCACACTCTCTCTCTCACTCTATACTTCCCTCCCCTCTCTACCCCTCCTCATCATTCTTCCCATCCAATGAAATTTCATAAATTATCTTGTTTCCATTTCATCATCCCAATTTATATCCTCATCCCTCTTTGCATGTCCTAGTTTTCTTGTTTCCATGTTGTTTGTCGACAAAGGAGAGGGAGAGGGAGGAAGAGGGAGAGAGGATGGAGATGGAGGGGAGAAAGAGGTGAGAGATAGGGTGATAGGGAGAGATATAGAGAGTCCTAATTTTCTTGTTTTGGTGAGAGAGAGAGGGTTGGTCAAGTTTATGAGTTTAGGGTTTCTTAAGTTTAGGGTTTTGGGGAATTATTTATGGTTTAGGGGTTTAGGGTTGTTTGGGTTTATGGTTTATGGTTTAGGGGTTAGGATTTAGGGGCATTATTTAGGGTTTAGGGGTTTTGGGAGAGAGAGAGAGGTTTAGGATTGCTCAGGTTTAGGGGCATTATTTAGGGTTTATGAGTTTAGGGTTGCTCAAGTTTAGGGTTTAGGGGTTAGGGTTAAAGGAGAATTATTTATGGTTTAGGGGGGTTTATCTTGGTTGCTCAAGTTTAGGGTTTAGGGTTTAGGGTTTAGGGGTTAGGGTTTAGGGGTTTAGGGTTGCTCAAGTTTAGTGTTTAAAGTTTAGGGGTTAGGGGTTTAGGGTTGCGCAGGTTTAGGGTTTTGGGGTTAGGGTTTAGGGTTTAGATAGAGATAGAGTGAGGGGACTGATAGAGATTGGGAGAGATAGGGAGATAGAGGTTTAGGGTTGCTTCAAGGGTTTATGGTTTAGGGGTTTGGGGTTTAGGAGTTTAGGGTTGCTCAGTTTTAGGGTTTAGGGGTTAGGGGATAGGGTTTAGAGGCATTATTTAGGGTAACTTAGGGTTTATTGTTTAGGGGTTAGAGGTTTAAGTTAGGGTTTAGAGAGAGGACTGATAGGGAGATATAGAGGAGACCAAGGGGAGAGACAAGGAGATATAGAGTGAGGAACATGGGTAGAGACATAGGTAGAGAGATTGAGAGGTAGAGGTGTTGGAAACAAGGTAGATAACTAAGAGAGGGGGTGAATCAGTTATCTTAAAAATCTTTACTTTCTTTTCTTCTTTAATATTAATGCAACATCAAAACACAAGAGCATACATAATCATGACAGCACACATAAAACAAGGATTTTTACGTGGAAAAAGCTATTAAGGGAAAAACCATGGGGTGACTAACCCAAGATTATATTCTCTATTAAAAGAATAAGTATAAACTGACACTTGCCAATTAGGGCTCACTACCTGAACACACTGCTCACAAGAGGTACACTGCCTACAAGAGACTCACTATCTACAAAGTTTATAGAAGGTAACTAGGTGTTTGAACTGATGAGAGGCATCCACATATGCTGAGGTTTAGTTCCAGTTAGGCTCAATATACTGATCTAATGCACTTCATTCTTCCTCTGCTCTAGTGCTATTGTTTTGTCACATACCAGACTTGTATTGTTGCTTCAATACTTCTCTCTGCCTTTCCTTGCACACACTCTTTTAACAATCACATATTCATACTGAAATCCATCTGGTATATATATCCACACCAAGGATTTCAACATCTTTCTAGTCAGCAACTAGAATACTCAAGATATTTCCAAGACACTGATCTGTCGGCTGAATCCATGCTTAACATGTGATGTGTATCAAAGACATAGACATAGAAGTCATCAATCATGTTAGCCAACCATGTTTGATCCCTCAAATAGCTTGATCACCATCAATTTCTCACCCGGATTAAAGTCTGATGTTCTGTCAGTCAGTTCTTCCCCAATCTACTCTACCTGTCAAGAACCCAACACTTAGATGCTCATATCTTTTCACTCATTCATCACTAGAGGCTCAATCTCTAGAATGTAGTAGTTATGGTACTCCTCTTGACTTGTCCAAGTCTGCAACTTGTTGAGTTACACCATCTAAGAGATCCAAACCTGATTGTCGAACCTTGCTGCATGCTCTGTTCTTGTTCATTAGACCAAAACACTCTTCAATTTGACTTCTGGTAGAGGCATACTATGTGTTGCGGATGTGTGGGAAGGACTTTTTTTCCATCAATGACAGCACTCATGAATCCACACAGTGTCTCTTGCCAATAATCTCCCCCTTTGGCATTGATGGCAACACTTATTGAAAAATGACTAAGTGTTGCAACAAACTCCCCCTTGGCTAATGCCCTGTCTTATGTACACTTTTATCGGAGCTCCCCCTTAGCTAGATTCCACATTTTTCACCACTCCTTACTCCCCCTTTGACATCAATGGCAAAGGGTAGAATCTGCACACCAAAACTTGCAAAAATCAACCTATACATAGTCGTATAAGTATATATACATGTTATACTTACATATACTTAAGTATATCCACAAAAGTGGCCTTCAACTGGACAAAATTTGTTGCCCAACTTTGCTTCATCCTATCCAAAATTGAGATGTGACTGTTCAACAAAAATGCAAAAGCTTCTACCCTTCTTAAGTCTACCGGATCACTGGTCTGGGCTATGGTCTGAGCATCAGTTAAGGCCTCATGCATTGTCTCTAACTTAGGGATAATTATCCCTCTTAGTTCAATCATCCTGCTTATTGTATTCTTGTTCTCCTTCTCAAGCCTCTTTATTTCATATATAGTGGCAATAGCCTGGCACTCTTGATTCATTATGGATGAGGTGAGAGGATCAAAATTCTAAGATAAACTTGACAGATTACCCTCTTGTTCTTCCACCTTCTTTGCAATGTCTTATGTCACTATGGACCAAAATAAACAAAATTTATACATTTCCCCATCATCTTTAAGAGCATTTTCTAGGCTCTTTATCCCAATATCCATGGTTCTCCTATCATTAGTTATGAGTCTCTGTACTTCAGAGAATCTCTTTCCCAAAAATTCTTCCTAGACTTTCTCTTCTGTCGATTTCTCCAAAGAATCAAAATGGGTGCTAACAGAGTTAACCAGAGATTTCAAGTTACCGGATGGAGAGACCGAAAGATCCTTTTGGAAGGATGGCATGATTTTCTCTAGCACACCGGATTCAATCTCTATCAGCTCACATTCTTCCATGTGAGACTTCAAAAGCTTTTCTTTTACTTTGGCTTGAGCAAAAGATGCTACCTTCATTGTCTGGACCGGGGAGAGAGAGTCAAAATTGAGTGGTCCTTGAAATAGTTCTGGTTCATCTATTTCCATCATCTCTTTGGTCAAAAAGTTTTTCACTTCTTCTACAGTGTCTCTTGCCAGTGACAGAGTCTTCTTTCCTTTTACAGTCTCAGAGCTATCATCAAAGATCTTCTCTGTGTGTTCTTCTTCTCTTCCCTTTTCCTCCTCTACTTGACTCAATTTCTCCTCTTTTCTTCCTTCTCCTTCAGTTCTAGAGTCTACAGGGGGATCCGAAAGAGAGATGTTAACTTCTTAATGGACTTCCTCTTCTAGAACAGAGGAATCCAAGTCCTTAGTCTTCTCCTCATCCATCTCTTTTGGCCCTTCTATAATTTTCTCAGTAGATTCTTCCTTTGATGCACTTAATCCTTCGACATCCATGGTAGAAGGTTCTTCATCTATGTCCTCTATAATAGGAAGATTGAATTTCTTGAAGGCATTATGGAGGATGTCTTCTATTTCTTTTGCCACCTGATCAGTCTCTCCAAACATCAGTTTGTTCATTCTTGCTTTGCTCTGGAACTCAGCCTTGCAGTCCTTAAAGATCATGGTCATTTGTTTTTGAGTAATGGAAGGATAGAGTTGAATTGCAATCTGTTCCTAGATCTCTAAATCCTTTTCCTTGGAATTCTCTTTTCTGAGTTCAATTACCTTCTCTAAACTTTTGGGAATTAGAGAAATGATTTCAATGAATGCTTTATTATAAATGTTTAGGTACTTAACTTTAGCTTCCTCCAAAATTCTTATGTTAGAATCACTGTAATCATCATAAAATTTAGTGACTGGTTGCAGATTCCCATCCATTGTGACCACTTTGATGATATCATCAATAGAAAGAGTGGGCCTTTAACAAACTCTTCTGCCTCTTCTTCTTTGTTTTTGCCAGCAGACAATTCCCTGGAAGTTTTCTTTTTCTTCTTCATTATACTTTTGGCTTATGTATGATTTTGTGGCCTTTGTCTTTGTTCTCTTCTCTCCCTTCTCGGATGTCTTGGCTTCCAGTTTTGAGGATTTTGGGCTCTTAGAAGTGGCAGGTGCAGAGCTCTTGGAGGATCTAGTTCGGGAGGAGGCTTGTACTGGAATACTTTCCTTTTCTGCTTCTTGTTTCTTTTTCTCAGCTCTTTCTATTTTCTCTCTATTTACATCAAATGCCTCCTTTGATATGCCATATCTTTTGGCAACTTCCTCTACTTCCCTTCTCACCTTTCTTTTCATCTTAAGTTGTCTCAATTCAACATGTATTTTCACACTTAATTCTTGAAAGGTTCCAAACCTTTCTGCCTCAGGGTCCTTAGGCTGACTCAACAAGTGTTAAACATGCAGCTCTAGGATTTTCTCATCTACCTCATAACCCATTGGTATAATCCAGACTATTCTGGGCTCCACTGCCTCCATTAGGCATTGATCAATGTCTACCATGAAACACACTGTATCCTTGTATTTTTCAACTATAGATTGGGGGATTCTTTCTCTGGCCTACATCATACTTTGGAAGTTCTTGAAGTATCCCCAGAGTGCTGTACTTTGATCCTTGGCATCACCAAGCCCATACATGTAGTCTTTGATTTGTATGGCACCTGGTCTGTCATTTTGTCATACCCAACCACTTGATCTGGGTAGATCATTCATATAGTAAAAGAATAAACACAATATTAAACCACCATACTTGAATGAGTTCTTCTTGTCCTTCTTGATCTTTTGCAAGTTTTCTAATAGTTAGTTCAGGAGAAGCTCGCATAGATCATAATCTGCATTTTTCCTTAGCACTAATATGCAGTATAAATTGTAGTTCCAGACACAGAATTCTCCCTGCTAGAGTGATAGATTTTATAGCCAATTATCATAGAGGAAAATTTGATATCCGGATATGTGATATCTTCTATTGTCATGGTTCTTTTGTTAAACTTAGATCTGGTATCCTCACTTACTATCTGGTTCTTGACAGATTTGAGAGCAGGCAACCCACCGGATGAGTGCAATCCAGTTACTACCCTAATTGCATCTTTTGTTATATTGAAGGGCTTCAACAACCACATGAAGTTGTCATGTATTCTGCTAAGAACATACCAGACCCATTCATCTTCTGTAAAACAGGGAAAGTGGATGCAATGTCCAAAATGCTTATCCTGGATGGCCTTGTATTGAGGTTTGAGTTCAAAAGTTTCATCTATTAGTTGTTTATAGTAGATATCCATCAGCTTTGATTCTCCAAATTCCTCAATATTGGCATGGATGTATACCCTAACATCTTCCACGTGTAGAACCCCATGCGGAATGCTAGAAAAGGCGCCTAAGGGATCAACTTCTAGGGATTTGTAGGGGTGTTTCTTAAACTTTTAGCATGGCCTATCAGTGATCTTAACAACCATAAGAGTAGCCATCTTTGCAAAATATTTAGAGAGAGATATTCAGAAATCAAAATACCTTTTTACGCTTCTAGGGTTCACAATATGCGCCAGAAAAGATCGCTGGTTGAATCAGATTCTGCGGTTGATCTTTGAGAAGGTTGTAACAATATTGATGTAGAGCTCTTCCTTTCTTTTTCTTGAATGCAATTGTGCGAATGATGAATAAAAGAACCCTTTTATCTCTATGCAAACCCTAATTTCCTATTGTAATAAATGCATAACTTAAGTTATTCCGATTGCCTTGTTCTGAGAGAGATCTTTCTGAATCACTGAGATGCATTTAGAACTATTTTTGGTGATAATTGATAATATATCTCCTTTCCTCTAATCATGCCATTTATCTGCAGAACAAGATATTTCAATTTTGAATCATACCAGATCTAACTATGAAAATTTTGCTTTTACTAGATGGTTGTCAAACTAGATCAATCTTGTATGATTGAACTCTTCAAAACTCCTTGCAGATCTTTCATATTTTTACCGAGGGTTATTTAGATGTTTCTCTGAGATCCCTTTAATCCGTAACATTCCATCTGCCAAATTTAGGCACCGATTGACTGGCTGGGGGAATTTATTTTCCTTTGTGACTCCCCCTGAGCTAGAGCTCATCTATTTAGTTTCCAGAAGGAATATCAGCACCAGATTCTGGTGTGGATCCATCCCCAACATTTTATGTACTCTTCTTCACCCAAATCTTATTCATCTCCCTTTGAACTTCATCGGCATTCACTCTGCCTTTTCCTTTATCTTGATTTTGATTATGATGCACTAGACCCTTTTTATCCTGATTCTTGCTTCTGTAGAATTTGGCAATATGACTGGATCTATTGCAATTGTAGCAAACAACATTTCTTTGCATATTTGACTGATATCCTCTTGATCTACATTGATTATCCATATGTCCCATTCTATTGCATGCAAATCATCTACCATTGAAAGTATTGTTTATTTGCATATTTCTGCATTCATGAGATTTGTGACCATACCTTTTGTAGTTGATACACTATCTAGAGAAGGATGAATTAGACTGATTCATTCTTCTTCTGCATTGAGTTTCTTTATGATCGAAGTTGTTGCAACTATAGCAGTATCCATTGAAGGATGGATATCTTTGAGAATTTGGTTGCCTTACCGGAGATCTTCTAGGCTCGTTCCTTAGATTTCTTAATCCAGAGTTCTTCTAACCAGATCCAGAGCTTTCACCTTTCTCATACCCCAAGCCACGCTTGTCATCTACCTCTTTTGGCTTTCGAGAACTTCAAGTTGAGCTAAGCTTATCTTGAATTTCCTTTGTATTCATTTGCTATTTGAAGATCTTGTTTAAGAGTGTCTATCTGATTCTCAAGTTATTCTTCATTATCTCTAGCTTCTTCAAGATTAGATTCTAGATGCCTGATTATTCTATCCATTGTGGTAGTCCTCTGATTTTTCCTTGAGAGATTGTTTTAGATTATCTTCAAATTTTCTTTTCTCTTTAATTTCTTGGGTGAATCTCATAACCCCCAATTCCATTTCATGTCTTACCATAATGATTTCTTTTGATAGCTTCTCACATAGCTTGCTTTTCTCAATTAGATCTTCATTATTTTTCTTGGCTTCACTTTGACTTGCTAACTGTTGAAGTAGTTCCTTTCTCTTTTTCACAGAGATACTCAATTTTTCTTTTAGCTCATTTATGAAATCATCAGCTTGTTTAAGTCTTTCTCTCAAGTTATTGACTTCAGAGTGAGATTGCTCAAGATCACCTAGGGTAGACTGAAGTTGTTCCTTCATACCATACATATCCATTGAGATTCCCAGATCTTCCTCAAGCTGTTAGGCTCTATTTAGAGGAACTTAGCTCTGATACTAATTGTTGGAAACAAGGCAGATAACTGAGAGGGGGGTGAATCAGTTATCTTAAATATCTTTACTTTCTTTTCTTCTTTAATATTAATACAACATCAAAACATAAGAGCATACATAATCATGAGAGCACACATAACACAAGGATTTGTATGTGGAAAACCCTGTTAAGGGAAAAACCATGGGGTCACTAACCCAAGATTGCATTCTCTATGAAAAGAATAAGAAGTACAAAATGGCACTTTCCAATTAGGGCTCATTGCCCGAGCACACTGCTCACAAGAGGCACACTTCCTACAAGAGACTCACTATCTACAAAGTTTACAGAAGGTAACCAGGTGTTTGAACTGATGAGAGGCATCCACATATGCTGAGGTTCAGTTCCAGTTAGGTTTAATAGACTGATCTAATGCACTTCATTCTTCCTTTGCTCTAGTGTTGTTGTTTTGTCACATACTAGACTTGTATTGTTGCTTCAATACTTCTCTCTGCCTTTCCTCACACACACTCTTTCAACACTCATGCCTTAATACTAAAATCCATTGGGTATATATATCCACACCTAGGATTTCAACATCTTTCTAGTCAGCAACCGGAATACTCAAGATATTTCCAAGACACTGATATGTCAGCTGAATCCATGCTTAACATGTGATGCGTATCAAAGACATAGACATAGAAGTCATCAATCATGTTAGCCAACCATGTATGATCCCTCAAATAGCTTGATCACCATCAATTTCTCATCCAGATTAAAGTCTGATGTTTTACCAGTTAGTTCTTCCTTAATCTACTCTGCCTATTAGGAACCCAACACTCAGATGCTCATATCTTTTCACTCATTCATCACCGGAGGCTCAATCTCTGGAATGTAGTAGTCATGGTACTCCTCTTGACTTGTCCAAGTCCGTAACTTGCTGAGTTACACCATCTGAGAGATCTGGACCTAATTGTTGGACCTTGCTGCATGCTCTGTTCTTGTTCACCAGACTAAAACACTCTTCAATCTGACTTCTAGTAGAGGCATTCTATGTGCTATGGATGTGTGAGAAGGACTTTGTTGCCATCAATGACAACACTCATTAAGCCACACAGTGTCTCTTGCCAACAAGAGGGATGATAGAGATAAGGAGATAGGGGTTTAGGGGTCAAGAGTTTAGAGAGGGAGAGATAGGGAGATAGAGGGTGAGGGACATGAGCAGAGACATAGGTAGACAGATTGAGAGGTAGAGGGATGATAGAGACAAGGAGATAAGGGTTTAGGGTTTAGGGGTTAGGAGATTAGAGAGGGAGAGATAGGGAGATAGAGGGTGAGGGACATGGCCAGAGACATAGGTAGAGAGATTGAGAGGTAGAGGGATTATAGAGACAAGGAGATAGGGGTTTAGGGTTGATCAGGTTTATGGTTTAGGGGTTAGGAGTTTAGAGAGGGAGAGATAGGGAGACCAAGGTTTAGCCTGGGTATTATTTAGGGTTTAGGGGTTTAGAGAGAGAGAGGGAGATAGAGAGATAGATATATACTTATACATAAAGGTTTGCATAGATATATATCTTACTGATATATATTTATAGATAGATACTTATAATATATACTTATACATAGATAGAAAACACTAAATTTACTTGTTTGCATGCATGAAAGCTTAATGTTTTCAAGCTTCCCAAAACATGCTCACGTTATAATGTGCTCGCGCTATGGGAAGCAAAAAAAGGGAAAAAATGATGTGGGATGCATGATTTAGACCCCACATGTTTGTTATTCCCTGCTTTTCATGCATGCTATCGGACAAGAAAATAATTTTTCATGTTGTTTGACATATATATTAAGAATCATTTTTTGATGAATCCACCACCTTTTTTTTTTTCAACATAGAAGAACTAATTTTGCATGTTTTTAGACAAAATTTGATTATTTAAAGTGAAAGTTTCATGTTTCATATTGTTTCAAATCTAATTACCATTGATATAGATTGAATTTGATGATATATGTTAGTTTTTTCCATAAATTTCACTAATCCTATTCTAGAGTTATAGAGAATTCATAATCAAACTTGTGAAAAAGAAGAATTTGAGGATTTTGAAGCCAAAATTTGGAGGATTGGTCAACTCAAATATCGAATTCTAAGGTATACTCTTTATGTTAAATTTAATTCACTTTATGTTCTTTAGAACACTCACAATCACTAAATGTGGGACTAAGTTAAAAAAGTCATCATTATGTGTATTAATAGAATTACAATCATTAAAAATATGATATATATATATATATATATATATATATATATATATATGATTTTGTTGTATCTTGAATCACTAATAGAATTTGTTGTATCTTGTATTTGAACTATGTCATCGATAACTCCCTATAACAAAGTATTATCATCATTCTCTCTAATGTAACTAGTTGTATTAATAGTTAAAATATAGTGCTATTGATGCTGCAAATCTGATATATATTTGGTTCTCATATATTAATGAGTTGTCACTATCATCCTCTTGGCCATTCAACTCATGCTCATCATTGGGACTAGGTGTGCCATCATACTCAATGTCTTCTTTATTGCCAATTGATAGATTTGTATTGATTGATTGTGATAATTCAACACTTTCAGTGCTTACAAGGGTACACTAGATACTTAGCTTGTTTGTCATACTGGTCTTCATACTTAGTCAAAATTTGTTGACAAAAACACATGAACCATGTATGTATGTATTCCTACACTACAACCAAAATCAAACTATGGCTTGCGATAACAAAGACAAACTCTCAATTGCTTCTTATCACTTGTGATATCTCAAAACATTCTCTAGAACATATACATGTTCTCAATTGTCACTACATGCACTCTAACACTGCCACATGTGTCCCTACACTACCATACATGCTCTAGCAACTCACTCAGCTCATGATGCAATAGTGAGTTCTTCACCAAGCATCTTGCAATTACATGGTTACCACATAGGCTTTAACTCTTCAACTAGATCTTGAACAATCCACAAATCTTAGTATGTAACAATTTCAAGTCCTTAAAGGTCAATTGACCATACTGACCACATGACATAACCAATTTGTATCCTCAAGAGTTGCTTTTAGAGTAGATCTATTTTTAATAAACACATTTGCTTTATAGAAACATTCTATTTGTTGTCATGAGAACTTCTTCGTTAGATATTCATTAGATCTTCCTCCTTCTCATCTTCTCATCATTATATTCTTCTTTAATAACCTATCTCACCATTTATCCTTCAATGATCTTGTGATTGCCCTTGTAATGCACCAATTTACTTATGAAAGTCCTAGGGTTTGATCATTCTTATTTTGGACTACTGTTCGAACAATGTCATGTGATATTCCTAAGGTTACAACAATTGTCCTATACATTTATGATTCCTAGAAAACCCCTCCTTTACACCTTGACAAGATATGAAATTATCTTCATAGGGTTTGATGTTCCTATTTACTATCATGATAGTCCTAGTTGTGTTGATAGTCCATTTAAGGTGCTTGACAATTCTAATATGTATATAATCATTCATTTTCATCATTGTCATCTCTTACCTTGTAATCCTAAGGAGTACCATATAATATAGGTGACCATGCATTAATATACTCATAATCATCCAAAATTAGTAGAAAAATTTAAATAACTATCCATAAACCTAGGCATGATAGACTAGCAAGTAGTTTCTTTCTAGGTGCTCTTAGGTCACTAGTTATTTTGCATATAATTGGTAATGTTCTTAGGATTTGATACAATCTATGAGGGATTTATTCTTAGGGTTATCTTTTCATGATACATAACAAACAATATGAAATGAGGAGAACTCAACATGACTATTAGTGTGCATTTGTTCAACTTACAAACTATGATTGTCTTCTCCCAAAGTGCCAATACCTTTGTATTTGCTATAGTAATCTTTCATGTGAATAGGCTAGTGAGAGCCTATTGCATATTTTGAATATCTGACCTTAATAATAATCTAGAGTTTCATGATATTCTTCTATGTTTATGATGTGATAGTCTATGTGGTTGTTTGTAATAGTCATAGCACAATTTGACTCTCAATGCATGGTTACCAAATAGGCTTCTATTGTGCGATCGTATCAATTTATGATCAAACTCTTCAACAAGATCTTGAACAATCAACAAATTTATTAGTATGTAACAAGTCCAAGTCCTTAAAGGTCAATTGACCATACTAACCACATGACAACCAATTTGTATCCTCAAGAGTTGCTTTTAGAGCAGATCTATTTTTAATAAACACATTTGTTTGATAGAAACATTCTATTTACATTATCATGAGAACTTCTTCCTTAGATCTTCTATTTGTTGTCACGAGAACTTCTTCCTTAGATATTTATTAGATCTTCTTCCTTCTCATCTTGTCATCATTGCATTCTTCTTTAATAAACTATCTCACCATTTATCCTTCAATGATCTTGTGATTGCCCTTATAATGCACCAATTTACTTATGAAAGTCCTAGGGTTTGATCATTCTTATTTTGGACTATTGTTCGAACAATGTCATGTGATATTCCTAGGGTTACAATGACTGTCCTATCCATTTATGATTCCTAGAAAATCCCTCCTTTACACCTTGACAAGATATGAAATTATCTTCATAGGGTTTGATGTTCCTATTGACTATCATGATAGTCCTAGTTGTGTTGATAGTCCATTTATGGTGTATGCAGACTGTGGAAGCATAAAGGATATCATAATTTTGTTAGATGTTGTATTTGCACTTGCTCTTGTAGACATGTATGCAAAGTGTGGAAGCATAGACAAGGCACATGGATTGTTTGAACTAACACCTCAAAGCATAAAGGATACTAGAATTTTGTCAGATATTGTATTTGCAACTGCCCTTGTAGACATGTATGTAAAGTGTGGAAGCATAGAAAAGGCATGTCAATTGTTTGACCTAACACCTCAAAGATATTTTCTGTCATGCAATGCAATGATTGCAAGATATGCAAAAAATGGATTTGTTGAAAAGGCTTTAGAAACTTTCAAGAAAATGAAATTGGCACGTGTAAAGCCAAATTCCACAACCTTTTCCATCATCCTCCAAATTAGGATCTTTGGAACATGGTATGGACAACCATCAAAGCATAAAGGATATAGGAATTTTGCTAGATGTTGTAATTGTGGCTTCCCTTGTAGACATGTATGCAAAGTGTGGAAGCATAGACAAGGCATGTGGAATGTTTGACCTAACACCTCAAAGCATAAAGAATACTAGAATTTTGTCAGATATTATATTTGTAGCTACCCTTGTAGACATTATGCAAAGTATGGAAGCATAGACAAGGCATGTCAATTGTTTGAACTAACACCTCAAAGAGATGTCTTGTCATGAAATGCAATGATTACAAGATATGCATAAAATGGATTTGTTGAAAAGGATTTAGAAACTTTCAAGCAAATGCAATTGGCACATGCAAAGCCAAATTCCACAACCTTTGCTAGCTTCCTCCCTATCTCTACCAAATTAGGATCTTTGGAACAGAGTATGGGCAACCATCAAAGCATAAAGGATATAGGAATTTTGTCAAATGTTGTAATTCCAGCTACCCTTGTAGACATGTATGCAAAGTGTGGAAGCATAGACAATGCACATGGATTGTTCGACCTAATACTCAACCATGAAAATTGGAAGCATAGACAAGGCATGTGGATTATTAAAAAGGATTTAGAAACTTTCAAGCAAATGCAATTGGCACGTGCAAAGCCAAATTCCACAACCTTTGCCAGCATCCTCCCTATCTATACAAAAATAGGATCTTTGGAACAACGTATGGACAACCATCAAAGCATAAAGGATATAGGATTTTTGTCACATGTAATTGCAGCTTCCCTTGTAGGCATGTATGCAAAGTGTGGAAGCATAGACAAGGCACGTGGACTATTTGATAGAACACCACAAAGAGATGTCCTCTCATGGGATGCAATGATTGCAAGATATGCAAAAAATGGATTTGTTGAAAAGACTTTAGAAACTTCCAAGAAAATGCAATTGGCACGTGTAAAGCCAAATTTTACAACCTTTGCTAGCATCCTCCCTATCTGTACCAAAATAGGATCTTTGAAACAACATATGGACAACCATCAAAGCATAAAGGATATAGGAATTTTGTCACATGTTGTAATTGTAGTTGCCCTTGTAGACATCTATAAAAAGTGTGGAAGCATAGACAAGGCACGTGGATTGTTTGATACAACACCACAAAGATATGTCCTCTCATGGGATGCAATGATTGCAAGATATGCAAAAAATGGATTTGTTGAAAATACTTTAGAAACTTTCAATTAAATGCAATTGGCACATGTAAAGCCAAATTACACAACCTTTGCCAATATTCTCCCTATCTCTACCAAAATAGGATCTTTGGAATAGTGTATGGACAACCATCAAAGCATAAAGAATATAGGAATTTTGTCACATGTTGTAATTGTAACTACCCTTGTAGACATGTATGCAAAGTGTGGAAGCATAGACAAGGCATACGGACTGTTTGATACAACACCACAAAGAGATGTCCTCTCATAGAATGCAATGATTGCAAGATATACAAAAAATGGATTTGTTAAAAAGATTTTAGAAACTTTCAAGAAAATGCAATTGGCACGTGTAAAGCCAAATTCCACAACCTTTGCCAACATCCTCCCTATCTCTACCAAAATGCAACTACCCTTATAGACATGTATGCAAAGTGTGGAAGCATAGACAAGGCACGTGAACTATTTGACATGATGCCTTGAAATGAAATGCCATTTCATGGAATGCAATGATTGCAAGATATGTAAAAAATGGATTTTTTTGATAAGGCTTTATAAACTTTCAAGAAAATACAATTGGCGGGTGTAAAAAATTCCACAACCTTAGCTAGTATCCTCCTTGCCTATGCCAAAATGGACATCCATCAAAGGATAAAAGATATGGGAATTTTGTTAGATGTTGTAGTTGCAACTGCCCTTGAAGACATGTATGCAAAGTTTGGAAGCATAGACAAGGCACGTGAATGGTTTGGCATGATGCCTCAAAGAAATGTCACCTCATGGAATGTAATGATTGCAAGATATGAACAAAATAGATTTTTTGATAAGGATTTAGAAAATTTCAAGAAAATGCAATTGGCAGGTGTAAAGCTAAATTCCAAAACCTTAGAAATGGTATCTTTGGAACACGATATAGACATACATCAAAGCATAAAGGATATAGGAATTTTGTCAAATGTTGTAGTATTGCAACTACCTTGTGAGACAGGTATGCAAAGTATGGAAGCATATACAAGGAACATGAACTCTTTGACATGACGCCTCAAAGAAATGTTGTCTCATGGAATACAATGATTGCAAGATATGTACAAAATGGATTTTTCATAAGGCTTTAAAAACTTTCACAAATGCACAAAAGAAACTTTCAACCAAATGCAATTAGAAAGTCTAAAACCAAATTGCACAACCTTATCCAACATCCTCCTTGCTTATGCCAAAATAGGATTTGGGGAACATGGTGTGGACAACCATCAAAGCATAAATGATATAGGAATTTTGTCACATATTGTATTTGCAGCTACCCTTGTAGACATGTATGGAAAGTGTGGAAGCATAGACAAAGCAAGTGAACTTTTTGACATGACGCCTCAAAGAAATGCACAATCTCATGGAATGCAATGATTGCAAGATATGCACTAAATGGATTATTTGAAAATGATTTATAAACCTTTAAGCAAATGCAATTGGCACGTGTAAAACCAAATTCCTATAACAATAATTGATCATCATATTAAATATTTAATATAAACTACCATATACATAATGTCATGAACATAACATCTAGTCTATATACAAAGGCATATAGGCATGTCCAAACAAAGCCATACAAGCATATACAAAAATATACATTGGTAACATACAAAAGTATGTATATAAAGCCATCTAGGCATACAAAAAAAGTCCCAAAAACTAGTTTCCTTTGGACTTTCATCAAATAATCGATGGCCCTTGCTTGACCATGAAGATGGAGAGCTAATCAGTGACTCATCCTCTCTCTGCCGTCGAGTAGACCTCCTCGACAGACATTCATGCAGCTCCACCTATTAATACAATCAAACAATATGCACATTAATATAGAAAACATGAAATATATAACATCACATTTGTAATTGATCACTTACTGCTATCTGATGCTCACTCTCGATCGTCTTTTCTCTCTCTTCATCTATAGTTAGACGAGCTAGAGTTGTGACCTCCTATGAGAAGCATCAAGAAGCAAAATTGACTAAACATAAAAATCATTTATGTACATCAAATGACATGAGATAAAACAAGAAATACAAAATTATGACATTTTCATGTTATTGGTTCATACCTCGGTCAAAGGATTTGAAGACATCATCGCTGCAACAATGCCTACCTACACTAACTCACAAAGATGAGGAGGAGTCTCCATATTCAACATTTGAATATAAAGTTCAAAATTATTTGACCAAAATAAATACATAACATTATTTAAATGCATAATGATTAGAAATGGTTAAATGTACCTCCATATAAGTGGTGGTTTTGCATTTAGGGGACCAAGGAAACCATGGAGGTGCTAGTGAAGCTCCTATTGAAATCATCTTATTGTCATGTAAAATAATATTACCATTGATATATGCATAATAATTATGATCATGTGATAAATTGCATACCTACTGACTTGATCTCCTCTCATAACCCACCAATGTACAGCTAATAGAGGCAGGGTGAAGACTCTGACCCTAGAATTTCATTGCGCAGACAATTACATACATTATTTTTAACTTATAATATAGATAGTCATATACAATTAATTACAAATTTGAAATAAGAATATATTAAATCAAGATGAAACTTGTCAAAAATTACTTGAGAGTCAATACCAAATGTACATTGTAAGACATCATCGGTGAGAACAATCTTATCCAATATGTATGTCTCCATCATTGGATGTTGCCCCTATGTCACAACATCTTGTTGAGAGTCCTGCAATGAGTCTTGTGTCCCATAATCACATAGGTTCCCACATGAACTGCACAAATGTGGGGACAAATGATTCCTACTACTCTGACCCTCATCGGATTGGGTAAGATTATCAGCATGCTATACTAGAGACTGCGTGAGAGTAGTCAATGAATGTAATGTATCCACCTCAACACTCTCCTTCAGAGTCGAAGGGAGTGACACATGTTCTGGCTTCAATAGGGGTCTAGGTGATGGAATCAGGTTGTCATTGATGTTAAAAAGGTGTCCTCAGTGTGTTTGATGTCATCAGGACTTGGTTGATCAGGTTGGCCTTCAATGTGTCTTCTTATGTTCTTCGAGTTCATGTTACTTGGTGTTGAGTTCAGTTACTTCATGTCATGACAATGTTCACATTCAGTGATGGTGTCTTGAAGATGTTGGGTCTTGGTATGATGTTGTATTGGTTTGGTATGAAGAATGTTACAGGTTGTTTGGTTTGTGTTTGCCACAAATAGAGATGATTTCTTGATCTTGGTATGACAAATAGACATGCTTCAGTAATGCAAGAAGCAATACAGATCAGTAGCAAATGACATAATATTCAGTGGCATGTTCTTCATAATGAAAGTTTGATAGTATGGTCTTCAATTGATCCTGGTTTCAGTTGTGACAGTTGTGATGTCATTGTCTCCTGCAAAGTATTTATATAAGTGTTCATCTATGTCTCTTGACAATTTTTGTTGACAAGACTCTTACAGTGGCATGTGAACAAAAATGTCCTATTAGGATTTTATCAAGGGTCATGAGCTAGATCAAGTGTCGAGAAGTCTTTATCTCATAATGTTCTTTAGTTGTTATAGTATAGCCATATCTTAAATATGTTCTTGACTCTTCTATGAGTTTTCACATTTCTGTCTATGCTAGGTTTTACTTCTCTGATCATAGAATTTTGAAGGTTTTAAAATCCTAAGGTCTTATGATTTAAATCCTTGACAAACCTAAGAGTTAAAGACCTAGAAGTCTATGTTCACATAGTTCTAAATTACCCTTTATAATCTATGAATAGCATGTCATACACTTTTGTTTTATTTATCTATTGACCGGTTGAAATGGTCATTGTCACTTAAGTGACAACTAAAGGGTGTTTGCCACGTTCTATAACCGGCCCCTATTCCTAGTGAGACCGGCTCCATCGGTGGCAGGGTAAAGCAGATGGGCGCCAAAAACTAATCAACGGTGTTATTTGAAATGTGTTTGGGCGCGCTGTTGGAAATCAGCGGATAGAATTTGAAGTAAGGAATCAACTTACGAGGTTGAAATTTGAAGTTCAGTTAACCGTCGTGACTGCAGAGAATTGCTTTTCTAAAGCTATTTTTTTTAGCATTTTTTTTGTGGCAGTTAGTGGAGACTAAAAACATTTTTTTTAGAAGGATTTTATTTCCTTCTATTTTCTCCCGGGGCAGTTGAGAAAATTGAGGAGAGTTTTATTTCTAAGAAAGCAATTTTTTTAGATAAACTCAATTGGAAGAAAAAATTTGGGCAATATTTTTTTAAGTCATTTATAGAAGGATTATAAAGAGATTTTCTTGTGAGAAGATTCAAATTTTTTCTTGGAGAGACTTTTTATTTTTTTTGTAGATTGAACATAAAAAATGCAAAATGATTTAAAGATATTTTTGCACAGAAGATGATCAATTTTGAAGGAGATTTTTTGTGTTCACATAATATTTTTTTGCAGAGAAGGAAAAAGGGTTGGAGTTTTTGTTTTTTGAACAAGTTTTAGATGATTTATTTTGCACGGGCAAAATGATTTTATTTTTGAAAAGAAAATGAAGGGCTTGAAAAGATGAAAGAGATTTTGAAGGATCATTTTTGCATAGGAGATGAAAGGGAATATGAATGGTTTTACAGATGGAAGATGAAGTTGGTGAGATATTTTATTTGCAGGGCATTGGATGAAGTTTTTAGTTTTGAAGATAATATTTACATAGAAGAGAATATAAAAAATTCATTTCTAGACATTGAAGAAAATATCAGAGATTTTATTTTCTCCTACAAGGCAATTTTTATTGAAGACAAAATGTTTAGATTGAAATGAATATGAAAGGTCAATGAATTTTTGAAAGGTCAATGAAATTTTGAAGAGGATAATTTGCAGACGAAAGGAATATGAAAAGATTTTCAAAATTTGTATATAATGTTTTTACAAATACATTGACGGTGTGTGTGGAATTGAACAGAGAAATGAAAACATTTTCTAATAAATCCTTTTGAAGAAAAAGAATAATGACAAGATGATATTGGGTTTGTAATGCAGAGATAATCAACTGAATTGTTATGCAGGTGTGAAGGAATTGAGAATTGAATGGAAATAGAGTATCCCTCTGATTTGGTTTATAACTTCTATTGGTGATTTGGTTTGCCAGTGAGGCATTGTATTAGCCAGTGAGGCTTATAGGTCAGTGTGACCTTGATATTTGTCAGTAAGACAATTTGTATTGCCAGTGAGGCATATTTTTCAGTTAAGCCAGTGAGGCAATTCTGGAATGGTTTTTCTACCCCTGAAGGGTTTTCCACTCGTGCAATTCTTGTGTCTTGATCTTCTTTCTGTGGTTGTATGTTTTACTCATGAGTTTTTGTTTTTCATTCTCAGTTATGTGCACATGTATTTGAGAAATCAATGATAGCTCTCTCTCCTTGTACTCTGCAAGTTAAAGTTTTTAAAAAGATTAGAAATTTCACACAACACTGATTCACCCCCCCTCTCAGTGTTGCCTTGACTCCTACAATTGGTATCAGAGCCAGTTTCCCTTCTACAGCTTAATCAGCTTGGGTAGGTCCTGTGTGTGGAGTTTAATGGGTAAGTGCAGGAGAAATAAGAACATGAGAAATGCTAAGATTCATTCTGATCAAAAGACATCATCCATATCAAATCCAAAGTCAGTTAATAATGATGTTCTTCATGTTGATCCTGATATTGTATTAGAAGAAAAAATTTCAGGAGTTCCTCAATTTAATGGTTCAAATTTTTCAGTTTGGTATGTTAGAATGCAAGTGTTTTTATCCTCTTTAGGATATGATGTTTTAATGTCTGTTGAGAATGGATATTCTAACTCTGCAAATAACAAAGAAGTCCTTGAATGTAATCAGATTGCAAAGAAGGCCATATTGTCTGCTCTATCTAATGATGTTACTTGTAAAGTTATGGATTGTGTTACAGCTCAGGACATGTGGAGGAGATTGATAAAAATTTATCAAGGTAGTACACCTGAAGAAGAAAACAACTCATTATCTGAGAAGAGTAACAATGATGAAAATCTTTCACATGAAGGAGATGAGACTCAATCAGATTTTGAAGAAGATCAGATTATTAGTGATGAAGAACAAGAATGTGAAATTGATATGGAAGGAGAGCTTATATATGCTTTGAGTGAGCTGAAGAAGTATAAGAGAGAGAATCAGAAACTAAATTTGTTGCTGCAACAAGAAAGAGAATCTAAAGATAATGTACATTCAGAACTTGAAATTGTATCTACAGATCTTGAAGAGGCCAGATGTCAAGTTATAAGTTTAAAAACATACATTGATGACTCAGATAAACTAGTTGCTAGATTAAAGATAGAAATTGAAGAAGCTAAGAGGATAGCTGATGTCTCAATTTCTAACCTTGAAGTTTCAAGGATTGAGAATCTAAAACTGGAAGGTGAAATTATCAATCTGAGAAAAGAGTATGATGGTCTTAAGAAGTATAAGGAATTTGAAGAAAGCACAAGCAAGCTACAAGAGATGCTTGGTAAACAAAAACTATATGGAGACACTACTGGACTTGGTTTTGAGGAAGGAGAATCTTCTAAAGCTAGAGATACTCATAGAAGAAAAATTGATCAGCCTGATGCTCCTGAAAGAAAAGTGAACAATCAAAGAAGAAGTGCTCCTGTTAGACAAGCATACCTGTACAGGTATAACTATTCATTTAATGGTTATTGTTATACTTGTAATCAATTTGGACACAAATCAGTTAATTGCAGAAGGAATACTAACATTGTATGTTACAAGTGCAATAATGCTGGTCACATTCAAAGAAACTGCAAAATGAATAGAAGGTATGATACTGCTTGGAAGCATAATATAAATACTCAATCATTTGATTATGATTATAGAATAATTTGTTATAATTGCAATTCTCCTGGTCACAAAGAATTTAGTTGCAGAAAAGTATCACCTGATTTGATAGGTTGGAAATGCAAAGAGGCAGAAAAGGTTTGGAGGAAGAAAGCACCTGTGAAAATTTGGAAGCAGAAAGAAGGTAAAGAGAAGTCAGAATCTAAGCTTGTGCATCTTGCACAAGTCATTTCATCTGTTGCATAACAGATAACATGAAGTAAGGGGGAGTTGTTCATTTCCTATCAATTGACCCCAAGAAGTTTCAGGAAGGAGATCATTTGAATGATCTTGTCTTGTTTATCATATTTGCCAATCTTGTGAGATAGTGGTTGAAGATGTTGCTAACTAAGTTGATTTTTAGTGTATATCAGTGATAATGCAGTTGGTATGCAAAATTGATGGACTAGATGCTCATATGGAAGTGTTCTTGATGTGATAATCTCACATGTTTCTTTGATATTTTTCATCAGTAATATGTTTCAGGGTAGTATGTACAAATTGTGTGATTCTAGTGGTATCAGGTGTCCATGATCAATGACATGTTCAGTGAATGCAAGGTGTTGATAAGTAGTTAAAAGATTTATTACTTAAAGAGATTGATGATGTTGAATATCCTGTTCTATTCATATCATGTTGGTGCTCACAAAGGATCTTGGATAGATGTTTTTCTTATGTTGCCTGAGGAGGTTGAAAAATGGAAGAAGTTAAATTCTTGTCCTTGCATTTGGTTTTGCAAAGTGTTGTTGCAGGAAGAATTTGTTATTATAGTTTTTGATGAGCTAGTTTGAATGACAAAGTCAAGAGGCAGTAGTTCTTGTATAATACAGTATGTTTCAGATGTGGTTTTAGAATTGACAAGTGTCTTGTGCAGAACAGGAGGTTAGTTCAGATGGTCTTCATTCCTTGCCATGACAGAAAAGGTGTCAGAGTAGTTTGGTTGCAGGATGATAATTTGATGATTATATCTTTTACTTTGTTGAGTTATGACATGTGTCTTGGAGCTTTTAGTTGATTTGAAGATAGTGTCTTTCTCATTAATTTGGTTTAGAAAGGTTTGTTCAATTTGTGTGGTGATTTCAGGTATGAGCTTCAAGTTATGACAATCCAGAGTTTCTTATGACATTGATGGTGAATCTTGTTTTTCTTCAAATAGGAGGCAAGTAAAGGTCTTATCAAAAATGGTCATCTTGGCATCTGTGTGATGAGGGGTCTACATGATTTTTGCCTACAAAATTTTTCATCAAAGAGTATTGGTATGTTTATGATTTTTCTTTGCAAAAGTGTTCAGAAGGTTGACTGTCAGTAAATGGATGGTATACTTCAGGTTGATATGTTGCTTCAGGACTAATTTAGGAGGTGGATAAGTGTTCAGTTGAGTTGAGTTATGTTGGTTAGTCTTGTCAGTGTTTACCAATGGTATTTCTGAGTAGTAATTTGTTTGTGATCTTTTATACATGGAAGATCTTGGAGATTTGTTATTTCAGGTCAAAAAGGTTGTTGATTGAAGAAGAACTGTTTGTTTTGAAAGTTTGTGATGTTAGCAGGAAGGAATGTGTCAGTCTTCATCTTCACAGTGGTATTGTCATATGGCTTCAAAGATTTTGGTAAGTGGTTCAAAGATAACAAAAGTTTATGTTTTCAAAGTTCTCATATTGCAGGGTGATTGCAATTATCAAGCTATAACATTTTTTCAGTGGAGTTGTTCTCAGGGGGAGATAATAGTCTTTGTCATCCGATGTCAAAAAGGGGGAGAAAGAAAAATATGCATCAGGTGGTTTTGCCATCATTGACAAAGGGGGAGATTGATGGAATCAGGTTGTCATTGATGTCAAAAAGGTGTCCTCAGTGTGTTTGATGTCATCAGGACTTGGTTGATCAGGTTGGCCTTCAATGTGTCTTCTTATGTTCTTCGAGTTCATGTTACTTGGTGTTGAGTTCAGTTACTTCATGTCATGACAATGTTCACATTCAGTGATGGTGTCTTGAAGATGTTGGGTCTTGGTATGATGTTGTATTGGTTTGGTATGAAGAATGTTACAGGTTGTTTGGTTTGTGTTTGCCACAAATAGAGATGATTTCTTGATCTTGGTATGACAAATAGACATGCTTCAATAATGCAAGAAGCAATACAGATCAGTAGCAAATGACATAATATTCAGTGGCATGTTCTTCATAATGAAAGTTTGATAGTATGGTCTTCAATTGATCCTGGTTTCAGTTGTGACAGTTGTGATGTCATTGTCTCCTGCAAAGTATTTATATAAGTGTTCATCTATGTCTCTTGACAATTTTTGTTGACAAGACTCTTACAGTGGCATGTGAACAAAAATGTCCTATTAGGATTTTATCAAGGGTCATGAGCTAGATCAAGTGTCGAGAAGTCTTTATCTCATAATGTTCTTTAGTTGTTATAGTATAGCCATATCTTAAATATGTTCTTGACTCTTCTATGAGTTTTCACATTTCTGTCTATGCTAGGTTTTACTTCTCTGATCATAGAATTTTGAAGGTTTTAAAATCCTAAGGTCTTATGATTTAAATCCTTGACAAACCTAAGAGTTAAAGACCTAGAAGTCTATGTTCACATAGTTCTAAATTACCCTTTATAATCTATGAATAGCATGTCATACACTTTTGTTTTATTTATCTATTGACCGGTTGAAATGGTCATTGTCACTTAAGTGACAACTAAAGGGTGTTTGCCACGTTCTATAACCGGCCCCTATTCCTAGTGAGACCGGCTCCATCGGTGGCAGGGTAAAGCGGATGGGCGCCAAAAACTAATCAACGGTGTTATTTGAAATGTGTTTGGGCGCACTGTTGGAAATCAGCGGATAGAATTTGAAGTAAGGAATCAACTTACGAGGTTGAAATTTGAAGTTCAGTTAACCGTCGTGACTGCAGAGAATTGCTTTTCTAAAGCTATTTTTTTTAGCATTTTTTTTGTGGCAGTTAGTGGAGACTAAAAACATTTTTTTTAGAAGGATTTTATTTCCTTCTATTTTCTCCCGGGGCAGTTGAGAAAATTGAGGAGAGTTTTATTTCTAAGAAAGCAATTTTTTTAGATAAACTCAATTGGAAGAAAAAATTTGGGCAATATTTTTTTAAGTCATTTATAGAAGGATTATAAAGAGATTTTCTTGTGAGAAGATTCAAATTTTTTCTTGGAGAGACTTTTTATTTTTTTTGCAGATGGAACATAAAAAATGCAAAATGATTTAAAGATATTTTTGTACAGAAGATGATCAATTTTGAAGGAGATTTTTTGTGTTCACATAATATTTTTTTGCAGAGAAGGAAAAAGGGTTGGAGTTTTTGTTTTTTGAACAAGTTTTAGATGATTTATTTTGCACGGGCAAAATGATTTTATTTTTGAAAAGAAAATGAAGGGCTTGAAAAGATGAAAGAGATTTTGAAGGATCATTTTTGCACAGGAGATGAAAGGGAATATGAATGGTTTTACAGATGGAAGATGAAGTTGGTGAGATATTTTATTTGTAGGGCATTGGATGAAGTTTTTAGTTTTGAAGATAATATTTACATAGAAGAGAATATAAAAAATTCATTTCTAGACATTGAAGAAAATATCAGAGATTTTATTTTCTCCTACAAGGCAATTTTTATTGAAGACAAAATGTTTAGATTGAAATGAATATGAAAGGTCAATGAATTTTTGAAAGGTCAATGAAATTTTGAAGAGGATAATTTGCAGACGAAAGGAATATGAAAAGATTTTCAAAATTTGTATATAATGTTTTTACAAATACATTGACGGTGTGTGTGGAATTGAACAGAGAAATGAAAACATTTTCTAATAAATCCTTTTGAAGAAAAAGAATAATGACAAGATGATACTGGGTTTGTAATGTAGAGATAATCAACTGAATTGTTATGCAGGTGTGAAGGAATTGAGAATTGAATGGAAACAGAGTATCCCTCTGATTTGGTTTATAACTTCTATTGGTGATTTGGTTTGCCAGTGAGGCATTGTATTAGCCAGTGAGGCTTATAGGTCAGTGTGACCTTGATATTTGTCAGTAAGACAATTTGTATTGCCAGTGAGGCATATTTTTCAGTTAAGCCAGTGAGGCAATTCTGGAGTGGTTTTTCTACCCCTGGAGGGTTTTCCACTTGTGCAATTCTTGTGTCTTGATCTTCTTTCTGTGGTTGTATGTTTTACTCATGAGTTTTTGTTTTTCATTCTCAGTTATGTGCACATGTATTTGAGAAATCAATGATAGCTCTCTCTCCTTGTACTCTGCAAGTTAAAGTTTTTAAAAAGATTAGAAATTTCACACAACACTGATTCACCCCCCCTCTCAGTGTTGCCTTGACTCTTACACTGGGTACATGGTTTTCATCTCACTATGCCCCCTCTATATCTTGGGCAAATCCACCACCTCTGTCCTGGAATTCTCGAATGCTAAAATAATTAGGAACCTTCTTGAGGAAAAACTCGCAATGGAGTTTCCTCAAGAAATATTGTGGCACCTCATTGTTGTTGCATGGGTAGTTATTGAAGACCATGTACCATTTATCCCAAAAGTTTTGGGATATATCTTGATTCCTACACCAATGAATAGGGAGCCATTTGCAAGTTTCTTCTAATCTTTGGCTAGTTTTAGGATTAATAAAGTGTGCACATAATTGAGATTTTGTAATTTTTTCATTCTTCACTTGTTCATATGACAATTTGTTGGCATAGTATTGCCAACACCTCTCCCTATAGTCTTGAAATTTGATGATTTGTTTTGTCACCGATTCAGTGTGGGAAACAATCTCCTCTAATGACTTCACAAGCACTCTCCTACGATCGGTGCTTTCACTTGGATTGTTTAGCATTTCAATAAGAGTTTGAAGATGTCTTTTGCTTTCTTGTATTTTCCCTAGGTAGTTTTCTTGAGTATCCCTTACATTGTGAGGACGTGAAGGTGGGTTTTGAGGGTTTGGAGGGTTCTGGGGGTTGTTTTGACCCTCCTAAGTTGGATTTGTGTTTTCTCTTTCCTCATTAACTATAAATGTAATATAAAAAACTAATCAAACATTGCAAAAGTCAAAAATTCTTCTCAAACTAACAAAAATTAATCAAACCCTACCTTCTTCGACTACTAGACCCTCGACAATTGCTTCTTGACATCTTCTGGAGCAGGTTTAGTGAGGTGGCATCGTGAAAACATCGATTTCTCTCTTGCACTTGCTTTGTTTGACCTTCCTTTAATGCGCTCATGCTATATTGTTACTTTTTTATGTAAATAAACTATTTTGGTTGCGGGTAATGGGAGAAATGGCAGGTTTTTTCACTTTTAATGCAAAAAATAATGCGAGTGCATTATAACGCACTCTATTTTGGTCCCTCATCTTTATGCATATACTCAGCCATCCTAAGGGACCTAAACAACATATAACACATCATGAGGGAACACAACACATAAGAGGATGTTGCATAAGTGAGCAAAGATATGCTATGACAAAGGTGGCTAAAAGGGTTAGAAATAATTACTTGTGTACACAATCGAACTAGCAGTTGTCATCAAGCAGGTCATCTTCCTCGCAATCTCAAATGCAAGAGGAAAGAGGTACATAAGGTACAATTTCCTGACTTAAATCATTATCCTTTAACTCTTCAGCCTTAAGCTCTTCTTTGTTAGGGCATGGAAAATTTGACAGGGTCGCCCCTTTTAGGAAGTGGGTCACCTCTTTTAGCAGGGAAAGTCACCTCTAGATATCCTACTTAATTTGTAGGGTTGCCTAGGGAGATCTTGAAGACAATAGTGGTGACCCAGACTAAATGGTTTGGATAGGTGGTTTAAAGGTGGAACCATGGTCTTGGAGGTTTGAAATGAGGAACAACACAAATGTAAAGTGGGTTGCCCCTTTTAGTAGGGTAGGTCACCCTTAGAGATCCTACAAGACATAGGGGTGACCCAACTAGAATGGTCTAGACAAGCGATTAGGAGGTATAGGGGACCTTGGAAGGTCAATTGGATGGTCATAGAAGATTTGGATGCAAATGAATCAGTGGCACACTTTGTCATACATTGGAGGCAATTCCTCTATTCATTGACTAGTGCCCTAAACATGGACCACTAAGAACTATGTGACCTCTTTTTACATGCCCTCAATAGGGACATGAGAGAGGTGGTCCAAAAATTATCTTATAAGTCTTATGTGAAGCTCTAGAAAGCACGTTAAGAATTGACCAAGCCACTATTAATAGAAAATGAAGAGTTTATGATATAAATGGAAGACTCATCACTTCCCAAACCAATGACAAGAATGGAAGAAACCCTTCCACTATTAAGATCTTGAAGAATAATTGTAATGCAATGAAAAATGGGATAATTGACATATCTCCCACATAGAATAATGTCAAAAAAGAATATAACAATGGGTATGATGGGAGATATTATATTCCTCAAAATAATCAAAATGTTAATATGATTGAGTATCTTCAAAACTATAAAAATAATTACTATCAAAGGGAAAATCAACAATATGGAAACCACCAATATAACAATATATATGAACAATATTTCAAACCATATGAACACAATCAGTTTTACTCATTCACAATTAGTTTGCCACACCATTGTGGGGGCTTCAAGAAGAGGCAAGGGAAGGAATTCTATCACATGTGGAAAATCTCTAGACAAGGATGATCTAATAGTTGATGAGAATGGTTCCATAGATGTGGAATCTCTTAAGGATGATATTTCAACATTTAGGGAAGAGATGAAAAGGTTCACTAAGAGTGAAGATATCTAGGCATTAGTGAAAATATTGATTCTCTTGATATTTTTATGGACTCTAAGCAAGTGGATTCACATCATAATATTTGGGATGCAGATGTGTCTTCTAGGTGACATTGTTCTTTTGGGCTTGACTCATATCTAAATATGGATTATCATCAAAATAATTTATATGGCTAGGAACTTCACACCAAAGATGGCTATGAAAAATTTTGATGACAAGGATCCAACCAGTTGGCTCTACCAAATGGAGTAGTTCATTGATCTTCATCATGTTCCATGTCAGTAGAAGGTTGCAATGGCACCCTTATAATTGGAACTAGACCAATTCATTTGGTATCATTGGCTATGTGATTTAAATAATAAAATGAAGGGATGTGTTATCACATGCTCTATTTTCCAATAGAAACTCACTACGCATTATGGTAATAATCTTATAGATCTAGCTACTTTAACTAGATTACCAAATTAAATAAAAAAAGTACAGTCAAGGGCTATACTCAACAATTCCAAAAATTATCTTTAAGAGTGGACATGTTACAAATGAAAATTTTAAGGAATTATTTCTAGGGGGTTTAAGTGACCACATCAAATATGAGGTATGCATATTCAATTCAACTTATGTGTCTCAAGCAATGATTATGACAAGGTAGGTACAGAGGAAAAGGTTTTGGCTAGAAATAAAGATTAGAGGACCTTTGCATCATCATTCCTTTAACTTATGAGTTTGACACCTCAAAAAATTAAACAAAAAGGGCTAAAGGGTAGTGTTTTAGTTGTGATGGAAAATACAGTAGAGGGCATAAATGTGTTGAGAAGAAACTATTCTACATTGAGGGCACTTATGATAAATGTTGAAGAAGAGGTAGTAGTGGTTGTGGAAGACTTAAAATATGTCCAACCATCTCTTGCCATGCACTATCAGGTATTAGTACCCCACAAACCCTTAAGATATTAGGTTTCCTTAAACAACAGAAGGTAACATTATTTCAATTGTGATGCAGGAGCATCCAATGGTGTAAGGGAAATCTTACATCACCCAAAAAGATGCTGATTCAAAATCATTCAAGTTGTTTTCCTTTCTTTCCATAATTAGTATTTCTAGTTCCATAATCACTTGAATAATGATGTAGGACTTTCAGTTTTCCCAAACTGCTATTTTTGGAAAGTTTGCATTTGGGCATGGATGGAAGCAAAAATTTACAGGAAGCTTCATAAATGAAATATAAGACCTTTGGCAAAAGAATCAGGCAAAGATCATTTGTGAGATGAAAGATATTAAAGTTTCTATTTTCTGAAAAACCCCTAAAAAGTTTAAAAACTAGATATGAGGCACTAAAACCTCCCATAACATCCCAAAAAGTTGACAAAACCCTATTTACAATTTCTGGTGTGATAGTTCACTTCGTGATCTTTTTGATGCTTAAAACAGTTCTTCAATTGGACACCTAGATCAAAAGTTATGCTTCCCGGAAGTTGACCTACTTTTGGAGGGAGTTGCAAATTTCAAAATTTAGCTAGAGGCCGCCAAAAAGGGCTATTTATGACTATTTTTGGGAACCCTGGGCAATAGTAGAGTTAAGGGGGAAGTGTAGAGTCAAGAATAGGTGATAAAATAGAAACCCTAGCTAATTTGGGGTTACAAAAGATAGAAGATTCCAGAGTCTTGAGATAGGGAGTTGTAATGTGTTGCAGCCTATAGAGGATTGATTCATTTGATTGTATTTGAGCTTCTATAATGTAACAAGTTGTCTAAATCAATAAAAGAACATTCTATTTTTTGTGTTCAATTTTTTCTATTATGTGTTTTATGATTTACCCTCTTCATCAAGTGGTATAAGAGCTAGGTTTCCTGAGTGTGTAAATAGATCACCGACCGTGAGGCAATTTGCACCAGGACCTGAGGTTGTGGGTTTGCTATAGAGATCAAGATGCCACCACAAAGAAATTGTATTGGGAGGAATGCTTTGATGGAAGAGGGTTTTAGAGCCCTACAAAGGCAAATCGATGCATTGCACGAGGAGCTACAAAGAGGGTTTAAGCCAAGAACAAGAGAAGAAAGAGAAGATGAAGCTGAAGAAGAGCTATCTAAGGAAGACCAAGAAGCTATAGGAGATCCTACAAAAGTTAGGTTGTTGAGGGCCATTTCGAAGATCAAAAAGAGGCCCAGGATTGAATTTTCTACCTATTCTAGAGATTTGAATCCAGAACAACTTATTGATTAGATCAATGACATGGAGGAATATTTTGAGTATGAAGATGTGGAGGACCCCAATCATGTCAAGTTTGTGAAAACAAAGTTGAAGGGCCATGCTAGTATTTGGTGGAAGGAGTTTTAGTTGGAAAGGAATAGAAGAGAAAAAAGGAAAGATTACCAGATGCGATTGGATGGTGGAAAAATTAAAGAAGAAGTTCATTCTTGTGGACTATGAGATGGAGTTACTAAAGAAGCTGCAAGGATTGAAGCAAGGTAACAAGTTTGTTAAGGAGTATACAAAAGAGTTTTATAAGATTACTATCAGGACAGGCCATGTAGAGGCTAATAAGGAGAAGGTAGCCCATTACATTAATGGGTTGAGGCCAAGTATTCAAGAGGAGCTGAGCCTGGTTAGAATGACCACCATAGAAGATGTGTAACAGTTTTCCTTGAAGGTGGAAGAGAAGCTGAATAAAAGATTTGAAAGCAAGCAAAGAGGAAGAGGTCAAGGTGGAAGAACTGGTTGAAGATCCTATGGAAGCTAGAATGAAGATCAAAAGAAAAGTAAAGAAGCTGGCACAAGTCAAAATCAAAGAGGAGATAATGCCTACCACCTTCATGACCAAAACAATGGTGATCAAAGAGGAAGAGGAAGAGGCTAACTTGGGCAAGGACCTAGAAGAGGAGGTTTCAAAGGAACCTATTTCCAATGTGGAGAAGAAGGGCATCGAGCATACATGTGTCTGCAACATCAAGGAAAGATGAATAGAAGACCTAAAGGTAATGTATGAGTTGCACATGTAGATGAAGATGCACAGTCTAAGCATTCTAAAGATGCTAAAAGGGGAGAAACCCTAATTGTTAGAAGAACTTTGTTGAATAAGGAGAAAGAACCAGATCAATGGAAGAGTTTATTCTACACAAGATGCAAGTGTGAAGGTAAGTGTTGTGATATTATTATTGACAGTGGAAGCACTGGCAATCTTGTTTCAGAGGAGATGGTTAACAAGCTGAAGTTGACAAGAAGAAAGCATCCACATCCATATCAGATCGCATGGTTGCAGAAAGACCATAGAGCTTTGGTCAATGAACAATGTTTGATCAAGTTCAAGATTCGGGACTACCATGATGAGGTACTGTGTGACATCATACCAATGGATGCATGACATATGAGATTGGGGAGGCTATGGCAATATGATACGTGTGTTGTCCATGATAGCTGTGCAAACACATATTCCCTAACAAAGGATGGAGTTCGTCACAAGTTGAAGTCCTTGAAGGAGGTGGAAGAAAAGGTATGTAGTACTGCCAGAATTTACTTGGTAGATGGTAGAAAATTTTTGGAGGGTATGAAGCATGAGCATCATTGCTTTACATTGATTCCTAAGATCAGTTAAGAGAAATGTGAAGATGTACCAGCAGAAGTCTCAGATATGCTGGAAGAATTTCAAGATATTATCTCTGATAATGTACTAGAAGGTTTACCACCGGTGAGGAAGATAAGTCATCAAATGGATTTGATTCTAGGAGCCAGTTTGCCAAATAAGGCAGCCCATAGAATGACTCTTGCAGAGAATGAAGAGATGAACAGACAAGTTCACGAGTTGTTAAGGAAAGGATTGATAAGAGAGAGCCTAAGTCCATGTGTAGTAACTGCAGTACTAGCACCAAAGAAAGATGGAGAGTGACGAATGTGTACAGATTCATGAGCAATCAACAAGATCATGATCAAGTACATATTTCTATTGCCAAGAATGGATGACATAATGGATTATTTGAGTGAAGCCAAGTACTTCATGAAGATTTATCTAAAGAGTGGGTATCACTAGATCCAAATTAGAAAAGGAGATGAATGAAAGACAACCTTCAAGACAAAGGAAGCTGGTTTGTATGAGTGGTTAGTCATGCCATTTGGGCTAACCAATGCACCGAGCACATTCATGTAGCTCATGAATGAGATGTTGAAAGAATTTTTGGGAAGTTTTATTATTGTTTATTTAGATGACATTTTGATTTTTAGTAAGACTTGGGATGAGCATCTAATGCATATTAGAAGAGTTTTAGAGAAGCTGAGGGAGGAGAAGTCACTAATTAATTTGAAGAAATGTAGTTTTGTAAAAAAGGAATTGTTATACTTGGGATTTGTTGTCTCAGAGGAAGGTCTCAAGATGGACCCAAAAAAGGTGAGGGCTATCATTGAATGGCCTACACCAAAGAGTGCTATAGAGATACAATCTTTTCATGGTTTGGCAAGTTTTTACAGAAAGTTTATTAGAAATTTTATTAGCATTTGTGCACCCCTAACTGAGACAATGAGAGGGGATAGAAAAGAGTTTAAATGGACTATAGGAGAAAACAAGAGTTTTGATACATTGAAGCAGAAAGTAATAGAGCAACCTGTATTGGCACTTCCAGATTTTAATTAGGTATTTTAGGTAGATTATGATGCTAATGGTAGTGCTATAGGATTTGTTTTGAGTCAAGAAGGTAAGCCCATTGCCTATTTTAGTGAGAAGCTTAATGATGCCAAGGAAAAGTATTCTATTTATAATCATGAGTTTTATGCAATAGTTTAGGCTTTGAAGAAATGGAGACATTATCTGTTGCCAAAAGAGTTTGTTTTATCTATTGATCATCAAGCTTTACAGTATCTTAATAGTCAAGGAAAGTTAAATCAAAGGCACTTAAAATGGGTTGAGTTTTTGTAAAGTTATACTTTTGTTTTGAAGCACATGAGTGGGAAGTCCAATAGAGTTGTAGATGCCATGAGCAGAAGGCAAAATTTGTTGACAGAAATGAAGATAGAGGTTGTTGGGTTCAATGAACTCAAAAGTTTGTGTCCTGAAGATCTAGATTTTGCAGAGGCCTGGAAAGCTTACTTGGAACCTGTTAATTTGGATAGGATAAAATGGTTGGATTTCATAATCCAAGATGGCATGTTCTTTAGGGGAAGTCAGTTGTGCATTCCAAGGAGTTCCATGAGAGCAAACCTGATTAAGGAGAAGCATTGTGGGGGATTAACTGGACACTTTGGTTGAGATAAGACCAGTTCTATTGTTGATAAGCATTATTCTTGGCCACAATTACAATAGGATGTGAGGAAATTTGTGCAGAGTTGCAGAGTGTGTCAGTGGAAAAAGGAGCAAGTTATAATACAGGGCTATATCAGCCATTACCTATACCAAAGAAGCCATGGGATGATATTAGTATGGATTTTGTTCTTAGTTTACCAAGGACATAGAGATGACATGATTCCATTTTTTTGGTGGTGGATAGATTCTCAAAGATGGCACATTTCATTCCTTGTAAGAAGACTAATGATGTTGTTCATATTGTAGAATTATTTTTTAGAGAGGTGGTGAGGTTAAATGGTCTACCTAAAAGCATAGTTTTAGATCGTGATACCAAGTTTGTCGATTATTTCTAGAGGACATTGTGGAAGAAGTTGAAAACAGATTTAAAATTCAGTTCTGCACACCATCCACAGACTAATGGATAGACGGAAGTGATGAATAGGAGTTTAGGTAACCTGCTATGATGCTTAGCAGGAGATAAGCCCAAGGGATGGGCTTTGATTTTACCACAGGAAGAATTTGCTTACAACAATTTTGTCAATAGGAGCATAGGTAAATCACCATTCCAGATTGTATATGGGATTAGTCCAAGAAATGCTTCAACATTAAGGAAGCTGGACAAAGGAGAAAAGACAAGTGCTAAGGTCGAAGACTTTGTAGAACACCGAAAGAATTTACATGAAGAGGTGAGAAAGCACATTAATAAGATGAATATTCAGTACAAGGCTAAGGAAGATCAGAAGAGGAGATATAAGCAGTTCCAGGTACGAGATGAAGTCATGGTTCACTTGCAAAAAGAAAGGTTCCCAATTGGAACATATAATAAGTTGAAAATGAAGACATTTGGACCATGCAAGATTCTGAAGAAACATGATTTAGGAAATGCATATGAGGTAGAGCTACCGAGTGGGATCAACATTTCACCTATGTTCAACATTGCTGATTTAACAAAATATCATGAAGGTGGCACAGAGGATGGACCAACAGAAGAATAGTGGAGTATTCCAGCATCTACTTCAATGGAGGAGATAGAAGAGATCTTAGAAATCCATGTGGGAAGAAGTACTTGAAACATACAATATGAAGAATATTTGGTGAAATTGAAAGGAAGGCCTATTGAAGATACTTCTTGGTTGCCTAAGGTTGTGGTTGATCGTTTGAGTTTTCCTCAAACAAACACCTAAGACATGACAAGATCACTCCCAAATTACCCTAGGTGTCTGATGCAGGAGCATCCAATGGTGTAAGGGCAATCTTGCATCACCCAAAAAGATGTTGATTCAAAATCATTGAATTTGTTTTCCTTTCTTTCCATAATTAGTATTTTTGGTTCCATAATCACTTGAATAATGATGTAGGACTTTCAGTTTTTCTAAATTGCTAAAAATAGCAAACTGCTATTTTTCAAAAATTTAAATGCTATTTTTGGAAAGTTTGTATTTGGGCATGGATGGAAGCAAAAATTTATAGGAAGCTTCATAAATGAAATATAAGACCTTTGGGGAAGGAATCAGGCAAAGATCATTTGTGAGCTGATAGATATTAAAGTTTCCATTTTCTGAAAAACCCCTAAAAAATTTCAAAACTAGATATGAGGCACTAAAACGTCCCATAACATCCCAAAAAGTTTATGGAAATTCATTTACAATTTCTAGTGTGATAGTTCACTTCACGATCTTTCTAGCGCTTAAAATGGTTCGTCAATCAAACACCTGAATCAAAAGTTGTGCTTCTTGGAAGTTGACCTACTTTTGGAGGGAGTTGCAAATTTCAAATTTTAGCTAGAGGCTGCCAAAAAGGGCTATTTATGACTATTTTTGGGAACCCTGGGCAGTAGTAGAGTTAAGGGGGAAGTTTAGAGTCAAGAATAGGTGAGAAATAAAAAAACCCTAGCTGATTTGAGGTTACAGAAGACATAAGATTCCAGAGTCTTGAGATAGGGAGTTGTAATGTGTTGCAACCTGTAGAGAATTGATTCCTTTGATTGTATTTGAGCTTCTATAATGTAATGAGTTATCCAAATCAATAAAAGAAAATTCTATTTTATGTGTGCAATTTCTATTGTTGTGTGTTTTATGATTTACCCCCTTCATCAAATTGACTCAAGAAGTACTGATAACTTCATCAACAATAAGTTGGCAACACAATTGAACTACTTCATTTACCCAACTCAAAAATTTTAAGTTATGATTGTAGATGGAGGTATAGTCAGTTGTTTAGGTAAATGCCAAAATATTAAACTCATCATGGAAGACTACATTCTTTATTGTATTATGTTTGCTATCCCCATGACTAGAGTAGACATTGTTTTGGGAGTTGAGAGGCTCACTACCTTAGGAACAATTAAGATGAACTTCTAGGAGATGTTCATGCATTTAAATAAGAGGGTAAAACTTATGAACTAAGGGGGTTGCATGCAAAGTATCCATTGAGGGTAAGCTCACATCAAATGAAAAAGATGATTAAGAAGGGGGTAGATAGGAGTGTGGCTCAATTATTATCATTAGAAGTGCAATAGTCAAAGATTCTTGCATTGTTGATTCCACAAGCTATTTTGATGGACATGCCAAAAGGATTACCTCCCAAAAAGAGATCATGATTAGATCATTCAATCAGTGCTAGGGTAACATCAATCATCCTTCACCGCTTCTTCCAAGGTACACCAAAAGGTTAGAGTAGTGGAAACACATTCAACACCAAAAAGAGTTACTCTCTAGTATCAAGGAGAATAAGGAAAAGACACAAAACATAATGAAGTAACAAGTTGATCAATGCATAATCTTAACATAGATAGTGCTACTTGAGCTATATGTAGAGGGAAGAACCATCTTGGAGCTTGAGTTTTTTTAGACATGCATAAAGAAAATAAGGACAAGGAAATTCACAGTGTAACTCATTAAATAAAAGATTTTCCTATTGAATATGTCACATGGGAAGATGAAGATTTTGTGCAGAAGCATCCATAGTTGATCAACATCAAGGACAACACTTGTGTGAAGGTGGGCATGCTATTGCTTTAATCCTAAGTATGCATAGGGATATATGTATAGTTAGCTTCTAGCTAGCATGACCCTTAATTAAGTCATATGATTATTTATTTAATTGTATATAGGTAGTTAAGTCATCATGGATGGCATCCATGACATAAGTATGGTATATATAGGAGGTAGTGATTAGTTTATTAGCATTTTGTTGCAAATTTTGTTCTTATTGGATACTTTTGAAGGTTTGCCCCCTCAAAGTGGCTTATTATTCTCAAGTATTATCAAGTATTTGTAACATATTTCCTATTATATTCTTCTTTTGTGCAATTTATTTCATTACACATCCTTTCAGCTACCCCATTTTAATGTCACATATAAGGAGTAATTTAATGTTTACAATGTTATTATGTTTGTAGAAATATTCAAATTCCCTATAGCAATATTCTCCTCATTATTTGACCTCAAAATTTTTATCTTCTTACTCATCTAATTTTCTACAAGTACGTTAAATTCCTTAAACTTGTAGAAAAAATTATATTTATTGTTCAAAAAATAAGCCCAAGTTTGTCTAGAGTAGTCATCAATAAAAGAAACATTATACCTAGATTTAGCAAGAGAAGGAACATCCACAAGACCAAACACATAACCATTAATATGCTATAAGATATCTTTTGCTCTAGTACTACTAGAAAACTTTGTTCTATTTCCCAAACAAATAATGCTCATAAAAATCAAAGTCCATAAAATAATCTAATGAACCAACAACCATATCTCTTTTTACCAAGGTTTTTAAACCTTTTTCACCAATTTGGCCCAATAAATGGTGCCACAACACACATGAATCAAATGATTCAATACATTAGTAGAGTTATAGAAATTAGAAGCTTCTAGCTTAAATGAGGTTCTAGACCAATTTCCCTTAGCCAAAACAAAGTTCCCCCTAGCCAACCTACAACCATTCTTATCAAATGTGACATGCACACTATCATCATCCATCTTTGAAATAGAAATCAAATTTCTAGCAAGCCCTAGAATGTACAAAACATCAGTTGGAGAAGATAAAAGGATTCACTCATATTCATGTGAAAAATAGAAGGTGAGGTTTTGATCTAGTCACCCATGAGAATCTCACCCAAATGTGATGCACTCTTTTTAATTCCTTTATGGGTTTACATTATGGAAAACTATAATAACTAAAGGGAAAATCAATTTATATTGCTCGATTAAAGAATTAACCTTGACAATCAAAGCCCCACCTTTAGGGTATGTATGCATTTAACTTCCAAGTAAAATAAATGAATAAAAAAAAGACCCAAATAGAAAAACAATAAAAAGAGGGCTGCAATTATACTCATTTGTGAGTCATATATCAGTGCTAGTAGAGAACCCATGTGGCCATATGGTTGATGTTTAGAAACTCTCAAACCCTCACTAATAAAAACTCTTCCAACTGAGTAAAGAGGAACTTGATTGAGATCTTGTGGTAGAAAAATGAAATTGGCATTCAACTCAAAAATTTGTAAGCCTACCCAACTAGATCATTGTTGGATTTTAATCTTTTTCCTAGAATTTTCAAAATCAAAAAATTCAAATAAAAAAACTTAATTCTTTACCAAGTCAATTGATTCCCATTCTAATTAGGGATCCAGATTTGTTGTTAGATCTACCACCTCTACATTCTCATTCCCTCCCTCTATTGATTGTTGGTTTTCCCCACTATTGTGATGTGTGGTTTACCCATTAAGCTTTCTTTATAATGTGCATGGCAAATATGGATGACTTTTTTTATATTTTGATGGAGAAAATCACTACAATGTCATTTGAGTATTTCAATTTTCCCAATCTGGAATTATAGTCTTATCACAATTTGATTTGATCATGTCTCTCTCCATTTGCCAAATTTGTAAGGTGTAAATTCATTCCTTAGATGTGTAAATGTAAATTCATCAAGAGAGTTCAGAATGCATGACAAAAAACTTGAAGTACATATAATTCATCACAATTAACAAGATATTTTGTAGGACTGATTGTTTTTCCCACCAAAAACAATTTTACAAAATAAGACAATATTTATGCCAAAGGCATTCCCTTTGGTAAATGAATCCCTAGCTTGACGGATCAATGGCTGACAGGGCGTCCGGACACATGCAAGATGATTGAAATCTTGTCGTCTTTGGATTTTACAGTTACATTTTTTCCTTCTCCACCATTTTTCCCTTATTCTTTCCTGCTAAAAAGTCATGGAAAATTCTTGCTACTGTTGTAAACTGCATGCAAATTGCTAGAGCATGAGAACATTGATGTTTTCCATGGAATCATGAATACTTTATGTATTTTAATCTTTTAAGTCCATGATATTAATTCCATCCAGCTATGTTTTAAGTAACAATTTTAATGTTAGTAATTTCTCTTTGGCTAATGTTCTTTTTCCTAAATGTGTTGTGAAATGTGTTGCCAGCGTCCAAATGCCTCCAATTGTTTTTTAAACATACAAACTATAATATTCATTATTATATAGTATATTCTATATAAAATTTATATATATTTAATATTTAATGTTTTATATATTTTAATATATAATATTATAAATTTAATATTATAGTTTTTTTTAAAGATAATGCGCTTGGTAAACTTTTTAACGTGACCGGTGACGCTGGTGCGACACGCCCTCCGGCTCCACGCGAATGCTTTTGCCCGGAGCAATGAATCGGTGAGGCCACAACTGGGGGACCTCATCCCCTAGGAAGAACACTTTAAACCCGTGAGCTCATTGGCCCAGCGAAGGCGTAAAGCCTTGCGAGCTCGTTGGCCCAGCGGGGGTTTGAACTCTAGTGGCAGCCACTACATCCTGAGCGACTTAACCACCGAACCATGCCATCATCAGAAAATTTAATATTATAGTTAATTATATATATAATATTTATTTTTCATATTTATATACATTTTAATATACAATATTATAGTTAGTCAAATATTTTATATATAATATTTATATATATTTGTTATTTAATTTAATATAGATTTTATATTATATATTTATTTTATATAAAATATTTAAATATTTAATTTTTTTTTATTCGTAAAGTTAGAGATTTATATTGACTAGGAGCAAAAAGTACAAGTAGGTGTCTGTAAGTTGTTTTCTTGCAAACCCTTCCAAGAACTAACTTCCTTAGTTATGACAAAAAGGCCTCTCAAGGCCACAGTTTACCAAAAATTGCCATTATGGCTATCTAAACCAACAAGGAGTAAAGCCACAGAGAGCTAACCTATTGGAACTTATATCACATAAGCTAAAATACAAACTAATAGAGAATTCATAGTGAACTATGATTACAAGAAATCGAGCTCCCTAGCCATGGTTTGGAGCTCACTGATCCACTCCAAATCCCCGTTGACCTCCAAGCTCAACAATTTTTGAAGACAACTAATTGCCTTCACCACTCGCTCTCGGTGCTCGATCAAAGCCAGACGCTTCATATCTAGAATGAGGAAAAAGAATTTCACAACCTCCAGAGAATCCTTTGGAGTAGAGATGTCTTTTGGATGAGGGATTCCTGCTCCTGGGATGACCGCTCCCTGTATGAGGTCGAGACTGCCAAGAATCTCTGATTTGAACAATTTTATCATTAACCCCTTCGCCACTCCTATCGCCACCCCTGCATCCAAGACGAAGACCAAAAAATGAGAGGAGACATGGGTGTCTACCTGGTAGAATTCCCCTGCGAGTAGGAATTCTTTTCCCAGAATGATCTTCACAGATGGAAGTAGAAGACCCTCATGCCTTCGCAGGACCCGTTTAAGCCTTTGCTCCGTGATAGCTCCCTTGAAAGCCATTTGACGGACGAAGCTCTCCAATTGAATAGGAGTTGCCATTCATAAGTTTATCAAGCCAGCGACAGATATTTGAGCAATGTAGCTAGAGCCCTCTGCCATTCTTACCAGAATACTACCTTCGCCAAAGACTACACAATCCATTCGAAGAGACTGTCTGAAGCTGTTAAAGGCGGCAAAGATCATCTAGAGGCTTCTCTATCAGAAACCCTACGAAGCCATCATTCATTTGACAGCTAAAAAAGGGTAAGAAAGACCATTAGGCAGATTTGGAGTGTGCGAAGGCTCATCAAACAAAGAGTTGAGAGAGGCCGCATATCAAAAAATTATTAGTTGAGACCAAATGAGAAGAATCATATTTGCCAAATTTCTATCCTATGATTACGACCCATCCATGATCTCATGGATTAGGTGCCCACCCTACCACCCAAAAATATTTAATATATTTTAATTAATGTAAATATACAATTTTATAATATAGTATTATTAGTGAAATAATTTAATAATTATCATTATATCAAATATAATATATAGTTATATATATAATTATTATATTATTATTTCATATAACTAAAAATATATCTAAAAATATTAAATATATAATATATTTAATTTAAATATATAATTTTATAATATAATATTATACTAAAATACATACATATACTACATTTTGGCTTTGAAGAATTAATGGAGTTTTGAGCTTCAATACAAATAGTATCTCTCTTTCAATGTTAAGAGGGGACCCTCTTTCATATGCAGTAAGTTTTTGAATTGACTTCGAATAAAATATACTTTAGCCAAAAATTCTTAATATAATATTATAAAATAAAATTACATATAATATAAAACATAAATTACACTTACTTATTGCCGATGATGGCATGGTTCGGTGGTTAAGTCGCTCGGTTGTAGTGGCGGCCACCAGAGTTCAAACCCCCGCTGGGCCAACGAGCTCGCAAGGCTTTGCCTTCGCTGGGCCAATGAGTTCGCGGGTTTGAAGTGTTCTTCCTAGGGGATGAGGTCCCCCAGTTGTGGCCTCACCGGTTCATTGCTCCGGGCAAAAGCATTCGCGTGGACCCGGAGGGCGTGTCGCACCAGCGTCGCCGGTCACGTTAAAAAGTTTACTAGGCGCATTTTTAAAAAAAAAAAAAAAAATTACACTTACTTATTACTTATTTTTAGTATAATATTATAATATAAAATTGAATGTTATATTATAAAGAGAAGGATAGAGGGAGGGAGAGAGAGTTTTCGTCAACCATTTCATGCCAACAATCTTAATGATTCAAGACAATAGAAATGATTTAACCATTCTTTGTTTGTTCCAATGTGGATTGTGGAATTTAACCATTCTTTATTTTTTACAATGTGGATTGGGGATTTAACCATGGATAATTTGAAAATGGATGAACATTAAAAAAACTCTTAAAAGTTAAAATTTATTTCAAATTGCCATTGATGTACAATTTACACCTATATTCATTTATGGTTTATGTATTATAGTTATAATAACTTTTATGTAAATGTTTATTTTTGTTTAACTTTTTTCTATTAATATTTATAACTTTATAATAATTTAAGGTCTAGGTTTTCAATCTTTTATTAATATTTATAACATTATAAATTATTTTTTATATTGGTTAGATTTGAATTTCAAATTTTACATAGATTTAATTTTGTCATTTTAAATAAAATATAATATATTTAAATTAAAAAATGTAGATTTATATTATTCGACTTTAATCACAATTTTAAAAAAATGATTGGTTGACAAACATGTTTTGATTTTTTCCTTTACTGAACTCAAACATGAATCTTGTGACATAATTTCTAAGTGTTTATTGGGTCAATTGAAGCATCTATATCTGGTCAATTTTTGTCTAGTGCTTGAGTCACTCATTTAAAACTCTTCTTTCTATATCTCAATGTGTTTAAGGTCAAGTTCAAATTTTGAATTGACCAAAAAATAGTGGAGATCCTAATAAAGGAATGTGGGATGTCAAATTGCAAAAAATAATGTTCAAAGATGCCAACGTAATTTGCAGGTCTCAATAGTGACCTTCAAGTCAAGGCCTCTAATACACTTTGTGGGTCAAAACCATAATTTACAGGTATTTCTTATGGAAAAAGTTTAAGAACACACTTTATAGGTCAAGACCATATTGAATAGGTTAGGACCACAATATTTGCAAAATTGTCTAAAAATGCATTTTTTGAGGTCGTGAGTGACAAACTTCTGATACATTTGTCATAAAACAATGAATACTTCCCTTAGTAGAATCTTCCAAATAAAAAAGGGTTTGAAGTTGAGATGTTTATTTAACTTTCCATAAAACTAACTATTTTGAGTCTTGGGGGTGTGAGAGAGTTTGTATAATCATGATAATCCTAGTGCTACAACCACACTTAAGTGTTAATTTTGAACCTAAGATGTCATGTTCCCTACAATACATACATGCAATTAATCTCTCATAACTACATCACATGCATGCAAAGTTAAATTATGAATATAGGATGTCATGTTTCCTACCTGATACATAGCTAGAGATAGTATATCTCACTATATACACACTACATCACATGAGGACATAGTGTAATAGAGTATAGAGGGAATAAGAATGAATCTTTCATAGCTATGTATACATCTACAACTATCTCCTAAGAGATATTTGATTAATGAAGTCCTATAACCAAGGTTTTCTAGAATGTATTCCAAGGTTCTACCATATGATAGGGGTCTACCCACAAGGGTAGGTTCTATATATAAGGATAGGGGTGCTTTGCAAGTGATAAATAGTTTGTTGGTATTAATTTCATCTAGATTAGTGATACTTTTATAGGGATACCGACTTAGGTATTTCCAATATGTAAGTGTGTCAATTTGACAACTTACAAGAGAGAAATGAATGAGTCCTTGTCTATCATGTTGTTGGACTCAAACCTAATATGTTAATTGGGTCAATCCAAAGGGCATGCTCTGCTATTGGTTGAACTTGATGGTTCATTGATTAACTAATAAGCATGATATGTGTTGGTGATTTGTGATATCTCTATCTCTCCCTCTCTCTCTCTCTCTATTTATCTCTCTCTACCCCCTTTTCTCTCCACTTCTTTGTTCCTCTCTCTGGCTCTTTCTCCCTCCCTCTCTATCTCTCTTTTTCACTGTCTCTCTCTAAATTTCTATCTATTCTATTATCTCTATAGATAGCTCTTTGTTTCTATATATCTCCCTCTCTCTGTGCCCCTCTTTGTCTAATTCTCTCTCTATTCACTCCTCTTTGTCTCTTATTATCTCCGTCTCCCTCTATCTGTCTCTATATCTCTCTTTCTTTCCAACTTTGGATTATTACCATTAGACAGTTTATCAAAAGCTAGTCTCTCTCTCTCTCCCTATGTTTCTCTCTCTTCTCTCTATCTCTCTACCTCTCTCTTTTGCTCTCTCTTTCTCTCTTCCTCTCTCTATCTCTCTACCTCTCTCTTTTGCTCTATCTCTCTTTGAAGCAATGAGTACATCGAGATATTGGGAGATGTGTTAATTGGGTCAATTCAAAGGGCATGCTCTGCTATTGGTTGAACTCGATGGTTGATTGATTAACTAATAAGCATGATATGTGTTGGTGATTTGTGATATCTCTATCTCTCTCCCTCCCTATTTATCTCTCTCCCCCTTTTCTCTCCACTTCTTTGTTCCTCTCTCTATCTCTTTCTCCCTCCCTCTCTATCTCTCTTTGTCACTATGACTCTCTAACTTTCTCTCTATTCTGTTATCTCCATCTAGCTATTTGTTTCTTTATATCTCCCTCTCTCTGTGCCCCTCTTTGTCTAATTCTCTCTCTATTCACTCCTCTCTATTTCTCACTTATCTCTATCTCTAGAGCTATCTGTCTCTATCTTTATCTATATCTCTCTTTCTTTCCAACTTTGGATTATTAACATTAGATAGTTTATCAAAAGTTAGTCTCTCTATCTACCTATGTTTCTCTCTCTTCTCTCTATCTCTCTACCTCTCTCTTTTGCTCGATATCTCTCTTTGAAGAAATGAGTACGGTGAGATAATGGGATATATATATATATATAGGGTAAGTGCAAGAAGATGGGGGGCCAAAAAGGGGTCTTAAGTGGCCACTTTTTTTTTTGAAATCAGGAAATACTGGCCTTGGATGAGAAATTGAGCATAGTTACACTCAAAATTTGGAGATGCAACCAAAACAATGTTCGTAGTGCTCCGAGTCTACTTTCTAAACTACTATTTTGTTTTGAAAATGGCATAGATTAAGGGGTTCAAAAGAGGGAGCCACAGAAATTGGTATTGTTTCTGTCAAAAAAACATAACATAGCATGTTTTGTGGCTCCCTCAAAAGGTCAACTTTTTTTTGGTATTTTTAAAATCGCTTCAGTGAGAAATTAGCTAATAGCATGTAGTTTATGCCCGATTTTTCTGATAATTTTTTGATGAATATTTGATTTTTTACTAATTTTTAAAGTGGACACATCCTAAAAAATAGAATTTTGGCCGTGCTACCCCTATAAATTTTGAAAACTAATTGAAAATCATTTTTTTATTTTTTTAATATTTGTAGAATAGAGTCTAGTTTCTAAATATGTAATTTTTTTGAAATTTGAATGAATAGTTATTTTACAATGAAAAAAAGACCAAACAGTGGTTTTTGCCTAAAAACGGACACACAAACAAAAGAAATTAAAGATGAAAGGCTTAACATTGTTAAAATGTGAAAAAAATCACATCATCAAATAGCTAAGAGAAAGCCTAACATTACCCATGTGTTCGATTTGTTCAACCTTGAAACACGTGCAAATCTGAGGGTTAGCATGAACGAAATTATGTGAAATTTTGAAGAATATAGAAAAACACATCTGTGACTGTTCATAAGGCACTCCAAGCCTTTGGGTTGGAAATCCAAAGCAAATCCCAAGCCCAAGGCTTGGGATTCCCAAAGAAAGAAATAACACGAGCGCGTTATAACGCGCTCGCGTTATGTTTTGCCTTGCATTTTTCTTTCCCACAAGTCTATCTTTTGTCATGTTTGACATAATGCGAGCGCGTTATAACGCGCTCGCGTTATGTCCCACTCAAATTTTTTTACGTTCAAGGCTATTAATCATGAGGGTTAAGGCATAAGGGATAGAGTTGGAGGGTTTATAGATAAGGGATTAGCGTTTAAGGTATAGTATCGAGCCCGTTGAGGGTCTAGGAATAGGGATTGCGTTTAAGGTTTAGGGATGAGGGATGACAGATTACGGTTAAGGGTTGAGGGATCAAAGTTAAGGGTTGAGGGATTAGGGTTTGACATTAAGGGTTGAGGGTTGAGGTTCAAGGGTCAAGGGTTTAGGGATAGGGTTTAGGGTCGAGGGATTAGGGTTAAAGTAGAGTGTGGAGGGTGTAAGGATTAGGGATAGGGTTGGAGGGTTTAGGGATAAGGGATTAGGGTTTAAGGTATAGTATCGAGTCTGTTGAGAGTTTAGGAATAGGGATAGCATTTAGGGATTAGGGATGAGGGATTATAGTTGAGGGATGATGGATTGGGGTTGAGGGTTGAGGGATTAGGGTTTAGGGATAAGGTTTAGGGTTGAGGGTTGAGGGATTAGGGTTTAAGGTATAGTGTTGAGGGTTGAGGGTTGAGGGTTTAGGATTAGGGTTTAGGGTTGACGGATTAGCATTTAATGTCGAGGTTAGGGTTAGAGTGTCGAGGGTAGAGGGATTAGGGATAGGGTTTAGGGTTGAAGGTTTAAGGATTGAGGGTTGAGGCTTTAGGGATGAGGGTTTAAGGCTTAAGATATAGTGTCAAGTGTTGAGAGTGTAGGGATAGGGTTTAAGTTTTAAGGGTTAAGGGTTGAGGGATATGGATTAGGGTTTAAGGTATAGTGTTGAGGGTCGAGGGATCAGAGTTAAGGGTTGAGGGATTAGGGTGACGTTGAGGGTTGAGGGTTGAGGTTCGAGGGTCAAGGGTTTAGGGATAGGGTTGAGGGTCGAGGAATTAGGGTTAAAGTAGAGTGTGGAGGGTATAAGGATTAGGGATAGGGTTGGAGGGTTTAGGGATAAGGGATTAGGGTTTAAGGTATAGTATCAATTCTGTTGAGGGTGTAGGAATAGGGATAGCATTTAGGGTTTAGTGATGAAGGATTAGAGTTGAGGGATGACAGATTAGGGTTGAGGGTTAAGGGATTAGGGTTTAGGGATAAGGTTTAGGGTTGAGGGTTGAGGGATTAGGGTTTAAAGTATAGTGTTGAGGGTTTAGGGTTGAGGGATTAGGATTTGACATTGAGGGTTTAGGGTTTAGGGTTTAGGGTTTAGGGTTTAGGGTTAGGGTTGAGAGATGAGGGATCAGAGTTAAGGGTTGAGGGAATAGGGTTTGATGTCGAGGGTTGAGGGTTGAGGTTCGAGGGTCAAGGGTTTAGGGATAGGGTTGAGGTTGAAGGGATTAGGGTTAAAGTAGAGTGTGGAGGGTGTAAGGATTAGGGATAGAGTTGGAGGGTTTAGGGATAAGGGATTAGAGTTTAAGGTATAGTATCGAGTCTGTTGAGGGTTTAGGAATAGGGATAGCATTTAGGGTTTAGGGATGAGGGATTAGAGTTGAGGGATGAGGGATTAGGGTTGAGGGTTGAGGGATTAGGGTTTAGGGATAAGGTTTAGGGTTGAGGTTTGAGGGATTAGGGTTTAAGGTATAGTGTTGAGGGTTGATGGTTTAGGGATAGGGTTTAGGTTTGAGGGATTAGGGTTTAGGGTTGATGAATTAGGGTTTAATGTTGAGAGTTGAGGGTTGAGGGTTGAAGTTGAGGGATAGGGTTAATGGTCAAGGGATTAGGGTTAAATAAGAGTGTCGATGGTAGAGGGATTAGGGTTTAAGGTATAGTATCGAGCCTGTTGAGGGTCTAGGAATAGGGATAGCATTTAGGGTTTAGGAGTGAGGGATTAGAGTTGAGGGATGACGGATGACAGATTAGGGTTGAGGGTTGAGGGATTAGGGTTTAGGGACAAGGTTTAGGGTTAGGGTTGAGGGATTAGGGTTTAAGGTATAGTGTTGAGGGTTTAGGGATAGGGTTTAGGGTTGAGGGATTAGAGTGAAGGGTTGAGGGATTAGAATTTGGCATTGAGGGTTTAGGGTTTAGGATCAGGGTTGAAGGTCGAGGGATCAGAGTTAAGGGTTGAGGGATTAGGGTTTGATGTTGAGGGTTGAGGGTTGAGGTTCGAGGGTCAAGGGTTTAGGGATAGGGTTGAGGGTCGAGGAATTAGGGTTAAAGTAGAGTGTGGAGGGTATAAGGATTAGGGATAGGGTTGGAGGGTTTAGGGATAAGGGATTAGAGTTTAAGGTATAGTATCGAGTCTGTTGAGGGTTTAGGAATAGGGATAGCATTTAGGGTTTAGGGATGAGGGATTAGAGTTGAGGGATGAGGGATTAGGGTTGAGGGTTGAGGGATTAGGGTTTAGGGATAAGGTTTAGGGTTGAGGGTTGAGGAATTAGGGTTTAAGGTATAATGTTGAGGGTTGATGGTTTAGGGATAGGGTTTAGGTTTGAGGGATTAGGGTTTAGGGTTGATGAATTAGGGTTTTATGTTGAGAGTTGAGGGTTGAGGGTTGAGGGTTGAGATTGAGGGATAGGGTTAATGGTCAAGGGATTAGGGTTAAATAAGAGTGTCGATGGTAGAGGGATTAGGGTTTAAGGTATAGTATCGAGCCTATTGAGGGTCTAGGAATAGGGATAGCATTTAGGGTTCAGGAATGAGGGATTAGAGTTGAGGGATGACGGATGACAGATTAGGGTTGAGGGTTGAGGGATTAGGGACAAGGTTTAGGGTTAGGGTTGAGGGATTAGGGTTTAAGGTATAGTGTTGAGGGTTTAGGGATAGGGTTTAGGGTTGAGGGATTAGAGTGAAGGGTTGAGGGATTAGAATTTGGCGTTGAGGGTTTAGGGTTTAGGATCAGGGTTGAAGGTCGAGGGATCAGAGTTAAGGGTTGAGGGATTAGGGTTTGATGTTGAGGGTTGAGGGTTGAGGTTCGAGGGTCAAGGGTTTAGGGATAGGGTTGAGGGTCGAGGAATTAGGGTTAAAGTAGAGTGTGGAGGGTATAAGGATTAGGGATAGGGTTAGAGGGTTTAGGGATAAGGGATTAGAGTTTAAGGTATAGTATCGAGTCTGTTGAGGGTTTAGGAATAGGGATAGCATTTAGGGTTTAGGGATGAGGGATTAGAGTTGAGGGATGAGGGATTAGGGTTGAGGGTTGAGGGATTAGGGTTTAGGGATAAGGTTTAGGGTTGAGGGTTGAGGGATTAGGGTTTAAGGTATAGTGTTGAGGGTTGATGGTTTAGGGATAGGGTTTAGGTTTGAGGGATTAGGGTTTAGGGTTGATGAATTAGGGTTTTATGTTGAGAGTTGAGGGTTGAGGGTTGAGGGTTGAGGTTGAGGGATAGGGTTAATGGTCAAGGGATTAGGGTTAAATAAGAGTGTCGATGGTAGAGGGATTAGGGTTTAAAGTATAGTATCGAGCCTGTTGAGGGTCTAGGAATAGGGATAGCATTTAGGGTTTAGGAATGAGGGATTAGAGTTGAGGGATGATGGATGACAGATTAGGGTTGAGGGTTAAGGGATTAGGGTTTAGGGACAAGGTTTAGTGTTAGGGTTTAGGGATAGGGTTTAGGGTTGAGGGATTAGAGTGAAGGGTTGAGGGATTAGAATTTGGCGTTGAGGGTTTAGGGTTTAGGCTTAGGGTTGAAGGTCGAGGGATCAGAGTTAAGGGTTGAGGGATTAGGGTTTGATGTTGAGGGTTGAGGGTTGAGGTTTGAGGGTCAAGGGTTTAGGGATAGGGTTGAGGGTCAAAGAATTAGGGTTAAAGTAGAGTGTGGAGAGTATAAGGATTAGGGATAGGGTTGGAGGGTTTAGGGATAAGGGATTAGAGTTTAAGGTATAGTATCGAGTTTGTTGAGGGTTTAGGAATAGGGATAGCATTTAGGGTTTAGGGATGAGGGATTAGAGTTGAGGGATGAGGGATTAGGGTTGAGGGTTGAGGGATTAGGGTTTAGGGATAAGGTTTAGGGTTGAGGGTTGAGGGATTAGGGTTTAAGGTATAGTGTTGAGGGTTGATGGTTTAGGGATAGGGTTTAGGTTTGAGGGATTAGGGTTTAGGGTTGATGAATTAGGGTTTAATGTTGAGAGTTGAGGGTTGAGGGTTGAGGGTTGAGGGTTGAGGTTGAGGGATAGGGTTAATGGTCAAGGGATTAGGGTTAAAGAAGAGTGTCGATGGTAGAGGGATTAGGGTTTAAGGTATAGTATCGAGCCTGTTGAGGGTCTAGGAATAGGGATAGCGTTTAGGGTTTAGGAATGAGGGATTAGAGTTGAGGGATGACGGATGACAGATTAGGGTTGAGGGTTGAGGGATTAGGATTTAGGGACAAGGTTTAGGGTTAGGGTTGAGGGATTAGGGTTTAAGGTATAGTGTTGAGGGTTTAGGGATAGGGTTTAGGGTTGAGGGATTAGAGTGAAGGGTTGAGGGATTAGAATTTGGCGTTGAGGGTTTAGGGTTTAGGATCAGGGTTGAAGGTCGAGGGATCAGAGTTAAGGGTTGAGGGATTAGGGTTTGATGTTGAGGGTTGAGGGTTGAGGTTTGAGGGTCAAGGGTTTAGGGATAGGGTTGAGGGTCGAGGAATTAGGGTTAAAGTAAAGTGTGGAGGGTATAAGGATTAGGGATAGGGTTGAAGGGTTTAGGGATAAGGGATTAGAGTTTAAGGTATAGTATCGTGTCTGTTGAGGGTTTAGGAATAGGGAGAGTATTTAGGGTTTAGGGATGAGGGATTAGAGTTAAGGGATGAGGGATTAGGGTTGAGGGTTGAGGGATTAGGGTTTAGGGATAAGGTTTAGGGTTGAGGGTTGAGGGATTAGGGTTTAAGGTATAGTGTTGAGGGTTGATGGTTTAGGGATAGGGTTTAGGTTTGAGGGATTAGGGTTTAGGGTTGATGAATTAGGGTTTTATGTTGAGAGTTGAGGGTTGAGGGTTGAGGGTTGAGGTTGAGGGATAGGGTTAATGGTCAAGGAATTAGGGTTAAATAAGAGTGTCGATGGTAGAGGGATTAGGGTTTAAGGTATAGTATTGAGCCTGTTGAGGGTCTAGGAATAGGGATATTGTTTAGGGTTTAGTAATGAGGGATTAGAGTTGAGGGATGACGGATGACAGATTAGGGTTGAGGGTTGAGGGATTAGGGTTTGATGTTGAGGGTTGAGGGTTTAGGGTTAGGGTTGAGAGATGAGGGATCAGAGTTAAGGGTTGAGGGATTAGGGTTTAACGTCAAGGGCTGAGGTTCGAGGGTCAAGGGTTTAGGGATAGGGTTGAGGTTGAAGGGATTAGGGTTTAAGGTATAGTGTTGAGGGTTGATGGATCAGAGTTAAGGGTTGAGGGATTAGGGTTGAGGGTTGTAAGGATTAGGGATAGGGTTGGAGGGTTGATGGATTAGGGTTGAGGGATTAGGATTTGACATTGAGGGTTGAGGGTTTAGGGATAGGGTTGAGGGTTTAGGGATAGGGTTGAGGGTTGAGGGATTAGGATTTGACATTGAGGGTTGAGGGTCAAGGGATCAGAGTTGAGGGTTTAGGGATTAGGGATCTATAGCAGGACAAAACGTGAGTGCATTATAGCGCGAGCGCGTTATAACGCGCTCGCGTTTTGTATTTCTACTGAAACGGTAAAAAAGTGGTTACCCCCGTGATCCAGGCCCACATGCTCTATTTTCTTACTGATTCTGCGCGTGCTCTGAAAAAAAAGAAGTGCTTTCATGCTATTGGAAAGTTCACATGCACATTTGACACATTGTACCACCTTTGCATGATCTTTCCACCACCTTTTCTGCTTTGCCAACTTGAGAAGGAGGAAATAACATAGTTTTCAAACCAAGTTTGATATATATCTATTCAAGTTTCAATTTTTGTAGTATTGCAATGTTAATTGTGATTCAATTTTAAGAATTTAACATTGAAAAGGAAGCAAGTGGTGAAAAACTTAAATTGTTGAGGAGTTTGATGCAAGAAGATAAAAACACTACATAATTGGGTACTCTCTCCATTCAAATCTTCATTTTTTAGGTATGTCAAGTCTTGACATGCATGTTCCTGACATTTTCCTTATTTCGGATTGAATTACTTTATCATGCTTTATCATACATGTTTAAAATAGACACATTCCCAATCAAGAAAGCAACCTACAATCTCACATGATGCCATGTATATTTTCTACACTTGGGCTCTTTAATAATTATGTGTAATAAACAAACCTTAGTTCATACCATGATGTCAAACTATACAAGAATAAATCCTTACAACATAAAAAAAATACAATCCCACTATTACCATGTATTCATTTCTTAGGAACTAATATTGGTCTCTTTATCATGCTACAAACAAATTCTCCGTCATGCCGAGGAAATGATCAAGAATTAAACCAACACAGGAAGAGATAGAAGCTAAGAATGCAAAGAAAGCAATGGCTATGAGGGAACTTCGTGAGAAGAGGAAATTGGACACGATAAATGAAGACATACCAATTGAAGAGGAACCACAACCATCACGAAGAGATATGGTATTGGCGGCACAAAGAGAACGAATGCAAAAACTTCGTGGTACGAGAGATTTGAATACCATAGTTGGAGACACATCCTTTACCGCAAGTCAACATGTAGGGACACCATCTACCACATCTCAAGTTGAGAGTACATCATCACTCACATGTGATGAAGGAGGTATGCCATCGTTCCCACCTCAACCTCAAGGTATGTCATCTATTCCATCTTCGATCGAAGGTATGCCATCTAACCCATCTCATTTAAATATTGATGAAATTCCTAATGTTGAGATGAATTTACCTAACTTGACACCACCTAGAATTTTGCATAGAAAGCCAAAGTATTTGATTGATATTGATGAGAATATTTTGCAGCCAATGGAAGGTAAGATTCCAAAACGCACTTGTAGAAGATATGCTAATAAGATTTGGAGATTGTTCTTTGAAAAGTTAAATGAGACTGCAAGATGTCAACTATTCGTTGAAATGATGCAAAGTATAAAGTATAGGACTATCATGAAGATTCTTGGGTTGAGAACATTAGAGGCTTCAAGTGAAAAATCTATTGTCAAGAATCTAATGAGTGCATATGAGAGTGTGGGTAACACCTCATGCACAAAAGATAGTAATGCAACACGGCGTGTGATTACATCGACTATAGTAAGTAGTAAAATGAGGAAAGCTTGTCTCATTAGAAAGACAAGTCAAGAATTGAGAATTAATAGGAAAACTTTATCAAGAGCCGTTGGAAGATGCCAAAGAATTGAGGACACTAATGCCAATGAATTATGGGCGTTCTCGGGGAGACTACCACGAAAAGATAAACCAATTGTTGAAGCATTGAGATCACTAATTGAAGACTTTTGGAAGAATTACACAAGGGTATCTCCGAATCAAAGTGATGTGGTAAGAAGGAGAATTGGTAGTCAGAACCGCGAGCCACATCCAAAGCATTTTTTGGATGAGACTCAAACACAGTTTTATGGTAAATTTCTAGAGAAGTATCCTCAAATTAAAATTTGTCAAAGATATTTTGAAATGCTAAAACCTTTCTATGTTAAGATAAATCACACACGCACTACTTGTTGTTGTAGATTACATATTGAATTTTCTAACCATTTTGATGCTTATAGGTCTATATGTTTAGATATGCATACTAACAATGATTTGCAGGGTTGTGCCATATGTGCCCCACCAACATCTTCAAGAGACTTCATATCAAGAATTTTATGTGAAAGAGAGGAAGGTCAAATATTCTACAAGAAATTATGCTTGGATGGCACATGTCATCGTTGCGGTGGCTTGCAACATTTGCCAATATGTGAACATATGGAAATAACACATGTGGTTGGAAATGAACTAGTAGAGTTTGGCAAGTATAAAACAGTGGCATACAATACAAAAGATGGTAAAGAAGCAAAGAGGTGTGAATTAGTTATTGAAAAGATTCCAGTGTATCAGTTTATGCCTATATTTCGTGACAACATAGTGTATGAGTATGCAAGACATGCCCATAGAGCTTGATGGTTGGACTTGCAATTCAAGTTATGCAAGGACACATTTCCGGTTGGTAGCATTGTTTCAGTTGTCGACTTTGCAGAGAATTACAGTCTACAGCCACAGCGTGAGGTGCAATCACAATATTACAACTCCACACAGGTTTCTATATTTGTGCACATCACATTCATTCATGCGAATAATAGTACAGAAGATGACAGAAAGATTATAAGGGAGTATAATTTCTATATTAGTGATGATCACACGCATTCTACGGAGTTCGTGCAAGGTTGCTTTCAGGTGTTCTACAATGATTTGGCTAGAAGGGGCATCGTTCAGTCAGCATATCATATGGTCGGATAATTGTGCATCACAATTCAAGAACTCGCAGAATTTCTATTGGCTGAGTAGGAGGCATAATTTTACAGGTATTCAACATATGTGAAACTTTTGTGAGGCCAGGCATGGAAAGGGGGAGCATGATGGTGCAGGAGCATGTATCAAAAGAGCCATAGCACGAGAAGAGTTAAAGTATAAAGACAATGCAAAGTTGACAGATGCAAAATCGATTGTCGAGTGGTGTAATGCTTCCATGGGTCCAGGTAATGAAGGTAAGTATTTAGTTCGTAGATTTTTTTGGTTGATAGATGATACTAACATTGCACCATATGAGGATTGTTGTATACTGATAGGATCAAATGAGATGCACTCTTTCAGAAGCTCAATTGCAGGTTCATGGAGTATCCATACACGAGAGATGTCATGCTTTTGTTCTTCCTGTACAATTCAAGTATGGGATGAGTGCGAGTCAAAGGAGTGGGTTGACGAATGGCAGTTAAGTTATCTTAGCCCACTTGACATGTATCGACCCCCGACGGCACTGGAACTAACACAGATGGAATCATCAGTTGACTTTGACCACATATCAGATTTAGTTCAACCAGGTAATATAGGGCACGTATATGCATCTAATTTCATCTAGTTCAACCAGGTAATGTCATCTTACTTTGTAGTGTTTTTGTAATGTTGACTAATTTCATCTAATTTGCTACACATATCAATGTAGGGTACATATATGCAGTTATTGCAGATGAAGATAATGAAGAGGGAACAGATTATTACTTATGTCGTTGTGTTGAGGCCAAAAAGAAATTGGAGGCCCCTGTTACAGATGGAGAAAACATCGAATACCCTACAGGATCAGTGGTTATTACTGGAACATGGCTTAGAAGGTACCCACATAAGAGTGTTAATATTTGGCTATTTCAGGACTTTGACATGCATCGGAAGATTCTTCATTACTCGAACCTTGTCGTGGCATCCAATGTTCATTTGATAAAGTATCGGGGTAGACCTTTGAACAAAATATTGTGGAAGGTGCGTGAGTCTGACCATGAAGCAATACTTGACACAATAAAGAGTAGAGCAGATCCGGATGGTTCATTGGATTAATTTGTAAGTATTCACATTGATTTTGTAAAGTTATGTTACATTGAGTTGTAAGTATGTGCATTTTTGGTGTCCTACTCCTGATGCGACCAAACTCATAACTCACCCTACTAGACACCATTTGATGATCTCTCCAACACTCTGGATCCAGGGCGCCCAATCATGATGATGACCTATATACCATTCTCCCAAGGCGCTCATAATGAATGAAAAGAAGACAAAGGGCACCCAAGCTTAATAGACTTATTTCTTTCAATTTTGATGATCCAAACTCTTGCAATATGACATCCACTTTCATGCCTTTAGATCTTCCTTCACATATAGGGTGCCAAATCAATGCATTAAAATCTCTTGATATTAGGCACTCATGATGATGAAACTTAGAGCTTTTTTCTTTCCTATGCGCTCATCTAAGATGTTTGAATGATAAGGAGTGCCTTGACCTCTATAATGTACATTAGGCACCAAATCAAGGTGATTTTAAGTCACTTTGAGTCATTTGGGGTCAGTTTGAGTCTTTGAGTCATGTTGCAAAAAAGTGTCAATGTTGTCAAGTTGCACAAAGCAACTTTTGCATTTTTGGTGTCCTGCTCGTGATGTGACCAAACTGACTATTCCAACACATCCAGATGGGTACATTTACGCTAGGCATGGTCCTATTTTTCACCCAAACATGTCGAAACAGTCTGAGCTACATTGTACCAACGATATCCCTGAAGAGTCCAAAGTGCAAAAAGGCTGCAATCTTTGACGAGATGTTACTCAAAAACTGTCTCACTTAGAAACATTCCATCTGAGGCAACACTATCATGTAGAGTGCCTCTACAATAACCTCTCTCAGATTTTTATAGCTCTAAGGCATTGACCCGTGATGAAAGGTTTTCTGCTGCCCCAAAAATCGTCAGAAGGAGGCAGTGTAAAGTTGCAAAGGGGTGTAACTTTTGTCCTACTCCTGATGCGACCAAACTGACTATTCCAACGCGTTCGAATGGGTACATTTATGCTAGGCATGGTCCTATTTTTCACCCAAACGTGTCGAAACAGTCGGAGCTACATTGTACCGACGATATCCCTTAAGAGTCCAAAGTGCAAAAAGGCAGCAATCTTTGACAAGATGTTACTCGAAAACCGTGTCACTTAGAAATATTCTGTCTAAGGCAACGCTATCATGTAGAGTGCCTCTACAATAACCTTTCTCAGTTTTTTATATCTCTAAGGCATTTACCCATGGTGAAAGGTTTTCTGCTGCCCCAAAAATCATCAGAAGGAGGCAGTGTAAAGTTGCAAAGGGGTGTAACTTTTGTCTTGCTCCTGATGCGACCAAACTGACTATTCCAACACATCTGAATGGGTACATTTATGCTAGGCATGGTCCTATTTTTCACCCAAACATGTTGAAACAGTCGGAGCTACATTGTACCGACGATATCCCTGAAGAGTCCAAAGTGCAAAAAGGCAGCAATCTTTGACGAGATGTTACTCGAAAACTATGTCACTTAGAAACATTCCATCTGAGGCAACGTGATCACGTAGAGTACCTCTACAATAACCTCTCTCGGTTTTTTATAGCTCTTAGGCATTTGCCTGTGGTGAAAGGTTTTCTGCTGCCCCAAAAATCGTCAGAAGGAGGCAGTGTAAAGTTGCAAAGGGGTGTAACTTTCGTCCTGCTCCTGATGCGACCAAACTGACTATTCCAACGCATTTGAATGGGTACATTTATGCTAGGCATGGTCTTATTTTTCACCCAAACATGTTGAAACAGTCGGAGCTACATTGTACCGACGATATCCCTGAAGAGTCCAAAGTGCAAAAAGATAGCAATCTTTGACGAGATGTTACTTGAAAACTGTGTCACTTAGAAATATTCTGTCTAAGGCAACGCGATCACGTAGAGCACCTCTACAATAACCTCTCTCAGTTTTTTATAGCTCTGAGGCATTTGCTCGTGGTGAAAGGTTTTCTGCTGCCCCAAAAATCATCAGAAGGAGGCAGTGTAAAGTTGCAAAGGGGTGTAACTTTCGTCCTGCTCCTAATGCGACCAAACTGACTATTCCAACGCATCTGAATGGGTACATTTATGCTAGGCATCATCCTATTTCTCACCCAAACATGTTGAAACAGTCGGAGCTACATTGTACCGACGATATCCCTGAAGAGTCCAAAGTACAAAAAGGTAGCAATCTTTGACGAGACGCTACTCGAAAACCATGTCACTTAGAAACATTCCGTGTAAGGCAACAGGATCATGTAGAGTGTCTCTACAATAACCTCTCTCAATTTTTTATAGCTCTGAGGCATTTGCCCGTGGTGAAAGGTTTTCTGCTACCCCAAAAATCGTCAGAAGGAGGCAGTGTAAAGTTGCAAAGGGGTCTAACTTTCGTCATGCTCTTGATGCGACCAAACTGACTGTTCCAACACGTCTGAATGGGTACATTTACGCTAGGCATGGTCCTATTTTTCACCCAAACATGTCGAAACAGTTGGAGCTACATTGTACCGACGATATCCCTGAAGAGTCCAAAGTGCAAAAAGGTAGCAATCTTTGACGAGATGTTACTCAAAAACCGTGTCACTTAGAAACATTTTGTCTGAGGCAACGGGATCATGTAGAGTGCCTCTACAATAACCTCTCTCAATTTTTTATAGTTCTGAGGCATTTGCCCATGGTGAAAGGTTTTCTGCTGCCCCAAACATCGTCAGAAGGAGGCAGTGTATTAAGTCAGGATGAAAGCCTATTCACTCTAGGCGCCTGTTTTTGACCAAATCACACATGTGCCTTGAACAACTCTGTCTTCAAGGCACTTTTCTCTAATCTCTGTAACTCTCCAAATCCACTAAGGTGCAAATTTTACCTCTTGGGCTCAAGATATAGGTTCTTCATCCAAGGCGCCAGAATGGTCCAAAGGCACATTTCACCTCTAACCTCACCTCTGACCTTACTTTGAGGCGCTAAACCTTTTGACATTTCAAGTAACTTCAAGAGAACTATTTTTCCTTAAGGTGGTTCACTCCTTGCAATTGGATGTATGGTACTTGTAACTCATTTGATTGACTTTGTAATGTTTCTTCTTCTCGTAGAGTAGATAAGGATGATATAAGCTTACTTCATGAATCAGAGTAGAAATCTCTCTTGGACTTGAAGTTGATGAAGTGATCCTTCATGATGGCCTTTGACATTACCTTCTCGGAGTGTAGATGATAACACCTTCCTTGGATAAAGTGGATAACCTTTGACCTAAACTTTGAAGCTTGATGAATCTTGAAGATTGGGTTTCCTCCTACTCCCCTTCTGGGCTCCACTCCATCAAAGGTGTATTTAGTTGTCCAAGGTGCCAACATTCACTCAGGGGCGCCCAAAGAGAAAGTTTACAACTCTAAGGCGCTAAACTCTTATGCAAAAATGGCCATCATCAAAGGCGCAAAAATGGGTCTCTGGGTGCCAATCTCTACAAGACATTTCATCTCATTGCTCTCCTCCATTACAAGCGCTCACTTACCTCAATCTTGGGCGCATACCAACATCCCAACATCCAAATCACCTAGGCGCTCAAAACCTTCAAGACTCAAGGCGCATTTTATGATCAAACAAGGTATCTCCTGAACAAGGCGCATATAGTCTCATCAGGGCATTAATCATCATCATGAGCACTCATATTGTTCTAGGCACACAGTTATCTCTGGAATGCTCAAGGCGCTCAAGGCGCACATACCCTTCTCTAGGCTAGTTTACACTTATTCAAGGCGCTCATTCCAAACTTACATGAACTCCTCATTACAAGACGCACAAACTAGATGATCCTAGGGCATAAGGGCACTCAAACTAGATCTTTGCAAAAACTCCCCAAGCATTCAAACTTTTAAGGTGCCAAAAGTGGTCTTTTCTACAACTTCTCTAGCCATATGCCTTGGGTGCTCAAACCTTCCTTGAACTCCAATTATTCAATCCAGGGCGCTCAACTACCTCCTCAAGGTGCTCTATCTCAAGTATCATTACTCTTCTTAAAGACCTAGGCGCACATTGTGGGGTATTCTACTCAACAAGATCTAGGCGCTCATTATGAAGACTCCAATTATCAAGGTTCACTTCAACTTTCAAAGGCGCATTTTGGACTCCAAAGGCATTAGGTTAAAGCCACTAGGGTGCTAGATACCAAAGGGGGCAAGGTGTTAGAACCTCCTTTAAGATGTAAGAAAATCTCCTCAAGGCACAGCTAAAGGTGCTCCAAACCATACGAAGGCGCTAATATCCACTCTAGGCAGTGTATTAAGTCAGGATGAAAGCCTATTCACTCTAGGTGCCTGTTTTTGACCAAATCACACATGTGCCTTGAACAAGTGATGCTACAAGTGGTGAACAAAATGGCCGCCTTGAAGAATTGAGCCCTCCAAGACATCTTGCAATTGCCTAAAAGTCCAAAATTTACATAAGTGAGTTAAGGCACCATTTTCCATCTCCAGAGCCTCCTTTGAGCGCCTTAACATGGAGTGAATGTTTTAGTCTATGAAAGATTGCGCCTAAAGAATATAACAACCCCTTCAGTCACTAGGATGAACTAAGTTAACAAAAGGAACTTCATTGAGGGAGGCGCACTTGTGCATCTAAACAACTCCAGTTTAGCGCCTGAGAAAAAACATGTTTAGAGACACCCCTTGAATGAACCCTCTAGAACCAATAAGAATCTTCTCTAGGTCCATAAATAACTCACGCCCATATCCAAGTGAAAGTCTCCTTGGTCTTCCTGCTAAAACCTCTAAAGGGTAACTGTTGTGACCAAATCACACATCACCCCATCAGATTGGGGACCCCCTCTTTTCTTGCTCAGGTGCTTTGCACAAGAGTTGTTATGTGTCATTTTGGCCAAGGTTTTCTGGAGCAGTGAAGACATTAGGAAGGGGATGATCATTTGGATAGTTTTGAATGCTTTATTTCTCCTTGTTTAAACTAGGCGCTCACTGAGGATTGGAGTAGCCTTTGCACCCTCACATCACGTTAATCGGCGTTTCAGAGGCAATCATAGTATAGGAAGATTTGCACCTTGAAGAAGAGAGTTATCTGGTGAGCGCTTAGGAGTTTTGGCGCCTAGGGGAAAGGTCTGGGTAGAGCACCTTAAGACTTTGACAGTGAAGTGCCTTAAGGAGTTGGATGATGTTTTTGCCTAGAGTGGAGATGATGTTTTTAGCGCCTTAAGGATGATGATGGAGCACCTTGGAGTCAGGTTAGTCTGGAGCACCTTAAGAAGGTAAAGCACTTCAAATGTAAACACAAGTGTTTTGAGCACCCTAATGAGAAGTTGTCTTGGCATCATAAGTTGTTCAAACCAAGATATGCGCCTTGGATAGTTGCAAAGACCTAATTTAGCGCCCAAGGTTGGAAGACTCTTTGTGAGCGCCCAGTGTTTGAAAGCTCTTTATGTTTGGTGCATTAAAATGAATTTGGCACCTAAGTAGTATTGAAGCACTCAACTGAGCACCTAAAGCCCATGAGAGAAGTGATATGCGCCTTGATAGGAATATCACGGAAGATGAGTTTACTGAATGGCGCCTTGAATGACTTGGTTGATTAAGTGTTTTAGCACCTAGATATGGGATGAATCATTGAGCGCCTTTGGTTGAGATGATGTTAGCACCTTTGAGATTATAACACCTTGGAGTCAAGTTCGAAGGAGCACCTTGAGAAGGTAAAACACTTCAAATGTTTTCAAGGAATTGGAGAAGTCACTTAGTGCCTAGAAGGAATTCCAGAGCAAGAGGGTTGGAGCACCTTGAGCTTCAAGTTAGATATGCGCCTAGACCTCTACCCTTTAGTAAGTTGAAGCCCTCTAAGCCTTGACAAAGTGAGAATGCCTTATAGTGAATATGCACCTTGGGCAAGGTTGAATACAAAGTTGAGGAGTATATCATAATGAGTAAGTGCACTGTAGGGTTAGATGATAAAGACTAGCGCCTTGAGTGTCTTGGTCAAAATTTTGACGTGAGAAGTCTTGCAAGATCCTGGAGTGCACCTTAGAGAGAACCTATTGATCCTTTGCTTTGACAAAATTTGGGCGCCAGAATGATCCTTAATAAATGGAATGTATCTACACCAATTTTGCACCTTTAGGGAAGTGATGGTGTCCAGATGAGTTTTGAGTCCCTTTGAGTGTTGAGATTGTTAGAGATAGGTGCCTTGATGAATGAAATGCGCCTTGAAGACCATGTGTGCCTAGAGAAGATAAGTGCCTAGTTGAGATAAAGAGGTGTTTCTGGTGCCTAGGGAAGAAGAGAGGTAAGTTCAGGGAGATAAGTGCGCCTAAGAGTTTTAGCACCCTCAATCAAATTGCACCTTTTTGCCTTGGAGAATATAAGGTGAAGATTTGAGTTGAAAGTTTGAGAAAGTAGATTGAGCGCCCTGTGTTGGAGGAATCAAGTTGGATAAGCACTTGAAGAACTTGCATTAAGTGTTTTAGCACCTTGGTATGGTTTGGAGCACCTTGTTGAGGAGATACCCTGATTTAATCCAAGATAGAGCGCCCTAGAATTGAATATGCGCCTTGTTGGAGGAATATATGCGCCTTGTTGGAGGAATATATGCGCCTTGTTGGAGAAAGATATGCACCTTGAATGAGAGTTTGTGTGCCTTAACCAAGAATGATGATTGAAGTCACAATCTCATGTTTGTGCGCCTAGGTCTAGAAGCAAGATTTGAGCACCTTAGGATAGGGTTTTTTGCACCTTGTCTTGGAGAGTGAATTTGCGCCTTGGATGATGTTGAAGCACCTTGGGATGAAATGTGCCCAAACTTACAGAGGGCCTTCAGTGAGGGAGTTGAAGAGAGTGCTTAGAGGAAGGATAGCCTTAAGATCAAACTAAGTACTTAGAAACCTAAGATTAGCGCCTTATTTGAAGTTATACACCTATTCTGGCACTAGAGAGTGAGTTTGAGTGTGAAGAAGTGAATGTCTGCGCTTTGAAGGGGATACAAAGGGAAGATGATGCACCTTGATGGGTTGATGATGGAAATTTGCGCTTTGGAGCTAAATGTGCACCTTGAATCTAAATGATATTTGAGTGCTTAGAGGTAAATAGGGGCGCCTTTGAGAATTCTTTGTGCTTTAAGGAATGGATTGTGGTGCTTTGGACTAAGGTAAGTCCTGAGCACTTCCAATGATTTTAAGGAGTGCCTTGAAGGAGATAGTACCTAGAGAAGAAAAGATGTCAAGTTTTAACACCTTGGAAGAAATTCCAGATAGTGGCGCCTTCACAGGGTTTTCAAAGTTGGCGCCTTGGTTTGGGATGATCATGCTAAGAAAGAAAATGTGCCTTCAGCAAGGTCACATCAAGTCCAACATGTCAATACTCTTCATCACTAACGTCATGTTGAAATTTCAAGGCATCTATCCATTCAAGTTCTCCGAGGAATATCCTGCAAGTGTACTTCATCAATGATAGACATTCATCCATCCGAGTTTCAAGATCTCTCAATCTTCAAAGTTTCAAAGTCCACAACTCCAATAGGGTCACTCCAAGGGTCATCATGAAGGATCACTTCATCTTCATCTTATCATCAAGCAAGGCTTCATCCAGTCCTAGAGAGATCTCTACTTCATGTCATCATCATCTACTCTTACATGAAGATAACAACATCACATCTCTCTTATTATTCAAAGTAGATTAGAAGGCGGAACATCATGGAGTTAGGCACTTATAGGTATCCAAACTTCTCTTTTGGGCACCCTTAATATGAAGGACAATCCATTTTGGCGCCCTCTTTGGAGAAGTCCATACACTTTGGCGTGGAAATAATTTCAAATCTAGCATCCAATTCTGGCATCCAGAAATCAAATCTAAGTAAGGCGCTCTTTCCATTTGCAACTATGATGTTCATCCATGCAACAAGCAAGGTGATGCTCCCTTGTGATATTGTGAGGTGTTGACATTCAGTTGACATCATTGAGTTTGATTGAGTTGATCAAGTGTAGACGCCATTGTAAACATCAAGGCTTCAAAGCCTTTCTTTTGTATCTCCATTGAATAAGTTGTAACTTCATGCTATTGAAAGCATTATCCATGTAATAAGACATTGCAAGTTGATTGAGTCAAATAACTAGACAAGTACCCAACTCTAAGGTTGATTCATTCAAATAGTTATCTTTGATGTATATCTTTGTGTTGTTGAAGTAGTTGATGAATTGATAGCAAGTAAAATTGTTTAAGTAAGGAAATTTTTTTGTAGAACTAGTTGGGTATCTTACACCATGCCTATCCATCAAACATCACAATGCAATCAAAATCCTAACAACATGCCCATGATCCAAGATCAAGTGCAATCATGCAAAGATATTATCAATCACAAGCCTATTAAGAATGAACTAGAGTCTTCTAGTACCATACTTTTCCATCAAACACCATCATGTAATCCATGGCCTATCAAGCCTATCAAAGAAAATACAAACATCCTATGTAATACAATCAGACTTTAAATATTTGAAGTAGCCATCTACAAATATCCATTCAAAAGTGGATTTATAATGCAAGTATGGACGCCATCAATAAAAAAGATTTGTATTAACCAAATATCCATATAGGCATACATCAATATCTATCGATATAAGTATAACATATATACAAAATAGCCATATAGGCATTCAAGAATGCCATATAGGCATACAATGTCAACTATGTACAATACAAAATATATGTCCACAAATGCCATATAGGCATACAATAGAGGAACACAATAAAAAGTCATTCCCCTCTGGCTGGTGAAGAGAATAAATCACGAGCAGCCTTTGATCTTCTAGGGGATGGAGACATGCATGTGGGTGGTCTACTATGAACCCGAGGGCTACTCCTCCTATTTAGTTCTTCCTACACCTTTACCTGTTACAAAAAAAAGTATAGACATTAATATATAGAAATTACATGTTATAAAAAAATGAAACATTTAACAAAATAATCACTTACCGCTAACATATAATCTGTCTCCTCGCTTGCCTTAGTAGCAGGAATAGGCCCTGGTGATGTCATGTCCTATAGAAACCATCCAGATAGAAATTAAACTTCAAATCAATAATCTTTGATTTTTCAAAAATAGACAACTATAACAATGAATGTAAATTAAAATTTACTAATCTGCCTTATACCCCTGTCAATGCCATAGAGCTATGAATCGCAGAGGCCACACCCTGCTCCATTGCCCTATGAACATGGGGAGGTGTATCCGCAGCCTGCATCATCTGGAAATAAAACAACATTATTCAATTACAAAAACTATAATAGTGATGCAAATCATGGCTCCTAACATACACACACGTTCATCTAAACATGGAAGTACACACAATAAAACACACAAATCACATACAAAAATTTAGTAAGTACAATTCATTCATTAAACTATTTATTTTATTACCTCCGTAAAGCTTTGAAGTCCACCACCGCTAGCAGGTGTTGCCATGAAATCTACAGTGTTAACCTATTCAACATCCAAAATCAGAAATTAGAATACCATTCATATAACGATGCTATTCACATGTAATATTTATAATTGTTTACTAGTTACATACCTCAACAGTAGATGATCTAGTGAAAAATGTAGGTGGAGAACCACTGAAAACTGCATCGACGCTATGACCCTGAAATTTCATTAAAATCATCAATTTAAATTAGTTAATCTTGTATTTCAAAAATAAAATTTAATAAATTAAATTCAATAAACTTGCTAATATTTACCTGAGTATCAAGGCCGAAAGTCTCACTCAGGAGGGTATCTGTCATCACCATCTGCTCAGCTGCAGATGTAGCCTGTGCACCTGCGTCCTGACTGTCCATGTGGTCATAACCACAGGCTGACCCGCAAGCCTGGCAAGTATGCGGTGGGACCCTATTCCTCGCACTATCTCCCAACCCACTCTGTGTTGCAGGATCAGCATGCTCTATGATGCTCTGGGTCAAGGCACTAATCGACCTCAACACTCTCCTTCACAATGGAAGGGATAGAAACATGCTCGTGGGCTGGTCTGCTGATTACTCATCTCACTACCCGCTGTGGGTCAAGACATGCCCCTGGTCTATCCTGTGCTGAGCCCCCACCTCTACCCTGGAAGTCCCGCATATCACAATAGTTTGGCACTTTATTGAGGACAAACTCGCAGTAGAGTTTCCTCAAAAAGTATTGCGGGACCTCATTATTATTGCATGGAGGATGGTCAAAAACCATCCACCACCTCTACCCAAAATTGTCCCTTATCACTTGGTTGTTGCACCAATGGATAGGGAACCTCTTGCATGTAAGGGGTGGAGGTTGATTTGTTTGTGGGTTTGTGAAAATTGAACACAAGTCGAATTTTGTAATTTGTAATTTTTTGACATCTTGGTATGACAATTTATCTGCATAGTAATCTCTAAACTCTCTCTTTTTATCGGTCCAACTAGTTATTTGCTTGCTAATTGAATTTACATTTGATAACATAGACTCAAGAGATTCGGCAAGCGTGGACCTATGCAAGGTTGAAGTGGAAGGATCTTTCAACCTTGCAATTATATCTTCAATTTGTTTTTTGTTGTTTTCAATTTCCCCCATTATATTATCTTATGTTCCAGGGGCATGTCGAGGAATGAATGGAGGAGGTTGTTGTTCTGCAGGTATTTCCTCCTCAGGATTTTGTGGATTTTGAGGAGGAGGAGGAGGAGGTGCATTGACATTTCCTACAATTAACAAAATATACATCAAAAATCAATAAAAACCTACCTATTTAGGAAGAAATTCAAACAAAAAAACAAAGATAACTCACCCCTTTTGCGTGCTCGACGTCGCGGCGGCATTTTGGCGATGAATCGACAAGCTTTTTGTGTTGATTGGCGTTTTGTAGAATGCGAGCGCGTTATAATGCGCTCGCGTTATAACGTGCTCGCGTTATGGCTCGGTAATGACGAGCCTGAGGCTTGTCATTACCAAGCCATATTGAGCTCGTTATAACGCGCTCACGTTATGACTTAAATTTTTTTGAAATTTTTTTGGCCACTTTTTGGCCCCCCATCTTCTTGCACTTAGCCTATATATATATATATATTTATATTTATATATATATATAATCAAAATAATGTTCATACAAGTCTACAATTGGCAACATCCATACTTGCAATTAGTCCCATGTTGATTGTGCAAACAAATTTGCTACATAGAATCAAAATAATAATAATATCCATAATTTTCAATACTTGTTTTTAGTAGCCTCTTCAATTTGGGTGAAAACTTGGCTATGAAAAATAATGAATTTATAATCTATTGGGTTCTAAATTAGTACAAAATGAAGGTTTCATTATTCTGTCAAGTTACACTTGAATGCATTGCATGCCTTAAATAATTCACAATCCATGAAAATTCATATAAAATAATGGAATGCTTCCCCTCTATTTACTATTTATATTTTCAAGTGCATACAATAAATATGTAAATATTAAATATATAAAATATTTAATACAATTATATATAACTGAAACTATTATATAATTTCTATATAATTGTTATTTAATTTCATATATATTATGATTATATCTATTACACATTATATGTTTACTTTTTATATTTTTTGAGTGTATACAATAAATATGTAAATATTAAAGCTATAAACTATTTAATCAGTATAGTATTTTACCCAATAGAAACTATTTCAATATATTTAAATTTTATAGAATGTGTTGGAAGGGGAGATCTTTGAATGTCATATGTAGATTCCAATTTTAGATGAGTTGTTGAATATCATACATATTGAGAGTTGAAAATGTTGAAATTCAAGAGACTTGTCATGACATGTTTCATATTTCTACACTGTGTTTGGCTTGCAATAAGTTAGGGTTGAATCTCTTGTATTGGCTAATGCCATCAACACATGGGGAAATTTTATACATGTCTAATCATAATCTAATTTATGGTCTTGCAAGGCATAAGAAGAATTATCAAACACCAATTTGTTTATTTCACTTGTCAATTACATTTTCTTGAAAGTTGGTAAAGCCTTTTCAACAAATCTATTTTGTGCATATACTAAAATCCTTGCAGTCCATCAGGACATGTCTCATTGAGGCATTCTATCAAACAAATAACATGTCATTTTGATAGTTCCCCTTTTTGTATATGTGTCTACTCTAGAGCATTTCCAACTATAATATACAACAAAAATCCCCACCAATCACAAATCATTGTGGTGAGTGGAACCAAACAAACATTTCATGAAATTAGCTACGGTCTAACATCACCCCACTATGGTTAATATAAATTGTAACACATTGTGCACAAACCTTGCAGATAGGTAAAATAATTGGATGCGGTTAGAATATGAGTAGTTTAAAAGAAGGGTACCTGCAAGAAACTGGGTCCACATATAAGGGAAGTCGCGTGGGCAAAAAAAATGCCACTGGTAACGGGTACTCGTTTTCAAAGAAACGGGTACCCGTTTAGGAATAGGCACCCAAACCTAAATGGGTACCCATTTAGTAACGGGTACCCGTTTAGTAACGGGCACCCGAGCCTAAACGGGTACCCATTTTCAAAAAATTAGATATTTTAAAAAAAAGAGCTCTGCGGGCTCATTTTCACCCACAGAGGACGACAACGACAGCGGACAGCAAGAAACGGGTACGCGTTGTCAAGGACCAGACAAGGAAAACAACAGAGTTTTTTTTGCCCTCTCACCTCCTCCCGCCACCTCGTCACCCTCGAGCTCTTCTAGGTTGGTTCTCTACCTATCTTTAGCTTGTTTTAAATGCTTTTTTTTCCTAATTGTAGGGTTAAAATGAAAATTAGGGTTTTATTTGTTATTTAAGGGTTTTACTTGTTATTAGAATTTTGTGATTGTATGTTACTGCAAACCCTAAAACCATGTTACTGCAAACCCTAAAAAACTTAAACTATAAACCCTAAAAAACTGAAACTATAAACCCTAAAACCATGTTCTACTACAAACCCTAAAACCTAAACTATAAACCCTAAAAAACCAAATTATAAACCCTGAAACCATGTTGTACTGCAAACTCTAAAAACGTAAACTATAAACCCTAAAAAACCAAACTATAAACCCTAAAACCATGTTGTCCTACAAACCCTAAAAACCTAAACCCTAAACCCTAAAAAACCAAATTAGTATATGTAATATAATAATAAAAGGGATAAGTTTGAAGATGAAAATGTATCAAGAGGAGGCATGTAGATGCTTCAGTGTTGATGATTAACTTAGGGTACACTAAATGTATCAAGATGAATATTGAGGAATCATATAAAACTATATACCCTATTTTTTATTTATGTCATTGTTGGCTATAAGACTATACCCTATCTTTGATATCTGTCATTGTTGGCTATTAGAAGTTCCTGTCTGATATGCCAGTAAGGTTGCTATCACCAAAAATATAAGACATAAAGTCTAATGGACCCAAATCATCTTCTTGTAAAACATTATGATCATTGATTAGGGGTTAATTTTGTGTCACTTAATTGTTAGATATATCGAAATTACAAGTATCCAATAATAGTTAAATGATATTCCTTTACATTTATTTGTGAACCTGACCATAGTTTTCACTTGAGTGTAATGTATATGAACCATATTAAACTCCTAGACTCTTTCCATTCTATGAAATATCACATTATTTAAGGGTCCATATTAAAATAGAACGATATTTGGTCATATGTATTTAATAATAGAATACCATAAGCCTTTTAAGATCCACATGATACTCACCAAAACTATAAGATATAAATTCTAATGGACCCCAATCATCTTCAAGTGTAAGGCACTATGATCATTGACTAGTGGTTCATTTTGTGTCACACAACTGTTAGATGTATTGAAATTGTATCCAGTAATAGTCAAATGGATTTCCTTTATATTTATTAGTGAACTTGGCATTCCATCACCTAGGATTTTATAGTACTGGTTTGGCCTTTTTTTAATTACAGTTCTTAGATCTAATTTCTCACTTTTATCTTTTTCTTAAATAGATTTACCTACGGTTTGCATTCATCCTTGTTTATCTTTTCCTATCATATCTTGATTAGGGTTTGAGCATGTAAATAGTGATATATACCTTTTTGATTCAACCTATCTAGAAGCTTGGATAATCTTTTGTGACATGTGATCCTTCCATCCTTGATACCTTCATGATACATTTAAATGATGGACCAATGAGGATGTGTTTTCTATAGCCTGTGTTGTTCTAGTTATATACTTGTTTTACCTGCTTCCCTTGAGTCCATAGTGTTTATCCAACACGTTTGATGCACTATGGCCATAAGATTTTATGCATGGATTTAAATGTACATTTTATCAGTTGTGGTAAACTTATCCATAAGTTTCATGTAAGAAATGAAAAATAAATTTATAGTCCACTATGGTTTGAAAAAAATTCACTACAACTTTAAACTTGGAATAACAAATTTGCATCTATATTTTACTTCAATAAATAATTTTCTCTCCTCTTGTTTTAGTTTCACAATTAAATATGATTTAGATAACATCAATGTATTAACTAGCACCCAATGGTGACATTTGTAGACCTATGCTAATTCTCATTTAGTTTTGGGTCTGGATTCTAGTAGATGGATTAATATAGTTGCATATCAACATACGGTGTGCAATCTTATATGAAGTTGGGATCATTCCTTGATCCTTCACCTACACTTAGTTCATTTAAAAATATTGAGGAAAACATTCTTCTACCCTTGACATCCACATTTTATAGTTTCAAATTTACAATTTAGGGAACTTGACATCCACAATTTAGAGTTTCAAATATAAATTTTAGGGTTCTAAAGTAGATGTTTAGGGCTTCACTTTTCACCTTTTAGGGTATCAAAATGATGTATTAGGGTTTGAAAATTCACGTAATAGAGTTTTAAAATGACATTTTAGGGTTTCAAATTCTCATATTAGGGTTTGGAAATTAACATTTAATTTTCTCTCCTCTTGTTTTAGTTTCACAATTAAATATGATTTAGATAACATCAACATTTATTAACTAGTGCAATGGTGACATTTGTAGACCTATGCTAATTCTCATTTAGTTTTGGGTCCATTCTAGTAGATGGATTAATATAGTTGCATATTGACATACGGTGTGCAATCTTATATGAAGTTGGGATCATTCCTTAATCCTTCACCTACCCTTAGTTCATTTAAAAATATTGAGGAAAACATTCTTCTACCCTTGACATCCACATTTTATAGTTTCAAATTTACAATTTAGGGAACTTGACATCCACAATTTAGGGTTTCAAATATAAATTTTAGGGTTCTAAAGTAGATGTTTAGGGCTTCACTTTTCACCTTTTAGGGTATCAAAATGATGTATTAGGGTTTGAAAATTCACGTAATAGAGTTTTAAAATGACATTTTAGGGTTTCAAATTCTCATATTAGGGTTTGGAAATTAACATTTAATAAGGTTTCAAAATGATATTTTAGGGTTTTTACACTTCAGCAGAAGGTAACTCATATTGTTGGAATACAATGTTGTAGTATTGGTATAAATGTAGTCTTTAACAAGGTCACTATTGTTATAAATGTAGTATTGGTAATAAATGTAGTATAAAAGTAGCATGCAATGTTCAATTAAGTCATAATCTGTACCGCTCTTTTGAGACACATGAGAAGCCTATAGTAAAATTGGAGTTAATATAGGAAGAGAAATAGGAACCTATAATGTCAGGAACCTATAATGTCAGGGCATCACATAGACATCTTCATGTCACACCATCACAATTGAGCTTAACTTAGAAGCTAGAAGTAGCCTGATTAATAGAGAAATGTGAATCTAATACACTTGGCATGCACTTTTAAATTTGGACTATATAAGGTGTCAAAATGTAACTTCCATTATAATTTTGAGAAAAATGATGATACGACAAGACCTTGTTAGGTAGAGTGACACCTTGGTGTATGACTAGGACCTAGAACCTGCAACCTTGTCCACTATGTGAATTTAATGATCTAAAAATTTAGACATAGCTTTATGTTGTAATTTTTTACATAACTTCCTCTTGGTAATTTTTGTGAGATCTTTTTTCTAATTATTCCATATTTTATCTATAAATACCAATTCTATAGTTCAAAAACCCTCTAAAAAATGGTTAAAGAGGAATGAAGTAGGAAGGAGAATATAATATTTTAGGGAAATGTTGGATTAATTTAAGGAGACATCGGTATGAGGCATCATCATTTGATTATTCATATTATATGATAAACTTGTGCATGTGTTTAATTTTCAAGTATTACGTGCTCTCTGAATTCATGGATATTTTAAACTAAATCATTTATAGATCTATTCTAGATTAAGTTTAAATTTATAGATATTTGTTTGTAAGTTTTCAATATACATATATATATATATATAAATTGTGAAATTATACATTTGTAAGTTTTTATATGAATTTACATATTTGAAAATTTGCAGGAGACAGATCTAATGGATGACCAGTGTCTAGATGAATTTTTAATAGATGACATTCTTTATGAAACCCCCCCACCCCGTGATCCATCTCAAAACACCCCACCCCATGATCCACCTCAAAACCCCCCACCCTCTCCACCTCAAAACCCCCCATCCCCTCCACCTCAAAACCCCCCACCCCCTCCATTTGATGAGGCCCGATTGCGGCAAAACATTAATGAAAATATTAATACAATTGAGGAGAACATTAATTTGATTAATAATCAAACTCACTTGATGCCTCTGCATGTGGTTCGGTTTGCATCTTCGATGCAAACCATTATTGATTCTGTTAGGTCTATCGATGCAGACCTAAATAGATTTCAGCTTTAGCGGGAGGAGAGGAGGCAATTCTATGCAAATGGTCTTTCATATAAAGACATCCATGACCTCCACATTACAAAACAAACATTAGCCCCATTTTTTCGTCACCCAAAAACTAATCAACCTATAGCTGCAACAAAAAAAAGAATATCAATTAAGTGGTGTACGCATGAGGGGATTTCGAGACATTTTTGTGATCGGTGGTGGATGGTGTTTGGGGTCAGTGCAAGAAGTTGGGTCCACTTTTTGGCCAAAAAGTGGAAGTGTTTTCCCTGATTTTCAGAATTTGTCGCATTTGACCTTAAAATTTGAAGCACTTAGAAATGGAATCTTTAAAAAAGTCACTAAATATAAAATGTAGTACTCGGAGTCTAGTTTCTAAATATGTAATTTTTTTCAATACCCAGATGATACAAATTAATTTTCAATAGGCATATCTAAAAACCACTATTTAAAAGTCACTTTTTTTTTACCATACCATGCACGTGTACGGCCAACATAATTTGACCTAAATAAAATTATTTTTTAAAATCCTTTTGGGAAAACATGTGTAGTACAGTGAAGTTTGATGAGGATATTTTTTTATAATTTTTTTCTAAATAATTTTTTTTTTATTAATTTTTTATTAGGCCTAATTGGTACTTTTGAAAACCCCTCGTGTACGGCCAACATAATTTAAGCAAAAAAAATCATAAAATTATTATTTTTTTTTTATTGTGTAAAGAATGATGTGTAGATTGATGACATATAATTTAAAAAAAAAAAAAAATTAAAAATTAAAAGTTATTAAAAAAATACAAACACCTGTCATTTCAAGTTTTTGGACTAGTTTGCTTATAAATTAAATAATAAATAGAAGAACATGTCCAATTACAACAAAAATTATATATTTGAAAACTAGACAATGTCATCTGTAATGGGTTTTCATTTCGTAAAAAAATTCAAAAAAAAAGCCCTCAGCCATATAGGTAAACTCAGTGTTTCTTCTTGTTTTGTACTTAGAAAAAAATTTGCAGGTCCAAGGCTCAAGGTTGGTCAACCATGCCTATCCCGAGCCTAAAACCCAAGCAAAGGTCAGGGAAAAAGCGGCAGAGATTTCTAATTTCAAATAACGGGTATCCGTTATAAAACGGGTACGCGTTACATAACGGGTACCCGTTATAAAACGGGTACCCGTTATATAACGAGTACCCATTTCTATTATACCCGTTATTTCCCATATTAAGGAAAAAAGTACTTTCCCTGTATCCCTGCAACTTGCAAGTCTGATACGTACGGCGCGACAGTGACAATTTCTACATTTTTTTACTTACAATTGTTTTGTGGAATCTCTTAACAGGTCATATTCTATTCAGATTTTGAAAGGAGTCAATCATATGAACAATTCTGAAGTGAAATCAAGTGCATGAGCTATTTTCAAGAGGAATAAAGCAAGAGAGTTTTTGTTTTTACATCTACCTTTTACTTCAAAATCTATGGAACAAAGGATCTACATCTAATTCTACTTCAAAAGTTCAAATAAGGACATCAATTATGAAATTGGATTAAGTATCAATTGTTATTTTATCAAGAGGGCTTGGTAATCATGGGATCAAATCAACGTCAAAGAAAAAAATAAAGGAGGGTAATGACACCTCAAGAAATTGAAGCAAATAGAGAGAAGGAAGCCAAAAGGCAAAGAGATAGAAGAGCAAGGATTCAAGAGATGAAGAATATTGAAGCATCTAGTTCCATGAGTATTGAAGAGAAAGACATTCAAGAGAGTAAAAATGATGGGATGAATGTAGATGATGCAAATGTGGAAATGGTGAATTTGGAAGAAAATGTGTCTATAGAAACAAATGCATGTATGTCTTCAAACCCAACTTTCGAAGATATGGAAAATGTGACTATACAAACAAATCCAGGTATGTCTTCACAGCCAACTTTCAATGTTATGGAAAACAAGACTATAGAAACAAATCCAGGTGTGTCTTTGGAGCCAACTTTCAATGATATAGAACACACAACTATAGAAACAAATCCAGGTGTGTCTTCGGAGCCAACTTTCAATGATATGGAAAACACGACTATAGAAACAAATCCAGGTATGTCTTCAAACCCACCTATTGATGATATGAATGAGAATGATATCCCTTTTAGGAGTGAAAATGAAAATGTTTTATTTGAGATTGAAAGAAATGTCTTAGATAATCTTCCTGGTAAGATTTCTTGGAGGCAAATGAGAACTCATGCAAATAGATTATATAAAGATTTTTTTTATAGAAAAAGTCTTGGATTTCAATGTCAACTTATGATGCAATTGATGAAGATGTGGAAATTGCGAAAAGTAATGAAAAAGTTAGGCATATTTGTAAAACCTAAAAAAAAGATGAATCAATGAAACAAGTTTTATCTAGTGTTGCTAATGCTATTGATTCTATTGGTAAAAAGAGTCGATCTAAAGATAGCAATGCAGCACGAAGAGCTATAACAACTGCTTTAGTCAATAAATCGTCTTCTAATAAAAGAATGATAAGTAAGACAAGTGAAATTCTAAAGATAAATCCTAAAACTTTGAGAAGAGCAGCAAAGAGAAGAGAATCTATTAAAAAGATCCAATTAACCAATGTTGGAGTTTTAGTGGTAGACTCCCAAGGTATGACATGAAATTAAATAGTGAAATCAAATTTTTAATTGAAAAATATTGGCATGATAATACAAGGGTATCATCTAATGTTAGAGATGTTTTAAAATTACGAGTGGGGTCTAAAATTCGTGATCCTCATCCAAAACATCTATTTGACATGACTCAAACTGAATTATATAAAAAATTCTTAGATGATTTAGTGTTAGAACCTTTTAATATTACCATAAGCCAAAGATCTTTTGAGAAATGTAAACCTTGGTATGTGAAAATTAATAAACAGCGAATCTCTTGTTGTAAAACTCATGTGCAATTTCGTTATTATTATGATCTTTTTCGATATATATGTTCTACTTTGCATACTAATGAAATTATGCAGGAATGTGGTATTAATATGCCACCTCAAACAATTAAGGAGTTTGTAGTAGGTTTGTTTTGTGAAACATCTACTGGATACTTATTTTATTCAAAAGCATGTATTTCTGGACAATGCAATAGATGTGGCAACTTTTCATTGTTAGGAGAATGTATGCATAAAAATATTTCACATGAATTTGGACAACAATTAGTGGATGTGAAAAGATTCAAGAATGTTGAATATTCTTTAAAAGATGGAAAAATTGGAAAGCGTTGTGAGTTAGTCACTGAGAAAATTTGTGTGCATGCATTCATCAAAGATTTTAAGGATAATATTGTATCCAAATATGTCAAACACTCCCAATATGCTCGGTGGCTTGATGGACAATTCCGTTCATGTAAAAACACCTTTCCAATTGGAACTATCCTATCAGTGGTTGACTTTGCAGAAAACTATACTCTTGCTCCACAAGAGGAAATTCAATCTCAGTATTATAATTCAGTGCAGGTGGCCATATTTGTTCATATTGTATACAGACATGCAGATGATAGTACAGAAGATAATAGAAAAATTTTGAGGGAGTATCATTTCTATTTGTGTGATAACCGATTACACTCTTCAGAGTTTGTGCAATATTGTTTCACAAAATTTTATAAAAGTTTAAAAGAAAGAGGAATCTAGATGACACAACATTTCATATGGTCAGATAATTGTACAGGGCAATTCAAAAATGCAAGAATGTTTTATTGGCTATGTAGGGCTCACAAAGAAATCAATATCCAACATATGTAGAGTTTTTTTGAAGCTGGACATGGTAAAGGAGAACATGATGGAGCTGGAGCATGTGTGAAAAGAGCTCTTGCTAGAGAGCAACTAAAATTTGAGGATACAGCCAAATTTAGAGATGCACGTGCAATTGTGGATTGGTGTAATGAAAAGTTATCTACGGGATCAAGTCAGAACTCTACAATTCGACGATTCTTTTGGTTAGTTGAAGAAGAGAATATTCCTACTCGACTTGATTGTGAGACAATAACTGGATCAACAAAATGGCATTCATTTAAGAGTTCAAATGCAAGCACATGGACTATATGGACTAGGGAGCTTGCATGTTTTTGTCAATTTTGTATTACAGGTGATTGGGGAGCATGTGAAAATACAGAATGGGTTGAAGAATGGAAACAAAGATCCTTGACACCTACAAAAACACAAGATCAACTTGAAACAACAATTGAAGATGATAATCAAATGTTTGCATCAGATGACTATGATCGTGTTTCAGACCTTGTACAAGAAGGTACTTTTGTTTTCAATTTTTTTTATTGTCAATTTTTTGTACATCCTATATATAATTAATTATATATGTATGCATCCACAAATTTATGTGATTTAGGTACATGTCATGTCACTTTATTGAATTACATAATTTTTTTGTAGGACATGTCTATGCTGTTATTGCACCTGAGGGCAATGAAGAGGAAACTGAGTATTGGTTGGCTCGATGTGTTGAGACAAAACAAAAGTTGTTACATCCTAGAGTGGATGATGATAACATGGAGTATCCAACAGGTTCTGTGGTTGTTGTTGGCACTTAGCTACGAAAATATCTAATAAGAAGGAATGGTGTGCCTGCATTTGAAGATTATGAAACACATAAGAAGATCATACACTACTCACATTTGGTTGTGGCAACAAATATAAAACTAGTCAGATATCAAGGCAAACCTTCTAATAAACGGTTATGGACACTTTCGATGGAAGAACATGAGTCAATTATAGATGCATTACAAAAAAAGAGGATGCAGATGGTACAATGGAATAAATTTTCAGGTAAGTAAACAATACTCTTACATCCCCAAGTTAAATTCTTTCATTCTCATTTTAGCTTCTATATTATTCCCCTTGTCTTAAATTTTGTATCGACCCATGGAAATATATAGTTAATTTACTTGTACATTTGAACATTACTTTTTGCAGGTGTATCCTAGACAAGTAGTCAAATGTGCATGATTATCAATAGCAGTTATCACCATACAAGTATGTGAGGTCAATTTTGTAATCTTCAACTAAAAGTGAACGCAAATTAGGTAATTACATATATATATACTCAAATATTTATCATCCATCCTCTAAAGACACCCGCTTGTACATCCCCTTAAGCCATCCTCTTCCATCCCCTTAAGCCATCAAGTTTTATTTTATACTTTGTAAATTGACTAGTGTACATCTCTCCAAGTAAGCTATCCTCTTTTGTATTCCCTTAAGACATCCTCTTCTAGCTCCCCTTTGAATTAATCATCTTATACATCCCCTAAATCCATCTTCTTATGTATCCCCTTAAGACATCCTCTTAGCTCCCCTTAAGCCATCGTCAAGTTGTATCCTCTTTTTTGTTATTTAGTACATATTGCATTAATATTTTGTGTTTTTGGTACATATTATTTCATTCTCATTTACATTCATTATTTCTTGTAGGTGTATCCTACAAGTAGATTTTTCCATGATTGCCACTACAAGATTTGATCATAATGTAAATTGTAGATCAATTTTGTAGTCATGTCAAACTAATGTTAGTCAAGAGGTTTTCACAGTAATTGATGATCAAGTATATTGTGTGGATAAGATTCAAATGAATTTCCTTAGATAGTTTCTTCTTTAAAAGAGTTCTAGTTTCTCTACAAGAATTGTTCATGCTACTTCTTGAATAATTTCAAATTGTGATAAATTTATTTGTATCTTATATTGTGTGGATAAGAAAATTGAATTTCTTTGTAGTTTCTTCTTTAAAAAAGTTAGTTTCACTACAAGAATTGAATACTACTTGAATAATTAAATCCAAATGTGATAAATTTTTTTGTAGCTTATATTGTGTGGATAAGATTTAAATGAATTTCCTTAGATAGTTTCTTCTTTAAAAGATTTAGTTTCTCTACAAGAATTGAATGCTACTTCTTGAATAATTTCAAATTGTGATAATTTTTTTTGTAGCTTATATTGTGTGGATACTTGATTTGAATTGAACCTTTTAGTTTCTTCTTGATTTGAATTGTTTGAGATTTGTGATGGAGGCTTGCAAAGAGCCATTCATGGTTGAACTTTGTTGAACATGCTTGGGCAGAGCTTAGAGACTTAATATAGGTATTGGTTGGTTGTTGCATAGAACTAGCTATGTGATTAGTATAGTGTTGGAGTCATTTAAAGTAGGTTGTATTAGACAGAGCCATACATGGTTGAAGTCCACAAAGAATGATGTCTTTTGGAGACAAAGCTTAGAAAAGTTGGTGGCATCTTGAAAGCAAAAGTGTTGATTGTATGTAGGTTGATACAGTTATTGAGAGTCCTTGATAGAGGTATAGATTGCAAATAGACCGGAGCCATGTTGTAAGTTTACAGTAAAGCTTGTGAAGCCGGTTGGTTGATAAAGATTCAAAGCGTTATGACTAGCTAGATAGTTGATTATGGTTGGAAGAGAGGTTGCATGCAAAGTCAATTGGGATTGTTGCAATAAAATTTTGGACTACTATTTAAGTGGTGTTTGGAACCCATGCATGGAGCTCTCATCCTTCATTCTCCACCATTGCAAGAGGAGTTGTAGGTCATGATCCATTTTAGAGAATTGTGCATTTGGATAATTTAAGTCATGTTAAGGCTATGTAAAAGCCATTATATATTATGAATTAGTGTCATTAGAAGCATTGCTCATTTTTTTGAGAATTTTATGCCTAGTTGAGAGTTTCTCCCAAGTTTGAATTCTTGTGTTGTATACTATTTATTTATGTGTGATGCAAGTTTAAATGTTCCACATTTGAGATGTTGTCTTAGTCTTTTAATACACATTTTAGATAGCCATTAGAGGTGGTTTATTGAAGGTAAAGGAAGTTGGAAGTATCTCATTTTTATATCCATATGTGATGTATCGAAGTGAGGCATCTAGCTACGGTCCCGAGTTTATGGATTAATTGTCATTTGTTCTATACAATGTGTAGAGGTCTAGAAATGTGTCAACTTTCATGGACTAGAGAATGCAAAGTGTCCAAAGGTTCTTTTGGTGGAGCTTGTAAGTGTGTTTGGGAATGGTGTGCACAATAGGGCCTATGACAAATGGAAATCTCTCTATGAGGAGTGGGACGTTCGATGCATTAGGGAGTGCCAAAGCTCCCTCAAGATGTTGATGTGGTTTGGTGTTTTGTTTGTTTTTTAGCTTTCTATTAGTTGTGTTGGAATTTTGTGCTTGCTATATGTATTGGGGTATTGATATATAGTTGCATATGGGTAGTTTAGAAACCTTTATGGGATGTTGTGCTTTCTACTGCTATGCCTAGTCTTGGGTTGTTAGCACACTCATTTATATATGTTTTCTAAACTATTTAGTAAGGATGGGTCCCCTAAGTAGAACACCTATATTATAATTCAAAAAAATTAAACCAAACAAATATGAAATCCACACTAGGAACTAGGTATGTTGAAGATGTAAAGTAATTTTGAATTGGGAAAATATTCATAGGAATCTCTTCTTTAATTCCTTTCCTTTATGAGAAACTATATGTGATTCAACTTCCAAAGGCCAAGGAAGTTTTGGCTATTATAATGGTTAAGTAAGAAAGATGATAACAAAGTCTCAGTTGCAAATTAATAAAATTTCAAGGACTATACAAATGATATATATCAAGAAGGTTTTGTAATCAAAGGATGACCACAATCATTTAAAGGAACATGTATCTCAATTGAGGCTAACTAGGTGAGTCTAACATCTTTATCATTTTATCGTGATTTTGTAGGTTTATCCTAGGTAAATTACCTTGTTATAAAGTGCCCTAAATTTATCTATTAGATAATTGTAACACCAAATTTATCCATTAGATAATTGTAACACCAAACTTAATTTAGGTTTGTGAGGCAGTTAATAGATTGTTCACTATGCATAATGATTGATACAATGGGAAAGGTGACAAACCTAAAATAGTCCAAAATTTGGGATGCATATTCACATTTAAGGAAGTCTCTGGACAATCATCATGTATTTCTGAAATGTGAATATGCATCCCAAATTTTGGACTATTTTAAAGAAATATGGTGCATTTAGGAACTTGGTGATTGTTGGGGTAAAGAGGAATATATGATCATACTAGAAGAGGTGGATTAGGCCCATAATTGGCCAAGGTTGCTTTGAATAAGGTTAAAACAAGGAGATACCCATGTTGATATTCACACCCTTTGGTCCACACCTACATTGGGATGGATTAAGCTTGAAATTTTGATGGGTAGCCAAGGGTAATCCTAGTGAAGTAGGAGGAGTATGTTTATTAAGAGATGATAAGGGAAAACCTCTACCTATCTTAGCTTATGATTTTGGTGTCAAGAACAATAATATGGTAGATTCTAGGGCCATGATATCCAGGGCCTCAAGATGACTTGGAAACTAAACAAGATATCCCTTAGTGTGGAAGGAGATTCCAAGATCAACATTGATCATATGAAAAAGCATAGATGAAGCTCAAGTGGTTATTGGAAACTATTCTATTGGAATCTAGAAACTTGGTGAATAAGTTTAAATCTATCTCTTTCAAACATATCAAACGAAAAGGTAATTATATTCTAGACTAGGCAGATAATGGAAGAAATCATTAAATTGCTCCTAGACATCTAGCATTTGTTGGGAAGAATAATTTTGTTATGTATTCAACTCAATCCCTAAGTTGTGCCTCCATGCTATCAAATGTTACTTGTATCTACCTTCTATACAATGATATTGAAGGGGTAGAAGGTTAGGCTAAGGATTTCTATATTGCTACTTAGATAAATTCCACAACTTCAATGTGTGGCATGAGCATATGCACAAAGCCTTGGAGGATATTTCTACGATAATGAAGATAAACCTTCATCTTGATGCTAAATTGGATGATTCTATCTACTATGAGAATTAAGATAAGGAGGAGGTGACATAAATCCCTCCTATCAAATTTGAACAATGTTAAAAATGTCAAGGAAGTGGTAGAGGCTTTGTAAGGCTTGTGTAAATTTCAGTTTATTAGTCCCACCACCCTAGGATAAAGTTTTTTAGTTTATTAGTAATTCTAACACTACTTCAACTTATTACTCTAGGGTGAGGGCCACTATAATTTTCCCTACCACTAATATATCTTAAGACACCTATTGGTTTATGTTTGATGTCATTGTAGTATGTACCTTTTTAAAGATAGATAGTATATTTTATGGAGTTTGAGATAATAGGGAATATCACAAACTTTTATGGAATAGTTGATGTCATGATATGTGGTGTTTCAATTCACATATTTTAATAGAAACTCTTTAGTAAATTGATGGTAGTATGTTCTTGGCAATGACACATTATTTTAGAAAAGAATCACATCCTTAAGGTTGAATCCATTTTTGGCATTTCTAGTGAGACAAATTTGAGAGGGATAACACATATAACATAGATGGATCTACTAAACACTTTGTTACTAAAATCCAAACTTTTGGCATTCTTTTTGTTCACTATTTCAAGAAAAACTATTGAACCATAATGCATTTAATCACTTCTTAAAAATTTAAAAATGTAGTAGAGAGAAATCTTCTAACATACATCTCAATTAAATAATTTATAATCTAGAAGTGAACAATGAAGCATATTTAACATACTAAACTACATTCAAGCATATATACTCAATAATATATACATGTAGATCTAGATCTAGATAAGTCCATGAAATACTATAAAATATCTAGGTAGGACCCATGAAATGTGTACTTTAAAACATCTACTCATCATCAGTATATAAATAAATACAAATCATAGTTCATGAAATACTGAAATATATCTAGAAGAACATGTCATAGCAAGTTCGACATAGATAGTCAAAGTCCTGGAATGGCATATATAAAAAATAATGTGCACATCATACAGTTTAGTCTATGAAATAAAACTCTATGTCAGGGATGATCATCACTCAAGTTCAAATCTGAAAGAGGCCTCTTTCTTCCTCGTGAAATGGATGGATCTACCTCATGCTGTACACACAAGAGAAAGAACTTGCAATCAGATTTAAAAATTTTAAAAATGACATATGAAATTAAATATTTAAATGTAGGCTTTAAAGTGTGCATTTAAATTACCATCTCACTTTCCACATTTTGTTGTGCAGGTGGTATAACTGTTTCATCTTCATGACCAAAAGTTTCACTTGCTAATTGCTAGAATTTCAAATAAAGCAAGTTTGAAATAAGTTACAATTTAAAATTAGCATATAAAGACCTAGAAATTGCACATATAGAAAATTTTAAAGTAAAGTTTAGGACCTGAAAATGTGTAGATGGCTCATGAATTTGTCCCTGAGTACCAACCTGACCAATAGTCTCACTCCTATCATCCTGCACTTACATATATATGGGTGCATATATACATTTATATAAACTCAAAAAAAGAAACTTAGTACAAATTTAGTACAATTTTTTAAAACACACACCGGGGAATACTCAGGCATAGTAGCTGTCGATGGAGGATCAATGGAAGAAACACCTGAGCCAGGTGGTCGATCAGACATGGGAACTGCCACATGACCTGAGCCTTGCTGCAATAGTAGTGTTTCACATACATGTATGTATATAGTTATTTATTTAATTATACACAGTAAATGTTAATTTAAAATATAATATTGATAAGTTTCAAGAGAAAAATGAAACTAGAATTAGATACATATGGTTTTAGGGTTAAGATATATTGGTTTACCCCGTAAGGTGTGCCAACCTCTACAGCTGTCGATGCAAAACTCAATGTATCAAATCGTGATGTGGCCCTAGAGCGACTTGAGATCTGTACAACAAATAGTTTACAATTATATAAATTAATTCATTAAATTATTTATAAAAAATTTGATCTACGTTCAAATTATACACTTGAAATATTTAATAAAATGTGGTCAATGTACCTATGTAGGATTATCATCCGAATATAGTAGATCCAAGTATGACTCCACTCCGGCTGTAGCTGCATCTGATGTGGATGTAGGAGCAGGACCATAACATGGTTGATTGCAATTTGTACACAAATGTGCCCCTGACAGGCCTGGGGCTCTATGCTGAGATGCATCGACTCCTCCATGATGCTCTCCACCACTGAATTCAGCTGCCATGTGGGCAGCTTGTTCAGTGAGATTGCCTGAGAGTCTACTCAATGCTCCTAATGTCGACAAAACTGACTGCTGCTGAATAGGTGCAGGAATCATGGGCAAAACAGGAGCAACCATAGGAGCAGGAGGAACAGGTCGATTAAATTTTTAGATCATTAAATTCACATAGTGGACAAGGTTGCAGGTTCTAGGTCCTAGTCATACACCAAGGTGTCACTCTACCTAACAAGGTCTCAAGTCGTATCATCATTTTTCTCAAAATTATAATGGAAGTTACATTTTGACACCTTATATAGTCCAAATTTAAAAGTGCATGCCAAGTGTATTAGATTCTCATTTCTCTATTAATCAGGCTACTTCTAGCTTCTAAGTTAAGCTCAATTGTGATGGTGTGACATGAAGATGTCTACGTGATGCCCTGACTTTATAGGTTCCTGACATTATAGGTTCCTATTTCTCTTCCTATATTAACTCCAATTTTACTATAGGCTTCTCATGTGTCTCAAAAGAGCGGTACAGATTATGACTTAATTGAACATTGCATGCTACTTTTATACTACATTTATTACCAATACTACATTTATAACAATAGTGACCTTGTTAAAGACTACATTTATACCAATACTACAACATTGTATTCCAACAATATGAGTTACCTTCTGCTGAAGTGTAAAAACCCTAAAATATCATTTTGAAACCTTATTAAATGTTAATTTCCAAACCCTAATATGAGAATTTGAAACCCTAAAATGTCATTTTAAAACTCTATTACATGAATTTTCAAACCCTAATACATCATTTTGATACCCTAAAAGGTGAAAAGTTCAAAGCCCTAAACATCTAAGTTTTAGAACCCTAAAATTTATATTTGAAACCCTAAATTGTGGATGTCAAGTTCCCTAAATTGTAAATTTGAAACTATAAAATGTGGATGTCAAGGGTAGAAGAATGTTTTCCTCAATATTTTTAAATGAACTAAGGGTAGGCGAAGGATTAAGGAATGATCCCAACTTCATATAAGATTGCACACCGTATGTCGATATGCGACTATATTAATCCATCTACTAGAATGGACCCAAAACTAAATGAGAATTAGCATAGGTCTACAAATGTCACCATTGCACTATTTAATACATGTTGATGTTATCTAAATCATATTTAATTGTGAAACTAAAACAAGAGGAGAGAAAATTAAATGTTAATTTCCAAACCCTAATATGAGAATTTGAAACCCTAAAATGTCATTTTAAAACTCTATTACGTGAATTTTCAAACCCTAATACATCATTTTGATACCCTAAAAGGTGAAAAGTGAAGCCCTAAACATCTACTTTAGAACCCTAAAATTTATATTTGAAACTCTAAATTGTGGATGTCAAGTTCCCTAAATTGTAAATTTGAAACTATAAAATGTGGATGTCAAGGACCTAGAAGAATGTTTTCCTCAATATTTTTAAATGAACTAAGGGTAGGTGAAGGATCAAGGAATGATCCCAACTTCATATAAGATTGCACACCGTATGTTGATATGCAACTATATATTAATCCATCTACTAGAATCCAGACCCAAAACTAAATGAGAATTAGCATAGGTCTACAAATGTCACCATTGGGTGCTAGTTAATACATTGATGTTATCTAAATCATATTTAATTGTGAAACTAAAACAAGAGGAGAGAAAATTATTTATTGAAGTAAAATATAGATGCAAATTTGTTATTCCAAGTTTAAAATCTTATGGCCTTAGTGCATCAAATGTGTTGGATAAACACTATGGACTCAAGGGAAGCAGGTAAAACAAGTATATAACTAGAACAACACAGGATATAGAAAACACATCCTCATTGGTCCATCATTTAAATGTATCATGAAGGTATCAAGGATGGAAGGATCACATGTCACAAAAGATTATCCAAGCTTCTAGATAGGTTGAATCAAAAAGGTATATATCACTATTTACATGCTCAAACCCTAATCAAGATATGATAGGAAAAGATAAACAAGGACATGAATGCAAACCGTAGGTTTATCTATTTAAGAAAAAGATAAAAACTTGAGAAATTAGATCTAAGAACTGTAATTAAAAAAAGGCCAAACCAGTACTATAAAATCCTAGGTGATGGAATGTCAAGTTCACTAATAAATATAAAGGAAATCCATTTGACTATTACTGGATACAATTTCAATACATCTAATAGTTGTGTTACACAAAATGAACCACTAGTCAATGATCATAGTGCCTTACACTTGAAGATGATTGGGGTCCATTAGAATTTATATCTTATAGTTTTGGTGAGTATCATGTGGATCTTAAAAGGCTTATGGTATTCCATTATTAAATGCATATGACCAAATATCGTTCTATTTTAATATGGACCCTTAAATAATGTGATATTTCATAGAATGGAAAGAGTCTAGGAGTTTAATATGGTTCATATACATTACACTCAAGTGAAAACTATGGTCAGGTTCACAAATAAATGTAAAGGAATATCATTTAACTATTATTAGATACTTGTAATTTTGATATATCTAACAATTAAGTGACACAAAATTAACCCCTAAGATCAATGATCATAATGTTTTACAAGAAGATGATTTGGGTCCATTATACTTTATGTCTTATATTTTTGGTGATAGCAACCTTACTGGCATATCAGACAGGAACTTCTAATAGCCAACAATGACAGATATCAAAGATAGGGTATAGTCTTATAGCCAACAATGACAAATAAAAAATAGGGTATATAGTTTTATATGATTCCTCAATATTCATCTTGATACATTTAGTGTACCCTAAGTTAATCATCAACACTGAAGCATCTACATGCCTCCTCTTGATACATTTTCATCTTCAAACTTATCCCTTTTATCATTATATTACATATACTAATTTGGTTTTTTAGGGTTTAGGTTTTTAGGGTTTGTAGGACAACATGGTTTTAGGGTTTATAGTTTGGTTTTTTAGGGTTTATAGTTTACGTTTTTAGAGTTTGCAGTACAACATGGTTTCAGGGTTTATAATTTGGTTTTTTAGGGTTTATAGTTTAGGTTTTTAGGGTTTGTAGTACAACATGGTTTTAGGGTTTATAGTTTCAGTTTTTTAGGGTTTATAGTTTAAATTTTTTAGGGTTTGCAGTAACATACAATCACAAAATTCTAATAACAAGTAAAACCCTTAAATAACAAATAAAACCCTAATTTTCATTTTAACCCTACAATTAGGAAAAAAACATTTAAAACACGCTAAAGATAGGTAGAGAACCAACCTGGAAGAGCTCGAGGGTGACGAGGTGGCGGGAGGAGGTGAGAGGGCAAAAAAAACTATGTTGTTTCCCTTGTCTGGTGCTTGACAACGCATACCCGTTTCTTGGTGTCCGCTGTCACTGTCGTCCTCTATGGGTGAAAATGAGCCCGCAGAGCTCTTTTTTTAAAAATATATAATTTTTCGAAAACGGGTACCCGTTTAGTAACGGGTACCCGTTTAGGCTCTGGTGCCCGTTGCTAAACGAGTACCCGTTACTAAACGGGTACCCATTACTAAACGGGTACCCGTTTAGGCTCGGGCGCCCGTTCCTAAACGGGTACCTGTTTCTTTGAAAACGGGTACTCGTTACCGGCGGCATTTTTTTTGCCCGCGCGACTTCCCCTATATGTGGACCCAGTTTCTTGCGGGTACCCTTTGATCACCCACCACATGCTAATTGTGAGGTGCCGCTATATTTTTTGAGAAAATTATGGGTGGAGTTTCAATTGGGTCAAAAACCCAATTATTTTGATATGAGAGATTTTCAGGGTGTTGGTCGTGGCATGCCACAACACAGACCAGGGGCACGAGTTGACCCCAATCAACCTGTTCCTCCTGCTCCTATGGTTGCTCCTGTTTTGGCCACGATTCCTGCACCTATTCAGCAGTAGTCAGTTTTGTCGACATTAGGAGCATTGAGTAGACTCTCAGGCAATCTCACTAAACAAGCTACCCACATGGCAGCTGAATTCAGTGGTGGAGAGCATCATGGAGGAGTCGATGCATCTCAGCATAGAGCCCCAGGCCTGTCAGGGGCACATTTGTGTACAAATTGCAATCAACCATGTTATGGTCCTGCTCCTACATCCACATCAGATGTAGCTACAGCCGGAGTGGAGTCATACTTGGATCTACTATATTCGGATGATAATCCTACACAGGTACATTGACCACATTTTATTAAATATTTCAAGTGTATAATTTGAACGTAGATCAAATTTTTTATAAATAATTTAATGAATTAATTTATATAATTGTAAACTATTTGTTGTACAGATCTCAAGTCGCTCTAGGGCCACATCACGATTTGATACATTGAGTTTTGCATTGACAGCTGTAGAGGTTGGCACACCTTACGGGGTAAACCAATATATCTTAACCCTAAAACCATATGTATCTAATTCTAGTTTCATTTTTCTTTTGAAACTTATCAATATTATATTTTAAATTAACAAACTGTGTATAATTAAATAAATAACTATATACATACATGTATGTGAAACACTACTATTGCAGCGAGGCTCAGGTCATGTGGCAGTTCCATGTCTGATCGACCACCTGGCTCAGGTGTTTCTTCCATTGATCCTCCATCGACAGCTACTATGCCTGAGTATTCCCCGGTGTGTGTTTTAAAAAATTGTACTAAATTTGTACTAAGTTTCTTTTTTTGAGTTTATATAAATTTGTATATGCACCCATATATATGTAAGTGCAGGATGATAGGAGTGAGACTATTGGTCAGGTTGGTACTCAGGGACAAATTCATGAGCCATCTACACATTTTCAGGTCCTAAACTTTACTTTAAAATTTTCTATATGTGCAATTTCTAGGTCTTTTTTTGAGTTTATATAAATTTATATATGCACCCATATATATATGTAAGTGCAGGATGATAGGAGTGAGACTATTGGTCAGGTTGGTACTCAGGGACAAATTCATGAGCCATCTACACATTTTCAGGTCCTAAACTTTACTTTAAAATTTTCTATATGTGCAATTTCTAGGTCTTTTTTTGAGTTTATATAAATTTATATATGCACCCATATATATGTAAGTGCAGGATGATAGGAGTGAGACTATTGGTCAGGTTGGTACTCAGGGACAAATTCATGAGCCATCTACTCATTTTCAGGTCCTAAACTTTACTTTAAAATTTTCTATATGTGCAATTTCTAGGTCTTTATATGCTAATTTTAAATTGTAACTTATTTCAAACTTGCTTTATTTGAAATTCTAGCAATTAGCAAGTGAAACTTTTGGTCACGAAGATGAAACAGTTATACCACCTGCACAACAAAATGTGGGAAGTGAGATGGTAATTTAAATGCACACTTTAAAGCCTACATTTAAATATTTAATTTCATATGTCATTTTTAAAATTTTTAAATCTAATTGCAAGTTCTTTCTCTTGTGTGTACAGCATGAGGTAGATCCATCCATTTCACGAGGAAGAAAGAGGCCTCTTTCAGATTTGAACTTGAGTGATGATCATCCCTGACATAGAGTTTTATTTCATAGACTAAACTGTATGATGTGCACATTATTTTTTATATATGCCATTCCAGGACTTTGACTATCTATGTTGAACTTGCTATGACATGTTCTTCTAGATATATTTCAGTATTTCATGAACTGTGATTTGTATTTATTTATATGCTGATGATGAGCAGATGTTTTAAAGTACACATTTCATGGGTCCTACCTAGATATTTTATAGTATTTCATGGACTTATCTAGATCTAGATCTACATGTATATATTATTGAGTATATATGCTTGAATGTAGTTTAGTATGTTAAATATGCTTCATTGTTAAATATGTTAAATATGCTTCATTGTTCACTTCTAGATTATAAATTATTTAATTGAGATGTATGTTAGAAGATTTCTCTCTACTACATTTTTAAATTTTTAAGAAGTGATTAAATGCATTATGGTTCAATAGTTTTTCTTGAAATAGTGAACAAAAAGAATGCCAAAAGTTTGGATTTTGGTAACAAAGTGTTTAGTAGATCCATCTATGTTATATGTGTTATCCCTCTCAAATTTGTCTCACTAGAAATGCCAAAAATGGATTCAACCTTAAGGATGTGATTCTTTTCTAAAATAATGTGTCATTGCCAAGAACATACTACCATCAATACTAAAGAGTTTCTATTAAAATATGTGAATTGAAACACCACATATCATGACATCAACTATTCCATAAAAGTTTGTGATATTCCCTATTATCTCAAACTCCATAAAATATACTATCTATCTTTAAAAAGGTACATACTACAACGACATCAAACATAAACCAATAGGTGTCTTAAGATATATTAGTGGTAGGGAAAATTATAGTGGCCCTCACCCTAGAGTAATAAGTTGAAGTAGTGTTAGAATTACTAATAAACTAAAAAACTTTATCCTAGGGTGGTGGGACATTTATCCTAGGGTGGTGGGACTAATAAACTGAAATTTACACAAGCCTTACAAAGCCTCTACCACTTCCTTGACATTTTTAACATTGTTCAAATTTGATAGGAGGGATTTATGTCACATCCTCCTCATCTTAATTCTCATAGTAGATAGAATCATCCAATTTAGCATCAAGATGAAGGTTTATCTTCATTATCGTAGAAATATCCTCCAAGGCTTTGTGCATATGCTCATGCCACACATTGAAGATGTGGAATTTATCTAAGTAGCAATATAGAAATCCTTAGCCTAACCTTCTACCCCTTCAATATCATTGTATAGAAGGTAGATACAAGTAACATTTGATAGCATGGAGGCACAACTTAGGGATTGAGTTGAATGTAACAAAATTATTCTTCCCAACAAATGCTAGATGTCTAGGAGCAATTTAATGATTTCTTCCATTATCTGCCTAGTCTAGAATATAATTACCTTTTCATTTGATATGTTTGAAGGAGATAGATTTAAACTTATTCACCAAGTTTCTAGATTCCAATAGAATAGTTTCCAATAACCACTTGAGCTTCATCTATGTTTTTTCATATGATCAATGTTGATCTTGGAATCTCCTTCCACACTAAGGGATATCTTGTTTAGTTTCCAAGTCATCTTGAGGCCCTAGATATCATGGCCCTAGAATCTACCATATTATTGTTCTTGACACCAAAATCATAAGCTAAGATAGGTAGAGGTTTTCCCTTATCATCTCTTAATAAACATACTCCTCCTACTTCACTAGGATTACCCTTGGCTACCCATCAAAATTTCAAGCTTAATCCATCCCAATGTAGGTGTGGACCAAAGGGTGTGAATATCAACATGGGTATCTCCTTGTTTTAACCTTATTCAAAGCAACCTTGGCCAATTATGGGCCTAATCCACCTCTTCTAGTATGATCATATATTCCTCTTTACCCCAACAATCACCAAGTTCCTAAATGCACCATATTTCTTTAAAATAGTCCAAAATTTGGGATGCATATTCACATTTCAGAAATACATGATGATTGTCCAGAGACTTCCTTAAATGTGAATATGCATCCCAAATTTTGGACTATTTTAGGTTTGTCACCTTTCCCATTGTATCAATCATTATGCATAGTGAACAATCTATTAACTGCCTCACAAACCTAAATTAAGTTTGGTGTTACAATTATCTAATGGATAAATTTGGTGTTACAATTATCTAATAGATAAATTTAGGGCACTTTATAACAAGGTAATTTACCTAGGATAAACCTACAAAATCACGATAAAATGATAAGGATGTTAGACTCACCTAGTTAGCCTCAATTGAGATACATGTTCCTTTAAATGATTGTGGTCATCCTTTGATTACAAAACCTTCTTGATATATATCATTTGTATAGTCCTTGAAATTTTATTAATTTGCAACCGAGACTTTGTTATCATCTTTCTTACTTAACCACTATAATAGCCAAAACTTCCTTGGCCTGTGGAAGTTGAATCACATATAGTTTCTCATAAAGGAAAGGAATTAAAGAAGAGATTCCTATGAATATTTTCCCAATTCAAAATTACTTTACATCTTCAACATACCTAGTTCCTAGTGTGGATTTCATATTTGTTTGGTTTAATTTTTTTGAATTATAATATAGGTGTTCTACTTAGGGGACACATCCTTACTAAATAGTTTAGAAAACATATATAAATGAGTGTGCTAACAACCCAAGACTAGGCATAGCAGTAGAAAGCACAACATCCCATAAAGGTTTCTAAACTACCCATATGCAACTATATATCAATACCCCAATACATATAGCAAGCACAAAATTCCAACACAACTAATAGAAAACTAAAAAACAAACAAAACACCAAACCACATCAACATCTTGAGGGAGCTTTGGCACTCCCTAATGCATCGAACGTCCCACTCCTCATAGAGAGATTTCCATTTGTCATAGGCCCTATTATGTACACCATTCCCAAACACACTTACAAGCTCCACCAAAAGAACCTTTGGACACTTTGCATTCTCTAGTCCATGAAAGTTGACACATTTCTAGACCTCTACACATTGTATAGAACAAATGACAATTAATCCATAAACTTGGGACCGTAGCTAGATGCCTCACTTCGATACATCACATATGGATTTAAAAATGAGATACTTCCAACTTCCTTTACCTTCAATCAACCACCTCTAATGGCTATCTAAAATGTGTATTAAAAGACTAAGACAACATCTCAAATGTGGAACATTTAAACTTGCATCACACATAAATAAATAGTATACAACACAAGAATTCAAACTTGGGAGAAACTTTCAACTAGGCATAAAATTCTCAAAAGAGTGAGCAATGCTTCTAATGACACTAATTCATAATATATAATGGCTTTTACATAGCCTTAACATGACTTAAATTATCCAAATGCACAATTCTCTAAAATGGATCATGACCTACAACTCCTCTTGCAATGGTGGAGAATGAAGGATGAGAGCTCCATGCATGGGTTCCAAACACCACTTAAATAGTAGTCCAAAATTTTAATGCAACAATCCCAATTGACTTTGCATGCAACCTCTCTTCCAACCATAATCAACTATCTAGTTAGTCATAACGCTTTGAATCTTTATCAACCAACCGGCTTCACAAGCTTTACTGTAAACTTACAACATGGCTCCGGTCTATTTGCAATCTATACCTCTATCAAGGACTCTCAATAACTGTATCAACCTACATACAATCAACACTTTTGCTTTCAAGATGCCACCAACTTTTCTAAGCTTTGTCTCCAAAAGACATCATTCTTTGTGGACTTCAACCATGTATGGCTCTGTCTAATACAACCTACTTTAAATGACTCCAACACTATACTAATCACATAGCTAGTTCTGTGCAACAACCAACCAATACCTATATTAAGTCCCTAAGCTCTGCCCAAGCATGTTCAACAAAGTTCAACCATGAATGGCTCTTTGCAAGCCTCCATCACAAATCTCAAACAATTCAAATCAAGAAGAAACTAAAAGGTTCAATTCAAATCAAGTATCCACACAATATAAGCTACAAAAAAAGTTATCACAATTTGAAATTATTCAAGAAGTAGCATTCAATTCTTGTAGAGAAACTAAATCTTTTAAAGAAGAAACTATCTAAGGAAATTCATTTAAATCTTATCCACACAATATAAGCTACAAAAAAATTTATCACATTTGGATTTAATTATTCAAGTAGTATTCAATTCTTGTAGTGAAACTAACTTTTTTAAAGAAGAAACTACAAAGAAATTCAATTTTCTTATCCACACAATATAAGATACAAATAAATTTATCACAATTTGAAATTATTCAAGAAGTAGCATGAACAATTATTGTAGAGAAACTAGAACTCTTTTAAAGAAGAAACTATCTAAGGAAATTCATTTGAATCTTATCCACACAATATACTTGATCATCAATTACTGTGAAAACCTCTTGACTAACATTAGTTTGACATGACTACAAAATTGATCTACAATTTACATTATGATCAAATCTTGTAGTGGCAATCATGGAAAAATCTACTTGTAGGATACACCTACAAGAAATAATGAATGTAAATGAGAATGAAAGAATATGTACCAAAAACACAAAATATTAATGCAATATGTACTAAATAACAAAAAAGAGGATACAACTTGACGATGGCTTAAGGGGAGCTAAGAGGATGTCTTAAGGGGATACATAAGAGGATGGATTTAGGGGATGTATAAGAGGATTAATTCAAAGGGGAGATAGAAGAGGATGTCTTAAGGGAATACAAAAGAGGATAGCTTACTTGGAGAGATGTACACTAGTCAATTTACAAAGTATAAAATAAAACTTGATGGCTTAAGGGGATGGAAGAGGATGGCTTAAGGGGAGCTAAGATGACATCTGAATTAAGGGGATGTACAAGCGGGTGTCTTTAGAGGATGGATGATAAATAGTTGTGTATATATATATGTAATTACCTAATTTGCATTCACTTTTAGTTGAAGACTACAAAATTGACCTCACATACTTGTATGGTGATAACTTCTATTGACAATCATGCACATTTGACTATTTGTCTAGGATACACCTGCAAAAAGTAATGTTCAAATGTATAAGTAAATTAACTATATATTTCCATGGGTTGATACAAAATTTAAGACAAGGGGAATAATATAGAAGCTGAAATGAGAATGAAAGAATTTAACTTGGGGATGTAAGAGTATTGTTTACTTACTTGAAAATTTATTCCATTGTACCATCTGCATCCTCATTTTTTTGTAATGCATCTATAATTGACTCATGTTCTTCCATCGAAAGTGTCCATAACTGTTTATTAGAAGGTTTGCCTTGATATCTGACTAGTTTTATATTTGTTGCCACAACCAAATGTGAGTAGTGTATGATCTTCTTATGTGTTTCATAATCTTCAAATGCAAGCACACCATTCCTTCTTATTAGATATTTTTGTAGCCAAGTGCCAACAACAACCACAGAACCTGTTGGATACTCCATGTTATCATCATCTACTCTAGGATGTAACAACTTTTGTTTTGTCTCAACACATCGAGCCAACCAATACTCGGTTTCCTCTTCATTGCCCTCAGGTGCAATAACAGCATAGACATGTCCTACAAAAAAATTATGTAATTCAATAAAGTGTGACATGTACCTAAATCACATAAATTTGTGGATGCATACATATATAATTAATTATATACAGGATGTACAAAAAAATGAAAATAAAAAAAATTGAAAACAAAAGTACCTTCTTGTACAAGGTCTGAAACACGATCATAGTCATCTGATGCAAACATTTGATTATCATTTTCAATTGTTGTTTCAAGTTGATCTTGTGTTTCTATAGGTGTCAAGGATCTTTGTTTCCATTCTTCAACCCATTCTATATTTTCACATGCTCCCCAATCACCTGTAATACAAAATTGACAAAAACATGCAAGCTCCCTAGTCCATATAGTCCATGTGCTTGCATTTGAACTCTTAAATGAATGCCATTTTGTTGATCCAGTTATTGTCTCACAATCAAGTTGAGTAGGAATATTCTCTTCTTCAACTAACCAAAAGAATCGTCAAATTGTAGAGTTCTGACTTGATCTCGTAGATAACTTTTTATTACACCAATCCACAATTGCATGTGCATCTCTAAATTTGGCTGTATCCTCAAATTTTAGTTGCTCTCTAGCAAGAGCTCTTTTCACACATGCTCCAGCTCCATCATGTTCTCATTTACCATGTCCAGCTTCAAAAAAACTCCACATATGTTGGATATTGATTTCTTTGTGAGCCCTACATAGCCAATAAAACATTCTTGCATTTTTTAATTGCCCTGTACAATTATCTGACCATATGAAATGTTGTGTCATCTGGATTCCTCTTTCTTTTAAACTTTCATAATATTTTGTGAAACAATATTGCACAAACTCTGAAGAGTGTAACCGGTTATCACTCAAATAGAAATGATACTCCCTCAAAATTTTTCTATTATCTTCTGTACTATCATCTGCATGTCTGTATACAATATGAACAAATATGGCCACCTGCACTGAATTATAATACTGAGATTGAATTTCCTCTTGTGGAGCAAGAGTATAGTTTTCTGCAAAGTCAACCACTGATAGGATAGTTCCAATTGGAAAGGTGTTTTTACATGAACGGAATTGTCCATCAAGCCACCGAGCATATTGGGAGTGTTTGACATATTTGGATACAATATTATCCTTAAAATCTTTGATGAATGCATGCACACAAATTTTTTCAGTGACTAACTCACACCGCTTTCCAATTTTTCCATCTTTTAAAGAATATTCAACATTCTTGAATCTTTTCACATCCACTAATTGTTGTCCAAATTCATGTGAAATATTTTCATGCATACATTCTCCTAACAATGAAAAGTTGCCACATCTATTGCATTGTCCAGAAATACATGCTTTTGAATAAAATAAGTATCCAGTAGATGTTTCACAAAACAAACCTGCTACAAACTCCTTAATTGTTTGAAGTGGCATATTAATACCACATTCTTGCATAATTTTGTTAGTATGCAAAGTAGAACGTATATATCGAAAAAGATCATAATAATAACGAAATTGCACATGAGTTTTACAACAACAAGAGATTCGTTGTTTATTAATTTTCACATACCAAGGTTTACATTTCTCAAAAGATCTTTGGCTTATGGTAATATTAAAAGGTTCTAACACTAAATCATCTAAGAATTTTTTATATAATTCAGTTTGAGTCATGTCTAATAGATGTTTTGGATGAGGATCACGAATTTTAGACCCCACTCATAATTTTAAAACATCTCTAACATTAGATGATACCCTTGTATTATCATGCCAATATTTTTCAATTAAAGATTTGATTTCACTATTTAATTTCATGTCATACCTTGGGAGTCTACCACTAAAACTCCAACATTGGTTAATTGGATCTTTTTCAATAGATTCTCTTCTCTTTGCTGCTCTTCTCAAAGTTTTAGGATTTATCTTTAGAATTTCACTTGTCTTACTTATCATTCTTTTATTAGAAGATGATTTATTGACTAAAGCAGTTGTTATAGCTCTTCGTGCTGCATTGCTATCTTTAGATCGACTCTTTTTACCAATAGAATCAATAGCATTAGCAACACTAGATAAAACTTGTTTCATTGGTTCATCTTTTTTTTTAGGTTTTACAAATATGCCTAACTTTTTCATTACTTTTCGCAATTTCCACATCTTAATCAATTGCATCATAAGTTGACATTGAAATCCAAGACTTTTTCTATAAAAAAAATCTTTATATAATCTATTTGCATGAGTTCTCATTTGCCTCCAAGAAATCTTACCAGGAAGATTATCTAAGACATTTCTTTCAATCTCAAATAAAACATTTTCATTTTCACTCCTAAAAGGGATATCATTCTCATTCATATCATCAATAGGTGGGTTTGAAGACATACCTGGATTTGTTTCTATAGTCGTGTTTTCCATATCATTGAAAGTTGGCTCCGAAGACACACCTGGATTTGTTTCTATAGTCGTGTGTTCTATATCATTGAAAGTTGGCTCCAAAGACACACCTGGATTTGTTTCTATAGTCTTGTTTTCCATAACATTGAAAGTTGGCTATGAAGACATACCTAGATTTATTTGTATAGTCACATTTTCCATATCTTCGAAAGTTGGGTTTGAAGACATACATGCATTTGTTTCTATAGACACATTTTCTTCCAAATTCACCATTTCCGCATTTGCATCATCTACATTCATCCCATCATTTTTACTCTCTTGAATGTCTTTCTCTTCAATACTCATGGAACTAGATGCTTCAATATTCTTCATCTCTTGAATCTTTGCTCTTCTATCTCTTTGCCTTTTGGCTTCCTTCTCTCTATTTGCTTCAATTTCTTGAGGTGTCATTACCCTCCTTTATTTTTTTCTTTGACGTTGATTTGATCCCATGATTACCAAGCCCTCTTGATAAAATAACAATTGATACTTAATCCAATTTCATAATTGATTTCCTTATTTGAACTTTTGAAGTAGAATTAGATGTAGATCCTTTGTTCCATAGATTTTGAAGTAAAAGGTAGATGTAAAAACAAAAACTCTCTCACTTTATTCCTCTTGAAAATAGCTCATGCACTTGATTTCACTTCAGAATTGTTCATATGATTGACTCCTTTCAAAATCTGAATAGAATATGACCTGTTAAGAGATTCCACAAAACAATTGTAAGTAAAAAAATGCAGAAATTATCGCTGTCGCGCCGTACATATCAGACTTGCAAGTTGCAGGGATACAGGGAAAGTACTTTTTTCCCTAATATGGGAAATAACAGGTATAATAGAAATAGGTACCCGTTATTTGAAATTAGAAATCTCTGCCGCCTTTTCCCTAACCTTTGCTTGGGTTTTAGGCTCGGGATAGGCATGGTTGACCGACCTTGAGCCTTGGACCTGCAAGTTTTTTTCTAAGTACAAAACAAAAAGAAACACTGAGTTTACCTGTATGGCTGAGGGCTTTTTTTTCTAAATTTTTTTACGAAATGAAAACCCATTACAGATGACATTGTCTAGTTTTCAAATATATAATTTTTTTTGTTATTGGACATGTTCTTCTATTTATTATTTAATTTATAAGCAAACTAGTCCAAAAACTTGAAATGATAGGTGTTTGTATTTTTTTAATAACTTTTAATTTTTAAATTTTTTTTAAAAAAAATTATATGTCATCAATCTTCACATCATTCTTTACACAATAAAAAAAAAAATTAATTTTATGATTTTTTTTGCTCAAATTATGTTGGCCGTACACGAGGGGTTTTCAAAAGTACCAATTAGGCCTAATAAAAAATTAATAAAAAAAATTATTTGGAAAAAAATTATAAAAAAAATATCCTCATCAAACTTCACTGTACTACACATGTTTTCCCAAAAGGATTTTAAAAAATAATTTTATTTAGGTTAAATTATGTTGGCCATACACGTGCATGGTATGGTAAAAAAAAAGTGACTTTTAAATAGTGGTTTTTAGAAATGCCTATTGAAAATTAATTTGTATCATCTGGGTATTGAAAAGATTTACATATTTAGAAACTAGACTCCAAGTACTACATTTTATATTTAGTGACTTTTTTAAAGATTCCATTTCTAAGTGCTTCAAATTTTAAGTTCAAATGCGACAAATTCTGAAAATTAGGAAAAACACTTCCACTTTTTGGCCAAAAAGTGGACCCAACTTCTTGCACTGACCCAGAAATGGAAAATAGGCAGAGACAATGGAAGGAAAGGGCTCATAAGAGGATGAAGGATGATAAGATACACCATTTGAAAAAGAGAACAGGGTGTCAATACTATGAAGAAGATTTTTTTTGAATGAAGCACCCACTAATGTCTTATCTAAAAGAGTAGTCAAGTGTTCAAGAAATTGAGCATGGGTATGCATGTCAACAAAAAATTGTCTAGGAAGAGCAAGATCTTGCTTGCCTACATATCTAACTAGAATTTTTTTAATTATTTTTAATTTGTCAAAGAGTTGAATTTGTAAAAGATGTATATTTACATTAAATCTATTATATATATTTATATTTATCAATATTTATTATTGAATTATATTTACTTTATATATAAAATTTAAAATAACTATATTTATTATTATTATATATGAAGTTTCTTGCTACTAAATGTTGGTATTCGTTATTATTTATATATGTTATTAATAGAATTATATAATTAATTGTTTCATTTAGTTGCAACCATATGGACATCATAACTCCATGCAAGATTATTGACTTATTCTTTGGGAATATCTTTGATGCACCAATAGTGTTTTTAGAGTGTCATTTTGAAAACATAGGAAGAGAGAAACATGAGAAAAACATAGGGAGAAAGAGATTTTATAGAGAGGAAGTGTGTGAGAGAGAAGGGGGGAGATAAAGATAGAGAGAGATAAAGAGAAATAGAGATCTAGAGGATAGCGAGAAAGAGAGAAAGAGATAGAGGAAAAGAGAGGTAGAGAGAGAGAGATTGTTGTTTCTTGTTAGATTATTATAGGGGATTCCACCTATTATTCTAGATCAAAACCTCCAATTGAATTAATCATTTCATCAATTCTTTGTTTTGTCAAATTCTACATTAGATATAGATACAAGTGTTTCTTGTCATGTTTTTTCTTGTTTTTGTTCATTGCTTCCACTTAAAGTTGTCATTTCTCATATATACTCTTACCCAATGGTCTACGAGTTGGCTTTGCCTCAACATGTAGGAGTTCAAGTTCAAATGAATGGTTCATTTTCAATTCGTGAACCCTCCTAGATGCTGCACTTAAATTTCCTTTTCCTAAATACTAAACCATTTCTATTCCAACCCAGTTGATGCCAATGCATCTTATCCCACTTGTGTATGGAGTTCCTATAGAATTGTCAAACCTAATCAAACTTTGATTCCACATCACACCAAAATAACCTTTATTTTATTCATTTGGGAAGGTTTATGACAACTTACACACTTTTTTTCATCTAGAGGAGTGTTCAACCATGGTCAAAACTGTCTAAATTTTATAATTTTTTAGAGTACAATTAAAAATTAGGAATACATAAAAGGGAATATCTAAATGATGCAAAACAACTTCTACACCCCCAGTTCTAGAGAACAAAGAAAGGATAAATTGACCCCCTTTAGATAGACAAGCTTCAAAATAGAAAGATGACCTAGTATCCTATAATTGTAGTGCCCCTGCATTCTCACCTTGGATGAGCAGGTGGTCGAGCTAAGGAGCATGAAGAGGAAGGTAAGATACTCAGAATGCTTAGGGTATGATAAACATGTTGATGGTAGGCTTACTATTATGATGTAGTTGAGGACACTCATTGATGTTTACTATGATGACACTGTTGATACTTTATGATTAATACATTATGCTTATGTTGTGATATTGATTATGTAAATTAGTTTACTACGTGATTAATGTGATTATCTATCTATGTGTTATCTGGTTGTTAGTTACTAATGAATTTGTTTAATGTGGATACTTGTGATGTGTTTTGTGAAGGGACGGTTAGTATTACTCATAATGAGTACCCTAGTATGCTACTATTCCCTGTCACTATGTGCCTGCTTGGATGATTATATGTATGTATTCGACACTTTTATTTGCTGCAAGTTGCAGGTAGCAGGCATCAACTCCACCTGAATTAGCAGGTCTGAGTGTGCCTTCATACCAATGGAAGTTGTTGAATGGAGATAACATATGGTCCCCTAGCCTAGCCATCATCCTTGAAGAGGATGAGTATTCGGTTGTGTACCCTGTCAATGTTTTCAGTTTGGTCATGATAGTCAGTGATTGTTGTGGTGGTCTTACTTTCTGATCTTGCATAGTAGTCAGGTATAGTTTGATAGTTGGGTTATTTTGTTGGTATTGTTTTGGTTATTGTTGCCTTAAAATAAAATAATTAGTTATGAAGCATTTTTGTTAAATATATAAATATATAAATCTCCTTATGTAGATTTAGTTTATGAAAAATATATTATTCTAGAAGTTAAGTTAATAAATAATAATAATAGTAATAAATGTAATTTCAACTAGAGTTAAATAAATAAATAATATTTATGTGTTGCCATAAAATATATTTATCTTGGTCTAGTTGTAAAATGTTAAAAATAGCAAACTATAAGATTTCATGCTGGAGTTATTGCCTCTTGTGGGGGGGAATCTTCTGGAAGATTTTAGGGGATTTCTTTCCCTAAATAAAGAGTTTTTGGGCTATATTTAGGGAGGGATTTCTCTCTCATAAGAATCTTCAGCAGTTGGAACTTTTGAGGAGAGAATGGTTTTTGGTTGCAACAGTTGAACCCGACATTGAATCTTCAGCCAGTCAAGCAAGTGAAATCAGGTTCCTTTGGTTCTAATTTATGTCTCATTTTTCTGTTGAAGCAAATGTTTGATTTATAATTTTTCCTATTGATTGTAATTTGCTTGAGAGGTTAGAAACCTTGTTATCAGATCCAATTGTGCATGTCTGTATCATTGCATTTCTAGGAATCACCGATTGATGTGACTATCTATCTCTCACCCATTTCATCTATATTTTTACAGTCTATTACGGCAGCCATAACTTTAATTTTACGAACTGGGTTCCTATAAATTTTTGATATATGTCGCATGACCTAGCTATCTAAATCATATCCAAAAATCCTCCATACACACTTTGTTATTTTGGAGATATGAATGTTTTGTGACTGTCTATCTCTCAGTGATTTCATCTCTATTTTAGTAGTCTTTTGCATTAGTCATAACTTTAGTTTTACGAACTAGGTTCCTCTAAATTGTTTATATATGTCGTAAGACCTAGTTATCTAAATAATATCCAAAAATCATCTATACCCAGTTTGTCTTTTTGGAGATATGAATATTTTGTGACTGTCTACCTCTTAGCCATTTCGTCTATGTTTTAGCAGTCTATTGCGTTAGCCTTAACTTTAGTTTTATGAACTTGGTTTCTCTAAATTTTTGATATATATCGTATGAACTAGTTAACTAAATCATATCCAAAAAAATTTCATACCCATTTTATCTTTTTGTAGATATGAATGTTTTGTGACTGTCTATCTCTTAGCCATTTCGTCTCTGTTTTAGCAGTCTATTGCATTAGCCATAACTTTAGTTTTACGAACTGAGTTCCTCTAAATTTTTGATATATGTCGGAAGACCTAGTTATCTAAATCATATCCAAAAAATATATGTACCTAGTTTGTCTTTTTGGAGATATGAATGTTTTGTGATTGTCTACCTCTCACCTGTTTCGTCTCTGTTAAAATAGTTAGTTGCGTCACCAATAACTCTATATTTTCAAATTGGGTCTCTAAAAATTTTCAACAAATTCATTTTGTAAATATCCTATGATCATTTCTTTCCATCATATGACTCTCTTTGAGGCATTCCATCAATCAGTCTACATGCTCTGTCTATGCTTTCACATTTTTTTATTGTTGGTAGCTTCTAAAGCCTTCTCAACAAATTTATTTTGTGATAATCCTATCTTATGTATGTGGTTAAAAGTGTGGTAGATTTGATGAAGATGTTAGATCTATAGGAATGTTTTATTGTTTTGTATTCATTTCCTCCCAAGCTAACCTTAGAACAAGGTTCTTTCATTATAGCTTCGGCTTTTGTATCTTGTAAGATATTTATAACATTATAATATTATAGGCTTTTAGCCTTGCTTATACATTTATATTTAATAGTATTTATAAAATTGTCTAGATTATTAATAAAATCTACATCAGTTGTAAATAGTTTAAATAATTGTTGTGCTTGATTTGTATGTCATAGGGTTATTTGCACGTTGTTCACATTCATTTTAATTAAATGAAACTAAAATAAGTCTTGAGAATTATTAGCTACAGTTCTGTATTGTTGAGATAGATTCACTTTATATTTGTTAGATGATTGATCATGAAAATATTGATGAAGGATCTTAGTTTATGATGTGCATCTGAGAGTGAATGTGATGTGAGCCCATTGTGTTTAGTGGTGTCAAGTGTTTGTGTTATTTGGGGAAGTTGTTTCCAGAGGCCTAGGAGGGTGTGATTCTGTGAGGGTTGGCTATGTGTGCATCATGTGAATTGAATGAACTGCATGCTTGAAATGTTGTCTCTTATTCATGTGGTTATGATGACTATGTAAGATGGATAATTCCTTGCTCTGTGTGATGTGAAATGATGTGTATTTTATGTTGTAAATGCATCATGATGAAAAGGTGATAGTTCATGCTTGGTTTATGTTTTGGGCCAAGGATATAAGAAATGGTCCCCATGATTATGTTTTGTATGCAAGAAGGTAAATGCTTTGCATTGTATATGTTATTTATCATTGTGATGGTAATTGTCTTGTTTGATGTTTTAGGGTCTTCTAGATGCAGGTAGGGGAGTGGCTTTCAATGTGGGGCCGGTGCCCAAAGTGGCTGCTAGAGTAACCCATTAGAAGTTTTTAATCTAGTGATAACTTAATAATAAATTTAGAGGGTTGGGCAGTTTCCACACTAAAGAAGATAATTAGATGCCTCACCCATGCCTGCAGTGCTTGTTCAGGCTAAGAATGGGATGCGAAGGCCATGGTTGGCATGATCGACCTCCTTGTCTTCATGAGAGAATGTGTCAGTTTCGCATGTCACCCTATGGGGTTGGTGCCTAGAGAGAAGCTGCCAGGGTAACCATAGATGGAGATCAGTTTCTAGAGAGAGATAGCCTTGATAACCCATGCTAGGAGCATGCAATGACACTCTCCCTATTGCAGCCTAGCATTCCCTAGAATTGTGTTTTCCTCTTTCATCGTGTATTTGCCTCTGGAAGTGTTGTTTGAGTTGCTTGTGGTGTTTATTTCAACCAGTGTTGTATTGGAGTCATGTGTAGTCTTTGTACCTATTAGCTTATTGACTTTTTGTGTGTTTGCTTAGTGGGACCTTATTGTTATCTTTTAGCATGGGGGTGGACCTCAAGGTTTCACATGGTCGGGTGGTTGTGCTTTATTCCATTAGTTTTCTGGCACCGTGGCTTGTGTGTAAAGAAGTTGTATCTCTCATGTTTCCAAATTTGTACATGTATTTGAAGATAGATATTTGTACTATTCGCATCTAGATCTATGTATTAGTGGAATTCATTATGTAATTTGATCTATTAAAAAATAAAGAGTTTTTGTAACTATGAAACTATGTAATTCCTCTTGTAAGATAAACTATTTTGTACTTGTAATTTTGATCACAAAAATGTTGATATATTCATCTGATGTTGTAATCTAAAATGTTAGTTTGATTCATTTGATTGATTAAATCTTGTATGTTGTTGATTATTGTTAATTTGCAATAATGTAGCTATGTAATTCCTAGAGATGTTAGTTTAACTTTGTTGTTACTAGTCTATGTTGTGTTTTTTTGTCATTACTTCTATGTAGAAAAAAAAAATATTTCACCCTTTTTATTGCTTAGTTAAACTTATCTTTAGGGTTGCATGGTAGGGCATTACAATAATAAAAAAATCGAAGTGATACATTTTTCCTCTTCTCACCCCCAATTCTAGAGAACAAAGAAAGGATATTGATCCCCTTTAGATAGATAGGCTTCTAAATAGAAAGATGGTATCCTATAATGAACAAATGAAAGTGATACATCTACGGAAACCAGTCGACTCACTACTATATGAAAATCATTTAAATGTTTGGTTACAAAGTATCCTTCATGCATCTGTAAAGAATACATATTTCTTTTCAAAAATAACTTATTGACAAGACACTTAGTTTTATATAAAACAATAAATTTATCTCATAAAATCTTAGCAATGTTTTGAACTAAAACATTCATCAAGACTAAATTAGAAAGACATAACCTAATAGTAGATCTATCTCTTCTATCCAACTTGTTCCATTCATCTTAATCCATTGTTGATGGTCAAAAATTGAGTGCAATAATTATTATGATCCACTAATATGTCTCCACTAAAATATCTTCAACCTTCAATTTCTACAACTCAAAGTTTTACCTACTAGACCTCTCAATCTCAATTGTGTAGATGTTGGCCATGACTTCTAAATTTCAAATGTTATTTCAAATACACATTAATTATCCCACAACAAAATTGAAAGCAACATAAAACTGTATCCATTCCTTTACATGATCAATCCAAACAAAACTTTGATACCAAATGTTGGTTTTACAATGCTTATTTCTCAATTAAGAGAAATAGAAAGTAATAAAATTTGTTGATATAAAACACAAGTTACCTTAATTAAACATACAAGAATAAGTGAAGGAGATAGAGAAGATAAGATGACATATATACTTGGGAAAACCCTTATGAGTAAGAGACCCATCACCAAAAGCAAACCTTAATGTATTAGTGAAACATGTTATTTGTTTAAGGACTTAATAGTTCACCTTTAAGACCTCTTTAGTGTACCCATTGCACACTAAAGTATGGCTATCTCTAGAACAATAGAAATATCTCATCTCCAAGATTCATTCATTCATAAATGGCATGTCCAATACAATTGGAAACAATGTCTTATTGAAGTGGCTCAAAAATGGGCATTTGCAACAACTAACTCAAAAGTCCAACAAATGGAAAGAACGCTTAACACCAAGTCTATCAAACAACAAAGCACTTTTTGCTACAATGTTTGTGTAATTAAGCTTTGTTTTATTTCCTTCATGCATCTTTAAAGAATACAAATTTTTTTTCAAAAATAACATATTTACAAGACACTTAGTTTGATATAATGAAATGATTTTATCTCACAACCTAATAGTAAATCTGAAAATAATTATTCATACGAAGTTTAAGCTTCCAATACTAACCCACAAGGTGATCTAGAACTCCAAATCTAACCAATCCTTTAACATGTTGTGGTAAACAAAAATATATACATACTTTCTTTACAATTTATCTTCTAAAATGCTTTCTTGTGATGGGTTTCATAGTAATCCTTTTCTAGATCTAAGTGTTTTCTTTTATTAAATTTGATTTTTTGCAATCCTCTAGGCTTTCTTTCACTCCTTACAAAAGGAAACCATGGTTAGCATGACTAATCAAACTAATAACCTTAGGATTTTAATTAGCAACATTCAAGCTTGCAATTAGTCCCATGTTGATTGTGCAAACAAATTTGCTCCATATAATCAAAAAAATGTCCATTCGAGTCTACAATTGTAAACATCCATACTTGCAATTAATCCCATGCTAATTGTGTAAACAAATTTGCTACACATAATCAAAATAATAATAATGTCTGTAATTTTTAATACTTTTTTTGGTAGCCTCTTCAATTTGGGTGGGAACTTGGCTATGAGAAATAAGGAATTCATAATCTATTGAAGTCTAGAATAGTACAAAATGAAATAGAAAGATAAAGAGATATAGAGAAGTAGAGAGATAGAAAGATAAAGAGATACAAAGAAGTAGAGAGATAGAAAGATAGACATGGAGACAAAAATATCTAGAGAGAGGTAGAGAGATATAATGATAGAGAGTGAGAGAGGTAAAGAAATATTTAGAGAGGTAGATTGATAGACAAGGATGAATATATATATATATATATGTTGAATATAAGGAATACTAAGGGGGGGGTGAATCGATATTCCACAAAACCACTTCTTGACTTGTTTATTGATCTAATTTCTAAAATTGATAACATGAAAGCATAACAAGCATAAGAACAGCAACCATAAAGACATAACACAGACACCAAGATTTTTACGTGGAAAACCCAAAAAGAGAAAAACCATGGTGAGTGTTAGCTCACAATATATTATGATAGAACAATACAGAATTACAAGAAGGCTCATTGCTTAGGGCGCACTGCCCTATGAAGAAGTGCTCACTGCACAAAGGCTACTGCCAAGAGAAAAGAAAGAAAGAAAGAAGGAGATGGCTCACTACCAAAATGAATTGTTTAGATTACATCTACACATGCATGAATGCAACTTCAATGTATGCTCAAAATACTATCTCAAAACTTTTCATCTTGACTGCTTTGCTTTTACATTAGACAAGATCTCTCTTCTTCTACTTTTTGTTGCCTACTCTATTGTTCACATTCTACACACATTCATATCCTCATCACACACTCCAAATACTGAAATCAATCTCATATATATATATAACAAACAAAATATTCATATTAGGTTGGCCTAATAAAGTGTACCGTGTAGTCATGCATTATGTGCTCTATCAGCCAAATTTATTTCCCAAAATCTATGGTGGACCCAAACAATATTTGAAACACCATCACACATGTCAACCTCAACTATTTTACCACTTAGGATTAAGTTTCAAACACCAAAAGCTTACCGCACACACATCATACTATTATGTCAGGCTTATTCACAAATTGTTTACTAGTTCAGTTCAACTGTCAGACAACATCTTCCACTGCGGACCACAAGACTTGCTCAAAGCCATATCAGAGGCTCTTCATGTTGGTGTGAACAGGGTTATCACGTAACCGGTTTACCCTAGTGTGGATAATTCATCTTATTTAACTATTTACTAGTTAAATAATATACACACATCACACATATTAAGTTGACTTAGTAAGTCTACTAGATGTCTAGTTGTGTCTAGTTAAGTCTAGTTGTGTGTTGAGTTGTTGATAGTTGGAGTGAGTTGTCTTATCCTCCACATGTGCAATTAGCTATCATCCTCTAATTGGCACATGTTGTTGGAATATCTCCACTTTCCACTCTACCCTTCTAGCTCTCACCTTGTCTTTATAAGCAAGGCTCTCTTCATGTATTATGTAATCAAAACAACAATCCTTCTTTTATATTCAATGATAGAATAGCATTATTCTCTCATTTGATCTCTCTTGTGCTTTCATGAAGTCCTAGATCCTGGGTGGCTCCAATCATAGCCAACTCTAACATGGTATCAAAGCTCTAGGAAGAATCACTTTGTGTTAGCCATTTTTGAGAAATCTTGAGTGCATTTCATGGTGGATCTTAATAGTTAAGTATGCTCTTCTCTTGCATCAAATGATGACCTAGAGAATCAGAAAAACTTGATAGAATACTAGTTTTGTGAGGGTTTCCCTTTCTTGTTCTATATTGTAGGTACATTTTGGTGCATTTTGTTGTAAATCAGACCTCACCATTATGTCCGGAGTAGCCGAAATAGTCAAGATCGCCTTTTGTTTCGTCCAAATTGGACATCAGAGGCAAAATTGACGAGGGTTTCAATTTGGGGCTCTTTGACGTGATCTAGGAGGTACCAGCAATTTCAGAGCAGTTTGGCCCAAATTAGACATCGCCATTGCATTTGGAGCAGTCAAATCAGTACGGATCGACTGTAAAATTGTCCAAATTGGACAAAATTGAATCAAAAGGTAAATTTTTTTTGCCTTTGCTCTTGGCTGTACGAAATCTTAGCAGAGAATATTCTTTGCGTCGGCGGCATATTCTATGGAATCTACGTAGGCGTCATTTAAATCGGTCACATCAGAATCGTCGAGGCCGTACCCTATCACAGGGTCCTCCCTGCATCTGCCGCAGACCTTAGTCAACCATCATTCACCGGTGGTGGGCTGATTTCCTGACAGTTTGATAGTTTTCTTCACTTCCAAAATCTCCTGGTAGCGATCTCCATACACCACTGGCTTCACAAAACAATCACACACCACAGTAAGCGACAAATCCAATTGCCAGGGTTTATATTATCTGCCAGTAGCCTACAATTTGATTATAAACCACCGGTGGCATTGGCTAAACCGCCACTAGAGACAACTCCATCAGTGAACGACTGTTTCATATCAATTGGTGGGGGCTTCTAAAAGTCTAGTGATCTCCCCATAGCCCGACATATTTTCTGGCGACCATTTGGCATTCAAAAACCCTTAAGTGGCAATCCTCGAAACCTTGGCGATCGTGAACACATCCTAGCAGTGTCATCAGAATTTTTGTCTCAAGCCAGAAATTTTTCAAGATCTTGGCGACCTCCATAAACAAAGACTTGTTCTCAGGTGGGGGAATTTTCACACCGGAATATTTTCTATACTGTCGAATCTGTGTTTCCCATCAGCCATTAAAGGCAGTCAGCACAAAAGGTTGACATCAAACTGTCCACTACGCCGGAGATTTTCTAAACTCTTTGGTTGTCCTGATTGGCATATTCCTTAATCAACCAATGGTCTTCACTCTCCAAAACCGCCCATATCTTCGCCTAGCAGTCAACAATTTTAATCGACAGGCATCTATACCTCCCATCGACCATAGATCTCAGAATTGTCTTACGCCGAAAAATTTGCTATACTCGTTAGTTATTCCAATCGGCGTATACTTTGAGGCCACGGCCATATTAACTTTTGGCGATCAAGTTCATCTACCTGAGCTCGGCGGTTTTAGCATCAAAAACGGTAGTTTCGTAGGTCAACTGTGGTTTTGCATCATTAAACCCGTGGTTTCACTAGTACAGAAAGTGGTTTCCGCCTAAACAAAGGCTGTTTCGAGAAATCACCCTGGTAGTTTTCACACAATCAGGTGGTTTTCTGAGCCAGGAGGGCGATTTTGGCAATTTTTTGCTTTCTGGGAGGGGGGCATTTTTTTCCACTAATAGGGAATATTCTGAGAATATTCTGCTGACGTCAGCACTGCATCAGTCCAAAGGGCCATTTTTGCCCTCAAAGCCCTAAAAGGGGGCTTTTTTTCATTTTTGCATAACTGCTACCCACGGAGCCGAAATCGGGCAAATGAGATATCGTCAGAAAGCTGACAGAGAGTACTTCGCAGTGGTATTAGTATTTTTCTGAAATTCTTCTATAGGTGACTGCTACAGCAGTTTGAAGATAGATCTTCATTTTTCGCTTCCGAGCTCACAACTTCCTACCACGATCTCCAATTTTTGCGATTCTTGTGGCATCGGAAAAGTAATCAAGAGCTCTTTCAATCCATCTATGCACTTTTCTCAGATTCTACTCCAAGTTCATTTTATTTCATTTGTCTATTTTTTGGCTTTTGAGTGATAACTTAGGCATTTTGGCACTTGAGGAAGTGGAACTTGTTTTGAAGGGATCTATTTGCTATGGTTAATCACTGTGAGCAATTGTAATCTCCTTTGAATCTCTCTTTTAAAAGATTTTCATGCTTTCCCAAATTTGGTCTCTTGAGGACAATTGTAAATCGCACTAAGTATAAAGTGCCACAATCTTTCTTTTTTGGGGGGTGATCTCTTTGATTGAGTAACAGGGGGTGTACTTGTGTTCTTTTTTGTACTCTTGCATCATGGATTCACACAAACTTCCTCTACTCACACCATATAACTATCATGAGTGGAAAACTAAAATGGAGATTCATTTAAGAAGTTTGAAAATTCATAGAGTAACAATGGGTACAGAAATTGAACCAACTGTAGCTGCAGAAAAGAGAAAGTGGTATAATAGATGTGATCAAGCCTATGGAACACTATGCTTGTCTATCTCTCATGACCTTCTTTTTCATATTGAATCTTGTACTACACCCAATGAAGTGTGGACTACCTTAGAAAAACTCTTTGGTAAACAAGATACAATGAGAGGTTTCAAATTGGAGAATGAATTAATTAGATTGAATCCAACCAACTTTGCAAGCATCCAAGACTTCTTCACAAAACTCAAGTCACTTAGATTGCAGCTCAAACAATGTGGAATTGAGAAAGAGGACACTCAATCGATTCTTTCAATCCTTGCCAAGCTTGGTCCTGACTATTCAATTTTGTTTCTACTTTCTATGCTACAATGGATGCACTTGGGAAAGCTTTCACAATGCCTTCATTTGATGAGTTTGTTGCATCACTCACAAGGGAGAAAGCTAAGTTAGTACACATGGGCAAATTGAAGTCTCCTGCACCTCAAGCACTTCTTGCTAATCAAGGTTCTAAGGATCAAAAGGCTTTAACTAGCAAAGGCAAGAAACAAAAAAATAAGGATTTCAAGAACAATGAGAAAGCAAAGGAATCAACTAAATCACCTAAGTCCTCATCCTCTCCCAAGGAGGAATCATCTAAGAAGGAGAGACCAAAGTGTGCATATTGCAAGAAACTAGGACATGATGAGCATAAGTGTTATGAGAAGAAAATTGCTGAGTTGACTCACATTATTCAAAAGCACAATATCAAAATGCCATCATCATCACCTAGTCCATCCTCTTCTTCAACACCATCCTCATCTACACATACAGGGACAGTAGGCATTGCAAATGGGAAAGACAAAGGAAAAGGTCATGTACTCTTTGCTTCTACAAGTCTTCAGTCAGAGAGATGGCTTCTTGATTCTGGAGCTTCTCATCATATGGCATCTTCACAGGGGATGTTCTTTTCATTTGAGTCATGTACTTCGACACCTATCTTGATGGGTAACAATACATACATGCATGCATCTGGAAAAGGGACAATTGATGTTGGAGAGAGTACATTCAACAATGTGTTGTGTGTACCTTCCTTGACATCCAATCTCCTTTCCATCTATCAGATTACTCATTGTGGTGCAGGTAAGACAGCTGAGTTCACTTTTGATTCTATGATCATACGGGACTTGGAGAGCAGAGATATCATTGCAGTTGGGATGGCTGATCATGCATCTCGCTTGTATACCTTCTCCCATTTTGTTTCTTCTGATGATGTAGATCCATTGATTCATATTCACACTCATGCATCTAGTGTGAATCATATTTCTGAGGCAAAGTTTGGTCACTTGAACCTTGGTGTTCTTTCACCCACTTTGGTTCATGATACTAGTGCTGAGCTTCCATCACCTCATCCTCCTGCTTCTTTAGATATCGACATTGATATGGGTTCACCTACTTTAGTTGAGTAGGATCATTCAGGTCTTTCAGACACAGCTTTGTGGGATACTTTCTTGGTAGGTATATCTGACTTGTTTTGTGAGTCTCATAGTACAGATTTGGAGGACACACTTGAGGGGATGTCTCTCCTCTTTGACGACAGTTACAGCTCAACTATTTTCCCATCTACTTCATCTTTGGAGGTTGTTCTTCATCAGTCTACACAGGATTTTGGATTGGACACACATCATTGCATTGTGGCATTCTTTGATTTTGACATGTGGACATTTCAACAGTCTTCAGAGGCATCTATCATGAGGCTTTTTCCCTCATTCCTTCAGATGGAGTTTCTTCTACATCAGCCTTTGGTTTGGTTTCTTCCTAAGGCGAGAAATGTTGTTTGCAGGTTCAGGACACTTTCCAGCGTTCTTCTTCAGACATTCTTCATCGGCACAGGAGCTACTTCATTGTGGGGGGGGCCTATAGTCTCACACTTGCTCTCCTATGGGGGGGTATTTGATTGTATATATGTGATAGAAGTTGTCCTTGGGGGGTCATGTTGAGTCCTCCTACTATCACTTCTTCTTTCACTTTCATTCTTTCATGCATTCTCACTTTTGGAGAGGAGTTTTTTTCCCATTAGGTTTTCTCCTTTTCTCCACTTGAGATTTGTTGTACATGGGTACCTAACATGGCCTAGTAGCCGGGACCCATCCATCATTCCATCTTGCTTTAGTCAGCTACTCCCTAAGTTGCACTTAAGGGGGGGTGTTGGTGTGAACAGGGTTATCACCTAACCGGTTTACCCTAGTGTGGATAATTCATCTTATTTAACTATTTACTAGTTAAATAATATTCACACATCACACATATTAAGTTGACTTAGTGAGTCTACTAGATGTCTAGTTGTGTCTAGTTAAGTCTAGTTGTGTTTTGAGTTGTTGATAGTTGGAGTGAGTTGTCTTATCCTCCACATGTGCAATTAGCTATCATCCTCTAATTGGCACATGTTGTTGGAATATCTCCACTTTCCACTCCACCCTTCTAGCTCTCACCTTGTCTTTATAAGCAAGGCTCTCTTCATGTATTATGTAATCAAAATAACAATCCTTCTTTTGCATTCAATGATAGAATAGCATTATTCTCTCATTTGATCTCTATTGTGCTTTCATGAAGTCCTAGATCCTAGGCGGCTCCAATCATAGCCAACTCTAACACTTCACTCATCATAGATCATACTTTTAGAACCAAAAGACAAAATATTCAATTGCGGAGAAATGCAGACCCTTTTTCTTAGACACTATGCACTGTTCCGGTCTTAGTTCTGTTCACCCAGACTTAGACCAATCACTACTTAACTTCCGGAAGTCATCATGACTTGTAATCTTGAACATAGTACCTCCAAACAATCCTGAATAACATACCTAAACTGCATACCTTGACCATCAACTACGGAGGAATACCACTTGAGTCTCTGCTACTAACTCTGTGTTGTCAGTATTTAGCCATTCTGCCTTACTCTTTTGTATCTGGACTAGAACCTTGTATGTAGGTTGTTCCAAGTTGAGTTCCCAATCATCCTTAGCTCCATCATCCTCTGTTTGTCTTGTTGCCAAACCTAATTAGTCTTCCAGAGTAATGTCTCTTTGTCATGCTAGTGAAAAAACTTTACCTTGTTGCCATCAATGACAACATGCAATCCTTCATCAGAGCAGTGTCTCTTGCCAACAATATATATATATATATATATATATATAGAGAGAGAGAGAGAGAGAGATGTAATAAATATAAAGGGAAACTCTCTCTCTCTCTCTCTCTCTCTCTCTCTCTCTATTTTTGTAAAAGTGCTATTTCATACCAAGCTCCACTTTTTACATTGTAAAAGTGCTATAGCCTAATCTTTAACATAGGGGTTTCCATTAGAATTATTGACTGTAGCCCCAAGTCTATCACACAATGTAACTTTTTCCCACTATGTTTTTGTAGTTAATCTTAGTTTTGTAATCCCATGATGGCGAATGATATAATTTTGTGTTTTCATAAATGTATCAACACATATCACTACATTATTTCAATTTACTAATAGATGGACAACAACCATTCACCACCAACAAAATTATATGCTTTCTTCCCAAGAAATTACTTATTACTTTTTATATACATACTATCTTGGCATACCCATTGCACACTAAGGTGCAATTGCTAGTTATAACTGATCTTAGACTTGATGCTCATACTAAAAAGCTATCAACTAAATATAACATAATAATAATAATTACACCGAATACTTTTGATTTTCTAAGGATTTAAACGTGAAATTTATCAAAACCAATAATCTCACCAACTCAACCCAGAATTACAAGAAATCAACTTCTGTCAAACGAAACCCTAAAAACTCACGCTCATCCACAAATACACCCAAACATCCAGTCTGAACTTGTAAAACTTCGCCGGATGAAAATATTAAAATGTTACAAGTACCACTAACAATTTGGACATGAAATTTGAGGAAGACGTGATTTTCATTTTAGGATATCGCACAGTTCCGGTCCCCACTTCCATCGTCCACCTTTTCCACCGTCCCTCCTGAGAAAGCAAAGAAATGGGTGGATCAACCGCCTTCAAACTTCAATGCCGTGCTACTCCTTACTAAAAACTTAACAAAATATCACAACTCCGTACTAAAAACCTAACATTCATCTGGATTGTCGTTGTCGTCTCTACCTCAATGGGTTCACTTTATTCACGAACCTTCCCAATGGTTATACGGAATGCCTGCTTGGCATATATGTAGCTATATATGCATATATACACTTGCATACATATATATGTGCCTACAAAACTTTGTAGGCATGAAAACATGTAGAAAATATAATTGTAAATTTAGCAAGCTTAAAAACTTTAATTAGCGTAGCTTCTAGTTATTTGTGAAAAATGTATGAGAAAAATATAAAATGTTATATTTATGAGATGATAAATGCACCTGGTCAACTATGAGAAAATTTGTAAAACTTCCACAAAAATCACATGGATTAAAAAATGTGTGGTTAGCTTTTGTGAAATGAATTTATAAACTCTTTCCCTCTGAAAAATTCAATTTTTTTGAATTGTGAATGCATTTAATTACAATTGTTCAATTTGAATTTCAATTATAAGTCTTAATTTTGACTACATTTATTTTTATTGGTTGAATTTGAATTTTTGAAATGTGTGCAAAAAAATGTGATTGATTTGTTATGAATTTTCAAGTTAATTTGTATTCAAATTTGGTACAAGAGCCTTACATTGATAAATGCTTGTGCAATACCTTAAATTAAATGGGAGATGTCAAGTGGTAGTTAGAGCAAGTTTGGATAACTAAAGGGAAGTGACTATTCTCCCTAGAAAATGCACCTGTGGCCATCAAATACACATGTATGGCCATCATGCCCATCTTGTCAATTAGAAAATAAATATTTTTGAAGTGTATTGAAAAACATGGTTATGTAATTCAGTTGTGATTCAACCTATGATCTACATTCTATTCGTGCATGCCTCAACCAATGGTGTTGCATGGTCAACGATACTACTCAATATAGTGGCTTGCATTTATTTTAAAGCAACCGATATTTTAACTTTTTTGACCAACCATGTATGGTATGGATGCATGCATGATGGGCACGATGCATTTTGTCAAGAGAATAGCCACTCCTTTAAGGACCATTAAGTGGTTAAGTGTATCTTGAACCCACCCATTTGACCTCTGTGTCTTTCCATATACACTGGATTCATCAAATGTGTAAATGTAATTTATTAAAAAACTATGTTTTTAAAAAAAAAAATTTCAATTACTCTTAGAATTTGTGCAAGTGGTCCTCTATTACAACTACATTGTCTTTTATTTTGTACCCTTTAAAAGATGTAAGTATACAAGAAATATATATAAGTGGACGGCTATTGAATCCTCTCCCCTAATTATCCTAATTATTAGTTGTTTTATATGTTATATAAAAGAAGATTCTGAAGGTGATGGGGTGGCGCTTGAGCATTGGGTTCGAATAGTCGACAAGGGAGAGTGGTACTTTATGCTCATTCCTCTCCTTCCTTTGTTAGTCGAGTCTCTTTCTCTCATATTATCCCAATTCTCGAGATATCTGTGCCTTAAAAGTATTTTACTATTTTCATCAAGCGTACGGCAGACGGCTTCAAATTTTGCAGGCAGCTTCCGAGATATTTTGCTATGATAATGACAAGTAATGCCGCAGCCTGCAAATCAAATACAACTTTCTGTCAATTTGTGTGGCTTCAAAGTTTTGAGTCGTACTAGTGAGACGTGAAGGACCAAGTGGGTTAAGAATTTGTCTATTTCACTTATCTTCGCACAAATTTTGCAGTGAAGTATTACTATTACCTCTCTAAGCATCTGCAGCAATGGGGTTATTCTTAAACGGTAAAGTTTAAACAGTCAGAACATATCGGCTGTTGAAATCTCATGACTGATAAACAGAAATTGACTATAGACAAAAATAAAAGGATTGAAGCAGTCGATAATGTTCAGTCGAATGGTCTAAGGATTAGTCAAAAAAATTGTAAACGGCTCACACGGCAATGTGCTGACTGTTTACCATAGAGCTTCTTAAACATCATCTATTTCAATAGTTAAATGTCAATTTTGACAAATACAAATAGAACAAATATTTATCACTTTTTTGTATGGATAAAGTGTAAAATACTCTTTGACCATTGAAATGGATGATGTTTATGTAGAGTGCAGCAATAGAGCCGTGATGAAATCTGACTAGCGGAATGTTTTTTCACTCCATGATATGAATGAATGAATAAAGATTTTTAATAATGTCCAGGAGGCCAAGCAGCTTATGGGACCACTAGATAACAAACCACGTTGTTAAGTACAAAAGCTCCAAACAAGGTGGTCGCCTGCACAATACCTAACTGGTATCTCTTTCTTTTGGATCCTGAATCTTCTGCTGTGGATCTTGATCAAATAATCTGCAATTTTTGTTATCCTTTCCTCTTCAAACAGGAAGTATAAGGGGACTCGCTGTCAGAGACCTCCAAGGGTTTTTGCAGCTAATTTTGCCTTTCTTGTTAGCGTCGACTGCTTATCATCAAAAGAGGGGAAAAGAAATGGAGAAAAGGGCAGTGGAGGTGGAAGCAGGGAAGGATCCGTCGCAAGAATTGAGTTTAGTTATGGAAGTAGCGGAGGGACATATGAGCAGAGTGTTTCTGGCGTTACATCGCAGGAGCAAGGAGCTGTATGCTGTGAAGGTGCTGCGTAAACCCAATCTCCGTCAAAGAGCGTTAAGGGAGAAGGATATCCTCTCCACTTTAGATCATCCCTTCCTTCCTTCTCTCTTTACCTACTTTGAGTCTCATAATTACATATTTCTCGCTACCAAATATTGTTCTGGAGGAGATATGAATGTGCTGCGTCTCAGACAGCCAAATCAAGCATTTTCTGTATCGGCCACAAGGTATGTTTTAAGAGATTGTCTAAATGTTTCAATTTAACAACCCTGAAATTTTTGCTTTGCTTGTTTTTCGGCACTTATGTTTTTAATGGAGGATTCACAAAATTGTTTTGCTATTGGATACAAAACACGAATCTAAGCTGATACCTCTTCAATTTTGAATACGAACAGGTTCTATGCTGCGGAAGTAGTTCTTGCTCTGGAATATCTTCATAAGGAGGGGATCGTCTACAGAGATCTAAAACCAGAAAACATACTTGTTGGTCACATTATGCTTACTGATTTCGATCTTTCGCTGCGCCTCTCTTCCATTCAGGGAAAAGAATCTGAAAAGCTGGTTTCTAATTCCAAGCTTAGGATTGGCGAGTGTAGCTCGGAACGATCGCATTCCATGGTGGGAACGAAGGAATACATGGTGCCGGAGATTCTGTGGAGCAGTGGACACGCTTTTCCTGTAGATTGGTGGTCGCTGGGAATTTTCCTGTACGAGATGGTATACGGTCGGACTCCCTTCTGCGGGGCTAACAGAAAGGAAACGTTTTACAATATCCTTTGCAAAGATCCATTCTTTACGGGACCTTTTTCAGCAGTGCAAGATCTGATCGAGAAACTTCTGGTGAAGGAGCCCTCCAGAAGGTTGGGATCTGGCAGAGGGGCTGAAGAAGTGAAAACACACCATTTCTTCCACGGCCTTCGATGGGAGGAGTTGGAGTTCGTCTCCAGGCCTCCTTTTCTTCCCTCTATTTTGCCTTCCGAGCCCTGCTCTATTTCAGAATAAGAATTTCATTGCCAATTCTCTGAAACTCGGCCAGAGATATCCTACCATTACAAACTTCAGTCTCTTAGCCATACATATCCCAGAATTATTTGTCGGCTTTACCGTACCAGATATTCTTCCTTCTTGAAAGCGATTCCCTGAAGAGGCTCAAATAACTCCAAGCTCTCTCGAATGAATCTACACCTTACAAGTTACATTGTCTGAGCCCCTCTAGTTTCTTTCTGATTGCTGGTTGGTTGTACTACACTTGCCACCCTGTTTATCAGCTTTATTCATAAGAAAGTGTTATTACGTTTGAACGATAAACATGTTGTGACATATGTGCCTCTAATGGAATATATTATCTATCTTTTGAAAGAAAAATCGCTATTTGCTTCATTTGTTGATTTGATACTCACTTTAGGTGTAATATATACATTCTTCTAAGTAGTGTGTAATTTGTTGATGTGTTTATTTTTAAATATCATTCACTTCAATAGTCAAAGGTCAATTTTGACGAATAAAAATAGGATAAATATTTACCATTTTTGGTTGTGAATGAGGTGTAAATTTGTAATTGACTATTTGACCATTGAAATGGATGATATTTAAGTAGAGTGTACTGATGCAGACAAGCCTCTGCTCCAACAAGTTAATCTTTGGTTTATGTTTTGTTCCTATAATTTAACACTAAACATTATATACAACAATAATCACAACAGATAGAAAAGAGTCATACCAAGAAAACAAAGATAAACAACGTAGATATTTCAACAAAATGTAGCAAAACTAAGAAAAACAAAATCACGGTAAACTGATTGCCAAAAGTATATGGCAATTTCTTTTATTTTCTTTTTAATTTTCTGGTGAAAGAAGCTTTACAAAGTCTCTACCCTCTAGCTCATTTAGTCTCCAAACTTTAAAAACTTAACAAATAAGCATTTCTTTCAACCTAAATGCATCCTTTTAAGTAGAAAGCACTCTTAATATGAATATTTGTAGCTAAAATAGTAGATAAACATAGTTGTTTTGTTATCCCCTTAATAAAATAGAGTAGCTAGAGAAAGACAGATATTATTAGTAAATATAGACTCTTCTGTGCCCACCGTAAATAGTTGGCACGTTGTGTGCCGACTATTTACCAAAATTTTTGACCTCTAAATTTGTCGACTCTTTGCACAGACTGTTTCATTCGACCTGCCTCCACATTCTTGACCAATGCATTTGTCGAAAGCGAGCTCCATCGATTGATTTCGACCAACCGACCGTTTTACAACATGCTGATTGGTTAAGCTCTTCCCTCTTAAACAATCCACTACAATAGTTATAACTTACAAATGACAGTCAACAATTTTTTTTTTAAATATGTGAACAACTAAAATTGATGAGAGTGGAAAGATTTGTATTAAAATATGTGAACAACTAAAACTAATGAGAGTGGAAAGATTTGTATTAAAGGCAATCCACATCATCTTCCCCATCTTTTAGAAATTTTGGACCTCTATATTTAGAGTTATATAACAGAGTTGTTCTGTTGTACTTTGTAATGAAATAACTTACACAATAGAAGAATATCATAAGAAATATGCTACAACTGCTTAACACTGCTTGATAATAATAATCCGTGCTTTGAGGGGGAAAACCTCCAAAAGTCTTCAATAAGAATAGAATCCCCAATATGATGATAATAAACTAACCACTAGCTCCTATATATACCATACTTATGCCATGGATGCCACCTAGGCAAACCTAACTACCTATATAAGCCTATATAAATGATCATATAACTTTATTAAGGTTTATGTTAGCCACAAGTCAACTACACATATCACTATGCATGCTATAGGTTAAGGGCATAACATGTAGTCCTCAATGTTGAGTAGTTGTGGATGCTTCTACACAAAATCTTCATCTTCCCATGTGGCATTTTTGACAGGCAAATCCTCCACTAAATAAAGTACTTTGTGATTGTCCTAGTCCTCAACTTATTTGTGCGTGTTTGGAGAATTAGCATAGGATCCAAGATGATTATTTACTCTTCATCTACCTTTGGTAACACTATTTGTGCAATCCAATAACCTTCTTTAAACATGAGACCTAAAAAATTGGATGTATTTTTGTTATTGGAGGTAACTCAAGCTTGTATGCTACATTGCCAATCTTCTACAAAATTTGATAGGGACCAAATATTTAGGTGAGATATTTTTATTCTTCTTTTCTTGTTTCAAGGACATTTGGTTATATGGTTGCAACCTCAAAAAACCCAATTCCCCACTTCAAAAATCCTTTCACTATAGTGTTGATTAACTTGTTTCATTTGGTTTTGTGTCATGACCAAATTTTCTTTAAGACTTGAAAGCACCTATTGTTGATAATTCATGTGGTCTTCCACATCTTGAACTATTGGTGTAACCTTCAATGATGATGTAATGGATGAGGGATGGTATCCATATAATGGCATAAATGAGGACATATTTGAAGCAATACAGAAGGAAACTTGTTATGCCACCATTCTACTAGTGGTTGTCAATCCATCCACTGAGAGTGCTTATCTAAAGTAAAACAACATAGATACATCTCCATACACTTACTGACAATCTCAATTTGTCCATCTAATTGGAGATGGTATGAAGAATTGCGAACCAATTGAGTACCCAAACAAGAGAATAAATCTATCCAAAAATTATTAGTAAATATAGAGCACGATCACTTAAAATAACCTTTAGAGTATCATGTAACTTCTATATATTCTCCATAAATGCTTTTGCCACTATACTTGCTATAAAAAGGATCCCAGGATAATGTATAAAAATGGACATATATGGTAAGTTTGTCGACAACTACCATGATGACACTCTTACCTTTAGACTTTGGAAGACTTGTGATGAAATCCATAGAGACATCTTCCCTTTATTAGCTAGGAATAACCAAAGGTTGCAAAAGATTGAGGGTCTTAATTGTCTCACCTTTATTTATTTAACATACTAGACATTCTACCATAGATTTTTGAACATCATCTTTAAGACTTTCCCTAAATAAATTCTACTTGATTCATTGATATGTCTTCAAAAGTCCTAAGTGACCCCAACTGGAGAACCATGGAGCTCTTGTATAATCTTTTGTTTGAGGTGGAATTCTTGCACATGTATAATCTCTCTTTATACCACAAGGAATATATTTTCCAACAAAACATATTCAAGTTCCTCAAATCATTTTGCAACTATTGAATGAGATTCCACATAGCAACATCTTACTACCACTCCAATCTCACTTCTTCAACTCAATTTTTCTATAATATTGAAATGGCACACAATAATGCCTTATCCTTATCATCCTTTCTAAATAGTGCATTGAACACTAAATTATCCTTCACTTTTTTATAGATGATGTCAAAGTCATATCCCAACATCTTAGTGACCCATTTTTATTTTTCTTTAGAGGATAACTACTACTTCAAGAAATATTCTAGGCTATCATGATATATATTTACTTTGAAGTAGCTAGAACTGGAGACATACACTTTAACTCCTTTAGTCTCTCAAATGCCATATTAGCTACCTCATTCCATTACAAAGCATAATTTTTAAAAGTGTTGTGAGGGGTGCTGCTATGCAGATATAATTATTTACAAATATTCTATAGTATCCAATGAATCCTAGGAAACCCCTCAAGTTCTTAATGGTTTTAGGGATTGATCACTAATCTTGTTTGGATCAAATTTTACACCTTCATGAGACACTGTGACCCAAGTACTCCACCTCTGTGAGTCCAAAAGCACACTAGAAGGTTTAGCATAATGTTGATGATGTTGGAGAATTTGCAATGCCTAATCAAAATGGTGCACATGATCTTCCCATGTCTTGCAATAAATCAATATATCATTAAAGAACACTAATATATAAACTTGCTCAAAATGACTTAAAGATGGAATTAATCAAACTTTGAAATGTAGGAGTGTTAGTAAGACTAAATGGCATCACTAGAAACTCATAAGGACCCTCATGAGTCCTAAATGTTGTCTTGGGAATATCTTCTTCCTTAATTCTAATTTGGTGATAACTTGATCTAAGATCAAGTTTTGTAAAAAAACATGACCCCATTTAGTTCATCTAACAAATCATCGATAAATGGAATTTAGGAAACTTATATTTGATTGTGTACTTATCGAGTTCTCTATAGTCTAGACACATACGTTACAAGTGTCATCCTTCTTACATACCATCACCACTAGAGAGGAATAAGCATTCGAATTAATATGATAGATATTACCTACCTCTAACATTTCTTATATCATCTTCTTAATTTCACTCTTCTAGACATATGGGTACTTGTATGGCCTAATGGTAGGCACCTTGGTACTATTTGAACAAGATGATCATGATCCCTTTGGGGAGGAATTCCTTTTGGCATATCTTTGAAGTTTTATAAAAAGGGTTTTATACACCTTGCACAAGAAAAAATATTTTTATTATGTAAAGTAAATATTTATTTGTGGTGCATCTTTAGTGATGTGTTTAGCTAAATTAAAGATTTATTTGGGTCTAGTTGTAAAGCTGTATGTAACATTGGTTAGATATTTTATGTGTGAGAGACATAGGACAAATATTTAATATTTGTGAGAAAAGTCAATTTTGGGGTAAATGGTTTTGTGCTCTCATTGTTTTGAGACACATGGTTTTTCCAATACCACAGTTGTATTTGTGTGAACTTAATTCTATAAAAGCAAGCACATGTTTAGTGGTTGAGGTTGGTTTTCATTTGTATTGAGCTCTCCTATTGAGTGCATATGTGAAGCATGGCATGGGATGTGAGGTTACTTGTTTAGACACATGGATGATGCATTAGAGGAGCTTAATGTTTAGAAGTATTCATGGAGACTTTGTAAGTGTATTGTAATGATTCATTACTAAATAATACATTGAGAGTGGATGGTTTTAGAAGTTAGGTTTTTCCCTCTTGAGGGTTTTAGTAACATCCATGTTCTAAAAACATAATAAAAATAGAAAATTTACCATCAAGTAATTAAACTAGGTAAAAATGAATTAGAGAAAATTTTTCTTTTATTTAACTCATAAACAAATATCAATAATTACAAGATTTTTCCTTTACAAAGAACAATACATCATAATGTCTTTCTCAATGACAGTTTACAATGTAAATCAATTACATAGACAATTTGGAATAAATACTGCTTCTGAATATCTGACATCTTTATCACAATTCCTGGCATATCTTTTGCTTGGAGAGAGAGTATTTTTCTAGTGATTTTACCTCAATCCACAGACCGACAGTCTCCCACACATCTTCCACATAGGAAGTGGCCCTACCCTTCACGAGGGATATAGACTAAAGGTGACCAGTGGTAATTTGCCTATCCTGAGTACATAGTGTTGTATCCTACACCTATCTATCAACCATACAACCCTAGATACCCTAGATAGCTAAGTATGATTTCTGATAGATTGTGCATTCCAGATACAGTGAACTGACAATGCATGTAGAAGACACTTGCTTTACTTTGGCCAAAGCTTTAATATCAACAATTCTCATAATGAACATGGTCATTGTGTTCACCCACCCCTACTCAACTTGGATACTGTTGTATTCTCGTAGTTTATTCATACTAACAATATTTACATAAATAGTTTAATCACCATGTCATGATATTGGCTTCCTTGACAAGGATAAGTTTAAATGTCATAACTATATAGTTGGTTCATAACCGTTTATAGGGTTTACCCATTACCCTTGAAAAATATGATTTCACAAAATAAACATATATCAACCCTAAGAGACTTAGGTTCTTAATCGACCAATGGTTTAACTCATCCATGGTTAGGAATAATTTAACTCTTTGTAAAAATAATAACTCCTATTTCAAGGAACATGAATCCTATTCAATTCACTTCTATGTGATGCCATTACCTTCACTTCTCATAAGCTCATAAAGGAATTCTATGTAAAGTTGTAGACATAGTCTTTTGACATAAAATGGTATACTATAAAACTATACACGCCAAGAAATCTTATTTGTATAGATAATATAGAAGGATTTATTCATTTTTCTAAACTATCCTTAGTTAATTTATAACTCAATAGGTTTACCATAGTTGTCATTGATCACTTAGACTCTAAATTCTATGGATAAGGAAAATGTTCTTGACCAATGTATTAACCAAGAATGGTTTCAAAAGATATTATTTTCTATTTGATATTCAAGACCATACTACTCACAGTTTGGTAAGTTTTCCCTTAATAATCAGCCTCTACTAATTCTTTCGAATTACTTTTCAAGACTAACATACATCTACACAGTCGATTGTCTTCAATCAAGTATGAGACTGGTTCACTAGTTTCATGATAACTACATTATCCTTCATGAAATAAAAATAAAAGAATCCTTTGGTGCCTAAACTCATATCAAGAAAAGTATCACAGTTTTAAGCTAAGACACAAAGTCGGCCTATATAAATCATAAGATGGATTTCATTATCATTCCTACGATTCAGCCTTACTAGTCTATAATGACTCTCAAGTTAAAATTGAAATATAAAAGCAGTCATACAATGACTCTTAATACCTTCTTAATTGGTCGACTCAAATGATTAGGCTATATCATTATTAAGAAGAGATAATCTACTCATCCTCATTGAAATAGATATAGAATAATGCAGAATTTCTCAAAACAATAATGGACAAATGTCCAAGACAAGGCAAAATTTAATCTTTCATTGATTTTAATGATCACAATATATAGAGGCGTTTACCTGAGGTGGTGGTTTACACAGCAGAGATAGCTACAGAATAGATTGTATTCTTCCAAAGGATACCTTCCTAGCCCACGCACAGTCCTCTCCCAATCTCAGCTACCGAACTCCCTCTGACATCCCATTCCCCTTAACTATCAAGTTGTGGTCTCTTAAGAGCTCCCAACCGACTCATCAATGAGTCTTGCCACTAGGCACTCCACTCATGACAGTTAAAAACTCATTTATGAACAACAGTTTTGGTCTCCAATTAAGACTCAACCGCCAGCTACAAAGGTGCAATCAATACCATATGTCAATCTTTTCAAAATTTGTTGAGATGAGTTTGTGAATGTGGCTGGTTATACGCCATGCTCCTCATCAATGAGGCTGCCAACTCAATAACAGAAAGAGAGCAATCGATTACTCTTAATGAGTAGTTTGATCCATCATGTTTTAATATTTAAGGCACTCCTCAATAGATGCCTATGACTGCTCAATTAAAAACCATAATAATATATCATGAGGTATTACCTCATTCGACTCATAAACATATAATAGTTGATTATATCAAATATTATTTTCATATCATTATCTCTATTTGATTATTATGATTTTATCAATAAAAGGATAATACTAAAATAAATGATTACAGGAAATGTGATTGGGTTGAGCTAGTCTCCCCATCACAATCCGTCGACAAAAACACGTCATCTTAACTCGATGATAAAGTCTTAACATTAAGAATCGGTTAAAATACCTCAAGTGACTTAATAATAATAAGATAACTATTTTATGACAATAACATCGTAATATTTACGTTAAACATAAATAGTCACAAATCATACTCAAACGACGTCATTAACATTATTAACGACTAAGATGACTTACTACAACTTAGAAAGATTTGTAAATAATATCAACTACTTGTCGATTAGGTTCAGAAGTAAACTGACAAGACAAGACTTACCTCTTACGATACATTGGTTCACATTTTCATTAAACACTTATACTTGATTTGGCAAATAAACCACTCGTAACCCAAGGTCTATATCTCTCTCCTCAAAAGATACTCTCTCTCTCTTTTCTCCGAGAGTCATCTAAGAATCTGTATTCCTGTTTCAACTTGTAACCAAACAATATATTATCAGTGCATCATAATTCAAATAATAAATCAAATCTCATAGTGCAATTATTAAATCGATAATAACATAATATTTTCCATAATTTCGTAAATGACATTCAATATAATCCATGTCTTTCCTTATAATTAATCTAAACATCATAATAAATTTACTTATATCCAAGTAAAAAGTAAAAGTATAGCAAGACAAAAATTGGGGATGTAACATATCCTTCCCCTAAAGATTCATCGTCCTCGATGATATAAAGTATTAAAAAGTAACTAAAAAGTAAGTTCATTGTTTTCAACTGGTAACATCATTAAATAAATGAGGAAACTTTTGATAAAATTCATGCTAATCCTCCCATGTAGCATTTTCCTCGGCATATTGGTCCCATTGGACCTTGCATTGCAAGACCTCTCTATTACACAAGCGAAGCTTGCGTGATTCTAACACCTTGAGTGACTCGATCGTGACCACCCCTGGGTCTTGCATCTGTAAAGAATTCCAAGTCAAAATATGATTATTATCTACAATATATTTCTTCAAATAAGACACATGAAAAACATTGTGCATTCTATAGGCAACCAGATTGACTACTTCAAGCACTTTAAAGGGTCCCACATATCAAGGGGCTAGCTTAGAAGACTTCCCAAACTTAATAGAACTTTTATGAGGTTTGACCCTCAAAAGAACTCTTTCTCCAATAGAGAATTACCTTGGAACACGCTTTGCATCCACATAGCTCTTTTTCCTATCATTGGCTTCTGCCAATCTTTTTCTTATTAGCTTTACCTTCTTTTCCATTTTAGCTAGCATTTCTGGTTCAATGCTAATCCTATCTTCTAGCTTATCCCAGCTTATAGGAGTTCGACATCTTCTTCCATACAATGCTTTGAATGGCGCCATCTTAATAGTGGAATGATAGGAATTTTTGTAAGCAAATCCCACTAGTGGTAAGTATTCTTCCCACTTATATTACTGATCCATGCAATACATTCGCAACAAGTCTTCCAAGAATTGGTTAACTCTCTCAGTTTGCCCATCGGTTTCAAGATGGTAAGCTATACTCACGTTGAGTTTAGTCCCTAGCGTAGAAAAAAAAGTTTGCCAAAACCTTGATGTTACACGTGCATCTCTATCCAAGGTAATCTTTTTAGGGAAGCCATGCAATCTAAACACCTCTTGCACAAATTTGCGAGCTAACACAGGTGCTCCATCAGTCAAATTCCCTGGTATAAAATGAGCTACCTTTGTGAGTTTATCAACCACAACTAAAATGGCATCATGTCTATTCCTTGACATTGGAAGACCTTGAACAAAATCCATACTAATAACTTGCCAATTCCACTCTAGCGGGTACAACAATCCTGCAGGGTGTTGATGCTCTGCTTTTACCCTTTGACATTCTAAATAGCTTGCTACAAATCTTGCAGCATCTTTCTTCATTCCTTTCCAAAAACAAAGAGGTTTAACATCCGCTAGAAGTTTGGTTACTCCTGGATGTCCAAAATATGGTGCAGTATGAACTTCTTTCCATACTAGATCCCTTAATTCAACTGAATTAGGAACATACATTCTACCCTTATACCTCAATAGTCCATCTAACTCAAATAGAAAACCATCATACCTTGGATCTCTAGGATTATTTTTTAGAGCCTGCTTAACCTGCTCATAGAACTCATCACTAGACAAATTTTGCAACACCAAATCCTTGAAATTTCCACGAATAGACACAATAGAAGCTATATGTCTTCTTTGACTCAAAGCATCAGCTACTCTATTCTATTTTCCTTTAATGTAGTTTATCTCAAATTCATAGTCAGATATCAATTCTAACCATCTCCTTTGTCGAGAATTCAAATGTGGTTGAGAGAAAATATACTTAAGACTTTGATGGTCTGATTTAAGTACAAAAGTCTTCCCCAACAAATAGTGTCTCCACATCTGCAAGGCATGAGTTACTGCTGCCAATTCTAGATCATGCGGTGCATAGTTTTTCTCATAGGATTTCAATTTCCTTGACTCATATGATATAACTCTTCCATCTTGCATAAGCACTCCTCCTAATCCTTCTCCCGAGGCATCTATAATTACCTCAAATTGTCCTTCGGGGTCAGGAACTTTCAAGATTGGAACTGTAGTTAACTTTTCCTTTAAGAGGTCAAATGCATCCTGACATTTGTCTATCCATTCAAATCTCTTTCCTTTCCTCTGTAGGGAAGTGATTGGACTAGCAATACTGGAGAAATTTAGAACAAACTTTCTATAATAACCAGCCAGGCCCATGAAACTATGCACCTCATGCACATTTGTTGGTACAGGCCAATCCAAAATAGTTGTGATTTTTGTAGGATCAACAGATATTCCATTAGCTGATATAATATGCCCTATTGGAATCTACTTCTGGAAGAATGTACACTTTGACAGTTTCCCATTTAACTTATGTTCTGTTAACCTTTGCAGGACTATTTGTAGGTGCCGTTGATGTTCCTCTTCATTCTTAGAATAAATGAGTATATCATCGAGGAAGACTAAAACAAACTTGTCCAAACAATCTCTAAAAATATTGTTCATGAGATTCACGAATGCAATGGGTGCATTCGTCAAACCAAATGGCAACACTGTGAACTCATAGTGTCCATATCTAGTTCTAAAAGTTGTCTTATGAATATCTTCATCCTTCAATCTTAACTGATGATATCCTGATTGTAAATCAATCTTTGAAAACACAATAGCTTCATGCATCTGATCAAAAATATCGTCAATACGTGGCAAAGGATATTTGTTCTTTACTGTTGCTTTATTAAGCATACAATAATCTATACACAATCGAAGGGTTCCATCCTTCTTCTTAACAAAAATAATCAGGGCACCCCAAGGTGAAACACTGGGTCTAATCAAACCTTTTGCCAACAATTCTTGTAATTGTGCTTTCAATTCCATTAACTCCGTAGTTGTCATACTGTAGGGTGCTTTTGATATAGGCTCAGATCCTGGTTTAATATCAATTACAAAATTAAAAACCCTTTTGGGAGGTAGTCCTGGAAGTTCTTCTGGGAACACATCCTGAAATTCCTAAAGAAAAGGGTACTTTTCTCCAAAAGATAAACTAGGGTTTTCTATCCCTTCCTCCACTTGTTGCATTTTGACTGACAACCTTTCCTTCTAACCCTCTTCAATTGTTTTGCAGAGATAGGTCTTATTTTAACTTCTCTTTGAATCCCTTGGAATTGGGTCTGATTTCCCAAATCATCTAAGCATTCAACTATTTTTGAAAAATAGTCAACCTTAGCTCTATGCTTCCATAACCAACTCATTCCTAGGATTACATCATAGGAACCTAGGGGAGCTACATATAGGTTTACTTCTATTGAGAAACTAGGGAGATCAATCTTGGCTTCAAACAAACATTGCTCTACATGAGCCTTAGATTGGTTAGCATATTCTACTGACCAAGGTTTAGACATGTACCCAGCGTTTCTAGGAAATTTATTCAAAATTCTAGGAGAAACAAAGTTTTCAGTGGCTCATGTATCAATCAAAATAGATATAGGGACTCCAAACAAAGTACCTATCATCTCAATGGGTGTGATTTGATACTCTACTTGATGATTGTTGAGAGTTGCATGAATCCTTCCCTGGAATACTTCTTTCTAAGTAGGTAGTGCAGTACCTCTTTGTTGACCATTTTGATTCTTGTTAGGGAAACAATTTGCATAATGGTCAACCCCACAGGTAAAACATCCTCCAATGGGTCCTTTCTTATCTGAAGTCTTCCCATTGTTATCCTCATTTCTTTTATAGTTGCCATTCTTCTTCTCATTACCAGATCCACCCTTGTTCTTCTGAGGTCCTTTATCTTTTCTCTTGTTATCATAGCTCTTTTCATATCTTTTCTTGTATGGTTGATTGTTAGGAGTTCCATTAAACCTCTTTCGACTTCTATCACGATAAGCCAAGATGAATTTCATCTTTTGCTCTTGCTTGATCGCTTTCTCATACACTTGATCCGTTGTTGTGGGACCATGTATGTCCACTTCACCACCAATTTGAGCATTTAAACCCATGATGAATTTTTTGATCCTAAATCTCTCATCCTTTTGATACTGTGGAATGTATTTTAGGAGTCGAGTGAATTTTTCTCCATATTCCACCACTATCATATCTCCTTGACGAAGAGTCTAAAAATCAATCAGTTTCTGATCAAAATAGAGTTGTGGTAACCATCTCGTATGAAAGAGTTCCACAAACTCATCCCAAGTTACCCTTAGAGATCTTAAATTCGTTTCCATCTTCTTATTCATCCACCAAGTGGATGATTCTCCTACTAGTTGGAATGCTCCCCATGCTACCTGGGTCACCTCTAAGTAATTTCTTATCTTGAAATATTTTTCCATCTCTATTAACCAAGATTCTGTAGCATCTCCGGTCTCTATCCCATCAAATTTTGGTAGAATAACCTTCTTCATATCCTTTGAGAGCTCCGAGGTCAATCTATCCTTTGCCTCTTTATGAGGTTCCGTACTCTTACTTTGATCTTCATGATTTTCTCTGCTTTCACCATGAGAATTTTCACCTCCTCCCTCAAAATTTCCTTTATCATCCACCTTCTTTTCCAAATCACCCAGTCTTTTCTTGGTTTCCTCAAGCATGGTTATGATTTGGTCCAGCTTATTATTTGGTGGGTGCTTTTCCTTGGTTAGTTCTTTTCTGAACCATGTTTATCGATTTCTCACACCTGAGAATATTGAGTTGTCCATTAGTTCTTGATTATAATGCATCCTGGATTAAATCAAAACATAATAAACTCAAATTAAACAATAGTTTGGCACAAAAACAACTCTTTTTATTTATTTCAATAGCAAAGGGTATTCCTCATTTATAAATTAAATGACTTCAAAAGTCATGTTCAAGAGGAGTATATCCTTTAGACTCATTTTCTGATACATAATCTCGAGGTATATAATCCTCTGACTCACTATCGGACCTAACTTCTATGATCTCAACAGTTGGGGGTATGCAGGGATCTTGCCTAACCATAGTTGTTTCCTCATCTTTAATTCTTTCCAAGTACTCCCTTTTCACTCGCTTGATTCAAGTTAGGGTAGTCGCCAGAGTTTCAGTATCACTTAACCAAATGCCACTCTCATTATTGGCTCCCTCAAAGGTTTTGATAATGGCCTCACGTTCTCTTTTTGCTTTAAGGAAACATTGACTCGAATTAACAGACTTTCTTGTTGTCTTCTTAAGATATACCATCCTGGCACATAAATTTTCAAACATTAGCTAACTGCATAATGTTGACTTCAGGCAAGCATAGTGGTCTCATACGCCCTAGTGTTGAACTTGGTAGCTCTGATACCATATGTAACATCCACATTCTAAAAACATAGTAAAACTAGAAAATTTACCATCAAGTAATTAAACTAGGTAAAAATGAATTAGAGAATTTTTTCTTTTATTTAACTCATAAATAAATATCAATAATTACAAGATTTTTCCTTTACAAAGAACAATACATCATGATGTCTTTCTCAATGACAAAGTTTACAATGTAAATCAATTACATAGACAATTTCGAATAAATACTGCTTCTGAATAGCTGACATCTTTATCACAATTCCTAGCATATCTTCTGCTTGGAGAGAGAGTATTTTTCCAGTGACTTACCTCCATCCATAGACCGACAGTCTCCCACACACCTTCCACATAGGAAGTGGCCCTACCCTTCATGAGGGATATAGACTAAAGGTGACCAGTGGTAATTTGCCTATCCTGAGTACATAGTGTTGTATCCTACACCTATCTATCAACCATACAACCCTAGATACCCTAGATAGCTAAGTATGATTTTTGATAGATTGTGCATTCCAGATATAGTGAACTGACAATGCATGTAGAAGACACTTGCATTACTTTGGCCAAATCTTTAATATCAATAACGCTCATAATGAATGTGGTCATTGTGTTCACCCACCCCTAATCGACTTGGATACTGTCGTATTCTCACAGTTTATTCATACTAACAATATTTACATAAATAGTTTAATCACTGTGTCATGATATTGGCTTCCTTGACAAGGATAAGTTTAAATGCCATAACTACATATAGTTGGTTCATTTAATCGTTTATAGGGTTTACCTATTACCCTTGGAAAATACGATTTCACAAAATAAACATATATCAACCCTAAGAGACTTAGGTTCTTAATCGACCAATGGTTTAACTCATCCATGGTTAGGAATAATTTAACTCTTTGCAAAAATAATAACTCCTATTTCAAGGAACATGAATCCTATTCAATTCACTTCTATGTGATGCCATTACCTTCACTTCTCATATACTCATAAAGGAATTCTATGTAATGTTGTAGACATAGTCTTTTGACATAAAATGGTATACTGTAAAACTATACACGCCAAGATTATTTGTATAGATAATATAGAAGGATTTATTCATTTTTCTAAACTATTCTTAGTTAATTTATAACTCATTAGGTTTACCATAGTTGTCATTGATCACTTAGACTCTGAATTCTATGGATAAGGAAAACGTTCTCGACCAATGTATTAGCCAAGAATGGTTTCAAAAGATATTATTTTCTATTTGATATTCAAGACCATACTACTCACAGTTTGGTAAGTTTTCCCTTAATAATCAGCCTCTACTAATTATTTCGAATTACTTTTCAAAGACTAACATACATCTACATAGTCAGTTGTCTTCAATCAAGTATGAGACTGGTTCACTAGTTTCGTGATAACTACGTTATCCTTCATGAAATAAAAATAAAAGAATCATTTGGTTTCTAAACTCATATCAAGAAAAGTATCACAGTTTCAAACTAAGACACAAAGTCGGCCTATATAAATCATAAGATGGATTTCATTATCATTCCTATGATTCGGCCTTACCAGTCTATAATGACTCTCAAGTTAAAACTAAAATATAATACCAGTCATACAATGACTCTTAATACCTTCTTAATCGGTCGACTCAAATAATCAGGCTATATCATTATTAAGAAGAGACAATCTACTCATCCTCATCGAAATAGATACAGGATAACGCAGAATTTCTCAAAACGATAATGGACAAATGTCTAAGACAAGGCAAAATTTAATTGTTCATTGATTTCAATGATCACAATATGCAGAGGGGTTTACTTGAGGTGGCGATTTACACAAGAGAGATAGCTATAGAATAGACTGTATTCTTCCAAAGGATACCATCCTAGCCCACACGCAGTCCTCTTCCAATCTCAGCTACCGAACTCCCTCTGACATCCCATTCCCCTTGACTATCAAGTCATGGTCTCTTAAGAGCTCCCAACTGACTCATCAATGAGTCATTCCACTAGGCGCTCCACTCATGATAGTTAAAAACTCATTTATGAACAATGGTTTTGGTCTCTAGTTAAGACTCAACCGTCAGCTACAAAGGTGCAATTGACACCATATGTCAATCTTTTCAAAATTTGCTAAGATGAGTTTGTGAATGTGGCTAGTTATACGCCACTCCTCATCAATGAGGCCACCAACTCAATAATAGAAAGAGAGCAATTGATTACTCTTAATAAGTAGTTCAATCCATCATGTTTTAATATTTAAGGCACTCCTCAATAGATGCCTATGACTGCTCAATTAAAAACCATAATAATATATCATGAGGTATTACCTCATTCGACTCATAAACATATAATATTTGATTATATCAAATATTATTTTCATAGCATTATCTCTATTTGATTATTATGATTTTATCAATAAAAGGATAATACTAAAACAAAGGATTACAAAAAATGTGATTGGGTTGAGCTAGTCTCCCCATCACGATCCGTCGACAAAAACACATCATCTTAACTCGACGATAAAGTCTTAATGTTAAGAATCGGTTAAAATACCTCAAGTGACTTAATAATAATAATATAACTATTTTACGACAATAACATCATAATATTTACGTTAAATGTAAATAGTCACGAATCATACTCAAATGACGTTGTTAACGTTATTAATGACTAAGATGACTTACTATGACTTAGAAAGATTTGTAAATAATATCGACTACCTGTCGATTAGGTTCAGAAGTAAACTGACAAGACAAGACTTACCTCTTATGACACATTGGTTCACGTTTTCGTTAAACACTTATACTCGATTTGGCAAATAAACCACTCGTAACTCGAGGTCTATATCTCTCTCCTCAAAAGACACTCTCTCTTTTCTCTGAGAGTCATCTGAGAATCTATATTCCTGTTTCAACTTGTACCAAACAATATATGATCAGTGCATCATTATTCAAATAATTCAAATAATAAATCAAATCTCATAATGCAATTATTAAATCGATAATAACATAATCTTTTCCATAATTTCATAAATGACATTCATTATAATCTATGTCTTTCCTGGTCATTAATCTAAACATCATAATAAATTTACTTATGTCCAAGTAAAAAGTAAAAGTATAGCAAGACAAAAACTGGGTATGTATAGAAACACACTCAACTATTAAAAAAATTCTCAAATTTTGGTATAGAAATAATTGAATCTTTAATTATCCTTCTTTTGAGCTATTCAAAGCTCATGTTAGCTACCTTTGTTTAGTAAAGACTTTCCCTCTTGTGCAATCAACTAAGGGTGCACTTATACCACTAAAATGCTTAATGAACCTCTTATAAAAGTTCACCATCCCATGGAAGCTCCTCACCTCTATGATACTTTAAGGAGTAGGACACTCAATAATTGCCTTCTTTTTCTAGATCCATGCTCAATCCATCAGCTGAAATAACACTACTTAAGAATACTAACATATCCTCGCAAAACTCACTCTTTATAAGGTAGATAACTAACCTTTTTACTCTATGTGTGTCAAGCACCACTCTCAAATGTTATATACATGCTCCATATTTCTACTAAAAATTGAGATATCATCAAAATAGTCTATATGACAACTTTTTTAATGTTTAGTCAAAATACTTGATTCATTATTTGCATGAAGGTAACTGGAGCATTTGATAAGCCAAACGAAGCCACTACTCACTTAAATAAACCATCTTTTATTTTGAAGTTAATCCTCCACTCACCACCTTCAAGAATTTGAATTTGATGGTATTCACTTCTAAGGTCAAATTTGGAGAAGATCTTGGAACTTGACAAGTAACCTAACAAATCATTGATTATTGGAAACAAATATTAATACTTCATAGTGATTTTGTTAATGTCTCTAGAATCCATAAATAAAATCCATTTCCCTCCTTTTTTAAGGAGACTAGAGAAACTGTTGTATATAATTTGATGCTTTCCCTCATAAATCCTTTTTTCTAATAATTCAGTAATGTCTCCTCATTTCCTCATTTTCTAGAGGAGTCAACATACATAAGTAGCCTAATTTGGGAGTTTGGCACTAAGAATTAGATCAATGTGATGTAATAATCGGTCATTCTCTTTCCAACTCGTCCCAGAATGGGCGTTAGGGCAAAGAACAAGAAGAAAGCTACTGAAGGAATTTGTCCAATAGTCACATATGGTGCCTCCACGGGTTCACATCCGATCCGACCTGATAGTAAGCAATCCGCCAGGAAAAACCGAAAGAGTTTCTGGTAGATCGGGCGAGAACTTGAGCTACGAACATACGAACTTTTCAGAAAAGGTAGAGCCAACAGGGGTGGAAAAACAAGTGCTATTGCGGCTACACCTCCTAATTTGTCGGGTATACTGCGAGGAATGGCATAGATTGATGGGTAATGCCTCTTGAAGGAGGAAAACTAGTTGGTAGGTCAAATGGTGTCAAGTATGAATAATAGCTTAGCAATTTTTGCACATCCAATGAAATTTCTTTCTAATCTAATTTCTTCTCTTCTCTAGGGTATAATAGATAGAAAATCTCACCCTTAAGCTCTTTGAAAAACTCTTTCCAATCCACTATAAACACAGATAGAGATGCTATTTTAGTTGATCCTTCTCCTTTAAAAGGCTTCAACACATGGAGTTTAACCTCATGTTATATCTCATAAGTGTTTTATCTATGATGGTGAACTACATTTCTATCATATTGTTAGGGCCTACCTAATAATAAATGTCAAGTATCCATAGGTACTACATCACAAAGTACCTAGGGCCCAATATTAAAGGCAATGAAACAAGATTTTATCCACAAGCAAAATTTGATCTGTCTTCAACAAAAAAATATTTTATGGTTTCGATTTAGGAATACAACCTTTGCACTATTCTAGTACTTACTAGATTGTCCATCTACAATCATCTATATACCTTTTCAAGTCACAATTACATATTATTTAGAAAACATTTTTCTCTTCGAATCACTATTCATAGATTATTTGTTTCCTGCTACCAAGGTTTTTGCAACGTTACATTTTCTCCAATTTTCACTTGTAGTTCCACAATTTAAGGCACTTCCTCTATAAACATAGCTTGTTTTAAAGCTTTAGGATTCATTTGGTAATCTTGAACTTTACAAGCTTCATTACATATGAAGCACCTTAAGGGCTTCCAATCTCAAACACATTGTCATCCTCATCCCCTACCTCTGAAAACTCCCTTTCCTAAAAAGTTAGGCTTCACATTTCCCTTGGGTTCTTCTCCTTTGGTAGGTTTGGAAGAACTCCCTTTTCCTCCATTTGGATTGCTATCACCCACACTTTTACTTGTAATTGTGCTCTTCCTATTAAATTTCTCCTCTACTTTTAAGGCATATTCATTTGCCTCATCTACATTAGTTTCCTTGACTAAGACTAGCTCATCTTGAATTTATAATGTTAGCCCATTAAAATATCTAGATGATGTTTGTTCTTTAACCTCTCATATATTAGTCTAAATTTGAAGCCTCATAAATTGTTCAGTATAAGCTTAAACTAACTAATCTCTTTGTTTTAGGTTCTAAAATTATCAACAATTTTTTCTAGTAATTAGAATGAAAGAATCAAGCTCGTAGATGTTTCAAGATCTTGGGCCATAGCCTAATTCTATACTTTCCTTGGACCTTCTCCTAGAACTCTACAAATTTTCCTACTACGGAGTAGCATGAGACTTCATATTGGATATAGTAATTTTCACTCTTTTATGGTCATCTTCCTCAATGCTTTCCATCTCAAAATAACACTCTAACTCTTGGACCTAGTCTAGGAATAATTCTAGGTAGAGTTCACCTTTAAAATCTAACTATCAACTTTCACCTTGGAGACTTGTCTGGATATTGCTTCATTAAGCCTCTCCATAGGGTCAACTACCCTACCTACATTTCCCAATTTCTCATGTTCCTCTTGAGAGTCATCCAAATGTAGTTTGGCCTCCATGACTTCTAAACTCCTAAGCCATTCTTCAACATTATTCCTTCAAAGACATACATTCCTCCTACCTCTTCCTCCCTAGTTCGTATAGAATCTCCTTTGGGCCATTATTGTTTGCTCTAATACCAAAATAATGCAAACAAGCCTCTACTCCTACAAGTTAATATCTAATTTATCCATAAAATGACTATAATTTAACACTTAAAACTACATGCAAAAACAATCACAACAAATAGAGAAGAATGATGACAAAAAAAATAAGATAGATAACAAATATATATTTATGTCCTTCAACAAAATGCATTATAATTAAGAGAAAAAATCCCATGGTAAATTAATACCCAAAAGTATAGAGCGATATCTTTTATTTTCTAGAAAGAGAAGCTTTACAAACTCTCTACTCTCTACCTCATCTAATCTCCAAATTGAAAAAGACAAACAAACATGCATTCAAGGTTCAACCTAAAACTATCTGCAAGTAAAAAACACTCCTAATACAAATCTATACATCTAAAAATATTAAATAAATATAGTTGTTTCTTTATCCCGTTTACAAAAATAGAGTAGTTAAAGAAAGACTACTATTATTAATAAATACAAATTCTTAAATTACCCACCACAATAGTCAAAACCTACAAATGAATGTCAACAAAATTTCCTAAAATAAGTGTGATTAAAATTGATTTGAGTGGAAAGACCTACATTAAAGGAGCTCCACATCATATACACACACCTGCCACAATGATCCAAATGGCCTCACACAAATAGTGTAAAGGTTAAATAGCTAGTATGCTGTAAAATTGATTAAAAGTTGGAATAAAATTGATTCATAGTCAAAAGGAAGGCGATTGAAACCTAATTAAAAGTTGCCTCTATAATATGTTGGTGATTGGGATAGTATAGTGATCTAATACTATTCTAGGATTTTAAAATATCAATTCTCAAAAGATCTTAAGTTATGGCCCCGAAAATACAATCAAATTTGGATGAAAAAATGTGTGTAAATATAAGTTTTGAATCAACATTTAAGATCAAACTTCATAATCGATCCTCAGGACAAAGAAAACATGAGGCCATTTGAATAGTAAATCAAGAAAGTCGACCCGTAGTCGAAGCATATTATGTGAGTGAATAAAAGAGAATTGTTCAAAGGTCCCACTGCTGTCGTACGCAAGGTTTGACTTTCGCTTGGCCCATGAGTAGCGAGTTACTGGTGGGCACTCCTATTTCGATAATGACGACAGATTATGAAAGCAGAATGTGGCTGTCCGTCGATGTTTTGTTATATTGAAGAAGGAGGAGTTGTTTCCGTATGAAGCAAGTATCCGGCTTTACATTTGTTTCAACTGTAATGGTGGGATCTACACAACTCCTTGAGCCATGCCACTTCGGCTATTCTTAAATATCATCCACTTCACCAGTTAAAGGTTAATTTGTACCAATAAAAATAGGACAAATATTTACCACTTTTTGTTATGAATGAGGTGTAAAATTGCTATTGTGTGTTTGAACATTGAAGTGGATGATATTTAAGTAGAGTGTGCCACTTCACGTGTCAGCTACTTCCATTGTTTTCTGTCCACCAACTTCTTTCCTCCGAAAAGGACTTGAGTGAAGAGCACTAAACTAGCACCTGCACTGGAGTTAAGTAGTAGTTCGGCTGATTCTCATAATTTTATGATATCTGAATGCCAGCAAGGAAGGTGGTATTTAGAAAAATTTTTGAGAAGGTTTCTGGATTACAAGGATTCATGTTCTGCTAAGTTTAGCATTCATTTTATAATAAGTGTAGTTTGGAGTAATTTCAAATTTTATTGAAGCACAAATAACCCTTAAAACACCTCATCCTAGTTGAACATGACCCTCAAGTTTAGAAAACATGCTATTTCATGTTCATGACATTTGGGACACTTATGTCGCATGGAAGTGTCCACTTAGACACTATTATATGCAATGCCCAACTAGACGCTACCATGCATGGAAGTGTCTTGCTCATTTAAACTCATATTTTTTTCCTAAACCTCTATCTTTTTCTTAAACGCTAACCCGAATTCGTACCTAACAAACAACTTATCCCTAAGAGTGTTTATTTAAGATTTTTTTCTAAAAATGGAAAGCATTCAGTAGCACTTGCACCTAGAGCTACACATTCCATTCCTTTCCTTTCTAAGACCATGTAGGGCATCTCTATAGTTGTTGCATGCCTCACCTCCATTAATGGCAATTCCATGCACTAGAATCTTACAACCACACTCCTCCAACTATAGTAGTGTTAGAAAGAACAATGTTGGAAACCCTAGGTTGTTATAGTTTGTAAATGAAATAGCTATTAACCTAGAAGTTCTTTGTTTCAATACATTAATCTAATTTAACTTAAATTTGAAATGTAGTCTAATATTACAATAGCGATCATAAAAATATTTATATTTATCAATTAGGCTAAATTAGTGTACAAGTTGGGACATGAACTAGTAATGGAAAGAGGAAAGATAGAAAATGTGCATCCCTAGAATATTTGAAGATTGGATTTGACTGAAGAATTAGTAAGAGGAAAAATAGAACTTGTAACCTAGACAATTTCAACTTTCTTCCATCAATAGGAACACCATCATTGGATTTGGACATTTCTATAAGCTTCTAGTGTTGGATCTAAGTGTTCGTATAAGTCACTCATGAGATCTAGGAGCTCCTAGAGGTCACTAGTAAGTTTTGGGCACTCATGTATGTCACTGGTGAGGTAACGACACTATTGTATGTGTCTACTAGAGTTTACCAACTTTTAGAACTTCCCAACCCCTGTGTTTTGACCTATGTTCTACTTGTATCCTACTCATAAATGTCCTTGATCTTTTGTTATATCTTTTTAAACTGGCATGGGATAAAAAAGTGGGGTTTGACTATTTAGGAAACTACCTCAGTTAATCTCTTGGGTGGTACTTTTCAACCTTGAACTATAACCTTGGTAATTTTTGAGTGTGTGAAGTCTCTAGTGATTAGTAGAGTGGTACATTCTTATATTTGCACATAAAGAGAACAAACCTTAGAAAAGAAATCTAGCTGGTGTTGTGTTCAAGTGATGGAAAGGAAAAGGGTGGTGGATGCAACTAGACTGATTTAGGGACAAGGGATAAGGGGTTTTATGAATAAATCTATAGGAGGAAATAACGGAGGATGAGAATGGAATAGATTAGAGATTTTATAAGACCATTGCGAAGGTGGGGAGAAAATAATGTACTACAGTGGTTATTCAAATCATATGACTGGTGACAAGAAGAAATTTATCAGCCTTGAGAAGTGGGATGGTGGAGCTGTCAAGTTTGGAGGTGATGAGTCAACCCAAATCTATGGAAAATGTGTCATAACTATTGATGGAAAGAATAGGATTGAGGATGTCCTCTATGTCAAAGGATTACAACACAATCTTCTCAGTGTTAATCATATGTGCAGCAAAGGTTACAACCTTACTTTTCATGCCAATGGCTATGAAATCAGGAAGGCAGGGTCTAGAAAGCTTATTGTAGAAGGTGTCAAGACATATGGTGATATTTATCACTTGAAAGAGGTAAATGGAAGAACATGTTTGTTGGATCAATCCAGTGAGTGTTGGCTGTGGAACAAAAGAATGGGACACAACAATTTTGATAAGTAGGTAAGGATCAACTCTACTCATGCAGTGAATGCCTAAGATAATCAAGACTGCAAACACTATATCCAAGGAATGTCAAATGGGAAAGCAGATAAAGACAAGTTTTAAAAGAAAGGAGTATTCTTCTTCAAAGCCATTGGATTTTATTCACATAGACCTTTGTGATCCCACAAGAGTAAAGCGTCAACAGGGTGAAAGGTATTTTATGTTACTCATTGATGATTATTCTAGAATGACTTGGGTTACCTTCTTAAGAGAAAAATCTAATGCCCTTGATAAGTTTAAAGTTTTCAAAGCTTTAGTTGAAAATGAAATGGATGCTAAGATCAAATGTTTAAGGTCTGATAGAGGAGGTGAGTTTACTTCTAATGAATTTGAGAAGTTTTGTGAAGATCATGCTATTAGAAGGCATCTATCTACTCCTAGAACCCCTTAGCAAAATGGGGTAATTGAAATGAAAAATAGCACTGTGTAAGAAATGTCTAGGGCAATGTTGAAAGATGCAGATCTGCCTGAAATGTAAGAAATGAAAAATATAATCCCCAAGAATGCAAAATCAGATTAATTAGGTGAACTAATACATTATATTAATTAAAGATAACACTTTAGTATTGTTTATTTTTTATCTACACCATGTAACCCCTAATATTATAAAACCTAGAATGGAAAGATTGAGGATACATAGCTACAGGAGGCCTAAGTTTGGAGAAAATTGAAGATAAGGAACAAAACTATAGTAGTGTTGAAAGAACAATGTTGGAAACCCTAGGTTGTTATAGTTTGTAAATGAAATAGCTATTAACCTAGAAGTTCTTTGTTTCAATACATTAATCTAATTTAACTTAAATTTGAAATTTAGTCTAATATTACAATAGATTAGAGATTCTATGAGACCTTTGGAAGGGAAATTGGGAAGGTTTGTAGAAAATAATAAGGGAAACAATGAAGGTGAGAAGACTAAGATAAGCTATCTATGGAGATAAAGAGATTAGCAATGGAGTAGATAAATGCAAAAAGGGAGGCTTATTCATAATAAATTAAAAGGTAGAGCTATAGAAACCATATAACAAAAAGGAATAGAAGAAAGCTTAGTAGAAAGAGTGTTTTTGTATAAAACCCTTTCAAATGAGACTCAACATGACTTTATTTCATTCCCATGTTCAAATGACTATTATAAAATGTGTTAGGGAAACATAGAAATTGGGGCTTTCGGTAATTTTAAAATTTATTTTTCTAAAGTTAATCCAAACAATAACATTCAGGATGCATAGGGGTCCAAGACATGAGTTTTTTTGGTAAACAAGCATGTCCTTCCTGAGTTTGGGTCCAAATTTTTTAGGGTAAGTTTTAGAGGTCTAGAAAGGTTTGGAGATAGTTGTAAATTAGTCCATTGACATTCAAAAGTTTAGAAAAGTAGAAAATGATCCCTAAAACACATCTATAGGAACAATCACTAAAAATGTAAGGTGGAGATTGTAAAGTAGATAATTTCTAACTTTACATTTTACCCCCATTTTAGTAGTGGGCTAGTGCACCTAGGTGAAACAATACATTAAAGTTACAAATAAATTACATATACATATATACATATGCATATACATATATACATATAATTCTACAAAACAATATAGAAGAGCTCATGCCTATTTATCTTCTCTTCACTTTTCTCCTTCATCTTAGCATGCACTCAAATCTTGCAACATACCCATGAAAAGAAACATAATTATTATTTATTTGGAGGAAGCATGCTACTAAACAATAAACATGTTAAAGCTAATAGAAAGATAAAGTTTAAAGGAGTGACACACACACACATTCATTTCCTTAGGCTAATGTTTTACTAAAATTATACCAACTAGCTCAAGGATCCATGACATATCACATGAAGTAGGAATAACAAAATGTGAGGCTATGGATTTAGGTCATGACCATCAAGTTGTAGAGACATTAGGGATTTCATTGCCACAAAATATAGGGGCCAAGTCTAGCCAAAAAGGCAAAAAGAAGATAAAATAAAATGTTGATGTGGTTTCCACCTAGGTAAAGGGGATCAGCATAGATCCAAAAGAAAATGGTGATGGGGTTGCCACCCAAACAATAAAGGAGGCTAGGATAAGTCAAATCAAGTGCTAGAGCAATCATATAGAATTAGAGAGCATGCCCTTCCCCCCTAAATTTATTAGCAACTGAAAAGAGTTGATTAATTTAAGGAAATTAGGATAAGGGAAAAAATACTAGGGTATGAGATAGGAAAGTAGGTAGAAATGGGTCGGGGCAAAAAAGGAGTTTCCCCAATAATTAGAAAACAATCCCCAAGGAATGGGAAAATGAACAATGTTTAAGATAGTCATCAAGGATCAAATAATTTGAGTCGACTTGAATAAGAAAAAAATTAAAGAAAAGACAAGGTGATCATAGGAAGGAAGGGCATGCAATCTTAGGTGTTGCCACCAATGGTACATACAAAAAAATATGCATCTAAGGGAGGGGCAAGCAAGAGGAGAAAGGAAATGAACATGCTATGAATTATAAGAAGATAAGTGTGTACAAGTATATCGAATCATAACATGTAGATAAGTAGAGCAAGAAGCATGTAAACAAGAAAATAGTATAGAATTATAGGATAAAATCATAGGTGTAGGTGTGGGTGAATGTTAGTAGACTAGGTCTAAGATATAAGTGAATTTGAAGAAAAACATGAGCACATGCATGATGATAAAAGATAGAGCATATGTAATAATTGGATCATCAAGCATGTGTAGAGTAGAGAAGGGCACATGCTAAGCACTTGTTTAGTGTAAAAAGAGGGGTTTTCAATTTCAATGGATGTGTGGGTTAAATCCTCCTTTCACACCTTACATTCAAGGACATAAATCGAGTTAAGCCACAAATCTTGCAAGAGGTCTCTGGTACAGATTTAGTGTCACTTGGAACGAAGAGGAAACTTGGAATATATTGATTAATTAAAGCCTGGTTATGCTTAAAACCCTAATTTCACAAAATCGTAAATAAACAGACAAATCTTAACAAATACTCACACACAAAGATATCAAATGACAATTAGATACATCCCAGATTTTAAGATTTTGGGTACAAAAAAGTCAGGGATGAAGGAGCGAGCACCCGAGTCTAAGGTGGTAGTTTCTTCAAGGATTTCCAAAACTTGTTTGCAACTAATCACCACTGTTATAGAGGTTTTCTACTTCAGGGATTTGGAGGACTAAAGAGTAGGTGCCCAAGTCTAGGTCCTAGTTTTCTTCTCTAATCTGCAATTCTGACACTCTGTTATGCCCCCTGCAACTTCACTTCTTCTGTTTCTGCACCTGTAACCTGCAATTCACATTAAAGGGGGTTGGGGGTTGTGTGTCTAGGAGCTTGCCTCAATCAAGCCCCATAAGGACATTCAAGTCTTCCAAACACCGTTGTCAGATAAAGAGTGTGTATCCCTGTAGGATAGAGGTAAAACCAAGTGATAAATGATAAATTCAACACAAATAGATATCACCTTGGAGGTGTAGCTCACATGAATATGAAGATCCTTCACATTATGAGAAGATGAAGCCATGCAATAACAAACACAACAAGACAATTCTGCTCTGCAACACAATGAATACTTTGAATGCTCTAAAATCATAAGTTCACCAAAAGCTCATAATCCTCTTCTTCTAGTTTACAAATGAAACCCTAAACATGCTTATATATGCATTCCCGCTTTAATTTCATAATTCAAACTCGAGATGTCAGCAACGAAACCTTCTAATGGTAACATAACCGACATTTAAAATTTGGGACCCCGCTAAATAGGGCAGGACTAGGGCACGGGCACCCAAGTCCTTGGCCCCATTTTCAAGGTAGGGTCAAGTTTATCACTATCCCCTAGGCCCCATTTTCATGGCTTTTTAGGGATTTTCCATTGGGAGTCAAAATGAATATACAAGATGCAAGACAAGAGACCCAGGAGCTAAACTTAGGAGGGAAAAGTCCTAGGGAGACATTTTCTGACGTAACATTTAGCCCCCACTTTAAAGTGTGTATGATCTTACTGTTAGCACTCATTTTGACCTGGGGTTGGTTTGTCATGATCAGGAGGTTTCTTCATCTGAAGCCTTCATCTTCTTGCCCAATTTTTCTAAGTGTTGGACCTCCTCAGCGTTTTTCAGCTGCAGCATCATATTTTTCTGAGGAGGAGGTCGTCATCATCATCTTGTCTTTGATGATGATCTTCATCAGCATGTTCTTCGTCGGCTTGTTTTTCTCATCGTCATCATCATATTTCAACTGACGGGTGATGTTTGCTTATTATCCTGATGATACTGGTGAGCTACAGTGCGCCCTCAGTTGCTTGCGGGGGTGATTTTTCAAGTATCCGGTGATCTTCCGAATATCACCTTGCTCAAACATGATGACGATGTTGCCCCGATATCTTGAAGGGGTTATTCTCTAAGTTGTCGACCTGACTTGTTTTTTCCTAAGGGTCGTCATCATCATGATATTTCCAGTTATCATCCTGCTGCTTGCGGAGGTCATCATATTTTTTGCCTACATGATATTTCGCCGGGGTGATATTTTTGTCATCGGGTGATCTTGGTTATGATCATCCTGATGATGTTGTTGAAGAGTTCTAAGTGCGACCCGATATTCACTAGGGTCATCATATTTTGAACGTCAGGATGATCTTAGTCAATATCATCCTGATGATGTTGTATCACTTCTTGTTCGCTGTTTTGTCATCCTGATGATGCTGACGTCATCCTTATATCAGGGTGATATTTGTTTCTATGCCTATTTGCATCATGATATTTCCGAAGGAGGGGGTGATATTTTCATATCACCCGGATATATGTTTGTTCGAGCATCATGATGATGCTGATATCAAGGAGATATCTGCCTGCCGGCTTTGCGCATTATCTACTGGGGGTGATCTTTTCAAGCATCATCATCATATTCAGTTATCGCCCCGATCTTACAGAGGAGCTACAGTGCAACCTGATGTTTGAATGTCAGGAGGATATTTCCAAATATCCGGTTGTCTTTCGAATATCATGATGATGTTAATATGATGGTGACGTCATCAAGGTCCGCGGGGGTCATATTTCTAACAACTGATCATCTTGAAGAGACCTCCTGATATTTGCAAACATGATGATGACGTCATCCGGATATGAGGAGGTGCGCAGTAGGCAAACATGATGATGACGTCAGCAGTATATGATGATGATGTCATCAGGATGTTCATCGGCCAGACTTTTGTTATAAGCTCAGCAGGAGGATGTTCCTCCGATGGATCAGGTTGTGCCGATTATCATGAAGGTTATATTTCAAATATCATGATGACGTCAGGGTGATATTTCGAACAACAGGATATCATGCTGCTAAAGGATGATGATGATGAGGTCTATACTAGTGTCGTCAGGAGCAAAAGCACCGACATGATATATGCTCATGACCTAGTATATAAAGTGTTATTGAGGTCATCGCGGGGTGCATGTGGGATATTGATATCCTGCATTTTCAAATATCATGTTGATGAGTCTCGGCGGGAAATGCTTGCGGTAGTCTGTTTGATGTTCTTCCCAAGGCCGCGGGTTGGTGCGCCATCAATGGCGGTTGTTGCAGAGGTATGGGCGATGGCGTGGATGGATCCTGTACCCGACTGGGGGTGTACATCAGCGGACGGTGGCGCAGGGCTCGAGAAATCTTCCTGTCTCCTCCCCTACCTGCTGCATTCAAGTTTGGGCGCCAATCTGGTTGTGTTTGAGCGCCATTTCCATGATACTGCGTATCTGGCGAAATTTTGGTCAACCATGTAATTAATTGCTGAGCACCTACCTGGCTGTTATAAGCAGGTGGTCTTGCTCATTTGAAAGGTTGTTGAAAGTTGATGATTTTGGCTCTGTAATGCATAACAAGCTGATCTGGTTGCTCTGTACAGCTTACCTGTGAGTTTATGTATCTCTTGTTGTTTGTTTTTGGCATGAACCCACTGATTTCATGATTAAACTTATATGAGAAATGTTGTTTAGCATGTGTTGTGTTAATTCTGTCTCCAGTATTGCATGTACTCTTCTTCTGAATCTGGATGTTTGGTAATGTTTAGATTCTAGAGCATAGAATTCCTATGTTGACTGTCTGATCTTCTAACTTCTACTCAAGGGGTAGATTAAACTGTTTTCAGGTTGAACATTGGGAAGGGTATACTGCTGTAGGGATACCATAAGTAGAGATAACCTAACACTCTGTATTGGGAGACACCTGTAAGGCAAGTATCACATATATCCCCTTGAAATCCAGTTTTAGTTGTTTATGCTGATCATTCACAGGTGTATGTCTACTGACTCCAGGCCCTGGATAGGCACCAATCATGCTTTGTTCTTGTGTTATAACCATGTCCAGCTTTGCATCCACACTTAAACTTCAAATCAAAATCTAAAACAACCATTAGGACTTTAGAGTTAGTTTTAGGAACCTCAGTCCTCTGTCTACAACTGCAAATAGGCCCAAAGCTAGCCCCTTTGCCCTTATCTTTCAGTTTTGGTCTACTCACAAGAGGACTATCTGCTTTCTGTCAGCATCCCAGCCTTGTATGCATATCCCCATGGATGTTGAGTAGGGAATACCCCCCTAGGTCTTGCAGAGCCTGAAGAAGAAGAGGAGATAAAATATAGAGTCTATCTCCTACACTGTTGACCCCCTGGCCCAGAGACCCTGTTGATCACTGATGGCTACCTTGTAGGGAAATCTGGGAATAAGCATCCAGTCTGGGAAAAAGTCAACAGAAATTGGCGACTCTACTGGGGAACCTTGTGAAAGAACCCTGGTTTTCAGAAGAAAACAGTTCCTAGTAATAGGTGGCGACTCCGAAGTAATCTCCCAACCGGTCAAGGTAAATTTATATGCAGGGGAGAAGATCCCAACAAAATCCTTTATTTGAAGAGTTACCATTAACAAAAAGAATGATGTATAGAAGAAAGGGAACTGTCTCAGTTAGTCATGAGAGCTCCCCCAGAAAAAGTGATGATGTACAAGATAACCCTAGGCCATCAGGACAGCATGCTCCTTATTTTTCAAGTGCAGAAGCTGATATCCAAGGTGCATATGAGAGGCAACAGGGTGGTAGTATGAGAATGAGGTCAGAGGTGTTCCAAGAACGCCCTTTTCTAGACCCAAGTGAAAGGTTTGAAGAGGCAGAGTCTCTAAGGGATGATGAAGATGATGACCCAAATGGTATGAGACCATCCACCTCCAGACCTAAGGATGAACAGTTGGCTGAAGAAATCAAAAGTCTAAGAGCAGAACTAGAATACCTACAAGCCATGAAAATTAGAGATGATATAAGGCAGAAAGTGCAAGCCTTGAGAACTGCCCAAAATGATTCAGTTCCTACCCTAGAGAATGCAAATATGCAAAGACATCAGCAAAGATATGAAGCGCAACATCAGCATCATGATGAGAGACAAAATGTGAATGATGCTAGGATACCACTGAACCATGCAGGAAACCAGAATGCAAACAGAAATGTTAATGTTAATCAGCCAAACAGACAGCCCATGCAGTTAGATAGATTCAGGCAGCTGGTGTTTGATGGTATTCCTGGGTATCCTAACCCCATTGACAAGCATCTGAGGCTGCAAGTGCCTAAATTTTCAGGAAACAACACAGTGTCAGGAGAAGATCATCTAAAGGCCTTTCAAAATGTCATGGATAATTTTGAGGTTGAGCATGAGGACGTTTTCATGAAGTCATTCATGCAATCCTTAATAGATGAGGCAAGAGAATGGTATAGGAATCTGCCTGACCGGAGCATATCATCATGGGATGATTTTAAGAGGATGTTCAAGGAGCAATATGGTGATAAAACTGACCCTAGCTTCTTTGTAAATGAGTTCACCAGCATCACCAAAGGGTCAAATGAGCAGGTTGCAGACTTTAATGCAAGATTTACTAAAGTGTTGAACAAATTGCCACATCATATGAGGCCAAATGAACCAATGTGCATAATTTTGTATATCAATGCCTTTGATGCAAAGACTGCATATGGACTGAGAGATAAAGGTCCTGCCACTCTCAGGGATGCTTTCAGAATTGCAGTAAATATTGAGAACAATAGGAAAGCATCAGGCAAAACAAATAGAAGGGATGATGTAAAAATTCTGCAGAATCCAAACAAGCCTCAGAACACTCAAGGTAGTACATCTGCTCCTGAAGATAAGATAGACAAACTGGCAAATGTTGTTAAGGACCTAAGCTATAGATTAGCTAGAAGTGAGAAAGGGATGGGTCCTGATAGGCAAGTCTATCAAAGGCAGGAAAAGAGGCCATCATTACATGATATGCCTTATAACACCAATTGGCATGATGGTAAGCCTGTATTCCCACGTAACAACGCAAATCAGAGGGCTCAACATGTCAAGGAAACTCCTGATCCTCTAAAGAAAACTATAAATATTGCTGATGATGCTCCGTGGTGTATAATCTGTCAGATGCCACATTCACAGTCACAGTGCATGATTGCTCAATCCTTGTATGATAATGCTACATCTTGTAATGAATGCAATGAGCCACATCATGTGCAGGATGATGATGTTAACATGATGTCCATAGGCAATGGATATACTCTTTATGATGCTGATGAGAAGACAGATCATCAAGTTCAGGCCTGCCAACAGTCCCCATATGATGAAGATAATGAAGATAACTATGTGTATGCTCAGAACTCACATAATTTTCTGAGTAACTTACAACGACCTTCTGATGAGGAAATCAGAGCCTTCACAGCTGCAGCAGTTGCTCAGGTCAAAAGCAACTACAATCTCAGAGGTAAAAATCCAGTAGGCAGCCCACATCAGCTAGAAGATATTTCTGCAGGTCAGCTGGTGCATGGTCATAAAGGAACTGAACCACAAAAAAGGCAGTGGGTAAATAACAAACAGAACTTTAGATACAGAACAGGTCATGAATCTCAAGGACCAGAAAACAAAACCCCTCAGGCTGAAGATCAAAGTAGAGGTTCCCAAGACAAGAATGATGATCAGGGAACTATGAAAATGAAAACTAAATCAGCTCAGGATAAAAGCAAGATTGTGGAGCAAGCCACAACTGCTGTACAAAACTATGCTCCATTTGATATAGCCCAGATCCTCTCTCAGGTAAAGGTCTCTGTTCCACTTATGGAACTCATGAAAGTGGAAGAGATCAAGAATAGGACAATATCCCTAATCTCAGGGGTACCTTTTCAAGCTAAACAAAATGATCAGACCCAGGGTGAGAAACATGTCATGTGTAATGAAGAAGATGAGACTCCTGAAGTCTATTTAGGAATGACCATGACAAAATGTCCTTCACAGGTGGAACCATTTTATGTTTCCCTGGTTATAAATGGTAAAATAATTAGAAATTGTATGCTTGACTCTGGAGCATCCACAAATGTCATGCCTTTGGCCATCATGCAACAAACTGGATTAAAAATTGACAAGGCATGTGGAAAATGTTATGCAATGGATGCCAGAGAGGTACCAGTCATTGGAATCATGAAGGATGTGGATTTCAAACTGGCAGCATTTCCTGAAAAGAAATATAAGATGAATATAACAGTGGTTGACATCAAGCCACAGTATGGTATGCTGTTGTCAAGAAGATGGGCAGCACTAATTGGTGGAAGTATGCAGCTGGACCTGTCATATGCCATGATTCCAATGAATGGCAGGGATGTCAAGCTAAGCAGAGAGCAAAGATCATCAGAGACAGTGGAAGACCAAGAAGCAAATGAACAGATATGCTTTGTAGACACTGACTGTGATAACTTCAAGGTTGTCTCAGATGATGCAGAAGACAAAAAGAAAAATGTCTATATTGATGAGCTGGATCAGCAAGGCTTATGGACCATGTTTTTTGATGGAGCTTGTGCAAAAGAAGGCTCTGGAGCTGGAGTTATTTTCCTGTCTCCAACTGGTAAGCTCCTCAAATTCTCTTTCTTGCTGAGGTTTGATTGCACAAACAATATTGCAGAATATGAGGCTTTACTCTTAGGCCTGAATATTGCTCTCAAACATGGGATTAAGATGTTAAGAGTATTTGGGGATTCTGAGCTAATTGTATCCCAAATCAGAAATAAGTATGCTGCAAAAAATAAAAGACTGAAACAATACAAGCATGCTGTTTGGGATGCCATTGAACTTTTTGATGCATTTTCAATTGGCTGGGTAGAAAGGTCAAAAAATGTTATGGCTGATTTCTTAGCCAATGTTGCAATAAGGCCAGATGACATCACTCTGTCAGGTGTCACAGATGTAGAAGTTAAAATTAGGCCTGCCATACCAGAAAACATATGCAGTTGGCAAGTTTTTAATGATGATAGGGATTTGCTGAAATTTTTGCACTGCATAGATGAGTATGAGAATCAACAGATTGATTTCCAAGCTTTTGTAGAAACTGTAGATGGAAAAGAGACTCTTGTGGGAAAAGAGATCATTCAGTTGAAGACTAACAAGATCCCTAGAGGGTTAGTGGCTTTGGAAAGAGCCTTTGACAGTAGAGACAAAATGGTCACAAAGACATCCCCCACAAATAAGGAGGATTTAGAAGAAATAAATTTGGGGACATCTCAGGCCCCTCAGAAAGTATATATTGGTAAACAGCTCAAACCACACATAAGAAATATGCTGATTGCATTGCTAAAAAAGTATAAACATGTTTTTGCTTGGTCATATGAGGACCTAAAAGCTTATAGGGAAGACTTATTCCAGCATGAGATCCCATTGAAACCTGAAGCTAAGCCATTTAGACAAAGGCAAAGGCCTATAAATCCTACCTTAGCTCCCAAGATGCAAGAAGAACTCAAAAGGCTCAGGGAGGCTGGAATAATTGTGCCAATCAGACATTCAACTTGGGTGTCTAACCTTGTCCCAGTCAGAAAAAAGAATGGTGATATTAGGCTTTGTGTTGATTTCAGGAACTTGAATGTATCCTCTTTGAAGGATAACTATCCATTGCCTAATATGGAAGCTATGTTGCAGAAAGTGACTGGTTGTGAACTCCTATCCATGATGGATGGATTTTCAGGATATAATCAGGTAAAGGTAAAGGAATCAGAACAATATAAGACTGCCTTTACCACTCCATGGGGAACGTATGTGTATGTTAGAATGCCATTTGGACTAACAAATGTAGGTGCTACATTTCAAAGAGCAATGGATGTTGCTTTTGCAGGGTTGATTGATTCAATCCTGGCTGTGTATCAGGATGACCTGACTGCCTACTCAAAGAAAGAGGAACAACATTGTTTGCATCTGGAGCAGATTTTCATAAGAGCACTAGAATATGGTATTTCTTTAAACCCAAAGAAGTGTGCCTTTGGAGTAGTTGAAGGAAAGCTTCTGGGACATATTGTTTCCAAGGATGGAGTCAGGATAGATCCAGAGAGAGTGGCAGCTATTGACAGGATTCAAATGCCAAAAACTGTGAAAGGAGTTCAGTCCTTCTTTGGACAAATAAATTTTGTTAGAAGATTTGTTCCTAACTTTGCAGAAACTACAAGGAACATTTCCAAGATGATGAAGAAGGATGCAACTGTCAACTGGGAAAGGGAAGCAACAGAATCATTCCAGAATATCAAAGAAGCAATTAAGATGGCCCCTGTTCTTAAATCTCCTGATTTTTCTAGGCCATTCCAAGTGTTTTCATTTGCTTCCTTTCATACTGTAGCTGCATGTTTGTTACAGAAAAATGAAGATGGTTTTGAACAGCCCATCGCTTTCTTCAGTATGTCCCTGCAGGCTTCTGAGTTGAAATATGACATTATGGAAAAACAGGCATATGCACTAGTTAGAGCCATCAAAAGTTTCAGACCATACTTGGTAGGGTCATATATAGTTGCATATGTGCCTCATGCAGCAGTCAAAGACATATTCACTCAGCAGGAGGTGACTGGAAGAAGGTGCAGATGGATAAACAAACTGCAGGAATTCAACATAGACATACAGGTTACTAAGTTGATAAGAGGACAAGGATTAGCCAAGATGATGGCACAGTCAAACTTGGAAGCATGCCAAGTTAATGCAGTCCAAGATGAGAATGTAAGTGTATCAGGATCTGAATGGTACAAGGATATTGTCTATTATTTGCAAAATCTGAATTGTCCTTCCCATTTCAGTGACAATCAAAAGAGGACTCTGAAGCTACATGCAATCAGGTATGTTGTTGTTCAAGGTGAGCTGTACTGGAAAAACCCTGATGGTGTGCTGCTGAGATGTGTGGATGAAGACATGGCTAACAATGTTTTGATTGACATGCATAAAGGATTGTGTGGTGGACATTATACTGCCCAAACAACAGCTCATAAAATTCTTAGGGCAGGATATTGGTGGCCCACTCTCTTTTCAGATGCACAAAAGTTAGTAAGGAAGTGTGACCCTTGCCAGAGATTCTCAGGAAAGCTGAAATATAATGGTGCTTTGCCCCTCAGAACTGTACCTATGGATGCTCCATTCCAGCAGTGGGGAATTGACTTTATAGGGGAAATTGCAGACAAATCAAGTGGGGGACACAGTTGGATTTTGGTGGCAACTGACTATTTTACCAAATGGATTGAGGCCATTCCAACTAAAAGAGCTACAAGTAAGGTGGTGACAGACTTCATACTAGAGAACATCATCATCAGGTTTGGAGTACCATTTAAGATAATCACTGATAATGCTATGTGCTTCAGATCAGGTGAATTTGTTGATTTTTGCAACAGGTATGGGATAAATCTGTCATATACATCACCATATCACCCCCAAGGAAATGGTCGAGCAGAATCAAGCAATAAGAGCATCATGAAAATTGTCAAGAGGATACTGGACAAGAACAAGAGAGCTTGGGACTCAAAGTTGAACTTAGCAGTATGGGCTGACAGAGTGACTGTGAAAAGGGCTATTGGGAAGTCACCTTTTGAGCTAGTATATGGTGCATCAGCTAGACTGCCCATAAATAATCTCCTACCAGTTTACAGGTTCATTCAGGAAAATGATGAGGACATTGAAGATCCCATGACAGAAAGAGTGAATCAGCTGGTTGCATTGGATGAAGACAGAAGGAGAGCCCACCAGATCAATCTCAAAAGACAACAAGATATGAAATATCAGTTTGACAGGAGAACTACAAAAAGGAAGTTTCAAGTCAATGATCTGGTGCTTATTTGGAATGCTAAAGATCAGGAAAAGGGTAAACATGGTAAATTTCAACCCTTATGGATGGGCCCATATCAGGTTTGCAATACTCATGGGGAGGATTCTTATTTCCTCCAGGCCCTAGATGGTGAAATTCTGGAATTGCCTGTGCATGGCCAATTCCTTAAGTTCTATTTTGCATAAACGACTGGTTGCTGTGCACATTTGTAAAAATATGTATATAGTGTAAATGCCTTGTACAGCTCGTGTTTTTTGGCTTTTTGTCAGGTCTGCCCGGAGATCTGGTTCTCGCTGCAGGTTTTCACCTGCACGTCCCCATTCGGAGCCACTGTTAGCACTCATTTTGACCTGGGGTTGGTTTGTCATGATCAAGAGGTTTCTTCATCTGAAGCCTTCATCTTCTTGCCCAATTTTTCTAAGTGTTGGACCTCCTCAGCGTTTTTCAGCTGCAGCATCATATTTTTCTGAGGAGGAGGTCGTCATCATCATCTTGTCTTCGATGATGATCTTCATCAGCATGTTCTTCGTCGGCTTGTTTTTCTCATCGTCATCATCATATTTCAACTGACGGGTGATGTTTGCTTATTATCCTGATGATACTGGTGAGCTACAGTGCGCCCTCAGTTGCTTGCGGGGGTGATTTTTCAAGTATCCGGTGATCTTCCGAATATCACCTTGCTCAAACATGATGATGATGTTGCCCCGATATCTTGAAGGGGTTATTCTCTAAGTTGTCGACCTGACTTGTTTTTTCCTAAGGGTCGTCATCATCATGATATTTCCAGTTATCATCCTGCTGCTTGCGGAGGTCATCATATTTTCTGCCTACATGATATTTCGCCGGGGTGATATTTTTGTCATCGGGTGATCTTGGTTATGATCATCCTGATGATGTTGTTGAAGAGTTCTAAGTGCGACCCGATATTCACTAGGGTCATCATATTTTGAACGTCAGGATGATCTTAGTCAATATCATCCTGATGATGTTGTATCACTTCTTGTTCACTGTTTTGTCATCCTGATGATGCTGACGTCATCCTTATATCAGGGTGATATTTGTTTCTATGCCTATCTGCATCATGATATTTCTGAAGGAGGGGGTGATATTTTCATATCACCCGGATATATGTTTGTTCGAGCATCATGATGATGCTGATATCAAGGAGATATCCGCCTGCCGGCTTTGCGCATTATCTACTGGGGGTGATCTTTTCAAGCATCATCATCATATTCAGTTATCGCCCCGATCTTACAGAGGAGCTACAGTGCAACCTGATGTTTGAACGTCAGGAGGATATTTCCAAATATCCGGTTGTCTTCCGAATATCATGATGATGTTAATATGATGGTGACGTCATCAAGGTCCGCGGGGGTCATATTTCTAACAACTGATCATCTTGAAGAGACCTCCTGATATTTGCAAACATGATGATGACGTCATCCGGATATGAGGAGGTGCGCAGTAGGCAAACATGATGATGACATCAGCAGTATATGATGATGACGTCATCAGGATGTTCATCGGCCAGACTTTTGTTATAAGCTCAGCAGGAGGATGTTCCTCCGATGGATCAGGTTGTGTCGATTATCATGAAGGTTATATTTCAAATATCATGATGACGTCAGGGTGATATTTCGAACAACAGGATATCATGCTGCTGAAGGATGATGATGATGAGGTCTATACTAGTGTCGTCAGGAGCAAAAGCACCAACATGATATATGCTCATGACCTAGTATATAAAGTGTTATTGAGGTCATCGCGGGGTGCATGTGGGATATTGATATCCTGCATTTTCAAATATCATGATGATGAGTCTCGGCGGGAAATGCTTGCGGTAGTCTGTTTGATGTTCTTCCCAAGGCTGCGGGTTGGTGCGCCATCAATGGCGGTTGTTGCAGAGGTATGGGCGATGGCGTGGATGGATCCTGTACCCGACTGGGGGTGTACATCAGCGGACGGTGGCGCAGGGCTCGAGAAATCTTCCTGTCTCCTCCCCTACCTGCTGCATTCAAGTTTGGGTGCCAATCTGGTTGTGTTTGAGCGCCATTTCCATGATACTGCGTATCTGGCAAAATTTTGGTCAACCATGTAATTAATTGCTGAGCACCTACCTGGCTGTTATAAGCAGGTGGTCTTGCTCATTTGAAAGGTTGTTGAAAGTTGATGATTTTGGCTCTGTAATGCATAACAAGCTGATCTGGTTGCTCTGTACAGCTTACCTGTGAGTTTATGTATCTCTTGTTGTTTGTTTTTGGCATGAACCCACTGATTTCATGATTAAACTTATATGAGAAATGTTGTTTAGCATGTGTTGTGTTAATTCTGTCTCCAGTATTGCATGTACTCTTCTTCTGAATCTGGATGTTTGGTAATGTTTAGATTCTAGAGCATAGAATTCCTATGTTGACTGTCTGATCTTCTAACTTCTACTCAAGGGGTAGATTAAACTGTTTTCAGGTTGAACATTGGGAAGGGTATACTGCTGTAGGGATACCATAAGTAGAGATAACCTAACACTCTGTATTGGGAGATACCTGTAAGGCAAGTATCACATATATCCCCTTGAAATCCAGTTTTAGTTGTTTATGCTGATCATTCACAGGTGTATGTCTACTGACTCCAGGCCCTGGATAGGCACCAATCATGCTTTGTTCTTGTGTTATAACCATGTCCAGCTTTGCATCCACACTTAAACTTCAAATCAAAATCTAAAACAACCATTAGGACTTTAGAGTTAGTTTTAGGAACCTCAGTCCTCTGTCTACAACTGCAAATAGGCCCAAAGCTAGCCCCTTTGCCCTTATCTTTCAGTTTTGGTCTACTCACAAGAGGACTATCTGCTTTCTGTCAGCATCCCAGCCTTGTATGCATATCCCCATGGATGTTGAGTAGGGAATACCCCCCTAGGTCTTGCAGAGCCTGAAGAAGAAGAGGAGATAAAATATAGAGTCTATCTCCTACACTGTTGACCCCCTGGCCCAGAGATCCTGTTGATCACTGATGGCTACCTTGTAGGGAAATATGGGAATAAGCATCCAGTCTGGGAAAAAGTCAACACTTACGACCCATACATGCATTAAAGTACGGTCAACAAACACAGCAAACATGCTAGGCACTTAGAGCTAATGCATACACAAAGATTGAGGAACTATTCCTAGCCCCCAGTCTAAGGTAGACATTAGAAAAGACACATTGCAGACACGCCAAACAGAGTGAAAACACTAATAGGCACATAAAACATGGAGAAGACGGTAACAATCACATAAGACACAGAGAAGACAACATTGAAGACACACAAAACATGATGAATACAGTGAATGCAATGATTATTTCTTTTTCATTTTCATTTTCATATATGAATGAAAATACAAATACATGGAAAATAAACACAACCCAAAATGTAGGAGGAGCATTTCACCACACTTCTTGAAACTACATATGGGGCTACAGACATGCAATACAAATCTTAGAATGTAGGAGGGGCATTTTGCCATGCTCTTGAAGACTACACTTGAGAACAAGCACACAATACAAATCCCAAAGCATAGGAGGGGCATTTCACCACATGTCTTGAGACTATGCTTGGGAACAAACACACCATACAAAACCTGAGTGTAGGGAGGGACTCATCACCACACAGCTTTAGACTACTCAAGGGGGAAAACACACAAAAGACACAAGCGCCGTATAGTATGCCAAAGACATACTGTATGTCTAAAACACGACAAACAAGGTAATGGAAGAAACTTATTGCTAAATTCCCACCATCTCAGGCACATTATAGGCACACCTGACGGTTGGGCTTATGCCACAAAAACTTCCAAAGACACGCTTAAGGGAGGATACACCAACCCCACCTCCACGAAGGACTTTTGAAATAAAAAGGATCTGCACTAGCTCAAGAGATACACCATCCCTGCCTCCGTAGAGGGCTTTGAATAAAAAGGATATGCACGATATCCTGCCTCTACAAAGGGCTTTATTGATTGCAAGATAGAATAAAGATGTGCACTCGCCTGGAAATACAACATCCCACCTCCGCAAAGGGCTTACAAAAACACTTTGTTTGTACCAAAATCATCAGACAACTTAATTTTATATTCCCCCACCTTAAGGTGGTTGATATCGTGTATTGATATCAAGCATGTTAAGGTAGAGAAAAAACACAAGGGAACAAGAGCTTGTGCAAATCCCATGCCCCCCAAAGGTGACATGTGCTTCATGATTACCGAGTGTTCCCACAAACACACAATTTCCTACAATGAAAGGGGTTAGAAACCACATAATCATGATAAAAGCAATGCATGTAATCATTCACATAAAGAGCCGAGGCTATACTATAGATTCAGAGACCGAGTATAACCGTGGGGCTATACTGCAGAAATCTCAAAACTGAGTGTAACCAAAAGCAAGATTCAAAGATAAACAAAGTGCATGGAGCAGATGTATTGTTATAGTTTGTTAGAAAGATAAGACAACATCAAGATATCACACAGAGTGATTCTACTAGCCAAGCGTCAGATAATATATATCAACCCTATCGTCATATATGGACGAAGTCCATTTTTGCTTACTTGCTAAAGGGACACTTGGTCCTTATCAGTATTATTTGTTTTTCATCATCCACCAGCTAGATAGAACTACTAGAAGAAGGTAAACAATAAATCAAGAGAGGAGACCAAGTACCTTAGGGTCGTGACGTAGGAAGGTGCCCCCAGGTCACCAACCACAACACTATGCCCCGAAGCCACAACACACAACAATAAAATAGAGGAGAGGAGCAATATAGAAGAATATAGATACAAATAGAAGAATGGTCACAACATAGGCAGTCTCCCAATATCCTTGACCTTACAAGAGTATCAAGGGTCATCCAAGGAGGCCTAAACAACACATAACACATCACGGGGGGAACACAACATGGGAGGTAAGGGTTAGAAATACTTACCTTTCGGCAGGTTCATGCTAGAGATTGTCAACAATCAAATCATCCTCTTCCCAATCCTGAATGTTAGAGGAAAGAGGTACATAAGGAACAATTGCCAATTCTTTGTCATTGTTTGTAAAGTTTTCTTCATTAATATTTTCCTTGTTTGTTTCAGTGTTAGATGGTGGAATGTTTTCTTGTTCCAATGCATTTCTTTGTGCAAAAACTTGTCTTCTCTTCCTCCTTTCTCACTAGTAGAATTTTGGCAAATAAATGACTACGTGACTAAAACTTTTAGTCACGACAACTAAAAACATGATTAAATTCTACTAATGTTTTTGCAACACATCTATAAATAACTAAATAAATGACTAATTTGATCATCAAGTAAAAAACACAACTAAATAATTAGTCACACAAATAAAAATGAATAAATAATTAGTCACACAATTTTAAAAAATATTTCAAATTGGTAATTTCCCTATTCCCCACCATTTAAAAATGTCATTACAATTAAAATTAATACTTAAAACATTTGGAAGAAATTTCCCGCCTTTATCCTTCATAGGGAACGGTCTCTCCTCACCACTCCAAGGAGCAAAGACCAACACCACACAAAACCAGATCCAAACACTGAAGGGTTTCTCATTGGAATGCTATGATTGCAGGATATGCACGAAATGGGTTTGTTGAAAAAGCTTTAGAATCTTTCAAGCAAATGCAATGGCAAGTGTAAAGCCAGACTCCGCAACCTTTGCCAACATCCTCCCTATCTATGCCAAAATGGGAGCTTTGGAACAAGGTATGGACACCCATTGCAGGAAAAAGGATAGAGAAGTTTTGTCAGATGTTGTTGTAGCTGCCCCGGTACATATGTATGCAAAATGTGGAAGCATAGACATGGAATGAACTATTTGACATAATATCTCAAAGAGATGTCATCTCATTGAACGCCATGATTGCAGAATATGCAAAATGTGGAAGCATAGGCAAGGCACCTGAATTGTTTGACAGAATGCCTCAAAGAAACGTGCTCTTATGGAATGCCCTAATTGCAGGATATTCACAAAATGGGTTTGTTGAAAAGGCTTTAGAAACTTTCAAGCAAATGCAATTGGCAGACATAAAGCCAAACTCTACAACCTTTGCCAGTATCCTCCCAGCCGGGGCTTAAATTTGAGAGTCGACCTTGCTTGTCAAGCAATCTTTTTATGATAGTTATCTATTCAATGTTGCCTGTAAAATATTATGACACATCTTAGTATAAGTAAATTATATAAAAAACAAATATATATATCAGCATAATCCTATATAAATTTTGATAGTTTGTTCAAAATCTCTCCTTTCATATGATAGGTCTTTTAAAATTTTGATTGTATTTTATGGGAAAAATGTCTAAATATAGCTATGCAACTGTCAAATTTAAGCCCTGCTCCCAGCCTGTGCCAAATGGGAGCTTTCGAACAGGGTATGGACATCCATCAAAGAATAAATGATAGAGGAATTTTGTTAGATGTTGTAGTTGCAACTACTTTGGTAGACATGTATGCAAAATGTGGAAGCATAGACAAGGCACGTGAACTGTTTGACAAAAAGCCTCAGAAATGTGGTCTTGTAGAATGCCATGATTGGAGGATATGCACAAAATGGATTTGTTAACAAGCCTTTAGAAACTTTCAAGTAAATAAAATTGATAGTTGTAAAGCCAACATCTATAGCTTGGAATTCGTTCACACATCACCAAAAGTTGCAATGGAAGCAGATGCCATTATTTCCAAAGTGGATTTGCAAAGTAAGTATCTTCATTACGAAAAAACTGAGCCTTTAATACATAGTTGTCTGTTTTGAGTTTTTCTTCATTATTTCTTACAGTTTTGTAAATCGTGTGACTTAGATCTTTGAGGGTTTCACAGATTTTGACTTGTTTCTGTTTTCATTATTTTGGGTATTTTGCCCCCACTAGCATAGAGTAAGACTCTTTCTGTGAGTGCTATATCTAGGGTTTCAACTTTAGTATGTTGCACACCTTATATTTTGTTTGATTTTGTTCTTTTTGATGACATGAATAAGTATTATTGTGTGGTTTTAGTATTTTTTGTTGTTTTTTGCTATTGTTGTTTGAGTAGTTTGGATCTCTTTCATAAACTCTGGATTCTGTTTGGAAAGAAAAGAAATTGAGATTCCAGCCTTTCGGTTAAATCCTCAGGTTCTAGTTGCTTTTAGATTTAGTTATTTTTAGCTCACACTCTAGTGTTTATTTCAACACACATATTAATAGGTTTACTTGTAGTAGCAGATGTTGGTATTCAGATTCAAACCTTTCTGTCCAGATTTTGAGTCTAAAACTTTAAACCTTGAATTTTTTAGCCATAAAAGCAGGTTTATGTTGGCAACCAAGCATGTTTTGCTTTAATTTTTGTGTGTTTCCATTCAATATTTCTTTTTAATGTTCACCAGATCACATTAATTATATTTATGAAAAAACGTAGGTCTTTCAAACTATTTAGTGGAAGCCGTATAAATGTAACATATCATTACAATGTTTGAGGTAGATTTACATTATTAGTTTGGTTTGCATGGTTGCAAGTTATGTTTTATACTCTTAATATGTTATCAACTAATAGCATGGATCAATTTTGATTAGTGTTATCAAAGATCTCTATTTTATTTTAGCTTTTTGAGCATAGACAACAATTTTGCCATTTGGGTTGGTGGTTTCAAACTGCTTTGGATTGTAGTTAATTAGATTAAACAACACTTGTTTTTATGCTAGGTTTTTCAACAATCCTTTTGTTTGTAGGTCCAAGCTATACAACAAATCAAACATGACGATGAGGTCAATAGAGCGCGGTATATGCCACAAAATCCTTTCATTATTGCTATAAAAATAGTTAGTGCAGAAGTTTGTGTTTGATTACAACAAACATCCATCAAAGCCACCTCAAGATGGTGGTTGTAATCCTAATATTAGATTAAGAGGTCATAATATAGAAGGGTATGGTTTGTCATGGAGCCCTTTTAATCATGGATATCTATTGAGTGGTTCGGATGATGCACAAATATGTTTGTGGGACATTAACTCACCTGCCAAAAACAAAGTACTTGAGGCTCAACAAATATTTAAGGTGAGCTAGTTTAGTTGTTGCCTTTCATAGTAAATTTGGTTTTGAGCGCATTGCTATTTAGTATTTGGATGTAAGATAAGCTTCAGGCCTTTACATTCCCAACATTTATTTCGTGTCAATTAAATTTTTTCATGCCTTTGAAATTTTAATTTGTTTTAAAAGGGTGAGTGCGAGATCATGATGGGCCAAAAAGTGGCAATGGAGAAAAAACTTGTTGGATGAAATAGTTCTAACATTTAGACTAATATTTAGATTTGGATGGAAAGGTTGTTAATATTTATAGCTCAAATATGGATTCCCTCCAAAAATACCTTGGGATTACCTCATATTTAGGCAAGTGGGAGTCTCAAAACTTGCCAAAGAAATTTGAAAAACACCCATTTAGTGTATCCTAAAATTTTTTGCAATTTCATCCTTGAAGCTGACAGACTTTTTTGTAACTAAATTTAATCAAATGAAAAGGGTTTATAGAGGAAGCTATTAAGATTCTAAAAATATAATATATGCCTCATGATAATTTTAATAGGTAAATATTATTAATTTTTTACATACGCTTTGTCTAATTTCCTAATAGATATACATATTGAAAAATATTCATAACTTTCAACATATTAATCCTTTTTTAAATCCAAAAGATGCATCACATTCTAGGATTTATTGGGTATACATTAAATTTTAAAATTTGTGATTTTCATATATTTTTGACCAAGTGAGGTTGGCTGGATAATTAATTTTTAATATTTTAAAAAAGTCAGTAAAAAATTCATAAATAATTATTTATTTACTTAAAAAATTCAAAAAAATATGTGTCACATCCGCTCATGTGTCCTTTACTTAAATTGAAATCATTGAGGAAAAATATTATCTTTTTCTCATACTTAGGTTGGCCGGAATGACACATAATTTTTACGTTTTTCTGAAAGTTTTAGTAGTGCTTTATTCAAATGTCCAATTTTCACCAAACTATTTTTAAAATTTTCAAAAAAAAAGTAGTAGCCCATAAATTACATTCAATTTATTACAACTTTTATTACTACCTTATTTCTAGATTGTGTAGATAACGCATTCAATTTTTGACATGAAGTTACTTAAGTCTATTTTTCACATTTCATTGCCACTTAGGGGTAGTGTTTGGCCCATCATGATCTTGCACTCACCCAAAATTGCAACTTTTCTCACTATCAGATAATGTTGGCTTAGCGAAGAATGCTTTGTCGACACCATTTCATGATATAATTACAATGCAGCTCCATGATGGTGTAGTTGAAGATGTTGCATGGCATTTAAGGCACGAGTATCTATTTGGGTCTGTTGGAGATTATCGCAATTTGATGATATGGGACTTGTGTACATCTGGTGCTAATAAGCTAGCACAATCAGTAGCAGGTCATCAAAATGAGGTAAGTCATATGTGGAATGAAGCTTTCTAAACAATTAATATCTCTAATTCTCCCCAAAATTTTCTTTCCATGCATTGTATTGGAGTTTCAACATGTGCTTGCCATTTTTTGTCCCATTAGTATGCTTACTTGTTTTTTCCAGATAGTTGTGGGTTTTATTGGGGCTTACTTACTTTATAACATCCAAAACTTTTAAAGGTAGGTTTCTTTAAATTCGTTGATTAGCATTGTTTGGCAGTGGTGATACCTTTAACAAATAATCCTAGAAAGATATTGTTAAAAAAATGTTATCTTTTGGAATCTATTGAAGATGTTATGCCCTACATTTCCTATAAATTAATAAATATTAATGATGCTATGCCCTACATTTCCTATGAGGATATCCCTTCCCATATAGTTTGACAATAAGTGCTAAAGTTCTCTAGCAGTGTAGCAATATTACATGTCATGATAAACAAGCATTGTTCTACATTTTAGTGAAATGTACAATAAACTCAACAAAATCTTTTACCATTAGCCATGATAGATGGTTGCTATCAAATTGTAGTGTATGTAGTAGAAAAATGGTAAATCTTTTCCTACAGGATTTTTAGGGAATCCCATGAGTTTGGGGAGACCAATTTTATATTTATGATGTTTGTTTGCTGAGATTTTCCTTGATAAACTCCTCAAGAAATAAAGAGTAGGTAACTATCCAATACTGATCCAAGCCAAACTTACAATGACAAAGGCAAATGGCTGCAAAATTTATTATACCAATTCCCAAGCCCTAGTATAGTAAAACATTTTCTTTATTTTTAAGGCTCCAAGTTCACTCTTAACTTTTATCATGCTCTATGTGTCACAGGTTTCAGATTAGTAAGTCATAAATATGCATGGTAGGTGATAGATTGGACACTGATATTTTATTTGGGCAAAATGGTGGCTGTAAAATGCTTCTTGTTCTTTTAGGTAATATAGAAACTATTTTTGTCTTTTCCCTTTCCTAGCATTGATTGTGTATGCATGTTGTGTTCAGACATTTCAGAGACCTCACATTCATCTCGATAGTCCTATTTTCTTGATCATATCTTTGGCATGACTTACATACAATGAACATAAAATGTGGCTTAGCATACATGAAAATACATAATTTGCATTCATATACTGTAGATATGATTCTGTCTATGATTATATGCACATGTCTGGCAAATTACATATATATCATTCACATTTATCATATTCAACTTGTTTCTAATTCTTATGATACAGGTGTGACTACATTATCCATGCTTGAAAACCCTAAGAACAGTATTCAACCTGACTTTTACACAAATCAAGTGTCAGGTCCTCGCCAAGAAATCTACTAATGCATAGGCATAGAAGCAGTAAGGTATTTGAGCTGACTCATTCTTTTTTGTAAATTCTGCTGTCAAATGTCATGTTTCTCACCACTATTTGCATATAATTAAATAGAGATAAATTGGTAGCACATCTTGTGCTTTTAGAATTGTAATTTTTTGAATGCACAATCAGAAATCAAGAAATCCAACATGGTTATATTACTAGAAGACTAAGTGTTATGACCTAAGCCATGACAATCCACACTCTCACTTTGGTTAGGTAGGTAGACTTGCACAAACTGACACTAGACAGCATATTGCTAGCACAAAATTAATGGCACCAAACTCAAACCTCAATGACAACACTCTAGGCCATTAGCACTCTTCCATTCAACAACTCGGTCAGCCAGCTACTAGATTGGTGTTACCTAAGTTGACACACAGTGCACAGGACTATGAATGGATTATGAAACCCTAAAAAGCATTAAGGAAGCACTACAATCTTGGGCAGGGTCATCACTGTATATTTCAAGGCTAGATGAATAGAGATTCTCTATCATCAAGAGATCTACAAATGGACAAAGGTGATGACATGGTTATTGAAATCTGCCAATGAAGTTGTCAAGAGCAAAGAACTCTACCAATAGTTTAGGGTCTGCGTAGTGAACCTAGAGGTATGTCAACATTGTCTTGAAAACACTTGTACAAGTTTAGGAAACCCTACAAAAACCATACCAAAAGACATGAAGGACCCATGCATCAATGTCAAACACATTTTGAAACTCTAGAAGATATTTAAAGGTTTATGAGGGTATTGTAGAAACCTAATAATAGTAGCAAGATGCAGAGAAAAGAGACATCATGTGTAGTAAGTGAAAGTCTATAATAATTACAAAAAGAATACTAATATGTCTAAGATGTATGAAGGTTCTAAAACTCATGCATAAGCTTTGTATAAGTTGAAAGTCTTCATGAGAACTCGAAAGAGTCCAAGAAGCCTACATAAGAGTAAAATAGCGTTATTAAGATGGTTTAAAAGTGTCTGTAGGTTTGGAAGTCATTCAAAGTTTGTATAGGTTCTCTCAAGACTTATCAATTAATCTTGGAGGTCATGTATTATAACCTACAGGTCTACATATTCTTGAAATTCTTGCAAGAGTTGCATCATCATGAGGAAACATATTAAGACTTAGAGACTCCTAGAAAGGAGAAAAGACACCATGCAAAGATCAGTATGACAATGAAGGAGATCCTAAGAATACCTACATGCTAGAATACTATTAATAATGTAGCATTATTAACAATACACATTATACTACTTCTCCCCACTCCTATCTATGTCGCATGTGTACTATACATGTACTACTATACAGTGCTAGTATACTGACAAGAATATGGTGACAGTGATTTGCATGTTAATCTTGTTCTTAACAGTTGATATGGATTACAGTGAAAGTATCATCTTGCCTATGCATAATGGAGTGATAGAGTATCATAGTGCATGCATAGTAAATGGTATGCCTAATATAGTATTCTATCAATGATCAGTGACAATAGTTGGTATGACAGTGACAATTTGCAGTTCTCTAACTGTGACAGTGATGGTCTTATGCTTATTACTTGTGACAATGAAAAAGTGGCTTGCTAATGATAGTGGTTTCTTGTGATAGTGGTATGCATTTACATCCTTCTTTGATCGTTGGTTGCACATCATTGGTGTCAAAGGTAATGGTGTTTGTTAATGCAAGGTAAGTTTCAAAGGTGTTGATAAAAGTTGATGTAAGGTAAGGTACTTATAAATATAAGTATGATAGATTTGTTTCTTGATCATGTAGATATTCAGTGGAAGTGAGTGTTGTTATTTATACTTTAAAAAGTTGCAAGAGGTGTGATTGTATGATTACAAGAGATACAAGGTTGGGACATGTCATGTTTTGATATGATCAAAGGTGAATAGATATGGTCTTTTGAGACAGTTAAATTGTCAATGCATAGTGAACAATGGCATATTTACTTTATTTTCTTCTAACATTGACTGTTGTCCATGAGGCCACCTTGGAAGATGTTGTCTATCCTGCAGAGATTGTTGGCAAGCAAATTAGATACCATGTTGATGGCTCCAAGATAATGAAGGTAAGATGATTGGTGATAAAGAAATCTATATATCTATTTCTTTGGACTTGTTCCAAGCTATATCTGTGCATCTTAAACTTTGACTAGCTGAGTGATTTCCCATTTTTCAGGTCTATCTGGATCCTAAGGAGCATAATAACACAGAATACAAGTTGAAAACCTTTACTGGGGTTTACAAAAAATTTTGTGGGAAGGATGTCATTTTTTAGTACCCTTTGTCAAAGGCTAGTTAAATTATACCTTTAAAGTCTTCTCTCCTTTGTTGGATGGTATTTAATTGATGTTGAGCTTATTTTTTTTATTAGGGTATGTATCAAAATGTTGTTTGGTTGGTATTAGAAAGTTTTCTGATCAAACCTTTCAGGCTGTGAAGTATCAATGATTCTTGTTGAATTCTTCTTATTGTCCTATTCTCTTCATGAGTTAAATTTTGTTTAGTTGAAAAGAGCCTTGCTATACACACAAATGAATTTGAGAAGCATTTGTCACTTATTCATATTTTTATCATTGTTTTATATGGTGAATGGCAAATAGAAGTTAAATCTTGGGGATATGGTTGAGAAATTCACTGGTACTGAAAACTATTTTAGGCCTATGTTGAACACTTTGTTTAAGGCATTTGTTGAGAGCTTATTTTTTTTATTAGGGTATGTATCAAAATATTGTTTGGTTGGTATTAGAAATTTTTCTAATCAAACATTTTACGCTGTGAAGTATTAATGATTCTTGTTGAATTCTTCTTATTGTCCTATTCTCTTTAGATGAGTTACATTTTGTTTAGCTAAAAAGAGCCTTGCTATACACTTAAATGAATTTGAGAAGCATTTTTCACTTATTCATATTTTTATCATTGTTTTATATGGTGAATGGCTAATAGAAGTTAATCTTGGGGATCTGGTTGAGAAATTCACTAGTACTAAAAACTATTTCAGGCCTATGGTGAACACTCTGTTTAAGGCATTTGTTGACAAGGCTACAATTTCTTAATTGATTTATCTTTCTGCTGTGTTTGGACTTACTTTTGTAAACTTGCAATAAACAATGCACTTTTATTCTTTCTGAATTGAGACTAATAGTAATTTTGTTGGTTGTATTGAGGCACAACTTCATTCATGGTGGAAAAGGTAGCACCCTGTTGCTCATATCAGATGGCATGTTGCATATAAAGGAGGAAAGGTTATAGGGTTATTGTTGGCTGCATTGAAGGAGAGAGCTTCATATATGGGACACGATCAACACTCAGTCACGAAGACAATCATGAAGACTCAAGGAGCATAAATGACAATGAGCAAGAGATAAAGTACACAGTTCATGCCATAGACAAAGTGAGATGAGTCTTAAGCTGCTATGATCAAGGGTGGTGTGTTAGTTTTTGAGAAAGGAAGGGCAATTGGCAATGCACAAAGATCAATGAGGAAGATTACAATCATAAGGTGATGATGTTAGCATTTCATCAAGACTTTGGAAGCAACCAGTAGACAAATTTATAGATGTCTTAAATAGAAAAAAGGACAACCACTAATAATGCTATTATTACAAGGCATATATTCTACATGGCAATATAGTTGCATTGTTGCATGAATATGTCAGTTTCATAAACCTATGACAGTCTACAAATGAAGTCTAGATTATGTATACTTATGGGTGACTGTTCTATAACAGAGAGATAATGAGTGCATAGAGGTAAGATGTTCATGGTGAGTGGCAATGGTCAATGGTTTCAGTGGCATGAACAAAGGAACAGAGGACTACAGTGTTAGCATTAAAAGGCAAGTATATGAAAGTTGCAGGGCAATCATCTAGAAAGCAAGTATGCATAGTTCAGTCACCACAATGAGTGAAGACCAAGGACACTAAATATGACTACCTACCAAGTGTCCAATGTAATAGAGGTAGGGTAAGTGAATGGTTTAGACTCATAAAGAGGCTTTTGAAGATGCATTGAAGGAAGAATCTGATTCCATGCCCTAAGAGGACCTGATATCTTTAAACTCAATAAAAACATGTCCCATAAGTAGTGTTGATGATAGTACAAGATGCAAGAATACAATGATGTTTCATTAAGGAAGCCTAATCTAGTCCACATTTCACATTATGATCCTATCACAGACCTGACTACATATTAAAGTACATTTCCTTTGGTTGCAGTCAAGAAGGACAAGTGTTAGATTGATGGGGTGGATTAGATGACCTGTGGCAACAGTTAGGTTAGTTGAGAATCAGTTACTGACAGTTCACTTTTTGGCAAAGCATTGTAAACTTGAAGAAGTTTCTTTCTTGTCATTTTTGTGCATTGTAACTTGGATTTTCAATCTTGTGACTGAAAATAAATGTTGTAATACTCTATTTCTAAGCATTTTTCAGGCAAGATATATATTTTAGACTTGTGCAAGCTATAAGAACACCTTTCTTTTAATAAAGTTTAGCAACTTTGCCTTCTCAATGGTTGTCTTATTGTGTGCAATTGATTATTGATGTGTATTTCTGTGTTCTATGTTTAAATCATCTAATATTAGTCAATTAAAATGACTAAATATACTACTAATCGATGTCAATTAATAATTAAATTGACTAAATATACTACCAATTGACAGAAATCAATGAATAAATATGACTAAATATATGACCAGTTGATGGCAAAATAATGATTAAATTGACTAAATCAATGACTAAATTAACGACTAAATATACTACCAAATTGATAATCAAAACAACCAATAAATGACTAAAAATGGTTTAGTCATCAATTCGGTCACGTTATAAATGACTAGCAATAAACTACTAATGGTCATGTGACCATGTTTAGTCATTTATAAGAAATTTTTAGTAGTTTTTTAATCATTTATTGTTGTTTCTCTACTAGTGTCTCTTGCCTGTCGATTTCTTTTTGTCCTATTGCTTATATCCTGAAAAGTGTTGTCATGTTTGTCCATCAGTTGGAGGAAGCTTGCTCAAATCTTATTTATTTTGATGAAGTACCTTGTTCTCGATGAGTACCTCCCAATCCTCTAAAGGATGGTGGGGGAGGAACCTCAGCATAGGGTCCTTTACCTTTTTCTCTAGGAATTTCTTCCAATGCGGGTTGTTCATCTCTTATTGTTTCTTGAATAGAAGGACCGACCACATGATGTAGTAATTTTGTTTTATGTTTCCTATATCCCAAGAAGTTAAAATCTATTCGTGGCTTCGGTTCCTGATCAGATCGTTGCCAAAAGTAATCAAGAATGAAGTGTTGTCTTGTAACCAAGGGTTTATATCTGTTGCAAGGAAATAGTATGCACTTGTCCATTCAAAGGATATTTTACACATTTATGAATTGTTGAAGGGACAACTTTCATAGCCTTTAACCATGGGTGTCCTAATTTTATGCAAAAGAGGTTAGATAAAGGGACGACATCAAATAATTGTTCTACAAATTTTTCAAATACTGTGACCAATAAAGATATCTTCCTAGAAGTGTTTATGAAGGCTCCATTATGTGTGTTTAATCATCATGTCAGAAGGGTCATAGAAGTTTTGTATCAAACCATATGAATAAAGGAACTCTTTTGTTGCCACATTAGTCATGCAATTAGGATCTACAAGTGTTCCATCCACAAGATTTCCCATTATCTTCATAGTGATATAAAAAGGTCCTTTAGTTTCTCCAATTGTTCTATCATGAGGTGTAAATATAATTTTGGGTTCAAGGACCTTTCTTTTCATATAAGGCCTAGGAGGAAACCTAGTGTTATTGTTGTGATTAGAAGCCATATGTATGTTTTCAAATGAATTTAAAATCAGATTCTAAAAGATTTTCAAAACTTATGCAAGGAGCAAGTGCAAAATTATGTAAGTTTATGACCTAAAATGCTTGATTTTTTCACTTTTTTCAATGCAAATGACTAAAAGAAAAGGTGTTGTAAGGAAATTGATGAGGGGAAGTGAATAATAAACTATATATCAGTCCAATAGTGCAGCAATATCCTTCACAACACACATATAATGCAATTCTATATGGATTACAAGTCAAAATCTAGTGAAAATGCAAGATTTTTAAACCCTAATTGTGAAATTAAGGCATGAATATGTGATAAATGATATGCAAATGAATTATAATTAGATTTATGATGTAAAACAACTCATCTTAGATATGAAAATGATTTTAAAGTCCTACAATGCTCAATGCAAGATAAATCAATGAAAAAACACACTAAAATGCAACACTACATAAAAAATTAGATTTGAATGAGTGCCTAAGATGAGTAGTAAAATCTAAAACAAGATTTTACCTACAAACCCTAGTTTTTGAAATCACTAGGTTATGAGAAAAAATTGAAATTTCAAGCAAACCCTAGCAATTTTATGATGAAAATCCAATGTAAAAGATTCTAAGATGATAATTTTATGTAATTTATATTATATCTAATTTAAAAATCAAAAATTAAATGAAATGCATTGAAAATTAATTTAAACTATGTCAAAATGCAAGCTAAAAATGCTAATTTTTTTCAAATTTTTCAATTTTTTTGTAAATTTTCAAATGCAATATCAAAATGATGAATGAAATGAATGCAAAGCTGAAGCACAACACTCAACAAGGTGCAAAATTCAAATAAAACATGGGTTCACCAAAATGTTTAGTGTAAAAAGAGGGGTTTTCAATTCCAATGGATGTGTGGGTTAAATCCTCCTTTCACACCTTACATTCAAGAACATAAATCAAGTTAAACCATAACTCTTGCAAGAGGGCTCTGCTACAAATTTAGTGTCACTTGGAATGAAGAGGAAACTTAGAATTTGTTGATTAATTGATTAATTAAAGCCTGATTATGCTTAAAACCCTAATTTCACAAAATCGTAAATAAACAGGCGAATCTCGACAAATGCTTGCAAACAGAGTTATCAAATGATAATTAGATACATAACCAGATTTTAAGATTTTGGGTACAGAAAAGTCAGGGACGAAAGAGCGGCCACCCGAATCCAAGGTGGCAGTTTCTTCAGGGATTTTTAGAACTTGTCTACAACTAATCACAACTGTCACATAGGTTTTTAGCTTCGGGGATTTGGAGGACTAAAGAGCGGGAGCCCAAGTCCAAGTCCTAGTTTTCTTCTCTGATATGCAATTTTGACACTCTGTTATGCCCCACTGCAACTCCACTTCTTCCATTTCTGCACCTGTAACCTGCAATTCATAGAAAAGAGGGTTGGGGGTTGTGGTGTCTAGGAGATTGCCTCAGTCAAGCCCTGGAAGTACATTCAAGTCTTCCAAACGCTGTTGTTAAATAGAGCGCGCGTATCCCTGCGGGATAGAGGCGAAACCAAATGATAAATGATAAACTCAACACAAATAGATATCACCTCAGAGGTGTAGCTCGCATGAACATGAAGATCCTTCACATCATGAGAAGATGAAGCCAAATCTACAATAACAAACACAACAAGACAATTTTGCTCTGCAACACAATGAATACTTTGAATGCTCTAAAATCATTAGTTCTCTGAAAGCTCATAATCTACTTCTTCTAGTTTACAAATGAAACCCTAAACATGCTTATATATGCATTCTCGCTTTTAATTTCGTAATTTAAACTCAAGATGTCGACAACGAAACCTTCTAACGGTAACATAACCGACATTTAAAATTTGGGACCCCGCTAAATAGGGAAGGACTAGGGCACGGGTGCCCAAGTCCTTGGCCCCATTTTCAAGGTAGGGTCAAGTTCATCACTCTCCCCTAGGCCCCATTTTCATGGGTTTTCAGGGATTTTCCATTGTGAGTCAAAATGAATATGCAAGATGCAAGACAAGGGACCCAGGTGCTAAACTTAGGAGGGAAAAGTTTTAGGGAGACATTTTCTAATGTAACAACACTAAAAACAAAATAGGATAATAGATAGAATTAAGAAATTTAAAAATGGAAGACATAAAGGAAAAATATAGATAAATATAAAATAAATAACAAAGCATACAAACACATGATGTTATAGGAAACACACATAAGAATGTATAAATGGGTCTATAAGAGTGGAGTTAGTCCTACTAAGATGGTAATATTATGACCTTTAAAGTTGGATCATCATCGTCCATTTTCATAGAATAGTACATGTACATAAAAAGAACTAAGAAGCAAGAGACGAGGTACAACAATACTAATGTGAAAGGGGATGTGATTTTTGGGTCAACGTGAAAAAGGGGTAGGATCCCTAATGCTTTGCATCATTCACAAAAATGCATGATTGAAAGAAACAAATAAAGGGTGGGGACAACATAAAGAAGAGATGCATGTAAGATTAGACAACATACAGAGGAAATGGAACATTCAGATACATAAAATGCTAAGTGAGCAAGATAACAAAAGATATAGATATGTAGGAATCTAGTACGAAATACACATAAAGGAATTGTGGTATAAATAGGAACACATAGAACATTATATAATGTAGCAAAAGAAAAAGATACCAAAGGCAAACTGTGATCAACCAATAACAAAAGTGAAACAGACATAGCAAGAGGGTCAATGAGCGCCATGCAAGGAGGCTTATATTTAGAAAATTTAGAAGAGCAAATTAAGCTTTACAGATGTGAGATTTCCAAAGTCCATTGTAAATGAATTAATATGTTTCTAATAAAAACTGTATAAGATTTTTTGAGTTAACATTTTAAATCACATTCCATAATCCATTAGGAGAACAAAGAAAACATATAAAGCCGAGGTCAAAAAGTACATTTGCAAGCTTAAATTCTTTAATGGCTGACACAACAATGTTTACATGAGACCATTTGAATAATAAATCTTGAATAACTACTACGTTGTAAAATCGACTAAAGAAAGTCGACCCGTAGTCGACACGTATTATGTCCCTTAATAAAAGAGAACTGTTCAAAGGTCCCGCTGCTGTGTAAAGTGCTACATGCCTTCGTATGCAAGGTTTAACTTTCGGTGGGCCCGTGAGTAGAGAGTTACCTGTGGGGACTCCGATTTTGATAATGACAACAAAAAGAAATGCAAGGATTATGAAAGCAAAATGTGGCTGTCCGTTGATGTTTTGTTTTATTGAAGGAGGAGGTATCCGGACTTATATTTGTTTCAACTGTAATGGTGGGATCTATCCAACATCGTAGATTGTAAAAAGATTTCATTTCCATTTTCATCTATCAATTTCGTTTTTCTGAAAAGGAGTGGACTAGACTGGAGTTAAGAGCATTAAACTAGCACCTGCCCTAAATTGAATGTAGAAATTTAAAGCTTGTTGATTGGTGAATTTAAATCCTAACTAGTGCAGAATTTGAGGTCGTCAATTTTTAGCAGATCAGGTTTATGAGCAGTAGAATTAACTTGTGAGGTCGACCTGATAGATTGCAGGCTTTTGTAACCTGATTCTCATAATTTTATGATATCTGAATGCTAGTAAGGGAGGTGGTATTTAGAAATATTTTTGAGAAGCTTCCTGGATTACAAGGGTTTATGTTCTCCTAAGTTAACTCCTTTGAAGGGTTGGGTTTATGGCTTGAAGCAAATAAGTGAAGATAATATTCATAGTCATATAGATAGCCTATATAAATTTAAAGTAATGAGTTATTTCTAGAATTCTTGAATACCTCTTACTAGGTGACGATTTTAAATGTCTATTCATATATTTAAATACCAAAATATAGCAACAATTTACACAAGTATATACCAAGTCAGCTTAAAAGTATCATGGCAAATTAAATGGTGAATGTGTTGGGTTTTGTGCAATTAAAAGTGGGGTAACATCTAATATATAAATATGAATGTAAATGAGGAAAACATAGAACCATAAGAATTAAAACTACATATCAAATCATAAGCCAAACTTAATGCAAAATATACCAATTATTAATATATAATTATATTAAAACATTTCATGAAAATAAAATTAAAACTAAAAAAACTTAAATATATAATATCTAGATAAAATTATAAAACTATGATGTTATTAATATATAATTATATTAAAACATTTCACTACAATAAAACTAAAACTAAAAAATAACATAAATATATAATATATAGATAAAAATGTAAAACTATGACATTAACAATTTGAAAAGTACTAAAAATTTGAAAGTAATTTGTATTTTGAAGGTAAAATCATTAAAAAAAAAGCAACATGATTTATAGTTTGCATGCTAACATCATAGTAAAGATTGAATTTCAAAGTCTAGCAACAAACATAAGATCTTAATGAAGTCATGTGTAGAGATGAAAAGTACACTTCATATTGTCCATTTTGTTTAGCATTCATTTTACAATAATAAACATAGCTTGGACTAATTCAAATTTTCTTGAAGCATAAAAAACCCTTAACACACCTCATCCTAGTTGAACATGACCTCCCAAGTTCAGAAAACACGCTATTTCATGTTCATGTCACTTGGGACACTTATGTACCATGGAAGTGTCCACTTGGACAATACCATACATAGAAATGTCCAACTGGACACTACCATGCATAGAAGTGTCTTACACATTTAAACTCATATTTTTGCCTAAACATATATATCTTTTTATTAAACCCTAACCCTAATTTGTACCTAATGAACAACTTAGCCCTAAGAATGTTTATTTAAGAAGGTTTCTAAAAATGGAAAGCATTCACTAGCACTTGCACCAAGACCTACAAATTCCTTTCCTTTCTAAGACCATGTAGGGAATCTCTATAGTTGTAGCATGCCTCTCCCCCCTTAATGGAAACTCCATGCACCAGCACCTTACTACCACACTCCTCCAACTCTTCTAGTATTTTATGGTGAAACATGCTTCCTAAGGGCTTAACCAAGGCAAGATCCTAAATGTGCCATAGGCACCCCTTTCACCCCACTTTTAAGACTTGATAGGTATTGTAGTAGATTGTGCATGTGGTGATAGCCATAGGCTTTATGGTAGCAAGTACATAGGATATCACCACAAAAGTATAAGACACAACCATGAATAGAAGATGCATTTGTGCTTATTAGGACACCTCTATGGGAAGAGGACACATTCACACCTATCATGATAACTTCATGGGATAAAAGATAATTATCCACACTTGTGGGGATACTACCATTTAAGATAGGGACACCTCTAATTGTCACACAAAATAGAGACTTCCAAAACCTAATTTTTATGTTCAAGAACCTCCTCCTATCATCTTCTCATCCTTTTACATATTTTTTTATAAATATTCCTATTTAACTTTATATTAAAGATAGAATAGTATAATATTCAAAAAAAGGTTAGGATGGTATAACGACACACCCACAAAGTCTAACTGGACCAGGTCCAAAAGAAAGACAACAAATAAACAGGGCCAAGTCCAAAGAACACTAAGTAGCTAAAGTAACACTAGTATAGGGCGGCTCCTAATTATCAAGTTTTCTCCACACATCTCTAGAGGAGCAGCATCATCAATAGGCTCCCAACTAGTGAGAGCACCTTCTTCCTCAAGAGTATCCTCTGAGGGTTATGTTACATCCCCAATTTCTGTCTTGCTAATACTATTTACTTTTACTTGGACATAAGTAAATTTAATTTGATGTTTAGATTAATATCAAGGAAAGATATAGATTCTATTGAATGTCATTTATGGGATTATGGAAATGATTATGTTATATTGATTTAATAATTGCATAATGAGAATTTAGTTTATTATTTGAATAATGATGCACTGATTGTAATTTGTTGATTTCAAGTTTTACACAGGATTACAGGTTTTCAGATGACTCTTAGAGAAGAGAGAGAGAGAGAGAGAGAGAGAGAGAGAGAGAGAGAGAGAGAGAGAGAGAGAGAGAGAGAGAGAGAGAGCTTGGGTTACAAGTGATTATTTGCCAAAATGAGTATGAGTGCTTAATAGAAACGTGAACCAGTGTCATTAGAGGTAAGCCTTGTCTTGTCAGTGTACTTTTGAATCTAATCGACAGGTAGTCGATATCTTTCGATTCTTTTCTAGTCAAGTCATTTGTGAGTCGACATAGTCATTTGTAAAATAAACGACATCATCTGAGTAAGAACTATGACCATCTATGATTAACGTAAATATTACGACTTCATTGTCATAAAATGGTTTTGTTATTATTATTGAGTCACTTAGTGTTTTATTGTCGACATTTAATTTCAAATGACGATCTCATCAAGACAAGTTGATGTGATTTTAACGAGGAATTGTGAAGGGGAGACAAGCTCGACCCATTCACATTATCCGTAAGCCTTTGATTTACTACTATTATATTTATTGATCAAATCATAAACTATCGGATGGGATTGATGTCATGTAAACCATATTTGTGCATCGATTGAGGATAATACCTCATGGTTGTTAGTAATGCTTACTCTAATGAGCAGCCATAGGCATATATATTGGTTTAGTTCCTTCATTGTAATAAGTGATGGAGCGGATCACTTAAAGTGATCATTAATGATCAAATGATGGTTTAATTGATTGTGTCGACCCCTTCTAAAGAGGAGTCTTGGTATTAATACCCCACTCGATGAGCTTCCCCACGTTTTGTGTCCTCCTTCAACATGTGCTAGACTTTGCTGATAATGTGGTTTCAGTTGAAACCGAACCGATGGTGGGCTACATCGAATTCTTTTATGTCTCCAATGGTGTTAATAGAGAAGAGAGAATATAGACGACTCATTATGAGTCAAAAGCAAGTATTTAAAACCCACGACTCAATAAGAGTCAAGGGGAGAATAGGAATCAGGGATGCATAAGAGGGATCACTGTTATCAGCAGAAGAAAAAGTAGCCAGTGCAGAGAGGAATCAAGGTAACGGTCTCCTATAGGTGTCGATTGGATTTTATCTCTGCAACTTTTCTTACTTTAAGCCGCCGCCACTAGGTATCAACCATGCCCCATATGCATTGATAATATTAAAATATCATACGTTCTTTATGTCCTCTGTTTGTCTTGTTGAGGGTATTCGAATGTGCCAGTAAGGCTTTTATTTCATTCCAATGTATATTAGATTAAACCAAGGGAGTTGATGGAATAGAATCTCTCTTGGTTCTCTTATTAAACTGTTGAAAAACCTTCAGGAGTCTCGATAGCATCCATTAGTATGGTTGGTCGATACCTGAAAATAGTTAAAGTCTATTCATTGATGTTAAAGACGAATATAGTTATATAGTTTGAGGACTGTGTAAACATGTCATATTGTTGGTAATGATTGAATAATCATTGCATATTATACATTTAAGAAGGATAAACTAGTCATTGGTTGCCTTATAAACTAGTCATTCCAATGATTGAGTCTCATCATGTATTAAGTCTAGGATATGGATATATGTAAAACATGCAATGACTTTCAAAGATAGTAGTGTAAACTGAGAATATATTAGGTATATTCAACAACTATGAGTAATACTCCTACAATTTATGCATTAAAAGGCAATGAAAATTTGAATGTTTATTAAGTCCTCTATATTGCTTTGTTAAAGGCAATCGTTTATACCAGAATGGCTTATTCCTTAAGTTCATTATGTTTTCGTTCAACAAGAAGAGTCGTCTGTATGGAATAGAATATGGAGTCATTGTAGGACTGTATAGTCAACTTAGTGGAAACCAGTGAGCATCAATTTAGCCTGTAAAGGTAGATGCCAGCCATAACAATGAAATCTATTTCTTTATCACATAGGGCCAACATTATACTTATTGTTTTAAAACTGTTATACATGTCAAACTATTGTATGGAGATCTAGATGACTTTGACAATCACTTACTTGAAGAAGGATATCATAGTTTCATTTTCCCAAAAAAACCAGTCGCTCTATGGAATGAGCTATCATTATGAAGCAAGTCGATGATTTAGTCATAAGTTAGTTATGTTGTTGACTCTCGACGAAAATAGTGCAAATAAAACTGGATAGGTAAACTTAGTAACTATGAGTAATACAGTTTAAGCATTAGGCTGTGTTATTATCATTTTAAATCAATTCTTGGATTAGTCTATTGTTTATGGAAAAACCATTTTTATCCATAAGAGGCTTATACTCTTAGAAATCTTCAGAAAACTATTATATATCCCATTGAATGATAGTTAAATTAGTAAAATTGTGGTAGAAGAAATAAGGTCTATAGGAGATTCTTTATTATCTATTTATCATTCTTGTTTTTAATACTCTTTGAAAATCCATTACAATGGAATAGACTAAGTCTAACTAGTAAATGACCTTGTAGGGAAACGTATATAGGTGTATATCGTGATGGTCAATGATATCACGTTAAGGAAGGTATTCATACTCCTTTGTATAGGAGTTATTATCTATTACAGAACCATAGTATTCTTAACCTTGGTTGAGTTGAACCAAAGGTCATTTATAAACCATAGTCTTGTAAGTTATGAGATATGGTTATTTTGATATATTGGATTATACAAGGGTTATTAAGAAAACCCTAGAGTCGAATATGAACCAAATGGTTAGTTCTGTCATATGGACTTATCTAAGTCAAGAAGACTATTAGCATGACAAGATGTTTAAAACTATCTATGTCAACATAGTTGATGAGGATAAACTACGAGAATACGACAATATCCAAGTTGAGAAGGGGTGGGTGAACGCTATGACCACATTCATTACGAATGTTATTGATATTAAAACTTTGGCCAAAGTAATGCATTCATTTTTTGCATGCATTGTCGGTTCACTGTATCTGGATTGCACAACCTATCGGAAATCATACTTAGCTAGAGGATATCTAGGGTTGTATGGTTGATAGAGTTGTATAGGATACAACACTATATACTCAGGAAGGTAAATTACCACTGCTCACCTTTGGTCTATATTCCTCGTGAAGGGTAGGGCCACTTCCTATGTGGAAGATGTGTGGGAGACCGTCAGTCTATGGATGGAGGTAAATCACTGGAAAGATACTCTTTCTCTCCAAGCAGAAAACATGTCAGGGTTTGTGATAAAGATGTTAGATATTCAGAAGCAGTAATTATACCAAATTTGTTTATGTAATTGAATTACTTATGCAAATATTGTAATTGAGAAAGACAATATGATTTATTGTATTATGTAAGAGAAATCTTGTAATTGTTGTTACTTTTTTTTTTTTTAAAATGTGCCTGGTAAACTTTTTAACATGACCGGTGACGCTGGTGCGACACGCCCTCCGGCTCCACACAACACTTTTTCCCGGAGCTATGAACCAGTGAGACCACAACACGGGGGACCTCATCCCCAAGAAAGAACACTTCAAACCTGTGAGCTCATTGGCCCAGCGAAGACGTAACGCCTTGCGAGCTCGTTGGCCCAGTAGGGGTTTGAACTTTGGTGGCCGCCACTACAACCAAGCGACTTAACCACCGAACCACGCCCTTATTGGCAATTGTTGTTACTTGATTATATGTTAAATAAAAGAAAAATTTTCTCTCTTTTTTACCTTGTTGAATTGCTCTATGGTAAATTTTGGGTTTTACTATGTTTTTAGAACTTGGATGTTACATATGGTATCAGAGCTACCAGGTTCAGCACTAGGGCTTATGAGTCCACTATGCTAACCTGTAGTCAACATTATGCGCTTACCTAATGTTTGAATTTCTTGTGCCAGAATGGCGTGGAGAAGAACCAAGAAAATTGCTAGAAAATGTGTTCCCCAGCATTTGCCTAAATTAGTAGTTAAGAAGTAACCTATCAAGGAAGTGAAACTTAAAGAGCATATTATTTACTCTGAGGGTGTATGGCTGGTGGAGTCAGAGACTTTTGCTAATGCACTTAAGTGTATTCAGACCTAGAAATAAAAGAACATTTTGAACTGGCCAAGAATCCTATTACTTCTACTTGTATAGTTAAACCTAGCAAACTGTAGCCAGTTACAACATGTCACTTGGAGGCAGTTGTGATGCTTCTATTTTAGGAAAAGAGGTGTTGGAGGAGTACTTGTGTGTACATCCATCCTCTAAGTTTGTTTAACTAGAAGATCGTTAAATCAACAGTGACATGTAGTCTTGTCGTATCAACTATATAAATAAGGATGTAGTTACTCCTGAATAAATTATAACAAAGATGGGAATGTTTTATACCAATCTATTGATTGTTATTAGTTAAAAATGTTTTGATGTTTTGAGTCGTATTAGTTTTAGAAAACTGGTAGATAACTTATTATTTTTCTAGCGAGAGAAAAATGACATGTTTAATACAAGAACAAACTTGGGTGAGAGTCTAGAAGAGAATAAACCACCAATTAATCTCTTGGACAAATTGGAGCAGTGCTAACCATGTTTGCAAAAACCAAGGATAGACTTGGTAACTTGGAAAAGAAAGTAAGAGAAAAAGGAAAAACCCTAAAGGGGGAAAAATTTCTCATGGGATGAGTAGGGAAAATCACTAAGACCATATTGTGAGTAGTACGAACCCTAAGAACCATAGACTCAAAAGGAAGCAAAGAATAGGCTTACCTTATAACTTTCCTAGATATGAAGGAAGACATTCCACCAAAGTTTGATGGAACAAGTGATTAGAGCAACTGAAAATTTTATTCCTCCTAGAATTTTGGGATAAATCACCTAGAGAAGTACTTTACCATATGACAACTACTGAATTAATGGAATCAAAAGCCACATTACAAGAATTATTTGCAAAAGGTTTGAATAGACCCAGTATTTCACCATGGGATGCACTAGTTATCCTTGTCAAGAAAAAGGACATAACTCTGCAATTATTTATTTAGTATCGTATGCTCATTAAAGCAATGATAAAGAACAAATATCCTTTACCACGTATTGATGATCTCTTCGATCAAATGCATGGAGCTGCAATATTTTCAAAGATTGATTTGCAATAACTATATCATCAATTAAGATTGAAGGATGAGGATACCCATAAGATAGCTTTTAGAACTAGATATGGGCATTATGAGTTCACAGTGTTACCATTTGGAATGATGGATGCCCCTATCGCATTCATAAATCTCATGAACAACGTATTCAAAGATTGTTTAGACAAGTTTGTTCTAGTCTTTCTGGATGATATACTCATTTTCTCTAAGAATGAAGAAGAACATCATTGGCATTTGCAATTGGTTCTACAACGGTTACGGGAACATAAGTTATATGGAAAAACTATCAAAGTGTACATTCTTCTAGAAGGAGATTCAATATCTAGGACATATTATATCTATAAATGGAATATTTGTTGATCTTGCAAAAATCACAGCTATTCTGGATTGGCCTGTACCCACAAATGTGCATGACATGCATAGTTTCATGGGCCTAACTAGCAATTATAGAAAGTTTGTTCTAAATTTCTCCAGTATTGGTAGTTCAATCACTTCCCTACAAAGGAAAGGAAAGAGATTTGAATGGATAGACAAATGCTAGGATGCATTTGATCTCTTAAAGGAAAAGTTAACTTCAACTCTAGTCTTGAAAGTTCCTGACCCTGAAGGACAATTTGAGGTAATTACAGATGCCTCGGGAGAAGGATTAGGAGGAGTGCTTATGAAAGATGGAAGAGTTATAGCATATGAGTCAAGGAAATTGAAATCCTATGAGAAAAATTATGCACCACATGATGTGGAATTGGCAACAGTAACTCATGCTTTGTAAATGTGGAGACACTATCTATTGGGGAAAACTTTTATACTTAAGTCAGACCATCAAAGTCTTAGGTATATTTTCTCTCAACCACATCTAAATGCTCAACAAAGGAGATGGTTGGAATTGATATCTGAATATGACTTTGAGATAAACTACATCAAAGGAAAAGAGAATAGAGTAACTAATGCTTTGAGTCGTAGAAGACATATATCTTCTATTGTTTCTATTCGTGGAAATTTTAAGGATTTAGTGTTACAAAATTTGTTTGGTGATGAGTTTTATGAGCAGGTTAAGTAGGCTCTGGAAGATAATCCTAGAGACCCTAGGTATGATGGGTTTCTGTTTGAGTCAGATGGACTATTAAGGTTTAGAGGTAGAATGTATGTTCCTAATTCAGTGGGATTAAGGGATCTAGTATGGAAAGAAGTTCATACCGCACCATATTCTAGACATCTGAGAGTAACCAAACTTCTAGCAGATGTTAAACCTCTTTATTTTTGGAAAGGAATGAAGAATGATGCTGCAAGATATGTAGCAAGTTGTTTAGAATGCCAAAGGGTCAAAGCAGAACATCAACATCCAGCAGGATTGTTGTACCTGCATGATATAGCATAATAGAAGTGGCAAGTCATAAGTATGGACTTCATTTAGAGTCTTCCAATGTCTAGGAATAGACCTGATGCCATTTTAGTTAAGGTTGATAACTCACAAAGGTAGCACACTCCATATGGGGGAAATTAATTGATGGAGCACTAGTATTGGCTTGCAAACTTTAAAAAAATATAATATCTCGAATAGAGATGCGTGTGTAATGTCAAGGTTTGGCAAACTTTGTTCTCTGCATTAAGGACGAAAATTAATAAGAGTACAACTTATTATCCTAAGAAGAGATGGTTAACTTAGAGAGTTAACCAGGTTTTGGAGGATTTATTACAAATGTATTTCATGGATCAACAATAGAAGTGGGGAGACTACTTACCACTTGTGAAATTTTCTTATATCAATACCTAACTTTTTTCTATTAAGATGACTCCATTTGAAACATTGGATAGGGAAAGATGTCAAACTCCTATAAGTTGGGTAAGCTAGAAGATAGGATTAGCATTAGTCTAGAAATGTTGTCAGAAATGGATGAACATATTAAGTTGATCAAGAAAAGATAGGTGGAAACTAGTAATAAATAGAAAAGTTATGTTGATGTTAAGCGTACACTAAGAAATTCTCAGAAGAAAAGTTCTTTTGAGGGTCAAATCCCAAAAAAAAAAGAAAAAAAGTTTCATAAAGTATAGAATGTATTCCAAACTAGTTCCTAAATATAAAGGAATCTTCTAAAATTTCAAGGTTATTAATTCTATTGATTACAAGAATCAATTTATCACTAGTTATTGCTAGGAGGCATAATGCTTTTTGTGATTTATATATGAAAGATATATATATATATATATATATATAATACATGAATATTATATTCTTAAAATGTTTTACAAGTATAGAACCTAGAAATGGTTATTATTGAGCTTCTTAAATGCTTGAGGTTTGCAAACACTGCTTGTGTAACATGGAGGTTATGCAATGCAAGGTCCAGTGGGACCAGTATGCAGAGGATAGTTCTACATGGGGGAAATTACCATGAATTTTATCAGAAATTTTCTCATTTATTTAATTCTTTTAGCAGTTAAACAAAAACTTGTTTTTAGTGATATTTTGGTACTTTGAATCATCGAGGACGATGAATCTTTAGGGGAAGGATATGTTACATCCCCAATTTCTGTCTTGCTAATACTATTTACTTTTACTTGGACATAAGTAAATTTAATTTGATGTTTAGATTAATATCAAGGAAATATATAGATTCTATTGAATGCCATTTATGGGATTATGGAAATGATTATGTTATATCAATTTAATAATTGCATTATGAGAATTTGGTTTATTATTTGAATAATGATGCACTGATCATAATTTGTTGATTTCAAGTTTTACACATGATTACAGGTTTTCAGATGACTCTCAGAGAAAATAGAGAGAGAGTATCTTTCGAGGAGAGAGATATAGACCTTAGGTTACGAGTGATTATTTGCCAAAATGAGTGAGTGCTTAACGGAAATGTGAACCAGTGTCGTTAGAGCTAAGCCTTGTCTTGTCAGTGTACTTTTGAATCGAATCAACAGGTAGTCGATATCTTTCTATTCTTTTCTAGTCAAGTCATTTATGAGTCGACATAGTCTTTTGTAAAATAAATGACATCGTCTGAGTAAGAACTGTGACCATTTACAATTAACGTAAATATTATGACATCATTGTCATAAAATGGTTGTGTTATTATTATCGAGTCACTTAGTGTTTTATTGTCAACATTTAACATCAAATGACGATCTTGTCAAGACAAGTTGATGTGATTTTAACGAGGGATTGTGAAGGGGAGACAAGCTCAACCCATTCACATTATTCGTAAGCCTTTGATTTACTACTATTATATTTATTGATCAAATCATAAACTATCAAATAGGATTGATGTCGTGTAAACCATATTTGTGCATCAATTGAGGATAATACCTCATGGTTGTTAGTAATGCTTACTCTAATGAGCAACCGTAGGCATATATATTGGAATTCCTTTGTTGTAATAAGTGATGGAGCGGATCACTTAAAGTGATCATTAATGATTGAATGATGGTTTAATTGATTGTCTTAACCCCTTCCAAAGAGGAGTCTTGGTATTAATACCCCACTCGATGAGCTTCCCAACATTTTGTGTCCTCCTTCAACATGTGTTAGACTTTGCTGATGATTTGCTTTCGGTTGAAACCGAATTGATGGTGGGCTGCATCGAATTCTTTTATGTCTTCAACTGTGTTAGTAGAGAAGAGCAAATATAGGTGACTTATTATGAGTCGAATGCAAGTCTTTAAAACCCACAACTCAACAAGAGTTGAGGGGAGAATAGGAATTGGGGATGCACAAGAGGGATCGTTGTTATCAGTAGAAGAAAAAATAGCCAGTGCAGAGAGGAATCAAGGTAACCGTCTCCTATAGGCGTCAATTGGATTTTATCTCTGCAACTTTTCTTACTTTAAGCCGCCGCCACCAGGTATCAGCCATGCCCCGTATGCATTGATAATATTGAAATATCATACCTTATTTATGTCCTATGTTTGTCTTGTTGAGGGTATTTGAATTTTCTAGTAAGGCTTTTCTTTCAAATGTTCCAATGTATATTAGATTAAACCGAGGGAGTCGATGGAATATAATCACTCTTAGTGCTCTTATTAAACTGTTGAAAAACCTTCAGGAGTCTTGATAGCATCCATTAGTATGGTTGGCTGATACCTGAAAATAGTTAAAGTCTATTCATTGATGCTAAAGCTGAAAATAGTTATATAGTTTGAGGACTGTGTAAACATGTCATATTGCCAGTAATGATTTTCTAATCATTTCATAGTATACATTGAAGAAGGATAAACTAGTCATCGGTTGCCTTATAAACTAGTCATTCCAATGATTGAGTCTCATCATGTATTAAGTCTAGGATATGGATATATGTAAAACATGCAATGAATTTTGAAGATAGTAGTGTAAACTGAGAATATATTAGGTATATTCAATAGCTGTGAGTAATACTCCTGCAATTTATGCATTAAAAGGCAATGAAAATTTGAATGTTTATTAAGTCCTATGTATTGCTTTGTTAAAGGCAATCATTTATACCAGAATGGCTTATTCCTTAAGTTCATTATATTTTACTTCAAAAAGAAGAGTCGTCTATATCGAATAGAATATGGAGTCATTGTAGGACTGTATAGTCAACTTAGTGGAAACCGGTGAGCATCGATTTATCCTACAAAGACAGATGCTAGCAATAACAATGAAATCTATTTCTTTATCACATAGGGTTGACATTATACTTATTGTTTTAAAACTGTTATACATGTCAAACTATTGTATGGAGAACCAGATGACTTTGACAATCACTTACTTGAAGAAGGATATCATAGTTTCATGTGCCTAAAAAACCATTCGATGATTTAGTCATAAGTTAGTTATGTATTTGACTCTCGACAAAAATAGTGCAAATAAAACTGGATAGGTAAACTTAGTAACTATGAGTAATACGGTTTAAGCATTAGGCTATGTTATTATCATTTTAAATCAATTCTTGGATTAGTCTATTGTTTATGGAAAAACCATTTTTATCCATAAGAGGCTTATACTCTTAGAAATCTTCAAAAAACTATTGTATATCCCATCGAATGATAGTAAAATTAGTAAAATTGTGGTAGAAGAAATAAGGTCTATAGGAGATTCTTTATTATCTATTTATCATTCTTGTTTTTAATACTCTTTGAAAATCCATTACGATGGAATAGACTAAGTCTAACTAGTAAATGACTTTGTAGGGAAACGTCTATAGGTGTATATCGTGATGGTCAATGATATCACGTTAAGGAAGGTATTCATACTCCTTTATATAGGAGTTATTATCTATTATAGAACCATAATATTCTTAACCTTGGTTGAGTTGAACCAAAGGTAATTTATAAACCTTAGTCTTGTAAGTTATGAGATATGGTTATTTTGATATATTGGATTATACAAGGGTTATTAAGAAAACCCTAGAGTCGAATATGAACCAAATGGTTAATTATGTCATATGGACTTATCTAAGTCAAGAAGACTATTAGCATGACAAGATGTTTAAAACTATCTATGTAGACATAGTTGATGAGGATAAACTGTGAGACTACGACAATATCCAAGTCGAGTAGGGGTGGGTGAACACTACGACCATGTTCATTATGAACATTATTGATATTAAAACTTTGGCCAAAGTAATACATTCATTTTCTGCATGTATTGTCGGTTCACTATATCTGGATTGCACAACCTATCAGAAATCATACTTAGCTAGAGGATATCTAGGGTTGTATGGTTGATAGAGTTGTGTAGGATACAACACTATGTACTTGGGAAGACAAATTACCACTGGTCACCTTTGGTCTATATTCCTCATGAAGGGTAGGGTCACTTCCTATGTGGAAGATGTGTGGGAGACTGTCAGTCTGTGGATGGAGGTAAATCATTGGAAAGATACTCTCTCTCTCTCCAAGCAGAAAACATGCCAAGGCTTGTGATAAAGATGTAAGATATTCAGAAACAGTAATTATACCAAATTTATTTATGTAATTGATTTACTTATGCAGATATTGTAATTGAGAAAGACAATATGATTTATTGTATTATGTAAGAGAAATCTTGTAATTGTTGTTACTTGATTATATGTTAAATAAAAGAAAAATTTTCTCTCTAATTTTTACCTTGTTGAATTGCTCTATGGTAAATTTCGGGCTTTACTATGTTTGTAGAACTTGGATGTTATAGGTTATTAGGCATGGGCCAGAGATATGGCAAATTGCAGGTGAGGAAAATTGCTTCCTTTAACCCTCTCTTATTTTTCAAAGATCTCTATCACTCCAAACTCACATTTGGATTTGTTTGCAAAGAGAGAATGTTTTTTTAATATTCCACAAACTATAGCTAGATTCTTCAAATGATCTTCCCAAGTCTTGTTGTAAACTAAGATGTTATTAAAGAAAACCATAACATTTTTTCTTAACTACTTGCTAAATACTTGATTCATGCATGACTGGAAGGTTGCTGGTGCATTTGTTTTGGCTAAAGGGTATGACTTAGAATTCAAATTTCCAAAAATGATATGGGTAAGTGCATGAAAATGGGATACAAATTAGTGGCCAGCCTTGAGATTTTTCAGCAAAATAGGTTTGCATTATGAAAGGCATAAATCATACATATTTTAACATGTATGCATTTTTAATGCCTTGAATTAAAAATATATATGATCCTTTTCCATTTAGGCTTGGATTTAGAATCCTAAGGGTTGGACATCTATTGTGGCTCCTAAATTTGTATTTTTAACATAAAACAACTTGAATTCAAACTTCAAGGTCTCATCAGGTTTACATGTTTTGCAATAAAATTTTACAAAAACACCACCAAAATAAAAAGATACTTCTTAGCTTTCTAGCCATACATTTTTTTTAATATTTTGAGTAAGTTAAGGTATTTATTTTTATTTTCTTTGAAGAGTGTATCTATATTCCTTTAGTACATATGTATTGACATTTTTTAATAACTTTTGACTCGCTTATCCAAATTTGAAAAACAATATATAGGATTCTTCTACACTTCATTCTATATGTATTCAATAAAAGAAATTTATATTTTTAATTAGCTTTGTGCAAGTTATGTGATGCACACACTTAGTGATGTAATTTTCAGGATGCATCCACTTCAAAAAAATGCAAAAAAAAAAAGTCAATAAAAAATATATAACTTGTAGTACTCACTCTTAGCTATATTTCCACCAAATGGTTTTTAAAAATATGTAATGTAGTAAAAAAAAATAGGGAGCCGCACACCAGACACTATCTTATATTTTAGTGATAAAAATAGGAACACTTTTGTGTGCACTCAATATTTCACCCCCTTAACTTTAACACTTTTCTAAAATCTTTAGTAGTTTAGAAACTAGATTTATAGTACTACAATTCTTGTTCTTATCATATCTTCAAATTTTGAGTGTACACAACTTGAATTACTCATCTAACTTTAGCTTTAATTGATTTCAGGAAAAAAAAAAAATGGCCACTTTTGACCCCCTTTTTATACCTGATTTCAATGCACTTACCCATATCTAAGGGATATTTTGTGTACATCTCCATCCCTTACCTAGATATGATAATAGCTTGATCTTAAATTAATCATTGAAAAATACACAACTTCATGCAATTAATCAATTAGCTCATCGATCCTTTGAATGGGACCTATTTTTCATGGTTTTCTTGTTCAAAGACTATAATCAATACACATCCTCCTGGTGCCATTTTTTTTCTTCACAAGGACCATGGATGAAGCAAATGGGGTAGAGATAGGACTAATTTGACCCATCTCCAAGAGCTCTTTTGTGGACTTTTCTATCTCCTTGTACATTCTTGGGCAAAGATATGAAGTGGTCATGACAGGCTTAAAGCCTAGTTCCAATTCTATGATATGCTAGAATCCTCTATCAAGTGGTAGTCATAGAGGTGAATCACTAAAAACCCCACTATGTTTATCTAAAATATCTTAAATATCAACATGATGAGTGCATTTCTTACCATGGATAAATTTACAGGCCTAACCATACAAATTTCTGCCCAAGAAACGTGTCCTTTGTAGAATATCCCCCTCATTATCTTAGTTGTAAGGTCACTCATGGTGGTCCACTATAAATTCCTCTAAGAACCACCTCTTTCCCTTTAGATTTAAACTTAAGCTCCATGGATTGATAGTTCTATGAAAACTCACCCAAGGAATGCAACTATTGTACACCTAGAAACATGTTAATCTCTCCTAAACCCACAACATAGAAATCATCGCACACCTTATGATCTCTCATGGTTATGTTGAGTTGTCGAATTATTTTGGTGTATTGAATGGTTAACCCATCAACAACAATGACATTGAATCCTGCAAAATCTTCTACTTTTAGTCCTCTTCTAACCACCAACCCTTCATCAATGAAATTGTGAGTGCCCCCACTATCAATAAGTACCATTATCTTCTACCTAGATAGCACTCCTCAAAATCCAAATGGATGATATCAAGGTGCCCCTGAAATAGCTACTAATGCACCTCCCTTTGTGCCTTTATCCTCCATCTTTTTAGGTTCGTACTCCTCTATAACTAGTTGTGGCTTAGATTCTTCATAATTTAATCATCATTAAATAATCCTTCAATGTAAAGGACTTGTCCTTGTCCAAGGCATCTATGACTAGGTTCCTATGGCTTCTTTCATGAGAAACATAGTTTCTTCCTTCTAAGTTCATTTCAGCTATAGTCATTTTCCTTTTGTGTTATAGGTGGTTGAGGTGTGATCTTCTTTAGATGTGAATATGAACCCCCTTTCTAAAAAATTCCTTTCTACTACATAGAGGTGGGTGCCTTGGATTGGAATATAGGGATTGAATCATATCTAAATATGGAAAGTCACCCAAATAATTCTATGGCTAGGAACCTCACACCAAAGATGGATATGCAAAATTTTGATGACAAGGATCCAACCAATTAGCTCTACCAAATGGAGCAGTTCATTGATCTTCATCATGTTCCATGTCAACAGAAGGTTGCAATGGCATCCCTATAATTGGAACTAGACCAATTAATTTGGTATTGTTGGCTATGTGAAGAGAAGAAAAGGAAGGGATGTCTTATCACATGGTCTGTTTTCCAAGAGGAACTCACTACACATCATGGTAATAATTGTTGGAGCATCCAAGATCAAAAAGCAAAAAACCAAAATAACTTCCACAAAAGACAATTGCACATAAAGCCAAAAAATATATTCAAAAGCTAATTAGAATGTGCATAGATACCTTGTACAAATAGGCATGAGAGAGAAGGTAGGATGGTCAAACACAACGACTGACTAACCTTTCTAAGATGCGACACTTGTGAGATCAAGTGACAAATGCTCACACAAGTGGCAATCAAATATGCAAGAGGTGTTCTCAAATGATGAGGACACATGTATTCACCACATGAGGTGAGACAAACTCTAAAATAGCTAAGTATACTTAAGCTAAGTGTGAATAGGTCAATCCTAATAAAGGTGATATCCTAACTAGATACAATATGACCTTATTTACACTAACACCCACCCTTAAGTGCAACTTAGGAAGAAGTGATACAAAGATGATGGGTCCCAGCTACTAGGCCATGTTAGGTACTCATGTACAAATTAATTTCTCAAAACTAGAGAAAAGGAGAAAAACCAATGGGAAATAAAACCCTCTCCAAAAGAGAAATAACACATGAAAAAATGTACAAGTGAAGAAGAAGAAGATAGAAGGAGGACTCGACATGACCCCCCAAGGACTACTTCTAAAACTAATGTACAATAGATGTTCCCCCCATAGGACAGAAAAGATGAGAAGGTCAAGGTGACCCCCCCAAAAAATGTGAAGGAATGAACTCCATGTGAATAAATACTTCCTCCCAATACTAATATGATAAGAGAAACTGTTTGCAGAAAAATGGATCAAAGGAATAAGAAGATAAATGCAATAAACTTGATACCTTCACCTTCAAACCAAGTCCTCCACACTTGATAGAATGGAGTAGATACACCCTGTTGGTGCCTGCACCTAGAGCTAAGGTTTCAAACATTCATCAGCAGGCCCTTTCTTTTAAATCCAAAAAATTCTAAGTCTGTCGGCCTTCACATTTTTATGCATGTATCTTTGTATATGGCCGCTTGTATGTGTCTTTGTATATACAAGTGCATTTGTACACTGGCCGGACCCGAGAGGAAATTTCAATCGGCTTGTGAAAGTGGAAAAATGGTTGTATGTGTCTTTGTATGCATATCGGGCATGTATGTGATATTCGGGTGCAATTCCGGGCATGCAAAAGTGAATGTACATGGTAGATTCTTGGAATATTCTATGGTTGTATCAAAATAATTGTATGTATGTGTTGTATATTTGATATACAACGGTGAGATACAACGCAAACTTCAGAGGCTTTCAAATCGGGTTGAAAATAGTGGTCAGGCCCGCGGTTGTATCAAGGGGATTGTATGTATGTGATAGATACAATTGAACATACAATCCTAGATTTCAAATATTATCAAATCGGGCCTGGCGGGTGCATACAAGTGTAGAGTTGAAAAGTGAAAGCTCCTTTGTATCTTGCATTGTATGTATCTGCGACATGCAACTGCATACAAGTAAAGCTACAAATGAAATATGCAAGGCGGGAGCAGTCAAAGTCAATGGTCTTCAAAAGCATGGTGGGCCCACGCAGTTGTATGTCCCGCGATTGTATGTATGTGCTATATACAATGCAAGATACAAAGGCACACATACAAACCCAGATGCGAAGGAAAATGTGTTATGGCAGATTTCAGGTTGGGGTCCGCGGGTTCTATATTGCATTTGTATATGCAATATACGACGAGATATACAAAGGGAAGATATAAAGCCCAGACCTGATAGCGATTGCAATTTGTTTTACAAAAGATTTGGGGTCCGCCCTTGTATGTTTGTGATTGTATGTATATACAATTGCATATGCAACTGCAGATGCAAAAGTTAATGCAATGGTCCGATGGCGAATAGGATGCAGTGGTGGGTCCTGATAACTCAAAGATGCAATTTTCTAGCGATGGTGATCCAATGAGATGCTGGCACGTGTCCAAAAGTAGTTGTATGAACATGCTTTTGCATATAAAAAAATTTGAATGTATAATGGGCGAAAAGGGTAAAAGGTATGTTCGCGCTGCGAAAAGTCAAAAGAGCAAAAACGATCTGTGTGGCGCATTTTCATTGGTCGAGGACCAGTCAGCGTGATTTGAAGCCATGGATTGCAGGGAAGAGGATGGAATTGATGGTCTACTTCAAATCTTCAAAGCAGGAGTAATTTTTCTGTGTGTTCACTACATCATTTCAAGCGGGAAGAAACTTTAGAAACATGTGAACCGTTGTTGCATCCTGAAATTGGTAGGTTGGGCATTAATGGCAAAGTGCAGAGGTATGGTTGATGAATGACGAGCCACCTACCATTTTTAATGGGAAAATCTCCAATCGGCTGCACGTTCCCTGATTTCACTTGCTCTTCCTGCTTCTTCTGTCTACTGCATTAAATGTTTTAGGCACCATTCTGATGGTGCACTGTATCTAGTGGAATTCTGAGGTGACGTTGTCTTTAGTGCTGAGGGCACATTCTTGCTATATAAGAGGACTGTGTCACTCATTTTTCTGGTGGTGGAAGACTTGGGCAATTTTTTGGAGGAAATAACAAAAAATACAGCTTTTTGGTTGTTCTGTCTCTTTTGGAGTTTATGAGTTGCATTTGAATGCACGTTGCACATATGTTTAGTTTCATGTTATTTTTATATGAAAAATGCTTCTTTGCATGCATTTAGCTATTTATCTCCATTTGTTGTATGCATCCCTTCTTTTGAATCTGGTTGCTAAGGGTTACTTAGATTCTAGGATATAGATTTCTATATTGCATGCTTAACTTTTGACCTTCATTCAAGGAGTGGATTAAACTATTTTAGGTTAAGTATGAAGAAGATTGTATGGCAGCAGGGATGTTTGTAAGTAGAGATAGCTAAATACTCATTCTTGGGTGATGTTTCTAAGGCAAGCACCAATCTTACCCCTTGAAACTTGAATCTCTGTTGAGTTTGTGCAAATCATTCATATGTATATGTCTAGTTGACTCCTTGCCCTGAGATAGGCACTGGTCTACCCTTGTGTAGTAGTTATGATCCAAAACCTCCTGTCTTGCATCCAAAACATTAAAACAAATCCTTTCAAAGCTTCAACCTGTTAGTTTGTAGGAGTAGAAATAAGACCCCTGCATACTCTCATTCCTAACCAGTTAGATATGTCCAAGAACATTGCCATCCTTGTGATTTATCACACAAACCTTGGTCCAAACATGAGAGTATTCTGCCTGTGACTAAAAGGCTAAATCTTTCTGTTGGGTGAGTCAAAGTTAAATCTTTAGCTTTAGGGATACCCCCCTTGGTGTGACAGAACCAAAAGTGAAGGGGAGGCAGCTCACACAACCTCTTGTATTTTTTGGCCGAATCTACTTGAGCTTAGGAACTGGCAAACCCTTTGCTGATTCAGGGAGAAAGAACCAACAAAGTGGCAACTCCACTGGGGAGATTCGGTAAAAGAGTGAATTCTTGCCCATCCGAGTCACCAACAAAGTGGCGACTCTACTGGGGAGATTTGGTAAAAGAGTGAATTCTTGCCCATCTGAGTCACCAACAAAGTGGCGACTCTGCTGGGGAATTGATATATGGATCTTTCATGTGAATAATGGTGCTCTGCTGGTAGAATGAACTCAGAAAAATATTTGTTCTATGATGAGCTTTCAGTTGTCTGAAGGTTTTATCCTCTTTGGAGAGGTGGTGACTCTGCAAAAAAGTTCTCAGTGCACATGAAAGGCCAATGTATGTTGTTGTGATCTAAAAATATTTTGTTCAAGACTTCAGCATCTAGATGAGAAAAGGTACACAGCTTCTTCCCACTTGTATTTGTTGTTTTATTGCATAAGTTAAATGCCAAGGGGAAGCCTTAGGTCTTAAGCAGACATAAGATGTCTAAGATTGAAATTTTCATGAATCCAAATATGTATGCACCCATGCTTAGCCAAAAGGGGGATGAAATGTTATGTAAAAAAATTGAAGAGATAAAGAAAAGGTTGATATCCATAGAGGCTCGACAGGCTCAGTTAAATAATAACCCTGTTGTGTCTGCCAGTCATAATACTAAACCTCTTGTCAGCTCTTTTGATCCTTTATATGACCAATTAGATTTGTCATGGGTTGATTATGAAGTTGAAAGTATGCCTACTCAGATTTACAATCAGATGCCTAGATTTAGTGGACACAGTGTGTGTGATGGGGGTGCACATATCCAAAACTTTCACAGCTTCATGGAGAAACACTCATTTAGAGATGAGGATATGTGGATGAGGTTTTTTGTTAGATCCTTTGGTACTGGAGCTAGAGATTGGTATTTGAGCTTTCCAAAGAGATCCTTTGCCTGTTGGGATGAACTTGTTGACTGTTTTAGAAAGGAATTTGCAAGAGAACCTGTTGATTTTGTTGTAAGGTTGATTTTGTTGTAAGGTTAATAAAAATTAGAAGACAAGATGAAGAGCCCAGTATTGATTTTAGTCATAGATTTGCAGCTGCCCTTTCACAAATCCCTAAAGACTTCAGACCTGATACTCCATCCTGCATTGGCATATACTTTGAATCTTTTGAAAAGGGCTCTAGTGCAATGTTGAGGGAATTCAGGATAACAAGTGTGCAAATGGCATACAAGTTTTTAGAAAATACAGAAAAAATGAGGGATGTGCACATATAGAATTCTATGTCCATAGGCTTTGGTATGAATAGCAGTTGTGTAGTTGCAAATGACCAAGTGATCATGGCATCATTTGAAGATAAATGTGAAAATGAAAATATAAAAGTTGAGAATGTTGTGTCTAAACATAGTGATGACAACAATGCTCAACTGGATTGTTCACCAGTTAAGGATGCCGATGAGAGGATTAGTGGTGACTCCCATTTCAAGGTTGAGGTATCTAGTTCTGAAAACATTGATGAGGTTATGGACATCAATGAATACTTGTTTGAGTGGGTTTGTGGAGATGATTGTGAGTATTGTGCGCAAGATAGAGAAAAAATAATCAAACAAAAGAGCAATTCCATGTTTAATCATTGCCTTTTATTCAGACACATGGAGATGATGAAGAGCAATTGGACATTGAAACAAGTAGTAGTACTGAGCATGATTGTTCTTTATTTGATCATAGTTTTGTTTATGACACACAGGCTGATACTCCTCCACACAAGGAATTCATTGGTAATGAAAATGCATGTTTCACTGTCCATGAACCAGTGGCATACTGTAATGAAATTGAGACATTTGGATCAACCCTCTTCCATGCAAATGATACATATGCTGAGGAGGATTTGTTTGAGTATGGTGGGAATCTAAGCATTGTTATTGAGGAGGATTCTGATTTTCATCCTGATGAAAGAGAGACCAACATATATCATGAAGGTTATTGCAGAGAGGTGCCAGAGTATGAGCCATTCCTGTTTGGTGCAACTGAAGGTTGTTTGCATGAAGTGCACAAATATGAATATGAAAGTTTCTTCTTTGATGTGACATCTTATGATAAAATGAGGCCTGATGATCCTAGCTATAGGGTGGACTTTGAGTGCTTTCAGTTTTTAGTCTAGCTGGGAGATCATTTTACAATGCATATTGCTGATATAGATGATGATAAGTGTTATATGTCATATGAAAGTACATTGTTTGATGAATATGACATTCACATATTGCCTGATGCTGAAGAGTATGACAGTGTATGTGGATCAATGCTTGATTTTAAAGTGTAGATTGACGGAGGCAATGCTAACAGGGGCAAGCTCAATGAGATGGTTGAACATGCAAATGACAGGGTTTGTTTGTGGGCAGACAATGGCAGTATCTTCAGGCTTGATCCAGTAAAATTAGATGAAAATTGGGTATTTGACACGGGAGGCTACTGGTTCTTCCTTTTTGGTGGCCATGGGCCACCAAGTATATTTCAAAAATGTAATTTGTGATGTAGGTTTGTGCGGTGCTCGACTATGTGCCCAATGGATTTGGCACCCAATCTGCATCCTAGAGATCTAGAGTTCTCGCCATGCCTGCAAGAGGCATGCATCCTCAAACAAAGCCAATGTTGGTGCCTGCACCTAGAGCTAAGGTTTCAAACATTCATCCACAGGCCCTTTCTTTTAAATCCAAAAAATTCTAAGTCTGTTGGCCTTCACTTTTTTATGCATGTATCTTTGTATATGGCTGCTTGTATGTGTCTTTGTATGTACAAGTGCATTTGTACATTGGCCAAACCCGAGAGGAAATTTCAATCGGCTTGTGAAAGTGGAAAAATGGTTGTATGTGTCTTTGTATGCATATCAGGCTTGTATGTGATATTCAGGTGCAATTCCGGGCATTCAAAAGTGAATGTACATGGTAGATTCCTAGAATATTCTATGGTTGTATTAAAATAATTGTATGTGTGTGTTGTTGTATATTCGATATACAATGGTGAGATACAACACAGACTTCAGAGGTTTTCAAATCAGGTTGAAAATAGTGGTTGGGCCCGTGGCTGTATTAAGGGGATTGTATGTATGTGACAGATACAATTGAACATACAATGTAGAACATACAATCCCAGATTTCAAATATTATCAAATCAGGCCTAGCGGGTGCATACAAGTGTAGAGTTGAAAAGTCAAAGTGATTTCCTTTGTATCATGCATTGTATGTATCTGTGACATGCAACTGCATATACAAGTAAAGATACAAATGAAATATGCAAGGCGGGAGCAGTCAAAGTCAACGATCTTCAAAAGCATGGTGGGCCCGCGTAGTTGTATGTCCCATGATTGTATGTATGTGTTATATACAATGCAAGATACAAAGGCACACATACAATCCCAGATGCAAAGGAAAATGTGTTATGGCGGATTTCAGGTTGGGGTCCGCGGGTTGTATATTGCATTTGTATATGCAATATACAAGGAGATATACAAAGGGAAGATACAAAGCTCAGACCCGATAGCGATTGCAATTTATTTTACAAAAGATTTGGGGTCCGCCCTTGTATGTTTGTGATTGTATGTATATACAATTGCATATGCAACTGCAGATGCAAAAGTTAATGCAATGGTTCGATGGCGAATAGGATGCAGTGGTGAGTCCCAATAACTTAGAGATGCAATTTTTCAGTGATGGTGATCCAATGAGATGCTGACATGTGTCCAAAAGTAGTTGTATGTACATGCTTTTGCATATACAAAAATTTGAATGTACAATGGACGAAAAGGGTAAAAGGTATGTTTGCACTGCGAAAAGTCAAAAGAGCAAAAACCGTCTGCGAGGCACATTTTCATTGCTTGAGGACCAGTCAGCGTGATTTGAAGCCATGGATCATGGGGAAGAGGATGGAATCGATGGCCTGCTTCAAATCTTCAGAGCAAGAGTAATTTTTCTGTGTGTTCACTACATCATTTCAATTGGGAAGAAACTTCAGAAACACGAGAACCGTTGTTGCATCCCGAAATCAGTAGGTTGGGTATTAATGGCAAAGTGCAGAGGTATGGTCGATGAATGACGGGCCACCTACCATTTTTAATGGGAAATTCTCCAGTCGGCTGCACGTTCCTCAATTTCACCTGGTCTTCCTACTTCTTCTTCCTGCTGCATTAAATGTTTTAGGTGCCATTCTGATGGTGCACTGTATCTAGCAGAATTCTGAGGTGGCATTGTACTTAATGCTAAGGGCACGTTCTTTCTGTATAAGAGGATTGTGTCACTCATTTTTCTGGTGGTGGAAGACTTAGGCAATTTTTTGGAGGAAATAATGAAAAATAGAGATTTTTGGCTATTCTGTCTCTTTTGGAGTTTATGAGTTGCATTTGAATGCACGTTGCACATATGTTCAGTTTCATGTTATTTTTATATGAAAAATGCTTCTTTGCATGTGTTTGGCTATTTGTCTCCATTTGTTGTATGCATCCCTTCTTTTGAATCTGGTTGCTAAGGGTTACTTAGATTCTAGGATATAGATTTCTATATTGCATGCTTAACTTTTGACCTCCATTCAAGGAGTGGATTAAACAGTTTTAGGTTAAGTATGAAGAAGATTGTATGGCAGCAGGGATGTTTGTAAGTAGAGATAGCTAAATACTCATTCTTGGGTGATGTTTCTAAGGCAAGCACCAATCTTACCCCTTGAAACTTGAATCTCTGTTGAGTTTGTGCAAATCATTCATATGTATATGTCTAGTTGACTCCTTGCCCTGAGATAGGCACTGGTCTGCCCTTGCATAGTAGTTATGATCCACAACCCCTTGTCTTGCATCTAAAACATTAAAACAAATCCTTTCAAAGCTTGAACTTGTTAGTTTGTAGTAGTAGAAATAGGACCCCTGCATACTCTCATTCCTAACCAGTTAGATATGTCCAAGAACATTACCATCCTTGTGATTTATCACACAAACCTTGGTCCAAACATGAAAGTATTCTGCCTGTGACTAAAAGGCTAAATCTTTTTGTTGGATGAGTCAAAGTTAAATCTTTAGCTTTAGGGATACCCCCCTTGGTGCGGCAGAACCAGAAGTGAAGGGGAGGCAGCTCACGCAACCTCTTGTATTTGTTGGCTGAATCTGCCTGAGCTTAGGAACTAGCAAACCCTTTGCTGATTCAGAGAGAAAGAACCAACACACCCTAATCTACTAGCTTTGTTCTCTATGATGAAATATGCATTGTGGACTACCCACAAAAACTAGCATAATCTAGGTATGAAATGGCTATAATGAAGGCAATGATAAAAGAGATAGCATATACTTGCATATGAAATATGTGTTTGATAATGATGTGAGAGGCTCATTTTAGGTGTCTACATTTTTCCCGTCTTTGACATGCTTTGTTCAAGTCTCAAAAATCTGTACAAACGTGGATTCCCCTAGTAACCTTAGAAATTGGAACAATATTTGACACCCATTATGGATAATCTAGGGGTTTAATGAATCCAACTACAAGTAGTTCTTTTAGTTCTACTTTGGCCAAAAGAGCAATTTTAGGGTGTATCTTTCTCAACCTTTGTTTAACTAGTTTTGCTCCAGGATATACTGTCAAATGATGCACTATCAATGAAGGATCTAAACCAAACATATCTGCATAAGACCATGCAAAATTCTTTGATCTTTCTTTGAAAAAGGTGATGAGCTCTCGTAATTTAGATTATGTCAGAGATTTGGTTGCAAATGTGATCTTTGGTTCTTCAATTATTCCCAAATTCATTTCCTATGTTTCCTCAATAAGAATGGGAGATCTCTCTTGATATTCCTTGATTTTTTGGAGGTCAAATTCCTCATCCTTAGGTGCCTTAGGAAGGTTTTCACCTTCAAATACATCCTTTATTTTTACATTTTTGTTGTCCGAAAGTGCCACAAAGTGGTTTTCACTAGGGGACGTGATTTTTATATTTTCACTTTTGCAACTAAGGAATTGGTTGTCTCTCCAAAGTAGGCATTAGTGTTGAGTTCTATAGTGTATCTGGTCTTGTAATCTCCAATTGGTATTCCTGATCTTAATCCCAAGAATTCAGCAATAGCATCGTCATTTTGAAAGACATCTAGAATAGTAGGCCCTTGTTGGTCCCAATCAATGAGTTCGGGGTAGATGAGTTGGAGGTTATGTGGAGATGATGAAGGCAATGACATGGTAAGGGTGAAGATGGATGAATCATATATATTGGTGATACACTCGAGGGAGTCATCATAGGTATCCTCATTAGTACTCTCAACAGTGGGAAATTCTTTAGCTACCTTATCTAAGATAATTTTGAGCTTGGGAGATGTTGTCTCTTGTGTTAGAAAACCTAGTCCCAAGTGTTTAGGTCTATGAGTAGCTTTAATGGGATCAATATTTCCTTGTCCTTGTAATCCAAGTCCACCTTTTCCTTGATAACCTATATTTTGTGCCATGTGAAAGCCCTTAGGATATTTCTCAAGAGGGAGATTGACTTTTTCATCCTTTTCTTTATAAAGCCATTTTGAAATGTTCATGTCAATTATCTCTTTATCTAGTACACCTCATCGGTGAAACTTAGTAGGATTATAATTGATTGTGAGAGTTGAAATAGGTCCCTCAGGATGAGGTCATCCAAAGCTCTTAGGAGATAGTGGGAGTTGCCCCACACAAAAGGCTCCTTGTAGAGTATACGCTCCTAATCCTTCATCTTTAATCTTAGATTTGATCTCGAGATAGGTGGTGGATGATTTTGATGAAGAGGAAAGTGTGGATGGATCAATATATGATGGAGATAGTTTGGCAATATCATTGGTTGGACAATAATAGCTTTGCAATATGGGCCTTCCAATAGGTGGCAATACTCAAAGGGATCTGGGTTGGCATATATGGTAATTTCTTGGTCATTATAGGGAAATTTGATGCATTGGTGGCAAGTGGAAGGAACAACCTTCATGGCATGAATCCATGGGCATCCTAGGAGAATATTATATCAAAGATCAAGGTTTAAGACTTGACAAGTGATTTCCATAAGTGTGGGACCTATTCAATTGGTAGCTTAATAATACTTCAGATCTTCTCTTAGCTTCATCATAAGCCCTAATTGTGATAGAATATTTTTTCAATAACCGCAGTAGAGTATCCCAATTGTCTTACCAATCTTAATGTGCTTAGATTTAAGCCCGATCCACCATCTACTAGGACCCTTTTGACTTTGTGTTTACGGACTATGACTTCTAGGTGGAGTGGATCATTATGAAATGAGTCATTGGTAGGCATGTCTTTTTTGGTGAAAACTAGGTAGTGAGTGGATGCAAGGTGTCCCACCATGGCTTGAAATTGTTCCACTTTAATATCATTAGGGACACGGGATTCTAATAAATCTTTATTTAAGATCACCTTATGCATGGGAGATGTTTGAAGAAGCTCTAGGATAGAGATGTGTACAGGAGTCTTTCCTACATGGTCAAGGATATTGTATTTGGTAGGTGCTGTGGACAAGGATGGCATATATGAGGATGGGGCTCCTTCAATAGTGATGCAACTATGATGAGTGGCAATGGCACAATTAGGATTATGAGCTCTTATGGTGATGGTGGCTACTTGTGAGGAGAAAGCTTCAATACAACCCACGACATAATCATATGAAGGGGAGAAATTGACTTTATTGGTATTGGAATATGAACTACCTTGACCATCTTGTGGGAATGGATCTTGATATGCTCTCAATTTCTCATTAGACAACTTTGGAGTGGGTTCATCTATAGTAACTTCTCCTCGATCTATAAGATCTTGGATATAGTTCTTAAGTCTCATGCAATTGTTTGTTTTATGACACTTGATTCGATGATCCTCAAAATACTCATTGTTATTATACCAATGAAGTTTGATGGTATTTTCCTCATAAGGTTTGATCTCGAGAGGCTTAATGATTCCATGATTTAAAAGTTTCCAAAAAATAGTTTCTATAGGTTCTCCCAAGCTTGTGAATTTAGGTCTAGGTCTTAATCCTTGTGTACGAATATTCTTAGGAGGGGTAGCTTTTGTGTTTGATGGTGACTTTGTTTGAAGTACAAATGGAGGATTTTGAATATTTTGTACAAGCTTACAATCTGTGACACCATCATTGACAATGTTCTTATTCTTAGCCCAAAATTGTGGTATTTCATTGGATTGGATATTATTGGAGTCCTTGTTGTCTTTGAATATTTTGACAAGTCCTTTTTCTATTAGGGCTTTCTCTATAGTTTTACCTTTATCCATGATTTCCTCAAAAGTGTCATCACATTAGACTTGTAGGTGAAATATTATTTCTTGGTTTAGGTTTTGCATAAAAAGATTGACAAGTTGTTTTTTAGGAAAAGTCCAAGGGACCTTACTTGAGAGATTTATCCAACGTCATAGGAAGGCAGTGAATGAATCCCCATTTCTTTGTTTAGTATTAAAAAGGTCAATCATGGACATATCTTGTTCAATGTTGTATCAAAAGTGAGTTATGAATTTGTCGGCAAGCTCTTTGAAATTTTTAATGCCATGAGGGAGATGGGAGAACCATTCAATGGCTTGACCCCCCAAGCTATGAGGGAAAAATCTCATCAAGTAAGTATCATCATAAGATATGTCCATACATGCTATAAAGAATTCTCTTAGATGGCCTCTAGGATCACCCTTACCTTTGTATTTATCAAATTTCAGCATTTCAAAGTTGGGAGGAAAAGGAGTCATGACTAGAGATTTCTCAAATGGGTATGGACAAATTTCTTCAAAGGTGTATTTCTTCTTTTGATTCCCTTTTTGCATGTCATTAAACATTTGTCTCATAAGTGTTTCCATGTTGGTTGACTCACTGGGTGATGTGGTAGATGGATTGAATGAAGATTGTCGTGGATGTTGTGGTGTTTGAGGTCGTGGTTGTTTTTGGACTTGTTGTTGTTTTAAAAGGGCTTGTAGTTGTTGTATTTGGGATTGTTGCTATTGTATGATTTTTTGGGGGTCAGGGTAATTCAGATTTTGAACATGGGATGATGAGGATTGAGTTTGGACTTGTGAGTTTTAAGGCATGGAGACATTAGCTTGGGTATGAACACATGGCATAGTGGATGATATGTAGATAGGATTGGATACTTGAGTGGTAAGTGGTGGAATGACTATGCCACTTGTAGGTAGGATGATGGCATTAACTCTTGGATTGGACATAGGTATAGATGTCGTGTTGGGATAGATGGATGTGTTGATATTGTTGATAACTGAGAGGGGGGGTGAATCAATTATCTTAATTATTTCAGCTTTCTAAATTTCCTTATCAATTAGTGCAGCATCAAATCAAATAAGCAAACATAACCTTGAAAAGGAAATAACATCAATACATATGACACAATGATTTTGACATGGAAAACCCTGTTAGGGGAAAAACCACAGGGTGATTAACCCAAGAATGTATTCTTTGTTAGAAGAATAAGATAGTACAAAATGGCACTTGCCAATTAGGGCTCACTGCCCGAGCACACTGCTCACAAAAGGCTCACTGCCTACAATAGTTTATACAAGAAAACTAGTTACTTGAATTGATGAGAAGCATCCACATATGCTAAGGTTCGGTTCTGGTTAAGCTCTATATATTGATCTGCTACACTTCATTCTTACTCTCTTAGGTGTTGTTGTCCTGTTACATTCCGACCCTGTCTTACTATCTTCGTACTGCTCTTCTACTTTTCTTCGCACCACACAATTACGCAACACACACACCTTCACATCCAAATCTATCTAGTATATATATCCACACAAAGGATTTCATCCTCTTTCTAGTCAGCATCCGGAATAGTCAATATTTTTCCAAACTCTAGTCTATCGGTTGAATCCTTGCTTACCAATTGATGCAAATCAAGGAGATTCTTATAGAAGTCATCTAACATGTCGGCCAATCATGAATGATACCTTAAGAACCTTGATCACCATCAATATCTCATCCAGAATAATTCTGATGCTCTGTCGGTCAGTTCTTCCTCTGTCTATTCTACCAAACCGGACCTCAATACTTAGATGCTCATATCTCTTCAGTCTTTCATCACCAGAGGCTCAATCCCTGGAATCAATTAGTCAAGGTATTCCTCTTGACTTCCCCAAGTCCACACTTTACAAAGATATTTCCTCTAAGAGATCTGGACCTGACTGTTGGACCTTGCTGCATGCTCTGTTCTTGCTTACCGGACCAAAGTATTCTTCAATCTGACTTTCGATAAAGATACACCATGTCCTGCGGATGTGTGGAATGGTCTTTGTTGCCATTAATGACAACACTAATGAAGCCACACAGTGTCTCTTGCCAACAATCTCCCCCTTTGGTATTGATGGCAACACTTAGTGAAAAATGACTAAGTGTTATACTACACTCCCACTTGGTTGATGCTCTGTTCTATTGTACATTTTACTGGAGCTCTCCCTTAGCTGGATTCCACATTTTTCACTGCTCCTCACTCCCCCTTTGACATCAATGGCAAAGGGTAGGGTCTGCACACCAAAATTTTCAAAAAATAATCTATACTTAATCGCATAAGTATATTATCTGGTTATACTTTACATATACTTTAAGATATCTACAAAAGTGTTTTTCAATTGTACAAGTTCTGTTGCCCAACTCAGCTTGATCCTATCCAAAATTGAGATGTGACCACTCAACAGGAATGCAAAAGCTTCTGCCTTCTTTAGATCTGTCAAATCACTGGTCCGAGCTGTAGTATGAGCATCACTTAGGGCCTCATGCATGGCCTCTAACTTAGGGATAATGATCCCTCTAAGTTCACTCAACCTACTTATTCTATTTTTCTTCTCCTTCTCAAGTTTCTTAATTTCATTCAAGACTACAATAGTCTGACATTCTTGAGTGATTACGAGAGATGAGAGGAGATCAAAACTTTGAGACAAACTTAGTAGTTTATCTTCTTGCTCTTTTACTTTCTTATCAACATCTTTGGTCACTTTGGGCCAGGATAAACAAAATTTATGAATATTTCTGCCATTTTTTAGAGTATTTTCTAAACTCTTTATCCCAATATCCATAACTCTCCTATCATTTGAGATTAGACCCTGTACTTCAGAGAATCTCTTATCCAAAAATTCTTTCCTGACTTTCTCTTCTGCTGCTTTCTCTAAAGAATCAAAATGTGTATTAATAGAATTTACAAGAGACTTTAGATTACCAGATGTGGAGGTTGTAGGATCCTTTTGGAAGGATGGCATGATCTTTTCCAATACACCGGATGCGGTTTCTATGAGCTCACAGTCTTCCATGTGAGACTTCAGCATTTTTTCTTTTGCCTTTGCTTGAGCAAAGGAAGCTAGTTTAATGGTTTGGACTAGAGAGAGGGAATCAAAATTGAATGGACCTTGAAGCAATTCTGATTCATCAAATTCCATCATCTCTTTGGTCAAGAACTCTTTGACTGCTTTTGCTGTGTCTCTTTCTAGAGATAGAATTTTCTCCCCTTCTGCAGCCTTACCACTATCATCTGTGGCCTTTTCTGTTGGAGTTTTCTCTCCTTCTACTACCTTGCTACTGTCATCTTCTTTTTCTTTTTCTTCTTGACTGATCTTCTCTTGTACTTTTTCTTTTTCTTTGAATCCAGAGTTTGTAGGGGAAACCAGAGGAGAGATGTTTGCTTGATCATGGACCTCCTCTTCTGGAGCAGAGGAATCTAAGTCCTTACCTTTTTGTTCACCTGTCTCCTTTACCTCTTCTGCCACTGTCTCAGTACATTTTTCTTCAACATCTGTGGCCGAGGGATTATCACCTAAGTCCTCTATAATAGGAATGTTGAATCTTTTGTATGCATTCCAGAGAATCTCTTCTGTCTCTTTTGCTATTTTGTCAGTTTCACCAAGCATAAGCTGATTCATTCTAGCTTTGCTCCAAAACTCATCCTTGCAATCTTTGAAGATCATATTCATTTGCTTCTGAGTGATTGAAGGAAAGAGCTAAATGGCTATCTATTCCCAGATCTAAAGATCCTTTGCCCTAGCATTATTCTTTCTCATCTCTAATTCCTTCTCTAGGCTTTTGGGAATGAGAGATATGATTTCAATAAAAGCCTTATTGTATATGTTCAAGTACTTAACTGTGGCTTCCTCCAAGATCTTTCTATCTGCATCATTATATGCATCATAGAATTATGTTATTAGTTGCAGGTTCCCATCCATATTAACTGCTTTAACTACATCATCTAAGGATAGAGTGGGCCTTTCAACAAATTCTTCTGTTACTTCTTCAGTAGAGGGTTTACCGGATGTTTTCTTTTTCTTTTTCATTTTTTTTACTTCCTCATCTGATTATGTCTCTTCATCATCCTTTTGACTAATGTAAGACCTTGTGGCCTTGGTTTTAGTTATTTTCTCTGCTTTACTGGATGATTTTGCTTCCATTTTATATGCTTTTGAGCTTTTAGCAGTTGTAGGTGCAGAGCTCTTAAAAGATCTGGTCCGGGAGGGGGGCTTTTACCGGAGCACTTTCTTTTTCTGCTCTTTCCATCTTTTCTCTATGGGCATCAAGTGCCTCTTTTGAGATTCCATGCCTCTTGGCAACTTCTTCAACTTCCCTTCTCACTTTCCTTTTGATTTTAGGTTGTCTAAGTTCCACATGAACTTTTACACTCAGCTCTTGGAAGGTTCCAAATCTTTCTGCCTTAGGGTCTTTGGAATGGCTCAGCAGATGTTGGAAATGCAGCTCTACAATTTTCTCATCTACTTCATACCCCATTGGCATGATCCAGATTGTCCTTGGCTCCACTGCCTCCATTAGGCATTGATCAGTGTCAACCATGAAACACACTGTATCTTTGTACTTCTCAACCAATGATTGGGGAATTCTTTCTCTAGTTTGCATCATATTTTGAAAGTTCTTGAAGTAACCCCACAAAGCTGTATTTCTGGCCTTAGCATCCCCAAGCCCATGCAAGTAATCTCTGATTTGAATTGTAACAGGTCTGTCATTCTACCATACCCAACCACTGGATCCGAGTAGCTCATTCATAAAGTCGAAAAACAAACACAATATCAGTCCACCATATTTAAAAGAGTTCTTTTTGTCCTTCTTTATCTTCTGTAAGTTTTCCATTAGTTGGCTCAGAAGGAGTTCACAGAGATCATAATCTACATTCTTTCTCAACATCTCATAAGCAGTATACAAAGCAGTTCCGAATACTAAATTCTCCTTGCTGGAGTGATAAATCTTATAGCCAATTATCATAGATGCAAAATTGATATCTGGATTAGTGATATCTTCTATGGTCATTGCTCTCTTATCAAATTTTGATCTGGTGGCCTCAATCACAGTTTGGTTCTTGACAGATTTGAGAATAGGTAACCCTCTGGAAGAGTGTAAACCAGTTACTGCCCTAATTGCATTCTTGGTGATCTTGAATGGTCTATTCAACCATAAGAAGTTATCATGCACTCTGCTCAACACATATCAGATCCACTCATCTTCTTCAAAACAGGGGAAATGGATGTACTAACCGAAATGTTTTTCCTGGATGGTCTTATAATGAGGTTTTAGTTCAAATGAATCATCTATCAGTTCCTTGTGGTAGATGTCCATTAGCTTGGATTCACCAAAGTCTTCAATGTTTGCATGAATGTAAACCCTAACGTCTTCTACATGCAAAACCCCATGCGAAATGCTAGAAAATGCCCCTAAGGGATCCACTTCTAGAGATTTGTAGGGATGTTTCTTAAATTTGGGTTGAGGTCTATCAAAGATCTTTACAACATTCAAAGTAGTCATCTTAAAGATTTAGAGAAGGTTTGATCAAGAGTGAAAAATACCTTTTTACGCTTCTAGGTTTCATGGGATGAGCTGGATTAGATTGCTGGAAGAATTGTCTTCTGTGATTGATCTTTGAGAGACTTGAGACAATTTGTTTGCAGAGCTCTTTTTCTCTTCTTCTCGAGTGTGAATGTGTAAATGACAATCAAATGAACCCTTTTATCTCTAAGCAAACCCTAATTCCACATTGCAATAAATGCATAACTTAAGTTATTCCGGTTGCTCTATTCTCCTTGTCCTAAGGGATTTTTTTGGATCACTAAGATGCACTTAAAGTTACTCTTGGTGGATAATAATAGATTATCTTACTTTCCGCAAACACTTGATCTATCCATAGAACAAAATGCCTCAAATTTGAATCATACCAGATTTAACTGTGATAATCTTGTTTTACTGGATGACTGTTAAACCAGATCAATCTTGGAAGAATAGACTCTTCAAATCTTCCTACAGATCTTCCATATATTTACCAAGATTTCTTTAGATGTTTCTCTGAGAAACCTTTTATTCCGCAACTTCCCATGTGCCAATTTCAGGCACCAATTAACTGGCTAGGGGAAAATGTTTTTCCTTGTGTCTCCCTTTGAGCTAGAGCTCAGTTTTTAATTTTCAGAAGGAATATCAACACTAGATTCTGGTGCGGATCCATCCCCTACATTCTCTGTACTTCTCTTCACCCAAATCTTGTTCATCTAATTTTTAACTTCATCCGCATTCACTATTCTTTTTCCTTTGTCTTGATTCTAATTATGATGCATCGGACCCCTTTTGTCATGATTCTTGCTTCTACAGAATTTGGCAATATGACCAGATCTATTGCAATTGTGGCAAACAACATTTCTTTGCATATTTGAATGATATCCTCTTTATTTGCATTGATTAGCCATATGTCCCATTCTATTGCATGCAAAGCATCTACCATTGAATGAATTGTTCATTTGCATATTTTTGCATTCATGAGATTTGTGACCATACCTTTTGCAGTTGAAACTATCCAGAGAAGGATGTATTGGTCTGATTTAATCTCTTTCTACACTGATTAGCTTTATGACCAAAGTTATTGCAGTTGTGGCAGTATCCATTGAAGGATGGATATCTTTGAGCATTAGGTTACCTTACCGGAGGTCTTCTAGGCCTGTTTCTTGGATTTCCTGATCCAAAATTCTTCTGACCGGATCCAGAGCTTTCACCTTTCTCATATCCCAAGCCACGCTTGTCATCTACCCTCTTTTAGCTTTCAAGAAGAACTTCAAGTTGAGTAGAACTTATCTTGAATTTCTCTTTGTATTCATTTGTTGTTTGAAGATCCTTTTTAAGAGTGTCAATTTGATCCTCAAGTTTTTCTTCATTATCTCTAGCATCTTCAAGATCAGATTCTAGATGCCTGATTATTCTATCCATTTTGTGGCGTCTTCTGACTTCTCCTTGAGAGATTGTCTTAAATCATCTTTAGTTTTTCTTTTCTCTTCAATTTCATGGGTGAATTTTATAACTCCTAATTCCATTTCATGTCTTACCATAATGACCTCTTTTGATAACTTTTCACATAGCTTGGTTTTCTCCTTTAGATCTTCATTTGTACCATTGTCTTCACTTTGACTTACCAATTGCTGAAGTAGATCTTTTCTCTTTTTCATAGAGATACTTAGTTTCCCTTTTAGTTCGTTTATGAAATCATCAGCCTATTTGAGTCTTTCCTTTAGTTCATTGACTTCAGAGTTTGATTGCTCAAGATCATCTAGGGTAGACTGAAGTTGTTCCCTCATACCATACACATCCATTTGAGTTCCCAAATCTTCCTTAAGCTGTTAGGTTCTTGTTTGGAGGAACTTGGCTCTAATACCAATTGTTGATAACTGAGAGGGGGGGTGAATCAGTTATCTTAATTATTTCTGTAGACACCCTAAAATGACCAAGTCGTCGCACTACTTGTATTTCATCTAATCTGGAGCATCACCTACATTTCAACGTTAATTAAATAATCTAATTATTTAATTAATTTCATCAAATTCTTCCAAAACTCCTAAAATTTGACATTAATTAAAAAAATCCTCTTTATTTAATTAAGTAAATTAAATTCCTCTATTATTCTTTCACAATTAAATAATTTCAATTATTTAATTAGATTCATTATCCTCTTTCAAATTTCAAGTCTCCATTAATTAAATAAATCCAATTATTTAATTAATTCATCACAAATTCCCTCTTATCCAAACAATTAAATAATTCTCAATTATTTAATTAAATCAAATTCATTCTTCCAAATTTGAATAAATCAAATCAAATTTATTTAAATTCTCTCAGTCTCCAAAAATAAAATAAATCAAATATTTTATTTATTCTTCCAAATCATGCACAACAATTAAATAAATTTATTTATTTAATTTGCTTTCTTATCTACAAATATCTTTCAAATCTTCTAAAAATAAGCCTTCTTCTCCATGCACACAAAATTAAATAATTTATTATTTAATTTCTCTCAAATCATGCAAAAGCAAATCTTAAGTTGAGTTATTTATTCACTCAACCTTGTTTTTATCAATTTCTCTTAAATTAGAAAAAGCTTTCTAATTTATGAAAAACATGTCTTATCTTTAGAAAAGAAAGTGTTTCACTCAAATGAAATAGCTTTTGTGTGACACATGTCTTTTTCTTATTCGTTGCACGTTCCTCAACTATTCTCCTCCATTGATTCTTCTAAATTATCTGGACCGTTGGTCGATCTTCATTGAAACCTATATAAACCCCCCTCATCTCCTTCACAAATCCTCTTCGATCACTTACTCTCAGGCATCCTTTAATAGTGCTTTGAGCATACAGTGCATCGATTGAGCAACTTTACGATCTCTTAACATTGATCTTTGAGCACTCTACTTGCTTGTTGCAAACATGGTTTTGCAATACTATTGAGCAATCCACATTCATCCAAAGGGAACAATACAAATCTCAGTAAAAGCTTTCATATTTCATTGATTTATTTGTAATGGCTTTTATTTAGATTCATTCTCTTTATGTTATTGGTTTTTTATTTTGTTAGTTTATCATAGTCAGTTGTCCTCATACACAATTTCAGCTTTATGAATTTCCTTATCAGTTAGTGCAGCATCAAATCAAATAAGCAAACATAACCTTGAAAAGGAAATAACATCAATACACATGACACAATGATTTTGATGTGGAAAACCCTATTAGGGGAAAAACCACAGGGTGATTAACCCAAGAATGTATTCTCTGTTAGAAGAATAAGATAGTACAAAATGGCACTTGCCAATTAAGGCTCACTACCCGAGCACACTGCTCACAAGAGGCTCACTGCCTACAATAGTTTATACAAGAAAACTAGTTACTTGAAATGATGAGAAGCATCCACATATGCTAAGGTTCAGTTCTAGAACTAAGCTCAATATACTGATCTGCTGCACTTCATTCTTACTCTCTTAGGTGCTGCTATCACGTTACATTCCGGACCTGTCTTACTATCTTCACACTGCTCTTCTGCTTTTCTTTACACCACACAAATAGGCAACACACACACCTTCACATCTAAATCTATTTGGTATATATATCTGCACAAAGGATTTCATCCTCTTTCTAGTCAGCATCCGGAATAGTCAATATTTTCCCAAACTCTAGTCTGTTGGCTGAATCCTTGCTTACCAATTAATGCGAATCAAGGAGATTTTTATAGAAGTCATCTAACATGTCAGCCAATCATGAATGATACCTTAAGAACCTTGATCACCATCAATATCTCATCCAGAATAATTTTGATGCTCTGTTGGTTAGTTCTTCCTCTGTCTACTCTGCCAAACTGGACCCCAATACTTAGATGCTCATATCTCTTTAGTCTTTCATCACCAGAGGCTCAATCCCTGGAATCAATTAGTCAAGGTATTCCTCTTGACTTCCCCAAGTCTGCACTTTACAAAGATATTTCCTCTAAGAGATCCAGACCTGACTGTCGGACCTTGCTACATGCTCTGTTCTTGCTTACCAGACCAAAGTATTCTTCAATCTGACTTTTGGTAAAGATACACCATGTCCTGCAGATGTGTGGAATGGTCTTTTTTGCCATCAATGACAACACCAATGAAGCCACACAGTGTCTCTTGCCAACAGATATGAGGAGGATGTGAGGTCATAGGGATATATGATGTAGGGATGGTGGATATCCCAGGACCATGTGATAATGTCATAGGTATGTTTTGAGCCACTTGATGGAGGTATGACATTGGTTGTGTTTTGAGGAATGGACATGGACATGCTAGAAATAGGTTGTGAGACACCTATAGAAGAAATGGGTTGAGTGTTAAATGTGTTAGTGTTAAGATTTGACATGACATTCAAGGTTTCATCAACATGTGGTTGAGAAGATCATCTTAATGTGTTAACAACTTGAAGAGGATGATCTTGAGGAAGCAAAGTGGATACATCAAAATTTTGAGGTAACTTGACTCCTAGATGAAGTAACTTTTCAAAATAAGATTAAGGATTTTTGCTAAGGATGTAGTCCACTAATATGTGATTATCAAGTTCCTCCATAAATTCATGTACTCTATCATCATAATCAAGAGACACAAGGGTGAAAATTCTAGGACTTCGGGGCTCTTGCATAGGATTATCAAGTTCATGTCTATATATGGGATTTGATGATGGTCTGAGAATGTCCTTATAAGCATCAGGTATGAACATGTTAGTAAGCATTCCAAACTTAGGGCAAAATCCAGGGGTAATGTTGGATGGTATAATAGCCCCTCTACCATAGGAAGCAAACTTTTGATGTGATTGTTGTGGGATGTCTTCATGTGGTTGTTGATGGGATTATTGTTGAATTTCTTGATGAGGTTGTTGATGGGGCTCTTGTTGGACTTGATGAGACTCTTGTAGGGATTCCCATGATTCTCTTAGTTTGTGACCTTATTGTTACCATTTTTTGACCCCAGCTCAAAAATTAGCTAAGTAGATTTATTATTTATCATTTTGAATGAGGTTTGATTTTATTTCTATTATGTGCTAGTTGCATAGTTGTTATGACAAGTGCAGTTCAGTTGTTCAGATGTAGAAAGGAAAGTTTCAATCATTCATTGCATTGTAGAGAAATAAAAGAGATAAGTATTGATTCACCACAGTGATTGTTCATTTACAATTTTGAATACATAAGAGAACAAACATTGCATTGAAGGAAACTAAGACATATCAGATGTCCCACACAAGCTATGGGTTATATCTAAAATCATGTAAATACAAGTAAAACACTATGCATCTAATGAAGAAGAGGGAAAGACAACCATCATTGCCTTGTTTTGGTTGATCTTCGTAGAAGCCTCCAGTTCCCACTCCTGACCTCAGCATGTATCTAAAAAAATGTGGCAAGGTCCTATTAGAAGCTCCAGTTATGAAAATCCTTCATCAGTCAAGAGAGACATAATATTTTAGTTGTAATGCATTGATCAAATGAGAACATCCATATTTAGAAGGAACTGAAGAGAAGCAAACATAAGAGCATCATTGTTTTATTCTAATTTGTTTGTTTCATGTGCATGTATACGACGAATCATGAAGCTAATTGAAGACATTCAACATGTGGTATCAAATGGGCTCCCACAAGGGTTGAGCCCAGCATGCTGCTGCCCCTTGATCTCAGAAGGGATGAATAGAAGAAGAGGATCATTGATAACATTCACATGACAAGATGAAAGAGTAACAAGATAATCATATGCATCAGCCCCATTTCAAGACATGACCATGATTTCACTTTAGAGTATGAAATGCAACCAAGAACATGACCTAAACAGATGGAGGACAAAATTCAATGCATATAACAGCCTATACATTACTCCAACTGTTATGAGATGACATTCTCAGGCATGATAATAATCAGGAGTACACAATGCACTTGTAATCATTAGATTGATAAAGGAGTAAGTGTTCACAAGCATTGACTATCTGAAGATTGCTTTCTTGTTCATGAACAATAGTCCAATTGGAGTGTTCATTATAAACCAATAAGCAAATTGCAAAGATAGTTGAGTGCCAAACTTCATACTTTCTCATTTAAGTGGAGTGATAGAATCAGATTCAGAATTCAATGACATAAGCTGCTTCTTAAATGATGAAATATATCCAATTATGCCTCACTTTTTGCTACTGATAAGTTGAATATCAGAACAAGTGTTATCACATGTTGCATTCATTGCATATCTATAAGAGAAGCATGATAAGTATTACAGATCTATAGCAGAAAATATAAGACAGCTCATTTTTTGTCTTTGACAAACTCCAAAAGGATCAAAAAGAACATTTCATTACATGTGTGTAATAGAGTATCAATATCATGTGATAAGGAGTAGTTAAACTGGTATGATCATCATCTTTATGCTATAGGGTATCATGTTGTGACAAAATGAAGTGAATAAGTATATGGTTGCATCTGTGGTTGAGTGAGTTCAAATGAAGTTACATTATAAGAAGTGATTTGCCAAAACTGGACAGTAGATATAGTGGACCTGATCATATCCTACAGGACATCTCATATAATACATTTGATATGATTGAATACAGAAACAAGAACAATAGGGGTTCATGTGTTACAGTTTATTCAAAATAAGTGTTACCTTCATGTGTTACAAGGCCAACATGTCATGATACAGTTAGGTCATCATCATACATGAAAAGTCTGATTGCTACAATCCACTGAATGGACAAGAGACATAAAAATGAAAGTATACTTGCTGCTACAGTAGAGCAATTCAAAGTTGAAAAGTGCGTATTATTCCATATGTAAGGTTCATTAAAAGAGTAAGTAGAGCTGCAGATAAAGAATAGTGCATGCTATCATCACTTCTTTTAAACAATAACAGTGACAGTATAAGGAAGAAAGTGACATCATATGCCATGTATGCTACAAAAAGAAGTTTCTATGCTCAGAAAAGAACAAACATTGCTTCAGTCTTCGAATCTGAGTTTACACAGTAAAGTGCAGATACATTCATAAGTAAGGCCATGGCATATAGTGCCTTATGTACTCATCTTTTCAGATACCCACATTGACTTTCAGAACCATGTATTTTTGTAGTATAGAGAAGGAGAAATGGTATTGTAAACTGCCCAAACAAGGCCGTAAGGAATGATTGTTTATACAGAACAATGAGATGAAACCCTTATCGGGTTTAAAGAAAAGCAGTCTTCTTTCTTTCTTTTCACAGTCAAGCAAGATCAAATGAATGCATTGAAGACATGGCCAAGGTAAAGAAAGAGTTATGTGTGGTACAAATGTAACCCTTATCAGGTTTTAAAAAGGAGTCTTTTTCTTTTTACTTTCAGTCGAGCAATGTAAAGTAAATTTTTGTGTAAGTATGGGCACATGAGCAAAAGAAGGTTATGTGCAAGACAAAATGAAACCCTCACTAATAACACAAGAAACTTCACTTTTTTTTACATCAAAAGACAAGGAGGAAGCTACAGTATGCATTACATGGAGCGGTCATGCCATATGAGGAGATATTTTACACACCCAGCTAATACAAATGAAACCCTCTTCACAGTTTTAGATATGTAGAGATAAAAGAGTTCAAAGCTGAAAGAGTAATGACAAAGAGGAATAGTGGACTTACCATATAATGCAACAAAAAATGGTCGCGGCAAGTTGAACAAAGCCCTTGTCATTTTGCCATTTTTTAACAAAGTTTAACACAAAAACACAAACAATATATATCAAAAGCAAAAAAGACTGAAGAAGCAGCTAATGGCCACAACCATTTTATGAAATATAAGCCATCAAAACACAGTAAAATCCATTAAAAAGCTCAAATTCAAGCTTACCAGAATCAGCCTTTCATTTTGGCCAAAGAAGTGCATAGTTTTTGACCACAGAAGACCATCAAATGGAGCAAGAGAACACACAGGAGCATGAAACCCCAAGTCAGCGGCCACAGTTGTAGAGCCAACTCAACGCCAACAACAAAATGAAATGACCAAGATTTTAGTTTTTCTCACTTGCTTTTGTTTCAACATCCCTTCCATATTGTGACCATGCAAACATTTTAATCATTTTTATCCAAATGAGATTTGGGTCAACACTTTGTGTTGATAAGTGTCTAGTAATCATAAGCAGAGGTGGCCGACAACACTTGGAATATGGCTCGATGTATTAAGTCAAAGGTGGACATGACCATGAGATATGCCTTTAGAATCTGCCAAGGTCTTAATCATCATAGGTGGTCGACTCACATTGGAGTCAAGATATTATTTGACAATGCATGTGGTCGAGTGTCTTTGACCTCCCACATATGCATTTTATTATTCCTTCGCATATTTCAATATATGTATAGAGATCAAAACAAGAACCTTGTGTGTGAAGAATATGTAGAATGAAGATATGGTCGAAGGGGGTCAATGCGACATGGTGGCACTATAGAGGCAGTGAGTTGGCATTTTTTCAAGCCATATGGATAATGGTGAGGTGGTAGAATATTGACACATTGGAGTCCATGGTGTCAAGCCTTTTAAGGCTTTTATTTATTTTTTGCAAACATGTGTAATAGTTCTATTTTTTATGATTTTTATAGAAAATTATTAATGATATCTTGTAAATATCTTGGTGAAATTATAAACTAGATATCATTTTATTTTTGCAAAAAATCATATCGATAGGATATTGATTAAAATTGCCATGTCATTGTAAAAGTTAACTTTAAAGCAATGAAATTATGAATTGCTTTTAAAGTTTAACTATTTTTAGGCAATTTATAGGCTAATAAAATAGATCAAATATTCCATTTTGATTTGTTTTATTCATAGCCATATAGGACAATTTTTTTAGCTTTCATGAGCAGAGAAAGGCAGTTTTAGTTGTAATGCATTGATCAAATGAGAACATCCATATTCAAAAGGAACTAAAGAGAAGCAAACATAAGAGCATCATTGTTTTATTCTAATTTGTTTGTTTCATGTGCATGTATACGACAAATCATGAAGCTGATTGAAGACATTCAACATGTGGTATCCAATCGGCTCCCACAAGGATTGAGCCCAGCATGCTGCTGCCCCTTGATCTTAGAAGGGGTGAATAGAAGAAAAGGATTATTGATAACATTCACATGACAAGCTGAAAGAGTAACAAGACAATCATATGCATTAGTCCCATTTCAAGACATGACCATGATTTCACTTCAAATTATGAAATGCAACCAAGAACATGGCCTAAACAGATGGAGGACAAAATTTAATTTATATAACAACCTATACATTACTACAACTGTTATGAAATGACATTCTCAGGCATGATAATAATCAGGAGTACACAATGCACTTGTAATCATTAGACTGATAAAGGAGTAATTGTTCACAAGCATTGACTATCTGAATATTTCTTTCTTGTTCATGAACAATAGTCCAATTGGAGTGTTCATTATAAACCAATAAGCAAATTGCGGTGAGTCCCAAACTTCACACTTTCTCATTTAAGTGGAGTGATAGAATCAGATTCAGAATTCAATGACATAAGCTGCCTCTTAAATGATGAAATATATCCCATTATGCCTCACTTTTTGCTACTGATAAGTTGAATATCAGAACAAGTGTTATCACATGTTGCATTCATTGCATATCTATAAGAGAAGCATGATAAATATTGCAGATCTATAGCAGAAAATATAAGACAACCAATCCAGATGGCTCATTTTTTGTCTTTGACAAACTCCAAAAGGATCAAAAAGAACATTTCATTACATGTGTGTAATAGAGTATCAATATCATGTGATAAGGAGTAGTTAAACTAGTATGATCATCATCTTTATGCTATAGGGTATCATGTTGTGACAAAATGAAGTGAATAAGAGTATGGTTGCATCTGTGGCTGAGTGAGTTCAAATGAAGTTACATTATAAGAAGTGATTTGCCAAAACTGGATAGCAGATATAGTGGACCTGATCATATCCTACAGGACATCTCATATAATACATTTGATATGATGGAATATAGAAAGAAGAACATGGGTTCATGTGTTACAGTTTATTCAGAACAAGTACTGTTACCTTCATGTGTTACAAGGCCAACATGTCATGATACAGTCAGGTCATCATCATACATGAAAAGTCTGATTGCTATAGTCCACTGAATGGACAAGAGACATAAAAATGAAAGTATATTTGCTGCTACAGTGGAGTAGTTCAAAGTTGAAAAGTGACAGTATTATTCCATATGCAAGGTTCATTAAAAGAGCAAGTAGAGCTACAGATAAAGAATAGTGCATGCTATCATCACTTCTTTTAAACAATAACAGTGACAGTATAAGGAAGAAAGTGACATCATATGCCATGTATGCTACAAAAAGAAGTTTCTATGCTCAGAAAAGAACAAACATTCCTTCAGTCTTCGAATCTGAGTTTACACAGTAAAGAGGAAAAGTGCAGATACATTCATAAGTAAGGCCGTGGCATATAGTGCCTTATGCACTCATCTTTTCAGATACTCACATTGACTTTCAGAACCATGTATTTTTGCAGTATAGAGAAGGAGAAATGGTATTGTAAACTGCCTAGACAAGGCCGTAATGAATGATTATTTATACAGAACAAAGAGATGAAACCCTTATCGGGTTTAAAGAAAAGCAGTCTTCTTTCTTTCTTTTCACAGTCGAGCAAGATCAAATGAATGCATTGAAGACATGGCCAGGGTAAAGAAAGAGTTTTGTGTGGTACAAATGTAACCTTTATCAGGTTTTAAAAAAGAGTCTTTTTCTTTTTACTTTCAGTCGAGCAATGTAAAGTAAATTTCTGTGTAAGTACGGCCATGTGAGCAAAAGAAGGTTATGTGCAAGACAAAATGAAACCCTCACTAATAACACAAGAAACTTCACTTTTTTTTTACATCAAAAGACAAGGAGGAAGCTACAATATGCATTACATGGAGCGGCCATGCCATATTAGAAGACATTTAACACACCTAGCTAATACAAATGAAACCCTCTTCACCGTTTTAGATATGTAGAGATAAAAGAGTTCAAAGCTGAAAGAGTAATGACAAAGAGGAATAGTGGACTTACCATATAATGCAACAAAAAATGGTCGCGGCAAGTTGAACAAAGCCCTTGTCATTTTGTCATTTTTTAACAAAGTTCAACATAGAAACACAAACAATATATATCAAAAGTAGAGAAGATTGAAGAAGTCGCTAATGGCTGCAGCCATTTTATGAAATATAAGCCATCAAAACATAGTGAAAGCCATTAAAAATCTCAAATTCAAGCTTACCAGAATCGGCCTTTCATTTTGGCCAAAGAAGTGCATAGTTTTCGACCACAAAAAGACCATCAAATGGAGCAAGAGAACACACAGGAGCATGAAACCCCAAGTCGGCAGCCACAGTTGTAGAGCCAACTCAACGCCAACAACAAAATGAAGTGACCGAGATTTTAGGTTTTCTCACTTGCTTTTGTTTCAACGTCCCTTCCATATTTCGACCATGCAAACATTTTAATCATTTTTATCCAAATGAGATCAGGGTCAACACTTTGTGTTGATAAGTGTCTAGTAATCATAAACAGAGGTGGCCGACAACACTTGGAATATGGCTCGATGTATTAAGTCAAAGGTGGACATGACCATGAGATATGCCTTCAGAATCTACCAAGGTCTTAATCATCATAGGTGGTCAACTCACATTGGAGTCAAAATATTATTTGACAATGCATGTGGTCGAGTGTCTTGACCTCCCACATATGTATTTTATTATTCCTTCACATATTTCAATATATGTATAGAGATCAAAACAAGAACCTTGTGTGTGAAGAATATGTAGAATGAAGATATGGTTGAAGGGGGTTAATGCGACATGGTGGCACTATAGAGGCAATGAGTTGGCATTTTTTCCAGCCATATGGATAATGGCGAGGTGGCAGAATATCGACACATTGGAGTCCATGGTGTCAAGCCTTTTAAGGATTTTATTTATTTTTTGCAAACATGTGTAATAGTTCATATTTTTTATGATTTTTATAGAAAATGATTAATGATATCTTGGTGAAATTATAAACCAGATATCATTTTATTTTTGCAAAAAATCATATTGATAGGATATTGATTAAAATTGCCATGTCATTGTAAAAGTTAACTTTAAAGCAATGAAATTATAAATTGCTTTTAAAGTTTAACTATTTTTAGGCAATTTATAGGCTAATAAAATAGATCAAATATTCCATTTTGATTTGTTTTATTCAGAGCCATATAGGACAAATTTTTGTAGCTTTTATGAGCAGAGAAAGGTAGTTTTATGGTGGGACCGCATGAGAGGGCAAGTTTGCATCTTTACTTCATAGATTGGAGGTAGATTTAGTATTTTATTTTTTACTTTCATGAGTAGCTTGAAAATGGACTGATATTTTTATGATCTTTTTCAGCTTTCTTCACAGGAGATCAGTGGGAGACATTTATAGGAGAAAACTTAGTTTTTCTCAGTCAGTTAGCATCAGTTTCTTCTCTCTTGTAGAGTTGTATACAACAGTTGGCTCACACATTTTTTTTGCATTGTATCCCTTTCAGTTCTAATAGCAAATCATCTTGTTTCACATACATTTTTGCAATCTTGATCTGATGTTATATTGTGACTATTTTAGTCCTTTATTTTATCTGAATACTATTAAAATTTAGTTACTTCCTGGTTGTAGTTTGTGTTTGACACCAAACCTTGTTGCAAATTACTTAAGGAGTAACTACCGGTGGAATTGTGAGGATTTATGTTAGAGGATCTGCTTGTGAGTGATAGAACTTCATCTAGTTTAGTTTTTAGAGTTAGTTTATATTTTAGTTACATACCTCTATCCCTTTTCCCCTCAAGATAGTAGTTTAGAAATTACAAGAGAACCAGCTCACTCTGGAGATTCATTCTCATGAAAGGAGACCCACATCTGAGAATGATTCCATGTTTCAGCAAGTAGTTAAGTTTTTGTAAATCTTAACAAGGGTGAATACTTGAATTGACAACACTTATAGTGGGCATGAATGGGATGACCTTGGAATGAAAATATGATGGGTGATGAATCAATTTTAGACTTGGAGAATGGTAATTTTTTGAATAAGGCCTTAATTGTCAAGACCTTGGACCAAAAGAAATGTCAAGGGTATGGTGATATAGTGGAAGATAATGATGAGGACAAGATGATGACTAAGATATGTATAAAATGACAACCAGGATGATGACAAAAGATATGAAAATGACAACCAAGATAATGATATTATGTTATTGATATGATATGACAAAGGTGACAACCAAGATAATGAGAAGGATGACACCACAGATAAAAATGATGAATAGGAAAGGATATGCTATGATGTGACAACCAATACAATGACAAGGGTGACACTAAAATGATATGATAAAACCAAAATAGCTCAAGATTCACCTAGATATTTTGTTATGGGTATTGGATGGGATTCCCTTTACTACTTTGGGTTGACAAATGCTTAAGCAAGAAGAGGAATGATGATAACCTTTATACTTGGGGTGGACAAGATCCCAAGCAAAAAATAGGATAGGATACAGACCCACTAACTCAAGAGTAGTCAAAGCTCCTAAGTCAATAAACCTTCAAAGATGATAAAAAGATCTAAGTTAAGCTTATGCAAATTTTGGATTTGATTGATTGGTTTGATTGATGGACAAAAAGATTGATTGATAGATAGATAAATTGGTGATCAACACTGAATATGTTTACTCTTTCAATTGCGAATAAATTTAGTAAAAGCGTAGTTATATCTACCTCCATTGAGCCAAAGCGTAAAAGGTAGGTTGTCGGCATTCTTGTCCACCTAGGAAAAGTGACTGCAGAGAAATATAGTCTCAGACAAAGGAATGACCTACATCCTTCTCGTCGTCAAAGTGTGTTCATTTCCAACCCTTACTTTTCTTAGGGAATGGATATTTGAAGCCCAAAAAAAATTATACACTTGAGGAGAGTACAATAAGGAAATGGAATGGTTGAGGTCTCTCAGAGGCTCACGCCCTCACCCTATTTTCACCTGCCCCCTTGCTCCTTATTTTCTTCCCTCTTCCATCAAAAAGTCATCCTCCCAACTCCCCGATTGGCCCCCTCTTTTCCCCTCCCTCCTTTCTTTTTTTTTTGAAACCCTAACTCCCTTTTTTTTCCCACTCTCCCACCAAAATTCTCCCTCCTTTATTCTTTTCTTTTTTTTTCTAAAACTCATCGAAAACTTTGTCAACTTGAATCATGTAAAAGGAGTCATCTACCACCAACTGTCCCACCCGAACATAATGGCGACAAACTAATTCTTCAATACAAATGTGCCAATTTAGAGTTCTAGAATAACAGTTTACTAGTTGGTACCTACAATGACCAAATTGAATGCCTATGAGTATCTTTTCTTGACTGCACTGTGCTATTGTAGAGGCATGTGGATGTGAACAATTGTGACAAGTAAAAATGACTGGCAAGTTCAAGTATCATGGCCAACAAGGAGCCGGAGATGATGCTAGACATTGCAAGGCTAAAAGGGTGTTCCCCCTAACTTCCATAAAGCCAAGTGGTATCTTTTTTCCCAGTGACCTATTGCATTTGGATGATAGTTTTCAGAATAGACCACTTATTATTTTCTTCACTGACATGGAATATTTGTTTCTTGAATGTTAAATCAAAGTATTAGTTGTTTGTTTTTAGCTTTATTCTTTACAATCCATAGGTACATTTAATTTAGACATTTCCTGTAAAATACAATCCAAAATTTAAAAAGATTGTATCACAAGAAAGGAGAGATTTTGGATAGATTGTCAAAATTTATATAAAATTACGATGACAAACATATTTGGTTTATATAGAATTTTACATATACTAAAATATATCATAATATTTTAAGGGTGCCTTTGAATAATAACTGTCATACACAAATTTCTCGACATGCATGGTCAACCATCAAATTTAAGGCATGACTATGAGCACTATATGCTCACATATAAAAGCCTATCGGATAATAAACAGACCGTATCCTATGAAAGGAGGGATTTATAGAAACGTTGTCCAAATTTATATGGGATTAGGATAATATATTTATTTATTCGTATTTAGATATGACATAATATTATTAAGGACACCATTGAATACATAACTGTCATAAAAGAATAGCTTGACAAGTAAGGTCGACTATAAAAGTTAAGCCCTACATGCCCACCTAAGAGTATTTCCCAATACTAATGAAAACATGAAAGTCATAACTGAATTAGATCATCAATAGATTAGAATAATCAATTTATGACTAACTTTTAATTCTAAATGCATACCAAGGAATTCCCCATTAAAATGCCTCCTATGAAAAGATACATCGAAAATGACTACACATCAAAAGCAAGGAGGTTTCTTTCAAGCACAAAACTACTAACAATATAGAACCAATAAAGTGAATGAGCAATCAAGACCACTAAAAACATGCAACTAACACAAATACTATATAGAGGTATGCACAACACAGGAATCCAACTCATGATGGATTCCGATGGGAGGAAAAAGGGCAACACAAGTACAACCTTTGATTCATAACCCAAATAGAAAGGTTTAGGTGACTGACATACCACAAGAGAACAAGGTAGATATCTTGACCACAGGCTAGGTAAGGTGCAATAGTCAAATGGTTGATGATTCCCTGTCTCCTCCTCCACATCCACCCATTGGCCAACACTTGTACGAGCATACACTGCACACTCAAATTGAATATCAATTTCCACCATGGTAATCATAGCTGAAGCAACAAAATATGATCAATGAGGGTGTATAATCTAGCTAGGTTCCTATCCATCATAAAATAATCAACTCATTTTATTATTTACTCTAGAGCTGTTAAATGAATCCGTGCGTGCCAATGATATAAGGGTAGGCCTTACATACTACCCCCCTAGGAAATAACTTACTCTGGAAAGTCATCAAGAGGAGAATAGAAACATCCTTCTAAACTTCTTTGCACTAGACAAGGTAAGTGCATAAGATAACATATGCAATAAAGAACTCTTCACAAGAAAATAAAGCATGGTAACTAAATGTTATAATGACATAATTCTTTTCACAAAATACATTCTATGGATCAAAACTTAGCACAACTAATCTCAAGATCATTACTCATTTTCACACATGCATAGAGGAATTCATACATTGAACAATAGGTTTATAGAGAAAACATCAACTCATATGCAAATACATCAATGCAAAGCTTACACTAAACATAGATTTTCATTCATCCACATTATAGGAATTAACTTCACAAGGTTCACATAAGGTCTAGAGGGATGCCATAGTCTCGACATACAACTAAGTAACCAAATATCAGTGCCACGTATCCAAAGATCCATGAACCAAGTGGAATGATGGCCTTGAGGGCACGTGCCTGGGGGCCTCGCCATACATTCCCACAATGGCCTACCTCTTGTTTGTATAAGGGGTTTAGCCTCCAAGAGATAGCCAACATAAGACCGAGATCACTAGAAAAGTAAGTGGATAATGACCAACCCATACTAGTCCACACCTACCCCCATCCTCATAAGTTTCCCACGTCTACTTCCTTATATACACTCCACCAAAGGTCACTCCATCGACATGGCGAGAAGAACAACACAACACAAGACCAGCACTAGAAAATAGAAAGAACCTAGCTTAGCCAACACAGATTTCCAAAAATATCAAAAGGAGAAGTTTCCATAATCAACAATAAAATAAATAAATGCATGCAAATTCAACATTAAAATAACGTAACCAAAAGAGTCACATCAAAAGGAAGATTCAAATATTGTGGCTAAGGTATTTAGAGTCAAGATAAAATAACACTACTGATCGTCACAACCAATGTAATTAAAAGTCATCAATAACCAACAGAAAGATCACAATTCATGAAATTGCACATTATGTCACTATGTGACTAACATTAAGTCACCAATAAGGAAGGAGGGAAAACATGGTCACTACACATGCTATGCAAACACAACCAATGCATTAGCATCATGCAGGTAAGTATTATCAATGCACTTTCATGTACTCCTACGTGGAATCATACCCTTCTCAAATGTAACACACCATCACCACCAACACTATGTTGGAACATTAGTGTGGTGTGGCATCACATTTATTCACCTCATGTCAATCAGGTGTCGATGCACTTAATCACCAATCATAGCTTAAGTCTAATACAACTCAATAAATATTCTGATATGATTAAAATTAAACATGTATTTCTCATATAAATTCTACTCTATCTAAATGCCAATGTTCCCAAATCACTACACATCCGTCTCAAAAAAGATACCAAAGGTAAGAGAAAACCTACACCAAGTAACATGGCCTCTAATGATTCACATGTCCATACTAACCCATAACCAAGTTTTCCAAGTCAGATGTCAATAGTAGCATCAAGGAACCAGGGCATGACAGGATAGCACTATGAATCTCTCTAAGGTCCATTCACTAAGGAGAAGTAGGGGGTACTCTGGCATAGGAAGGTATGGTTAGTTTGGTTAACCCCAAACCAATGCCACAACATGTCGCCAGAGCTTCCTAAGTTCTTCCTCTCCACTACTTAACTCCACACATGCAATGTCTCCAACTCCAAGATTGGACCTTATAGGGTATACAAACAAGCAATCACACAAGCATGACTTCACCATACTTGTAGTTATACACTCAACCCATGGATGGATACCTAGTATTGCAAGCTCATGAGTACACAACGCATGTGTGGGATAATCACAACACATAGTAAGCACACTCATAACAGGTATTTACATCCACAAGGTAACACATAACACAATTTCCTTATCACCCATTGCTTAGAGAAGAGTAACTTTCATTCACAAGATCACATAACAATTACCATAAACGTTTCTAAGAAGTCTACCAAACATCAATTCAAATTAATCTTTCTAAGGCATATTGGAATCCAACCATGACTTCACATATAGAGACAAGGCGATATACCCCAATTAAGTACACCAAATTACTAGATATTGCATACTAGATCCTAATCAAACCCAAGCAACATTATTCAACTCGCAAGATGGTGACTCCCCACATCCCACACACCATGAAGTCATTGATAAACCATGAAACACTACATATGCACTACGATAAAAACATATATTTACCCAAAACAAGATTCATAAGATAGAGTCTTACCATAAGAATAATCTAATTAAAAGCTTACCTTCCAACCTAGTATTGTGCCAAAATATGCCGACATTTTCTCGACACAAGGTATGCACAACTTGATAGCAATTTCTCACAAGGTCAAAAATCATAAAGTGCAAAATTCTTATTAAGGAAGTACTTTAAAAATGATCAAAAAGCACACCATTAACCCTTGTATCATCTCGAGATTATAAATTATTTCATAACAATTCTAAGCATAAGTCTTATTTTCCCTTCTTTCTTTCTTAATATTTTTACAAGGTAATCTAATGCAATCACACATGTCACAACTTGCACTCATAAAATTCAAAGAAAGATACACTTCATGCAATATTTTCTAGTTACCAATCCAAAGGAGACAATGCCAATTTCTAATGATAACAAGGGTTAGAAATTCAAGAAAGTATGCCATTCAACATCATGATAAACACACGCCAAGTTCACCAGGCAAGAATAAATCAAACAAGCATTAAGACGTCACTACACTCCACAAAAATACACAAGGGCGAGGAAGGGCCCAACATAGCCCTCACAAACACAATTGGAAGACTTCTATAATCGTGTGACAAAGCCACCACGATGACCAAACAAGGGGATGGATATCCCTCCAAGATGAAGGTTGATCGATAGACCACAACCTCGCTCTCTCGCAACTACACAAAGTAGGATGAGGGTCAAACCACCCTCAATCCACTCCATGTCGGCCCAACAAACATGCAAACCCCAGAGCTCTCAATGTTGAAACATGGGCTCTAATACCAAATGTCATGCCCACTTCTACCAAGTGGTTATGACATGGGAAAACCACATGTCATTCCCACATTGCCCATGTGGTCATGACATGAACAACCAAAAATTTTCCACCTGTCCCTAAAACCTCGTCGCACAAGGTAGGAAAGGAAGACAAGGCACGAATGAACATCCAAGACACCTTGATAGGTGATCCAAACCAAGGGATACAATAAGGAGTTTCAAAAATTAACACCAACACAAGAAGAAGTAATTCAAACATCCATTCAACAATAGATAGGATAAAACATTCATAAGTAAGTGTGAAACAATTTCATTATTAACATAAGGAACAATAAGAGACTTCTCGGAGACCAAGTTTCGATGCAACAATGTGTATTTTCATAAAGGCATCCAAAGTACAATAGAATTTTTTAACCGTTAAAGAAAATATATATAAGGTTATGTAAATTACATAACTAAATAATTACATTACCACTGATGGTCACTCAATCACCATTTGGGAGTATCTTATAAATACAATTACACATTACCATAATACAAGTATATGATCACATCAAGATTACAAGTAGATGACTGATGAACATATAAGGCTTAATTGAAGTCATTTCCCGAATTAAATCCTCCCACAGAACAATCATCTATATAATAATCAAATGATATTAATCTACAATTATAATCATGAAGGCTACTTCCCAACATGGAAGAATCACACCTCAAGAAATAAGTTACAAAGAGTAATAATAATGCAACATAAACCAAAATGCTCTAGATGTGCCCAATGGCTCCAAAATCGATCAAGAGTACACTAATGTGTTACAATACCAAAATCTCCCTGAGACTTCAACAAAATGCCAGAAACAGGACCAATGGGGGATGTTACTCACCTCCCAACCATATTGCCATCGTCGAGTGCAATGGATGTTCATTGCGCCCTAGGTAACCCCTGAGCTATGGAGAGAGGAGATCAAGGAACCACTACTAGCATAGCCAAGCTCACACGAAGAGGTCACAAACAAATCATCTAGTTTACCCACATAATACTAGAAACAAGACTCACACACAATCCACACATCACCAAGGGGATCAAACAAACTAGGGGTACTAAAGGCATAATCACCCAACTTACACAAAACACAATTGCAAACAAAAGCATTGCAAGGTCACTCAAGGCTCAAGCAAATAAGGAGAGATAAAGGAAAACATCAATAAACATAACTCCATACGAAACCCCCCTTTTTTTTCTATTCAAAAACAATAATAAAAAAAAATGTTTTCAATGCAAATAAGAGAGAGAGAGAGGAAAACATCCAATCCATAATACATTTCTCAATTTAATGCTTACAAACTAGTATTACGTTAGCATGAGTTACATAAAAAGTAAGATGCATTGACATCTTGTTTTTGATTAAAGGTCAAACAGGTTTTAAAAGGGGGACCCGAAACCCATTACAAAAAGAAGCTAACAAAAAGATGAAAGCCAACCAATAGCCAACTAGAAGCTACAACTAAACAAAAGCATTATAAAGTAGCAACGAGAGTCCAAAGAACTAAAGAAAGAAACTAGTTCATATTTTTCAGAGTTTCAGTAGCTTCTATTTCCTGTTGGTAGAAAGCCTCATGCATCTTTACGAAATCCAGAAGCTCTTTCTTCTCAGCTTCAAATTGTTTCTTGTTCTTGCCTCTGGTGCAAGTTGAAGGCCCACCTGTATCATCATCAACCACCTATTTACCTTTTCTATTTTTGTTCTCATCACCCTTAACCTGATTATCCTAATCCACATCTGTCATAATATCCTCAGCATTGAAGTCTTTAAACTGGTCCTTTCTGAGCTCTTTCAGTTTCTCTGTCAGCACCCGCATCCCATTCAGGCTATTATGGATAGTGAGCATACTAATATTGCAAAGATTTTCCAAGTTATTATTCACCTCAACAATTTTTTCCTTAAGATATTGTATCCTTGTATTAAATTTTTCCTTCATCCTGCTAATTTCCTTGTCCATATCCTCCATTTTCGGGATAGCATCCCAGTTTTTGAAAATTATATTATCCTATTCAGCAGTAGATGGATTCTAGAACCCAAAGTTTCCTGAAGCACCTAAAATTTAATATTAATTCTGCTAATCTCCAAAAAGAACCATTTGGTCATTCTATGCTAAGAATTGACTGCATTCTTCACCAGCTCACAAGCTTCCTCAACTTGATCTCTATTCTCCGCCTGGGCAAGCAAATTCTCAAAGTCTTTAGGAAGGTCAATGGAGGGGTCATTGATCTCAGGAAACTTGCCACCCATAGTAGGCTCTGGGAAAGGTTTGGAAGACTCCCCCCTAACATTGCCCTTCTCAGTCTACCTCATCTTAATCCCCTGCACCATCTTGCTACCCTATTTTTTGACCGCACTAATAGCAATTTTCCTCCCTTCCTCTTCTTGGTTTTCTCAACAATCTTAGGTTTTTTCCCTTGCTTAGGCCCCACTTTCTGAGAAGAGCCACCAACATTCTATTCACAACCCTCCTCTTGTTCCATAGGTTTTTTGTCTCTCTTCTTAGAGGCAGGGGTTTTCCTTTTTTGAGATTTCAAATTTTTACCAGAAATTTCTTTAACAGAGGTGTTAGTATCATTACCAGTTTCAAACCCTTCCAACTAGGAAATAGATCCCTCTTTTGAGTTTTTTTCTTCTTTTTTGAGGTTTCCTCCTCAGTTTCCTCATCCTCTTCCTCCATTTGCCAGTCCTCATCCTCAGAATTAGAATCCTCCTCACTAGAGACCACCTTACCCTTCTTCTTGGAAGTGGGTTTATGCTTAAGAGATTTCTTAGGGGTGTTTATTTTCATATGTTCCATAATGAGAAGAATGAGACTCTCATGAAGAACAAGGAGGCTAAGGTTTCTATTGTGCTCTTTCAAACTAAACTCCAATGAAGAAAACAAGTAGAAAGGAAAGGACACCGCCAATCCATGCCTAAAATGATTCAGTAAATTGAAGTGGTAGGAATAGATAGCAACATACCTTCCATCAAGGGTTACATAACGCATGATGGCTTCTGCAACCTCTGCCCAGATAGGTTTAATGGAAAGGTGATTGTAACCTCCCATCTGGAATTTCACCAACTTATCCCTTTCATTCCCTTTGAAGAAGCAATTGAGAGCTTCCTCGTTCTATTTTCTTTCCCTAAAGAATTTCTTGCCATTGGTAGCGAGCCCTGACACCGTGGCAATTAAATCCTTAGTGATAGCTAACTCCCATCCATAAGTTGTCACTTTCCTGTTCTTATACCCCTTCACAAACATGGTCGTGACACTAGAATCCACACTGTGAAGCTTTTCCATGTAAGGTGTTAACCCTCCACCCTCAAGGATGTTCCAAACCTTGTGATTCTGCCTGAAACCTTCACAGGATGAAGGTTCAACCCTATTCTTGTCACCCCCCATACTTACAATGCTACAGGCTCTGCAAGTATTCACTCTGTAATCGAAGGTAATGAAAAACACAAGCATAGCAAAATTTATTACATTGGCACCCATAATCTATGTGGGCAGAATAGTCTAGATGGGGGTGTTCTGCAATCCACTCGAGATCATGATGATCTCCTTAGAGCTTCTCAGTAGTCGTACCATTATGACTATCATTATAAATCAGGTTCTTAGTATTAGTAGGGATCGAATTCAATTCATCCCATATAAACTTAGCTTCACTTAGAACCCCTAGGTTGGTGAATACATCTACTACCATATTCCCCTCACGAAAAATGTGAAATAAAAAAAGCCTTAAAGGTATTTAATAACTTAATAGTATCAAATATCAAGGTCTCTATGGACCATCTCGGTTTAGTGTCCCTTGAGACAATTAATGATATTCATACAATCACCTTCAATCTAGACTTTTCTATGACCCATAGCCTGAGCTAGAGCAATAGAATGATAGGCTACCGCAGCTTCAGCATAGTGGTTTGTCTATATACCCAGAGGGAGTACCACTACTGATATAAACCTGCCATGATTATCTCTAATCACCCTCCCACTGCCTGCAGCTCTAGGATTACCTTTAGCTACCCCATCAAAATTGATTTTAGTCCATCCTTCTAGACGTAACATCCACTTCACTTCCCCTCTTAAATGTTTCATTCTTTTGAAGGAAAAAGATATGTCATCTCTGATATTCCAATTGTTAGATATACTGCTCTCCAAAGGGGTAACCTCAACTCTTTTGTCATGGGAAAGCATTTCTTGAAGCCCGGTAGAGAAATTCTCCTTAATGTTTCTGATCACTTTAAAAATTAGGTTGTCAAAAGATAAACATGTGTCTTTGAAGATACGGTTGTTCCTCTCTTTCCACAGGCTCCAGGCTATGTGAGGAGCAGACAAAGACCAAAGGAATTTGAGAGAGGGATTAGAAACCGGGCAAACCCAATGACAAACTAGGTCCATAGTAGAGTTGGGGAAGGCCCAACTAAGATTCCAAAGGGAAAGAATCTTGTTCCACAGTTCCAAGGAATAGGGACAAGAGAGGACCAAATGGAAAGAATCTTCAGCATTAGACATACATAAAGGGCATCTGTTGATGATCTTGAAGCCTCTTTTGCATAGGTTGTCAAACATTAGCACTCTGTCTTGAGCAAGAAACCAAAAGAAAATATTAATTTTAGGGATAAGTTTATCATTCCATAAGCTAGCCCAAAAGGGGGGATCCTCCACCTTAGGAAAAAGTTGTCTAAACCCTGAAGCCACCGAATAGTTTCCCAACGAGGTGGCCTACCAAATCAAATGGTCTTCACTCCTTCCCTGGAGAATATGAAACACATTAAGCCTATTCTGGAAGTCTATTAGGTGGCTATCAGTCGAGTTATTCTTCCATTTGCATTGACATCTTGTTGAACTAACATACACAGGCTATTTTTTAAATAATCTATACTCTTCAATCCTTAACATTTAACATTAAATTTAAGAAACAATTATTTATACACTTTTAAATCAAATTTATATACCAACAAATTGTTAAATAATATAAAAATTTATCTTAAAAATAAATAAATAATAATATTATACAATTGCTAATCCCTCTCATTATAACAATTAATCAAGGGAATAATATCTAAAGAACATAGCAAACAAATAAAGAATATAAATAAAAATAAGTAAACCAACAAAACAAACATGGTACAATTATTTGATATTGTGGAGCACATTAAATATATTTCATTAAAATAAAAAAATGTCAGTTGCAAAACAAAACCATATTGATTAAACACATCAAATTTCCACAGTCTATAATATTGTATTTTTTTTCTTTTTTTTGGACCTACCTTGTTCTTAAATATCTTCCACTTTGATAATAAAAGGTTAATTTTGGCCAATCAAAAAAATAGGACAAATATTTACCACTTTTTTTTGTTGTGAATGAGGTGTAAAATAGCTATTGACTGATTGACCATTGAAATGGGTGATATTTAAATAGAGTGTGGACTATAATCAATGGTGACTCCAAGCATACAACTTACAATCATGGTTTATATATATATATATATATATATATATATATATATATATATATATATAACTGACTATTCAAAGCTAATTAATTTCTACATCATTTGATTTCATTTAGCTGAAAACATAATTATTTTGAGCATTTCAAACAGACATACTGATTTCTTAACCTAAAAAAACAATTTGCAAAACATGTTTTCAAGTATGGATTTAGCAGATCTTCCACCGCTGGAACTCTTAATTTTTATGTGTCTATTTTGAATGCAACCCTTCTATAAAAAAATCATCTAAAAGAAAAAAAAGAATCTGAAACTAGTTGCAATGTTGAGCCCTGTTTCTTGCTACAAATTACATTGAACTGAACAGAAAAAGAAAGGAATGGAGGTGATCAACACCGAATATGTTTACTCTTTCAACTGTGAATAAATTTGGTAAAAGAGTAGTTATATCTACCTCCATTGAGCTAGAGCACAAAAGGCAGGTTGTCGACATTCATGTCTGCCTAGGCAAAGCGGCTAAAGAGAAATACAGTATTAGATGAAGGAATGACCTACATCCTTCTCACCATCAAAGTGTGTTCATTTCCAACCCTTACTTTTCTTAGGGAATGGATAGTTGAAGCCCAAAAAAATGTATAAGCTTGAGGAGAGCATAATAAGGAAATGGAATGGTTGAGGTCTCTCAGAGGCTCACGCCCTTGCCCTGTTTTCACCTGCCTCCTCCCTCCTTATTTTCTTCCCTCTTCCATCAAAAAGCCATCCTCCCAACTCCTTGACTGGCCCACTCTTTTCCCCTCCCCCCTTTCTTTTTTTTTTTGAAACCCTAACTCCCTTTTTTTCCCACTCTCCCCCCAAAATCCTCCCTCCTTTATTCTTTTCTTTTTCTTTTTTAAAACTCATCAAAAACTTTGTCAACTTGACTCATGTGAAAGGAGTGATCTACCACCAACTGCCCCACCCAAACATAATGGCGACAAACCAATTGTTCAATACAAATGTGCCAATTTAGAGAGTTCTAGAATAACAGTTTACTAGTTGGTACCAACAATGACCAAATTGAATGCATATGAGTATCTTTTCTTGACTGCACTATGCTATTGTAGAGGCGTGTGGATGTGAACAATTATGACAAGCAAAAACAACTGGAAAGTTCAAGTATCATGGCCAACAAGGAGCCGGAGACAATGCTAGACTTTGCAAGGCTAAAAGGGTGTTCCCCCTGATTTCCACAAAGCCAAGTGGTATCTTTCTTCCTAGGGACCTGTTGCATTTGGATTATAGTTTGCAGAATAGACCACTTATTATTTTCTTCATTGACATGAAATATTTGTTTCTTAAATGTTAAATCAAACTATTAGTTGTTTGTTTTCAGCTTTATTCTTTTCAATCCATAGGTACATTTAATTTAGACATTTGCCATAAAATACAATCCAAAATTTAAAAAGATTGTATCACAAGAAAGGAGAGATTTTGGATAGATTGTCAAAATTTATATAAAATTACGATGACAAACATATTTGGTTTATATAGAATTTTACATATACTAAAATATATCATAATATTTTAAGGGTGCCTTTGAATAATAACCGTCATACACAAATTGCTCGACATGCATGGTCAACGATCAAATTTAAGGCATGACTATGAGCACTATATGCTCACATATAAAAGCCTATCGGATAATAAACAGACCATATCCTATGAAATAAGGGATTTATAGAAATGTTGTCCAAATTTATATGGGATTAGGATAATATATTTATTTATTTGTATTTAGATATGGCATAGTATTATTAAGGACACCATTGAATACATAATTGTCATAAAATAATAGCTTGACAAGCAAGGTCGACTATAAAAGTTAAGCCCTACATGCGCAACTAAGAGTATTTCCCAACATTAATGAAAACATGAAAGTCATAACCAAGTTAGATCATCAATAGGTTAGACTAATCAATTTATGACTAACTTTTAATTCTAAATGCATACCAAGGAATTCCCCATTAAAATGCCTCTTATGAAAAGATACATCGAAAACAACTTCACATCAAAAGCAAGGAGGTTTCTTTCAAGCACAACACTGATAACCATATAGAACCAATAAAGTGAATGAGCAATCAAGACCACTAAAAACACATAACTAACACAAACACTTTACAGGGGTATGCACAACACAAGAATCCAACTCATGATGGATTCTGATGGGAAGAAAAAGGGCAACACAAGTACAACCTTCGATTCATAATCCAAAGAGAAAGGTTTAGGTGACTAACATACCACAAGAGAATAAGGTAGATATCTCAACCATAGGCTAGGTAAGGTGGAATAGTCAAATGGTTGATGATTCCTTGTCTCCTCCTCCACATCCAACAATTGGCCAACACCTGTACGAGCATACCATGCACACTCAAATTGAATATCAATTTCCACCATGGTAATCATAGCCGAAGCAACAAAATATGATCAATGAGGGTGTATTTAATCTAGCTAGGTTCCTATCCATCATAAAATAATCAAATCATTTTATTATTTACTCTAGAACTATTAAATGAATTAGTACGTACCAATGAGATAAGGGTAGGCCTTACATACTACCGCCCTAGGAAATGACTTTGGGAAGTCATCAAGAGGAGAATAGAAACATCCTCCTAAACTGCTTTGCATCAGACAAGCTAAGTGCGGAAGATAACATATGAAATAAAGAACTCTTTACAAGAAAATAAAGCATGGTAACTAAATGTTATAAAGACATAATTCTTTTCACAAAATACATTCTATGGATCGAAACTCAGCACAACTAATATCAAGATCATTACTCATTTTCATGCATGCATAGAGGAGTTCATAAATCGAACAATGGGTTTATAGAGAAAACATCAACTCATATGCAAATACATCAATGCAAAGCTTACACTAAACACACATTTTCATTCATATACATTACATGAATTAACTTCACATGGTTCACATAAGGTCTGGAGGGATGCCATAGTCTCAACTGTAGTTAGGGTAAAATTGCAATCAGGGCAAATGAATAAACAACAATGATAAAAACCCTAGCAATGCACAATGAAGCACAAGACAACATGAAAATCAAAATAACAAATGTAAATGCAAACCAATCTCCACGCTATGCTCGATTTATCTCCATTGCTCTTCTCCACCTCACATGAGCATGCAAGATTTTGAAGGATTATTGTTGGAGGAATGTTGAGTGCTCACTTCTACAGCATAACATTAAGATGAAGATGCTAGAATGAATGATAGATGAAGGATGCAAAGGCTCTAATGATATTTCAACAACATGTAGATACTTGAGGATCAATGCATTTTAGAAAATTTGGCAGAATAAGGGTACTTGAGGCTCAATGCATGTTAATGGCTTGTGAGGGGTTTGATTTATAGGAAAGGCTTGGTTCAAATGGATGGTTGAGATTAAAAAGCTAATTGATTGATGTGGACGGCTAGGATTGATTCGGTTATCCCACTCTTCAAGGGAGTTGTAGTCATTTGACAAGTGGAGGGAGGATAGGGCTCATGTGTGCTTGTGTACATAAAAAGTACTACATATAAAAGATATTAAATAAAAGGCTGTAGTACCACTTATCTTTTTAAATGAAAGAGGTACACATGTCGGCTAAATGATAAGATAAATTAATTAAATAAATAAAATTTATTTAATTAATTAGAAAGTCGGCTTATGATGAGAACTTAATTCAAATAAAATATTTGAGTTAGTTGGGATATGAGTTGGATATTAATTAAATAAATAAAATTTATTTAATTAATTGGATAGTGGGATTAGGATATGATTGGGAAATTAATTAAATAAATAAAATTTATTTAATTAAATTGGAAAGTGGGATTATGAATGTGAAATTAATTAAATAAATAAATTTATTTAATTAATTGGCTAAGTAGGATAAGGATGGGATTAAGTGGGATTTAGGACAAAATGCTACATGATGTCTATGTGATGTTTTTGACAAGGTGTTGCTAGACATGAACAAAGTTGGGACAAATTTGGGTGTCTACATCAACATACAACTAAGTAACCAATTATCAGTGCCACATATCCAAAGATCCATGAACCAAGTGGAATGATGACCTCGAGGCCACATGCCTAGGGGCCTCACCATACATTCCCACAATGGCCTACCTCTTGTTTGTATAAGGGGTTTAGCCTCCGAGAGATAGCCAACATAAGAACAAGATCACTAGGAAAGTAAGTGGATAATGACCAACCCATACTAGTCCATACCTACCCCCATCCTCATAAGTTTCCCACGTCTGCTTCCTTATATACACTCCACTAGAGGTCGCTCCATTGACATGGCAAGAAGAACAACACAACACAAGACCAACACTAGAAAATAGAAAGAACCTAGCTTAGCAAACACAGATTTCCAGAAATATCAAAATGAGTAGTTTCCATAATCAACAATAAAATAAATAAATGCACGCAAATTCAACATTAAAATAACGTAACCACAAGAGCCACGTGAAAAGGAAGATTCAAAGATTGTGGCTAAGCTATTTACAGTCAAGATAAAATAACACTACTGATCATCACAACCAATGTAATTAAAAGTCATCAATAACCAAAAGAAAGAACATAATTCATGAAATTGCACATTACGTCACTATGTGACTAACATTAAGTCACCAATAAGGAAGGAGGAAAAACATGGTCACTACACGTGCTAGGCAAACACAACCAATGCGTTAGCATCATGTAGGTAAGTATTATCAATGTACCTTCACGTACTCCTACGTTGAATCGTGCCCTTCTCAAAGGTAACACGTCATCACTACTAACACTATGTTGGAACATCAGTGTGGTGTGGCATCACATTTATTCACCTCATGTCAATCAGGTGTCGATGCACTTAATCACCAATCATAGCTTAAGTCTAATACAACTCAATAAATACTCTGATATGATAAAAATTAAACATGTATTTCTCATATAAATTCTACTCTATCTAAATGCCAATGTTTCCAAATCACTACACATCCATCTCAAAAAAGATACCAAAGGTAAGAGCAAACCTGCGCCAAGTAACATGGCCTCTAATGATTCACATGTCCATACTAACCCATAACCAAGTTTTCCAAGTCAGATGTCAATAGTAGCATCAAGGAACCAGGGCATGACAGGATAGCACTATAAACCTCTCTAAGGTCCATTCACTAAGGAGAAGTAGGGGGTACTCTGGCATAGGAAGGTATGGTTAGTTTGGTTAACCCCAAACCAATGCCACAACATGTCACCATAGCTTCCTAAGTTCTTCCTCTCCACTACTTAACTCTACACATGGAATGTCTCCAACTCCAAGATTGGACCTTACAAGGTATACAAACAAGCAATCACACAAGCATGACTTCAGCATACTTATAGTTATACACTTAACCCATGGATGGATACCTAGTATTGCAAGCTCATGAGTACACAACGCATGTACAGGATAATCACAACACATAGCAAGCACGCTCATAACAGGTATTTACATCCACAAGGTAATAGATAACACAATTTCCTTATCGTCCATTACTTAGAGAAGAGCAAATTTCATTCACAAGATCACATAACAATTACCATAAAGGTTTCTAAGAAGTCTACCAAACATCAATTCAAATTAATCTTTCTAAGGCATATTGGAATCCAACCATGACTTCACATATAGAGACAAGGTAATACAGCCCAATTAAGTACACCAAATTACTAGCTATTGCATACTAGATCCTAATCAAACCCAAGCGACATTATTCAACTCGTAAGATAGTGACTCTCCACATCCCACACACCATGAAGTCATTGATAAACCATAAAATACTACATATGCACTACAATAAAAACATATATTTACCCAACACAAGATTCATAAGATAGAGTCTTACCCTAAGAATAATCTAATTAAAATCTTACCTTCCAACCTAGGATTGTGCCAAAATATGCCGACATTTTCTCCACACAAGGTATGCACAGCTTGATAGCAATTTCACACAAGGTGAAAAATCATAAAGTGCAAAATTCTCATTAAGGAAGTACTTTACAAATGATCAACAAGCACACCATTCACCCTTGTATCATCTCAAGATCATAAATTATTTCATAACAATTCTAAGCATAAGTCTTATTTTCCCTTCTTTCTTTCTTAATATTTTTACAAGGTAATCTAATGCAATCACACATGTCACAACTTGCACTCATAAAATTCAAAGCAATATACACTTCATGTAATCTTTTCTAGTTAGCAATCCAAAGAAGACAATGCCAATTTCTAATGCTAACAAAGGTTAGGAATTCAAGAAAGTATTTCATTCAACATCATGATAAACACACGCCAAGTTCACCAGGCAAGAATAAATCAAACAAGCATTAAGACGTCACTACACTCCACAAAAATACACAAGGGTGAGGAAGGGCCCAACATAGCCCTCACAAACACAAGTGGAAGACTTCTTTAATTGTGTGACAAAGCCACCATGATGACAAAACAAGAGGATGGATATCCCTCCAAGATGAAGGTTGATCGACAGACCACAACTTCGCTCTCTCGCAACTACATGGAGTAGAATGAGGGTCAAACCACCCTCAATCCACTCCATGTCAGCCCAACAAACACGCAAACCCCAAAGTTCTCAATGTTGAAACATGGGCTCTGACACCAAATGTCATGCCCACTTCTACCAAGTGGTCATGACACGGCAAAACCACATGTCATGCCCACATTGCCCATGTGGTCATGACATGAACAACCAAAAATTTTCCACCTATCCCTAAAACCTTGTCGCACAAGGTAGGGAAGGAAGACAAGGCATGGATCAACATCCAAGACACCTTGACAGGTGATCCAAAACAAGGGATACAACAAGGAGTGTCAAAAACTAACACCAACACAAGAAGAAGTAATTCAAACATCCATTCAACTATAGATAGAATAAAACATTCATAAGTGTGAAACAATTTCGTTCATTAACATAAGGAACAATAAGAGACTTCTCAGAGACCAAGTTTCGATGCAACAATGTGTATTTTCATAAAGGCATCTAAAGTACAATAGAATTTTTTAACCATTAAAGAAAATATATATAAGGTCAGGTAAATTACATAACCAGAAGATTACATTACCACTAATGGTCACTTCAATCACCATTTGGGAGTATCTTATAAATACAATTACACTTTACCATAATACAAGTATATGATCACATCAAGATTACAAGTATATGACTGATGAACATACAAAGCTTAATTGAAGTCATTTTCCAAATTAAATCCTCCCACAAAATAATCATCTATATAATAATCAAACAATATTAATCTACAATTATAATCATGAAGGCTACTTCCCAACATGGAAGAATCACACCTCAAGAAATAAGCTACAAAGAGTAATAATAATGCAACATAAACCAAAATGCTCTAGATGTGCCCAATGGCTCCAAAATCAATCAAGAGTACACTGAGGTGTTACAATACTGGAATCTCCCTGAAACTTCAACAAAATGCCAGAAATAGGACCAATGTGGGATGTTACTCACCTCCCAACCATATTGCCAGCGTTGAGCGCAATGGATGTCCATTGTGCCCTAGGCAACCCCCGAGCTATGGAGAGAGGAGATCAAGGAACCACTACTAGTATGGCCAAGCTCACACAAAGAGGTCACAAACAAATCACCTAGTTTACCCACATAATACTGGAAACAAGACTCATGCACAACCCACACATCACCAAGGGGATCAAACAAACTAGGGGTACTCAAGGCACAATCACCCAACTTACACAAGACACAATTGCGAACAAAAGCATCACAAGGTCACTCAAGGCTCAAGCAAACAAGGGGAGATAAAGGAAAACATCAATAAACTTAACTCCATAGGAAACCCCCCTTTTTTTCTATTCACAAACAATAATAAAAAAAATGTTTTCAATGCAAATAAGAGAGAGAGGAAAACATCCAATCCATAATACATTTCTCAATTTAATGCCTACAAACTAGTATTATGCTAGCATGAGTTACATAAAAAGTAAGATGCATTGACATCTTGTTGAACTAACATACACAGGCTATTTTTTAAGTAATCTATACTCTTCAATCCTTAACATTTAACATTAAATTTAAGAAACAATTATTTATACACTTTTAAATCAAATTTATATACCAACAAATTGTTAAATACTATAAAAATTTATCTTAAAAAAAAAATTACTAATAATATTATTAAATTGCTAATCCCTCTCATTATAACAATTAATCAAGGGAATAATATCTAAAGAACATAGCAAACAAATAAATAATTTAAATAAAAATAAGTAAACCAACAAAATAGATAGGGTACAATTATTTGATATTGTGGAGCACATTAAATATACTTCCTTAAAATTTAAAAAAAACGTCAGTTGCCAAGCAAAACCATATTGATTAAACACATCAAATTTCCACAGTCTATAATAATGTTTTTTTTCCATTCTTTTTGGACCTACCCTGTTCGTAAATATCTTCCACTTTGATAATCAAAGGTTAATTTTGGCCAAATAAAAAAAATAGGACAAATATTTACCACTTTTTTTTGTTGTGAATGAGGTGTAAAATAGCTATTGACTGATCGACCATTGAAATGGGTGATATTTAAATAGAGTGTGGACTGCAATCAATGGTGACTCCAAGCATATAGCTTACAATCATGGTTTATATATATATATATATATATAAACCATGATTGTAAGCTGTATGCTTGGAGTCAACCGACTATTCAAAGCTAATTAATTTCTACATCATTCGATTTCATTTAACTGAAAACATAATTATTTCAAGCATTTCAAACAGACATACTGATTTCTTAACCTAAATAAACAATCTGCAAAACATGTCTTCAAGTATGGATTTTGCAGATCTTCCACCACTGGAATTCTTAATTTTTATGTGTCTCTTTTGAATGCAACCCTTCTATAAAAAAATCATCTAAAAGAAAAAAAAAGAATCTGAAACCAGTTACAATGTTGAGCCCTATTTCTCGCTACAAATTACATTGAACCGAACAGAAAAAGAAAGGAATGGAGGTGATCAACACCGAATATGTTTACTCTTTCAACTATGAACAAATTTGGTAAAAGCATAGTTATATCTACCTCCATTGAGCGAGAGCATGAAAGGTAGGTTGTCAGCATTCCTGTCCGCCTAGGAAAAGTAGCTACAGAGAAATACAGTCTCAGATGAAGGAATGACCTACATCCTTCTCACCGTCAAAGTGTGCTCATTTCCAACCCTTAATTTTCTCAGGGAATGGATATTTGAAGCCCAAAAAAATTTATACGCTTGAGGAGAGTAGAATAAGGAAATGGAATGGTTGAGGTCTCTCGGAGGCTCACGCCCTCGCCCTGTTTTCACCTACCCCCTCACTCCTTATTTTCTTCCCTCTTCCATCAAAAAGCCATCCTCCCAACTCCCCGACTAGCCCCCTCTTTTCCCCTCCCTCCTTTTTTTTTTTTTTTGAAACCCTAACTCCCTTTTTTTTCCCACTTTCTCCCCAAAATCCTCCCTCCTTTATTCTTTTCTTTTTTTTTTCTAAAACTCATCCAAAACTCTGTGAACTTGAATCATGCGAAAGGAGTGATCTACCACCAACTGCCCCACCTGAACATAATGGCGAAAAACCAATTGTTCAATACAAATGTGCCAATTTAGAGTTCTAGAATAATAGTTTACTAGTTTCTACCTACAATGACCAAATTGAATGCCTATGAGTATCTTTTCTTGATTGCACTGTGCTATTGTAGAGGCGTGTGGATGTGAATAGTTGTGACAAGTAAACATGACTGGCAAGTTCAAGTATCATGGCCAACAAGAAGCCAGATACGACGCTAGACTTTGCAAGGCTAAAAGGGTGTTCCCCCTGACTTCCACAAAGCCAAGTGGTATCTTTTTTCCCAGGGACCTGTTGCATTTGGATTATAGTTTGTAGAATAGACCACTTATTATTTTCTTCACTGACATGAAATATTTGTTTCTTAAATGTTAAATCAAAGTATTAGTTGTTTGTTTTTGGCTTTATTCTTTACAATCCATAGGTACATTTAATTTAGACATTTGCTGTAAAATACAATCCAAAATTTAAAAAGATTGTATCATAAGAAAGGAGAGATTTTGGATAGATTGTCAAAATTTATATAAAATTACGATGACAAACATATTTGGTTTATATAGAATTTTACATATACTAAAATATATCATAATATTTTAAGGGTGCCTTTGAATAATAACCATCATACACAAATTTCTCAACATGCATGGTCAACCATCAAATTTAAGGCATGACTATGAGCACTATATGCTCACATATAAAAGCTTATTAGATAATAAACAGACCGTATCCTATGAAAGGAGGGATTTATAGAAACGTTGTCCAAATTTATATGGGATTAACGTAATATATTTATTTATTCGTATTTAGACATGACATAGTATTATGAAGGACACCATTGAATACATAACTATCATAAAAGAATAGCTTGACAAGCAAGGTCGACTATAAAAGTTAAGCCCTACATGCCCACCTAAGAGTATTTCTCAACATTAATGAAAACATGAAAGTCATAACCAAATTAGATCATCAATAGGTTAGACTAATCAATTTATGACTAACTTTTAATTCTAAATGCATACCAAGGAATTCCCCATTAAAATGCCTCCTATGAAAAGATCCATCGAAAATGACTTCACATCAAAAGCAAGGAGGTTTCTTTCAAGCACAACACTGCTAACCATATAGAACCAATAAAGTGAATGAGCAATCAAGACCACTAAAAACATGCAACTAACACAAACACTTTATAGGGGTATGCACAACACAGGAATCCAACTCATGAAGGATTCTGATGAGAGGAAAAAGGGCAACACAAGTACAACCTTCAATTCATAACCCAAATAGAAAGGTTTAGGTGACTTGCATACCACAAGAGAATAAGGTAGATATCTCGACCATAGGCTAGGTAAGGTGGAATAGTTAAATGGTTGATGATTCCCTATCTCCTCCATATCCACCCATTGGCCAACACCTATATGAGCATACCCGCACACTCAAATTGAATATCAATTTCCCCCATGGTAATCATAGCCGAAGCAACAAAATATGATCAATGAGGGTGTATAATCTAGCTAGGTTCCTATCCATCATAAAATAATCAACTCATTTTATTAGTTACTCTAGAACTATTAAATGAATCAGTGGGTACCAATGAGATGAGGGTAGGCCTTACATATATTAAACAAAAACTAATTAAAAATTGAAAACTAAATTGAAAAGAATAATAATAATAATTAAAAACTAAACTAAAGACGGGGATAAGTGGGGGCGACAGATGGGAAGGGGAGTCGATAGGGCTGAGATCGAGAGCGACGAGAGAGGGCGACGGGGGGTTAGGAGGCAGCAACAGGGTGGCGGAGGCGATGGGGAGTATCGGTGGCTGGAAGCGATTGTCAAGTCTATGGTAGTCGATAGGAGATGGACAAAAAAATGGATCAAACGAATAAGAAGATAAATGCAATAAACTTGATGCATTCACCTTCAAACCAAGTCCTCCACACTTGATAAAACAAAGTAGATGCACCCTAATCTACTAGCTTTGTTCTGTATGATGAAATATGCATTGTGGACTGCCTACAAAAACCAATATAATCTAGGTATGAAAGGGCTATAATGAAGGCAATGATAAAAGTGATAGTGTCACGAACCTAATTGTTTGCAATTTCAAAATGTAAATATTGATAAATAATATCTATTATTAGTAATAATTGTTTTGAATTATGTGGTCTATAGTCTTCTTATTTAATTATTAAATTCTCATTCAATATCATAATTGTTATTATTTTTAAATGATAATTATAAGTATTAACAATAGTTAAATTATTATTATTATTATTATTATTATTATTAAGTTTTAAATAATACTAATGTTATTATATTATTCGATGATTTCTATCATGTTAATAAATGTATGTTTAACCTTCTGCCACGATAACCTATCCAAAGATGGAATTATTCGAACGTGGTTGTTTAAGGTAAAAGGGAAACACTTGCCATATTTACTAGGAGGAAAAAAAAATAACATTAGATTTTAGCTATCTTCTTCCACCGCTTCAGAAAACTGCCTCTCTCCACTGCTTAGAGAATCGACATAGTCAAGTTAATAAGCAATGGAGGATTGGGGAAAGGGATCATCACCATACACAACGCAAACTCTACACATTTTTAGCTAGGGTTAGAGCGATCAAGCATATATTAGAGAAGCCGTGGGGTAACAAGAGAAGGAGATTGTTACAATACTGAAAGGAATATTCAAGCTTAGAATAATACAATATTCAATAGGTGCTTTGGCAAGTCTAGTGTGGGATAGTCTAGTGGGAAGGTGAAGCAATTGCAATGGTGATCAATAGCTTTCAAAACTCTCTTGGGCATGCTTTAGGCATTAATACAGTAACAAATACAAATTGTGGAGGCTGGTGTGTCGTGCCCAAGCTGTAACACTTGAGCATAGACCACAAAACACAGATTAATTTCTTTACTTAATACCATTTGTTAACTCTAGTTTCAAAAATAGTAAAAACCATATCACAATATTTTAACTGATACACCATATACACAACCAACATTGAATACATATATTTATACATTAGACATAGGTTTTGTATCATTCATTGTAAATGAAAAATTAAGATATAAATATTTCTTATACAATTATACACAATTACAGTAAGCACCATATGATCATCCATTCACAAAGTGGGAAAATACTTTCTTAGCACCAGTATCATGCACAATTAATAGACCTGAATCTACACAACTAAATATAAACATTAGTCCTGCAAAGTCAATAAATAAACATATTAGATATCATTACACAAGATGATGAGACTACAGGCCCAAAGGGCTAAACCTAATATCTCAGGGGCTCATCCATGATGGCCTTGCCTACGTATGTGCAGCCCAGAGACTTCGTAGTTCGGAGTAACTAGTCTTGCAACCATAAGGTTGACTTAGATACATTAACTCATAAGGGATCTAGTTCATCACCAAAATATTTTTTAGAGTCAATAAACCAATTAATATACACACCCCTATTGTTCTCAAGATTAAATACACCATATGATGACTATATCATTCAAGTTCTAAAGAGTGCATGCAACAATTAAATTTATAAATAATTCCTACGAGGGTATAATAGGGAAGTTATAACAATAATAAAAACATTCCAACCATTCTCTCGGATAAAATGCATAAATTTCTATAGGCAATTATTTAGATTGCAATAAATGAAAAAGTCTATCAACATTATGAATTATCATCTTATATTCAAGTTCAAAATAAAATAATTTATAGAACTATTCCACAATATACATTTTTTCATTAACAAACACATAAACCCTTATTGACACCTTACTAATGCATGTAATATCTACTCACTTAGAATATATGAAAGAACATTCTTTACACATACTTAAATAAAGATGACTAATTTTATATTACAAAACTATACCACTCCTTCATATGATTAATACATCCCATATAACGATGGCACCTTTCTACAATGTCAAGCACATGTATCTTAATTAGCATTACAAAGTTAAGGTAGAATATCATGCATCCCAAAGTACATGTACTCCATAACTCTTACTAATTCATAGATAAAATCTAATTAATATAAAATGGCAATCATATATAGGAAAAATCAATTATGTCATCTCAATTCCACACAATACTTAAATCCTGTTCAATAAAATGTTTGATCATGCAACCATTTTCCTTTAAGAAAATATCAAGCTCTAAGTTCATATGAGATCGACCGGGACCAATATTTACAACTATCTAAACAATATGGAGAGGTATAATGGTAAGATACAGTAGTTACCCTGGCAGACATGCAAACTAAGAAAGAATTATAGACAACCTTTCCTCAAGTAAATCAATATATTTTCATGACTATCAAATTATGAATTTAAACTTATAAATTAAGTTATTCTTGCATCGAAGTACCAACATGATTAAGACAATACTTAATATTTATTTTTCAATTACAAGGAAACCATTTAACATGAAGAACTACAATAAGAATAAACTAGCCATTATCCATATAATTTACTAATCTTAAATATCAAATATTTGATCATTCTAAATTAATGTAAATCTTGAAAAAGAATATCTAAATCTAATTAGAACAACATGATTTTCCCTAAATTTACTTCCAAGCTTATAAGGAATTCAATTTACATATAATCTTCTAAAAAATATAATGTTATACATACACCCCAACAATTATACTTATATGAATACTATACAGTTCTTTTACAACTCTACTCATGGTTTGATTCCAATATCTAACCTTTATAACCCTACTAATACTATCACCTCTTTCAAGAACATTCCTAATTCATGCATTTAGAGGAAAGGTTAATCAAGGATATATTATTCTTTAATTACTAAGCCAATATAGTATAAGAGCAATCATTGACTATATAATATGTTTACCATCATAGCATGAACAAAAAAACATCAATATGACCTTGTAATGACAACTCTATAATATCTCTACCAACATTTAAATTCTGGAACATTTCAAAAACATAAAAGTATATTATTCATGATATTTCCACAGTCCATATTGATAGAGTCGTAGTGCTTCTGGTAAACCTGTGTGTTGCTTTTTTGCCTCAACGTTTCGGATCACACTCCGTGATCCATCATCAAGAGGAAAGGAAAGTAACTGAATTGCAATTGCAGATAGAGTATCTAAAAAGAATATAGAGAGGGTTGGGTGTAGATTACAATGACAGTCTAGGGTAAGGAGACTAGACTTGGAGAGGCTAGGAGTAGCTAGGAGAAGGGAGAGAAAAATGAAAGAGAAATAGATAGGAAAAAGAGTAAAAAATCAAGTGAGCCAACTCACAAAAAGACTAATAAAACTAAAGCCAAATTAAATTCTAAAAGAGGAAGCTATGTAAAATTATATGCAAGTTTATATAATATATATAATTTTACATAGTTTCCTCTTTCAGAATTTAATTTGGCTTTAGTTTTATTAGTCTTTTTGTGAGTTGGCTCACTTGATTTTTTACTCTTTTTCCTATCTATTTCTCTTTCATTTTTTTCTCCCTTCTCCTAGCTACTCTTAGCCTCTCCAAGTCTAGTCTCCTTACCCTAGACTATCATTGTAATCTACACCCAACCCTCTCTGTATTCTTTTAAGATACTCTATCTGCAATTGCAATTCAGTTACTTTCCTTCTTTTCCTCATGATGATGGATCACGGAGTGTGATCCGAAACATTGAGGCAAAAAAGAAACACATAGGTTTACCAGAAGCACTACGACTCTAACATAAAAGTACTTACCTAAAACAATATCAATTAAACATTCTTTAAATTGTATATAAGACCTAAGATAGATACTAGCTTATTCAAGGCACAACCCCTTTTCTAGACCAATACCGAGGTTTAAATAGAAGGTAACAAAATAATGTATAACTTCCAAAACAATTCCGACGTTCTAGATACCACAGATGCAACATTTGTAAACTTACTAAATTAATCTATAACAAAATCAAATTTCAACATTCTATGTTTATATAAAATCTGAAGAGAAGAACTAAATCTTATATTGACAACATATCTTTCCTAGACACCTATTTTAGAAAGTAGATAGGATTACATATCATTTTTAAGTATATGTTGACATCTTCCTAAACATATGAATTTACATGCATTTGACTATAGATTTAAATGTAATACATATATATTAACCTTAACTAAACCATATTTTATTCCATCTACCTAGTTTTCTTTATAACATGTGGATTTAAAAGAAACTTTCCTAAATGATGATTAAGGAAAAAGAAACTCCATCAAGCTGACCGTATGGTCTTTAAAAGATTGATTTGATATTTTTAAACAAAAAACGTAATGATTTTTCAATCCAAACTATATAAATATAACCCTTTTTAATGCAATTCTTTTTAGTTTAATAAACTACATGGTAAAGAGGAAACATTCTATTATGAAGAGATAGATATCATAGAAAAATCATTTTGTTTGGTTGTACAACCTTGAGGTTATCACAACAATTTAAAACAAGAAAAACTAGAAACTTATTGGTAGCATTTGGATCCATTTTAGCATAAGATCAATGGTAAAATGATTTGGGGAAAGGACAAATTTTTCTATAGCAGGGTAAGGGACTATGCATGAGATCCATCACCAAGAGGCCATACGGTTTTGTGCTGAAGATCTGTTAAGTTTAACCAAGACATTCAAATCCACCATAGTAGAATTGTTCTATGGTAGCCATGAAAAAAAACTGATAAACAAGAGTAATTTGGAATTTGAATATGTAGAAAAACAATATGTTGGCTTTGCACTCCTTTGGCAATACGATCTCTCTAGGAGGGTTTTGTAGACAAACAAATTTGTCCCAAATTTGTCCATGTCTTGCAACACCTAGTCAAAAACATTATTTAGACATCATGTAGCATTTTGTCCTAATCATACTCAATCCCATGCCTAATTCCATTTATCATATTATCCAATTAATTAAATAAATTTTATTTATTTAATTAATTTCCCTCACATATCCCAACTAATTCAAATAAAATATTTGAATTAGGTCCTCATCTCTCACCACATTCCAACACTTGTCCACTTCTCACTTAAATCATGTGTGGTAGTACAACTTTCATTTAATATCCTTTTTGTGTACACAATCACACATAAACTTATTAAATAAAAGTTTTTATGTACACGGTCACACATGAGATCTATTCTCCTTTGTACACTTGTCACATGAGTACAACTCCCTTGAAGAGTGGAAATAACTAATCAATCCTAGCCGTCCACATCGATCAATTAGCATTTCAATCTCAACCATCCATTCAAATCAATCCTTGCCTATAAATAAAGCCCTCTTACAAGCCACTATCATGCATTGAGTCTTGAGTATCCTTATTCTGTCAAAATCACATTAGACCCTTTGCATCATTCTTCTCTCATCCATCATTTTTCATCTATCATATTCCATCTTTTCATCCATCATCTTTCATCTATCATCTCCATCAAGTATTGTTATGTTGCTGAATTAAGCAATCAACATATCAAATCATTTGATCAATTCATCTTGTATGTATCTACCATCCACATCTATCTAAGGTATTGAAGATTTGGATGAGGTAATGCATTGTATTGTTTTATCATTTTCATTTTATCCAAATTTTTTAATCACATTTTGGTGAACCCGACGTGAACATGCCCTATTTGATCTAATCATTAGTTATTGCAGGTTTTTGTTGCAAAACTTTGCATTTCCTAACCCTAGTTTGTCGAGTTTTGTAAGGGATTTGTTGCAGGTGACCTCCTGGGTAGAAACCGACTACACCATTGCATCTGGGAGGCCGTTTCCATGAATTTTGACTATAAACTTGCCTACCTTTCATGACTGTGAATTTTTTTTAGTTTGCATGTCGTACCGTAAGGATCTGTATGAGGTTGAATGCCCTGCGTAGGGTATCTATGGGCATCAATTATGTTTGTTCTAGTATTTCTATCTAAGGTCATAGATTTTATGTTTGTCACAGGTTTGAGATTAACATGTGGTTGCAGGTTTAAAAGAAATTTTCTTTACAGGGTGCCACTGGTTTCAAAACCCTAACCGCCATTGTGTTCGACCTCGCCGTTGTGCCTAAGATCTTGGTTGTCGCCTTCAAAATTCACTGTCACCCTTCTAAGATCTTTGTTGTCACCATTTGATCTATAGTCTCTTTCAATCTATATCCTTTTGCATATGTTTTAAAACTTCGATCACCCTCTTGCATATCCTGTTGCAGCCACCGCAAGTCCTGTCACCTTCATTCACCACCCCAATCTCATTCGACACTCATTCTCTGTCAATCTCTATTTCAGACCCGTCACCACCTCTATCAGTTGGTTGCCACCGATTCCAATCTTTCCCTGCTTCATTGATCCCGATCTCCACTCATCAATTAATCTCTTTGGGTAGCTTAAACTTCTGTCGACTGTATTAAATCATAGTCAGCTTCAAGTCTCACGGTAGTTTGAAGGACATTCTGGCAATGATCTGCAAAATCACCAGTCTACACATAAATCTACGGCATTTTCAAATCACTCAACGTCATCTCCATATTCACGGTGGCGCTGCTTCATGTCATCGAAGGTCACATTAGTTTTCTTATGGCATGTCTTTGTTTCTAGTGGTTTAAGCCACATACCAGGTGGTTTCGAAGTAACATCAACTTTGGCATATCTTACATATCATAGCGACCATATACAGTCGATCAAATCATTGGCAGTCTTTCTAGGATCTGCCCTTTGGTGACCAAACATTTTCAAGCTTCAAGCTATCGGCATCACTTATTCCTCAATTTGCATCGATAGTTAATAATAGTCAACAGTCTTAACACCCATTACAACTCAAATTCAACTTGATCCACTTCATCGACCTCAGCTTTTCATATCGACGATTGCTAAAGGTCTGTTGCCATCATTTAAGCCTTGACAGGCTGACCCCTATCAGCTTACTACTACAAGGTTAAGGGCAGTGCTTTATGTGTCTGCGGGGCCCACTTAACAAAAAATCTTAGCCATGGGGAGGAGGGCTTTTAAGCCCCTTTTTCATTTTTCTTTTTTTAATTTTTGCTTGCATATTAACCCTGGTCATATTGGTGCCTAGGGGCTAATCTAAAGACCTTAACCAAAAATGTTGACCCCTTGCCTTTAACAACGCATGTGACCAGTATCTTGCAAATGGCTAACGGTTAGTGTAGAGGTTAGAACCTATTTTGTGCTTCCATATGCCCTAGAAGGGGCATTTTTTTCCTTTTATCATAACTTGGTCAAAACAAGTCAAAATCGCACAAATGAGGACTTACTGGAAAGGTAACAAGATGAACTTCACAGCTAAGAAAAAATTATCAGGTGACTATATCATTTTTCAAGGTTATTTATCAGTCAAAGTCAAACATGCATTTGAACTTTAAACAAGCATATCTTGAGCAAAATTAATAAGATTTCAACAAAAAAAATTTTAAAAGAGCATGAAATTTCTTGAAGAATTTGTTTATACAATCCATTTGAATGTATCTACTCATCTTAATCAATTTTTATCAAATTCTTCATTTTTTGCATATAACATTCATGTGCAAGTTTACTTGTTCCATTTTTTATTTTGTGGCTTGTAGGTGAATCAAAGGAGCGGGAGCGGCATTTGGATCAGTCACAACAACAACTTGGAAAGTGAAAATAACTAGGTGGACTCGTTTCATCTTTCATCTCTTAATCATTGTTTGCAAACACATTTGGATTTTGGGCTTAAAATGAACTTGTTTGCAATCACATATCATTGAAATTGGGCATGTAAAATGAACAAGTGTCTTCCTACACATTTTCATTTAGATCTAAAAAGAATAAGTGCTTGAATTATCTTCCACACATTTCATTTTTCTAAGTGTCAATTAACAAGTGCGGGTGTGAATCAAGTGACAACTCACTTGGTTTGCTTATTTCATACCCTTCTTAGGAGGCCTGCTTGGAGACACATCACTCCAAGGGATGACCTCAACTGAGGTGTGAATAGAAAGACACCCTCCTTTAGGAGTTGAAATCTTATCACTCTTGGCTAAGCCCCAAAGAACTTTATACCTTTGGGAAGTGAAGGTGAAGGGTGGGTTACCCCTTTCTCCCAGCTCTATGGCAAGATTTCACTTTCATTGCATTTCCCTAGTCAACCTTGTGCAACCTAGCTTGAAACCTAATTGGCCATACCCATTTGACTAGTCATAGGGCTTGTTGATGTGTCTTCCACATGTGCTTGCTTAATCATCACATTCTTCATATATTTGAGATTCAAACTTGCTTATGTGTCTTGTGTGAATGATTCATATGTATATATGCATAATCATTTGTTTGAACATTGTCAAATCAAGCTATAAACACCAAACACATAAACAAGTCATCCTACACATCATATCCAACTCAATTTAATCCACATCATCCAATCTTGTCATTCCACATCATATCCTAATCATATCCAATTCAATTTCATCCTAAACATATCCTAGTTACATCTATGTACACATTCCTAATCATTACACATCACCCAATCATTCCAAGCCAAATCATCCTAGTCACCTTCATCCTAATCATCATCCTATCACTATCCCAAATCATTCCACATCATCATCATAATCCCAATCAAGCACTTACCAAAAGGGTCTTAATCCTAAACACATTTGTGACACCATGACAACATTTGAAGACCTAGCACAAGAGCTCATTCACATACTTCATCAAACACCAAAACCTCTAGACCAATGAACCATTCAAAGGGTCCATGGCATGATTCAACAACTTCAACTTCAAACAAGCCAATCACCTCACTTACAACAACTCATAGCACAAGCCCAACACCTCATGGCCACTTGTCAAACCCAACAATCACATCATCCTCTATACATTCAACATCAACCAATGCCACCTCAATCTTACATGTCATCACCTACATCATCATATCAACCTCATCCTTCCAAATGTCACATCAATCCTTCATCAACCTATCACACCCCTTCCAATGTCAACCTTTATCCATATCACAACAACCATTATCCTATGTGACCCCTCCATCATCATCACATCAACACATTCAACTACAACAACATCAACCAATTCAACAATTCCAACCATCACAACAACCCATTCAACAATTCCAATAACAACAAATCCAAACACCATCCCAACATCAACAAATTCCACCTCAATCCTATGTGTCATCCACCTCAACTTCATACCAATCTAATACATTCACCTATCATGACAAATCCACATCAACCTATCAATGTCCACCCCAACATTATCCAATTTCTCATTCCAGTATTCCAACACATCATCAAGACCATCAAGCACCATTGATAGACCTAAGTCCACCTTTGCAACAAGAATCACATGCAAGTCCAAGTGGCCCTTTGTACATAAATAAAGTGAGCCCAAGTTATCCTATGTAAGACCTAATTACCTTTGACAAGGAAGATACCAATCTAGAGTGGCCTCCACCATCCAATCACATGCCAACACATGAGCCAACTAGTCCTATCCCAACACCTTCATGTGATCCCAATCATAGTCCATTGGTCCATCGACCTTCATCATCTTCATCCCCATGTTCTCCCAATCTTCCACAAAAAGATCCCTTGGAGATAACCATACAACAATTGGTCCAAGCAAATTTGATTGAGCTGCCACCGATAGAACCCTTTGAAGAAATCTACATTAAACCCATTGGTGTAATGAAAACCATTATTGTGCATACCATATGTCTAAGGGCCATACAACACTCAATTGTTCCAAACATAAGAGATTGATCAAAAACCTCATAAATTGTGGTAAGATTAATGCCAATCCTAATCCCAATCCATCCAATCCTATTATCCCTCCATCCAATCTTAATCCTAATCCATCCAATCCTCCTAGCCCTCTATCCAATCCAATTCCCAATCCATTTATTTCCATAATACCTCCATCCAACCTTACTATCCCTCCATCCAATCCAACTCCTAATATGCCCAATATCATTAGCCCTTAACCTAATAATGATCCTAAGCCTACAACACCATCTACCCTTATCATCCATCCCCTATATTGTCCATTCACACATACACTTGCAAAGGGTGTGATCTATTGGATACTAGCAAGGGATAGAACACCCCCATGCCAAACACCCATTCATGAGCCTATAAAAGAGTCCAACACCATGCCTAATTTTCCACATCCATCATGTGGTCCACAACTTATTGAAACTATATGCCCAAGTCAACCTCCATCATGCACATATGTTGATGACCATCAAGAACCCATCAAGCCAATTCACAAACCTCCTATCATAAGTCCAATTCAAGACCCATCATACCCTCATGTTTTTGATCAAGAGCCTATCAAGCCCATCCAAGAGTCATTCCCTTCCATTCAACCAACCCAAGAGGTATATCAAGGGCATAATTCTAAGCATGAGGAAACATCAAGTCCTAGTCCTAATCAAGATCAAAGAACTTCTATCCAACCTATCCATAACATTTATCTTTTCCATGATCAAGATGATATCCATAATGATGAAGAAGCTAGCCATAAGCCACTTGATCCTAGTCATACCCCCACAACCATTCATGAGAAAGACACCCAAGACTTACATGCTCCATCTAATGAAAGTCTTATTGATCTACTTGAGCATTCACCCCATTTTATGGCCTTCCTTCAAATCAAATAAATCTCTCCTCCATCTAGCAATAATGAGTAAGCATCCACTTGTCATGATGAGACACTTATCCCCCAAGCAAGCATAGAAGATCAAACCAATAGCTTGGATCTACATGAACATAAGCAAGATCCTAATGATCCTTCCACATTCACCATTGACCCTATTTCAAATCCACCAACATATCCTATCAATTTATCCACCTTCATCCATGAGTGTTCCTCTTTAGGACAACGACAACCATTATCCACTTCACCTTCTCCATCCAATAATCAACTAAAGTATAGCTCCCAAAATACACCTAGTCCCATTGTCCATCACATCCTCCAAAACATGAACTACCAAGGTAAAGGCCTAGGCCTTCATGAACAAGGTATTTTGGAGCCCATCCATGTCAAGGTCCCCCATGTTCATATGGCCTTGGATACACACACCAAGGTAAAAAATCTAAAGATGTTGGTAATTCATCCATACATCCTAAGTCCACTTTCCATCGCACACCCTATCATATTCCCAAAACATATGTTGCCATTCCACCTCCATCATCCTACAAATGTCAAAAGCATGTGACCATACACCTTCCACCATCTGATTTACCTCCATTACTTCTAACTCCTAACCTCCCTCCATCCACTTTACCTCCACTTCTTCCAACTCCTAACATCCCTCCATCAACTTTGCTTCCACTTCTACCAATGCCTAATTATCCACTTATCCACACGTCCCCTTACATTCCTAATCATGACCAATAAATGCACACATTGTCTAAACATGAAACTTCCACTGATTCCACCAACCCCGCTTCCATCATGTCCATGGGATTCAAATGCAAAAATTTGGATGCCTCTACTTATAAAGCTAAAAACCCTACTAAAAATCCTAAAGATCCTCATGCCTTAGGGCATCAATGCAAAGAATCAAAGAAAAATCTATCCAAAAAGCTATATAAGCCCATACCTCCACAAGAAAAGTCCAAAACTAAAATGGTTTAGGTCCCTCAGAAAAAATCAAGCAAGTCCAATGAAGCATCCACCTCTCAAAAATCCCAATCATCTCCTTCCATCCAAAATTCCCATTCCATTCAAAAATTCCAAAAATCCTACAAGCAAAGCAAAAATCCTAAAAATACTAAGTCTATGTGGGTCCCTAAATCACTCCATCATCCATCCCCTAAGAAAACATCTCCATTACTTCCTACACCACCTTCCCATCAAAAGTTTCAATGTTTATCACAGTGTGTGCAAACGTTGGTCATGGTTCCCTTCCATTCTACAACATTCCCACATATCTCCATCTCCCCATCATTCAACTATTATCCTACATATCTTCCCCATCACCTTCCTATGGTCCATGCTTTTGCATAAGCCTTTCATCCATCCTTTTGCTTAAGTCATACATAATCCACATCATAATCCACGCCATAATCCATCCTTCTATACATCCTTCATAATCCACATCATAATCCACTATCCACCTAATCCATCCCTCTTTCATGTAATCCCCTACCAACATTGATGAGCATAATGACATGACCCATGCGACGACATCCATCTCTAGTGGGACACTATGACCTTTCATAGCACTAGACACTTGAGTCCCTCCTATCCATCACCATGGTGAAAACCTACTCGCAGGCACCATGTGTAATTGTCATCCCATCTAAAAAATCAAAATAGTAAAGAGAAATCCCTTCATCCAAAGGTGAAAACCACCCTTGGTGGCGCCTTAGATAAGTACCATGATGAAAACCTGGCAAACAGGTGTCATGTGTAGGTTGATCTTCTATGTCACTTATACTTGGGGGCACGTTGTCTCCTCCAATCCACCATTTCCAACCTATCTCTCCCATTACACCCTATCCTACCATCCTCATCCATTACACTCACATACCTATCATATTGAGTATTTCCATCCTCCTTTCCTCCTCTTGATATTGATAAAGATATAGGGGCAAAATGTTGAAATATGCTTTGGATATCTCATGATATACCTCATCCTTTCCAAACAATCCTATCATTATCCACCTATCATCATAAGCCTTGCCATGTAAAATCCATCATGTCATCCTTTTGCCATAAGTTTTGTCATGTAAAATCCTAAGTCTACCACCAAGAATGGGGCATGTTATTCCTATGCGACATAGTCTTTGGAGATCACATCCTAGCTCCATTATGAGGCATACATCCATCCACTATAGCCTATACTTGTATCTATCCATTTATCATGAGCTTTCTGTTCCATAGCCTATACTTGTATCCCATCCATCTATCATGAGCTTTCCATCCATCCACTATAGCCTATTCTTTTATCCATCCATATATCATGAGCCTACCATCCCATTTACTATCACCCATCCTCTTATCCATTCATCCAATCCTACCTACATTATCCCTTTCACCTAGACTTGGTTTTCCCTTGTCATTAGTATCTAGCACAAAGGCTACCCCAATTGTAAATCCATTGACATTTAAAATAATCCAAAAAAATCAAAAACATTCAAAATCCAAAAAAAAAAAATCAAATATTTTCAAAAATCCAAAAAAAACCAAAACATTTCAAAAATCTAAAAAAAATCAAATATCCAACAAAAATCCAAGCAATACGATTAATCAAATCAAGTCAAACAATCCATCAAAACAAATCCAATCAAATCATCAAATCAAGCCAATTGATCAATCAATCAAAATCGTATCAATCTAATCCATATCATCTCATCAATAACATAATATATCATCAAACATCCATCAATCCCGATCAATCCATCCACTTTCACCTTTATCATCATCACCATCAATAAAATACAACAATCAGAACTACGTCTCATCTTTATTGTTAAATGCCTTGATCCCATGGATACAAGGTATGTAGGCAATCTGGGATACGAAGAAAGTACCCAGATTCAGGCATAGGCAATAGACCTCTTCCATATTTCATCATTCTTCTAATCTTCACCAATCATCATCTTCATCTCTCTCATTCTTCTATCATCTATCTCCTACATCCATAAACACCTAAAATCCAATCAACCCCAACTTCATCAATCTTCTTCAATCACTTCATCCATTCATCCTTATCAAGTCAATCCAAGCAATAACTCAAATGTAAGTCAATCCTTAATCCATACCAATCAAGTCAATCAATCAAGTCAAATTATCCAATCACAATCAATAGTCTTGATCCTAATCTTGTCGTAAACCAAATCAATCAATTAATTAATCAATCATCCTTGTGTTGATCTAGGGATATATCGTTCCCTGCCATGACAACACTATCACCATTAATCAATCATCAATCAATCAATCAATCAATCATTGGTCTACAGCTTGACAGGGGCAATGTTTTTGTATCATTTGTGCATGCTTGCTTGCTTGCTTGTGTGTGTTATCATTTTCAAATTGCATTTGTTTCAAATCCAAATCCAACCCAGCTAATATTCATATCTTGTATCTAGACAAGGTTGTATTACGCTAGAGCACGAGACACATCATTACCTTGGTGCATAATGTCTAGTCCTATATCAAACACCATGGTTGCTCACCTTCATTGCAGCATAATGCATCATCATTTATTCTATCCATTCCCTTATCTTTCTTCCTTGATCAATCCCTTTTTATTTCAAGAGCCTACCCGTGTTTGTCCAACCCATATATCCTCTCGAGCGGGCACCATCACCCTATCTTTCCATCCTCATCCTATCATTTTATCATCATCATATCTTTCCATCCTCATCCTATCCTTTCCATCATCACCCTATCCATTTTCCTCCATCCATATCTTAGCTTCTTTAAAATGATGTTACTCGACATAAATCTCATCATCTCGAACATCATCTCAAAGAGGGGCAAAATGTAGACACCCAAATTTGTCCATGTCTTGCAACACCTAGTCAAAAACATTCTTTAGACATCATGTAGCATTTTGTCCTAATCCCACTCAATCCCACATCTAATTCCATTTACCATATTATCCAAATTATTAAATAAATTTTATTTATTTAATTAATTTCCCTCATATATCCCAACTAATTCAAATAAAATATTTGAATTAGGTCCTCACCTATCAGCACATTCCAACACTTGTCCACTTCTCACTTAAATCATGTGTGGTAGTACAACTTTCATTTAATATCCTTTTTGTGTACACAATCACACATAAACTTATTAAATGAAAGTTTTTGTGTACACAGTCACACATGAGCATTATTCTCCTTTGTACACTTATCACATGACTACAACTCCCTTGAAGAGTAGAAATAACTAATCAATCCTAGCCATCCACATCGATCAATTAGCCTTTCAATCTCAACCATCCATTTAAATCAATCCTTGCCTATAAATAAAGCCCTCTCACAAGCCATTATCATGCATTGAGTCTTGAGTATCCTTATGCTGTCGAAATCACATTAGACCCTTTGCATCATTCATCTCTGATCCATCATTTTTCATCTATCATCTTCCATCTATCATCTCCATCAAGTATCGTTATGCTTCCAAATCAAGCAATCAACATATCAAATCATTCGATCAATTCATCTTGTATGTATCTATCGTCCACATCTATCTGAGGTATTGAAGATTTGGATGAGGTAATGCATTGTATTCTTTTATCATTTTCATTTTATCCAAATTTTTTGATCACATGTTTGACAAAATTTAAATAATAAAAAGGATTTCAAAGGATCCATTGATTTTTACTGAGTAAAGCTTTAAACAAAAGTAGAGTGCATGTGAAGAATCAAGAGATCCACAAGAAAATAATAAAGGCAAGCTATACAGATTAAAACCATCACTTTCAATATTTTCTATGGAGTGGAATCTCAGATGTTTATGCTCTGTTTCCATGCTATCATTCTTAGTGTGTAGTGTGGTGAGAAGGCATAGAGCGAAGGATTGGTCTAAATCTAAGAAGGGTTTGGAATTAATTGATCCTTTAGTACCATTTCATATATAAAGAGGGAGTTAATCAGAGGGTAGGGATTTAAACAACAGGAATCTTAGCATTATGCTTACACTATTCTACAGACTAAGTTAAGAGGCTACTAATCATGAAATTCAAAAAGAATAATAAAATTTGGAAGTTCATCATCCTCTAACTAAAATCACAGAGTATTATCAAATGTTGAAACATGCCAGGATTAGCATCTCCTCACTGAATTTGTTTGTTAATTCCAGTCTTTAAAAATTCCCCAAGCTTTCAAGTCCTCAAATCCCTCTTTCCAAAACCAAGATCCTCCCATCCAACTTATTCACATCCCCCCTTCACCTTCTTCTTCCTTATAACGTCCCAATTGGAGACATATGAATCTTCAAGGGAAAAATGACTCTTCAACTTCAAATCCCGACACCCATTTTCTCATAATCTAAAAATAGGTTAAAATAATTCTAAAACACATTTTTTTATGAATGAACAAGTACCCTATTACTAAATTCTAATTACTAGTAGAACTTCATCACAATATAACTTATATCACAACTTCATAAGTAAGTCTATCATATGCAATGAGAAATTGTTAGTAAAGATTAGGCCTTACATTCTCCCTCCCTAAGAATAGACTTCCTCCTAGAAGTCCTCAAGAGAATAAAACATTCTCTATCTTTATCACATCAAATAGGAGTTAGATATAACATATTTATTCAAAACAAAAATACTACGATACTATTACTATTTCAAAAGAAAACATAATACACATTAGAATCGTAAGAGCCTCTACTTTATCATTTATTAAACAAGATGTTTGCAATTACTAATCACAACTAAAAATATTACCATATGTCAAATTCGTAACTCTGACATATTCAACAATGGTTAGATGCCCAAAGAGATACATTTGTATATTATCGAAACAAGAGTAACAAAATGCCAAAGCTTTATTTCTAATCCATTCATAATATAAGGTACAACAAAACCTAGAGAGCATGAAACTATGACTTATCCATTAGTATATTTAGTAGTTACTAATTATAAAAGGAGCAAATTTAGATGACTTTAATGTATTCATAAATACATCCACCAAAAGAACTTTAATAATAATTTTATCAAATCTAATGCATCCACATTTTCTCATAACAACTCTCGACACTTACACACCATAGAATTTCAATACCATACATAAAACATCATGTACACACCATATGGGATGAGAATGATCAGTGCCAAGTAGAACCATAGTGCCACAAAATAGATCTTACACAACTTCACAATAAACATTCCCTAGGCCATCTACTCCCCTATACAACCTGCCAAGGACCCCTCCTGGGTATAGCAGTTTACATAGTTCACATTTCTCCACACAAGCCAGTAACAACAAACATTGATAAAGCCTCAAAATAAAGAATTTTCCAATGAATAAAATTTCAAATAAAATCAATTCATAAAACTTCATATAAAAAGAAATTAAATAGCAAGAACCAAAACAACAGTTCAATTTAAAACCAAAAACCTTAATAAAATAGTCCTTGAGGCAAAAGGACAATTTGCAATTACAAACAACCAAATATCTTGAAGAAATTTTAAAATTGTCAGCTCAAAGGAAAAAAATAATAATAATCAAATAAAAATTTTGACAATTTCCATAAAATTTTACATCACAATCACCACGTGACTTCAAACGAGTCACCTAAGGGGAGGAGAGGAATGTGGTGGTCTCAAACCACATAGAGCTCAATACTAGATCACAATGTGCATGTCCCACACAACCCAGGACAACCATATCATATATCACAATACACATGTCCCACACAAACTGGAACAACCATATCATATATCACAAAAAAAACACCTTTGTATAAACTGTCATATGTTGACTCGATATCATATACCACAAAAGGAATTGATCATGAAATCTGATATCCACCCACAATTCTGTAGAGATCCCAACCTTTGATACTGATGTACTGATAAAAGAAGCCATTACCCTTAAATAATTAGGTAAGTGCAAGAAGATGGGGGGCCAAAAAGTGGCCAAAAAATTTTCAAAAAAATTTACGTCATAACACGAGCGCGTTATAACGCGCTCACGTTATAACTTGTTATAAATTAAAAAAAAAAAAGCAATGCCATTTCATTTCATTCTGTTTTTCTCCTCTGCCCGCGGCTTCAAAACCCTCAAAAACGCGCTCGCGTTCTACAGAACACCAATCAACACAAAAAGCTTGTCGATTCATCACCAAAATGCCGCTGCGACGTCGAGCACGCCAAAGGGGTGAGTTATCTTTATTTTTTTGTTTGAATTTCTTCCTAAATAGGTAGGTATTTGTTGATTTTTGATGTATATTTCGTTAATTGTAGGAAATGTTAATGCACCTCCTCCTCCTCCTCCTCAAAATCCACAAAATCCTGAGGAAATACCTGTAGAACAACAACCTCCTCCATTCATTCCTCGACATGCCCCTGGAACACAAGATAATATAATGGGGGAAATTGAAAACAACAAAAAACAAATTGAAGATATAATTGCAAGGTTGAAAGATCCTTCCACTTCAACCTTGCATAGGTCCACGCTTGCCGAATCTCTTGAGTCTATGTTATCAAATGTAAATTCAATTAGCAAGAAAATAACTAGTTGGACCAATAAAAAGAGAGTTTAGAGATTATTATGCAGATAAATTGTCATACCAAGATGTCAAAAAATTACAAATTATAAAATTAGACTTGTGTTCAATTTTCACAAATCCACAAACAAATCAACCTCCACCCATTACATGCAAGAGGTTCCCTATCCATTGGTGCAACAACCAAGCGATAAGGGACAATTTCAGGCAGAGGTGGTGGATGGTTTTTGACCATCCTCCATGCAATAATAATGATGTCCCGCAATACTTTTTGAGGAAACTCTACTGCGAGTTTGTCCTTAATAAAGTGCCAAACTATTTTGATATGCGGGACTTCCAGGGTAGAGGTGGGGGCTCAGCACAGGATAGACCAGGGGCACGTCTTGACCCACAGCGGGTAGTGAGATGAGTAATCAGCAGACCAGCCCACGGGCATGTTTCTATCCCTTCCATTGTGAAGGACAGTGTTGAGGTCGATACACTGAGGTCGATTAGTGCCTTGACCCAGAGCATCATAGAGCATGCCGATCCTGCAACACAGAGTGGGTTGGGAGATAGTGTGAGGAGTAGGGTCCCACTGCATACTTGCCAGGCTTGCGGGTCAACCTGTGGTTATGACCACATGGATAGTCAGGACGCAGGTGCACAGGCTACATCTGCAGCTGAGCAGATGGTGATGACAGATACCCTCCTGAGTGAGACTTTCAACCTTGATACTCAAGTAAATATTAGCAAGTTTATTGAATTTAATTTATTAAATTTCATTTTTGAAATACAAGATTAACTAATTTAAATTGATGATTTTAATGAAATTTCAGGGTCATAGCGTCGATGTAGTTTTCAGTGGTTCTCCACCTACATTTTTCATTAGATCATCTACTGTCGAGGTATGTAACTAGTAAACAATTATAAATATTACATGTGAATAGCATCGTTATATGAATGGTATTCTAATTTCTTATTTTGGATGTTGAATAGGTTAACACTGTAGATTTCATGGCAACACCTGCCAGCGGTGGTGGACTTCAAAGCTTTACGGAGGTAATAAAATAAATAATTTAATGAATGAATTGTACTTACTAAATTTTTGTATGTGATTTGTGTGTTTTATTGTGTGTACTTCCATGTTTAGATGAACGTGTGTGTATGTTAGGAGCCATGATTTGCATCACTATTATAGTTTTCGTAATTGAATAATGTTGTTTTATTTCCAGATGATGCAGGCTGCGGATACACCTCCCCATGTTCATAGAGCAATGGAGCAGGGTGTGGCCTCTGCGATTCATAGCTCTATGGCATTGACAGGGGTATGAGGCAGATTAGTAAATTTCAATTTACATTCATTGTTATAGTTGTCTATTTTTGAAAAATCAAAAGATTATTGATTTGAAGTTTAATTTCTATCTGGATGGTTTCTATAGGACATGACATCACCAGGGCCTATTCTTACTACTGAGGCAAGCGAGGAGACAGATTATATGTTAGCGGTAAGTGATTATTTTGTTAAATGTTTCATTTTTTTATAAATAATTTCTATATATTAATGTCTATACTTTTTTTTGTAACAGGTAAAGGTGTAGGAAGAACTAAATAGGAGGAGTAGCCCTCGGGTTCGTAGTAGACCACCCACATGCATGTCTCCATCCCCTAGAAGATCAAAGGCTGCTCGTGATTTATTCTCTTCACCAGCCAGAGGGGAATGACTTTTTATTGTGTTCCTCTGTTGTATGCCTATATGGCATTTGTGGACATATATTTTGTATTGTACATAGTTGACATTGTATGCCTATATGGCATTCTTGTAAGCCTATATGGCTATTTTGTATATATGTTATACTTATATCGACAGATATTGATGTATGCCTATATGGATATTTGGTTAATACAAATCTTTTTTATTGATGGCATCCATACTTGCATTATAAATCCACTTTTGAATGGATATTTGTAGATGGCTACTTCAAATATTTAAAGTCCGATTGTATTACATAGGATGTTTGCATTTTCTTTGATAGGCTTGATAGGCCATGGATTACATGATGGTGTTTGATGGAAAAGTATGGTACTAGAAGACTCTAGTTCATTCTTAATAGGCTTGTGATTGATAATATCTTTGCATGATTGCACTTGATCTTGGATCATGGGCATGTTGTTAGGATTTTGATTGCATTGTGATGTTTGATGGATAGGCATGGTGTAAGTGTAAGATACCCAACTAGTTCTACAAAAAAATTTCCTTACTTAAACACTTTTACTTGCTAACAATTCATCAACTACTTCAATAACATAAAGATATACATCAAGATAACTATTTGAATGAAACAACATTAGAGTTGGGTACTTGTCTTGTTACTTGATTCAATCAACTTGCAATGTCTTATTACATGGAAAATGCTTTCAATAGCATGAAGTACAACTCATTCAATGGAAATACAAGGACAAGTGAAGATTTGGAATGTTCAACTCATCACCTCACAAGGTAGGCGCATATTTGAAGGATTTACAGGTTTTTCTGACTTGGGTGCCAAGTTGAGGTGACCTCCTCCTGAAGTTGCGCCTTGTCAACATTAGGCGCCAATTAGAGTTTATGGATGCTCTGGATTGTTTCCAAGAGTAGGTGCCAAAACATCATCATTAAGAAAGTGTTTTAAATGCTAGGCACCCAAATGAGCCCTCTAGAGTCTAGGCGCTCCTTTCATGCATTCTGTGTTCTAGGCGCCAATTGAAAGGAGTGGAGAACAGGGCAAGCACCTTCCAAACTAGGTGTTTCCTTGAGGTGACAAGGACTTAGAAAGTGCACCTAAGGTGAGCGCCTTGAGTGAAAAGGTCTAACAAACATCTTTGAACCCCCTTTCAAGGTTAGGCACATTCTGGAGGTGGAAACAAGTAGAAGGTGTGCCTTGGCTTCCTTTGTCAATTCTTTCAAGTCTTTGTTGATTAGGAAGGTGGAATGCTTCATTGTAGAATGAGCGCCTATCTTCTAATGTCTAAACTACTTCTAGCTCACTCTGTGGCTAGGCGCCAGAGCTAAACTGTTCACACAAGGGAGTGCGCCTAGACTCACTTGATGTTTTCTTACTACTTCAACCCCTGGAAGATGTTCCAAGGTGTTCCCTTTTACAAGCACCTGACCTCCCAAGTTCCTTTATGTGCTATTCCTTGAAGGCGTCAAAACTGAGCTCCAGTGCCATGGGATTGTGCCTAACATCTTTGAAGAGTTTCTAAGCCTTTTGCAAGTTGATATCCCAAACTCATGCTTCTAGGCGCAACAGGAGCTTTCCAAAGGAGTTTCCAAGTTTTAGATGCCAAGCGAGGTCATGGGTGAATGGAACTGCACCTTAGGAGATGACTGGATCCTAAGTGTCAGTCTGGAGTTACAGTGGAATTGATATGCACCTCAACTAGCTTAGGCACCCATTTGAAGTGATTCCTTTAACACTTCTCTGTCAATCTCAACTGTAAGGATGATCTCCTAATCCAATTTTGATCCTCTGGAGATGTGAATATCTTTTCATTTCACTAGGCGCCATCAATGATGATCATCAACCAAAGCGCATTTGAAAGGTGAGATAGGCAAGTGAGGTGCCAAACTAGTCCTTAAGACTTATCTCCTTCTATCAAGTCAATTTCAACTATGTGAGAGAGTTCTATTCTAGGCGCAAAATGGAAATGTTTCATCAATTGGTGCATCTTACAAAGCTCCCAATTCTAGGTGCCAGAGCCAAAGAGTTTTTCCCAACACATGCACCTAGGCTAGGAATTCACCTAAGAGACATCACTTAGCTTTAAAACTTTCAATCTATAGCCATCTGGACTAGGCGCTCCAATGGAGGATCCTTGAACCCATGCATTGGCGCCTTCTAGTTCTAGGCACCCATTTTGGATGATTCATCCTGATACTAGTGCCCAAAATGACTAGACTCTCTTCATCATCCAATTCACTTAGAAGACTCAAGTTGGAGACTTAGTTGTCTATCCATGTTCTCCAGAAGATTCATTGTACCTCTATGCACTTAGGCGCCCTAGTTGATGTGATTAAAGTGCTTCAAAGCTCCATGATTCTTGGTTAGGCACACATTTGACATTGAGCAAGCAAGAAAGTGCGCCCTGACTCTAGGAGTCCTGCCTTAGTCAAGTTTAGCATCCAGACTTAACTAATTTCAAGTTTCTGACTTTGTTCCTGCAAAAAAAAAAAGTTAAGTTAGTCAAAAACTAATTTATTCCCTCATTATTTCGAATTAGCCTCCGGGAATGAGGAATAGGCTAACTCATTCTTCATTTGATGATCAGGCCAAAAACCAGGACATGACAGTAAGATACCCAACTAGTTCTATGAAAATTTTTCCTTACTTAAACAATTTTACTTGCTATCAATTCATCAACTACTTCAACAACACAAAGATATGCATCAAAGATAACTACTTGAATGAATCAACCTTAGAGTTGGGTACTTGTCTAGTTATTTGACTCAATCAACTTGCAATGTCTTATTACATGGATAATGCTTTCAATAGCATGAAGTTACAACTTATTCAATGGAGATACAAAAGAAAGGCCTTGAAGCCTTGATGTTTACAATGGCGTCTACACTTGATCAACTCAATCAAACTCAATGATGTCAACTGAATGTCAACACCTCACAATATCACAAGGGAGCATCACCTTGCTTGTTGCATGGATGAACATCATAGTTACAAGACTCTTAGGGTTAGGCGCCAACTGAAGGTAGTAGAGACCAGACTAGGCGCCATCCTAAGCTGGGCGCTTCCTTGAGGTGGTAGAGACATGGATGAATGTCTGGTGGGGTTTGATGACTCTATATTGACACTCAAATTCACTTAGGTGCAATATTAGTGTTCTTCTAACTAGGCGCCAGATAGGAGGATTCTCAGGGGTTTTGGCGCCTAGGTTACAACTTGTCAATTTCTCAAAGAATCTTTGAAACACTTGACTTCCAAGGATTATCATCTTAAGAGTAGATGATGATGACATGAAGTAGAGATCTCTCTAGGACTGGATGAAGCCTTGCTTGATGATAAGACGAAGATGAAGTGATCCTTCATGATGACCCTTGGAGTGACCCTCTTGGAGTTGTGGACTTTGAAACTTTGAAGATTGAGAGATCTTGAAACTCGGATGGATGAATGTCTATCATTGATGAAGTACACTTGCAAGATATTCCTCAGAGAACTTGAATGGATAGATGCCTTGAAATTTCAACATGACGTTAGTGATGAAGAGTATTGACATGTTGGACTTGATGTGACCTTGCTGAAGGTGCATTTTCTTTGTTAGCATGATCATCCCAAACCAAGGCGCCAACTTGGAAAACCCTGTGAAGGCGCCACTATCTGGAATTTCTTCCAAGGTGTTAAAACTTGACATCTTTTCTTCTCTAGGTACTATCTCCTTCAAGGCGCTCCTTAAAATCATTGGAAGTGCTCAGGACTTACCTTAGTCCAAAGTGCCACAATCCATTCCTTAAAGCACAAAGAATTCTCAAAGGCGCCCCTATTTACCTCCAAGCACTCAAATATCATTTAGATTCAAGGTGCACATTTAGCTCCAAAGCACAAATTTCCATCATCAACCCATCAAGGTGCATCATCTTCCCTTTGTATCCCCTTCAAGGCGCAGACATTCACTTCTTCACACTCAAACTCACTCTCTGGCGCCAGAATAGGTGTATAACTTCAAATAAGGTGCTAATCTTAGGTTTCTAAGTACTTAGTTTGATCTTAAGGCTATCCTTCCTCTAAGCACTCTCTTTAACTCCCTCACTGAAGGCCCTTTGTAAGTTTGGGTGCATTTCATCCCAAGGCGCTTCAACATCATCCAAGGCGCAAATTCACTCTCCAAGACAAGGTGCAAAAAACCCTATCCTAAGGCGCTCAAATCTTGCTTCTAGACCTAGGCGCACAAACATGAGATTGTGACTTCAATCATCATTCTTGGTTAAGGCACACAAAGTCTCATTCAAGGCGCATATCTTTCTCCAACAAGGCGCATATATTCCTCCAACAAGGCGTATATTCAATTCTAGGGTGCTCTATCTTGGATTAAATCAGGGTATCTCCTCAACAAGGCGCTCCAAATCATACCAAGGCGCTAAAACACTTAATGCAAGTTCTTCAAGTGCTTATCCAACTTGATTCCTCCAACACAGGGTGCTCAATCTACTTTCTCAAACTTTCAACTCAAATCCTCACCTTATATTCTCCAAGGCAAAAAGGTGCAATTTGATTGAGGGTGCTAAAACTCTTAGGCGCACTTATCTCGCTGAACTTACCTCTCTTCTTCCCTAGGTGCCAGAAACACCTCTTTATCTCAACTAGGCACTTATCTTCTCTAGGCGCACATGGTCTTCAAGGCACATTTCATTCATCAAGGCACCTATCTCTAACAATCTCAGCACTCAAAGGGACTCAAAACTCATCTGGACACCATCACTTCCCTAAAGGCGCAAAATTGGTGTAGATACATTCCATTTATTAAGGATCATTCTGGCGCCCAAATCTTGTCAAAGCAAAGGATCAACAGGTTCTCTCTAAGGCGCACTCCAGGGTTTGATCTTGTAAGACTTCTCACATCAAAATTTTGACCAAGACACTCAAGGTGCTAGTCTTTATCATCTAACCCTACAGTGCACTTACTCATTATGATATACTCCTCAACTTTGTATTCAACCTTGCCCAAGGCGCATATTCACTATAAGGCATTCTCACTTTGTCAAGGCTCAGAGGGCTTCAACTTGCTAAAGGGTAGAGGTCTAGGTGCATATCTGACTTGAAGCTCAAGGTGCTCCAACCCTCTTGCTCTGGAATTCCTTCTAGGCACTAAGTGACTTCTCCAATTCCTTGAAAACATTTGAAGTGTTTTACCTTCTCAAGGTGCTCCTTCAAACTTGACTCCAAGGTGTTATAATCTCAAAGGTGCTGACATCATCTCAACCAAAGGCGCTCAATGATTCATCCCATATCTAGGTGCTAAAACACTTAATCAACCAAGTCATTCAAGGTGCCATTTAGTAAACTCATCTTCCATGATATTCCTATCAAGGCGCATATCACTTCTCTCATGGGCTTTAGGCGCTCAGTTGAGTGTTTCAATACTACTTAGGTGCCAAATTCATTTTAATGCACCAAACACAAAGAGCTTTCAAACACTGGGCGCTCACAAAGAGTCTTCCAACCTTGGGCGCTAAATTAGGTCTTTGCAACTATCCAAGGCACATATCTTGGTTTGAACAACTTATGGTGCCAAGACAACTTCTCATTAGGGCGCTCAAAACACTTGTGTTTACATTTGAAGTGCTTTACCTTCTTAAGGTGCTCCAGACTAACCGGACTCCAAGGCGCTCCATCATCATCCTTAAGGCGCTAAAAACATCATCTCCACTCTAGGCAAAAACATCATCCAACTCCTTAAGGCACTTCACTATCAAAGTCTGAAGGTGCTCTACCTAGACCTTTCCCCTAGGTGCCAAAACTCCTAAGCGCTCACCAGATAACTCTCTTCTTCAAGGCACAAATCTTCTTATACTATGATTGCCTCTGAAATACCGATTAACATGATGTGAGGGTGCAAAGGCTACTCCAATCCTCAGTGAGTGCCTAGTTTAAACAAGGAGAAATAAAGCATTCAAAACTATCCAAACGATCATCCCCTTCCTAACGTCTTCACTACTCTGGAAAACCTTGGCCAAAATGACACATAACAACTCCTGTGCAAAGCACCTAAGCAAGAAAAGAGGGGGTCCCCAATCTGATGGGATGATGTGTGATTTGGTCACAACAGTTACCCTTTTGGGGTGATGAGTGATTTGGGGTGATGTGTGATTTGGAGGGCTCAATTCTTCAAGGCACCCATTTTGTTCACCACTTGTAGCATCACTTGTTCAAGGCACATGTGTGATTTGGTCAAAAATAGGCGCCTAGAGTGAATAGGCTTTCATCCTGACTTAATACACTGCCTCCTTCTGACAATTTTTGGGGCAGCAGAAAACCTTTCACCACGGGCAAATGGCTCAGAGCTATAAAAAATCGAGAGAGGTTATTGTAGAGGCACTCTATGTGCTTGTGTTGCCTTAGACGGAATGTTTCTAAGTGACACGGTTTTCAAGTAACATCTCGTCAAAGATTGCTGCCTTTTTGCACTTTGGACTCTTCAGGGATATCGTCGGTACAATGTAGCTCCGACTGTTTCGACACATTTGGGTGAAAAATAAGACCATGCCTAGCGTAAATGTACCCATTCGGACGCGTTGGAATAGTCAGTTTGGTCACATCACGAGCAGGACGAAAGTTACACCCCTTTGCAACTTTGTATTGCCTCCTTCTGACGATTTTTGGGGCAGCAGAAAACCTTTCACCACGGGCAAATGCCTCAAAGCTATAAAAAACTGAGAGAGGGTATTGTAGAGGCACTCTACGTGATCCTGTTGCCTTAGATGAAATGTTTCTAAGTGACACAGTTTCTGAGTAACATCTCGTCAAAGATTGCTACCTTTTTGCACTTTGGACTCTTCAGGGATATCGTCGGTACAATGTAGCTCCGACTGTTTTGACATGTTTGGGTAAAAAATAGGACCATGCCTAGCGTAAATATACCCATTCGGATGCGTTGGAATAGTTAGTTTGGTCGCATCAGGAGCAGGACGAAAGTTACACCCCTTTGCAACTTTACACTGCCTCCTTTTGACGATTTTTGGGGCAACAAAAAACTTTTCACCACGGGCAAATGCCTCAGAGCTATAAAAAACTAAGAGAGGTTATTGTAGAGGCATCTATGTGATCGCGTTGCCTCAGACAGAATGTTTCTAAGTGACACAATTTTTGAGTAACATCTCGTCAAAGATTGCTACATTTTTGCACTTTGGACTCTTCAGGGATATCGTCGGTACAATGTAGCTCCGACTATTTTGACATGTTTGGGTGAAAAATAGGACCATGCCTAGTGTAAATGTACCCATTTAAATGCATTGGAACAGTCAGTTTGGTCGCATTAGGAGTAGGACGAAAGTTACACCCCTTTGCAACTTTACACTGCCTCCTTCTGACGATTTTTGGGGCAGCAGAAAACCTTTCACCACGGCCAAATGCCTCAGAGCTATAAAAAACCAAGAGAGGTTATTGTAGAGGCACTCTACATGATCGCATTGCCTCAGATAGAATGTTTCTAAGTGACACAGTTTTTGAGTAACATCTCGTCAAAGATTGTTGCATTTTTGCACTTTGGACTCTTCAGGGATATCGTCGGTACAATGTAGCTCCGACTGTTTTGACATGTTTGGGTGAAAAATAGGACTATGCCTAGCGTAAATGTACCCATTTGGACGCGTTGGAACAGTCAGTTTGGTCGCATCAGGAGTAGGACGAAAGTTACACCCCTTTGCAACTTTACACTGCCTCCTTCTGACGATTTTTGGGGCAGCAAAAAACCTCTCACCACGGGCAAATGCCTCAGAGATATAAAAAATTGAGAGAGGTTATTGTAGAGGCACTCTACATGATCACGTTGCCTTAGACAGAATGTTTCTAAGTGACACTATTTTTGAGTAACATCTCGTCAAAGATTGCTGCCTTTTTGCAATTTGGACTCTTCAGGGGTCGGTACAATGTAGCTCCGACTGTTTCGACGTGATTGGGTGAAAAAAAGGACCATGCCTAGCGTAAATGTACCCATCCAGACACGTTAGAATAGTCAGTTTGGTCACATCACGAGCAGGACACCAAAAATACAAAAGTTGCTTTGTGCAACTTGACAACATTGACACTTTTTTGCAACATGACTCAAAGACTCAAACTGACCCCAAATGACTCAAAGTGACTTAAAATCACCTTGATTTGGTGCCCAATGTACATTATAGAGGTCGAGGTGCTCCTTATCATTCAAACATCTTAGATGAGCGCATAGGAAAGAAAAAAGCTCTAAGTTTCATCATCATGAGCGCCTAATATCAAGAGACTTTAATGGCTCAAACCTTAGCATGGAGTCCTAAGGTGCATTTCATGTCTCCTTTCATCCAGTTTGGTGCCCTTATGTAGATTTTTCAACTTGATTTGGTGCCCTATATGCGAAGGAAGATCTAAAGGCATGAAAGTGGATGTCATATTGCAAGAGTTTGGATCATCAAAATTGAAAAAAATAAGTCTATTAAGCTTGGGCGCCTTTGGTTTTCTTTTCATTCATTATGAGTGCCTTGGGAGAATGGTATATAGGTCATCATCATGATTGGGCACCCTGGATCCAGAGTGTTGGAGTGATCATCAAATGGTGTCTAGTAGGGTAAGTTATGAGTTTGGTCGCATCAGGAGCAGGACACCAAAAATGCATAACATGATGATGTAAAAATGTGTACATATGTGTAAAAATGCAAGAGGAAATAAAAAAAGACAAACCTTACAAATTAATGTGCATACTTACAACTCAATGTAACATAACTTTACAAAATCAATGTGAATACTTACAAATTAATCCAATGAACCATCCGGGTCTGCTCTACTCTTTATTGTGTCAAGTACTGCTTCATGGTCAGACTCACGCACCTTCCACAATATTTTGTTCAAAGGTCTACCCCGATACTTTATCAAATGAACATTGGATGCCACAACAAGGTTCGAGTAATGAAGAATCTTCCGATGCATGTCAAAGTCCTGAAATAGCCAAATATTAACACTCTTATGTGGGTACCTTCTAAGCCATGTTCCAGTAATAACCACTGATCCTGTAGGGTATTCGATGTTTTCTCCATCTGTAACAGGGGCCTCCAATTTCTTTTTGGCCTCAACACAACGACATAAGTAATAATCTGTTCCCTCTTCATTATCTTCATCTGTAATAATTGCATATACGTGCCCTACATTGATATGTGTAGCAAATTAGATGAAATTAGTCAACATTACAAAAACACTACAAAGTAAGATGACATTACCTGGTTGAACTAGATGAAATTAGATGCATATACATGCCCTATATTACCTGGTTGAACTAAATCTGATATGTGGTCAAAATCAACTAATGATTCCATCTGTGTTAGTTCCAGTGCCATCAGGGGTCGATACGTGTCAAGTGGGCTAAGATAACTTAACTACCATTCGTCAACCCACTCCTTTGACTCGCACTCATCCCAGACTTGAATTGTACAGGAAGAACAAAAGCATGACATCTTTCGTGTATGGATACTCCATGAACTTGCAATTGAGCTTCTGAAAGAGTGCATCTCATTTGATTCTGTCAGTGTACAACAATCCTCATATGGTGCAATGTTAGTATCATCTATCAACCAAAAAAATCTACGAACTAAAGACTTACCTTCATTACCTAGACCCATGGAAGCATTACATCACTCGACAATTGATTTTGCATCTGTCAACTTTGCATTATCTTTATACTTTAACTCTTCTCGTGCTATGGCTCTTTTCATACATGCTCCTACACCATCATGCTTCCCCTTTCCATGCCCAGCCTCACAAAAGTTCAACATATGTTGAATACCTATAAAATTATGCCTCCTACTCAGCCAATAGAAATTTTGTGAGTTCTTGAATTGTGACGCACAATTATCCAACCATTGTTGATAACTGAGAGGGGGGGTGAATCAGTTATCCTAATTATTTCTTCTTTTGAACTTTCTTATTAATCAATGTAGCATTGAATCAAACAAACAAACATTACCATGAAATGAAAAACACATGACACAGTTTTTGACGTGGAAACCTTGTTAAGGGAGAAAACCACGGGGTGATTAACCCAAAGATTATTCTCTGTTACAAGAATAAGGAATTACAAAATGGCACTTGCCAATTAGGGCTCACTGCCCGAGCACACTGCTCACAAAGAGGCCCACTGCCTACAAGGAGACACACTGTCTACAAAGTGATAAGAATCACAGTCTTGAACTGATTGGAAGCATCTATATATGCTGGAGTTTAGTTCCGGTTAGGCTCAGTACACTGATCTGCTGCACTTCATCTTTCCTCTGTTCTTTATTCTGCTATCCTTTCACATACCGGATCTTTCTTACTACTTCTACTCTGTTCTGCACTTATTCGCATACACCATCACACAATTACACCCTTCACAACTAAATCCATCCTCTATATATATCCGCACAAGTAATTTCATCACCTTTCTAGTCAGCATCCGGAACAGTCTAGTTTCTTACAAACTCTATTCTGTCGGCTGAATCCTTGCTCACCAAGCAATGCGGATCAAGCATATACTTGTAGATATCATTAATCATGTCGGCCAAACATGATTCATGCCTTCACAACCTTTACCATCAATAGTAACACATCCAGAAAATAGTTTGATACTCTGTCAGTCAGTTCTTCCTCTGTTCTCACTGTCTCTCAAGAATCCGGTACTCAACTATTCATATCTTTTTCTTTGTTCATCACCGGAGGCTAAATCCTTGGAATATACTACTCAAGGTAGTCCTCTTGACTTCCCCAAATCCGCACTGCACCAAGACACTTCCTCTGAGAGATCCGGACCAATCTGTCGGACCTTGCCACATGCTCTGTTCTTGTTCACCGGACCACAACAATCTTCATTCTGACTTCCGGTAGAGACACACCATAACTTGCGGATATGTGGGATGACCTTTGTTGCCATCAATGACAACAACCATGAATCCATATAGTGTCTCTTGCCAACAATCTCCCCCTTTGGCATTGATGGCAACACTTAGTGAAAAATGACTAAGTGTTTATACTACGCTCCCCCTTGGCTGATGCTCTATATACAATTTCCAGAACTCCCCCTTAGTTGGATTCCTCATTTTTCACTGCTCCTCACTCCCCCTTTGACATCAATGGCAAAGGGTAGGGTCCGCACACCAAAATTTTCAAAAATTTTCTATACATATCCGCATATTTACATACTCACATATACTGAAGAATGTCTGCAAAAGATGTCTTCAGTTGGATCAGTTCTGTAGCCCAACTTTGCTTCATTCTATCCAAAATTGAAATGTGACCACTCAACAAAAATGCAAATGCATCTGCCCTTTTTAGATCTTTCGGATCACTTGTCTGGGCTGTGATTTGAGCTTCTGCTATGGCCTCATGCATGGCCTCTAGCTTAGGGACAATTAACCCCCTGAGCTCACTCAACCTGCTTATTCTATTTTTCCTTTCCTTCTCCAATTTCTTGATTTCACTCAAGACTGCAATAGTCTAACATTCTTGATTTGTTATAGAGGAAGAAAGAGGATCAAAACTTTGAGACAAGCTTAGTAGTGTGTCCTCTTGCGCTTTTATTTTCTTCTCAATGTCCACTGTTACCTTGGACCAGGAGATACAAAATTTGTATATTTCACCGCCATCCTTAAGAGCATTTTCTAAGCTCTTTATCCCAATGTTCATCTTTCTCCTATCATTAATGATCAAACCCTGAACCTCGGAGAACCTTTTATCCAAAAACTCCTTCCAGACCTTTTCTTCAGCTAATTTTTCTAAAGATTCAAAATGTGTATTAACACTGCTGACTAAGGTTTTGAGATTACTGGAAGAGGAGGCTGCCAGATCTATCTGGACTGATGGCATAATCTTCTCAAGCACTCCGGAAGCAACCTTTATCAACTCACAGTCTTCCATATGAGACTTTAGGAGCTTTTCATTTGCCTTAGCATTTGCAAATGAGGCTATCTTCATTGTCTGCACCGGAGAGAGGGAATCAAAGTTGAATGGGCCTTGTAGTAGCTCCGGTTCATCGATCTCTATTGTTTCTTTGCTCAAAAATTGTTGAACAGTTTGTGCAGTGTCTCTTGCCGGAGACAGATGTTTCTTTTCTTCTACAGTCTTGGAACTGTCCTTTGGGATTTTCTCTCTTTCCACATTCTTACCACTATCAGTCATGGTCTTCTCTGATGGAGTCTTCTCTTTCTCTGCACCCTTGGTACTGTCAACCTCTTTATCTTTCACCACTGCTTCCTTCTCCTGTAATTTCTCTTCTTCTTTGGATCCAGAGACTATAGGGGAAACCGAAGGAGAGATGCTAGCCTGTTCATAGGCCACTTCTTCTGGAGCAGAGGGTTCCAAGTCCATAGCTATTTCTGCACCTAAGTCCTCTACAACAGGAAGATTGAACCTTTTGAAGGCCTTCCGGAGGATCTCTTCTGTCTCTTTGGCCACCTTGTCAGTCTCACCAAGCATGAGTTGATTCATCCTGGCTTTACTTCTGAACTCATCTTTGCAGTCTTTGAATATTATGTTCATTGTCTTGGGATCAATTTGAGGATATAGCTGAATAGCTATCTGCTCCCGGATCTCAAGATCTTTTGCCTGAGCATTATTCTTTCTTATTTCTAATTCCTTTTCTAGGCTTTTAGGGATTTCAGAGATAATCTCAATAAAAGCTTTATTGTAGATGTTCAAGTACCTTATTATAGCTTCTTGCAGGATCTTTTGATCTGCCTCGTTGTAGTCATCATAAAATTCAGCCACCGGTTGAAGGTTCCCATCCACAGTGACTGATTTGACTACACTATCTAGGGATAGAGTGGGCTTTTCAGCAAATTCTTCTGTCATTTCTTCCTTGTCTTGGCCTGTGGAGGGTTTCCCGGATCCTTTCTTCTTCTGCTTCTTTATTTCTTTTACTCCCTCATCTGACTCAGTTTCCTCTTCATCCTTTTGGCTTTCATAAGCCCTTGTGGCTTTTGTCTTAGATCTTTTACCGGATGCCTAGACTTCCAGTTTTGAACTTTTGGTTGTGGGAGGTGCAGATCTTTTTGATGATCTGGTCCAGGTGGAAGTTTCAACCGGAACACTTTCTTTACTTTTCTTTTCTGCCTCTTTCTTTTCTTCCTCAGATTTTCTTCTCTTTTCCCGGCTGGCATCAAGTGCCTCTTTTGAGATGCCTAGGCCTTGAGCAATGTGCTCTACTTCTTTTCTCACCTTCCTCTTTATCTCAGGTTCCCTGAGTTCTACATGGATCTTTACACTCAGCTCCTCAAAGGTTCCAAACCTTTCTGCCTTTGGATCTTTGGGCTGACTTAGCATGTGTTGAACATGCAGCTCCACTATCTGTTCATCCACTTCATACCCCATGGGCATGATCCAGACAGTCCTTGGCTCCACTGCCTCCATTAGGCACTGATCAGTGTCCACCATAAAGCACACTGAGTCTTTGTATTTTTCAACAAGAGACTGGGGAATTCTTTCTCTTGCTTGCATCATGCTTTGGAAGTTTTTGAAGTATCCCCATAGGGCTGTATTTCTTGCTTTGGCATCCCCAAGCCCATGTAGATAGTCTCTTATTTGGACTGCAACAGGTTTGTCATTCTGCCATGCCCATCCACTTGATCCGGGCAGCTCATTCATGAAGTAGAAGAATAGACATAATATAAGAGTACCATACTTAAAGGAATTCTTCTTGTCCTTCTTGATTTTCTGTATATTTTCCATTAATTGGCTTAACAGCAGTTCGCAGAGATCATATTCTGCATTCTTCCTTAGCATTTCATAGGCAGTATATACTGTAGTTTTGGATACAGAATTCTCCCTGCTAGAGTGATAGATCTTGTATCCTATTATCATGGACGCATACTTGATATCCGGATCAGAAATATCTTTAATGGTCATTGCCCTCTTATCAAATTTTGATCCGGTGGCCTCAGTTACAATGTTATTTTTGACATATTTGAGGATAGGTATCCCTCCGGAAGAGTATAGACCAGTTACTGCTCTAATTGTCTCTTTTGTGATCTTGCAGGGTCTATCCAGCCATAGGAAGTTGTCATGCATCCTGCTCAGTACATACCGGACCCATTCATCTTCTTCAAAGTAGGGGAAATGAATGAATTGATCAAATTGTTTCTTCTGGATACCCTTATACTCTGGTTTAAGCTCAAAAGCATTATCTATCAGTTGTTTGTGATAGAGATCTCTCAATTTGAATTCCCCAAATTCCTCAATGCTTGCATGTATGTAAACCCTAATGTCTTCTGTGTGTAAAACTCCGTGAGGAACACTGGAAAATGCTCCTAAGGGATCTACTTCCAATGACTTGTATGGATGTTTCTTAAATTCAGGTCGGGGCCTATCTGAGATTTTTACTATATTTGGAGTAGCCATTTCTTCAAAAGATTTGTAGCAAGATATCGAAAGTGGAAAATACCTTTTGCGTCTTCGGTTGCACGGAGTAGCTGGATTGATTTCTGTATGTAATGACTTCGGCAGGAGATCTTCAGTGTGCTTGATGAATCTTGTTGCAGAGCTCCACTTTTCGCTTCTTCTTGAGTGCATAATGAGCAAATGATTTATGAGAAATCCCTTATATCATTTCGCAAACCCTAATATCTGTTTGCAATAAATGCTTCACCTATATTATTCCGGTTTGCCTTGTCTGGATAGCTTGGAGTATCCCGGATTAGTCCTGATCTATGAACATCATGCGGATCTTTCAATCATGGATAAATCGAGATGACACATTACAAGAACATCCCAAACATTCTGTCCAGTCCGCAGAGTAAAATAATGTACTTCCGGATCTATCTGGACCCTTTTGTAGTCCTCTGTCATTCTGGAGCATCTCCCGGAATAGGTCTTTACTTGATCGATCACAACTTCTTTATATCTTCATGCGGACCTCTGAAATCTTGTCTGGATCATCTCAGGACTGGTATCTTCAAACCCTTTACTCCGCATCTTGTGTCACATCCAGCACCACTTGATTGGCTAGGGGAACAAGATTTTCTTTGAGTCTCCCCCTGAGCCAGAGCTCACTTTTTAATTTCTGGGAGAAATATCAGCACCAGAGTCTGGTGCGGATCCAACCTCTACATTCTCTGAACTTTTCTTCACCCAAATCTTGTTCATCTGATTCCTAACTTCATCCACATTCATCTTTTGTTTACCCTTGTCTTGATTCTGATTGTATATCGGACCTCTTTTGTCCTGATTCTTGCTTCTGCAGACTTTTGCACTATGACCAGACCTATTACAGATTTGGCAAATAACATTTCTTTGCATATTTGACTGATAACCTCTTGATCTGCATTGATTAGCCATATGACCTACTCTATTGCATGTAAAACATCTACCATTGAATGATTTGTTTACTTGCATATTTCTGCATTCATGAGACTTGTGTCCATACCTTTTGCAGTTAAAGCACTGTCCAGAGAAGGATGGACTAGTTTGATTCATCCTTTTTCTGCACTGATTAGCTTTGTGACCAAAGTGATTGCAGCTGTGGCAGTATCCATTGAAAGATGGATATCTTTGAGCATTGGGCTGTCTTACCGGAGGTCTTCTAGGCCTATTCCTTGGATTTTCTGATCCAAAATTCTTTTGACCGGATCCGGAGCTTTCTCCTTTCTCATATCCCAAACCATACTTGTCATCTGTCCTCTTTTGACTTCCAAGAAGTACTTCAAGTTGGGCAGAATTTATCTTGAATTTTTCTTTATATTCATTTGCTGTTTGAAGATCTCTTTTGAGAGAGACAATTTGATCCTCAAGTTTTTCTTCATTATCTTTGGCATCTTCAAGATCAGATTCAAGATGTCTGATAATCCTGTCCATCTGGTGGCATTCTTCTGATTTCTCTTTAAGAGATTGTCTTAGATTGTCTTCAGCTTTTCTTTTTTCTTCAATCTCTTGAGTAAACTTTATAGTTCCTGATTCCATTTCATGTCTTAACATAATGACTTCTTTTGATAACTTTTCACATAACTTGGTTTTCTCAGTCAATTCTTCATCTGTATTGCTTTCTTCACTTTGTCTTGCCAATTGTTGGAGCAGCTCCTTTCTCTTTTTCATAGAGAGACTTAATTTGTCCTTTAATTCTCTCATGAATTCATCAGCCTGTTTGAGTCTTTCCTTTAATTCATTGACTTCAGAATTTGACTGTTCAAGATCCTCAAGGGCAGTCTTGAGTTGCTCCCTTAAACCATATGCATCCATTTGAACTCCCAGATCTTCCTCAAGCTGTTAGGCTCTATTAGGAGGAACCTTGCTCTGATACCAATTGTTGATAACTGAGAGGGGGGGGTGAATCAGTTATCCTAATTATTTCTTCTTTTGAACTTTCTTATTAATCAATGCAGCATTGAATCAAACAAACAAACATTACCATGAAATGAAAAACACATGACACAGTTTTTGACATGGAAACCCTGTTAAGGGAGAAAACCATGGGGTGATTAACCCAAAGATTATTCTCTGTTACAAGAATAAGGAATTACAAAATGGCACTTGCCAATTAGGGCTCACTGCCCGAGCACACTGCTCACAAAGAGGCCCACTGCCTACAAGGAGACACACTGTCTACAAAGTGATAAGAATCACAGTCTTGAACTGATTGGAAGCATCTATATATGCTGGAGTTCAGTTCCGGTTAGGCTCAGTACACTGATCTGCTGCACTTCATCTTTCCTCTGTTCTTTATTCTGCTATCCTTTCACATACCGGATCTTTCTTACTACTTCTACTTTGTTCTGCACTTATTCGCATACACCATCACACAATTACACCCTTCACAACTAAATCCATCCTCTATATATATATATCCGCACAAGTAATTTCATCACCTTTCTAGTCGGCATCCAGAACAGTCTAGTTTCTTACAAACTCTGTTCTGTCGGCTGAATCCTTGCTCACCAAGCAATGCGGATCAAGCATATACTTGTAGATATCATTAATCATGTCGGCTAAACATGATTCATGCCTTCACAACATTTACCATCAACAGTAACACATCCGGAAAATAGTCTGATACTCTGTCAGTCAGTTCTTCCTCTGTTCTCACTGTCTCTCAGGAATCCGGTACTCAACTATTCATATCTTTTTCTTTGTTCATCACCGGAGGCTAAATCCTTGGAATATACTACTCAAGGTAGTCCTCTTGACTTCCCCAAATCCACACTGCACCAAGACACTTCCTCTGAGAGATCCGGACCAATCTGTCGGACCTTGCCACATGCTCTGTTCTTGTTCACCGGACCACAACAATCTTCATTCTGACTTCCGGTAGAGACACACCATAACTTGCGGATATGTGGGATGACCTTTGTTGCCATCAATGACAACAACCATGAATCCATATAGTGTCTCTTGCCAACAACCATATGATATGCTGACTGAATGATATGCCCCTTCTAGACAAATCATTGTAGAACACCTGAAAGCAACCTTGCACGAACTCTGTAGAATGCGTGTGATCATCACTAATATAGAAATTATACTCCCTTATGATCTTTTTGTCATCCTCTGTACTATCATTCACATGAATGAATGCGATGTGCACAAATATAGAAACCTATGTGGAGTTGTAATATTGTGATTGCACCTCACGCTGTGGCTGTAGACTATAGTTCTCTGCAAAATTGACGACTGAAACAATGCTACCAACCAGAAATGTGTCCTTGCATAACTTGAATTGCAAGTCCAACCATCAAGCTCTATGGGCATGTCTTGCATACTCATACACTATGCTGTCACGAAATATAGGCATAAACTGATACACTGGAATCTTTTCAATAACTAATTCACACCTCTTTGCTTCTTTACCATCTTTTGTATTGTATGCCACTATTTTATACTTGCCAAACTCTACTAGTTCATTTCCAACCGCATGTGTTATTTCCATATGTTCACATATTGGCAAATGTTGCAAGCCACTGCAATGATGACATGTGCCATCCAAGCATAATTTCTTGTAGAATATTTGACCTTCCTCTCTTTCACATAAAATTCTTGATATGAAGTCTCTTGAAGATGTTGGTGGGGCACATATGGCACAACCCTACAAATCATTGTTAGTATGCATATCTAAACATATAGACCTATAAGCATCAAAATGGTTAGAAAATTCAATATGTAATCTACAACAACAAGTAGTGCGTGTGTGATTTATCTTAACATAGAAAGGTTTTAGCATTTCAAAATATCTTTGACAAATTTTAATTTGAGGATACTTCTCTAGAAATTTACCATAAAACTGTGTTTGAGTCTCATCCAAAAAATGCTTTGGATGTGGCTCGCGGTTCTGACTACCGATTCTCCTTCTTACCACATCCCTTTGATTCGAAGATACCCTTGTGTAATTCTTCCAAAAGTCTTCAATTAGTGATCTCAATGCTTCAACAATTGGTTTATCTTTTCGTGGTAGTCTCCCCGAGAATGCCCATAATTCATTGGCATTGGTGTCCTCAATTCTTTGGCGTCTTCCAACGGCTCTTGATAAAGTTTTCCTATCAATTCTCAATTCTTGACTTGTCTTTCTAATGAGATGAGCTTTCCTCGTTTGACTACTTACTATAGTCGATGTAATCACACGCCGTGTTGCATTACTATCTTTTGTGCATGAGGTGTTACCCACACTCTCATACGCACTCATTAGATTCTTGACAATAGATTTTTCACTTGAAGCCTCTGATGTTCTCAACCTAAGAATCTTCATGATAGACCTATACTTTATACTTCGCATCATTTCAACGAATAGTTGACATCTTGCAGTCTCATTTAACTTTTCAAAGAACAATCTCCAAATCTTATTAGCATATCTTCTACAAGTGCGTTTTGGAATCTTACCTTCCATTGGCTGCAAAATATTCTCATCAATATCAATCAAATACTTTGGCTTTCTATGCAAAATTCTAGGTGGTGTCAAGTTAGGTAAATTCATCTCAACATTAGGAATTTCATCAATATTTAAATGAGATGGTTAGATGGCATACCTTCGATCGAAGATGGAATAGATGACATACCTTGAGGTTGAGGTAGGAATGATGGCGTACCTCCTTCATCACATGTGAGTGATGATGTACTCTCAACTTGAGATGTGGTATTTGGTGTCCCTACATGTTGACCTGCGGTAAAGGACGTGTCTCCAACTATGGTATTCAAATATCTCATACCACAAAGTTTTTGCATTCGTTCTCTTTGTGCCGCCAATACCATATCTCTTTGTGATGGTTGTGGTTCCTCTTCAATTGGTATGTCTTCATTTATCGTGTCCAATTTTCTCTTCTCACGAAGTTCCCTCATAGCCATTGCTTTCTTTGCATTCTTAGCTTCCATCTCTTCCTGTGTTGGTTTAATTCTTGATCGTTTCCTCAGCATGACAGAGAATTTGTCTGTAGCATGATAAAGAGACCAATATTAGTTCCTAAGAAATGAATACATGATAATAGTGGGATTGTATCTTTTTTATGTTGTAAGGATTTATTCTTGTATAGTTTGACATCATGGTATGAACTAAGGTTTGTTTATTACACATAATTATTAAAGAGCCCAAGTGTAGAAAATATACATGGCATCATGTGAGATTGTAGGTTGCTTTCTTGATTGGGAATGTGTCTATTTTAAACATGTATGATAAAGCATGATAAAGTAATTCAATCCGAAATAAGGAAAATGTAAAGAACATGCATGTAAAGACTTGACATACCTAAAAAATGAAGATTTGAATGGAGAGAGTACCCAATTATGTAGTGTTTTTATCTTCTTGCATCAAACTCCTCAACAATTTGAGTTTTTCACCACTTGCTTCCTTTTCAATGTTAAATTCCTAAAATTGAATCACAATTAACATTGCAACACTACAAAAATTGAAACTTGAATAGATATATATCAAACTTGGTGTGAAAACTATGTTATTTCCTCCTTCTCAAGTTGGCAAAGCAGAAAAGGTGGTGGAAAGATCATGCAAAGGTGGTACAATGTGTCAAATGTGCATGTGAACTTCCCAATAGCATGAAAGCACTTCTTTTTTGTCGGAACATGCACAGAATCAGAAAGAAAATAGAGCATGTGGGCCTAGATCATGGGGGTAACCACTTTTTTACCATTTCAATAGAAATACAAAACACGAGCGCGTTATAACGCGCTCGCGTTTTATCCTGCTATACATTCATCACATCCTTTGCATTGATCACATCTTTTTCTTGCAAGGGCTTGCCAGATGCTCCGCCATATGATGGGCATAACAATGAAGGGGCAAGCCCTCATAATCAAGTTCGTGATAGAAAATGCCCTCAACCCTCAACGTCAAACCCTAATCCCTAAACCCTCAACTCTGATCCCTCGACCCTCAACCCTCAATGTCAAATCCTAATCCCTCAACCCTATCCCTAAACCCTCAACCCTCAACGTCAAATCCTAATCCCTCAACCCTTTCCCTAAACCCTCAACGTCAAATCCTAATCCCTCAACCCTCAACCCTATCCCTAAACCCTCAAGGTCAAATCCTAATCCCTCAACCCTAATCCGTCATCCCTCAACGTCAAATCCTAATCCCTCAACCCTAATTCATCATCCCTCAACTCTAATCCCTCATCCCTAAACCCTAAATGCTATCCCTGATCCTACACCCTCAACAGACTCGATACTATACCTTAAACTCTAATCCCTTATCCCTAAACCCTCCAACCCTATCCCTAATCCTTACAACCCTCAACCCTAATCCCTCAACCCTTAACTCTGATCCATCAACCCTCAACACTATACCTTAAACCCTAATCCCTTCAACCTCAACCCTATCCCTAAACCCTTGACCCTTGAACCTCAACCCTCAACCCTCGACATCAAACCCTAATCCCTCAACCCTTAACTCTGATCCCTCATCTCTCAACCCTAACCCTAAACCCTCAACCCTCAACATCAAATCCTAATCCCTCAACCCTTCACTCTAATCCCTCAACCCTAAACCCTATCCCTAAATGCTTAACACTATACCTTAAACCCTAATCCCTCAGACCTCAACCCTAAACCTTATCCCTAAACCCTAATCCCTCAACCCTCAACCCTAATCCGTCATCCCTCAACTCTAATCCCTCATCCCTAAACCCTAAATGCTATCCCTATTCCTACACCCTCAACAGAATCGATACTATACCTTAAATCCTAATCCCTCAACCCTTAACTCTGATCCCTCGACCTTCAACCCTAATCCTAAACCCTAAACCCTCAACGTCAAATTCTAATCCCTCAACCCTTCACTCTAATCCCTCAACCCTAAACCCTATCCCTAAACCCTCAACACTATACCTTAAACCCTAATCCCTCAACCCTAACCCTAAACCTTGTCCCTAAACCCTAATCCCTCAACCCTCAACCCTAATCTGTCATCTGTCATCCCTCAACTCTAATCCCTCATTCCTAAACCCTAAACGCTATCCCTATTCGTAGACCCTCAACAGGCTCGATACTATACCTTAAACCCTAATCCCTCTACCCTCGACACTCTTATTTAACCCTAATCCCTTAACCATTAACCCTATCCCTCAACCTCAACCCTCAACCCTCAACCCTCAACTCTCAACATTAAACCCTAATTCATCAACCCTAAACCCTAATCCCTCAAACCTAAACCCTATCCCTAAACCATCAACCCTCAACACTATACCTTAAACCCTAATCCCTCAATCCTCAACCCTAAACCTTATCCCTAAACCCTAATCCCTCAACCCTCAACCCTAATCCATCATCCCTCAACTCTAATCCCTCATGCCTAAACCCTAAATGCTATCCCTATTCCTAAACCCTCAATAGACTCGATACTATACCTTAAACTCTAATCCCTTATCCCTAAACCCTCCAACCCTATCCCTAATCCTTATACCCTCCACACTCAACTTTAACCCTAATTCCTCGACCCTCAACCCTATCCCTAAACCCTTGACCCTCAAACCTCAACCCTCAACCCTCAACATCAAACCCTAATCTCTCAACCCTTAACTCTGATCCCTCGACCTTCAACCCTAACCCTAAACCCTAAACCCTCAACGTCAAATTCTAATCCCTCAACCCTTCACTCTAATCCCTCAACCCTAAACCCTATCCCTAAACCCTCAACACTATACCTTAAACCCTAATCCCTCAACCCTAACCCTAAACCTTGTCCCTAAACCCTAATGCCTCAACCCTCAACCCTAATCTGTCATCTGTCATCCCTCAACTCTAATCCCTCATTCCTAAATCCTAAATGCTATCCCTATTCCTAGACCCTCAACAGGCTCGATACTATACCTTAAACCCTAATCCCTCTACCCTCGACACTCTTATTTAACCCTAATCCCTTGACCATTAACCCTATCCCTCAACCTCAACCCTCAACCCTCAACCCTCAACTCTCAACATTAAACCCTAATTCATCAACCCTAAACCCTAATCCCTCAAACCTAAACCCTATCCCTAAACCATCAACCCTCAACACTATACCTTAAACCCTAATCCCTCAACCCTCAACCCTAAACCTTATCCCTAAACCCTAATCCCTCAACCCTCAACCCTAATCCCTCATCCCTCAACTCTAATCCCTCATCCCTAAACCCTAAATGCTATCCCTATTCCTAAACCCTCAACAAACTCGATACTATACCTTAAACTCTAATCCCTTATCCCTAAACCCTCCAACCCTATCCCTAATCCTTACACCCTCTACACTCTACTTTAACCCTAATCCCTTCAACCTCAACCCTATCCCTAAACCCTTGACCCTCGAACCTCAACCCTCCACCCTCAACATCAAACCCTAATCCCTCAACCCTTAACTCTAATGCCTCGACCTTTAACCCTAATCCTAAACCCTAAACCCTCAACGTCAAATTCTAATCCCTCAACCCTTCACTCTAATCCCTCAACCCTAAACCCTATCCCTAAACCCTCAACACTATACCTTAAACCCTAATCCCTCAACCCTAACCCTAAACCTTGTCCCTAAACCCTAATCCCTCAACCCTAATCTGTCATCCATCATCCCTCAACTCTAATCCCTCATTCCTAAACCCTAAATGCTATCCCTATTCCTAGACCCTCAACAGGCTCGATACTATACCTTAAACCCTAATCCCTCTACCCTCGACACTCTTATTTAACCCTAATCCCTTGACCATTAACCCTATCCCTCAACCTCAACCCTCAACTCTCAACATTAAACCCTAATTCATCAACCCTAAACCCTAATCCCTCAAACCTAAACCCTATCCCTAAACCATCAACCCTCAACACTATACCTTAAACCCTAATCCTTCAACCCTCAACCCTGAACCTTATCCCTAAACCCTAATCCCTCAACCCTCAACCCTAATCCATCATCCCTCAACTCTAATCCCTCATCCCTAAACCCTAAATGCTATCCCTATTCCTAAACCCTCAACAGACTCGATACTATACCTTAAACTCTAATCCCTTATCCCTAAACCCTCCAACCCTATCCCTAATCCTTATACCCTCCACACTCAACTCTAACCCTAATTCCTCGACCCTCAACCCTATCCCTAAAACCTTGACCCTCGAACCTCAACCCTCAACCCTCAACATCAAACCCTAATCCCTCAACCCTTAACTCTGATCCCTCGACCTTCAACCCTAACCCTAAACCCTAAACCCTCAATGTCAAATTCTAATCCCTCAACCCTAAACCCTATCCCTAAACCCTCAACACTATACCTTAAACCCTAATCCCTCAACCCTAACCCTAAACCTTATCCCTAAACCCTAATGCCTCAACCCTCAACCCTAATCTGTCATCCGTCATCCCTCAACTCTAATCCCTCATTCCTAAATCCTAAAAGCTATCCCTATTCCTAGACCCTCAACAGGCTCGATACTATACCTCAAACCCTAATCCCTCTACCCTCGACACTCTTATTTAACCCTAATCCCTTGACCATTAACCCTATCCCTCAACCTCAACCCTCAACCCTCAACTCTCAACATTAAACCCTGATTCATCAACCCTAAACCCTAATCCCTCAAACCTAAACCCTATCCCTAAACCATCAATCCTCAACACTATACCTTAAACCCTAATCCCTCAACCCTCAACCCTAAACCTTATCCCTAAACCCTAATCCCTCAACCCTCAACCCTAAACCTTATCCCTAAACCCTAATCCCTCAACCCTCAACCCTAACCCCTCATGCCTCAACTCTAATCCCTCATCCCTAAACCCTAAATGCTATCCCTATTCATAAACCCTCAACAAACTCGATACTATACCTTAAACTCTAATCCCTTATCCCTAAACCCTCCAACCATATCCCTAATCCTTACACCCTCCACACTCTACTTTAACTCTAATCCCTCCAACCTCAACCCTATCCCTAAACCCTTGACCCTCGAACCTCAACCCTCAACCCTCGACGTCAAACCCTATTCCCTCAACCCTTAACTCTGATCCCTCATCTCTCAACCCTAACCCTAAACCCTAAACCCTCAACCCTCAACGTCAAATCCTAATCCCTCAACCCTAAACCCTATCCCTAAACCCTCAACACTATACCTTAAACCCTAATCCCTCAGCCCTCAACCCTAAACCTTATCCCTAAACCCTAATCCCTCAACCCTCAACCCTAATTCGTTATCCCTCAACTCTAATCCCTCATCCCTAAACCCTAAATGCTATCCCTATTCCTACACCCTCAACAGAATCGATACGATATCTTAAACCTTAATCCCTTATCCCTAAACCCTCAAATCCTATCCCTAATCCTTATACCCTCCACACTCTACTTTAACCCTAATTCCTCGACCCTCAACCCTATCCCTAAACCCTTGACCCTCGAACCTCAACCCTCAACCCTCAATGTCAAACCCTAATCCCTCAACCCTTAACTCTGATCCCTTGACCCTCAACACTATACCTTAAACCCTAATCCCTATCCCTCAACCCTTAACCCTTAAAACTTAAACCCTATCCCTACACCCTCAACACTTGACACTATATCTTAAGCCTTAAACCCTCATCCCTAAAGCCTCAACCCTCAATCCTTAAACCTTCAACCCTAAACCCTATCCCTAATCCCTCTACCCTCGACACTCTAACCCTAACCTCAACATTAAATGCTAATCTGTCAACCCTAAACCCTAATCCTAAACCCTCAACCCTCAACCCTCAACACTATACCTTAAACCCTAATCCCTCAACCCTCAACCCTAAACCTTATCCCTAAACCCTAATCCCTCAACCCTCAACCCTAATCCATCATTCCTCAACTATAATCCCTCATCCCTAATCCCTAAATGCTATCCCTATTCCTAAACCCTCAACAGACTCGATACTATACCTTAAACCCTAATCCCTTATCCCTAAACCCTCCAACCCTATCCCTAATCCTTACACCCTCCACACTCTACTTTAACCCTAATCCCTCAACCCTAAACCCTATCCCTAAACCCTTGACCCTTGAACCTCAACCCTCAACCCTCAATGTCAAACCCTAATCCCTCAACCCTTAACTTTAATCCCTCGACCCTCAACTCTATCCCTAAACCCTAAACCATAATCTGTCATCCCTCATCCCTAAACCTTAAACGCTATCCCTATTCCTAGACCCTCAACGGGCTCGATACTATACCTTAAATGCTAATCCCTTATCCCTAAACCCTCCAACTCTATCCCTTATCCCTTAACCCTCATGATTAATAGCCTTGAACGTAAAAAAATTTGAGTGGGACATAACGCGAGCGCGTTATAACGCACTCGCATTATGTCAAACATGACAAAAGACAGACTTTCGGGAAAGAAAAATGCAAGGCAAAATATAACGCGAGCGCGTTATAATGCGCTCGCGTTATTTCTTTCTTTGGGAATCCCAAGCCTTGGGCTTGGGATTTGCTTTGGATTTCCAACCCAAAGGCTTGGAGTGCCTTATGAACAGTCACAGATGTATTTTTCTATATTCTTCAAAATTTCACATAATTTCGTTCGTGCTAACCCTCAGATTTGCATGTGTTTCAAGGTTGAACAAATCGAACACATGGGTAATGTTAGGCTTTCTCTTAGCTATTTGACGATGTGATTTTTTTCACATTTTAACAATGTTAAGCCTTTCATCTTTAATTTCTTTTGTTTGTGTGTCCGTTTTTAGGCAAAAACCACTGTTTGGTCTTTTTTTCATTGTAAAATAACTATTCATTCAAATTTCAAAAAAATTACATATTTAGAAACTAGACTCCATTATACAAATATTAAAAAAATAAAAAAATGATTTTCAATTAGTTTTCAAAATTTATAGGGGTAGCACGGCCAAAATTCTATTTGTTAGGATGTGTCTACTTTAAAAATTAGTAAAAAATCAAATATTCATCAAAAAATTATTAGAAAAATCGGGCATAAACTACATGCTATTAGCTAATTTCTCACTGAAGCGATTTTAAAAATACCAAAAAAAAGTTGACCTTTTGAGGGAGCCACAAAACATGCTATGTTATGTTTTTTGACAGAAACAACACCAATTTCTGTGGCTCCCTCTTTTGAACCCCTTAATCTATGCCATTTTCAAAACAAAATAGTAGTTTAGAAAGTAGACTCGGAGCACTATGAACATTGTTTTGGTTGCATCTCCAAATTTTGAGTGTAACTATGTTCAATTTCTCATCCAGGGCCAGTATTTCCTGATTTCAAAAAAAAAGTGGCCACTTAAGACCCCTTTTTGGCCCCCCATCTTCTTGCATTTACCCAATTATCAGAAATGTCTTATTAATCTGCTATCATCATTTGCTAACAAGTTGCTGATATTATAATTATGATAATTTAACCAACATCTTTTGTGTCTTGGGAATAATATGTCAGTTTAAAGTTATGAATGAAGCAGAAAATTTGCTATCTGAAAATCACTATTTCCAAAACCCAACTTTTCATAAATTAATATTTAGTCTAATTATTTGTAACCACTGATGCTGCCAAAGTTTCATATCTGAAATGGATTTCCATAACTAGTGACCAAGATACCATCAAATGTCCATTTGCTAGAAACTTCCATTAGTGCTCATGCCAACTGAGATATCATAACTGAATCATCATGGATAAACTCCAGAACCATGGGCACTCTCTGATCCATCCTCAACCCATAGGTTCCCAACAACACATATGAATTGCTAATGAATCCATAAAGAGGGGGAGCAAAGGGGATATGTATCCAATGTGACTATAAGGGGGGTGTCTCCCCACCTCACCCCATAATGGGCTACGTCCCAAAGGAGGATTCGCACCTTGTTTGACCCCAAACAAGGGAGGCTCTCAATCCTCAATCGAGATTGGCTCCCTACATAACAATAAAAACACATGGATCTCTATTCTGATCCATAAAGAAGGGGGGAAGAGGGGATTCTCATCCCTCTTGGGGGTAGCATCATGATCAAGTGAAAATAACCCAAGAGAGGCTCCACACCTCTCTCAAACCCTAGCACTTGGGAGGCTCTCATCACTCACAGAGAGCCGCTCCCATCACAACCTAATTCCCACAAAAATAACCTCAACAAAAAGAAGACACACTCCAACATGCAACTAGATCTATGTAACCACAACAATTTCACAATTAGGTATACATGTGTGAATCGTTACTAACATCCACTATACCCTTTCCTCGAGTTGGATGCCCATATCACAACTAAGGACACCACACACACATGCTTGCAAGTATCATCACAAAATAAGACAGAAAATACACATGCTTGACATAAATCATTTATTAACATCACATAAACTTACAATTACAAGGATTCATCAATGAACATTTATATTTTGAAAATGATCTACTAGACATTTATTCCAAATAGTAATCAATCAAGTATTACCTCTACTTACCATGGTGAGACCCAAAAGGATCTAGAGTTTGATAATCCTAGCTTTGATATGATGGCAGTCTCCTATGTGAATTTTGACAAGACACCCATTAGATATGTCTTTGAAGCTAAATGTTTTTTTTCTTAGATTGATGGTCCATTTCCTATGTGTTAAATATGACAGACCAAGTGTGATTGTTTCCCATCTTACAAAACCAAAAATATATTTAGCAAATTGAAAGTGACCTATATATCGGCCACAATTGTTTCGACAAAGACAAAAATAGTTTTCAATTGTGTAGAAGTATTTGGTAAATAAGTAGTATCATAATGGTCAAAATTTCTCAAAAGTTTTTTCAGATTTAGGTCTCAAGCATGAATTATAGAAAAGAATTGTGAAATTATGAATCAAGTAGTGTAGTGTTTTGTTTTGTGTTTTCTTTTTTAACATGCATCTGTTAGAATATCTTTCATTATTAGTCCTATTGTCCACTTGTTCTTCAAGGACATAAGTCATGCTCAAATTCATTTCCATTATATAGCCCTTCTGGCCGTTTGTTCTTTTGCGTCTGAATTTTACTGATACTTAGTAAACTAAATTTTCACATTTGTGGCTCATCCACAAGGATAATATGGATGAATCCATAGTCATTTCTATGGCCTGAGGAATATGAGTTGTAAGAAGTCAAATGTTCCTTTTGTCTGGTTAATTTGATTTTGTATTTATGGACTTCACTTGATAAAATTTAAGTTTAAATTATTATTGTTGTTCTGCTATGATTGCTTTCATGCATAGGCAAAGAATTAATAACTTAGTGCTTAAAGCTTTATCATATAGTCACCAAGAAACTTGTACCTATAGCCTTGTCTCTTGGTGACTATATTTGAATTTAATATAACCATACCCTCATTCATATTCCCATGTGCTTTATTTCAAAAATTATCATAGTCCCCATGTGCATATCCCACGTGTCCAGATGTCTATGCTTTAAAGTTTGTATGATACAGACTTGGCCAACTCTAGAGATATTCAGTTTGTGCAAGAAAAGGCAACAATGGAGGGAGATTATGTTTTTGGAATGATTATGGATTCCTTAGAATTGTACCATCCCTTCTTGTGAAACATTCAGAATATATTGAGTCTTTTTCTCTAGTTTACTTATTTTTTCCCATTAGGAATGCATAATGGCATTAAGGATTTAAAATGAAGATATGTTTTATTTTAGCACGTTCATTTTCTTTGTATTTTTTTGTTATATCCTGGCATGCAGAGCAGATTTTAAGATTTAATATTTCTAATCATTGATTAATTAAAATACTAACAATATTTTTTATATCAACTAATTGAATACCAAATGCTAATATCAAATATTACCCAATACGCTAAGTTTTCAGAAATATGATGTGTATATTTTCATGTCTCAGGCTTGAGCATCTTCTTTCATTCATGTATTTATTGTTCGACTTTTGGAATGTTAGTGGCACACACAAATTGTTTATTTTGCATTATTGGCCTTGTTTTGTAACTTGCAGGTCATGCCCAGTTAGTATAGGTTAAGTATTTAACCTATGGTGCTATAACATTATAAAAGGGTGCACATCTAAGTTATAAAAGAAACATGCCTTTTCGGTCCAAATACCATATGAGAGATAGATATATTAATGATGCACACTTAGTAGGTGAGCCTAGTAGAGGCCTCTATAAACAGAGATGATATTAGATGATCGGGGATGATATTTTGTAACTATTGATGCTTGAGAATCAATATAATACAAAGTGCTGCTAGTTTTTGCCCACATTCTGAGTTGTGTGAGTTTTTAATTTGGCTATGGTTGCATGGTATGTATATTGGATTTAGCTTAATGGTTGGAACTCTAATTTATTAGATAATAGAGTTTTTGCTTACCATTGCAAGTGAAGATAATAATTCCTAATAGTTATATAGTTGAGTGGAACTTTGTTGTACATTACTTAGGACTATGATTTTTACACACATGGTAGGTTCAGTAGGAACCATGCATATCCATCTAGGGAATTTTATTGTGTTGACGCAAAGATTAGTTTTCAATTCTAGATATTCAATACCAAGATGTTGAATTATAAATTATTTGTGTTAGATGTTTATTTCTAATGTGGAGCTAGAAGGAAGTATTACATTATCATGAATATAAGATGAAGTTGATAATAAGGATCATTGATTAGTTATTGTTTAGTCCCTAATCAATTAGTTGCGCAGAAATGAGGATACTTTTAGTTCCTACTAAGAAGATGTATGTCTTATATTGGTCATGTATGTGCATTGAGATCATAGTAATATAGTTAATATTAGCTAGAGAGAGAGAGATCTAGAAACTTATTCTAACATAATTAAGTTTATTATAGAAGGAATTTATGACAATTCACTTCTCTTGGTAGTATTTATGATCATTTTATTTAAAATGACATCTCTTACCCTTGGGACTATAGCTGAGAACTAGGAAATTGTTGATTAAAACCTAAAAACCTTCCTGAATCGATCGATGTTGTTAATTACTAAATTGGGATGGGATAATCTACTTCTCATAAGATATTTATGTGTAAATATGGTTGATAGGCTAAACCTCACAGCAACACCCCTCCTAGGTGTTTGCATATAGCTGATTCCTTAGGTTTCCATCACTATTTCACTTGAGTTAGTGGCAACCAACGAAAAACTATTTGGGGAGGGATAAACCCTAGAAAGGGTTGCGTACCTGCTCATAGTTGCATCAATATAGTGCAAGACATAATTACATATTTGCAAATCCTATCTTTAGTCGCATCATGTGTGTACCATGATCTTGTGGATATAAGGTATGCAGGTAGTCTGGAAGGAAAAGGATGCCCCCAGTACTTAGGTACCAAGTATATAGGGTGTTCTTTTATAATTAACATCGTAATCTCAAAAAAATAAAAGATTAAATCAGATAACAAGAAGTCTCCAGTACTCAGGTACAAAGGAATGGTGAGGTATTCAATTCTTAGCTTCTATAAATATTGTGACCTTAACTTTTTGTATAATGATTATGATCCACATTAACATAAGATTATCTAGTTAGTTTTGTGTAGATGATAAGAGTACAAGTCACTGGAGAAAAAGCAAGTTGAGGGAAATGGATGCAAGGTGTAACAAAAGACTTAAGGTATGTGTTGATCATTTATTCTTATAAGTTATCTTGAGTAATGTACCTCCTCTCTTCACCATATTAAGAATGGTGATCTTTTTAGGTCTTGATGACTTTAGAATCTTAGATGCTCTAGTTGTCTAACCTTTATAACATTTATTGAGCACTTCTTGGAGTAAAATCTTTATGAATCTGCATTTCCTGCATCTATTGACCAAAATTTTTCTTTCCTCAGTATTTTTTGATTCAGAGTTAGTATTATTTTGTTAATAAGGAGTTGGGTCCTTACATTTGGTATCAGAGCTCTAGGTTCAATACTCAGGCTTGGAGTCTTCTACGCCTATGTTTGTATTGGTTGGGTTTAAAAATTTTAGAATTCCTGATAATGCAAGTACTTTGCAAACCCTAGCATTGGGTCGAATGTTGTTTTTGGATGAATTGGTTTCTTATTATTTTGTTGTAAGATGGTGATTCTTGATGTTTGAAAGTAGTCTTGGTTATCTTAAATGCTTATGATTACCAACATTTTATATACTTTTGATTTTCCTTACCTTGTACCTTGTGCACTTTTTGGCAAGTTATGCATCTTGTGTAATTATTTTCGCAATGAATTGATTTGGATAAGAAAATATCCAAGGATTATGCCTTCAAATTGGATTTGGTTTGGGCATCTTGAACTTTGGATGTCCTATGGTTTTTGGGGTAGAATGGTTATGCACTTAATCTGAATCTTACCTGTGCATTTTAATGATTGATATTCTTATCCTTTAATTTTGACCTTCAAAGTTGATCTTAAATGAATTAGTGTTGAAATCCTATGTTGATATCTAATGATAATCTTTGCGGATTCAGTGTTGCAAATCCTATTTTTAATGATGATCTCTAGTGGTTTAGTGTTGAAATTATGATGATTCTTAATGATTTGGTGTTGAAAATCAAGTATCCTTAATGTTGTTCTTCAATGATTTATTATTGTAACCATGTCAATGACGTAGTGTTGAAATCCCATTTCTTTTCCTTCAATGACAATTAGTGTTGAAATCAAGTTGACGGTTTAGTGTTGCAATCTTGTCACTCATCCTTTAATGTTGGTCTTCGACGATTTAGTGCTTCTTACCTTTTATATTGAGCTTTGGTGATTTAGTGTTGTAGTTATATTGATCTTCTCTTCTTTAATGTTGAGGATATTATGTGTTTAATGTTTCCTTATGATTTAGTGATGATGACTCTCTTAAATGATCTTACTATGATTTATTGTTGAAAACCATTTTGATACGTAGTGTTGATATTCTTCTTGGGGTTGATGTTGGAAATTCTTTTAATTCTAGAATGCGTATTTGGCATCTCTGTAGGACGATTGTTTTGGTGTCACATGTGAGTAGGCATGCATGATAGCTAGGATTGTTATCTTTCACATGAGTGTCGATGTGTGCGCTTGAGCACATATTCCTTTTTGAGTGTAATGTTCATATGATATTTGTATAGTGAAAGTCACTAATACTCAGAAGAATCCTCTCAAGGATTGATCTTGTACCTGGCCAGTTGCCAAAATCCAAGGGAGGGTACAAGGTCCATAGATACAATAACCAAATGAACTTACGAAGATTCCTTGATATAATATATGGGCATATTCTATAATTTCCTATAAGTAACTTAGGACCTGGATTGGTCCTGATGAGTCTAAGTCTCTGGCTAGAGTAATTTATTGATTCCTATCCTTATAGGCCCGTATAGCCATTATCTTACCTATCCCATACTGGATAGAGGTTCGGTCCATTTGACCTAATGTGAAGAGTGTTCCATATGAACAACATGCTCGAATGATAGAAGAGCTCGAATTGGCTATATTTTATAGTCCTACATTGGACATCTTAGTCAAATTGGCTATCCCGAATTGGACAAATAGCCTGCATTGGCTAATTACTGAGTACTTAGATTGACTAAAATAATATATTTCTTCTAAACCTACAGTGGTGTATCTTTTCTCTTGGATTCTAACACAGGTTGGAGTAAACTTCTAATGTAACTAGAAATATTGGATAATACATTCAAGTACTCAACATCTAGAGTCGATGAGCAAGTGGTAAGGATGTAGTTAGATAGGTATGAAAATATCACATTTACTCAATCTTTTGTCTATAACCTTTGCATCGGGACGATGCAAAATTTTAGGGGGGAAGTATGTCATGACCCTAATTGTTTACAATTTCAAAATGTAAATATTCATAAATAATAATATCTATTATTAGTAATAATTGTTCTGAATTATGTCGTCTATAGTCTTCTTTTTTTAATTATTAAATTCTCATTTAATATCATAATTGTTATTTTTATTTTTAAATGATAATTATAAGTATTAACAATACTTAAATTATTATTATTATTACTAGTATTAATTTTAAATAATACTAATGCTATTATATTATTCAATGATTTCTATCGCGTTAATAAATGCATGTTTAACCTTCTGCCACGATAACCTATCCAAAGATGGAATTATCCAAACGTGGTTGTTTAAGGTAAAAGAGAAACACTTGGCTGATTTACCGGGAAAGAAAAAAAATTAAAATCATATTTTAGCTATCTTCTTCCACTGCTTCAGAAAAGGCTGATCTTAAATGTCATCCACTTCAATATTTAATGGTAAATTCTGGCCAATGAAAAGTTTTCCTATATTTAACACCTTTTATTGTGAATGAAATAGAAAAATGCTATTGGCTGTTTGACCGGTTCAACTCTGAAAGTGGATGACATTTACATAGAGCGAGCTGGCTCTCTCCACCGCTTAAAGAACCGACATAGGCAAGTTAATAAGTAATGGAGGATTGGGGAAAGGGGATCATCACCATACACAACGCAAACTCTACACATTTTTATCCAGGACTGGAGCGAACAAGCATATATCAGAGAAGTCGTGGGGTAGCAAGAGAAGGAGATTCTTACAATACTGACAGGACTATTCAAGCCAGAATAATACAGTATTGAGTATTTGGCTAATGCTTTTGGTTAAAATGGTACATATTTCCTACCTCGTAAATAAATCAGGATAAAATTACATTATTTAGGAATAAAATTTGCATTTGGATGAGATTATGGTTTGATATGTCAAGTTTTCTTCATACCCTGTTCTAAAGCTTCCACCCTGGTACACGCAGGGAGGATATAGGTAAGGTTCTAGAGTTGGTTTTATACCTGCCAACTGCATTTGCTTGAAAATTTTTAAAGTCCTTTTCATCAAATCCATTTTGTATGAATTTTGCACTCATAGCAGCCCTTGAGACCACATTTCTTTCAGGTATTTGTGAAGTGGTTGACGTGTCTACTTGGCTTCTAGGCTACTTGCAACTAAAGCATCTAACAAATATCCCCCTTCCATTATGTTTTAATTCCATACCCTCTTCCAAAACTCCCCTTTTAGTAGAGGTAGGGAGGACTCTGGCAAAGGTTGAGGGGTTGGGCGTAACACCCACCAGTTGCATTTGCTTAACAGTTTCTAAGGTCTTTTTAACAAATCCATTTTGATCATATCCTACAATCATGGCATTCTATGAGACCATATATTTCTTTTAGGCATTTTGTGAAATAATTCACGTGCCTTGTCTATGATCCCATGTTTTGCATGCATGTCTACCAGGGCACCTGCAACTCCAACATCTGACAAAAATTCCCCCTCCATTATGTTGTTTTGATTAAATCATTTTACTCTAAATACACTCTTTCAATTAAAAAAAAAGTTTTAAGCCAGAATTAGAAACTTATTTACACATGCTAAAGAATTTAGCTGTATAAAACAGATTTGCAGACATAGCATGAAGATTGTGAAAAATAGAATTTTGAATTACAATCGTTGAAGTCTGCATGCTTTCAATCTCTAATCATTATGAATCACCTTATTGGGCTAAATGAATAAATTAAGAATGAAATAAAAATAAGTTTGATTGTGTCAACAAAACATTCATTGGATTCTTTTTATCTATTTTTCTACGAAATGGTAAAACCCATGTACAAGACAGATTGTTGAAGATACTAGAAACAACCCCATACCCATCAAGACCTCATAAGTAAAAGAGTGTTTTTTATTAGATAGGTGCTTTGGCAAGTCTAGTGTGGGACAGTCTAGTGGGGAGGTGAAGCTGCAATGGTAATCAATAGCTTTCAAAACCCTCCTAGGCATGCTTTAAGCATTAATGCAGCAACAAATACTTTAAAAATCCAAATTGTGGAGGCTGGTTGCAGTCTCCTATGTGAATTTTTACAAAACACCCATTAGACATGTCTTTGAAGCCAAATGTTTTTTTTCTTAGATTGATGGTCCATTTCCTGTGTATTAAATATGACAGACCAGGTGTGATTGTTTCCCATCTTACAAAACCAAAAATATATTTAGCAAACTGAAAGTGACCTATATATCAGCCACGATTTTTTTGACAAAGCCAAAAATAGTTTTTAATTGTGCAGAAGTATTTGGTAAGTAAGCTTAGTATCATAATGGTCAAAATTTCTCAAAAGTTTTTTCAGATTTAGGTCTCAGGCATGAATTATAGAAAAGAATTGTGAAAATATGAATCAAGTAGTGTAGTGTGGACGATTAAGATTAAAAGATGAATAGTGTGATGTGGAGAGCTAGGATTAAGTGAGACATAGATCAAGGCTTGGAGTTGTATTCATGTGACAAGTGTCACATGAGGGTTGAAAGAGAAGAATTAAGTCAAGGATAAAGATTAAGAATCTTCTAGAGACTTCCTTGTAATAAGGATTTCTAGAAGCTTCTAGTAATGTGAGGATAAAGACAAATCGAGAATTAAATAATAAAATTATTTAATTTTTGGAGAGGGATGGTGTGGAAAACATTAGTTAAATAAATCTTTAATTTATTTAATTAATTTAGATAGAAGGGATTAAAAACGTAAAATTATTTAAATTATGTGGTGAGGGCTAATTTAAATAAATATTTTATTTATTTAAATTGGAGGATGGAGGAATAAGTGGGAATTAGTTAAATAAATATAATTTATTTAATTAATTGGGTATGAGAGGACAAATTAGATTAAAATAGGATTAGTTAAATAAATATAATTTATTTAACTAATTAGGTGATGGAAAGGGGTATGTAAGGGTCCTAAGACAAAATGTGTCATAAGGTGTCTCAAGGTGGTATTAACAAGGTTATGTCACAAGATATGTCAATTTTAGGTGTCTACAGAAACCATGCAGCCTCCCCTCAAAATACCTCCTAGAGTGCGTGTAGAAGCTCAACACTGGATGTTGAAGATGATCCATGAACGTTGAACCACATTTCTCCCCTTAAGAAGAAATAAAACCACATAAGTGTGAAAATAATCTTCCCATTCCTGATAGGAACATGCAGGAAGAAGAATGAAAGTCTCTAAATTATGCACATGATTCAAAGATGTAAATGATGCCCATGATGTCTTCATAGGATGCTCAAGTATCTCCAAGCCAATGCTGACATGTGACAAATGCTGATAACATGAATCATGTACCATAAAGGATTTAGGAATAGGGACCATAGGGACCACAAATGTATGGTGATAATTGGACCGGTGAGAATCTGATACTACTGTAGAGAATGTCAAAATACATGATGACAGAGTCGAATATGTGGACTCATAAATATCTACAGAATCTGTCACTATAGAAGCTGATGTAGGCATAGAAAGAGCAATCATAACCGAGGGAGACAATGGTGATGCATCTTCACCGAAGTTGTCATCAAATAGAAGACGAATGTCCTCAATGGTGTCTTCCAAATCTACAATGCAGGACACTATGAAAAAACATGAAATATCGGATAGATATGTATCCCAATGTAGTGGATCTGGGATAGCAATAACAATGTCCTAATGCATAGAATTGTTGGAATCCATGGAGATATCAACTTTAGATTCAAATGTAGAAATAGGTGATTATGGTGGAGATGAGATCTCAATGCAAGTCAACTAACTAGATTGTTCATCCACAAATGATGGTGTCTCACAAGTTAGCTGAGTGAGACTAGATGATTTTGTTGCAAGTTCTTTATAATGATCTATAGAAATTTGATAAACATGAAGAAGTTGTTATTTTAGTTCATCAATTTTATGATGACATTCTTTTGTTGTATGCCATTTTATCCCAAAATAGCCACATTTGATTTTCCATTTATTACAAGATTTATTATGAATACTTGAATGGAAGGGATTATGTGTGACATCCACAACAATATACATGATCAAATTTTAAGCAATATCTAAGAAGAAATGAAAATCCCCCCAAAATGATTAGTGCTGTTTTAGAAGTCCCCCTAGAAAAATGTGTAAGAGAAACTACAACTTGTGTGAAGATTGGATGCCAAATCAACCGTTTATATTGCATAGTGATTTTTACAAAATGGTCTATCCAAATATTAAAATTACATATCTATTTAGATTCCTTGTGAAATTTTGATAATCGGGATGAAAGTTATGCCCCGTCGAAATTTGCTTATAATAGTGAACTTCAGAGGCCAAAAATTGTTACAAAACAACACAATTTTGGGTTTGTATTGATACTATATTGAAGAGGATAGAAAGACTATTCCGTTGACTATAATTTTGCCAAAAAATGCCTCCATGGGTGAAAGTTATTTTAAAATTAAAAAAATAACCTCCTTCGGCAAGTAAAGAGCTCCTAGCGGTCTATCTGGCGGAAAATATCAACTGAGCAGTTTAGCCAAAACACTAATTGTCAAATGAAAAAGATAATTATTTTCAAAAGATACTAGAGGTTAACAATTTATGGTTTGCTACAGTCAGATTTGTTGTAACATTAAATGTTGGTGTGACATTGAATGTTAATGTTACTCCAATTTTGAAAGTGAACAAAAAAGTTAACAAAAAGAGCTAACATAAGTGGCTACTTTTAACAACTAATGCTAGTAAGAAATTCAAGAGGTTCTTGGCAAGAGATTGAAGACGAAAGTTGTGATCAAAAGAATATGATTCATGGCCTACATGTAAACAAACACTACAATAAAAATGTTGAAGATCATTGGAGGAGATGTCAAAATCTACAAAGGCTAATGACCATAGGTCTTTGACTGGAGTGTTATAAGTCAAGATGGTTGATCAAACTGCAACCGGCCACCACACAAGATGCCAAATCCTAGCCTCCTAAGTGGAGTGCACAAATCCACAAAGCTGAAAAAAGTAGGTTACATATTCAATAACCTGCGACCTATTGTAATGGCTATCTACACAATAAGGTTGATGCGATGGTTTTAGAATACATAAACCACAACCTTAGAACAAAACCATGACTGCCATATTCAAAACAACAATAACAATAATAAATAGTGACTGAATCTCCAAACAATATTTGCAAACCCTAATAAACTTGAAGATGCTGACAAAACAAAACCAGTGATGAATGAATGAATGGATTTTAATGATGTCCATGAGGCCACAACAGCCTAAGGGACCAAGAGCCGCAGCCTTAAGAAACTTTCAAACTCTTATCAATGTCAGCTCTCCTAGTATGCAACTTGACCAAGAAACTGACCGTTATGTGGAGTTTATCGTCCTCGAAGAGCCTGCTTAATCTTCCCTCCTTCAAGATGTTTCCGTAATGCATGCAAATATCATCATAGGCAGCAAATTCAAAGATGAAGTGCCATTCTGATTTGACAACACTTTTGCTACAAAAAGTACAAATTCTATCTTCCCAAGCTTCTTTGGGAACCGCCCATCTACCAGTTTCACACCTTAGATGATGGGAACCTGTCCTCAACTGCGCAATTAGAATCCTAGCTTTACCCTTAATGGTGACATGCAAGTAGGCTTTTTCCCCATGGTCCCACATGGGATTGAACTCTTGGACATAGTGTAATTTTTTTTTATCCAGCTATTTAGTCCACATGGCAGTCTTGAATTTTTCTAGCATGAACTGTTTAATTTCAGCTTTGGTTTTAGGACAATCTTGGAAATTAATATCCCATTTGCACAACCATTTATCGTTCTACTTCATCCACATCTTTTTCCTACGGTCTAACCTTTCGTCCACCACCAACTTAGGCCAGCGCTGGTTATCCATGTTTTCAACCTTCTTTAGATAGCAAAGAAGCCTTATAATCGCAACAGCCTCCAACAGGAAGGTGCCCGCCTCAGCCAAAAGGATCTCATAGGGAATAGTAGCCTTGACCTTAAGACTGCTAGTGAGAAGATGTTTTTAGACTCTTTCTAATAATCTCCATTTGTGATTTGATACGCTGCTCCCCCAAACTTTGCAACCATATAGGACAACCAGGATGAGTAGCAAACCAAACAGAGTCTTCTTGGTCTTTCAATCCCAAAGATATGCATTCCTACATCTATTTTGGAGCATGTAGGAAGCTCTCCAACCCCCTTGAATCCTTTTTTCCCTACAAGTGTCCCAGCTGAGCTTGTTGAAAATAATACCAAGGTACTTGTATTCTTCAACAATTTCCAAAGCGTTCCCTTCAAAAATAAAGTTGCCATGCTATTGCCTTCTTTTTAACGAGAAGATCATGATTTTGGTCTTACTAGTGTTCACTTGCATCCCCACCTCTTGCCAGAAGAGCTCTAACTCCTTTAGGTGTTCTCTCAAACCATGTGCCATTCTGGCAACCAGGATCAGATTGTTAGCATATAAGAGTAATTTCACCACAAAACCAGCCAGCTGAATACCATCCCCAACGGTGTTGTTTAACCATTCTTCCAGCCTGTCAATATATAAGCCAAATAAAGTGGGCGAAAGAGGGCATCCCTGTTTGACCCTGATGTCACTACCAAAACACTCTAAAAAACCCTCTTTAGTTCTGATTTTTGCCCTAACCTGCTCATAAAGCTTGTGAACAGCAGCCCTAAACTCGTCAGGAATCCCAAGTTCTTCCATCCTTTTCAATAATTTGTCTCTAGGAACCGTGTCAAAAGCCTTTTTAAAATCAACAAAGCAACAAAAGGCCTCCTCTCCTTAAGTGTCCCAAACTTTTTCGATCAAGTGTCTAAGAATGATGCAATGATTAATGGTAGAATGCCTAGGTCTAAAACCAGCCTGCCCCTTTGCTCTTATTCCCTCTTTTTCTGCCCAAAAGTTGATCCTATGCTCAATCAGGCTCCCGAACAGTTTTCCTAGAAGAGGATTCACCATGATAGTCTGATAGTTAGAGGGATTCTTGATATCCCCACTCTTGAAGAGGGGAATAACAACACTAGTGGTCCACTTAGTAGGAAAGCCCCCTGAGTGATGTCATTAAAAACATTTTTGATGTGTGGCGCCAAGTACTCAACTCCCCACTTAAGATATTCAGTCTGTAACCCATCTATGTCTATAGCTTTGCCACTTGCCAGTTTCTTTATACCCTGCATGATGTCTTCAACTGAGAAGAGTTCAGCCGAAGTTTTAACTATGGGAGGATTAACCTTCTCTTGAGGCCGCTCATACAAGAGCCTCACATAGTTTAACCATTGGTCATCGATGATATTGTTTTCAATGTGCTTTCTTTCTTGTTGTAACTCCCTCCAAAAGCCTTTAGGATTGTTTTTACCCAAAAAGATTAACTCTTTTCTTCTGGAAACTGCAAAACTTTCCTTTCTGGATTTTAAAAAATTCTCATAGTTTCTCTTGTTTTCTTTGTTAGCCCTGATCACTTTGAGAGCACGTTTTGCTGCCTTGCAATCTTCATCATACCACGGATTGGTTGGGAAAGTGTTTGAGACCCTCTTTTTAGGCTGAGACCTCTTGCATGCCCTAAGAGCCTTGTGGATAAGAGGGATCAGCATGCTGCTGCAAATATTGTTCTCAGTTTTCTTGTTTGTATCCTTGCTCCCTAAGCTATTTTTTATAGTTTGCAGGTGTTGTTTCAAAGAAGCAATGAAGATTTCCTATTTTTTATGGTTCATCATGATTTTCCCTTGTGCGAGAACTTTCTTTTGCGTGATTTGAATCTGCCCCTCCTTGTGGATGATCACTTGCAAGCCAAACTTCACAAGAAGAGGCATGTGATCAGATTTTAAATCAACATTACAGTCCCCAATGTCAAATTCAACCACCCTAGAAGTGCCATTCTGAGAACATATTACATAATCAACCACTTTGATGTGGGATTGACCACCATGGAGATTTGTTGACAACAACAAATAAACAATGACCTCCTTTGAATGGTGGCATTCAACATTGATTGCGCGATAGAGAGTGGCAGGTGCTTTAACAAGCTATGACCGCCATAAGAAATGTCAACCTCCAAACTGCAAGAAACAATGGCGGTTGTGAATGGTGACCCAATCTATGAAGGTATAGTCTAATGACCAAAGATGTGGAAGGATGATCTGCAACAGAAATGAAAGAGCAAGCTCAAAAATGGCCTGAGCAGAATAACCCTGAACCAGGGCTGAGGATCCCTAAAAGGAACCTAATTAGGCCCAAAAATTGTCCAGATTTGGGAAAGATGCCCAAATTCACCCAAAAGCTTCAAATTTTGCCAAAAACTTGAAAAAACTTTTGCCCAAAAATCAACCAGAGCTCCCGCAAAATTTTGTTTTGCTAATTTTTTTAATTTTCTAACTGATAATTGTTAGAATCTGAAAAGATTAATAACCCAGAAAACTAGTGCAAAGAATAGATATTAAAACTATGAATGCAAATGATACGAAATCAAAATAGCAACACAGAGTTAGTCTCCGAGAGAGTAATGCAAATGCTAGAAGCAAAATAGCATTAAGAGGATGCAAAAGCAAAAGAGATGCCAAATACAAGCTAGGTAGCATGCTTATATAGACTAGGAAGAGAGAGGAGCTGGCAACACTGACCAATGAGGAGCAACCATCTATCGGACTAAAGATAGCAAAGTATCTTCCCAAGATAGCTAATGGATGCTCACATGTAGGAAGGTGACACCTCGCAACCACTCACCTAATAAGACATGCTTTATTAACCTAAGCAAGATTAATAGAAGTGTAGGAAAAACCTAGGAATATAGGAAAAATAAATAACCCATCTAGGAATAAAAACTGACACTAACACCCCCCCATAAGCGAAGCTTAGGTGGATGTAGAAATGAGTCCCAGAGAATCAAGCCTGATGAGGTACCCATGTACATAAAATTCCCCCCAAAGAGAGAGAAAAGAGACCCCCCCAAAAGTAGAGAGAGTCAGGACTCCAAGTGAGAGGAAGAAGCCCCCCCAGAAGATGAAGCATCCCGCACCCCCAGCAAAGCTCACAAATGAAGGAACTTGCTCTCAGTGAAGGATTTGGTGAAGATATCAGCAACCTGCTCAGAAGTCAGACAGTAGCGAAGGTCGATGACGTGGCCATGGATGAGCTCCCGGATGTAGTGCATGTGGACCTCTATGTGTTTGGTCCGCTGATGATGGACCGGATTCTGTGAGATCTGAATAGCACTCTGTTTGTCACAAAATATGACTGATGGCCGTCTGATCTGGATGCCAAACTCAGTGAGAAGATTCTGAAGCCAAATGGCCTTAGTAGAGGCATTCACAGCCCCCCGATACTCGGCCTCAGTAGAAGATAGAGCAATAGCAGACTGCTTCTTGCTCGACCAACAAATAGGACCTAAACCAAGTGAGAAGCTGTAACCTAAAGTAGACTTGCGATCTTGAGAATCACCCACCCAATCTAAATCTGTGTAGCCCACCAAGTCAAGCTCAATGCTCGCTACATAGTGAATCCCAAAACTGTGAGTACCCTGAATGTAGTGAAGGATCCGCTTGGCTACTTTCCAGTGCAGCTCATGAGGCTCCTGCATGAATCGAGAGACCATGCCTACAGCATATGAAATGTTGGGTCTCGTATGAGTTAGATAAATGAGACTCCCAACAAGCTGTCGGTACAAAGTGCCATCAACAAGTGGAGAAGAACACCAAGCCTCAAGTTTGACTCCAGAAAGAAAGGGAGTCAGAGCAGGCTTACAGTCAGCCATATGAAACCTTGAGAGCAAATCTAGAGCATACTTGGACTGTGTGATGGTGATCCCGGAAGAAGACTGGTAGATCTCAATCCCGAGAAAGTAATGCAACAAACCCAAGTCAATCATCAAAAACCTATCATGAAGGGCAGTTTTGACAGCCCCAATGGTAGATGAAGAACTCCCTATGATCAGCAAGTCATCAACATACAGAACCAGAAATAGGAGTGAATCACCCTGCTGCAGAATGTAGACATTGGGATCAGAATGGCACCGAGTGGACCCAACTAATAGAAGGAAGGAATCCATCTTGGCATACCAGGCCCAAGGAGCCTGTTTGAGGCCATAGAGAGACTTCTGAAGATGGCACACAAGTGAAGAATCCTGAAGGAACCCTTGTGGCTGCTCCATGTATATCTCCTCCTAAAGGTCACCATGAAGAAAAGCACTCTTCACATCCATCTGGTGTACTTCCCAACGATTAGCTGCAGCAATGGCAAGAACAAGTCGAATGGAATTCATTCGGACAACTGGCGCAAAAGTTTCAAAGTAATCAATCCTAGGAACCTAGGAGAATCCTTTGGCGACCAAGCGAGCCTTATGCTTGTCAACCAACCCATCTGATGCAAATTTTGTTTGATAGACCCACTTACATCGAACGAGTTTTCTTCCCTTAGGAAGAGGGACAAGATCCCAAGTGTGGTTCCTCATCAAGGAACTATACTCCTCCTGCATAGCTGTATCCCACTCAGGAATACCAGAAGCCTCATGAAAAGACTGTGGATCTGAGGCAGTAGCAATGAAGACATGTGGAGCATCCTGGAACTGTGAACGAGTTTGCCTGGTGTCTGATGGATCCCCAACCCAATCACCTGCAGACTGCAAGGTCTGTCTGGCCCAAAGTGGACTGGAAGATGGAGAATCTGGAGGAGAATCATCAACCTCTGAAAGATGACTAGGAGAGGAAGGAGGTGAGTCCTCTAAATTGCTCTCTACATCAGAAGTGGAGGTAGAAGACTGCTCAGGTGAATCTGACTCAGCAGAAGATCTGTCATGTATCCCAAGTGACTCCAATGTCAAAGTAGAAGGAGTTGGAGAAGTGATAGAAAGTGAGCTCAAAGAGCCCTCCTCAAACTGAACACTCCTCTCAATGAACAACTCATGTGTAGTAGGGTGGAGCAACCGATAACCCTTCACACCATCAGGATAACCTACAAATATGCAAGGTCTGCTCTGCAGATCCAAGGCCTTGCGTTTCTCTGTAAGAATGTGGGCCCATGTTGGAGAACCAAAAACTTGAAAGTGCTTAACTGATGGTTTCCGGCCGCTCCAAGCTTCAAAAGGAGTAACTCCCTTCAAGGCTCGGTGAGGAACACGGTTCTGGAAATAACAAGCACAATTAATGGCCTCTGCCCAATACTGTGGTGCAAGAGATTTGGAGTGAATCATGTAGTTCACCATTTCCTTCAAGGACCTATTCTTCCATTCTGCAACACCATTCTGCTGAGGATTGTATGGAACTAAATGCTGCAAATCAATCCCCTCTGAAGTGCAAAACCTCTCAAACCAATGGTTGACATACTCACCACCATTGTCAGTGCGCAAAACTTTGATGGCTTTCCTAGATTGCTTCTCTACAAAAGTCTTGAAGTCCTGAAAATGATCAAATACCTCTGATTTCTGTTTGAGAAAGTACACCCAAGTATTTCGAGAAAAGTCATCAATGAATGTGAGGACATATCTAGCCCTGCTGAAAGGATGCTGAAATGGACTAGCCAAATCACTGTGAACTAACTCCAGTATCTGTGAAGCTCTCCATGCCTTACCTTTGTCAAACTTTTACTTAGGATGCTTACCAAGAATGCAACCTTGGCAAACACCACCTGAAAACTGAACTGAAGGCAACCCTGTGACCATGCTCTACTGGTTGAGCTGCTGCAAGTAGCAGAAGTTAAGATGGCCAAACCGCTCATGCCATAATCTACTCACATCATTAGAATGAGTGAGCAAAACAGTCAAAGGAGGATCAGGAACAAAGTGAAAAAATAGATAGAGCCGTGACTGATGATCTGCTCTCCCAACTGCAACTGCAGAACCACTGTGCAACTCACGAATCTCCACTGAATCAGGAGTGAACTCAACCCGCTTGCCTTAACCTGTGTGAGTGATCTGGTATACCGATAGGAGATTAGTTGATAATGAGGGCACACAAAGAACATCATGGAATGTGCCATCCCCCACATCAACAGACCCTCTCCCACACACCTCAACAGGAGTGTTATCACCCATCAAAATAGAAGGCATAGTACACGGCTCCAAGGATGCAAGTTCTTCCTTAGATGAAGCCATGTGGTGCGAAGCACCTGAATCAAGAACCCAAGTGGATGGTGAAGAAGCAACTGCAACAAGGGCCTTGCCCTTTCCTTTCCCTTTGCTGTTTTCTTTTGCCTTATTAGACCCCTCATTAGAACTCTGTTTGATAGACTTAGGAACACTGATATTATTCTTCTCAAGAATGTGTGTCAAGTGATCAATTTATTTCTTCAGACATTTATGTTCATCATGACTGGGTCTTTTACAATAGGCACATTGGACCCTCTCTTTCTTAGGCTTGTCGCCGTTGGAATATTGGGTCTTATTAGTTGCTTTTGAAGCAACCGTTATTTGATCCTTCTTCTCCTTGCTATTCTTTTGTTTCTTATCCTTACTATTGTTGTTACTACTTTGTCCTTTCTGTTCTTTTGTGCCTTGGTTGGCAGCCAATGCATGTGACTTAGAGGACTTAAGAGTGCCCATCTGGATTAGCTTGTCCTGTTCCCGAGTGAGATTGACAGCAAAATCATCTAAAGATGGCATGGTGAATTGAGTACCAACTGCACCCTTAGTAGCATAGAAAGTAGAAACAAACACAGAATATTCTGAACTTAGCTTAGAGAGAATACTGAGAATCAGTTGTTCATCTTTCTTTTCAATTCCACATTGTTTTAACTGCAGCCTTAGTGATTTCAATTTGGTGAAGAAATCCTGGATTGTGTTGAAATTGCCTGGACTTAAACTAATTAGTTCATTTTCCAACATATGACCCCTCATTGAATCTTGTGTGCCAAATAGTGTTTCTAGCTTTGTCTAGATTTTATTTGGTGTATTCAAAGACTCAATGTGAAAGAGCAAATCAGGAGAAATAGACAAACACAATGTTTCATATGCCTCATCACATTTGTTAAACCACTTAGGCTTATCTTCATCTTTAGCAGGTTCAGTTTCAAGTCGCATAGTTATCCTATTTAATCCAGCTTTCCTTAAGTGAATTGTCATGCGTGATTTCCACTCAAAGTAATTATATGGAGTTAGGATAGGCAGATTTGTTTGATCCATGATGAAGAAATGCAGAGAAGAAGTGTCAAAAAGAAGAGAACCCAACCAAGACAACCCCCCCTTTTCACTCAATCAAAGAACCCCCCCAAGAAAATATGATTTGGCACTTTATATTAGTGCGTTTACAACTACCACCAGCAACAAATACTAAGTGGTCTTGATTTCAATGCATTACAAAACCCTCATGAAGAGCATATGCTGAAAATACAACTGTGGCATAATATCTAGAGAAATAAACAGCACCACTGCGATCTACTCAAAAATCATGCACTTTCAAAAAAGAATCGCCTCGATACGAGGTCGTATGTGAAAGTTATGATCCTCTGAAGTTCCCAAAACGAGAACCGTGCAATGTCACGACTGAGAATCTGCAATTTCTAAAAACTCTTGGCATCAAAATCAAAAAACGACTGCACTAGTGCATAGAGCACGAAAAATAGCTAAAATCAAAAAAAATTTGTGGGAAAAGGAGTCCGTATGAGCAAGAACGGAGCATTTGAAAACTGTCTTCAAAACTACAGCTGCCAACGGAGAGGGGTCCTGCTGTAGCTTTCTGAGCGCGTTTCTACAAATTATACAAACTGCATGCAAAAACGGAAAGATACCCAGATGGTTTTTCTATGCTGCGAACAAAACCCAGAAGGTGTTTTTCTTGCAAATACACAAATGATGTTGCTCCAGTGTAAACTGAACGCCTTTAGCTACAAAAAACGACCCCAGCAACCAAAAAATGACATGCAAAAGATGAACCAGATGCTGGAACCTGTATATTGATTTAAAAGATCAAAATATGCAAGCTAGTTGTTAGATTTGAGCTCGAAACTCTGGTTCCACAACTGTGTATGACGATCTCCGATTTCGGTGAAACGAAAGCCAAATCTGACTTTCTCAAGCCTCCTAGATGCATTGGAACAGCCAGAAATGCTTTCAGTAAACCAAAAATACTGCAATCACCCAGATTTCATAAACACATATGCAACCCCAGAGATTAAAAAAATTTCTGTCAAACTTTTCTGATTCTCAAGATCATCCGAAGATGCAAGAGAAGAGCATACTGGGTTTTTTGAAAACCTGCAATAAGATTTATTAGCCCCCCCCCCCCCCCCCCCCCCCCCCGAATCTCTCAAATATGGAAACTAAAATCTACTCTTGCACATAGAATAGCTCTGATACCATGTTAGAATCTGAAAAGATTAATAACCAGAAAACTAGTGCAAAGAATAGATATTAAAACTATGAATGCAAATGATACGAAATCAAAATAGCAACACAGAGTTAGTCTCCGAGAGAGTAATACAAATGCTAGAAGCAAAATAGCATTAAGAGGATGCAAAAGCAAAAGAGATGCCAAATACAAGCCAGGTAGCATGCTTATATAGACTAGGAAGAGAGAGGAGGTGGCAACACCGACCAATGAGGAGCAACCATCTATCGGACTAAAGATAGCAAAGTATTTTCCCAAGATAGCTAATGGATGCTCACATGTAGGAAGGTGACACCTCGCAACCACTCACCTAATAAGACATGCTTTATTAACCTAAGCAAGATTAATAGAAGTGTAGGAAAAACCTAGGAATATAGGAAAAATAAATAACCCATCTAGGAAATAAAAACCGACACTAACAATAATCCCATACAATTCTATATGGTCGTATGGTACAAGGGTTGGTGGCAAAAAAATTGTGAAAAATGACAATGTCTAAAATTGATTTTTGGATAGTCAATCCTTACTGATTTGGGCCTTCTGGACTAAAAAACAAGGTTCAGTTGGCCCTTCAATGAATAGGTAAGATCCATAAAATAAACATAATACCTAGATATAGCAAGAGAAGGAACATCCACAAGACCAAACACATAACCATTAATACGCTACAAGATCTTTGTTGCTCTAGTACTACTAGAAAACTTTGTTCTATTTCCCAAACATATAATGCTCGTAGAAATCAAAGTCCATAGAATAATCTAATAAACCAACAACCATATCTTTTTTGACCAAGTTTTTAAACCTTTTTCACCAATTTGGCCCAATCAATGGTGCCACGACAGACATGAATCAAATGGTTCAGTTACATTAGAAGAGTTATAGAAATTAGAAGCTTCTAGCTTAAATGAGGTTCCAAACCAATTTTCCTTATCCAAAACAAAGTTCCCCCTAGCCAACCTACAACCATTCTTATCAAATGTGACATGCATAAAACTTGGAGTGCATATACTTTATCAGAATTAACAAGACATTTTATGGGACTAATCTTTTCCCAAAACAATTTTACAACATAAGACAGTATTTATAATTGATTTTGGACTTACGCTCACACTAAAAACCTATCAACTAAATATAACCTAATAATAATTACACCGAATACTTTTGATTTTCTAAGGATTATACATCTTTATGAAGTAAAATTTATCAAAACCAATATTCTCACCAACTCCAAACCAAAAATTACAAGAAACCAACTTCTCTAAAATGAAACCCTTAAAACTAAAAAACTCAATTCTTTACCAAGTCAATTTATTACCAACTCAATTGACTCACATTCTAATTGGGGATCCAGATTTTTTGTCAGATCTACCACCTCTACATTCCCATTCCCTCCCTCTACTGATTGTTGTTTTTTCCCACTATTGTGATGTGTGGTTTACCTAGTAAGCTTTCTTTATAACTTGCATGGCAAATATGGACGACTTTGTATATATTTTGACTAAGAAAATCACTACATTGCCATGTGACTATTTCAATTTTCCTAACATGGAATTGCAATCTTATTACAATTTGATTTGATCGTGTCTCTCTCCAATTGCCAATTTGTAAGGTGTAAATTCATTCCGGACGTGAAGTGTAGATTCATCCACAATTAACAAGACATTTTGCCAGACTAATTTTTTCCCCAGCTAAAAATAGTTTTACAACATAAGACATTATTAGTCCCTCCCTTTTAAGGTGGGAGACTAATGTTTTCGGTGCACTCATGCCTATTAATACATTCGTTGGAAATCATGCCACAAATGTTTGTGCTATAGTTTGTGGGATTATTTTATTAATATGGAATTTAGGTTCTTTTTGCAATTTTCTCATTGGTTGTTGGTATTTTTCTCATGGTTTTGTATTTTTAGAATTGATTTTTTTTTATTAATCGATTAGTATCCTAATGTTTTGTTGATATTGAAAATATTTCATGACTTTGTAATGTTCTTTGATATAGTTGTGTTCGCACCTAGTGTTTCTGTCGATGCATGACATTTTAACGAGGACATTCTACATTTATTTCATTTATTGTGAATAGACTAAAGTGCAGGCGTCATTAATGGCTTATAGTGTGAAGTTTTAGGTCAGTTGAGCAAAGGATTATTTGCATTGTTTATTCATTTGCTCAGTTTGTTTGATGAGGGTGAAATCGGTGTCTGTTGAGAGGGTTTGTATCTATTGTATTGGAAGCGAAAAAGGAGGCATTTGTAAGTTTCTATATCTTTCACACTATCATTTTTGCATTGTTTATTCATTTTCTCAGATTGTTTGATGAGGGTGAAAACTGTGTCTATTGAGAGGGTTTATATCTATCGTATTGGAAGCGAAAAAGGAGGCATTTGTAAGTTCCTATATCTTTTACACTGTCATTTTTGTGTTGTTTACTCATTTGCTTAGATTGTTTGATGAGGGTGAAATCTGTCTCTTGAGAGGGTTTATGTCTATCGTATTGGATGCAAAAAATGAGGCATTTGTAAGTTCCTATATCTTTTACAGTGTCATTTTATAGTTTTTTACATCTTTGCATTTTATGGGTTAATGTCTATTGTTTGTTGTTCTCTGCATTTTATGGGTTAATTTCTACTCTTCGCTATCTTTGAGTTCTTTTATGGTTTAGTCTATGTTGTTGAGTTTAAGGTTTAACACCATAATTCATTAGTGTTGACTTCGCTGCTGGCCACGATTAAGAATGGAACTAATCTATTCTCTCCACACTTATTAGTCTCTAGTTTTTGTTTATTATGAATAGACTAAAGTGCAGGCATCATTAATGGCTTATGGTGTGAAGTTTTAAGTCTGCCGAGAAAAGGATTATTTGCGTTGTTTATTCATTTGCTCAGATTGTTTGATGAGGGTGAAATCTGTGTCTGTTGAGAGGGTTTATGTCTATCGTATTGGAAGCGAAAAATGAGGCATTTGTAAGTTCCTATATCTTTTATAGTGTCATTTTATAGTTTTTTACATCTTTGCATTTTATGGGTTAATGTCTATTGTTTGTTGTTCTCTTCAATTTATGGGTTAATGTCTCCTCTTCCCTATCTTTGATTACTTTTATGGGTTAGTCTCTGTTGTTAAGTTAAAGACTTAACACCATAATTCATTAATGTCAGCTTCTCTATTGGCCATGATTAAGAATGGAACTAATCTTTTCTCTGCATGCATGCATGCCAACTATACTTCAATCTATGAAATGAAAATGAAAATTAGGCCTAAATAAGTGCAAAATGTCGATGCGTGACATTTTAACGAGGGCATTGTGCATTTAAATTAATCTCTAATTTTCATTTAATGTGAATAGATTGAAGTGCATGCATCATTAATGGCTTTTGGTGTGAAGTTTTAAGTTTGGACTCAAGCAAAGGATTATTTACGTTGTTTATTCATTTGCTTAGATTGTTTGATGAGGGTGAAATCTATGTCTATTGAGAGGGTTTATATCTATCGTATTGGAAGTGAAAAAGTAAGTGCTTGTAAGTTCCTATATCTTCTACACTATCATTTTTGCGTTGTTTATTCATTTGCTCAAATTATTTGATGACGGTGAAATTTGTGTCTATTGAAGTTCCTATATCTTTTACAGTGTTGTTTTATAGTTTTTTAAATCTCTACATTTTATGGGTTAATGTCAATTGTTTGTTGTTCTCTATATTTATGGGTTAATGTCTACTCTTCCCTATCTTTGAGTGCTTTTATGGGTTAGTCTCTATTGTTGGGTTAAATACTTAACACCATAATTCATTAATGTCAACTTCTCTGATGGCCATGATTAAGAATGGAACTAATCTTTTCTCTGCATGCATGCATGCCAATTACACTTCATTCTATGAAGTAAAAATAAAAATTAGGCCTAAATAAATGCAAAATGTCTCAGTATAAAATCATTTTGAATCAATTGGTAATGTTTTGTTGCTATTGGAAATATTTCATGGCTTTGTAATGTTCTTTGATCTGGTCATGTCTTTGCACCGAGTGTTCTTGTTGATACGTGGTGTTTTAATGAGGACATTTAGCATTTGATAGTCCCTAATTTTCATTTATTGTCAATAGACTGAAGTGCAATCATCATTAATGGATTGTGGTGTCAAGTTTTAAGGCTGTCGAGCAAAGGATTATTTACGTTGTTTATTCATTTGCTGAGATTGTTTGCTGAGAGTGAAATATGTCTAAAAAGAGGCGTTTGTAATTTCCTATATCTTTTACATTGTCATTTTTGCGTTGTTTATTCTTTTTCTTAGATTGTTTGATGAGGGTGAAATCTTTGTCTATTGAGAGGGTTTATATCTATCGTGTTGGAAGCAAAAAATGATGCGTTTGAAAGTTGCTATATCTTTTACACTGTCATTTCATATTTTTTATATCCCTCTAATGGGTTAATCTATGTTGTTCCTTATCATCAAGTGCTTTTATGGGTTGATGTCTGTTGTTCAATTAAAGACTTGACACCATAATTCATAAATGTCGAGTTCTTTGTTGGCCACCATTAACAATGCAACTAATTTTTTGTTTGTCATGCATGCATGCCAACTGCACTTCAATCTATTAAGTGAAAATTAGGTCTAGATAAGTGCAAAATCTGTCAGTGTAAAATTTGTGGTTGTTGGGAGGGTTTATAACTATCCTATCAGTATGCATGTTGTAACAAATATTTCTACATCGTTTAAAATCTCTTATGCAGTTAGCCCTTACATTTTAAGACGGGAGGCTAATGTTTTCGGTGCACTCATGCCTATTAATGCATTCATAGGAAATTGTGCCACAAATGTTTATGCTATAGTCTATGGGATTATTTTATTAATAGGGAATTTAGGGATTTTTTTGTAATTTTCTCATTGGTTGTTGGTATTTTCCTTGTGGTTTTGTATTTTTCTAATTGATTATTTTTTTATTAATCAATTGCTGAGGTTTTGAACATGCTATTGGAAATATTTCATGACTTTGTAATGTTCTTTGATATAGTCGTGTGTTCACACCCAGTGTTTATGTCAATGCGTGGCATTTTAACGAGGACATTGTGCATTTATTTCATTTGTTGTGAATAGACTGAAGTGCAGGCATCATTAATGGCTTATGGTGTAAAGTTTTAGGCCAATCAAGCAAAGGATTATTTGTGTTGTTTATTTATTTGCTCAGATTGTTTGATGAGGGTGAAATCTGTGTCTGTTGAGAGGGTTTGTATCTATGGTATTGCAAGCGGAAAAGGAGGCATTTGTAAGTTCCTATATCTTTTACACTGTGATTAAATATATTTTTTTACATCTCTGCAATGGTTTAATCTCTATTGTTCCTTATCAATGAGCATTTTTTATGGCTTAATCTCTGGTCTTGTAGTTTTCTCATTGGCTGTTGATATTTTTTCTTGTCGTTTTGTAATTTCCCAAACCAAATTAATTGTGTGTTCATGAAAGAGTGATAGACATTGAAAATGTCTATGTGTTCAACATATATCTGATGTACCGTGGATGTTTTGATGCATGGACATCATACATATCTTGAATAGATAAGACTTCTATTCAGGATGTGTCTTTAGAACTATTAAAATGAAGTTTAGGGTTTTTTTGCAATTGTCTTGAATTGGCAGTTGATATTTTGCTCCTGGTTTTGAATTTTCCCAATTGCAAATGATATGTTGTTGTAGCATCTTTGTTATTAAAGTGGATTTTGAGCTATGTTCTTGGAATTTGTTGATTGGCTTTTGATATTCTGGTCATGGTTTTGTGTTTTTTGTTCCTGGTTTTGTATTTTCCCGATTGCAAATTATTCCTAGGAGTGATGAAGGAGAAAAAATTATCGATTTCTAATGTTTTTTTGTTGTGCACATGTCCTTGCTACAAGTGTTTCTCTGGACACATGGCATTGTCAATAGTAGTTGTTCAGAACATTGAATCAAGGTAAAACCTGTGTCTCTTGAGAGGGTTTATAGCTATATTGTGTTGGAAGCAACAAAGGAAACTTTTGTAAGTTCCTTTATCTATTGTTCCCTATCATTGAGTTCTTTTATGGGTTAATCTTTGTTGTGCAATTAAAGACAACACCATAATTCATTAATGTTGACTTCTCTATTAGCCACCATTAACAATGTAATTAATGTTTTGTCTACCATGCATGGATGCCAATTGCACTTCAATCTATTAAAAACAAATCACAAGTCTAGTCCTGCAACTGGGTAAGTGCAGGAAGATGGGGGGCCAAAAAGGGGTCTTAAGTGGCCACTTTTTTTCTGAAATCAAGAAATACTGGCCTTGGATGAGAAATTGAGCATAGTTACACTCAAAATTTGGAGATGCAACCAAAACAATGTTCATAGTGCTCTAAGTCTACTTTCTAAACTACTATTTTGTTTTGAAAATGGCATAGATTAAGGGGTTCAAAAGAGGGAGCCACAGAAATTGGTGTTGTTTCTGTCAAAAAAACATAACATAGCATGTTTTGTGGCTCCCTCAAAAGGTCAACTTTTTTTTGGTATTTTTAAAATCTGTTCGGTGAGAAATTAGCTAATAGCATGTAGTTTATGCCCGATTTTTTTGATAATTTTTTGACGAATATTTGATTTTTTACTAATTTTCAAAGTGGACACATCCTAAAAAATAGAATTTTGGCCGTGCTACCCCTATAAATTTTGAAAACTAATTGAAAATCATTTTTTTATTTTTTTAATATTTGTAAAATGGAGTCTAGTTTCTAAATATGTAATTTTTTTAAAATTTGAATGAATAGTTAATTTACAATGAAAAAAAGACCAAACAGTGATTTTTGCCTAAAAACGGACACACAAACAAAAGAAATTAAAGATGAAAGGCTTAACATTGTTAAAATGTGAAAAAAATCACATCGTCAAATAGCTAAGAGAAAGCCTAACATTACTCAAGTGTTTAATTTGTTCGACCTTGAAACACGTGCAAATCTAAGGGTTAGCACGAATGAAATTATGTGAAATTTTGAAGAATATGGAAAAACACGTCTGTGACTGTTCATAAGGCACTCAAAGCCTTTGGGTTGGAAATCCAAAGCAAATCCAAAACCCAAGGCTTGGGATTCCCAAAGCAAGACATAACGCAAGCACGTTATAATGTGCTCGCGTCATGTTTTGCTTTGCATTTTTCCTTTCCCGCAAGTCTATTGTTTGTCATGTTTGACATAATGTGAGCACATTATAACGCACTCGCGTTATGTTCCCCTTAATTTTTTTAACGTTCAAGGCTATTAATCATGAGGGTTAAGGGATAAGGGATAGGGTTGGAGGGTTTAGGGATAAGGGATTAGCATTTAAGGTATAGTATCGAGCCCGTTGAGGGTCTAGGAATAGGGATAGCGTTTAGGGTTTACGGATGAGGGATTAGAGTTGAGGGATGACAGATTAGGGTTGAGGGTTGAGGGTTTAGGGTTTAGGGATAGGGTTGAGGGTTGAGGGATCAGAGTTAAGGGTTGAGGGATTAGGGTTTGACATTAAGGGTTGAGGGTTGAGGTTCAAGGGTCAAGGGTTTAGGGATAGGGTTTAGGGTCGAGGGATTAGGGTTAAAGTAGAGTGTGGAGGGTGTAAGGATTAGAGATAGGGTTGGAGGGTTTAGGGATAAGGGATTAGGGTTTAAGGTATAGTATCGAGTCTGTTGAGGGTTTAGGAATAGGGATAGCATTTAGGGTTTAGGGATGAGGGATTAGAGTTGAGGGATGATGGATTAGGGTTGAGGGTTGAGGGATTAGGGTTTAGGGATAAGGTTTAGGGTTGAGGGTTGAGGGATTAGGGTTTAAGGTATAGTGTTGAGGGTTGAGGGTTTAAGGTTGACAGATTAGCATTTAATGTCGAGGTTAGGGTTAGAGTGTCGAGGGTAGAGGGATTAGGGATAGGGTTTAGGGTTGAAGGTTTAAGGATTGAGGGTTGAGGCTTTAGGGATGAGGGTTTAAGGCTTAAGATATAGTGTCAAGTGTTGAGGGTGTAGGGATAGGGTTTAAGTTTTAAGGGTTAAGGGTTGAGGGATAGGGATTAGGGTTTAAGGTATAGTGTTGAGGGTTGATGGTTTAGGGATAGGGTTTAGGTTTGCGGGATTAGGGTTTAGGGTTGATAAATTAGGGTTTAATATTGAGAGTTGAGGGTTGAGGGTTGAGGGTTGAGGGTTGAGGTTGAGGGATAGGGTTAAATAAGAGTGTCGAGGGTAGAGGGATTAGGGTTTAAGGTATAGTATTGAGCCTGTTGAGGGTCTAGGAATAGGGATAACGTTTAGGGTTTAGGGATGAGGAATTAGAGTTGAAGGATGAGGGATGACGGATTAGGGTTGAGGGTTGAGGGATTAGGGTTTAGGGACAAGGTTTAGGGTTAGGGTTGAGGGATTAGGGTTTAAGGTATAGTGTTGAGGGTTTAGGGATAGGGTTTAGGGTTGAGGGATTAGAGTGAAGGGTTGAGGGATTAGAATTTAACGTTGAGGGTTGAGGGTTGAGGGTTGAGGGTTGAGGGTTGAGGTTCGAGGGTCAAGGGTTTAGGGATAGGGTTGAGGGTTGAGGAATTAGGGTTAAAGTAGAGTGTGGAGGGTATAAGGATTAGGGATAGGGTTGGAGGGTTTAGGGATAAGGGATTAGGGTTTAAGGTATAGTATCAAGTCTGTTAAGGGTGTAGGAATAGGGATAGCATTTAGGGTTTAGGGATGAGGGATTAGAGTTGAGGGATGATGGATTAGGGTTAAGGGTTGAGGGATTAGGGTTTAGGGATAAGGTTTAGGGTTGAGGGCTGAGGGATTAGGGTTTAAGGTATAGTGTTGAGGGTTTAGGGATAGGGTTTAGGGTTGAGGGATTAGAGTGAAGGGTTGAGGGATTAGGATTTGACATTGAGGGTTGAGGGTTTAGGGTTTAGGGTTTAGGTTTAGGGTTGAGAGATGAGGGATCAGAATTAAGGGTTGAGGGATTAGGGTTTGATGTCAAGGGTTAAGGGTTGAGGTTCGAGTGTCAAGGGTTTAGGGATAGGGTTGAGGTTCAAGGGATTAGGGTTAAAGTAGATTGTGGAGGGTGTAAGGATTAGGGATAGGGTTGGAGGGTTTAGGCATAAGGGATTAGAGTTTAAGGTATAGAATCAAGTTTGTTGAGGGTTTAGGAATAGGTATAACATTTAGGGTTTAGGGATGAGGGATTAGAGTTGAGGGATGATGGATTAGGGTTGAGGGTTGAGGGATTAGGGTTTAGGGATAAGGTTTAGGGTTGAGGGTTGAGGGATTAGGGTTTAAGGTATAGTGTTGAGGGTTGAAGGTTTAGGATTAGGGTTTAGGGTTGATGGATTAGCATTTAATGTTGAGGTTAGGGTTAGAGTGTCGAGGGTAGAGGGATTAGGGATAGGGTTTAGGGTTTAAGGTTTAAGGATTGAGGGTTGAGGCTTTAGGGATGAGGGTTTAAGGCTTAAGATATAGTGTCAAGTGTTGAGGGTGTAGGGATAGGGTTTAAGTTTTAAGGGTTAAGGGTTGAGGGATAGGGATTAGGGTTTAAGGTATAGTGTTGAGGGTTGATGGTTTAGGGATAGGGTTTAGGTTTAAGGGATTAGGGTTTAGGGTTGATGAATTAGGGTTTAATGTTGAGAGTTGAGGGTTGAGGGTTGAGGGTTGAGGTTGAGGGATAGGGTTAATGGTCAAGGGATAAGGGTTAAATAAGAGTGTCGAGGGTAGAGGGATTAGGGTTTAAGGTATAGTATTGAGCCTGTTGAGGGTCTAGGAATAGGGATAGCATTTAGGGTTTAGGGATGAGGGATTAGAGTTGAGGGATGACGGATGACGGATTAGGGTTGAGGGTTGAGGGATTAGGGTTTAAGGTATAGTGTTGAGGGTTTAGGGATAGGGTTTAGGGTTGAGGGATTAGAGTGAAGGGTTGAGGGATTAGAATTTGATGTTGAGGGTTGAGGGTTTAGGGATAGGGTTGAGGGTCGAGGGACCAAAGTTAAGGGTTGAGGGATTAGGGTTTGACGTTGAGGGTTGAGGGCATTTTCTATCAAGAACTTGATTATGAGGGCTTGCCTCTTCATTGTTATGCCTATCATATGGCAAAGCATCTGGCAAGCTCTTGCAGGAAAGAGATGTGATCAATGCAAAGGATGTGATGAATCTATAGCAGGACAAAACGTGAGCGCGTTATAACGCGCTCACGTTTTGTCTTTCTATTGAAATAGTAAAAAAGTGGTTACCCCTGTGATCCAGGCCCACATGCTCTATTTTCTTACTGATTCTGCGCATGCTCCGACAAAAAAGAAGTGCTTTCATGTTGTTGGGAAGTTCACATGCACATTTGACACATTGTACCACCTTTGCATGATCTTTCCACCACCTTTTTTGCTTTGCCAACTTGAGAAGGAGGAAATAACATAGTTTTCACACCAAGTTTGATATATATCTAATCAAGTTTCGATTTTTGTAGTGTTGCAATGTTAATTGTGATTCAATTTTAGGAATTTAACATTATAGATTGGTTAATAGTATTGTTGTTAGTAATGATATTTGAGTGTTATTGAATTTAACATTGAAAAGAAAGCAAGTGGTGAAAAACTCAAATTGTTGAGGAGTTTGATGCAAGAAGATAAAAACACTACATAATTGGGTACTCTCTCCATTCAAATATTCATTTTTTAGGTATGTCAAGTCTTTACATGCATGTTCTTTACATTTTCCTTATTTCAGATTGAATTACTTTATCATGCTTTATCATACATGTTTAAAATAGACACATTCCCAATCAAGAAAGTAGCCTACAATCTCACATGATGCCATGTATATTTTCTACACTTGGGCTCTTTAATAATTATGTGTAATAAACAAACCTTAACATACCATGATGTCAAACTATACAAGAATAAATCCTTACAACATAAAAAAAATACAATCCCACTATTATCTTGTATTCATTTCTTAGGAACTAATATTGGTCTCTTTATCATGCTACAGACAAATTCTCTGTCATGCCGAAGAAACAATCAAGAATTAAACCAACATAGGAAGAGATAGAAGCTAAGAATGCAAAGAAAGCAGTGGCTATGAGGGAACTTAGTGAGAAGAGGAAATTGGACACGATAAATGAAGACATACCAATTGAAGAGGAACCACAACCATCACAAAGAGATATGGTATTGGCGGCACAAAGAGAATGAATGCAAAAACTTCGTGGTATGAGAGATTTGAATACCATAGTTGGAGACACGTCCTCTACAGCAAGTCAACATGTAGGGACACCATCTACCACATCTCAAGTTGAGAGGACATCATCACTCACATGTGATGAAGGAGGTACGCCATTGTTCCCACCTCAACCTCAAGGTATGTCATCTATTCCATCTTCGATCGAAGGTATGCCATCTAACCCATCTCATTTAAATATTGATGAAATTCCTAATGTTGAGATGAATTTACCTAACTTGACACCACCTAGAATTTTGCATAGAAAGCCAAAGTATTTGATTGATATTGATGAGAATATTTTGCAGCCAATGGAAGGTAAGATTCTAAAACGCACTTGTAGAAGATATACTAATAAGATTTGGAAATTATTCTTTGAAAATTTAAATGAGACTACAAGATGTCAACTATTCGTTGAAATGATGCGAAGTATAAAGTATAGGTCTATCATGAAGATTCTTGGGTTGAGAACATCAGAGGCTTCAAGTGAAAAATCTATTGTCAAGAATCTAATGAGTGTGTATGAGAGTGTGGGTAACACCTCAAGCACAAAAGATAGTAATGCAACACGGCGTGTGATTACATCGACTATAGTAAGTAGTCAAACGAGGAAAGCTAGTCTCATTAGAAAGACAAGTCAAGAATTGAGAATTAATAGGAAAACTTTATCAAGAGCCGTTGGAAGACGCCAAAAAATTGAGGACACTAATGCCAATGAATTATGGGCGTTCTCAGGGAGACTACCACAAAAAGATAAACCAATTGTTGAAGCATTGAGATCACTAATTGAAGACTTTTAGAAGAATTACACAAGGGTATCTCCGAATCAAAGGGATGTGGTAAGAAGGAGAATCAGTAGTTAGAACCGCGAGCCACATCCAAAGCATTTTTTGGATGAGACTCAAACACAATTTTATGGTAAATTTCTAGAGAAGTATCCTCAAATTAAAATTTGTCAAAGATATTTTGAATTGCTAAAACCTTTCTATGTTAAGATAAATCACACACGCACTACTTGTTGTTGTAGATTACATATTAAATTTTCTAACCATTTTGATGCTTATAGGTCTATATGTTTAGATATGCATACTAACAATGATTTGCAAGGTTGTGCCATATGTGCCCCACCAACATCTTCAAGAGACTTCATATCAAGAATTTTATGTGAAAGAGAGGAAGGTCAAATATTCTACAAGAAATTATGCTTGGATGGCACATGTCATCATTGCGGTGGCTTGCAACATTTGCCAATATGTGAACATATGGAATTAACACATGTGGTTGGAAACGAACTAGTAGAGTTTGGCAAGTATAAAACAGTGGCATACAATACAAAAGATGGTAAAGAAGCAAAGAGGTGTGAATTAGTTATTGAAAAGATTCCAGTGTATCAGTTTATGCCTATATTTCGTGACAGCATAGTGTATGAGTATGCAAGACATGCCCATAGAGCTTGATGGTTGGACTTGCAATTCAAGTTATGCAAGGACACATTTCTAGTTGGTAGCATTGTTTCAGTCGTTGACTTTGCAGAGAACTACAGTCTATAGCCACAATGTGAGGTGCAATCACAATATTACAACTCCACACAGATTTCTATATTTGTGCACATCACATTCATTCATGCGAATGATAGTACAGAGGATGACAGAAAGATCACAAGGGAGTATAATTTCTATATTAGTGATGATCGCATGCATTCTATGGAGTTTGTGCAAGGTTGCTTTCAGGTGTTCTATAATAATTTGGCTAGAAGGGGCATATCGTTCAGTCAGCATATCATATGGTCAGATAACTGTGCGTCACAATTCAAGAACTCACAGAATTTCTATTGGCTGAGTAGGAGGCATAATTTTACAAGTATTCAACATATGTGGAACTTTTGTGAGGCCAGACATGGAAAGGGGGAGCATGATGGTGCAGGAGCATGTATCAAAAGAGCCATAGCAGGAGAAGAGTTAAAGTATAAAGACAATGCAAAGTTGACAGATGCAAAATCGATTGTCAAGTGGTGTAATGCTTCCATGGGTCCAGGTAATGAAGGTAAGTATTTAGTTTGTAGATTTTTTTGGTTGATAGATGATACTAACATTGCACCATATGAGGATTGTTGTACACTGACAGGATCAAATGAGATGCACTCTTTCAGAAGCTCAATTGCAGGTTCATGGAGTATCCATACACGAAAGATGTTATGCTTTTGTTCTTCCTATAAAATTCAAGTCTGGGATGAGTGTGAGTCAAAGGAGTGGGTTGATGAATGGCAGTTAAGTTATCTTAGCCCACTTGACACATATCGACCCCCGACAGCACTGGAACTAACACAGATGGAATCGTCAGTTGACTTTGACCACATATCAGATTTAGTTCAACCAGGTAATATAGGACACGTATATGCATCTAATTTCATCTAATTTGCTACACATATCAATGTAGGGCACGTATATGCAGTTATTGCAGATGAAGATAATGAAGAGGGAACATATTATTACTTATGTCATTATGTTGAGGCCAAAAAGAAATTAGAGGCCCCTGTTATAGATGGAGAAAACATCGAATACCCTACAGGCTTAGTGGTTATTACTAGAACATGGCTTAGAAGGTACCCACATAAGAGAATTAATATTTGGCTATTTTAGGACTTTGACACACATCGGAAGATTCTTCATTACTCAAACCTTGTCATGGCATCCAATGTTCATTTGATAAAGTATCAGGGTAGAGCTTTGAACAAAATATTGTGGAAAGTGCGTGAGTCTGACCATGAAGCAATACTTGACACAATAAAGAGTAGAGCAGACCCGGATGGTTCATTGGATTAATTTGTATGTATTCACATTGATTTTGTAAAGTTATGTTACATTGAGTTGTAAGTATGCACATTAATTTGTAAGGTTTGTCTTTTTTTAATTTCCTCCTACATTTTTACACATATGTACACATTTTTACATCATCATGTTATGAATTTTTGGTGTCCTGCTCCTAATGCGACCAAACTCATAACTCACCCTACTTCCTCTAGACACCATTTGATGATCTCTCCAACACTCTGAATCCAGGGTGCCCAATCATGATGATGACCTATATACCATTCTCCCAAGGTGCTCATAATGAATAAAAAGAAGACCAAGGGCACCCAAGCTTAATAGACTTATTTCTTTCAATTTTGATGATCCAAACTCTTGCAATATGACATCCACTTTCATGCCTTTAGATCTTCCTTCACATACAAGGTGTCAAATCAAATTGAAAAATCTACATAAGGGCACCAACCTGGATGAAAGGAGACATGAAATGCACCTTAGGACTCCATGCTAAGGTTTGAGCCATTAGAGTCTCTTGATATTAGGCGCTTATGATGATGAAACTTAGAGCTTTTTCCTTTCCTATGCGCTCATCTAAGATGTTTGAATGATAAGGAGCGCCTCAACCTCTATAATGTACATTGGGCACCAAAATCAAGGTGATTTTAAGTCACATTTAGTCATTCAGGGTCAGTTTGAGTCTTTGAGTCATGTTGCAAAAGTGTCAATGCTGTCAAGTTGCACAAAGCAACTTTTGCATTTTTGGTGTCCTGCTCCTGATGCGACCAAACTGACTATTCCAATGCATCTGAATGGGTACATTTACGCTAGGCATGGTCTTGTTTTTCACCCAAACATGTCAAAATAGTCCGAGCTACATTATACCGACGACGATATCCCTGAAGAGTCCAAAGTGCAAAAAGGCAACAATCTTTGACGAGATGTTACTCGAAAACTGTGTCACTTAGAAACATTCCGTCTAAGGCAACACAATCATGTAAAGTGCCTCTAAAATAACCTCTCTCAGTTTTTATATCTCTGAGGCATTTGCCCATGGTGAAAGGTTTTCTACTGCCCCAAAAATCGTCAGAAGGAGGCAGTGTAAAGTTGCAAATGGGTGTAACTTTTGTCTTGCTCCTGATGCGACCAAACTGACTATTCCAACGCATCTGAATGGGTACATTTACGCTAGGCATGGTCCTATTTTTCATCCAAACATGTCGAAACAGTTTGAGCTACATTGTACCGACAATATCCCTGAAGAGTCCAAAGTGCAAAAAGGCAGCATTCTTTGATGAGATGTTACTCAAAAACCATGTCAATTAGAAACATTCCGTCTAAGGCAATGCGATCATGTAAAGTGCCTCTACAATAACGTCTCTCAGTTTTTTATATCTCTGAGGCATTTGCCCGTGGTGAAAGGTTTTCTACTGCCCCAAAAATCGTCAAAAGGAGGCAGTGTAAAGTTGCAAAAGGGTGTAACTTTTGTCTTGCTCCTGATGTGACCAAACTGACTACTCCAACGCATCCGCATGGGTATATTTATGCTAGGCATTGTCCTTTTTTTCACCCAAACATGTCAAAATAGTCCAAGCTACATTGTACCCACGATATCCCTAAAGAGTCCAAAGTGCAAAAAGGTAGCAATCTTTGACGAGATGTTACTCAAAAACCGTGTCACTTAGAAATATTTTGTCTGAGGAAACACGATCACATAGAGTGCCTCTACAATAACCTCTCTCAGTTTTTTATATCTCTGGGGCATTTGCCCATCGTGAAAGGTTTTCTACTACCCCAAAAATCATTAGGAGGCAGTGTAAAGTTGCAAAGGGGTGTAACTTTCATCCTGCTCCTGATGCAACCAAACTGACTATTCCAATGCATCTGAATGGGTACATTTACGCTAGGCATGGTCTTATTTTTCACTCAAACATGTTGAAACCGTCTGAGCTACATTGTACCGAAGATATCCCTGAAGAGTCCAAAGTGCAAAAAGGTAGCAATCTTTGACGAGATGTTACTCGAAAACCGTGTCACTTAGAAACATTCCATCTAAGTCAACGCAATCACGTAAAGTGCCTCTACAATAACCTCTCTCAGTTTTTTATATCTCTAAGGCATTTGCCCGTGGTGAAAGGTTTTCTGCTGCCCCAAAAATCATCAGAAGGAGGCAGTGTAAAGTTGCAAAGGGGTGCAACTTTTGTCCTGCTCCTGATGCGACCAAACTGACTATTCCAACACATCTGGATGGGTACATTTACACTAGGCATTGTCCTTTTTTTCACCCAAACGTGTCGCAACAGTTCGAGCTACATTGTACCCACAATATCCCTAAAGAGTCTAAAGTGCAAAAAGGCAGCAATATTTGACAAGATGTTACTCGAAAACTGTGTCACTTAGAAACATTCTATCTAAGGCAACACGATTACGTAGAGTGCCTCTACAATAGCCTCTCTTGGTTTTTTATATCTCTGAGGCATTTGCTCGTGGTGAAAGGTTTTCTACTGCCCCAAAAATTGTCAGAAGGAGGCAGTGTAAAGTTGCAAAGGGGTGTAACTTTCATCCTGCTCCTGATGTGACCAAACTGACTATTCCAACGCGTCTGAATGGGTACATTTACGCTAGGCATGGTCCTATTTTTCACCCAAACATGTTGAAACAGTCTAAGCTACATTGTACCGACGATATCCCTGAAGAGTCCAAAGTGCAAAAAGGCAGCAATCTTTGACAAGATGTTACTCAAAAATTATGTCACTTACAAACATTCTGTCTAAGGCAACGCAATCACGTAGAGTGCCTCTACAATAACCTCTCTCAGTTTTTTATATCTCTGAGACATTTGCCCGTGGTGAAAGGTTTTCTGCTGCCCCAAAAATTATCAGAAGGAGGCAGTGTATTAAGTCAGGATGAAAGCCTATTCACTCTAGGCACCTGTTGTGACCAAATCAGACATCGTGCCAGAGATTCCCAAACATGCACCTTGAACAAGTGATGCTACAATGGTGAACAAAATGGGTGCCTTGAAGAATTGAGCCCTCCAAGACATCTTGCAATTGCCTAAAAGTCCAAAATTTACATAAGTGAGTTAAGGCGCCATTTTCCATCTCCAGAGCCTCCTTTGAGCGCCTTAACATGGAGTGAATGTTTTAGTCTATGAAAGATTGTGCCTAAAGAATATAACAACCCCTTGAGTCACTAGGATGAACTAAGTTAACAAAATGAACTTCATTAAGGGAGGCGCACTTGTGCATCTAGACAATTCCAGTTTAGTGCCTAAGAAAAAGCATGTTTAGAGACACCCCTCGAATGAACCCTCTAGAACCAATAACCATAGCTCAAGATCCATAACCATGAGAAGATAAAGCATTAAAAAAATTCATCTAAAGGATGGGAAATACCTCTTAGATGATAGTCTGTCGAGTAGACCAAGAGTAGGGAATGAGAATGCTCCTCGAAGATACACCAAGCCACAATGACTCTCTCTAATAAGAATCTTCTCTAGGTCCATAATTAACTCACGCCCATATCCAAGTGAAAGTCTCCTTGGTCTTCCTGCTAAAACCTCTAAAGGGTAACCATCTCAACAAGTGTCTCTAATCCCAAGAGAACTCTAGCCTCACCCAAGTCTCGAAGTATGTATGAGAACCTACAACCAATCAATCCATGTTAAGCTCCAAATGCAACACCACATTATCATGAAGCTCCCAAGCACATGACCAATGTACTCAATACCAAGAGAACCAACAAGACCATTGTCAAAACTCCAACTACAAAATTAGGTATCCAAACATGACATCATGATCTAACATCTCCTCCTAGAAGATCACATGCACCAATACAGACATCCTAGTCTCAAGAGAACTTGTATCATGCTAATACTCTAATCTAGAATCAAGAGTCCACCAAGACACACTACCAAACACCTCTAAACCAAGGATCAACATCTACAACCACATGAAGATAACCATCTCCTAAAAATAGTAGCCAAGATGTCAAAGCACTCTCACTACAAATAATAATCATAATCCAAGAGTTTGTCCATTACACCCAACCACTATATAAGATCATCCATCACTATCAAAGCTCCCACTGAACTATGATATGAACTACACATGGCATTGTGATAACCATCTCCTAAATGAAGATCACCATGGTCCACACACACTCAACTATAATACTAATAACTCCAAAGTAGAACCAAGATCTGTAATCTAAGAAGATAAACCATCATTACTGTCAAAAGCTCACACTAAACTATGCAACTAAGATATCCAACATCATGATAAACATGCTACAAATCCCAATAACCAACTATCCAATCATTCTTATCATCCATCCTCTCATCCCAATGCAATATACCAATGCACAAATGAGCATAGACAAGGAAAAATAACAAAGTCTACATCAACACTGAATCAATCTTGTGGATATAGGCAATATGTGTTCAAGTCATCCCACTACAATCAATGAGGTGTGCATCCCAAAAAAATGCATAACTTGTAGATCCCAACCATTGAAAACATGTAAAATCATCATCACATTAGCAACTTCCAAACTGAGATATCAAATAATCTAACTTATAGACTTCACCAAATCAATCATAGATTCAACTTTCCAAACAAGTTTACAAATGAGTAACCATAGTCAAGGAACTAATCAAGCATCTAAGAGATAAGAACAATGTGCTAAAAGTAAACCACAACACCACCTGTAATCATGAATCAAACATCATAACCCATACCTATCAACTACAAACATGGTCAAGTCTTGCCAATGCTCAAATGTACCTACATATCCATGACACCACAATTATCATCATTTCTATACCTATGCTCAAATCCCACTGAAACAAGACTCCTAGTCTCACCATGTATCAACCATGTCCTCAAACCAGAATATTGTTGAGCCCATGGAGATTGATACACCCACTTCAATAGAATAGGCAATTAATGTACCTGATGTGTCTTCATTTAATAAACTAGTAAACATCATTTGCATCCATACTTAAACCAATCTTATTGTTGTGTTTGATGTGTCCTCTTTCAAACAACCATTTAACAAAATTTGAGTCCAAACAATAAACATTTACAACCATAAACATCTCAAAGTCCAAAATCCAAACATTCTATCATCCTTAATCATTTCCATCATGGACCCTTGGTTTGAAAAAATTATTATGCAAGATAAAAACCTTATGCCTATTACCTTGTGCGAGGCTCATGCAAAACCCAAAATCACAATCAAAATAGGTCCTCAAACCATGCATCCTTTAAATGAGATCTTTTATCCAAATCAATCAAAAAATCCCTTTGACAATGATGATGATGATAGTCTTGTAGATCAAGATGATATCAAGATGGCAATAGCATTAACTATGACATCATTACATGCAAACTTTCCATAAACCTTCATCTCCCACTCATGAACATGCAAGAATATTTCAAACAAGAAATGACTAGCACTAGCTATCATGCCAATCCTAAATACACATCTAATGGTCATCCTTATGGTACCTTTGGTAAAGGAAGAACCACTTTAGACCAAGGTCCTCATATTCAATTCATATCTCCAATCCCAACCGCATGTGAGAACTATTTATCTCATAATCCTTACATTCCAACTTATCCCATCAATCCAAACCCACTACATCCAAATCATCCTTTTTAGATTTCCTCCAAGGACTTCTAGTGAAGGAAAAATCTCAAACTATAAATCACAAATTCAATTAGTGTACCTCTCCCAAGCCTATCCAAAAGTCACATAGTACCATGCCTAGCCATCAAACACCACAATGCAATCAAAATCCTAACAACATGCCCATGATCCAAGATCAAGTGCAATCATGCAAAGATATTATCAATCACAAGCCTATTAAGAATGAACTAGAGTCTTCTAGTACCATACTTTTCCATCAAACACCATCATGTAATCCATGGCCTATTAAGCCTATCAAAGAAAATGCAAACATCCTATGTAATACAATCGGACTTTAAATATTTGAAGTAGCCATCTACAAATATCCATTCAAACGTGGATTTATAATGCAAGTATGGACGCCATCAATAAAAAAGATTTGTATTAACCAAATATCCATATAGGCATACATCAATACCTGTCGATATAAGTATAACATATATACAAAATAGCCATATAGGCTTACAAGAATGCCATATAGGCATACAATGTCAACTATGTACAATACAAAATATATGTCCACAAATGCCATATAGGCATACAACAAAGGAACACAATAAAAAGTTATTCCCCTCTGGCTGGTGAAGAGAATAAATCACGAGCAGCCTTTGATCTTCTAGGGGATGGAGAAGCGCATGTGGGTGGTCTACTACGAACCCGAGGGCTACTCCTCCTATTTAGGTCTTCCTGCATCTTTACCTGTTACAATAAAAAGTATAGACATCAATATATAGAAATTACATGTTATAAAAAATGAAACATTTAACAAAATAATCACTTACCGCTAACATAATCTGTCTCCTTGCTTGCCTTAGTAGCAGGAATAGGCCCTGGTGATGTCATATCCTATAGAAACCATCCAGATAGAAATTAAACTTCAAATCAATAATCTTTTAATTTTTCAAAAATAGACAACTATAACAATGAATGTAAATTAAAATTTACTAATCTACCTCATACCCCTGTCAATGCCATGGAGCTATGAATCGCAGAGGCCACACCTTGCTCCATTGCCCTATGAACATGGGGAGGTGTCTCTGCAACCTGCATCATCTGGAAATAAAACAACATTTTTCAATTACGAAAACTATAATAGTGATGCAAATCATGGCTCCTAATATACACACATGTTCATCTAAACATGGAAGTACACACAATAAAGCACACAAATCACATACAAAAATTTAGTAAGTACAATTCATTCATTAAACTATTTATTTTATTACCTCCGTAAAGCTTTGAAGTCCACCACCACTGGCAGGTGTTGCCGTGAAATCTACAGTATTAACCTATTCAACATCCAAAATCAGATATTAGAATACCATTCATATAACGATGCTATTCACATGTAATATTTATAATTGTTTACTAGTTACATACCTCGACAGTAGATGATCTAGTGAAAAATGTAGGTGGAGAACCACTGAAAACTACATCGACGCTATGACCCTGAAATTTCATTAAAATCATCAATTTAAATTAGTTAATCTTGTATTTCAAAAATGAAATTTAATAAATTAAATTCAATAAACTTGCTAATATTTACCTGAGTATCAAGGCTGAAAGTCTCACTCAGGAGGGTATCTGTCATCACCATCTGCTCAGCTGCAGATGTAGCCTGTGCACCTGCGTCTTGACTGTCCATGGGGTCATAACCACAGGCTAACCCGCAAGCCTGGCATGTATGGGCTGGGACCCTACTCATTGCACTATCTCCCAACCCACTCTGTGTTGTAGGACCGGCATGCTCTATGATGCTTTGGGTCAAGGCACTAATCGACTGAAGTGTATCGACCTCAACACTCTCCTTCACAATGGAAGGGATAGAAACATGCTTGTGGGCTGGTCTGCTGATTACTCATCTCACTACCCATTGTGGGTCAAGACGTGCCCCTGGTCTATTTTGTGCTGACCCCCCACCTCTACCCTGGAAGTCCCGCATATCAAAATAGTTTGGCACTTTATTGAGGACAAACTCGCAGTAGAGTTTCCTCAAAAAGTATTGCGGGACCTCATTATTATTGCATGGAGGATGGTCAAAAACCATCCACCACCTCTGCCCAAAATTGTCCCTTATCACTTGGTTGTTGCACCAATGGATAGGGAACCTCTTGCATGTAATGGGTGGAGGTTGATTTATTTGTGGGTTTGTGAAAATTGAACACGAGTCTAATTTTGTAATTTGTAATTTTTTCACATCTTGGTATGACAACTTGTCTACATAGTAATCTCTAAACTCTCTCTTTTTATCTGTCTAACTAGTTATTTGCTTGCTAATTGAATCTACATTTGATAACATAGACTCAAGAGATTCGACAAGCGTGGACCTATGCAAGGTTGAAGTGGAAGGATCTTTCAACCTTGCAATTATATCTTCAATTTCCTTTTTGTTGTTTTCAATTTGCCCCATTATATTTTCTTGTGTTCTAGGGGCATGTCGAGGAATGAATGGAGGAGGTTGTTGTTCTGCAGGTATTTCCTCCTCAGGATTTTGTGGATTTTGAGGAGGAGGAGGAGGAGGAGGAGGAGGAGGTGCATTAACATTTCCTGACAATTAACGAAATATACATCAAAAATCAACAAAAACCTACCTATTTAGAAACAAATTCAAACAAAAAAACAAATATAACTCACCCCTTTGGCGTGCTCGACATTGTGGCGGCATTTTGGCAACGAATCGATAAGCTTTTTGTGTTGAATGGTGTTTTACAAAACGCGAGTGTGCTTTCGAGGGTTTGCAAGCCGCGGGTAGAGAGGAGAAAATAGAAAGAAATGAAATTGGAAACCTTTTTTTTAATTTATAGGAAGTCATAACGTGAGCACGTTATGACTTCATTTTTTTTGAAATTAATTTGGCCACTTTTTGGCCCCCCATCTTCTTGCACTTACCCAACTATTGTATCTTTTTTAGGTTCTGTTGATTCATTTGGGGTTGTTCTCTTTTGCATAGGTTCTACTTCATCAATTCAGTCCTGCAAGTATTTGTTCATCAGATAGCAATAAACATTGAAAGATGTCTATCTGTTCAAGATATACGTGATCTACCATGGATGTTTTGATCCATGGACATCATGTATATCCTGAACAGATAAGACTTCTATTTGTGTGTTCATCATTGCAAAAACTTGCACATTGCAAATTGTTTTAAATATATATGTATGTATATATATGTCTATATATGGGCGAAGACATCTACCTGTTATTTATGCATAGCTGCGTGAAGAAAATACTGAATAGTATTAGCCCTTGAAACAAAGAAACTATATGGAAGGTAGTTTCAGAAGTTGTTAGATAAAACTGGCACACAATGTATATTGTCTATAACCACATGTCACATACATGCATGGTGTTCAAGACCTATTTATTTAGAAGCATGCCACAATGTGTTTTTTGTAGCGGTCCTTGATTTTGCAGGGGTCTATTGCAACTGTTTATTGTTTGGCATCTTACCTCCAATGATGACATGGATCTACTGCTACAACAATGTGAAAAGGTATGTTATGAACCAGTTTATGCATTTGTGGATACTATGACATGAAATATGAAAGGAAGAGAACATTATATTTTCTGCACAATGATTGTTCTAATAGCTTTAATAATTACATCCACACTAAGTATGTAGGATACTTCATTTCAAAACTTTCAAATCAATTATATGTGCTTGAAGGTTAGCTTTTGCTATGGTGCCATTCCCTTCATAGGTTTTTGGAATCATTCCACACATTTCTTTTTCCAATATATGATGCATTACCTTTACATATTCTAATTTATTCTATCTTTGGTTTATGTTTTATTTTGCTTCTAGTCTTAGTGCTGCACCAATCACACTACCACAGTTGTCGTCATCAGTCATATGTTTGCATGCTAAAGACAATGTGTCTATTGGCTCACTATTCTATTTGTATGTCAGTCTATGTTCACATGACTGATAGTCATCATGGTCTCTTATATCATGGTGCATAACACTAAGTGATACAACAAAATAAAGGTGCCTACTTGCACATGAAGTTACTATGACAACATGTTTTACTTATCCATTCCATTTTTTATTTCACCATTTATCCATCATCATGTGTCATTTAGTTGCCTTGTCACCTTTTGGAGATTTTGATAGGGAGGACTCTAGGCTGCCTGCTTCTGCATCCTGTAGGTGTACAAGACTATTTGACAACTCTAGCCTTCCTACCAATTCAAAGTGCTAAAAGACATCTTTCTACACAAAAATGTCAACTAAAATCCTCAACTCTTTTGCAGAGATGGAAAACTCTATTTCACTACTTGGTGTGGGACACGTACCTTGTCCTCACTGCTTCCAAGATACTGCCTAAATAGCACATAACTTTCTGAGCCCATTGCCCACCCTTCTCACTCTGTTCAAGGGTCTGGACTGCTTGGTGCTCATTTTCTTTCTTGCTATTTTCCACCCCTACCAGTATATTTACCTACTTCTCTATCTAGCCGGACTCCTTATTGAGCTCGCCTAGAACAAGCATGCATTACCTCTAGTAGAAAATCTAACCACCCCACAAAAGAAAAACAAACAAAAAACATGACTCTGCTTGATGGCCTCCATATTGTACAATGGAACTTGAGGAATCATCAATACAGAGTCATGGTTTGCAAAAGAGAACAAAATTATAGAAACAGAATTGACTAATCTACTTCAGAATGATAAACTGAAAACAGAACAGAATATACAAATGGTTGAACTGCTGTATTTTATTATTATTCAAAAATTTTGATTACATCAAACTACTTCACACATCAAAATTTTCTTCTTCGATGCTTCTTCTCCTACCCTCTCTTCAGGAAAAATGTTACATTTTATCTGAATTCCATGTCTGTTACAGGACGGTTCAACTATCAAACTGGTTCGTATTCTAACTGCTGGTTCAGTTCTGTGCTATCGGTGAGATAATTTTGATGTCTCACCGAAACAGACATCTGCTTTCCCATCGGCAAGACCCTACCCTGTCGACAAGTCTTTAACTTCATTGGCCGATAGTATAAGTTCAGCCGATATCCCTTTTGACTCTATTTGACCTCCATCGACAAAGCATGTATTATCGGCCACATATTATTCTTGTCTTTCGATAACGAATGTCACACCGAAGCCTCATATCTACCTTGCTATCGGCGAGACCTCATGCTATCGGTAGACTTCACATTTGTTCCACCGATATCATCAGTCATGCCAATGTTCTTTCTATCGGCGTAATTTTTCCCTTGTCACCCCGACACATACTGTATACGCCAATACAACTATTGTCGGCTAGACTTTAACCATCGGTGTAGCTTTCTATTCGCTCACCGATCATGTTTCTCATGCCAACATCCACATACAACTAATCATCGGTGACGCTTGATGTTTATCACCCCGATCGGTGAGATGATACACTGTCGGCTCACAATTATTTCCTCAGCCCGATGCCAAGGCTCACACCGATGACCCACTTTGGATATGCAAAAACTTCTTCCCACCAAGGCTTATTTGAAAATTCACCACATCACACCAAAATGCCACGATAAGAAAATTTCACAACATCACATCAAAAATGTGCAAGTATATACATGGGCTCCGAGCCCTTGGTGCTCCTGCACCATACTCCCCCTGTGCGGAAGAAGTCAAGTCACCTCCCGTGACAATGAGGCAAAATCAATGCCCCTCCTTTTGAATTCTGACTCTGTAACCCAAGTAGCTTCTGCTTCAGGCAACGGCTTCCATTTGACCAAATGCTCCATGTAGACGCCATGTCTGGTCTACTTTTGTACTCTTGAATCCAATATTCTCTCTGCCTATAGTTTGGGTTTTAGTGGCAAAGTCACATCTATTGCTACCTGTTCCTTCTCTGAAATGGATCCATTTGCTGCTAACTAAGGACCCCTATATTTCACCAGGTCTTGGACATTAAACACTGGTGAGATTGCCAAGTCTTCTGGCAATTCAATCCTGTATGCATTGTTACCATACTTGTTCAGGATTTTGCAAGGACTAATTCTTCGCATTTGCAGTTTGGTTGGCATTCCTTTCTACATTCTGGCTTTATTCAAGTGCACCATAACTAGATCACCAACCTCAAACTGAATATCCCTTCTGTGGGCATCTACTCTATCCTTGATCTTCTGTGTGTTCTCTGTCAAGGTTTTCTTCACCTGCTCATGTACTTCCTTCATGGATTGTGCAAAATCCTCTGCATGTCCACTTCTGTTCCCCGTGTTTCCCATATTCCTAAGCTCACATACACCTCTGGGATGCATTCCGTAGACTATTTCGAATAGACTCTTACCAGTAGTCCTATTCACATTGTCATTATAGGCAAATTCTGCCTGATGAATGACAAGATCCCAATTCTGTACATATTCTTTGGTTATACACCTTAACAGGTTGCCCAATGTCCTATTTACCACCTCTGTCTAACCATCTGTCTGTGGGTGATATGCTGAACTGAATGACAAATTTGTTCCCAATCTCTACCACAATGTTTTCCAGAAATGCCCCATGAATTTAGCATCTCTGTCAGACACAATACTTGCTGGAAGTCCATGAATCCTTATCACTTCCTTGAAAAACAAGTGTGCTATATGACTGGCATCATGAGTCACTTTACAAGGAATGAAATGACTCATCTTGCTAAACCTGTCCACAACTACATATATGCTATCATAACCAGTCTTAGTCTTAGGCAAACCAACTACAAAATCCATACTTACATATTCCCATGGCCTGGAAGGAATGGGTAAGGGTTGGTATAGTCCTACATTTGAAGTGGTTCCCTTGGCCTTCTAACATACGATACACTGCTCTACATACCTTCTGATGTCTCTGTGCATCCTTGGCTAATAATAGAACCTTTGGACTAGCTCCAGTGTCTTGTTCAGACCAAAATGGCCACTCAGACTACCATTGTGCTTCTCCTGTATGAGATTCTCTCTCATAGATCCCCTTGGCACACATAATTGTCCACCTTTAAATAGCAATCCCTGCTGTAAGGTGAAATCTGCAAACTCACTGTGAAAGTGATTCTCAAAATCTTGACATACCTTGTATGCCTCAGCAAAATCTTCATCATCTTGGTAAAGATTCTTGAAATCTTCAATCCCAATGCTCTTCAACTGTACTTCCTGCACTGTGAGCAATCTTCTGCTCAAAGCATCTACAACTCTGTTCAACTGCCCCTTCTTATGCTTAATTGTAAAGGTATAAGACTGTAGGTACTCCATCCATTTGATATGCCTACTGCTTAACTTATCCTGTGAGTTTAGAAAACTCAGAGCTTGGTTATCTGTGTAGACCACAAATTCTTTGGGCAGGAGATAATGTCTCCACTTCCTCAATGCTTGGACTAGAGCATACAACTCTAAGTCATATGAAGAGTACTTACTCTTTGCTTCATTCAACCTCTCACTGAAAAAGGCTACAGGTCTGTTTTCCTGATTTAGCACTGCTCCTGCAGCTATATTACTTGCATCACATTCAATAGTAAATAGCTTGTCAAAACTGGGCAACAACAAAACAAGTTGTGTTGCTACCTCTTTCTTTAGCCTTTCAAAACTTCTATCTGCAGCTGGTGTCCATCTAAATTTTGCTTTCATTCCACCCTTAATTGTATCTAACATGGGTGCACATATTCCACTAAAATTTCTGATAAACTTTCTGTAAAATTGGGCTAAGCCATGAAAACTTCTCACCTCTGTGGCTGCTCTGGGAGTAGGCCAGCTCAATATGGCTTCTACTTTGGACTTGTCCATCTTCAACTCTCCCTGGGACACCACAAAACCAAAGTATACCAATTCCTGCTTCATGAATTCACACTTCTCTAGATTGATGGTTAGTTGTTTATCATGTAATTTTTGCAAAACAGTATTTACATGTTCTAGATGTTCTTCCTTGGTCTGACTAAAAATTAGAATACCATCTAGAAAAACAACCACAAATTTACCAATGCAATCCTTTAGGACTTCATTCATGAGTCTCATAAAGGTACTGGGTGCATTTGATAGACCGAATGGCATAACAAGCCACTCATACAGTCCTTCTGTGGTCTTGAAGGCTATCTTAAACTCATCTCCTTCCTTGATTCTTATTTGGTGGTAACCACTCTTCAGGTCTATCTTGGTGAAATACTTTGCTTTTCCAATACAGTCCAAGAGATCTTCAATTCTGGGAATTGGGAATCTATACCTTATAGTTATCTTGTTTATGGCTCTGGCATCTGTGCACAATCTCCATGATCCTCCTTTCTTGGGTGCCAACACTGTGGGCACTGCACAAGGACTAATACTCTGCCTGATCAATCCTTGATCTAGTAACTCTTGCACTTGTCTGGCAATTTCTTTGTGCTGGTCTGGAGTCATCTTGTAGGGTGCCTTGTTTGGCAAAGATGCCCCTAGAATCAGGTCTATCTGATGGCTTATTGTTCTTTGTGGAGGCAATGTGGTTGGTGTACCATCACTGATTATGCCTTTATACTTCTCCAGTATAGGCTGCACTTCTTTGGAAATCTTTGTCTTCTTATCCTGCTGTCCTTCTTTTGGTTTTACTATGATGGCATAACCAATACCATCCTCCTTAAGAGTATTCAGAAACTCTTTTCCACTCACAACCAAGATATTAGGACTCTTTGTCTGAACTGCATCTTCATCCTCCAATGACTGAATCTTATAGGTGACACCATCCTTCTGAAATGAGTAGGCATTCTTCTCACCATCATGTACTACTTTTCGGTCATACTGCCATGGTCTACCCAATAAGAGATGGCATGCATCCATGGGTAGTATATCACATAATACCTTATCCTTATAGCCACCTATACTAAACTCTACCCAACTTTGTTCATTCACTACTACATGTTGACCCTTATTCAACCATGTGACCCTATATGGGTTTGCATGAGTAATTCTTTTCAAATTTAGTTTCTTAACTGCCTCATCAGAAATAATATTATCAGTAGATCCTGAGTCTATGATAATTTTACATACCTTATTCAAAATCTTGCACTTGATTCTAAATAGTGCTCTCCTCTGGCTTGGTTCAGACTTTACTGGTTCCTTCATCAAAGTTCTCCTTATCATCAGGTTCTCTCCATCTTCTGAGTTCAGACTGACCTTAGGTAACTGGCTGCTGGATGTATTATCTTGGACATAGTGATTCCTCTTATCACCTCCTTGAGAAGAGGATGTGGCCTTTTCTGGACACCTATATGCTGGATGACCTAGATTGCCACAGTTGTAACACTTCATGTTGGTGAAATAGGATCCTCTGCCCGATCCTCCTGACCTTCCTCTGTTAGATCCTCTTCCTCTATGGTTTCCTCTACCACTTGACTCCCCACTCTGCTCTGTGAGTTTGGATTCTGCTTGGGATCTATTGTCAGCATTTATTCCACCAAAACCTCCTCTGTGTCCTCTGTTATCTCTGCCTCTTCCTCTTCCTCTGCTATTTGAGTCTTGTTTCCTCTTGTTCTTTTCCTCCACTTTCAGTGCCATTTGATAGCATTTTTGCACTGTTGTAGGACACAACAAACTGATTTCTTCTTGTATATTCCACTTCAGACCATTAAGGTACCTTACTACCTTTATGCTTTCATCCTCCATTACTTTGGACCTTAAGCATAGCTTTTGGAATTCTTCAGTGTATGCACTGACATCTAATTCCTTCTATCTCAGATTCTGTCTCTTCCTGTGTAGCTGTATTTCATAATCTTCCGGCATATATGCTTCTTTGATTTTAGCTACCATTCCCTTCCAAGTAGCTATGGGCTTCTTATCTTCTTTTGCTCTTTCAGTCTGCACAAATTTCCACCAGGTTAAGGCAGCTCCCCTGAGTCTGGACTTGGCCACCTTTACTTTCTGTGCCTCACTTACACCATCACATTCAAAGTGATTTTCAAGTCCTTCTATCCACTCCATGACCAAATCTGGGTCCATTTTCCCACTGAAAAGTGGTACTCCTTCCAATGTTTTACCACTCATTGCTTTCAAGGCTTTCAAGAATGGTTCTTCTTCCAACTTAGGATCAGGTGTGGGCTCTTCATCTTCTATAGACACACCTTTCCCCTTATCCTTAGAATATTTAACTCTCTGGCTGACTTCTTCAGTCTTTTACAACATTAAACCTAGCTTACTCTCCATTTCTGCTAGTCTTTCTTGTAGGAGTCTATTCTCCTCTTCTTGATCCTCAACCTTCTTTGCTAACTCTGCATTAGTCACCATTTTCTTGGATGAACTGACAGACTCACTTGAACTCAGTGAGGACATACAACTCTTCTATTCCAACCTAGGAATAACCCAAATCTTACGGCTCTGATACCAATTTGATAGGGAGGACTCTAGGCTGCCTGCTTCTGCATCCTGTAGGTGTACAAGACTGTTTGACAACTCTAGCCTTCCTACCAATTCAAAGTGTTAAAAGACATCTTTCTACACAAAAATGTCAACTAAAATCCTCAACTCTTTTGCAGAGATGGAAAATTCTATTTCACTACTTGGTGTGGGACACATACCTTGTCCTCACTGCTTCCAAGATACTGCCTAAATAGCACATAACTTTTTGAGCCTGTTGCCCACCCTTCTCACTCTGTTCAAGGGTCTGGACTGCTTGGTGCTCATTTTCTTTCTTGCTATTTTCCACCCCTGCCAGTATATTTACCTACTTCTCTATCTAGCCAGACTCCTTACTGAGCTTGCCTAGAACAAGCATGCATTGCCTCTAGTAAACAATCTGACCACCCCACAAAAGAAAAACAAAAAAAAAACATGACTCTGCTTGATGGCCTCCATACTGTACAATGGAACTTGAGGAATCATCAATACAGAGTAATGGTTTGCAAAAGAGAACAAAATTACAGAAACAGAATTGACTAATCTACTTCAGAATGATAAACTGAAAACAGAACAGAATATACAAATGGTCGAACTGCTATATTTTATTATTATTCAAAAATTTTGATTACATCAAACTGCTTCACACATCAAAATTTTCTTCTTCGATGATTCTTCTCCTACCCTCTCTTTAGGAAGAATGTTACATTTTATCTGAATTCCATATCTGTTACAGGACAGTTCAACTATCAAACCGGTTCGTATTCCAACTGCCGGTTCAGTTCTGTGCTATCGGTGAGATAATTTTGATGTCTCACTGAAACAGACATCTGCTTTCCCATCGGCAAGACCCTACCCTGTCGGCGAGTCTTTAACTTCATTGGCCGATAGTATAAGTTCAGCCGATATCCCTTTTGACTCTGTTTGACCTCCATCGGCAAAGCATGTATTATCGGCCACATATTATTCTTGTCTTCCGATAACGAATGTCACACCGAAGCCTCATATCTACCTTGCTATTGGCGAGACCTCATGCTATCGGTAGACTTCACATTTGTTCCGCCGATATCATCGTTCATGCCGATGTTCTTTCTATTGGCGTAATTTTTCCCTTGTCACCCCGACACATACTGTATATGCCGATACAACTATTTGCGGCTAGACTTTAACCATCGGTGTAGCTTTCTATTCGCTCACCGATCATGTTTCTCATGCCAACATCCACATACAACTACTCATCGGTGACGCTTGATGTTTATCACCCCGATCAGTGAGATGATACACTGTCGGCTCACAATTATTTCCTCAGCCCGATGCCAAGGCTCACACCGATGACCCACTTTGGATATGCAAAAACTTCTTCCCGCCAAGGCTTATTTGAAAATTCACCACATCACACCAAAATGCCATGATAAGAAAATTTCACAACATCACATCAAAAATGTGCAAGTATATACATGGGCTCCGAACCCTTAGTGCTCCTGCACCAAATTTCATCATCCTATGTGTACATTCATGGAAATCAAATCTAATCATCCTAACAATGTGATTTAGCATGATCAGTCGTTAATAAATCATTTAGTCGTATATTCATGGGATGCATATTATCTAAAGTCAGTTTCTTCCGTGTCATATTTCATCCTTTATGACACATATTTTATCACCCTTTGTCTTTTCAACATACCAATTGGGTTCTATTTCACTCAACAATTCTCTTAAGGGGGCATCAATTACATCATGATCACTAAGCAATTGGGGCAACTTACCACTTAAGCTTCATTTCATTCCATCCTACTTTTAATTCTTCTTTCACACAATGCCACTTAGTTGCATTGTATCAAAGACTAACAAAATATAGAGAATTAAAATATTCCCTAGGACTATTCATCACCTAATCCCCAATCCATCAACTTCATCATCTATAGCTAAATGCATCAACTAGTCCTTATTAATATAGGACATATCCCTATTATGTAAAGTCCATAACTTAATTAAATATTTAATTAATCATCCTTTTCCATCTTACATTTATAGTTATAGGGCATATTCATTGATACATAACTGATTGATCTCAATTTGTTCTATACAAAGAATCAATTATGTAATAGTTCAACTATGTCATGGTGAGATGTATATGGAAAAAATATATATCTTTTATTTGCCTTGGTTTTACTCTATACATGTAAATTAAATCATGAATAAAGCCATTAAATGGAAATAAGTTAAAATATTTTAAGATTGAAAAGAAGAATCAGAAACCCATAGAGATTAGTGTAGGCTAATTCAAAAGCATGTATACACGTAAGCAAATGTTAGCTTTGTCTGTTTAAGTGGCAATGGATGTATACAGATAGATCCAAACAACTATACAACTATTGTGACTAGAAATAAATGTGAATGGTAGCAATGATTTTTACTTTCATTTAATAATAAATTACAACTTGATATGGCTTTAGAATTTGTTAATTTTAGGATAAAAAATAAGTATTGACAGTTAAATATATTGAAAAAAAACCTAACTATTATTTTCCTTGTGTGGTTGAGTACCTTGATAAATTGTCCTCCAAGTAAATTGCAATGTCATTTCCTTTTCTAGGCTTAACACCTCTATTTGTTGCATTATAGCATATGTCTGTAACCTCATCTTTGAACTAGTTTTGTAGTTGATCACAGATAGGGAAATTGGAAATGCACAAGGATTTGCATCTATAACAATTTCCACTAGTGAGGAAGTAGACATAAGCATTGAAAAGTTCAACTAATATGTGAGTAACATTTTTATTATTTCGTCTTATATATTAATTTTTAAATGTTTCCTAAATCATATGAAGTATGAAGATTAATATTAAAGCTAAAATGAACAATGCAGTATCTTTTTCCCATTTTTGATCATTCACTCTTCTTATGCTTCTTACAAGATTATGAATCTAGTATTACAAACTTACCATTTATCTAATGAAGCTTTCTAGGTTTTTTCCAATGCATGGATTCAGTGTTAGATTACAATTCATATTTATTTGGGATCATATTATGTGATTAGAATACAATTCATACTTATTATGTGTTATGGATATATGCTTGTTAGATGTTATCTAATGAAGTTGATGCAATCTGTGTGAAGTACAGCAAACATTCTTTCAACTTTTATTATAATGTTGGTTGGGTGTTGGTGAGTAATGATGGATGCAAGAGACAATGTGTTACCTCATTTGGCAGTTGTTACTGCTTTTGGACTCATAATTATGACAGTTCTATATAGTAGGGGACATATTTCTCCCACTCACATGAATCTAGTTGTTAGTGTTGCTTCCTCAAACATTGGAAAACTCTGTCTCAAACAAGTAACTAAAATCACAAGCATAGCAATAAGCTAGTGCTTCTATTATCAAAGCACCTATCAATCTTAATAGTAAATAAAATCTATGTAAAGATGCATTCCAATTTCCAATCAGACATGTTTACTACTATCAACAATGTGACCTACCCATCATAGATGTTCACAGTGAAAATATGTCTAAAGCAGCAAGACATTGGAAATGGATAAAAATTTTATGTTTCTTCATCCCAACAATAATTTGCAATTTGGAAAATAGAAAACAATGGCCAAAATATCTAGTGCTAATCAGAAAATTGCAAAAAAGAGATAAGATTCCATTTTAACAATGAAAATGCTACAAAGCATAGGATAAGCAATTGCCTTCCTTTGTAGTGTGATTTTGAAGACATGACTATATCAAAGAACATTACAAAGCCATGAAATGTTTCCAATAGCAACAAAACATTACCAATTGATGAAATGATTTTATACCGAGACATTTTGCACTTTTTTAGGCCTAATTTTCATTTTCATTTCATAGATTGAAGTGCAGTTGGCATGCATGCATGTAGAGAAAAGATTAGTTCCATTCTTAATCGTGGCCAACAAAGAAGTTGATGCTAATGAATTATGGTGTTAAGTCTTTGACTCAACAACAAAGACCAACCCATAAAAGCACTCAAAGATAGGGAAGAGTAGACATTAACCCATAAAATGCAGAGAACAACATACAATAGAAATTAACCCATAAAATGCAGAGATGTAAAAAACATGTCTATCTGTTCAAGATATACATGATGTCATGCCCGCATTTCCCATGCGGTCACGACACACAACATATGTGTCATGTCCACATTTGACATGTGGTCATGACACGAACTACGAAAAACTTTTCTACCTATCCCTAGGAACCCCCTCGCATGCGTCTGCGTGCTTGGTGGCAACACGCGTAAGTCGTAAACAAGTCCACATAACCGCTAAGGTGATGGCCATCTAGGGAGTATGCGACATCTGGTGTGTCACTTCCAGGGTTAGACCGATTTAAATCTGAACCCCTAGTTTCATAGGTGAAGATGATTCTGTCAACAACTCACCCTAATTTAACCTACGCCGAAAAGTGATAAATAGAACAATGGTGAGATGGCATGTGATTCAAGTGGAAAGATGGATTTGAAATAAATAAAACAATGCATAAAAATAAGCCCTAAAAATCTAACAAAATTATGGCAGCATAATGCACTTTTGATAAACACAAAAATAAATTTTAAATAAAACCCCAATAGGAAAAAAATAAATAAACTCTTCAATTAAATATTAAATTAACTTAGAAACAAAATCAAAGATATAAAGTAAAATAATAAAATTAATATAAACGACCAGACGTCAGTTAAATTTAACCGAAAACCGAGTTCGTTATTAAACATAATTTTGGCATTATGTTTAATATCTCACTCGAAAATTAAATGGAGGGGGGAGGAGGGTTTAAATAACCCTCCCCAGAAAATAAAAAAAATAAAAAAAATGAAAGTCAACAAGATCGAAGAAAAATCCCACTAAGGTAAAATAATCTCAAGGATAAAATTCTTCCCCGTTAAAATAAATTCAATCCTAAAAAGAAAATTCTAAAAGTGAATCACAAGACAAAATCAATTGAAAACATAAACCTATTCAAAATAAAAATTGAAACATTTCAAAGGAATTCCCAAGAGTTAAGTTGAATCAATAAAAGGAATAAGAGGTTAAATAAAATTTAAAAAAAAAAAAAAAGTAAACCCACCTCCTCACAAATCCCTCCCACATAAAATAAAAGAATATGGTTTTAAAAAAAAAAATGCCCTAATGAATTAAAAATTGTTTTCTAATAGCAATTGCCCTAATTCCTCTTATCTATCATATTCCTCTTACCCTAATTTCCTTCTCATTTCCTTTGTCTTGATTTGAACTCTCCTCTATGAATGAAGGTTAGGTTTTTTTTTTAATATGATAATTCAACCCAACTGATGGGCGGTGTTGTTTCATACTACAGAGATGGGAGAGAGAGGGGGCCGAAGATGCCAGTGGTGTTGGAAGCTGGATGGAGGTGGAAGGAGGTGGCGTGGAAGTGAAGGCCGCGGAGGGGTTTCGAAGGAGCGCAGCCAAATGGAGGTGGAGGTCTGCGGCTGGTGGTGGGCACTGTCACCGGCAGTGGGAGCTGAGCGATGGCAGATCTATTGGGGAGCGTGGGGGCCGAAGTGGCGAGTGGAGGGGTCGTAGGTGTGCAGAGGCGTGGGAGATCGACCGTGGGTTTTGGCGGCCGCGCAGAGTGCAACGAACGCTGCGGAGCGTTGGGGGTGTTGGGGTGTGGGGGAGGTGGTGCCTCCACCCACACCCACGGGTGTGGGTGGAGGCACCGCCTCCCCCACACCCTATGTCTTAAGAATAACAAAGGACTGTGGGTAGCGTCCCCAGTCCGTCCTTCAAATTTTTATTTATTTATTTTATTTTTATTTTTATTTTTATTTTTTTAAGCATTTAAACTGCAACTAAATATAGTTTGTGTACTTATATTCCTTTCTCAACATTTGTTCATAAATATTTCTGAATATCAGCATTTAATATATATATACATATGTATATATATATGTATATATACATAAGTATATACACTTTTTTTTAAGAGTTAGTACAGTTTAAATAAAATACCCAGAGTAGGTGTATACACCAATATGTATATCTATATATTTATATATATATATAAGTATATATGTATATATTTATTTTGTATAAAGGTTCATGAGTTTCCTGAAAACTATTTTTAACTTTCAGAATACATACATAGCACAATAAAATAAAAGAATGAACTGAGTATACATTTTTTTGACATAATAAGCATAGCCATTTAACTTTTCCAACAACCATTTATGAAATGAATTCTCAAGCAACCAAACAAAAAACTTAGTTTAAAACTTCTCATTCTTCCTTTTGCAAATTATAGGATTCATCTATCTCACTCTAACACATTTTTTTTAAGGTATTATACAAAATAGAGAATACATTTCTTTTCTTTCAACTACAATAAAATCCAAACAACAACATTTTAACACACATATTTTTTGTTTGAGAGAATAATGACAACAATCTATTTATAGCCTCACATGCATTTATTTCCTTTGCCAGGATTAATGACAGAAATGTAGCATACATTTGCTCTATCTTTCATGGTATAAAATGAACTTTATTCAACAAATTTCACACATAAATATCTCTTTGAAAAGAATGTGACAGGAAATTAAAACAGCTCATGCATATTTTTTTTGAAGGAAAATAACAGAAATTTTGTTTATATCTATTTTCACATCTATTCCTCAATACATTGTCAACTTCACAATAAGGGAATAGATAGTTTTAAGTAAAATAAAACAGGAGTTTATATTACATTAAAATCACAGCTAACCCTATGGCAAGTTTCATAATAAACTTTCACCAAATACAATACATTAAGGCCACAATGGCCATGGCTCCAACAGCTAACACAAGGAGATTAAAAGATCACCAACATGAGTTCCAAAACCACTCCATCTCTTCACTACAAAACCTGCAACTAAATACAACAACAAGACAACAAAACCAGCCACTACGAAAAGCTCTCCTCCCTACCATAGACCCGCAAGTGGGTCACCCCCGAGCTGGGGAGGTAGGAAATCCACACGGGTATACATTCCACAACAAAACAAAAAAAATCAACAACACAAAACAACCCATAGGATTATCACAAAACTTGACTCATAAAAAAAATGAGTTGTCGAGGGTAGGGAATGGACCCCTCAACTTCAAAGGGCTTCCAAAAGATAAAATATCATGCTCATGGCCTCAAGCCAAATAAAATCTCCAACACACAATTCTCCACAAAATCACAATGATCTCCATGGCATTCTTGCCATTTTAATAGACTTCTCCACAAATAAAAGCCCTCAAGGCAAAAATACATAATGTGGGAGAGACCTCAAGGAGGTTCCTTTCCCCTACCCAAACTAGTTGAGAATTACCTCCATTGGAGGTGCTCTCACCATAACTCCCATCCCAACAACACAATGTAAAACAGCAAAACAATCAAAACTTTAACACAATACATTTAGTAGCAAGGGTGAGAAAACAAGTTTAAAAAGCCTACCTTCAAAGCCCTTACAATGGAAGCAAGTTGGTGAAGAGCTCCAAGCCTTCCCAAGCCTTCCAATCCTTCAAGAAAACCTCTAACTCTCCCAAACTTCTCCAAAAATGGCAATAAGAAAATAAAATTGAAGAACCCCACACTCCTCAACAAGAGGAGCTAATATAGGCCATGAATTTGGCCTTGAGGAATGAGAAGGTGACACTTGTCACCTTCTCCTTCCTCCTCCCATGCCACTTGCAAGGGAGAGGAAGTGTGAGGATGAAAAGTGTCATCCTCTCATTCCCTCTCAATCCTTCACCTTATCCACTTGTGCTCTCACACATTTGTGAGAGGACAAGTGGTGAGGTGGCAACTCCACTCACACCCACAAGAGGATAAGGGATGCCATATGGCATCCTCCTATTCTCTCAAGGAGCCATCTTCCTCCAAGATGCTCTCACACGTGTGTGAGAGTCTTGGGGGAAGCTCCCACACACTTGGGAGTCTTAGAGACCTCCCAAGTCTTCCTTAGAAAAGGGTTTCCAAACCTTGGGAAGGGAGATGAGTCTTTCCCAAGGCATGACTTATCTCCCACTTCCCTTATTTCAAATTTTCGTCACTTTTACTAAACCAAGGTTTAGAGTGACCAAACTTGATTCAAATCTAGGGTTAGATAGTCCAAGTTGGCCCTAGACTCAAGGGTAACCACCTAGGGTAGCTTTTGGGACTCTAGGGTTCACAAAGGAGGTTAAAAATCACATTTAAATGGCTTCAAAACAAAATAAATATCAAGTGGTGTAAATCAAGTAAAATTATACAACACTCATTATTAAATAATTAGACAAGAGGTACTAAGGCCGAAATAATAAAAATTAAATCAATTACTTAAATCAACATTCAAATTCAAATGTGATCCTTATCCCTCTTGGAAATGGATCAGATTTATAGGGGATAACACAGTGTGAATTCTACCTCTGATTTTCCCGTGGCTAGGGAATGTGAAACCTGCATATCTCGATCAAGTGTCAGTCATATCATGGGAAACATAGCCGAAGCAACTAGAATTAAATTCACGCAATTCGAATACATCAATAATCATCAATACATAACTCCAATTTAAACTGCATTTTAAATCATATGTCATATAGTCGACATCACATAATTAATTAGAACTCATCACGAAATATCATCTAATATATCCCATGTGTCAAATCACAAAATATCATCCACTATGATCGAATCAAATCACATATGTCAAATCAAAGTCCTATCAAAATCAGGAGATAAAAACAAGTCTGCATAATAAAACCAGTCATTAAAGGTCTGATAATGTCATCAACAAAATAGCACAATCGATCAAAATAAGGGAGGTAAAATAATCGGCCTCACATCTTCCCCCCCTAAGACTGAACTTCCTCCTAGAAGTCATCAAAAAGGTGAGGATAGAGTGCCCTCAAACTAGCTGCATCCTCCCAAGTCGCTATGACCTCGTCATATCGATCCCACTAGACTCTAACCTGGTCCAGCTCTCAACCTCAATGGCCCAGCGTCCGACGAGCCAATATGCGAATTGGCTCTGAAGCCAACTGCTCGTCTACCTCTACCTGTAAAGCACTCCAGTCCAGCATGTGAGACAAATCAGATATATATCGCCTCAAAACAGAAATATGAAAGACATTGTGGATACGTGATAGGCTAGGTGGCAACGCTAGATGATAGGCAACTGGTCCTATCCTCTCCAAAATCTCAAAGGGTCCTACAAAACATGGTGCGAGCTTAGAGCCCTTTCCATAACAGATAGGACTCTTGTGTGGCTACACTCTAAGGAATACCCTATCACCCACTGAGAAGCTCCAATCAATCCTCTTAGCATCGGCATACTTCTTCTTCCTGTCCTGTGCCTCCTGTAACCTCTGTCTAATCAGTGTGACCTGCTGCTCCATATCCTGAACTAGCTCTGGACCAATGGCAACTCTGTCCTCTATCTGATCCCAACTCATGGTGCCCTGCAAGGTCTACCATATAAAGCCTAAAAGAGAGGCATACCCAACGAGCTATGATGCCCATTATTGTAGGCAAACTCAACCAGATATAGATACTCCTCCCATCTAGACCGATGGTCCATAACATACATCTGAAGCATGTCCTCCAATACTTGATTCACCCACTCTGTCTGCCCATCTATCTCGAGATGATAAGCGGAGCTAAAGTTGAGCTGTGTGCCCAATGCCTGCTGCAAGGCTCTCCAGAATGCTGAAGTGAAAACTGGGTCTCTATCTGAAATAATGTGGTGAGGTACTCCATGTAATCTCACAATATCATCTAAGAATACTCTCACCACTGCTGGCGCATTGTACGTCATGTGTACAGGGGAGAAATGTGCTACTTTGGTCAACTTGTCGACTATCACCATGATGGCATCATGGCGATGCGAAGACATAGGAAGACCAACAATGAAAACCATGGAAATGGTGTCCCATTTCCACTTAGGTATATCATGTGGGTATAGAAGACCCACTGGATGCTGATGCTCGGCCTTGACCCTCTGGCACTCAAGGCATCAAGCAACAAACTCTGCTATGTCATGTCTCATACCCACCCAATGGTACAGCTGTCGAAGATCGGCATGCATCTTCTTCACCCCCGGATGAGCCACATATGGTGCTATGTGAGCCTCTGATAACACTACAGTACGTAGGTCACCTGTACGGGGTACATAGATGCATTGTCGATGACAAAGTAAACCATCTGCCTCAAGTGAATACCCTACAAACTTGCCCACAAGGGCCCTCTATGCACTGATCTCCTGCTGCACCTCTAGATACCACTCATCCTCTGGCAAATGCTGAATAATGCAATCCCTCAAGTCCACACTCAGAGTCAAGGTCGAGAGCTTGTGGCACCTCCGACTCAATGCGTCAGCAACCACGTTCTCCTTCCCTTTGATGTAGTGGACATCAAAGTCATACTCGCAGAGGAACTCCATCCAACGCCGCTGACGGGCGTTCAGATTCGGCTGTGTAAAGATGTACTAAAGGCTATGATGATCAGAGTGGAGCTCAAATCGACGACCTAACAAGAAATGTCTCCAACGGACTAGAGCATGAACTACTACCGCTAACTCCAAGTCATGCATGGGGTAGTTCAGCTCATGGGTCTTGAGCTTTCGCGACTCATATGCGATCGCTCTACCACCCTACATAAGTACAGCTCCCAATCCCTCAAGTGATGCATCTGTGTAAACCATAAAATCTGCTGCAGGATTAGGAACCACTAGAATAGGAGTGCTAGTAAGACACTCCTTGAGGACCCTAAAGGCCCTCTCACACTGTTCAGTCCATAGAAAGCTCTTCCCTTTCTGCTGAAGGGAAGTGATGGGGTGCGCAATCTGAGAAAAACCCTCAACAAAGTGACAGTAATAACTAGCTAACCCCATAAAACTCCTGACCCCTGACACACTAGTGGGTGCTGGCCAATCCCTGATAGCCCTGATCTTTGATGGATCTACTGAGATTCTATCGCCAGACAGGATATGCCCCAGATACTGAACCTCTATCCTAAAAAATGCACACTTTGCCAAGTTCCCATAAAGATTCTGCTCTCACAAACACTGCAGAACCTGACGAAGGTGCTCCTCATACTCCTCCTCGGTCCGTGAATAGATCAAAATGTCGTCAAAGAAAATAATTACGAACTGATCTAAATAGATACGGAACACCCCGTTCATGAGACTCATGAACACTGCAGGGGCGTTCGTCAAGCCGAAGGGAACCACTGTGAACTCATAGTGGCCATAATGAGTCCAAAAGGCAGTCTTAGGGATATCCGCCTCTGTGATATGTAGCTAATGATACCCAAAATTCAGGTCTATCTTAGAGAACACCCTAGGTCCCTGCATCTAATCGAAAAGATCATCAATCCTAGGCAAAGGATAACGGTTCTTCACCGTCACCTTATTCAACTGCCTGTAGTCCATGCACAATCAAAGAGACCCATCCTTCTTCTTCATGAAGATGACAGGAGCGCCCCAAGGTGAAACACTCGGTCGGATGTGCCCCTTCTCGAGCAAGTCCTCCAACTGTAACTTGAGCTCAGTGAGCTCATGAGTGGTCATCCTGTAGGGTGCACGAGACACTAGCTCGGCACCTGACACTAAGTCTATGTGAAAGTCTACCTCACGTCGAGGTGGCATCCCCGGTATCTCTGCTAGAAATACATCGGCAAACTCTCCCAGGATGGGATGATCATCCAAAGATGCCTCTGGCTCATCATCTGATCTGTCACTCACTGTGATGGCGAACATCTGACATCCCTTCCGCATGCAGCGCTTAAGCTGCTAAGTAGATATCATACGCACTGTTGTGGGCTTCTGCATGCCCACAATCTTAACTGATGTGCCGTGATCATCTAAACAGCTGATCGCCTTTCAGTGACAATCCAGCTTGGCTCGATGAGCCGCAAGCCAATCCATGCCCAATACCACATCATAGGATCATAATGTCATGACTCTAAGGTCACATACTATGGTAAAGGGTCCCAAATCAATCTCACAGTCATGGACTAAGGCATCTACTGTCAGTTTGGCACCTGAGGCCAACTCAACCACTCACCTATCACCCTGCCTAGAGGCCACCATCCCGCAACGCTCCACTAACGATGGAGATATGAATGAATCAGTAGCACCAGAATCAAAGAGAATAGAAATGGGGTTACCCCCAATCATACCTAACGTCTCAATCACTGACGTCTGAAAATCTACCTGGCGGTTATCAACCGTTGTAAACATACGGTGGGATCTACCCACATCACCCACAGTCTTCTCAGATCCTCCTACATGAGGCTGTCCCCCTGCTGTAAAACCCTGTGGACACTCTCTAGCTAGGTGTCCAGCTCCACCAAAAACATAACAAGGGCCCCTAGCCTGAAGCTATCTAGTCTGAGTCCTACTCGATTGCTGCTACCCGATCTACCAATAGACCCCTGCGAGCCCCTATAAGACTGATGTGACCTCGCGGGTCCTGCAGGTGGTCCTTGCTGCCTCTAATCTCTACATGGGCCCTACTGCTGCCAACCTCTATTATGTCCCCCATGTGACCTCTGTTGTGTCCTAGCTCTCTGCCGCTGTTGCTGTGGGGGCCTAGGAGGTAAAGGTGCAGAACTGAATCCTCCTCTATGAGGTGGTTGTGATGGTCTACAGAAACTCTGCTAATGCTGCTGCTATCCCTGATCCTGAAACTGAGGGTGTGAACCCTGCCCTCATCCCTGAATCTCCTCAGCAATGTATGCCTTCTCAGTAGCATCACTCAAAGTCCGGGGGTCTACGATCCAAACAGGCCCTGCTATACTGTGGTTAAGTCCTCTGATAAACTTATGCACCAGGAGTTTCTCATCATGGAGATACTTCGCATATCTGGATAACTCTGTAAACCTACCCTCATACTGACCCACTGAAAGTCCCCTCTGCTGAAGGTCATGGAACTCGTCTATACAACGCTGTCTGTAATAGTCTGATAAGTAGCACGTATTGAAGCGCTCAATGAAGGTCTCCCATGTGAGGGTGTCTAAAGAAAGGTGACGCTTGCACTCCTCAGTGCGCCACCAGGTAGATGCTGCATCACGCAACAAGTGTACTGCCACACAGGCCTTCATGTTGCCCTCGTAAGGACACAACGCGAAGCATCTGTCTAAACTAATAAGCCAGGCCTCTGCCTCGTCTCCCTTTATGGTCCTGATGAATGTAGGAGGGTTCAACCTCAATATATCCCTAATGGGGTCTCCTCTGTCTCTAGGCCTCCTGATAGGCTCATTCGTATAGTAGTCATAAGGCCTGTGACCAAAGTGCTCTACCCCTACTGCCTCGTCATATCTAGCATGACGTGAAGGACTCCTGCTACCGGCCCTGTCAGCTGAACCAACCTCCTCTATCTCTGGCAACTCGACATAAGGCTCCACACATGATGCCTCTCGTGGCTCTATGCAGGGCTCCACACGTGGCTCAACATGGGACTCAGCTCGTGGCTCCACGCGTGGCTCCTCTCGCGGATCCTCGTGGGGCTCGACACGTGGCTCTATGCGTGGCTCAACTACAGCCAGTGGAAGCCTATCTAGAACTACCTGTAAGGCCTGCAAAATCTATAGCCCAATATCTGGTATGACTGGTGGTGCCTACGGTATCTGTGGGACTGGCTGATCCAGTCCCTCAGCAGAAGAGTCAGTGTGTACCTCAACGGGTGGAGTGCGGCAGGATTGTGCTCGCCGTACTCATCAGGGAGGCATCCTACAAAAATAAGGTAACCACAAATTGATCAAAGTTGCGGAAATAAAATGTGCCCAAAACAAGCCCAGTGTTTAAACCTAGCTCTAATACCAAATGTCATGCCCACATTTCCCATGCGGTCACGACACACAGCACGCGTGTCATGTCGACATTTGACATGTGGTCATGACACGAACTACGAAAAACTTTTCTACCTATCCCTAGGAACCCCCTCGTACGCGTCTGCGTGCTTGGTGGCAACACACCTAAGGCGTAAACAAGTCCACATAACCGCTAAGGTGATAGCCATCTAGGGGGTATGCAACACGTAGTGTGTCGCTTCTAGGGTTAGACCAATTTAAATCTGAACCCCTAGTTTCCTCGGTGAAGATGATTCCGTCAACAACTCACCCTAATTTAACCTAAGCCGAAAAGTGATAAATAGAACAATGGTGAGATGGCGCGTGATTCAAGTGGAAAGATGGATTTAAAATAAATAAAACAACGCATAAAAATAAGCCCTAAAAATCTAACAAAATTCTGGCAGCATAACACATTTTTGATAAATGCAAAAATAAATTTTAAATAAAACCCCAATAGGAAAAAAATAAATAAACTCTTCAATTAAATATTAAATTAACTTAGAAACAAAATCAACGATATAAAGTAAAATAATAAAATTAATATAAACGACCAGACGTCGGTTAAATTTAACCGAAAACTAAGTTCGTTATTAAACATAATTTTGGCATTATGTTTAATATCTCACTCGAAAATTAAATGGAGGAGGGAGGAGGGTTTAAATAACCCTCCCCATAAAATAATAAAAATAAAAAAATGAAAGTCAACAAGATCGAAGGAAATTCCCACTAAGGTAAAATAATCTCAAGGATAAAATTCTTCCCCGTTAAAATAAATTCAATCCTAAAAAGAAAATTCTAAAAGCGAATCACAAGACAAAATCGATTGAAAACATAAACCTATTCAAAATAAAAATTGAAACATTTCAAAGGAATTCTTAAGAGTTAAGTTGAATCAATAAAAGGAATAAGAGGTTGAATAATTTTTTTTTTTTTTTTAAAAAAAAAAGTAAACCCACCTCCTCACAAATCCCTCCCACATAAAATAAAAGAATATGGTTTTCAAAAAAAAAGAATGCCCTAATGAATTAAAAATTGTTTTCTAATAGCAATTGCCCTAATTCCTCTTATCTATCATATTCCTCTTGCCCTAATTTCCTTCTCATTTCCTTTGTCTTGATTTGAACTCTCCTCTATGAATGAAGGTTAGGTTTTTTTTTTGAATGTGATAATTCAACCCAACTAATGGGCAGTGTTGTTTCATACTGCAGAGATGGGAGAGAGAGGGGGCTGAAGATGGCAGCAGCGTTGGAAGCTGGACGGAGGCAGAAGGAGGTGGCGTGGAAGTGAAGGCCGCGGAGGGGTTTCGAAGGAGCGCAGCCAGACGGAGGTGGAGGTCTGTGGCTGGCAGTGGGCACTGTCACTGGCAGCGGGAGCTGAGCAATGGCGGATCTATTGGGGAGCGCAGGGGCCGAAGTGGCCAGTGGAGGGGTCGCAGGTGTGCAGAGGCATGGCAGATCGGCCGCGGGTTTCGGCGGCCGCGCAGAGTGCAACGAACGCTGTGGAGCGTTGGGGGTGTGGGGGTGTGGGGGAGGTGGTGCCTCCACCCACACCCGATGTCTTAAGAATAACAAATGACTGTGGGCAGTGCCCCCAGTCCGTCCTTCAAATTTTTATTTATTTATATATTTTTTATTTTTAAACATTTAAACTGCAACTAAATACAGTTCGCGTACTTATATTCCTTTCTCAACATTTGTTCATAAATATTTCTGAATATCAGCATTTAATATATATATGTATATATACATAAGTATATACACTATTTTTTTTGTAAGAGTTAGTACAGTTTAAATAAAATATCCAGAGTAGGTGTATACACCAATACGTATATATATATATAAGTATATATGTATATATGTATATATTTATTTTGTATAAAGGTCAATGAGTTTCCTGAAAACTATTTTTAACTTTCAGAATACATACACAACACAATAAAATAAAAGAATAAACTGAGTATACATTTTTTTGACATAATGAGCATAGCCATTTAACTTTTCCAACAACCATTTATGGAATGAATTCTCAAGCAACCAAACAAAAAACTTAGTTTAAAACTTTTCATTCTTCCTTTTGCAAATTATAGGATTCATCTATCTCACTCTAACACATTTTTTTTTAAGGTATTATACAAAACAGAGAATACATTTCTTTTATTTTAACTACAATAAAATCCAAATAGCAATATTTTAACACATACATATTTTCTGTTTGAGAGAATAATGACAACAATCTATTTATAGCCTCACATGCATTTATTTCCTTTGCCAGGATTAATGACAGAAATGTAGCATACATTTGCTCTATCTTTCATGGTATAAAATGAACTTTATTCAACAAATTTCACACACATAAATATCTCTTTGAAAAGAATGTGACAGGAAATTAAAACAGCTCATGCATATTTTTTTTTGAAGGAAAATAATAGAAATTTTGGTTATATCTATTTTCACATCTATTCTTCAATACATTGTCAACTTCACAATAAGGGAATAGACAGTTTTAAGTAAATCAAAACAGGAGTTTATATTACATTAAAATCACAGCCAACCCTATGGCAAGTTTCATAATAAACTTTCACCAAATACAATACATTAAGGCCACAATGGTCATGGCTCCAACAGCCAACACAAGGAGATTAAAAGATCACCAACATGAGTTCCAAAACCACTCCATCTCTTCACTACAAAACTTGCAACTAAACATAACAACAAGACAACAAAACTAGCCACTACAAAAAGCTCTCCTCCCTACCATAGACCCGCAAGTGGGTCACCCCCGAGCTGGGGAGGTAGGAAATCCACACGGGTATACATTCCACAACAAAACAAAAAAAAATCAACACAAAACAGCCCATAGGATTATCACAAAACTTAACTCATAAAAAAAAATGAATTGTCGAGGGTAGGGAATGGACCCCTCAACTTCAAAGGGCTCCCAAAAGATAAAATATCATGCTCATGGCCTCAAGCCAAATAAAATCTCCAACACATGATTCTCCACAAAATCAGAATGATCTCCATGGCACTCTTGCCATTTTAATAGACTTTTCCACAAATAAAAGCCCTTAAGGAAAAAATACATAATGTGGGAGAGACCTCAAGGAGGTTCCTTTCCCCGACCCAAACTAGTTGAGCATTACCTCCATTAGAGGTGCTCTCACCATAATTCCCATCCCAACAACACAATGTAAAACAGCAAAACAACCAAAACTTTAACACAATACATTTAGTAGCAAGGGTGAGAAAACAAGTTTAAAAAGCCTACCTTCAAAGCCCTTACAATGGAAGCAAGTTGGTGAAGAGCTCTAAGTCTTCCCAAGCCTTCCAATCCTTCAAGAAAACCTCTAACTCTCCCAAACTCTTCCAAAAATAGCAATAAGAAAATAAAATTGAAGAACCCCACACTTCTCAACAAGAGGAGCTAATATAGGCCATGAATTTGGCCTTGAGGAATGAGAAGGTGACACTTGTCACCTTCTCCTTCCTCCTCCCATGCCACTTGCAAGGGAGAGGAAGTGTGAGGATGACAAGTGTCATCCTCTCATTCCCTCTCAATCCTTCACCTTATCCACTTGTGCTCTCACACATGTGTGAGAGGACAAGTGGTGAGGTGGCAACTCCACTCACACCCACAAGAGGATAAGGGATGCCATATGGCATCCTCCTATTCTCTCAAGGAGCCATCTTCCTCCAAGATGCTCTCACACGTGTGTGAGTCTTGGGGGAAACTCCCACACACTTGGGAGTCTTGGAGACCTCCCAAGTCTTCCTTGGAAAAGGGTTCCCAAACCTTGGGAAGGGAGATGAGTCTTTCCCAAGGCATGACTCATCTCCCACTTCCCTTATTTCAAATTTTCGTCACTTTTATTAAACCAAGGTTTAAAGTGACCAAACTTGAGTCAAATCTAGGGTTAGATAGTCCAAGTTGGCCATAGACTCAAGGGTAACCACCTAGGGTAGCTTTTGGGACTCTAGGGTTCACAAAGGAGGTTAAAAATCACATTTAAATGGCCTCAAAATAAAATAAATACCAAGTGGTGTAAATCAATTACAATTATACAACACTCATTATTAAATAAATAGACAAGGGGAACTAAGGCCAAAATAATAAAAATTAAATCAATTACTTAAATCAACATTCAAATTCAAACGTGATCCTTAACCCTCTTGAGAATGGATCGGATTTATAGGGGATAACACAGTGTGAATTCTACCTTCGATTTTCCCGTGGCTAGGGAATGTGAAATCTGCACATCTCGATCAAGTGTTAGTCATATCATGGGAAACATAGCCGAAGCAACTGGAATTAAATTCATGCAATTCGAATACATCAATAATCATCAATACATAACTCCAATTTAAACTGCATTTTAAATCATATGTCATATAGTCGACATCACATAATTAATTAGAACTCATCACGAAATATCATCTAATATATCCCATGTGTCAAATCACAAAATATCATCCACCATGATCGAATCAAATCACATATGTCAAATCAAAGTCCTTTCAAAATCAGGAGATAAAAATAAGTCTGCATAATAAAACCAGTCACTAAAGGTCTGATAATGTCATCAAAAAAATAGCATAATCAATCAAAATAAGGGAGGTAAAATAATCGGCCTCACACATGATGTTTTGTGTATATTTTGATCCATGGACATCATGCATATCTTTAAGAAATAAGACTTATGTTCAAGATGTCTATTTGAAACTATTAAAATGAAAATTGGCCTATTTTTTTGCATTTTTCTCATCGGTTGTTCATATTTTGCTCCTGGTTTTGTATTTCCCCAATTGCAAATTATTCTTGGGAACAATGAAGGCAAAAAATTCATCAATTCCTAATGTTTTGTTTCTATACACATGTCTTCACTACAAGTGTTTATGTGGACACATTGCATTGTTGATAGTACTTCATGTGCCTCGTGTCTGTGAGCACATTTTGCATATATTTAGATCTAATTTTCATTTATTGTCATCAGATTCAATTGCAGTCACCATCAATGGATTATGGTATTAAGTTTTATGGTTGTCAAGAAAAGGATTCTTGTATGTGGCATTGAAAGATGTCTATGTATTCAAGATATACCTTATGTATCGTGTATGTTTTGATCCATGGACATCATGTATATCTTGAACAGATAGACATGTTTCAATGACTATCACTGTTTCATGGACACAATTAATTTGGATTGGGAAAATACAAAACCAAAAGGAAAATACCAAGAGCCAATGAGAACATTGCAAAAAAAGCCCAAACTCCCTTTTAATAAAATAATGCCACAAACCATAGGATAAACATTAGTAGCACGATTTCCAACGAATGCATCAATAGGCAATAGCGCACTGAAAACATTAGTCTTTGCATCAGTAATTGTTACAAACACCATGAGCAAATTATGAAAAACCTTTCTGAAACCCAAAACATGGTTAAAACAACACAAGTGCTTTAAAATGATGCAGAGATATTTGTTACAATACGCATACCAATAGCATAGTTATAAATCTTCTCAACAGACACAAATTTTACATCGAGAGATTTTGTAGTTATTTAGATCTAATTTTCTGAGAATGGTTGAAGTGCAGTTGGCATGCATGTGTGATAGAGAAAAGATTGGTTGTATTGTTAATGGTGGCTAACAAAGAAGTCGACATTAATGAATTATGGTGTTAAGTCTTTAACTAACCAACAAAGATTAACCCATAAAAGCAGTCAATGACATGGAACAACAGAGATTAAACCATTACAGGGACAGAAAAATATAGAATGACAGTGTAAAAGATATAGGAACTTACAAACACCTCCTTTTTTGCTTCGAATACATAAAACTCTTCTATTTTTAATATTTTTGTTGTTCCCTATCATTGAGTGTTTTTATGGATTAATGTTTATAAAAAATCTATGGACCCATACAAACACTCAATGATGGGAAACAACAAAAATTAAGCCATTGCAAAGATGTAAAAAACTATAAAATGACAGTGTAAAAGATATAGGAAGTTACAAATACCTTGTTTTTCACTTCCAATACGATAGATATAAACCCTCTCAAGAGACACAAATTTCATCCTCACCAAGCAATCTGAGCAAATGAATAAACAACACAAATAATCCTTTGCTTGAGAGACTTAAAACTTCATTCCATAATCCATTAATGATGCCTGCACTTCAGTCTATTGACAATAAATGAAAATTAGGGACTAATAAATGCAAAATGTCCTCATTGATATGCTATGCATTGACAGAAACACTAGGTTCTAACACAACTATATCAAAGAACATTATAAAGCCATGAAATATTTAGAAATAAAACATTAGGATACAAATTGATTAATAAAAAAAACAATCAATTTGAAAAATACAAAACCACGAAGAAAATACCAACAGCCAATGGGAAAATTTCAAAAAAAACCCTAAATTCCATATTAATAAAATAATCCCACAAACTATAGCATAAACATTTGTGGCATGATTTCTAACGAATGCATTAATATGCATGAGTGCACCGAAAACATATTTATTCTTTCCCATTTACTTTTAAGTATATTGTTGAAAATTTTGTTATTGTGAGTATCTCATTGTTGCATAGCAAATTGCGATAGGCTTATTTGTTACTAATGTTTTGTTGCTATACACATGTCCTGACTGTAAATGTTTCTGTGGATAGGTGGTGTTTTTCATAGTATTTCACACGCCTTGTCTAAAATTGGTGCTACTATAAAATGACAGTGCAAAAGATGTAGGAAGTTACAAAATGCCTCCTTTTTCACTTCCAATACAATAGATATAAACCCCCTCAAGAGACACTGATTTCACTGTCATCAAACAGTCTAAGCAAATGAATAAATAATGCAAATAATCTTTTGCTTGACAGACTTAAAGCTTCACACCATAAGTTGTTAATGGCGCCTACACTTCGGTCTATTCACAATAAATGAAAATTAGGGACTAATAAATGCACAATGTCCTCATTAAAATACAATGTGTCCAATAGAAATACGGTGTACGAAGACATGACTATATCAAAGAACATTACAAAGTAATGGAATATTTCCAATAGCAACTAAACATTAGGAATTGATTCAAAAAAATTCCCTTTCTTGCTCGGAAGAGTAATTTGCAACTAGGAGAATACAGAAGCATGAGCAAGACACCCCAAATTCCATCTTAAAATATAGGGTTTAAGTAGATTACACTCATGTCACATATTTATTCTTTCCCATTTACTTTTAATTATATTGTTCAAGTTTTGTAATTGTGAGTATCTCATTGTTGCATAGCAAATTACGATAGGCTTATTTATTGCTAATGTTTTGTTGCTATAAATGTGTCTTGACTGCAAATGTTTCTATGGATAGGTGGTGTTGTTCATAGTATTTCACATGCCTTGTCTAAAACTGGTGCTAATGCTGAGTGTTGGAAATTGGAATGCATTGTTATACAGATTTTCTATTTATTATTAAGATTGATATGTGCCTTGTTCTTGTCAGGTGGCAGTTGTTACATGGATCATCTGTTGCATACGTGAATTCATAGGAGATGAAGTTTATGAGGTGTTTTAGTCTAAATTTACAAGTTGACTTTATTTTTTATTTCTATTTTATACAACCACGACCTATTTTTTATGCAAGAAAATTATTGTGGTTAAAAATAAAAAATCTATTAGATTACAATTATAGTCATGCATCAAGTCTATTTTCCTGTGCTATTCCTTGCAACTATAGCCTTTTTGTACCTTTGCCTTTTCCTGCTTGTGTGCAAGTCCTTAGGAAAACACTCAACAACAGTGGATCTCTATGTAACCGTGATGGTATTGTCATTGATGGCAAAATCCCAAATACTTATTCAGTTACACTGGAGCAAGGTAAGGTCTAGTTACTATTAGTAAATCTAAGTCTAAAACCAGATCTCTCATAGATCTAAATCACATTACAATAAGCATTATAGTTTTAGAATCCTAACTAGTGTATTCCTTTATGCTTTATCCATTATTGTTATCTTCTGCTTATATATTATTATAGTGTCATTCATCAAATATATTTTATATAGTTGGTAATTGCATATTTCAATCTATATTTCACTTATATTTGTAGTTATACATAAAAGGACTCAATCATTTGCTTCCAATTACTTGTAATGGATAGTGTTTTACTACAAGAATCAAGTGCAATAGAGAAAAACCTTTGTCGGGATGGTGTTCACAGTCACAAAGTGGAGCCTATAGAAATTGGCCAGCCTCACTAAATTGGAAACCTCTATGATTATCTATGCATCGATGTTGGTCACAACTACTTTGTTCTAGTTACTACTAACCAGTCACCAAAATCTGTATTACAAAGCTCTGCTAATGTTTTTAATCATAACAAGGAAAATTGTAATTTTGCAAATACAAATTTGTTGCAAGAATTTGGTAAAGCATAGTTTCCATGGCCCTTGGAACATTGTTGCTAGTTACATGTTGACAGAGTGGAATTGCCTTGGACATTGCAAAATTGCTGCTCCTTAGGAATTGAGAGAACATAATTTTCTTGCATATTGCACTTCGTACTTTCACTTGCCACAGTACATGGATATAGAATAATATCCTTTTGTTCTTGGAGCACATTGTCCTTTGGTTTCTTGGACCAAATGGATAAAGCATAATATCCTTTTGCTCAACAAAGTTTCTATTGTTTACAAATTGATAAAGCAAAATTTGCTTTGAAGTTCCAAGGTTGCTACTGTATTTATACATATATGTATGTACATACATACATATACATATATATATATATATACGTGTGTGTGTGTGTGTGTGTGTGTGTGTGTGTGTGTACACATACATGTATCTAAGCTCAAACCAACATGGACTTCAAGAGTATAACAAGATTATTACCAAAATTGATCAACTGATTTGCTTTTGCTCAATCTATTTGCTTTTGCTCAATTCATTTGCTATTACTCAATTTATTTTATTTTCTTTTTTGTAGGGTTTGGACAATGGAGCATTTCCAATTGCGTGATATCGTGACACATTTTGCATTGTTGCTCATCAATGTGAGTAATAGATTATCATGCTTGTTTCTCTTTTGCCTATTTTCAAATATGCACTACCCTGCTCAATAGTCCTAGAACAAGTTTCATTTTAGTCACATGAATTAATATTAAGAATTTTCTCTTGCTTTGTAGGCTTTCTAGTGCACAATAGTCAACCAAAGGCTATAGTTAGGAATTTTGCACTGCTGCTGATCACAATGAGTAATTGCTTGTTCAATTCTTCTTTCTATGTATTCAACATTCCAAGATTGGCACATTGTTTTACAGTCATTACTGTACTTAGTGGCATCAATACAATTTGTATCTTTTGTCCTTTGACACGAAATATGGAAATATGCTTACAAATAATCATCTTAAAAGACAAAAACTGTCACAATAGTCAATTGTAGTAGAAACTGACAAACCAAGTGCCAAGGCACCTTTCATGCCAATTGATGAAGCTCTCCACCATGCACATTGTTTTTGAATTGACTCATTCAATTACAAAGTTGGTGATTACCTATTTGACACATTACATGTTTTACTTCATTGTTGTTATACATCAGAACAACTACGCAATGGTCTTGTGGATCATTTCTTAGATTGTCTTCACAATTGTTGTACTATAGCTTTAGGCTCCTATGAAAATGACTTGCACCCAACAATCCTAAGCGATTTGCATAATACACATGACAAAAACACGTATCTACGAAGAATGAGGCTTTCAGCCACAAAGATCAACAATAGTGGTAAAACTGGGCTTTTGGGTGACACATTCTATCTAAAATGGCTAGCATATTGGCTAAACATACCAATATGCATTTGGTCTTTAACATACAAAATAATATAGTTACATTTCAACAAGGATGCATGTAATCCTGTAATATCAATTCTTTTCCATGATACAATTCCTATTGCTGGGCACTATGAACTTGTGTTTTCATGGCTAAATACATACAATTGCATCCAAAACATCCAACCATATTTGCAAATCACATATTGCAATTTGGACAACACTTGGAACACAATAGCAAATGTGTTTGATACACTTGGACTTTGTAGAGTAGCTACATTTGCTACTACATGTGGCGAAAGCATGTTTGCTGCTATAGCTTTTTTGCTTGCTGAACAATTTGATCTAGTTGCTTTGTGATTATTTATGGCGCTATCATTAGCCAATGCATTGACAGTTGAAAATAAATATGCATTGGCTTGTTTTTGGCACTTTTGATCAATCTATCATAGGAAGCAACAATCATCCATTGCACTTACAATCATTGGTTTCCAGGATTGGAATGCCATATGTGCAAAGTGGCCTTAAAGGGTCTAAATTTTGTGCACTATGGTTGTCCCACATGTTTGCTACAACAATACACATATGGCAAGCATCTCCATATCCTAGAGCCAAAACATACTCTAATTGCATGAAGCCCAAAAAAAATTAGACTTTATTTTCTTTGCAAGTAGCTCAGGCCATTGTCATTATGAACCACTTCAACAAAAAGAACAATTGACTCACAACATGCACATCAAGGATCCACTTTGTATTCAACATATGGCAAGTGCTTTCGAATCAGAAACAATAAACAATATAATTAATTCTCATAAAAAATAAACAACTACAACAATACATACACCAATTGAAACAAAGTTAAAATCACATGAGACATTGCGCTCTCTAAAAGAAAAAATCTATAATGCGCAAGTGTCCCATGTAGATGTTCCACACACTACAACATCTAGTTATGTCCTACCCACTACCAATATCGCAAGAATTATTCAATCCTACAAGGCTTCCCAAAGCTAATGTGTCAACAATCATTACATTCTTTAAAAAAAACAAATGCGTAGTACCCAAACACATTATGATTTGCATAGCAAAGTAAAATTCAATTCTGCAATCCTGGCCAAAACCCAACACAACAACAATCATTACATTCTTTGAAAAAACAAATGTGGAGTACACAAAAGGCTTATGCTTTATGTTTGCCAAAATTGAAACATAGGCCATATACATATTCTATGGTCTAGAACACAAATACTACTTATTAACCACCAAAAGCAAAACACACACATATGAAAAACAATACAATCCAAAAACTATTAACCCATACTTGCAAATGATAAACAACACACCCACTCAACCATGCTCTCTTTGCGACATGCTTCATTTCCATCATAACATTCATAAAGTTGATACTGCACTTGTACAAGCTTTGTCCTTGCTTTGTATTCAGATGGATGAAAAAATATAGCAATAGGACAGCCTATTTGCAAACAATTTATAAAAGCAACATTAGATGGTAAAATCCCATATTTTGCCATGCCTTCAAGAATAAGACAAAATGCACAAATAGATGTTGTTTACTCTTTGACTACTCTAGAGGAAAGGCTTGTGTCTTTACGCATAGCTTTTGCACAGATCAGACAATTAGGATATAGACAAGCACAACATGGCTTGCTTGGGACAATCATCAATGTTCCTATAGATTTCGATAAGGTGTAACAAGCATTGCCTAGGCAACCAGATGAAACCACAATAGTAGCAGTTAGATTGAAGTGAAAGCTAGAATATGATAATGCATATGCACAAGGAAATGTTAGACCTACTATAGTCATGAATGCTTTAACTGAACTATCGAAAACACCATTGTACACAAAAGAGAACATCTCTATAAATAAAGAGTGGCATGAGTTGTTGGCAAAGAAGACAACACAAATGCAAATAGATTTTGAAACAAAATCAAGTATTCAAGATGACAGATCTGAAGATGATGAAGAACTGATAACTGAATCAGTTATATATTAGTTTAACGAAACACAGTCAATCAAAGACCTTGACACAACAATCATTGAAATTGCACCATCAGAAGGGTTTAAACCTCTTGGTATTTTCCAGGACATGTATACAGAGGAGATGAACTTCCCGACTTTGTTTTAGGGTTCAGCTCGACCAAGTGACATTACAAAAAAATTGATATACCAAAAAATAGCAAGATGGGAGCTTATGCATACAGACAATGACTTTGTAACACACATAAAAAAAATATTTTTTAAAGCTATTAAAATTGTTATTCACCAAGTATCCTCACTAACATGGATTTACATATAGAAAACTGAATTGAAAGGTGAAAATTGCTTGCAAAAGATGTGCGCAATCCAACAAAGCTTGAAAAAATATTAAGAGCTCCATTGAGCTATAGAACATTAAAAAGCATTCGGACCTCACCAGATTATCTAGAAAACACTAATAAAACATATTTGCAATGATAAGACAATTGGGACCTCTAAAGTTTTTTGTAACATTAACAAGTGTTGAGCATTTTTGGGAGCCATTGTACAAAGCTTTGCACCAAAAATCTATTTCACAACAATCCAAGTCTAATGAAACTAAAGAAGATAAGGACTTGGATTTTGAAATCAGAAAGAATCTAGCACTTTGCAGTCATTATTTCAACCATAGGGTCAATGCATTCCAGAAAATGATGCTAAAAAACCATGAGCTCTTTGGCCAAGTCATGGACTATTCTTTTGTTACAGAATTCCAAAATCGAGGCAATGAACATGTTCACTTTTTGCTATGGATAAAAGATGCACCTGTATATGGCAATTGCTCAAATATTGAAATAGAAATCTTTGTGGAAAAGTATATTTCATGTGACTCATTGCTACTTGATACAAACCTTGCCAAAATGCAAATGCATCATCATACAAAGAGTTGCAAGAAATACAAAAACTCAAGTTGCTGATTTAGTTTCCCCTTGCCTCCAATGAGCAAAACAACAATTTTAGAACCAATTCCAGTGCTTGATGCTAGAATGAAGGAGAGAGCGAAAATTTTTTTTAAGCAATTGCAAAACAAACATTACACAAACAAACTTTCATTTCAAAGTTTCTTGCATGAATAGGAAATGGATGAAATTGAGTACATTACAATGCTTTGATCAACATTGTCACACAAAACTATCATGTTAAAAAGAAACCCATCTGACATTTGGATAAATGCCTTTGCAAAGAAAGTGCCCAAACTATGGTATGCAAATACAGATACGTAATTTATTTTAGATGCATATGTTGCATCTTACTATAGCTCATATATGACGAAACAAGATAGAACATTGTCTCTTGCATTTCAAAAATTGCAGTAGCAATGCACTGCTGCTTATGACGGTTCAAGGTGCAATTTATATAGAAACTTGGTAACACATTGCTTAACTATCAACAAATGTCCAGTTGTCACGCTGTTCATATCATTCTCTCATTGCCATTGCATAAATGCTCAAGGAAAACTATTTTCATCAATACTACACCATTAGAAAGCAGAGTTTACATGTTAAAAAGCCCTAAGCTATTAGCAAAAGAGAGATGATTCTGAAAACATCATGTGTGCATCTATAATAGAAAAATACACATAGTGACCAGAAGCTCTTGACAACTTGTCACTAGCTGAATACATTGCTTTTTACTTCGGCAACTTCAGAAAGCTGAAAAAAAGAGCAACTCCATAGATCATACACTATGTAAGATACAATCCGCACATTAACCTTGAGAATTATTGCAGAGAAAAACTTATTTTGTATGTGCCTTTCAGATCTAGTGTGCAAACCTTATTAACTGGATATGAAACATGGAGTGCAACATTTAATGCAAGCAAAGCACAAATTGCAAATATCGAAGATGTTCACCACATAAATTGTTTCTAAATGGGGCAACATTGATGAAGTCTCTACAAAAGCTGAAAATGATAACTACCCAACAATAGACATTACAGATGAAATTGATAGACGCAAATAGGAGAATGACATGGAAAACTATGACATCATAAGTGACTTGAACCATATGAAGAATATAAAGCTCAAGGATCCCATTTGCAAAAACCTATTTGTAGAGATTGTACATCCATTTCTTCTAAGCAATGAAGAATACTACAATCTACGAAGACAATTGAACAAAGAACAACAATCAATAGTAAAGGACATACTAATGACAAAAAGACTTGCTCCGAAAAAACCATTGTACTTGTTCATGACAGGTGGAGCTGGCACAGGCAAAACGTTCACAGCAAAAATAATTTTTGAAGCAATGATTAGATTCTATGATAAACAACTAGACAGTGATCCACTCAATCCTAAAGGCATTATTGTTGCTTCAATGGGAAAAGTTACATTCAATATAGGTGGCGTTATTGCACATTTAATCCCCCAATTGCCATGCAATTCTTCAAAAATGTTACCTCTAGATTCAAACATAGCTAATGCCTTAAGCAAAAAATTAGATTAATTGCAAATTCTTCGTGTTGATGAAGTATCATTGATTGGTTCAAAAATGATTTACAACATTGATGGAAGACTTCATCAAATCAAGAGCACACCAAAAACACCTTTTGGAAACATATATATCATATTTTGTGGTGACTTCTACCAGGCACAGCCTATGTGCGATACTTGGATATTCAAAGAACCAATAATAGATAAGGAGAAAATGCCATATACCTTTTGGACTGACACCATATACCTTTTGGACCGACAATGTCAAGTGCTTCAAATTGCATACTGTAATTAGACAAACAAATCAACATTTCATTTCCATACTTAATCATGCTAGGATTGGTCAACAAACCAATCAAGACATCTACTACTTGAATACAATGTGCTATAAGACACCTCCAAATAATCCACGATTTCCATACTTGTTTCACATAAATACAACAGTCGACATGCACAATAAAAAAAAGCTAGACTACTTACCAACAAAGATGTATGTTTTACAAGCGGTTGATAACAAGACACAACAATTAATCACAATCAATTTCAGCCTGAGAAATCATCATTGCCCAAAACAATTCTGCTCAAACAAGACATTTTGGTTGAATTGATTGCTGGCAACATTGATACACAAGATGGGCTAGTGAATGGTGCAGATGGCATCTTCAAATTGCATACAACCAAGCAAGAAGACATTGTTTGGATAGAATTCAATGATCCCATTGTTGGCAAATTACGTCGACAAAGAATGCAAATTCTATACACAAATTGTATTATGCCTTCTTGGACACCTATAACGAGAATCATTAGAAAAGTCAAGATAGGTACAAAAATAGTTACTCAAGCACAATTTCCCTTACAACTTGCATGTGCATGAACTATTCATAGAGCACAAGGGCTCACAATGGACGCAGTTGCTTTTGACCAATGTAAGGTCTATCAACATGGTCTTGTGTACACTACCTTGTCACATGTAAGAAACATCGAGCCATTGTATCTCATGCATAAACTGCAAGAACAAAACTTCAAAGTCTCAGGAAAAGTAAATGGTGAAATGCAACGCCTTATGACCTCGACACAGTGGAAAGTACAACATAGCCTTTTGTCTATCTCTCCAAGTCATTAAATACCATATGCTCTTTGAATACATGTAGCTTTGCATTGCATGCACAAGAAATAGCCCATGACCATGATTTGCTCCAAGCAACTGTCCTTTGCTTCCAAGAAACCAAACACAATGTGCTTGACCACATTGGTTTCCTTGACAAAACATCCAATTGCTATACTACAGCAAGTATTTATGGCACGTTAACATGCTATAGGAAAATAGTTCTAGTGCAAAAGTTCCACATTTTTTTGACAAAATATCTAGAATCAATAACCATTGACCTATTGCATGTACACATTACATTGCGCATCATAAATTTGTACTTGACACCAAACACACCCATTCATGATCTATTTAAATTAATACAAACCATTGCTACCTCATTGCCGCCTAATTTGAAATTGATTATTGTTGGAGATTTTAACATTGACATGTTAGAATTCACAAGAACAAAAACACTTCTTGAATTTATGCAACAGCACAAACTATCACTGATTGTTGACAAGCCAATAACACATGCAAGCAGTCTATTGGTCCACTTTTGGATACATAACATCGATATTGCTACTATCAAGTTCACAATACTAGCTACATATTCGTCAAACCACTTTGCAATATCCCTTTAGTTCTAGTCCTAAGGAATAGAATTGTAATCTATTGGCACATGTTGTCATGTATTCACACCATCTTAAATGCTATTATACAGTCATTTTGACAACATAGTATATAATTTTCCAAGTGTAATTGTTTACTATCAACATTCTCTTTGCACCGTGCTATTATCATTGCTTCTTGCCACTAGAAGAAATCAATGTGCAATTTGTGTAAGTATAAAAGAATTGTTGGATTAATTGTACTTCATCCTAATCATGCCTCTAACCAGAATACTTATTTTTCCACTGCTCTACCTATGCACATCTCAGCTTTGCTATTGTTCCTGGTGAGGACTATCAATCATGCTCTTGTAAACTTGTTCCATGATTATGTTGTTGCCAATGACTATATACCCACTCTGAAATAGGTCTGTTATCATGGATAATATTACTAATTGTTTGCACATTATATACTTCTTCATTACAAACAAATTACAAAGTCAAGATTGTTATGAATTGCATAACTAAGTTAAGAAGATCCAGAAAATATTTAATTTATGGATATAAACTTTTTAAATTGATTCTATAACTTCTGTTGAGTACTTTCTGATTTGTTGTTTATATTGTCTACTATAGTCTCTATAAGTTTCCCATGTCACTTCTTGTGTTTTCTACCTATGCAGATTTGAGATTTGGTTATTGCTATGAGAGAGCACTACCAATCATACTCTTGGAAATTTCTCGCATGCTTATGCTCTTGCAAATGACTGGGAACCTGTTTTGAAACAAATATGTTATTATGCAGAATATTACTAAAGCTTTGCACACCAATTTGTTAAAATTGTTATGCATCACAAAACTAGCTTGAAGCGGATCCATATAATATTTATTCTATGTATATGAACTTTTTCAATTTATAGTTGTAGGATACATATGTCTTGCTAGTTCATGGAACATATATCTTAACATTTTCCAACCTGCGACATAGCATTCAGTCCATCTACAAATAGGTAAATGCTTAATAGTTGACACCAGCAAACTTCAAAACCATATTAGATCTCATTAATCTTTTCTTTTCACTTTGTTTTAATCTGTTCTTGACACAAATATCTCATTACATGTGTTGCCAAAAACACTTGCAAGACACCAAGCACATTTCCTACACAACACAGAATGGACTAGTCAAATGACAAACAAGAACAAAAGAGGCAAGTGTTGTATCCCATTTGTGTCATATATAACTTGAATTTATGTATGCTTAATTATCCACTTAGTTTTTGTCATTGCTCAAATTGCAATGTACAGATTCAAGGTAGAAACTATATAGCCATCAAGCATCCTTGACATTTGCACAAAACAATCAGCTTTAGCATTTGAAGGCGATATTTTAGTCATTTATGGCCCTGCTCTTGCTAGAAATCCTGGAACACAATGAAAAGCAGCAATTGTCCATGTTGATTTGGTTGACAACTATGGCCAAATGACAATCACTACAAACATTAACAACAAACTAATTGACACATTTCTACCGTAGTTATTGCCTCATACAAGTGTGCGTATCACAAATTTTTTCATTAGAAAGAAAACACAATATGAAAGAGGAGATGCTGATTATTCCCTTGTATTAACCCCTCAAAGCACCATTCAACCCATTGGCAAAGTCTATAAGGAATGCAGACTGAATCCCGACACAACCATCTTGCAACTTATCCAATTAGACAATAGCTATCCTATTGGAACATTTGCCACTTTTGTTACTAGTCACCATCAAGCGCCAATGCAATATGAGCTGCAAGTTAAGGATGGAGAGTCCCAAGATGATTTAGCTACTGTAAGATGTTTTGCACAATTAATGTTGGCATCGAAGAATTTGAGCCCTTTCCTTTTTTGAATTTTCTAAAGACTATTCAACACTTGTCTCCGATAGAGCTAACTTGCTTGTAGAATGCCTTTCTGCATTGACAACATTTACATTTTAACAGTGTTCTTTTGATTAAATTAATGTACATATTTTAGAACATACAATTTTTAATCTAATTTACTGCTATGGAATTCTTAAACTAATTTTCCTTGGAATTTTCCATTTGAACAATTCTTTATTTTACAAGTTATAGTCCCCACCATCCATGCTAAGCTCTATGCCACACTTCAACTAATGTTGGCATCAACAAAAACCCCCCTCATATTGTTCAAGAATATTGTTCGTACTGGGGAAAAAGGCACAAGTCTAACACGAACAATGCCATCCAGCTTCATTGACGAGCTCAATGATGCATCTACAAAAGCCTCCCTAGAACCACTTAAGTCCTCAAGCATGGAACTAAACACCTAAAACATTTACATCTTACATAATAGTATAGGCTTTTGATTCAAAGAACTTTTCATGTGTGCCCTGCTATTGTGATGTTGTTTATAACTTCTGTAAAAACTTCTGAAATTGCATTGTTGTAATTTGTCACTAATTACATCTACATTACCATTTCAGGTGACTGGAACATTGAGGCCTAAAAATGTCCACTTGCCCCTGTACAAACCAGTTTGCACATCATGTAAACAAAGGGTTTTTTTACACAAACAACAAACACTAATGTTGCACAATGCACAGCATGTGCAGCTAATACAAAATTTGAATACATGCATTTTCTTCAATGTGATGTTCAAACAACAGATGGAGCTGTGGACCGTTATCTGCATAGACACCTGCTACAAAATAGCTTCCCCCAGCTAGCTATAATACCATTTGAAAATTACAAGAAATACGTGTTTGTAGTAATGTTCTTGTTACGAAAGTTTCAATTACAAGGAACATTCACTCTTGCAATGGATAATTGCATCATAGGGATTGTCACAGAAGGAAACACCAATGTTTGTAGCTTAGCAGAGGTGCTTACCCTGCACTGTTGCAATTTTGATTCTCATTCTTTCTTAGCATATTGTAACAACTACATTGTGAAAAGCATAATGCTAATTGTTTGTGATGCGGGATCCAAGCAGCACAACATAGCAGTGTAGAACAATGTCAAGAAGCAAGATGTCAAAGAACTTGCATAGCATGGCTGTTGTTAATGATATCAATGACAAGACAATGATGTTGATGCTTTAATCAAGACTAATCTGGTGATTTATTTTAACTTCTTATGTGAACTATGTAATTTCACAATTGGTTATTGATCTGTTTCAAACATACATGTTATGGATATAAACAACTTTGCTTGGCATTTCAAAAATAGTTATTAATAGTGTTTTATGTGTAATGTTTTTTATTCTATGCATATCATGCTAATACATGTTAATGATGAAACAAAAGTTGTAGCAAGCGAAAAAGGAAGCGTTTGTAAGTTCCTACATCTTTAACACTGTCATTTTTGCATTGTTTATCCATTTTCTTAGATTGTTTGATGATGGTGAAATCTCTGTCTGTTGAGAGGGTTTATGTCTATCGTATTGGAAGCAAAAAACAAGGCGTTTGTAAGTTCCTATATGTTTTATAGTGTTGTTTTATAGTTTTTTACATCTGTGCATTTCATGGGTTAATGTCTACTGTTTGTTGTTCTTTGCATTTTATGGGTTAATGTCTCTACTCTTCCCTATCTTTAAGTGCTTTTATGGATTAGTCTCTGTTGTTAAGTTAAGGACTTAACACCATAATTCATTAATGTCAACTTCTCTACTGCCCACAATTAAGAATGAAACTAATCTTTTCTCTGCACACATGCATGCCAACTATACTTCAATCTATGAAATCAAAATGAAAATTAGATCTACATAAGTGCAAAATCTCTCTGTATAAAATCATTTCATCAATTGGTGATGTTTTGTTGCTATTGGGAATATTTCATGGCTTTGTAATGTTCTTTGATATAGTCGTGTCTTCGCACCGAGTGTTTTTGTCGACACGTGGCGTTTCAACGAGGACATTTAGCATTTGTTAGTCTCTAATTTTCATTTATTGTCAATAGACTGAAGTGAAGTCACCATGAATGGTTTCTGGTGTCAAGTTTTAAGACTGTCAAGCAAAGGATTATTTGCGTTGTTTATTCATTTGCTTAGATTGTTTGGTGAGGGTGAAATATGTCAAAAAAGGAGGCGTTTGTAATTTCCTATATCTATAACACTATCATTTTTGCATTGTTTATTCATTTGCTCAGATTGTTTAATGAGGGTGAAATCTGTCTCTGTTGAGAGTGTTTATATCTATCGTGTTGGAAGCAAATAACGACACATTTGAAAGTTCCTATATCTTTTACACTGTCATTTCATTTTTTTATGTCTCTGTAATGTGTTAATCTCTGTTGTTCCTTATCATTTAGTGCTTTTATGGGTCGATGTATGTTGTTCACTTAAAGACTTAATGGCATAATTCATAAATGTTGAGTTCTCTATTGGCCACCATTAACAATGCAACTAATATTTTGTTTGTCACGCATGCATGCCAACTGCACTTCAATCTCAGATGAGTCATTGTTCATGTGCCATAGATCATAGTTGTTGATGGTAGTTCACATGTCTTTTTATGCAAGGACATTATGCATTTATTTGGATCTAACTTTCACAAAGGCAGGAGCTCCAGTTTCAAAGTCATGCCTTTTGGGCTCTAGCTAGTGTGTCATCCCACAATAATGGGTTACACTTTTTGGCCAAACTTGACATTGAAATCAACATTTTGAACTAAATCTTCACTTTCTGACACCTATAGCCATTAAACCATTAGGAATTTGAAGATGATACGAACTAGTGATTTGTGACATTTTGTTTGTAGATTCAACATTTTTTTTAAAAAAAATTGGAGTTAAATTGTAAAATGTTTTGCGTCTCCTTTCATAACTAGTTTTTAATAGTAAATAACATTTTTTAAAGTGATGTGTATTCTGTAGCACATAACTTTTTTTCTACAAAGGATACAATTCTGATTCTTTTGAATTTAGATTGGTTACACCAATATATAGGGCATGCATTTGGTTTCATAATATTTTGTTGAATTTTTTTTTTAAATTAAGTTTTGAAGTCAAACCAATTATAATTTAGACATAGGCATATTCCGTAAAACATAACTTTTTTTGTATGTATGGAAGTTCATTTATTATTTTTTTGTTGAAACAAGGACATCAATACCTAGGGCAAAGATATTTTTCAGATTTTTTTTTCACTAATTTACTAATTTTCCATGTGTGTAGAAGAGGGAACTTGATGTTTGATGAAAAAGCTACATTCACAAGAAATAAAAAATAAATATGATAATCAAATTAAATATATTTAAAATTATATTTTTTGGGAAGCTTATAATAAGGAATACATACTTACAAAACATAAATTTTAAATGAATTCATTTGATCCCTCAAAAGGTAAATCAAAAGTGGTTTTTTATCAGCATTTTGATAGGTGTAGAGGAGACTCCATTATAGGTATGGTTTAAAACTAGTGGGGTTCTATCCAAGGGGGTTTGAATCTAAGGGGGTTTGATCAAACCCTCTTCAATTAAAATCCTTTAAATGGAACCTTTCAAGGCTTAAATTATTATATTTTCTAAAAATATGTGATTTTAGCAAAAATCAGGATGTCCCAGAAAGTGTAACCCATTATTGTGGCAGCACCTTTTGATAGCTTTGCTATTATGGCTATGCTCGTAGTTTTTCTTGCTTTCCTTGACCCACAATTGTAAATGCTTGAACGCTTTTGAGTCCTTTACCAGGGAAAATTTTAAAGGACCATAAATTTTTGGAAGTTTTCAAATAGTGGTAACTTTGAATTATTAAATTCTTGATTGCAAAGTTTTAGGATAGTTTTTAAGTTTCAAAGTTTGTTTATTTATGTCAAAATCTTGTTTTCCCCTTTGGCTTGATATTGTCGGGGAAGGTTGTGGGATGTCTCTAGTTCAAGGCAGGGTTATGTTTGGACCACATTCTTATGATATATAAATGCAGATCACACTCAAATGTACTCCAGAATCATTACATGGTAACACCAAAGCTTGGGGCACATGTAATGGTTTAATCTCTATTGTTCCCTATCATTGATTGCTTTTATGGGTTAATGTTTGTTGGTCAGTTAAAGACTTAACGCCATAATTCATTAATGTCAACTTCTCTATTAGCCACCATTAACAATGCAACTAATCTTTTCTCTGTCGCACATGCATGCCAACTGCACTTCAATCTATCAAATGAAAATTAGATCTAAATAACTGTAAAATCTCTCGATGTAAAATCTGTGTCTGTTGAGAGGATTTATAACAATCCTACTGGTATGCATATTGTAACAAATATATCTGCATCATTTTAAAGTACTTGTACTATTTTAACCATGTTTTGGGTCTTAGAAAGGTTTTTCATAATTTTCTCATGGTGTTTGTAACAATTACTGATGCAAAGACTAATGTTTTATGTGCACTACTGCCTATTATCAGATTGGCCTAGTAAATTGAGTGTTGAAGTGTAAGTTATTTCTTCTTTTTAATGAAACTTCTGAAATAGCCTACTTGCTCTATGACAAGTATTTACTGCACTATTGATGTTTCCTCTTCTTGTAGCCATTGCAGTGATGATTGACTAATATGTGTTTGTTTATCAATCCATGATGCTTTATATTTTCATTGCATATTGAATCCATTGGAAGTGATTTTCTAACCTCAGACAATGTAGGTGGAGTGGTAAGTTTTGGTTTAATATATAAGTTAGAATTGAAAAGTCTGCGTGTTTTTTAAGAGGTTTCCTACATTAAGCAGGGTTGTTGGCAAGACCTAGATCTATAAAAGTCATCTTTTACCTGTATACTTCACAACACTTATTGCATCTTGGATCTTGTGCATAATCTATAAAAACTAATTAAGTTGTGAATCATTCAATTTCTATATAACACCAAGTTAAATGAATACTGAAATGACTGCATATGTGTTCCCCTTGTAGAGGTTGGTTTTACTGTAATATGTGAACATTCTCTATATTTTTAGTGAGCATGACATCCTCTGTGCAGGTATAGGATGTCATTAAGAACTAAAAATGATGCATCTAAACTTTCCATATTGAAATTTGGCCCAGCTCCTGGCTTTGATTCAGCCTGAGTAACTCAGTTGTCTTGGCATCCCAGGTTTGTGAAATACAAATTAGATGGCTTACTATGATTGAAATGTTTTCAATTGACATTAGGTATTCTTTTTGAACATATACTAGGATTTGTAAACTCAATTTGTTCTATGCATTGTCATTTAAATATTGGATTTGCTTTGTGGCTGAACCAGGGCCTTTTTGTACAAGAATTTCCTTGCAAATGACGAGTGTGATCATCTCATTGAATTGACAAGTAAATTATTCCAAGTTTTTTCATGCAAAAAATAATATTTATAAAATTATATCTCAAATTTGTTTTCCATATTGTTTGTATTATGTAACTGCAATCAAGAGACAAGTTGGAGAAATCCATGGTTGCAGACAATGACTCAAGGAAAAGTGTTAATAGTGAAATCTGAACAAGCTCGAGAATGTTCTTGAGTAAAGGCCAGGTGACTATGCAACATGCTAGGATTTAGGTTTGTGTTATTGTTTTGTTTAGTTCAAATCGTCATCCTTTTTTGCATGGCACCATTTTTTGCATTCACTCACAGTGAATTGCAGTTTTGGTTGTTCTATAAAGTATCATGATCAGTACATATATGTAACAGTTTAATATGGATTTATGCAAAAAAAATTGCATACCTCCTAAATTTGTTCTTTGGGTTGCTTTTGAGTTAAAACTAAAATTTAAGACTCTTGATTATTAAGCATCTCTTTTAACTAATAGTAGATTTGTTTGTTTACAAAGTGTGTTTGCATCTGTTAGGATGAAATTGTTGCAAGGATTGAAGACAGATTGCAGGTTGGACCTTTCTTCCAAAAGGTGACAGATGTTTTACTTGCTTCTTGACATGTGTTCTTCTTAATGCTAGTTAATTGGTTTTATTTACTGGGCTTACACTGAAATGAGATTGTTATAGATTTTACTATAAGTTTCATATTCAACTCATTTGTATTGCAAATGTTGTATTTAGAAAATGGAGAGGTAATGCAGATTTTGCATTATGAAAATGGCCAGAAATATGAACCTCATTTTGATTTTTTTCACAATAAACTCAATCAAGCCATGGGTGGTCATAGAATTGCCACAGTGCTGGTGTATTTATCTGATGTGGTGAAGGGGGCAGAAAGTGTCTTTCCTAATTCAGAGGTTAGCAGCCTGAAATTAAATATTCCAAGTGCTTTTATAACTTTTAGATGTTTTGTTTATATTCCAAGGTGAACTTTAGTACTTATTCCACTCTCCAAGTATTGTTGATACATATGTTGAATTTTCAGGCAAAGCAGAGCTAACCAAAAGATGATTCGTGGTCAAAATGTGCTAAGAATGGCCATTCAGGTGTTATTGTTGAAAGTCTTAATTTAATACCTAATTTAACATTTATATAATTCAGTAACATTTATCAAATGTGCTAAATGTTCTCTGCTCATCTCAAACCTCTTTTTTGTATGCAGTAAAGCACACAAAAGGGGATGCCCTACTGTTCTTCAGTCTTCACCCAGATGCTACAACTGATGATACCAGTCTCCATGGCAGTTGGCCTATTATTGAGGCAACTCAATTAGTGCTCGTTGATGCCATATTACCACCTTCCAAAATTATGAATGCAATTTGCCAATGGGCATTACACATTGCACATATTCCCCTATTGTCATCCATGAGTTTGACTGATTCAATGTACATTAAACTATTTGAAATTCTATAAAATAGATATTTCATATTTCATTGTCATTTATGGAATATCATATTTTTGATTTAGACGATTCATTGAAGGATATTTATCCTCATGCTGATAAAACTTATCGAACAAAAGTTATCTCATCATATTTATGCTCAAAGATTTTTTAATATGAATATTCATAGGATGTTTGTTTGATTTCACCTTATTGCATTAGAAATTCTCTGATGTTTACACATGGACACTTGAGAAATTTTTATAAACATACAAATTGTGCCCAAATAAATAGTCCACAAAAATATTGCAATTATTTTCCTTGCCATTCATCTATTTTCTTTTCAGAGTATTCACATAGTACTATAACATCATCTCAAAGAGGGGCAAAATGTAGACACATAAATTTGTCCATACCTTATCTACACCTAGTCGACATGACCTTGTAATATTTTGCCCTAGGTCCTAGGTCATCCCATCCCTAATTCCATCATAATCCTATCCTAATCCATTAGCTAATTAATTAAATAAATTTTATTTATTTAATTAATTTCACTTATCCCATGCTAATCCACTTCCCCATTAATTAAATAATGATTTTACATTATTTAATTAATTTCCATATCATATCCTAACCACTTTCCAATTAAATAAATAAAATCTATTTGTTAATTTAATTTCCCAACTAATTATTCTCACCTCTCACCACAAGTCGACACTTGTCCATCTCTCCATCCACTCATGTGTGGTAGTACATCTTTCATGTGTTGTAGTACAACTTTAATTTAATATCCTTCACATGTACAACTAATAGAATCTATTTTTAGTATTTGTGTACACAATCACACATGAGACCTATTCCTTTCATTCTCCTTCGCACACTTGTCACATGACTATGATTTCTTGAGGTGCAAGGAAACCCTAATCAACCCTAATCAGTCTCAACCATCTATATCATTCAAAATAACTCTCAATCACAACCGTCCATTCGAATTTGCCTTTTCTATAAAGGTAGCCTCTCTTGAGCCATTTGTAACGAATCTTCTTCTAGTATCCTCATGCTGTCAAATTTTCCTCTCAATCATCCATCATCTATCTATCATCTATCCCTCTTGCACCATTCAGTCTTCCATCTATCAATCATCTATCTTACCGTTATGCTGCAGAATCAAGCAATCAACATTCATCTCTTTGGGTAAAGCTAGAGTGCTTTGGGTGCGGCACTCTCCACCTTATCGAAGGATTGTGGGTCAATGTGAAGGTTTGCATTTGTTATCATTTACCTCATATTGATTTTCCATGATCACATTTGGCACGCCCGATGGGACTAACCCTCGTTCTTGCAGGTTTGTGTATTCAAATTTGCAATTTTAACATTGTTTTTGTCTAGATTTGATGGTCTCATTTTGAAGGTTGCATCCTACATCAGATCTGACCTCACCATCACGTTCAGGCAGCCTAAGACACGAAAAATGACATAAAATTTGCCCTATTTTGCTTCTGAAATTTTTTTGCAAATTTTTTGAAAATTTTTTAGGGCTGGCAAATCGATACCATATGGATCCGTATGGTATGGATCCGCATCCCTCTCTGTCAATACTGATCTAGGTTTTGTGTTGTATTGTAGGTTGAGGGTATTTGAGGGTTGCATGTTTAAGTCTTCATGGTAATTGGAGTTCCTCCTGGTGTTTTTCTTTGAAATCCCTAACTATTAATATTTCTAGTCGCTACCAATCTCTATGGCCATCACTTTAAAATCCTAAAAACCCTTGCTGCAAATTATATTCCTCCTGGCCGCCTACTACAAACCATTTCTCCACCTCCTTAAACTTTCTGCAAGCTTCCGTCGCCCGCATTTATGCCCATCGCCACTCTTGCGATGCCTCTTATCCTGCTATCGCCACCATTCACTGCTTCAAAACTTCCTAACGTTGCTTTCACTGGTTCCTTTCGCTCATCCTTTTCCCACCGACCATCCTGCCTAAACCCTAACGTGTAGTCACCTCTGTTTATCCCTTATACCTCCATAGGACATTCGTTGAAACCAACATCTCCCCCGGCAGCGACCACCTCTCTTTCACCTCCTTCAAGTCTTCCCCAACCATCGACAAAACCCTAAAGCTCGACTGCTTGAATCTCTTCCCAACCACCCATTTCATGCTTCCCTGCGACCTTAGGTCACTATCTCCATTTGACCGACGCCACTTCACCTCCAGCAATGCGTAGTCTTCTGCCTAGGGTCGCTTGTCACAGACCTTAAAGTAAGGTGCCTGTTGCAAACCTTAAAGAAAGGCGCTTGTCGCTGATCTTTGAGTGCCTAGTCACATTCGTAACCTAGGGCAGAGCATGGGGAGGGGGCTTATATCCCCTTTTCCTTGTCTTTTTATATTTTTTTTATATATTTATTTGGCTTGACCTTGCCCCTGGTCATATGGGTGACCAGGGGCTGATCTAAAGCCCTAACATCAAACATTAATTGCTTGATCTAAACCACTGTATGTGACCATGAACTCCTCAAACAACTAGCAGTCAAGAGAAAACTGTCAAGCCTAACCTAGTCTCCTACATACCCTAAAAGAGGGTTTTTTTTCTCTTTTTCTCATAACTTTCGCATACGGAGGCAAAATTTTGCAAACGAGGACTCGTTGGAAAGCTGGGAAGATGAACTACAAAGTGGTGAAGAGATTTTCAGGAGAAAGTATCATTTTGTAGGGGTTTTTTTTGTAGTCAAAGTCAAACTTGCATGCAAACTTTAATTGAGCATAACTTTTGCATTTTTATCCTTTTTCGCAATTTTTTTTTTTAAATTGCATAGAATTTCGTCTAGAATTTGCTAATGCTATTCATTTTTCTACCACTATTCATCTTCATCATATTTTTATTAGATTGCTTATTTTTGCATAGCGCTCCTCTTGGCTAATTTACTTGCTTCTTTCTTGCTTTAGTGGCTTTTAGGTGATCATACAAGGCTGGGACAACATTTGGATCAGCATACACAACACCTTGGAAAGTGATATAATCAGGTGCACTTGTTTCATCTTTCATCTCTTAATCTTATTTGATCACACATTTGGATTTTGGGCTTAAAAATGAACAACTTGTTTGCAATCACACATCAAAAATTGGGCATAAAATCAACAAGTATCTTCCATCACACATTTGGATTTGGGTCTAAAAAGAACAAGTGCTTCCTTGTCTTCCAACATACATTTCATTTTCTAAGTGTTAATTTACAAGTGCGAGTGTGAATCAAGTGTGCATGTGTATGCTCTCTCCTCACACCACAAGGTGATCTTGGAGATCAAAAACACCTCACTTGGTTCACTTTTGTTTACCCCTCTTAGGAGGCCTGCTTGGAGACACACCACTCCAAGGGACGACCTCAATCAAGGCTGAATCGAAAGACACCCTCATTGGGAGTTAGAATCTTGTCACTCTTGGCTAAGTCCCAAATAACTTTATACCTTTGGGAAATGAAGGTGCAGAGTGGGTTACCCCTTTCTCATGGCTGTGTGGCAGGATTTCACTTTCAAATTCCTAGTCAACCTCGTGTAAACATAGCCCAAAACCTAATTGGCCATACCCTATTTCAAACTAGACATTAGGCTTGTTGTTGTGCCTTCAAGTGTGTGCTTAATCATAACATTTAAACCTTGAAATGCAAATTCATCATCTTGTTTGATGTGTGTGTTCATCAATTTGCTTGTGAAATCTTGTGTTTGATATTGCCCTAAAGCAAGCTTCCAATAAACACTTGCCACATCATCTTCATCTGACTTTCTAAAACATATATCTTAGACCACCTCATCCACATCATCTAATTCTAATTACCCAATTCATCAATTCATTTTAACTCACCTTCGTCCTAAATAAAACCCTAATCATATCCAAGTCATCATCCCATCACATCAACATCATCCTAAGCATTACACATCATCCAATCATCAAATCTTCATCCAAATCACTCCACATCCATGCATCCTAATCTACCACTTGTAAACATGGACATGGCATTTCTAAACAAAACCTATGAGAATGATCTTCATGGAACCAAAAGAATGCTTGATCAACTTAGGTGGTTATATAGAAAGGAAGAAGACCTTATGTCACCACAACATCAACAATTCCCACAACATCAAGTCCTAAGCCAATATAAACGATCCCACATTCAATCAGAAGCCCAACAAGCACATAATCCTCCACCCATTCCTTATGTGGCATCTCTCTTATCATCCTATCAAACTAATCCACCCACATATCAAATCCATGCCACATCAAACTCACTTCAAACTCCACCATCACCCAATGCAACACCCACACTTGACCAAGAGGTTACCGATTTCATGCAAGCTACCGACCATATGGATCTAGTGCATAGAATCCTTGAATCGTATCCTACTAGGTTTATGGATCATGTCATTCGACTTGGGGCCACTCCCACAAACACTAATGCCGCCACATCCATACCACAAATCACCCTCACTATTCCTAACAACACCACAAACACAAGTGCTTCCATAAGCATACCATCTAATGATCCTAACTCCATTACCTTCATATCACAATTAATTTCTCAACAAACTTCCAACATCAACCAATGTCCACAACAATCCACCTCACAAAACCTTTCACCTACAAACCCTATCATGCCACCTCATCATCAAACCCATCTATAAGCAAACTAAGTGTCCTCACAAGAAGCACCCTTGATAGACCTAAATCCACCTATGCAAGACCTAATGACCTTTGACAAGGGAAACACCAATCTAGAGCAAGCATCTTATGAGAATCCTATATCATCATCCACTCAAGTACCAATTCATGAGCCTACTTGTCCTATCTTAACCCCACCATGTGATCCAACATCCACTCATGACCCTATCAATGAACCTCCCAACACCTTGTCTAGTCATCCAAATCCATCATGTGATCTACAAGCTATCAAGCTTATTGAAGAATCTTCAACTCCAAGTCTAAGTCAAGAACCATCATGCCTCCATGTCAATGACTCTCAAGAACATGTCAATCCTATCAAGCTTATTGAAGAGTCTCCTTTCATAAGTCCACATCAAGAGCCATCATGCCCTAACATTGTTGACCAAGAGCCCATCCAAGAGTCATCCCTTTTCTCGCAAGAAAATCAAGAGGTATGTCAAGCGTATAATCAAACACATGTGGAAACATCAAGCCCTCAACTAAATCAAGATCAAAACATATCTAAGTTCCACCCATTCATGACCTACATCTTGTATATGATCAAGGTATTATTTATGATCATGACCCTTTTTGTGAGAAAGTTTATCCAATCCATAGCCCAATTAATCCTATTTATGCTCACATTTGTGATCAAGGTTCTATCTATGATCATGAAAAACATGATGATCCTCTTAGCCAACATTTATGGAATCCATGATCAAGATGTTATCATTCCACCTATCCTTCCTTCCATAAACACCCATGAGTAAGATATCCCGCTTTCTCCTACCAATCCTCCACCTACTCCTATCCATGAGACACCAACTTCCACTTGTCATGATGAGACGCATGCCTTCCAAGTAAGCATAGAAGATCAAACCAATGAGCATAAAGATAATCAAGATCCTAATGATCCTTCCACATCCACCATTGATTGCATTCCAAATCCACCACCATACCCACTTGGCCTATCCGCTTTCATGCATGAGTGTTCTTCCCTAGGACAACAACAACCTTTGTCCTCCACCTCGCCATCTTCATCTAATAATCAACTCAAGTCTAGTGTCCAAACTACACCTATTCCTATAGTCAATCACATGCTCCAAAACATGAACTACCAAGGCAAAGTTTTAGGCCTACATGAACAAGGCATTTTGGAGCCAATCCATGTCAAGGTCCCTCCTCGCTCATTTGGCTTTGGATACACACCCCAAGGTCAACAATCTAATGATGTTGGTACTTCACACTTCCTAAATCCACTTCCTTCCATCATAAACCCCATCATATTCCTAAAACATATGTTGCCATTCCACCTCCCTCATCCTACAAATCTCAAAAGCATGTGATTATTCACCTCCCACCATCAACTTTACCTCCATTACTTCCAACTCCAAATATCCTTCCATCAACTTTACCTCCATTGCTTCCAACTCCAAATATCCTTCCATCAACTTTACCTCCATTACTTCCAACTCCAAATATCCCTCCATCCACTTTACCTCCATTGCTCCCAATCACAAATACCCTAAATATCCTAATCATGACCAACAAATGCACGCATTGTATAAACAAGAAGCTTCCACTCATTTCATCTACCATATGGGATTCAAAAATAAACATTTGGATGCCTCCTTTCAAAAATCCACAAATCCTAAGGGTCCTAATGCCTTAGGAAATCAATCCAAAAATTCAAAGCAAGGTACATTCAAAAATCCATCCAAGCCCATACCTCCAAAAGCAAAGTCAAAAACTAAAATGATATGGGTCCCTAAACAAAAATCAATCAAGTCAAATGAGGCATCCAAAAATCCCAACCATCCCCCTCCATTCAAAAATGTCATTCCATTCAAACATTTCCTCCATCCCACAAGAAAAGCAAAAATCATAAAAATACTAAGTCTATGTGGGTACCTAAATCACTCCGTCACCCATCTCCTAAGAAAACATCACCATTGCTTCCTACACCACCATCCACTCAAAAGCTTCAATGTTTATCACGGTGTGTGCAACCGTTGGTCATGATCCCATTCCCACATACCTCCATCTCCACACATTTCATCCATTATCCTACATACCTTCCCAATCACCTTCCTATGGTCCATGATTTGGCATAAGTCTTTCATCCATCCTTTTCATAATCCACTATCTCCTTACTCCATTACCTTTACCAACATCTATGAGCACACTTGACATGGTCCATGTGATGGCATCATTCTCTAGTGGGACACTATCACCTTTTATGGAACTAGACACTTGAGTCCCTCCTATCCATTACCATGGTGAAAACCTATTCACAGGCGCCATGTGTAATTGTCATCCCAAAAATAAAATCCAAAAAAAAAGAACAAAAAAGAAAAGAAAATAAAATAAAATAAAAGTAAATAGAAATCCTTTCGTCCAACGGTGAAAACTTGGTAAACAGGCGCCTTGGATAGGTACCATGATGAAAACCTGGTAAACAGGTATCATATGTAGGTTGATCTTCTATGTCAATTACACTTGGGTGCACCTTGTCTCATCCTTTTCCAAACTATCATACCATTTTCATACCATTTCCATATACATACCTATCACATTGCATCCATTCATCCTCCCTTCCTCTTTTGATCTTGACATAGATTGGGGGCAACTGTTGACAAGTGTTTTGGATATCCCTTGACATACCTCATCTTTTCCAAACAAACCCTATCATCTAAGTCATAAGCTTTGTCATGACAAATCCTATCATCCTCTTAAGCATTGTCCTAAAAAATTCTAAGTCTACTACCTAGACTGGGGCATGTTATTCCTATGTGACATAGCCTTTGCAGATCACATCCTAACTCCCTTATGAGGCCTACATCTATCCACTATAGCCTATCATTGTATCCATCCATTTATCATGAGATTTCCTTTCCACTATAGCCTATCCTCTTTATCTACCCACCTATCATGACCCTTCCATCCTATTTACTATCACCCATCCTTTTATCCATCCAATCCCATTCATCCATCCTTGCACCTAGACTTGGTCTTCCCTTGTCATTGGTATCTAGTACAAAGGCTACCCAAATTATAAATCCATTGACATTCAAAAACTTTTTAAAAAAAATCAAAATATTTCAAAAACACAAAAAAATCCAAATATTTCAAAAGCCAAAAAAAAATCAAAATATTTCAAAAACCCAAAAAATCAAAATATTTCAAAAGCCAAAAAGAAATCAAAATATTTCAAAAACCCAAAAAAATCAAAATATTTCAAAAGCACCAAAAAAAAATCAAAATATTTCAAAAACCCAAAAAAATCAAAATATTTCAAAAACCCAAAAAAATCAAAATATTTCAAAATCCCAAAAAAATCAAAATATTTCAAAAATCCAAAAAAATAAAATATTCCTAAAAATCCAAAAAAAAAATCAAAAATCCAAACAATCCATCACATCAAATCCATCAAAACAAATCTAATAATATCATCATCAAATCAAGCCAATCTATCAATCAAACAAAATCCAATTAATCCAATCCATATCATCCCATCAATAATATCATATATCATCAAACAACCAAATCAATCCTAATCTATCCATCACCCGATCAATCCATCCACCTTCATCATCACCATCATAAAACACAAATCAAAACTACATCTCATCTTTATTGTTAAGTGCATTGATCCCGTGGATACAGGGTATGTAGGCAATCTGGGATACAAAGGAAGTACTCAGATTCAGGCATAGGCAATAGACTTCTTCCATCCTTCTTCTAATCTTCACCAATCATCTTCTTTCTTCCATCCACCTTCTTCTATCATCTATCTTCCATCATCACTAAACACCTAAAATCCAATCAATCATCACTTCTTCCAATTCTCCAAATCAAATCAAAATTCCAAACAATAATCCAAATGCAAGTCATCATTTATCCATACCAATCAAGTCAATCGGCTTGTCAAATTATCCAATCGCAATCAATGGTCTTGATCCTAATCTTGTCGTAAACCAAATCAATCAATCAAAACATCATCATCATCAATGGGATATATCGTTCCTGCATCCTTGTGTTGATCTAGGGATATATCGTTCCCCGCAATGACAACACTATCATCAATCAATCATTTAATCATTCGTTTACAGCTTGATAGGGGCAATACCTTGTTTGTTTTTTAATCAATTGTGCATGCTTGCTTGCTTGCTTGTGTGTGTTATCATTTTTATTTTGTATTTGTATCTGAATCCAACCTAGCTAATACTCATATCTTGTATCTAGACAAGGTTGTATTATGTTGGGGAATGAGATACATTGTCACCTTGGTCCTTATACCCTGGTGTATAACGTCTAGTGCAACATCAAACACCATGGTTGCTCACTTTCATTGTAGCATAACGCATCATTCCTTTCTTCTATCCATTCCCTCATCTTTCGTCCTTAACAATCCCTTTTCATTTCGAGAGCCTACCCCTGTTTGTCCAACCCGCCTATCCTCTCGAGGGGGCATCATCACCCTATCCTTTTCCTCTATCCATTTCCTTAGCTTCTTTGAAATGATGTTACTCGACACAAGTCTTATCATCTTGAACATCATCTCAAAGAGGGGCAAAATGTAGACACATAAATTTGTCCATGCCTTATCTACACCTAGTCGACATGACCTTGTAATATTTTGCCCTAGGTCCTAGGTCATCCCATCCCTAATTCCATCATAATCCTATCCTAATCCATTAGCTAATTAATTAAATAAATTTTATTTATTTAATTAATTTCACTTATCCCATGCTAATCCACTTCCCCATTAATTAAATAATGATTTTACATTATTTAATTAATTTCCATATCATATCCTAACCACTTTCCAATTAATTAAATAAGATCTATTTGTTTAATTAATTTTCCAACTAATTATTCTCACCTCTCACCACAAATCGACACTTGTCCATCTCTCCATCCACTCATGTGTGATAGTACATCTTTCATGTGTTGTAGTACATCTTTAATTTAATATCCTTCACATGTACAACTAATAGAATCTATTTTTAGTATTTGTGTACATAATCACATATGAGACCTATTCCTTTCATTCTCCTTCGCACACTTGTCACATGACTACAATTTCTTGAGGTGCAAGGAAACCCTAATCGATCTCAATCATCTATATCATTCAAAATAACTCTCAATCACAATCGTCCATTCGAATTTTCCTTTTCTATAAAGGTAGCCTCGCTTGAGCCATTTGTAACGAATCTTCTTCTAGTATCCTCATGCTGTCAAATTTTCCTCTCAATCATCCATCATCTATCTATCATCTATCTTGCCGTTATGGTGCAGAATCAAGCAATCAACATTAATCTATTTGGGTAAAATTAGAGTGTTTTGGGTGCGACACTCTCCACCTTCTCGATGGATTGTGGATCAATGTGAAGGTATTGCATTGTTTGTTTTGCATTTTGTTGTTGTTTTCCGTCATGTTGATTTCCATGATTTCACAACCAATATAATTTTTTACAAAACTAAAAAGCATAAATATGACATGAATCAAAATACATGTTAACATTTTTTTTAATTAAACCAACAGTTTAAATATTACTTTAAGAAAAACTACTATTTGTATCATTACTCAACTATCTCATACTTTGTATCATTACCCAACAATCTCATAGCAACTTCTTCAAGCTCAATGGACATACATCCCTTCAAATCATGTTTGAAGCTCAGCTTGGTGCCAACACTTACCTATGTTATTGATGCAGGAGCATCCCTGGTTCAAGAGCAATCTTGCATCAACTAAAAACATTTACATTTCAGTTTGTTTGTAGTCCAATTCGCTTCTTTTCATTTTCCAGTTCAGTTCAGGTAGTTCAGTCAGTAGTAGTTCCTGTATTTTGGTTTGCATTCTACTACAGTTGCATTTCAGACTTTGCAAAGATAGACTTAGCATCTAGATTCATTCAACTACATCATATCTAATTTTCAGAGCATTTGGATTAAGTACCAGAAAGTTATCACTATTAAAAGACCGACTATTTTCTCAGAATAGAGCATCCTAACAGTCCCAGACAATCAGCTAAAGAAGAAGACCTGCGGAGCATTTCACAACCTTCAAAGCATAATGACACATCATGAACAATGTTATTTGGTTCATGGCTGACCTTCCCCGAGATCCGCACATCATTCCATTCATTTGCCAAGGAACTCTATTCAATTAGGTCTGACCTATCTATGTACACACATTACAACTCTTCATCAGAGTTTGTAATCTTCCTTAGCTGATGCAGAGGAATCTTATGATCCAGAGATGATATATATTGATATAATAGATGCCTAGGAAAGCAGTGATTGATAGTTTACAAGTTCGATAGTTTGGATTCTTTGTGAAGGAGCTTCAAAGCTTTATCTTGCGCATATTCTGTTACTGTGAAATCAGGCCTATGAGCCTTAATTGTAAGCACGCATGTTGCCAGCCATTTTGTATTTGAATTCTATGATATACTAAATGACCGAATCTACATTTACATCATACCTTTGAGTTGTTTTCATTGTGTTACTCTAGTTGCACAGTTTGGATTGTTCTTTTGAGGACCCTCCTAATCGTGACTGCACCAAGTGGTATCAGAGTGAAAGTTCAAATCTTTGGGAAAGAATTGAGAAAAGTTGGCAAAGGAATTTTGTAAGATCTTGTTGTGGACATATCGCCGATTCAAGGCAAGTTACTTGTGTTGCAACCAATCACCGATTGTGAGGCAGTTGTCACCTTGTAGCCCGATTACCGAATTTGAGGCATTTTGCACTTGATCCTAGGAAGAATGTCGCCGAGAAGAATCCTTGATGTTGGGACAATGGCTGGAAGAATGGAGGAGATGATGGAAATGATGAAAACAATGAGAATTTGATTGGATGTTGTTGAGGAAGATAGGTGAAGAGGATTGACAACTAGACCTAATGTTGAAAGTGATGATGAAGAGGAATTTCAATCTATTGATCAAATTGGTGAAACCCTAGGAGGTAATGAAGAAGAAGAATCAGATCAAGTCAAGATGTTGCAAGCTATTTCAAAGATTGGGAAGAGAAGTTAGAGTTGATGTACCAAATTACACTGGCAATTTGAACCCTGAAGAATTGATTGACTAGATAAATGACATGGAAGAGTACTTTGAGTATGAATAAGTTGAAGATCCGGAGAAGGTGAAATTTGCAAAGACAAAGTTAAAAGGACATGCTGCTATATGGTGGAAAGAAGTTCAGTTGGATAGAAACAGAAGAGGAAAAGAAAAGATTACAAAGTGGGATAGGATGGTGACAAAATTGAAGAATTAGTTTGTACTTGCTGACTATGAGTTGGAACTATTGAAGAGATTGCAAAACCTAAGACAAAAGGAGAAATATGTGAAGGAGTATACTGAGGAATTTTACAAGATAATCATAAGGATAGGACATAGTGAAGCAAGCAAAGAGAAAGTGGCTAGATACATCAATGGACTGAGATTGAACATTCAAGAAGAACTAAGTTTGGTGAGGATGACATCTTTGGAGGAAGCATATCATTTTTCCCTTAAAGTTGAGGAGAAGTTAAACAAGAGGCATGACCAGAAGCAGAGATTGTCATGCCCACATTTCTCATGTGGTCACGACACACAACACACGTGTCATGTCCACATTTTTCATGTGGTCATGACACGAAATATCAAAAAAAAATTTCCTCACGACTCTAAAATCCCATCGCACGCAACATGCGCGCTCGGTGGCATACACACAAAGGCACAAAACGTCAATCAAACGTCAGGGTAATGCAAACACCTTTTGTAACCCCTATGAAATGTAAGCCTACAAAGGGGGGTGTGCAATGCAAGGAGCATCGCAAGAGGGTAGATTCCAAAATAGGAGCTAACCCTAGGTTTCCTAGATGAGGTGAAGTGATTTCGATAAGTATTGAAATCCAACCCTAAGAAACTATAACATAAATAAGATTAAATAATTCCATCTAAGACTCAATTAAAATTATTCAATAATAATTAATGCGATAAAGAAAAGACATGAAATAAAATACTTAGTTTTCCCTTTCACTAATCTAAGGAAAATCCGGTAGCATAACGCCACCTCATTAATAATGGGAAAAATAATTTAAAAAATACAATCCATAAAATACCTTTTTAGAAAGTATAACAATTTAAATTAATATTCCTCAAGTACTTTTCAAAATTAATTACATTAAGTAAATTAAATCTACTCAAACAACTATAGCACCATCCCAAACAAAAATTAAAAGCAAAATTTAAATTAAATATTCCAATATTTTCGAAAACATAAATTAAAAACTAAATACACCCATTAAATTAATTTACTCCACCATTTCCTTATTTACCCAAGGCAATATAATTAATAAAAATTAATCACATTAACTAAAGACAACAATTAATTTTAAAAAATCACATTTAACTATGCACTAGTTAAAATAAATTTAAAAGGATGAAAAAGATTAATTTCATTTAAAACAAATAATCCTCACACCAAAAATCTTATTAAAACAACCCACTAAAAATAAATAAAATCCTAGAGTTAAATTAAATTCACTAAACTGCTTTTTAGGTCACACTATCCCTATTTAATTTAAAAAGCAATAAGAAGGTTAAAAAGCCCAAAAAGATAAAAGCTTTTCATTTGCCTCCAAGTTTTAAGGAGAAAAAGAAAATGAAAAGTCATGTTCACAAGAGGATATATATATATATATTGTAGGGTTGAAACTCAACAATGGAGTGGCAGACTGAATCTCACTGCAGACAGCGGGTTAAGGCAGTGGCACTGATGGCGGAATATGAGGAAGCGTTGCAAACTACAGTCGAGTAGTGGACGGCGCCCACGATGCTTGAATGTTAGTGGAGGTGAATGGGGGGAAGGATGACCTCCCGCCACCCCCTCCACAGAGCCTATGGAGGGTGGACGGGGGGCTCTGTCCCCCCTTCCCTTTCCCTTAAACAAAACAAAAAAAAATAGCCGCCCCCCTGTTGTAAAAATAATTTTTTTATTTAAAATTTTTAGCAGAGAAAAAACCCTCACGGGTTTCAATGTTTAGCCATGTTATTTAATCGATGACTTTCTTTCATAACCCTGTGACTTGCATTTTATAATATATATAAAACACACACACACACACACACACACACACACACACACACACACACACACACACACACACACACATATCTGTTGTACATTTTCATCTCTGTCTATTTTTTTTAAACCAAAAAAACACTTTGTATATGTAATTTTCCTTTCTTTGTAAAAAAAAATAGTGAACTCAATACCCTATATAGATTAAAGGCATATATATACATAGAAATAATATTTTCTCTACATTTTTGTCTAGAATAGAGAACTATATTATAATTATATATATATATATATATATATATATATATGAACAACTACATGATTTATTATCACAAGATTATTTTCCTTTTCAAAACTAAATAGCTGCATTTTTTTTTTATTATTTCCCTTTTGTAAACTACAAATAAAATATAGATTCTCTTTCCTTTCAACAATCATTATATTCACTTAAATGGTGAGAACAGAGAGTAGGAAGAGAGGTAAGAGAGAGTTTTCTTTATTCATTCATAACTAATCTTTCACAAGGCCATGTAAGGAAATAAAACAACCAAGTCTTCATTTAAAATAAATGGAATACATATATTTTCTTCTTTTGTCTACAAGAGATACACAAATGACATTTACTCTTACAAAACCCATAATCACTTTTACAAGGCCACAAAGGCCATGGCCACCAAAATGCCATACAATACAAAATACACCAGAATAATTTTCTTCCAAGTTCACCAAAACTCCAAAACCACCAAACCTACAAGAATCACAAGAAGGTTTCCACATGCCCATGGGAGCTCACCTCCCAACCATAGACTTGAACACAAGTCAACCCCAAGCTTGGAGGTCACCCATATAACTAGGTTCAAACCACTTGGTAACACGGATTTAACAAAAAAACTCACTCACACCAAACATAAATACACCCTCCCAAAGATTGCACATAACCAATCCATATAGATTGGATTTTTGGGGTAGGAGAGTGGATTACTCTCAACTCAAGGGGGAAAACCCATATCACCAAAATATAACAATGCTCAAAAAACACAAGGCCTCTTGCCTTAATATCACAAAATATCAAGAATCTTAAGGCACTCTTGCCTTCACCAAATGTCTCAAATGTCACAAAAAATCACAAGGCACTCTTGCCTTCACCAAAATTTCAAATGCTTCACAATACACTCCCATGGCCAACCACACCTCCAAAATATAGTGAGGTTAACCCCGAGGAGGTTCACTCCTCTCCCACCCCAAAACAAGATGAGCTCTTCTCAATGAAGGGCATCATCAAACACCTAAAATAAAAACCCACACAACACATACACAAAAACTCAAAATACACAAAGCAAACATCACATAATGAAAGTAAATACATAAGGAAGGCATATAGCCTTGGGTGCTTACCTTATAAGCCCAAATTTGGCAAGAGTTTGATGGAGAGCTCCAAAGTCTCCTTCCAATCTTCTTGCATCCAAAATCCTCCAACTCTAGCTATCTCCCCAAATCAATAATTACAAAATAAATCTAAAAATGAAGAACCCTCTCCATCTCTCAAAGATGGAGTTTAATAGGCTAAACCAAAGAGCCTTGAGGAATGAGAAGGTGACACGTCACCTTCTCCTTCCTCCTCACAACCCACTCACAAAACCCTAAGGGATGAGGAGGTGACACATGTCACACTCCATCCCACAAAGCCTCACAATCTCCCACTAATGCTCTCACACATGTGAGAGCATAGTGGAGAGGGGAATCCCACATGGAAGACTCCATAAGGATAAGGAGAAGACACATGTCATCCTCCTATCCAACAAGGCAAACCCATTCCCTCAAGGATGCTCTCACACATGTGTGAGAGCATAGGAATGAGGTCTCTCACACTTGAGGGCCTTAGAAGCTTCCCAAGTCTTCAAGATAAGGGAGACCTTATCATAGGGAAGTGGAGTTGGTCATGGTGGACTCTTGACTTGTCCACCACCTCACCCAACTTAAAATTTCGTCACTTAACTTCAGGGTCAAGTTAAGGTGACCAAAAGAAGGTTAAACTAAGGTTTCACATGTTCAAATTAGTCCTAGACCCTAGGGGTATGACATAGGGTCATTATTTGACCAAAATAAATACCAAGGGGTCCATAATTCACATAAAAAGGCCCAATATATAAAAATCACCAAAATAGTGCAACTCAAACATTACAATTTACAACACCTCAATAAATCAATTAAAAAGGATAAACCCTAATCAAAATAAACATCAATCAAAGACATTACAAATCATCATGCTCCATCACAAATGACCTTGGTCCCTCTTGGGACTAGGTCGGCTAAACATGGATATCACATAGGGTTACTGGAATGACCTTCGATTTTCCATGGGCATGGAAAATTACTTGCACACTTCTACAAATGGATCAATAGCACATGTTCATCATAGCCGAAGCGAAAAGAAATGCACGCACACACACACAGTCGCATAATCACCTATATCCTCAATTATACACATGTTATTATTTACATGATTCATAATTCATTTTCATTTCAAATCACTCACATTTCACATAATCAAATCAAGATCATATACTGCATCATACCTCATCAATATACTCATCTATTAACATTTCAATTGCCTCAAAATTAGCCTCGTATTAAACATCATAGAATCAACTGTAATCTAACATGCATAGTTATAACATCATCTCAACATAATCCATAAATCAATCAAGGTGAGAGGTAAGTCCATGAATGGAATTTGGGACTTAAGTTGCTGCCGAAAATTGCAGAACTGCCAAATGGTTGCCAGGCTAGGGTTTCTGGACTAGACAATGCGAAGCAAGGGGAGTGCATTTCGGTGGCTACCTCGGTCGCAGATGCAAAGGCTATCAGCAATTTGGATTCACAAGGAAAACTGGTGGACTCACATGGTGCATCGGCTTCCCCCTTTGCCTTTGCTTCTGTTTTGACTTCCAATGCTCCTTTGAGTGACTCAAAGATTAGGGTATTGAATCCCTCCACCCACGATACCCCTCTTCTATCCCTAAAAGATCCATTGCATACAAATTGGGCACGCGGTGTTCAACCTCCTGAGTTGAGGTCGGTGGAGGGCAAACCCTCATTTTTGGAGGCGATCAAGTCAGGGTTTTCCTCTACCCCAGATGCTACACAAAAACCTCAGTTTTATGCAGGTAACATAAGGATGGTTCAGTGCTCTGGCAAATCTCTGTCTCTGGAGTTTGATGCTTCTGTGTCAAAGGAGCTGAGGGAAAATGAGAAATTCTTTTCTGACAATGGTTTAATTGGTAGATTCAATCGCCTCTAGCCCAATCTTCCAGATCTGCATGATTGGATTTCAAAATCCTGGCTCCCTCTTCTGAATAGCAATTTAGAAATTTTCCCTAGTGTAAAAGATTTTTTCATTGTGGTTTTTGATTGCAGGAAAGACAAAAACACCATTATGAATTATGTATGGTCTTGGGAAGATAATCTGTTGTAGCTGAAACCTTGGCATCCAAATTTTGACCCGTCCAATGAATCATTCTCATTTTTTCCTATTTGGGTGTGCCTCCCAAATCTCCCTCTCCACTACTGGTTTGAACCATGTTTTGTTGCCATTGGGAACACTTTGGGTAAATTTGTGTATTCAGATGATAACTCAAGAAATTTTATTCACACAACCTATGCCAAGATCCTGGTAGAGCTGGATACCTCCAAGGATCTTTTAGCTGAAATTGTTTTGAGGGTCAATGGATAATGTTGGAAGCAACCTTTGGATTATGAAGGGTTAATTTTTAGGTGTAGGAGATGCTATGAAATCAGCCACATTGCTATGGATTACCCATCAGTTAAGCCCTAGTCAAACCTAGCGGCCCCCTGATGGAAGGACTCTTCCCCTAAACATTATTCTATGGTGAACTCTCCCAAACAGAATATTTCTCCCACAAAGGTGGGTTCTGGAAGCAAAATGTTGAGGGGGATAACAAGATTTCTCCTGTGAGAAAGGAAATACAAAAAGTTGAGCCCTCTTTTGATTTCATGGGGGAGCAGAACTTGTCTCAGTTTGGTGCTACTAAAGGCCTAGACCTCTCAAATTCAAAGGTTGTCAGCACATCAAAAATGAAAGTTTCAGATGAATCTATGGGTCCCCTCATCCCGGGAGTTGAAAATACAGCTACACAATCTGCTTCTCCTCTTTTAGAAGATCAAAACAATGGCTAGGACAAGGAGTGGCACTTAGTGCAGAAAAGGAAAAACTACATCCACAAATTAGAGGAAATTAGGAGGAACTTGCAACAGCGCTCTCACACTAATGCTGGTGCCAAATCTACAACCAAAAATCAATAGGCAAGAGATGTTTGATTTGTAATCCTTGATTGTTGACTTGGGTAGGTGTTGGACTTTTTTTGTTTTGGCAAATGCAGAAGTTTCAAAATCATAATTTGTGTTTGTGCCCATGCTTTAATGGCTTGTGAGGGTTTCTTAATGATTGTCTTTGAATTGATGCAAGCATTGTTGCTTGCTTATTGCACCTCTATTCTTAGGGCATGCATTTGATTTAATGTTATTTTTATTTTATGGGGTACGACTCTCTTATGCTTATTTTACGGATAAAAAAAAAAGAGGTAAGTCCATGAATGTCTGAATCTACGGGGGTCAACAACCCCAAAAATGTCTACATGACAAAGATAATCTGAACAATAAGTTTCATAAGAAAAGCAAGAAGTGCAACAAATGGTAGCCTCGCACTACAACACTAAAGGTTCCAGATCAAGCACAAGTAGGTGATATTCCAACAATCCCATTTGGGGTGTGCATCACCTACACATACTCAGACTAACACAATCCACCTTATATAAAAGATCTACAACAACACTACATTGCCTTGAAGATAGGGTCTCATTCCCATAAATCGAACCCTTATCTTGGGCGAAGCAAAACAACATGGTCTACAAGTGCAACTAGTCCAATCGCACAAGGGTGGGCCTCACATCCTCCTCCCCTAGAGCTAAACTTCCTCCTGGAAGTTAACATGGAAGTACTGCAGAATAACCCTCTACAAGCCATTCTAACACGACATTGAACTCAGATTGATTTCAACATAAAAGTACGGAAACAATTAGGAACTTAATAAGTAATCACATAGCAATAATCCCCAAAGATATCCTCCTCTGACTAGGAGGGGTCAAGAATCTAACTATGACACATACTTCAAACACTTTACGAGCATCAAAAGGCACCGAGGCATTAGATGCCCTAAGATAGACCACCAAGTATTTCAAGGTCACGCAAGATGGGGACATACCCCGAAGGTTAGCACTATGAGAGGTCCTACTAAACACTAACTCAATTGAGTCATATGGCCATCCAAAAACCTAACTAACATAAAGCAGCCAAAAGGAAGCATGTCCAAACAAATAGCCACGAAGCCTCCGAACAAGCCCCAAACACGCATCTCACTCAACTTACCACCGTTGCTAAGTTAAAATACATAAGACTCCAAGTAAAAAGCACGAGACTCTCATGTCTCGGCTGCCCCTTCTATCAATAGGTCCCCACTAGACTACCTAGATCAGACTTACAAAATAGGTAGGAACCAAACATGTCCAAGCGTCCCTAGCATCAAAGAACAAAACTAACATTGATGCCACAAAAAAAACTTGTGGGTCAACTTCAAAAGAAAGGAGAAACCACAAAGCCTCCTTAAACAGGGGCCAAAATTCTGACGACAGTGGGTCCACACCACAACAGGAGGATCTTAAGGTCTTCCCAACCTATTTATGCCTTCAAACAGTACTAGCACTCATCTCTTGATTCTTAAAGATTCAGCCTCCCAAAACAGGAAAGCACCAACACATTACTCAACACGACACAAGGTCAACAAGGAAATTCTGAACCACCACTAGTGATCCACTAAACAACCTCAATCTTACAACATCAACCAAGACCGACTATTCCCATCTTCCTCTCACCAAGTACCCCTTATGGGTAACGTAGGTTACATAGTTCACAACACTACACAGGTACCAACAATACCAACAATAATGAAAATCCTCAAAATAAAAGTTTGCAAAAGACAAGTCCTTGAAATGGTTTTAACGAATAGAATTCTAAGGTTTAAGATCTAAAAGATAATTTAAATTTTAAAAGATAAGTTAATTTCAAAAGTGGCGCCAAATTCAACATTCAAAATTTAAATCGAAATACAGAAAACAAGTCCTTGAGGTAAGAGGACTACAAGAAGGTAAGTCAGCTAAGTAGCCCAAATAAATATACTCAAAACTACTGGTTTTGAAAACAATAAAAATTCATCAATAAGTAGATACTATCTTCAACAATTTAACCAAAATTGTACATTACAACATTATACATATATAACATAGTTACGAAGGAGAGGAGAGGGATAGTGGTCACATTCTTAACTAAGGTCATGAAACACCCCACTACACGTACACCCACAACTTCTAGGCAACCTAGGACATGCTTGGAAAGGATTACCAAAAGTCATGTATCCTAAGAGTCACCTTCGAAGTGGGTCTTAGGTACTTCCTAGAAGGAACACGAAACCACATCTACATGGATACTACCAAAACTATCTAAAAAGCACTACTTCCATAATTCTAAAATTACCCATGGTTCACAATTTACTCACAAGTTCAAAACCGAGGCCTTAATATTGCCCCAAAACAACCCATCGGATGCATCTATGTCAATCATACATGTTGATCACAACACTTAACCATAACAACCAAAGGGGTATCACAACCATCCCACAAACATTCCCAAAACAAACTCAACTTCCTACACATCCTTAAAGTCCCTAATGCCTCCAAGATAACCTTACAAGTGATAAACCACTTTCATTACCTTAAAGCAAGGTGTGTGGGGCCTTAACCAATTCCACATCTAGAATTATTGCAAGCCATAAAATAATATCTTTCTAACCATTAGGATTTCCTTCAAGGAATCATGCAATCAGTTGCACAAGGGACTCACCTCAAGAGTCACTAGAACCCAACAACTAAAAGTTCAAGAAGGTACCACTTAGAGGGTTTCCACATTAACCCAATAGGACAAACATACTAAATCTCAACTTTCTTTACTTACAACCATTTCAAGGCTTCACTATAGCCTCCTAAGCACACAAGGATAAATGTTACTCCTAAGGGGGACTTGTCACCCTATTAAGACATAAAGGTGAGCAAATTTCAATGAAACAAGGTGGCAAGGAAGGGATAAAGTTACACTTAGGTTACTACTTAATAAGCAACTTAGGGAATTATACCTGCAACTGGGTCTTACTCTTCGACTATCATAAAATGTTTTAACCTCATGTGCTTACACCACCTTTAAACCCTTACCCAAAGAGGTACCATACTTTAAATGAACAAAGCACATTACAAATTAATGTGAAGGTAGCGCATAGCCTAAATATCCATTAGACACCAACATGTTACAAGGAGGTTAACTCGACATGGCACAACAATTTCACAAGATTTCACCACCACGATGTTGTCCCCAAGCCACTGGCCATCCTTTCACTAATCCCAACAGGCATGCCCAAGAAAATAGCCATAAAAGGTCTTTCATGCCAAATATTTTTAACATCCACTACACCATTCTCAAGAAGAGGGTACCAAGTGACTCTTATAAGAGAATATACCATTTTATCCACTCTTCGAGTGACAACTACTCATCAGGATAACTTAATCCTACCTCAAGGAGAAGGACAACTAAAGGTCCACAACTTCTTCGCATCCCAACTAGAGGGGTCGTCTAAACAAGGCACCCCTTACCCCATGATACAAAGGTTAACTAAATGACACCAGATCAATCCAATAAATGATTAGGGTACATGAGTCTTTGTCTAAGATAGTGTACCACTCAAATACATTTCCTCCCTCCTACAAGGTAGGATAAACACAACTCAACATTTGTCAGGGCAACCTATGAGGTAACCATAAGAATAAAACTTTATCATAATAACACTTATCCAAGGGTGCACTTACAGTAGGTTGACACAATCCCTAAAGAAGGATCAAAAGGCCCCATCAACAAGGACAAGGAGCAAGGATTAGCTAGGACAAAACACATAGCATAACTCCACCAAACATCCTTTTTGGATAACACTATATCAAGAAGTTGATAAATTTTCAAAGTCAGGACTTGCATGGTCCTTCAATTACCTATTCATCTAGAATACACTCCCCAAGTACCTACGACACCAAGTCATACAAGGGGTTTAGCGGAAGCAAAAAAAATGATGGAAACAAGTTGTTCCCACGCAAGGTGTCTTACAAACTCATTGCTACACAAGCTAGAGTTAGACATGCAAAACAAGTATGCACGATTCTATTATCGGCCCAACTCAGCAATAATACACACCCAGAGATCCCACTGTTTGAAACATGGGCTCTGATACCAAATGTCATGCCTGCATTTCCCATGTGGTCATGACACACAACACACATGTCATGTCGACATTTGTCATGTGGTCATGACACGAAATATCAAAAAACCTTTTCCTCATGACTCTAAATCAAACAAAGTTGTATATGCCTTGAGTAGGAGAAGGAACTTGTTGATAGAGATGAGAGTTGAAGTGTTGGGATTTGATGAGTTGAAGAATATGTATGAGGGAGACACTAACTTTGCAGAACCTTGGAAAGCATGTAAGGAACTTGTTTTGATAGATAGGAATAAGTGGTTGGACTATTTCATTCGAGAGGATATGTTGTTCAGAGGAAATCATTTATGCATACCTTGAAGTTCCATGAGAGATAATTTGATCAAGGAGAAACACAGTGGTGGATTGGCAAGACAATTTTGGCATTGATAAGACAGTGGCTTTGGTAAGTGAAAACTACTTTTGGCCTCAGATACACAAGGATGTTAGGAAATTCATGCAGAGTTGTAGAGTTTGTCAAGTTGCAAAAGGAAGTAGTCAGAATACTAGATTGTATAAACCTTTGACAATACCGAAGAGACCTTGGGAAGACATAAGCATGGATTTTGTAATGGGATTGCCTAAGACACAGAGAGGACATGATTCAATATTTGTAACTATAGTGGACAGATTTTCCAAGATGGCACATTTCATACCTTGTAAGAAGACAACTGATGTAGTGCATGTAGTTGACCTATTTTCAAAGAGATTGTGAGATTACATGGATTACCTAAGAGCATAATTTCAAACAGAGACACCAGATTTCTTGGATATTTTTGGAAGACACTTTGGAAGAAGATGAAGACAAATTTGAAGTTTAGTTCAACATTTCATCCACAGACTGATGGACAGACAGAGGTAGTGAATAAGAGTTTGGGGAACTTGTTGAGATGTTTGGTTGGAGAGAAGACAGGGAGTTGGGACTTGATTCTTTCACAAACAGAGTTTGCATACAATAATTCGGTAAATAGGAGCACTGGAAGAACACCTTTTGAGATTGTTACCAGAGTAAAACCTAGAGGAGTTGCAGAGTTGAGAGACATCAGCATGGAAGAAAATAGAAGTGCAGAAGCAAAAGAATTTGCAGGACATATGGAGACAGTGCATAATCAAGTGAAGAAGCATTTGAAGGAGATGAACAAGTACAAAGAGCAGGCAGATGAGAAGAAGAGATATAAAGAATTTGCAGTTGGAGATGAAGTGGTGGTATACTTGAGAAAAGAAAGATTTCTAGTTGGGACATATAACAAGTTGAAGATGAAGAAGTTTGGACCTTGTAGGATACTCAAAAATTTTGATTTAGGAAATGCATATGAAGTGGAGTTACCGGAGACACTGGGTATCTCACATATTTTCAACATTGTAGACCTATACTAGTATCATGAAGTAGAGTTTAGTGACAACATGGAGGAAGACTTGAAGAAGTAGTTACCACAACAAGCACCAGAGCAGATTGAAGACATTTTAGATAGCAGAGTGGGACGCAGCACCAGAGGAAGACAGTACAAAGAATATCTTGTGAAGTGGAAAGGTAGACCGATAGAAGACTCATCTTGGGTTTCTTAGGCTGAGGTGGACCGTCTTGGTTTTCCTCTAGCCCCAGCAAAGTGAGGGACTCACTTTTTCAATAACCCCAGATGTCTGATACAAAAGCATCCTTGGTTCAAGATCAATCTTGCATCAACCAAAAAGATTTGCATTTTAGTTTGTTTGTAGTCTAGTTTGTTTCTTTTCATTTTCCAGTTTAGTTCAGGCAGTTCAGTCAGTAGCAGTTCTTGTATTTTGGTCTGTATTCTACTACAGTTGCATTTCAGACTTTGCAGAGCTGGACTTAGCATCTAGATTCATTCAACTACATCATATCCACATTTTCAGAGCATTTGGATCAAGTACCGGAAATTTATCGCTATCAGAAGACTAACTATTTTCTCATAATAGAGCATCCTAACAGTCACAGACAATCAGCTAAAGGAGAAGCCTGTGGAGCATTTCACAACCTTCGAAGCATAATGACACATTATTCAATGTTGTTTGGTTCATGGCCGATCTTCCCTGAGATCCGCACATCATTCCATTCATTTGTGGAGGAACTCTATTCAATTAGGTCTGACCTATCTGTGTACACATGTTACAGCGCTTCATCAGAGTTTGTGATCTTCCTTGGCTGACGCGAAGGAATCTTATGATCCGGAGATGATATAGATTGATGTAATAGATGTCTAGGAAAGCAGTGATTGATAGTTTACAAGTTTGATAGTTTGGATTCTTTGTGAAGGAGCTTCAAAGCTTTATCTTACGCATATTCTGTTACTGTGAAATCGGGCCTGTGAGCCCTAATTGTAAGCCCGCATGTTGCCGTCCATTTTGTATTTGAATTCTATGATATACTGAATAACTGAATCTGCATTCACATCATATATTTGAGTTGTTTTCGTTGTGCTACTCTAGTTGCACGATCTGGATTGTTCTTTTGAGGACCCTCCTTACGGTGACTATGTCAGTTATCTCCAAAAGTGGGCAATGTACATTGTAGCTTCAAGTGACAAATTACAATTATCTTTGAATTGAACAATTGTTGTGTTATCTCTAATGTACTTTAAAATATATAAAATACATATTACACAACAAGACTACAATTATTGATTTCACAAAATATAACAACTAAGAACGAAATTGTGATGACTTTCAATAATACCCAAATAGTAATTGCATAAAGGATAAGTGATTGACGAATTTCAATTATATACACTAGTTTTAACTCTAAGTGCATTTTATGCCATTAAAAATAGAAACCAAACATATCTAAATAACTTTTTACCTCTCCATGTCCATGTTTAGTGAAATTTGAGATTTTGTGTAATACTTAATAAACTCATGCTACTTAAATTTGGTTAAGCACTAAGTGTGTCAACAGATCTATGAAATAACACATTGAATGTCATGTCGTCTACAACTTGTTGCAACCATAAAGGTATTGCTACGCGTCAAACCAAAGTTGAATCTTGCAAGGATTGATTAGAAATTTGGTAGGAAGCTTCCTATAATTTTATCAAGTTTGAAAAACCATAATAACTTTCAAATAAAATACACAAGTTTTAATCTTATTACATTTGAATTCAAGAATTGAGTCTTAAATTATTGATCTTATTATCTTGATTCTCAAATTTATAATGTACCTTTTAATGACATCAAAGTCACCAACACACAAAATATATAGCTATCTACACATAAAAACTTATAAAACTATATCTCTTGCAAATTTCCATAAGCTTATTTATTCCCTTAAGCATGGACTCCAGCTCAACGCTTGTTTATAATTGATTTTGGACTTGATGCTCACACTAAAAACCTATCAACTAAATATCATCATCATCATCATCATCATCATCATTACCACCACCACCATCACTAAATACTTTTGATTTTCTAAGGATTTAAACATGTTTATCAAAACCAATAATCTCACTCAAAACCCATAATTACAAGAAATCAACTTCTCTCAAACGAAACCCTTAAAACTCATCATCATCATCATCATCACCATCACCATCAAAGTTTATAAACTCTTTCCCTCTCAAAAATTCAAAGTTTTTGAATTGTGAATGCATTTAATTACAATTGTTCAATTTGAATTTCAATTATAAGTCAAATATCATAATTGTTTCTTAATTTTGACTACATTTATTTTTATTGGTTGAATTTGAATTTTTTGAAATGTGTGCAAAAAAATGTGATTGATTTGTTATGAATTTTCAAGTTAATTTGTATTCAAATTTGGTGCAGGGGCCTTACATTGATCAATGCTTGTGCAAACCTATAATTAAATGGGAGATGTCAAGTGGTAGTTAGAGCAAGTATGGATAACTAAAGAGTAATGACTATTCTCCCTACAAAATGCACCCGTGGCCATCAAATACACATGTATGGCCATCATGCCCATCTTGTCAATTAGAAAATGAATATTTTTGAAGTGTATTGAAAAACATGATTATGTAATTTAGTTGTGATTCAACCTATGATCTAAATTCTATTCGTGCATGCCTCAACCAACGTTGTTGCATGGGCAATGATACTACTCAATATAGTGGCTCACATTTATTTTAAAGCAAACGATATTTTTAACTTTTTTTGACCAACCATGTATGGTATGGATGCATACATGTAGGCATAATGCATTTTGTCAAGAGAAGAGCCATTCCTTTAGGGACCATTAAGTGGTTAAGTGTAACTTGAACCCACCCATTTGACCTTTGTGTCTTTCATATACAATGGATTTATCAAATATGTATATGTAGTTTATTAAAAAACCATATTTTTTATTTTCAATTACTCTTAGAATTGTTACAAGTGATCCTCTATTACAACCACATTATTTTTTATTATATACGCTTTAAAAGATATAGTTCCACATATACATATGCACAAAATTCAATCCTCTCCCCTAATTATTAGTTGTTTTGTATGTTATAAAAGAAGATTCTCAAGGTAGATGGTGTGGCGCTTGAGCATAGGGCTCGAAGGAGACAAGGGAGAGTGGTACTTTATGCTCATTCCTCTCCTTCCTTTGTTAGTCGAGTCTCTTTCTCTCATATTATCCCAATCCTCGAGCTATCCGTGCCTTAGAAGTATTTTCATTAAGCGTACGGCAGACGGCTTCAAATTTTGCAGGCAGCTTCCAAGATATTTTGCTATGATATTGGTAATTAATGCCGCAGCCTGCAAATCAAATATAGCTTTCTGTCAATTTGTGTGGCTTCAAAGTTTTGAGTCGTACTGGTGAGACGTGACGGACCAAGTGGGCTAACAATTTGTCTATTTCACATATCTTCGCACAAATTTTGCAGTGAAGTATTACTATTACCTCTCTAAGTATCTATAGCAATGTCGTTATTCTTAAACATTATCTATTTTAATAGTTTAATGTTAATTTTGGCCAATACAAATAGAATAAATATTTATTATTTTTTGGTGTAGATAAGGTGTAAAATACTATTTGACCATTGAAATGGATGATGTTTAAGTAGAGTGCAGTAATAGAACCGTGATGAAGCCGGCTATTCTTAACCCACCTTGAGGCAGCGTCTTAACCCATTCAGCAAGGCACCCACCAAAGATGAACTGAGGACCCCTAGAATTCGAGGCACGCACTAAAACCCAAGTTGCCCCTAGAAAAAAAGCGCAATCCAAATTTTGTAATCCCTGTTTATAGGCCAAATCTGTAGTTAGCTACTTCTAAATATAAATTGGTTATTGGCGATAAATATAAATTGGGTATTGGTGATCGGAGCAAGACAAAAGTAGTCGATGTACCAGTAGCGCTTCATCTCATTCAACTCCATGAAATCCTTGTCGCTGCTCCAATTGGCGATGGGGTTATCTGTTGTGTAGTTGTCGTAACCGGACTGGTTCACCTAAAGAACATTGTGTTGGTCCTTCTGGTACCTAAATGCTGCAACAACAAAAACCAAAACAACACAGAGCAATCAGATCGCTAGGTCTAGTGTTCGAAACTACTCTTTCAAAATATTACTATACTCACAAATCCAGTCCTCTAAGACGAAGGTTTGATTGTTAACCCAGTCGGTATAGTTAATCCCCATGTTCATTCCTGGCAAACTTCATGGAATTGTGATTTTCTGCTGCTGTCATCATCATCTCCGGACATGCAAAAACCCATAGCAAGTTGGGCAAGAATAACCCTGGCAATGGTGTTGCAAATCCAAACAGACTATATGCTTGTTATCTTGTCATTCTATTGGAGGCTATTTACACACAACCTTGGTGGTGATCTAAGGCAGTATAGTAAAACATTAGCTGTGATCAAAGGCAGTCTAGTAAATGGCCGCCAGCGTATGCATTTACTACAAAGAATTTGGATTTTATCTTTAGATGCATTTCTGCAACGACAACTATCCTATCTACCAAGGCAATTGAATAGATCAACCCAGATTTTGTGCATTTAGTGCAAGATATTGGATTACCCGATGAGAGTTTTTAGAGCACGCTTGAAAAAAGCTCATCGGTGTAAATTTTTTTTACGGTGTGAGACAATTCCGAGCACCATAATGCTCACGGCATGAGAACAACTGACGAGTTAAGAATTTTTTTCGCCATGAATTTTTTTTTACGGTGTGAGACAATTCCGAGCACTATAATGCTCACAACTAAAAGCCTATCGGCTAATAACTAGCACTTGCACATCATAGGAGGTTCAAGGAATACGCCGATAGGAACGATTGAAGAGTTTAGAAAAAATGCCGTCCTGATTTTTTTACAGTGTGGTTAACTACGTGCCACGGTTGTCTAAAAGTGGTTGTGAGTGAGATCTGCGTGGCGTCCTAGAATAGAAAGATATTTCATTGGAACCCACAGATAGCACTGGTTTTCTCCTCTAAAAGTGTATGAACTTCACTGCGTGCGTGTCAAAACTCACAAGGCCGTAAAATTAACAAAGTCTTCCTAAACTTTTAATTGTTTATTTCAAACTTGTTTTTGGAGTGGAGGGTTTCGAACTCTCGATCCATGGCCAGAACGAAGCAGGTGCCTAGCAAAATAGTAGGCTTACACATTGATGAATTTAGGCCATGAACAAGTAAGTGGCAATTTAAGCGGAAATTTGTTCTGAAATTTTAGGGTTTCGATGGAGAGGGTTTACAGGCAGCTAGTTTATGTGCCCAAGACTAAGAATATGATCACATTGCGTGGGTTTTGCACAGAGGATACGATTGTGTTTGCAATCTAAAATTTAAGGTTACAATAGCAACAAAGTTATTAAAAAATAGTGATAAAACCACAGATACATAACGTATAACAGTCACAGATACATTTTAATACTATTTGCACCAGTTCTTTGTTTTTATAGCATAAAAACTAATAATCTGTGTGCTGCACGAACCCAATCTCACTTTTTTATCAGTTTATAGGATACCTTGAAACATGTAAAAATAATCCTCTAAAATGACCTAAAATTAGTATGCCTTGAATAAATGACTGTCAGAAAAATATAATCTAAGATATACATTCCAATGGCTTGCTTTATAGCTGCTTCTGTGTCTGTAAATCAATATCCTCTCTCTATGCTCTCATCCTTCTTCAGCGGTGGTATTGATAAGATTCAGAATCTAGAATTCCAAGCATCAGAAATACCCTCTTAACAAAATCCCCCACAAACGTTATCATTTCTCTCCACACCAAACCCCCCCTCACGTAACACAAAAGAATTCATAGATTGGTGAGGCGGTTATAAAAGGGGCAGGGGAATTAATGTATGAAAACTATCAAAGATCTCTGCATTTACTCTGAATATCTATTTTCCTTGGGATGACTGCTGAGAAGATTTCCCTGGGTGAAAGAAGATTGCATTATTAACTGACTTTGGGATTTTCATTCCAGTTTAATTTTTTTCAGCATTATAAACCGACATCTGGTGCAAATTTTACGGCCGAGCACATTCATGCTCACAACTAAAAGCCTATCGACTAATTACACCAAATACTTTTTGATTTTCTAAGGATTATACATCTCTATTAGGTAAAATTTATCAAGACCAATAATCTCACCAACTCAAAACCCAGAATTACAAGAAATCAACTTCTCTCAAACGAAACCCAAAAAACTCACGCTCATCCACAAATACACCCAAACATCCAGTCTGAACTTGTAAAACTTCGCCGGATGAAAATATTAAAATGTTACAAGTACCACTAACAATTTGGACATGAAATTTGAGGAAGACGTGATTTTCATTTTAGGATATCGAACAGTTCCGGTCCCCACTTCCATCGTCCACCTTTTCCACCGTCCCTTCTGAGAAAGCAAAGAAATGGGTGGATCAACCGCCTTCAAACTTCAATGCCGTGCTACTCCTTACTGAAAACCTAACAAAATATCACAACTCCGTACTAAAAACCTAACATTCATCTGGATTGTCGTTGTCGTCTCTACCTCAATGGATTCATTTTATTCACGAACCTTCCCGATCATTATACGGAATGCCTGCTTGGCAATACAGTGGCCGCGTCCTTTGTTCTTAAAAGTTTCCGTAAAATTAACCTGATCCTCCGCCTCTCCATTCCGTTCTTCTGGTTTACTTCTATGCATTCGTTTGTCAGTTATTGGTTACCATCTTTTCCATGGCTTCATGCGTCTTAACTTTCTGGTACATTTTCGGACACCACCGCGTGAAAACAAATAAAATCTTGCCAAGATGTTCAATCAAGTGCGTGTCCCTCCTTTTATAGTATTGTAATAATAAAATTTGTTTTGTAATGGAAAATAATGTATCTTGATATCAATTGTTATTTTATTGAAATAAATAACTTTAATTTTAGATTATGAAATTACTATGGATGCTGATAGTCAAGTTTCAATTTGTTGGAAGATATAATTTTTTACATTATTAATTTGTTGTAAGATTTGAGTTTTTACATTATTGATTTCCCGTGACTTCACAGTGAAGCTTTGATTTGTTGGAAGATTTGATTTTTCACATTATTGATTTGAAGATTTGATTTTTCAAATTATTTATTTCCCATGTGATGTTGAAGATTTGATTTGTTGGAAGATTTGATTTTTCTCGCTCCGTGACTGAAAATGGTTTAATGACGAGTTAGAAAGTGATTTTTCACATTTTTGTAAAATAAAAATTCAACAAAAAAATAGGCACCTTAAGAATAAGATCTCTTGACGTCTTTTACATAGATTTTTCAAAAGGTAGGTATACTAGTATTTAATTCTATTAAAGATTATATGAATGAGTACATACTTATAAGTGCATGGTAGTGATTCGTAGTCCCAATCATCAATTAAAAAATTCAACTTATTCCACATGAAAACTTGAAAGTAATAGTTCAAGATGCTCATGATTTTATCACTTTCTTTCTTTTTCCTTGTATATATAGTTCTATGTGTATTTGTACAACTACGTATGCATATATGTAGCTATATATGCATATATACACTTGCATGTATATATGTATTCCTACAAAACTTTGTAGGCATGAAAACATGTAGAAAATATAACAAATACAAATATATAAATTGTAAATTTAACAACTATAAACATATTTGAAATTGTAAGCTTAAAAACTTTAAATTAGTGTAGTTTCTAGGTATTTGTGAAAAATGCATGAGAAAAATATAAAATGTTATATTTATGAGATGATAAATGCACTTGGCCAACTATGAGAGAATTTGTAAAACTTCCACAAAAATCACAGAGTAAAAAATGTGTGGTTTGCTTTGTGAAATGAATTTACAAACTCTTTCCCTCTCAAAAATTCAATGTTTTTGAATTGTGAATGCATTTAATTACAATTGTTCAATTTGAATTTCAATTATAAGTCAAACTTAATTGTTTCTTAATTTTGACTATATTTATTTTATTGGTTGAGTTTGAATTTTTGAAATGTGTGCAAAAAAATGTGATTGATTTGTTATGAATTTTCAAGTTAATTTGTATTCAAATTTGGTACACGAGCCTTACATTGATAAATGTTTGTGCAATATATTAAATTAAATGGGAGATGTCAAGTGGTAGTTAGAGCAAGTTTGGATAGCTAAAGGGAAGTGACTATTCTCCCTACAAAATGCCCCTGTGGCCATCAAATACACATGTATGGCCATCATGCCCATCTTGTCAATTAGAAAATGAATATTTTTGAAGTGTATTGAAAAACATGATTATGTAATTCAGTTGCGATTCAACCTATGATCTACATTCTATTCGTGCATGCCTCAACCAAAGTTGTTGCATGGGCAACGATACTACTCAATATAGTGGCTCACATTTATTTTAAAGCAAACAATATTTTAACTTTTTTTTACCAACCCTGTATGGTACGGATGCATGCATGATGGGCATAATACATTTTGTCAAGACAATAGCCACTCCTTTAGAGACCATTAAGTGGTTAAGTGTAATGTGAACCCACCCATTTGACCTTTGTATCTTTCCATATACAGTGGATTTATCAAATGCGTATATGTGATTTATTAAAAAGCCATGTTTTTTTTATTTTCAATTACTCTTAGAATTTGTACTAAGTGATCCTCTATTACAACCACATTCCCTTTTATTAATGTAGTTCCACATATATGAATCCTCTCCCCTAAAAGGTAAATATAGTGTGGCGCTTGAGCATTGGGCTCGAAGGAAGAGTGGTACTTTATGCTCATTCCTCTTCTTATTTTGTTAGTCGAGTCTCTTTCTCTCATATTATCCCAATCCTCGAGATATCTGTCCCTGAAAAGTATTTTCATTAAGCGTACGGCAGACTGTTTCAAATTTTGCAGGCAGCTTCCGAGATATTTTGCTATGATAGGTATTGATAATGCCACATCCTGCAAATCAAATACAACATTTTGTTAATTTGTGTGGCTTCAAAATTTTGAGTCGTTCTGGTGAGACGTGACGGACCAAGTGGGCTGAGAATTTGTCTATTTCACTTTATCTTCGCACAAATTTTGCAGAAGTATTACTAGTACCTTTCTAACGCTCTATGTAAATGTCATCTACTTTCAGGTTTGAACGGGTCAAACAGCCAATAGCATTTTTCTATTTCATTCACAACAAAAAGTGTTAAATATAGGAAAAATTTTCATTGGCCAGAATTTACCATTAAATATTGAAGTGGATGACATTTAAGATCAGCCCCTTTCTAAGCACCTACAGCAATGGGGTTATTCTTAAACATCATCCATTTCAATAGTTAAATCTCAATTTTGGTTAATACAAATAGGACAAATATTTACCATTTTTTTGTATGGATAAGGTGTAAAATTGCAATTGACTGTTTGACATTAAATAAATGATGTTTAAGTAGAGTGCAGCAATAGAACCGTGATGAAGTCTGGCTAACGGAATGTTTTTCACTCTATGATATGAATAAATGAATGAAGATTTTTAATAATGTCCTCAATGCCAAGTAGCCTATGGGACCACTGGCTAACAGACCACGTTGCTAAGTACAAAGCCCCAAATTAGAAACAAGTCGCCTGGACAATGCCTAACTGGTATCTCTTTCTTTTGGATCTTGAACCTTCTGCTGTAAATCTTAATCAAATAATCTACAATTTTGTTATCCTTTCCTCTTCAAACAGAATAATCAAAGAGGAAGAAGAGGCTTGCTGTCAGAGACGAAGAAGAGGCTTTCTGTCAGAGACCTCCAAGGGTTCGACGCAGCTAATTTTGCTATTCATCATCAAAAGACGGGAAAAAAAATGGAGAAGTCCGCAGTGGAGGTGGAAGCAGAGAAGGATCCGTCGCAAGAATTAAGTTTGGTTATGGAATTAGCGAAGGGACATATGAACAGAGTGTTTCTGGCGTTGCATCGGAGGAGCAAGGAGCTGTATGCTGTGAAGGTGCTGCGTAAACCCAATCTCCGTCAAAGAGCGTTAACGGAGAAGGATATCCTCTCCACTTTAGATCATCCCTTCCTTCCTTCTCTCTTTACCCACTTTGAGTCTCATAATTACATATTTCTCGCTACCAAATATTGTTCTGGAGGAGATATGAATGTGCTGCGTCTCAGACAGCCAAATCAAGCATTTTCTGTATCGGCCACAAGGTATGTTTTAAGAGATTATCTAAATGTTTAAATTTCTAAATGCTTAAATGTTTAAATTTAACAACCCTCAAATTTTTGCTTTGCTTATTTTGCGGCACTTATGGTTTTTAATGGAGGATTCACAAAATTGTTTTGTTATTGGATACAAATTTTTAATGGAGGATTCACAAAATTGTTTTGCTGATACCTCTTCAATTTTAATTTTAAATACGAACAGATTCTATGCTGCGGAAGTAGTTCTTGCTCTGGAATATCTTCATAAGGAGGGGATCGTGTACAGAGATCTAAAACCAGAAAACATACTTGTCCAGGATAGTGGTCACATTATGCTTACTGATTTCGATCTTTCGCTGCGCCTCAAAGAATCTGAAAAGCTGGTTTCTAATTCCAAGCTAAGGATTGGCGAGTGTAGCTCGGAACGATCGCATTCATTGGTGGGAACGAAGGAATACATGGCGCCGGAGATTCTGTGGAGCAGTGGACACGCTTTTCCTGTAGACTGGTGGTCGCTGGGAATTTTCCTGTACGAGATGGTATACGGCCGAACTCCCTTCGTTGGGGCTAACAGAAAGGAAACGTTTTACAATATCCTTTGCAAAGATCCATTCTTTACGGGACCCTTTTCCTCACTGCAAGATCTGATCGAGAAACTTCTGGTGAAGGAGCCCTCCAGAAGGTTGGGATCTGGCAGAGGGGCTGAAGAAGTGAAAACACACCATTTCTTCCACGGCCTTCGATGGGAGGAGTTGGAGTTCGTCTATAGGCCTCCTTTTCTTCCCTTTATTTTGCCTTCCGACCACTGCTCTATTTCTTCACCCACACCAGAATAAAAATTTCATTGCCATACACCTCCCAGAATTATTTGTCTGCTTTACCGTACCAGATATTCTTCCTTCTTGAAAGCGATTCGCTGAAGAGGCTCAAATAACTCCAAGCTCTCTCGAATGAATCTACAGCTTACAAGTTCCATTGTCTGAGCCCCTTCTGATTGTTTCTGATTGGTAGTTGTACTACACCTGCGACCCTGCTTATCAGCTTATCCATAAGAAACAGTGTTATTAGGTTTGAACAATAAACATGTTGTGACATCTGTGCCTCTAATGAAATATATTATCTATCTTTTAAAAGAAAAATCGCTATTTGCTTCATTTGTTGATGTGAAACTCACTTTAGGTGTAATATATATATATATTCTTCTAACTAGTGTGTAATATACTGATGCAGACAACCCTCTGCTCCAGCAAGTTAATCTCTGGCTTATGTTCAGTTACAATAGTTACAACTTACAAATGACAGTCAACAAATTTAAAATATATATATGTGAACAATTAAAACTGATGAGAGTAGAAATATTTGTTTAAAGGTAATCCATATCATCTTCTCCATCTTTTAAAATTTTTGGACTTCTATGTTCAAAGTTATATAATGGCGCTGTTCTGTTGTACTTTGTAATGAAATAACTTACACAATAGAAGAATATAATAGAAAATATGTTACAATTGCTTTAAACACTACTTAATAATAAGCCACTTTGACGGCGCAAACCTCCAAAAGTCTTCAATAAGAATAGAATCCCCAATATGATGATAATAAACTAACCACTACCTCCTATATATACCATACTTATGCCATGGATGCCACCTAGGCCAACCTAACTACCTATATAAGACTATATAAATGATCATATAACTTTATTAAGGTTTATGTTAGCCACAAGTCAACTACACATATCACTATGCATGCTATGAAAGGGAAAGAGAACCCAACATGCACCTTACAACATCCTATATTTTACTTAAACATATATTCAATAACTTGATGCAAGCACATACTACTATGCCCTTAAAGTGGAAATAGACATAGTTGATTTTCCATCACATTAAACCTTAGAGGAAAGATAATTTAGTTTACAGATCCAAGAAAATTTCAACAGCATAACAACATGTAAATTAACACTTTAAAAACATGAAACAAGAAGAATAGAAGAAAGATAGACATAAGAGAAGAGACACCAATATACGTGGGGAAAACTCTTTTGGGTAAAAAACCCCACACTCCAAAGCATCGAACCAATGTATTAATCTGCAACAACAAACATGTTACAATACACTTGCAAGCTCAAAGCCTTAACATGGAGATTTACATCTTGCTCCTCTGGAGGAAAAAACTAACAGCATAACCCTACATAAAACTCTCCTCACCCAAACTTCTCCCCAAGCCTTCAATTTATAGACCTCTCACAACCAAGAAACCATTATGTGGTTTTCAAAACCATATGTGAAACCTCTCATGAGGTGTAGTGCCCAAAAAAGTGAGATTCTAGTCTAAAATTAGTCTCTCACATCCAAAATATTCTCCCCTATTTTTGACCCTTACAGTTGTCTGTCATAATACCTCTAGAAATAGTCCTTCCATGATATACTATCATGTGGGTATCTTTTGACAACTAATATTTCAATTTTCAAAGCATCGACATGTGGCAAAAGTGCCAATTAAAAATTCACACGCCCCTACATTATTTTAGAGCTCAATAAAAATAATAACTGACTATGGGAAAATATTAAATACAAATAAATGCTATGGGAAATATGCAAGGTTGAGACACCTCATTTCACAACATTCTCCCACTTGTCAAATACCTTACAAGAGCCAGGGGATACACAACCAGTCTATGAACAACCAAGGTTACCATAGTGCCTCAACTAAACTCCACTATGCTTACGAGCTTTATAGAAGCACCTGTAACATCTTCCAAGTGATCACCAACATGACAAAAAGATTAGAATTCCAAAAAGATGATGACACACTAAATGTCACATAGACACCCCAATGTATCCAACTTTAAACCCATTACCAAAACATAACTCTAAAGTCCAAACTTCCTCCAAAACAAGATCGAGTACGGATGCTCCATAATAGTTAGAACAACAACCACAGCTAGTTGTTTACATCCAACTAAAAAACCCACCATTGATAGAACTTATATGCACACAACATATCCAACCCATACTGCAACTATCATCCCTGTATAATCCATTGTCCTGCACAAAGTTACCATCTCCCATGATAACAAACACACCAAAACCATTGATGTGCAAAAAATTTGAAGACCTTTGATACTGCAGTCCAATGCAAACATATACATCCTAAGAATCATACTGCATGAGCAATGCCAACCAAAGCAACACAAAGTCTACCAATCATCACTTACATAAAAAGTGACTTATAATCAAATCATGTAGTACAAAGAACAATCACAATGATCTGCAAACTACAACCAACTTTCTACAAAACAGAGCTTACTTCCACAAACAATTTTCTGCTCACTCTCACCTTTGATCTCCTCCACTTCTCCCAAGTCCTCCATATCTCAAATGATATACATGAAAAGAACACATATTGTTGCTAAAAAACAATAAAGTGCAACAATAGTAGATGACCACAAACCCAGTGATCATACTAGATGAATAAGAACATCTAGCAAGAAACATGAGACCATAAAGAGAAACTCCAAACCATTACAAGTGCTTCTGCCAACACCACCAAGTGCTAAGTTGTGCCAAGTAAGATCTCCTTCACAAAACCCAACTGAAAAGCCTTACCAACACCCAACTATTCAATCTCATTAGATCAAACAAAACATATATATCTCATATAACCAAAATAGATGTAAGTTTCTCTAACCAAAGAAGATCAAACTCAAAGAAAAAATCCATTCCAAAAATAGGAATACAAGACAATAACATCTCCAAAAACCTCTCATAAATCAAGCCATATACCTAAGGAGATAACCATGCCAACTAATCCTCGAATCAACCCTTCAGAACTAGAAACTATAGCTCAAGATCCATATCCATGAGAAATAAAAACATAAAACAAAATGAATCTGAATCAACATGAGTAATACCTATCAGATCATTTTTTGTCGAGTGAATTGAGAGTGGGGAATGAGATTGATCCATTGAGATACACCAAGTCTCATAGACTCTCTCCAAGAACAACCTCCTCTCAGCACCAAACATGAACTCATGTCCATACCCAGGTGAAAGTCTCCTTGGTCTTTCTGCTGAAATTTCATCATTCCAACACATGATCCCCACAACAAGAGATCTCTATCTTCACCTCAAGTCTCTCTAGTATCCATGAGCATCCATCAACCAATACATGCCAACTTCAAATGTATCCTGCAAAATCATGAAGCTTCAAGCAAATGATCAATACTCAAAACCAAAGAGAACTTCACCAGACCACTGTCAAAGTTCCCACTGCACGTCTGCAAAATCTAGGAATACACATGACATCATGATCTAACATCTCCTCCTAGGATATCACTACCCGCTCCAATGAACATATCTTGCCAAAGGGGCACCATCATGCCAAAACTCCAATCTAGAAACAAGAATCCATCATGGCACAATACCATCTCCAATCACATGAAGATAACTATCCTCTAACAATCGAACTCAAGATGTCAAAATAATTTCATAGCATATAACAATCATAATCCAAAAGCCTTAACTTGACACCTACAACCACTGTAGAAGATCATCCATCACCAAGTGATAGATCCACATCATTGCTAAATCTCCCACTGGAATGTGATACTGATCTTATGGTGCAGTGCACCTAGATAAATCATTTAGTCAATTTTTTGTAATTTTGGTTGTTAAAGACAAAATAAAGTTTTAAATTAATGTATTAAATCCTTCTAAAGGCATGGTCATGAAGTGGAGGCCTAGATTAGGCAATTTCTTAGGTATGGTCTGCAGTCACTTAAGTTGTGACAATCTATCTTTAGAAAAAACAGTCCTTTTATGAAAAATCAGTTAGTTTTGGCTATTTTTAGCCTCTTCCCACAATGGGAATCCATGTAATGAAGAGTCAAGGCTATAAACATAAGAAAAATACATTGTAAGACACATAGTGGACAAGGAGTTGAAGTTGGAAAAAGTATTGTGAAGGAAGAATGAAATAAAAATACAGTTTTCAATTTTTTACTATTTTTTTGTTGTTCTTCACATCCGCCAAAGAGGCCATACAGTACTGTCATATATTCTCATGCATAGAATGTTGAAATAGGTGGTCTTACCTTTGTTTTAGATCAGGTTGGAGGAGATTTGAAGAAGTATGAAACATCTCACAAATGATTTCGTAAGGACAGTCTGCAGTTTTTTGTGTTTCTTGTTGTTAAAACGTCCAGTACTTGACCGTACTATACAGTCATAGACTCTAATGCATGTCACTGGTTGAAGGACTGTTATACCTTCCATTTGGACCTGGTTGAAGCAATTCTCATTTGGAAAGAAGCTTTTTATAATCATTTTCCTGAGAGTGGGTCTTAGAACTCAGTTTTTAGAGGTTTTTTGAGGGTTTTGCAGAATTGATGGATTTCTAGCATCCCAATCCTACACCATGGATGAAAATGAATGAATTAGGTCTAGTTTACATGTCTCTCTAATGGTTTTGTGTGTAGGGGCAGGGGGATTAGTGCAAAGGGCAGATTTGTGTTCATGAGATCTAATTTCATCATGCATTGGACAGTCCTAGCATAGGCATATTAGTTTTTTTGAATAAAGTAGGGTATGTGTGGTGGCGAGAACCTTGAGACTAGCTTTGTCCATCATAGTTCAAACCTCCAATCACCCTAGAACAAGAATTTTCATTGTGGGTTAAAGTTTTCATGTACTTGTGGAGTAGAAGGAGGCCTAATTTGGCTTAGAACAATAGTAACAGTCCTAGTTTGACCCATATGTTGGTAAACAACCCACCTTACATGGAAGATATGTTGGAAAACAAGATAATGGGTACTCAAAAAGCTCATAACAATCCTGTTTGGAGGCCTGCATCAAAAGTTATTGCATGACAGTCCCTTTAGGAGGGCTACAAGGAAGTGGGTCAGTCTATGAAGGAAGTGGTACAAGGAGGTACCTCCAGAGCATTGTGGTGGTTTTGTGAGCTTAGTACAATCAACCTTAGTTGATCTAGGGTCCCTAGAAAGTTAGGAAAAGTCCCTATATATATGAACCTAAAAATGATGTTGTTGTGTACTGTTGAGGCCATGGACAGTGAGAGGACAATCATGTCCTATTTTGATGCCAAGTGTTGTAGTTTGGTCCACTAGGACCTAAAAGAAGTTGTTTTCCCTGCCATCCCCTATATCCTCTTCCCCCTGTGTAGTTTGATATTGACCCCTTTGTGGTTTTGTGTAGTTGGCTCTGCATCAAATTGGTATCAGAGCTAGGTTAGTAGATTGGTTGTGATTGAGAAGTGTTAAGAGGTAATTTGTCAAGATGCCTCCAAGAGTGAGAAACATGGCTCAAGAGATGAATGAATTGAAGGAGAAGCATGCTAGAGAGTTGAGGGAGCTAAAGGAAAGAATGGATACTCTAGAACAAAATCAGAGCAAAGGAGTGGCTCTAGGTGAAGAGATTGAGTCTGAGGAAGAAGAGGAAGCTAAGTATGAAGATATGGAAGAAGAGTTGGACACTGAGGATTAGAGGATGGTAAAGTTGTTGAGGGCAGTAAACGAAGACAAGCACAAGATAAAGATAGATGTGCCAAAGTTTGGAGGAAGCCTAAATGATGAAGAGTTGTTAGACTGGATTACAGCATTGGACAATCACTTTGAGTGTGAAGAAGTTCCTAAGGATCAGAAAGTGAAGATTGAAAAGACCAAGCTAATAGGTCATGCTTTGTTATGGTGGGATTATCAGCAAACAGAGAGGAGAAAGCAAGGAAAGGAAAAAAATGTTTCATGGGACAAGATGGTAGCAAAAATCAAAGGTAAATTCTTTCCTAAAGATTATAAAGTTTAAATGTTTAAGAAGCTTCAAAACTTAAGACAAAAGGATATGGATGTTAAGACATACACTGAAGAGTTTTATAAGCTAGGTATAAAGTTTGGTCAAAATGAAACTGAAGTGCAAAAAGATGCTAGGTATATTGGTGGTTTGAGGTTTAACATGTAGGATGAACTAGTGTTGGCAAATCCAAGGAGTGTTGAAGACTGTTATCAGATGGTAGTAAGAGTGGAACAGAAGCTGAAGAGAAGACAAGATAAGACAGCCAGAGGTAGAGGCAGCACCTCTAGAGGCAGAGGATCTTTTCAAAACACAAAACAAGTCAATGAGAGTCAAGAAGACATGAGTAAGGCACAAGGACAAGGTGCAGATTTCAAACAAGGACAAAATGCAGATTTCAGAGGCAGAGGTTCTAGAGGCAGATTTGGTGGTGGAAGGAGTACAAACACCTTTATGGGTAAGTGTTATAATTGTCAAGAGTTTGGGCACCCAACATATAAGTATCTTGAGAAGCAAACATTTTCAAGTGATGGTGAAAGGAAGAGTGAGAGAAGGACTCAATTAGTCCAAGAAGAAGAATGCAGTTCTAGTTCCACAAAGTGTGATGCTGAGACATGAGGAACATTGATGTTGAGAGAAAGAGCACTACTGAAGACCTCCAGAGAGAAGGAGTTGATTCAAAGGAGAGCATTGTTTAAGACAACTTGCAAAAGCAAGAACAAGGTATGTAAAGTTATAGTGGATTCTGGTTGTACTGATAATATGGTGTCAAGTGAGATGGTAGACAAACTAAAATTGAAGAGAGTACCTAGGGAAATACCCTACAAAGTTTCTTGGGTGAGTGATCATCAACCCATTTTAGTGACTAAGCAAGCATTAGTTGAGTTTAAGATTGGAGAATATGAGGACAAGGTCCTATGTGACATCCTACCCATGGATTGTTGTCATGTGATACTGGGAAGACCCTAGCAATTTGATAGGTTTGCAATATATGATGGAAGAGCCAATAGCTTCACTATTAAGAAGGATGAGAAGAATTTTGTACTACTACCATTAGAGGAGCAGTCAAGGATAGCAAAGATGATTATGTTTGGAAAGAAGGAGCCAGTGATGTTTGAGGAGAGTGAAAACAAGGAGAGTGCAGCCTTTTCAAGGCATAAAACTATTGAGATAGCAAGGAGCAAGTGTGAAGCTAAGTTGCAGCCAATTGTGAAGAGGAATGTCTTCATGTGGAAGGAGGTGAGTGAAAATGTGAAGTGTAAGAGTGCAGTGCATGTGGAAAGGCAAGAAATACATGAAGTGATTATGGTTGGGATAGTCAAGTGTCCTATAAAGAGGTAGTCAAGTGGAGCTGATGCAACAATTTACAAAGTTCCTAGGACAATAAACACACTAGTTGCAGGTCTAACAGTGACTGGTAAAGGTAAGGTCACAGTGGACAGTGGAAAGAAGGGTATGAGACAGTGGTGTGAGAGAGAGGCTGAGAGAGAAGTGCTGACAGTTGGTAAAAGATGGAAAACAGAGGTAAAGGAGAGTGAAGCTGACAGAGTACTCTATGATAGAATGAAAGACAAGAACAAACATGTCAAGGACAGTGAAGGACTAAAGCAAAAAGATCCTGATGAAGACAACCAAGAAGGTCAGAGACAAGCAATGAAGGACAATTTGCAAGATTCTTTCCAAGGGACTTGGAAAAGTTACAAGTTAGGGTGTATGGTGTAGTGCACCTAGAATAATCATTTAGTCAATTTTTTGTAATTTTGGTTGTTAAAGACAAAATAAAGTTTTAAATTAATGTATTAAAGCCTTCTAAAGGCATGGTCATGAAGTGGAGGCCTAGATTAGGCAATTTCTTAGGTATGGTCTGCAGTCACTTAAGTTGTGACAATCTATCTTTAGAAAAAATAGTCCTTTTATGAAAAATCAGTTAGTTTTGGCTATTTTTAGCCTCTTCCCACGATGGGAATCCATGTTATGAAGAGTCAAGGCTATAAACATAAGAAAAATGCATTGTAAGAGACATAGTGAACAAGGAGTTGAAGTTGGAAAAAATATTGTGAAGGAAGAATGAAATAAAAATACAGTTTTCTATTTTTTACTATTTTTTTGTTGTTCTTCACGTCCCCCAAAGAGGCCGTACAGTATTGTCATATATTCTCATGCATAGAATGTTGAAATAGGTGGTCTTACCTTTGTTTTAGATCAGGTTGGAGGAGATTCAAAGAAGTATGAAGCATCTCACAAACGATTTCTTAAGGACAGTCTGTAGTTTTCTTTGTTTCTTGTTAAAACGTCCAGTACTTGACTGTACTATAAATTCATAGACTCTAATGCATGTCACTAGTTGAAGGACTGATATACATTCCATTTAGACCTAGTTAGAGCATTTTTCATTGAGAAAGAATCTTTTTATAATCATTTTCCTGAGAGTGGGTCTTAGAACTAGGTTTTTAGAGGTTTTTTAAGGGTTTTGCAAAATCGATGGATTTCTAGCATCCCAATCCTGCACCATGGATGAAAATGAATGAATTAGGTCTAGTTTACATGTCTCTCTAATGGGTTTGTGTGCAGGGGCAGGGGGATTAGTGCAAAGGGTAGATTTGTGTTCATGAGATCTAATTCCATCATGCATTGGACAGTCCTAGCATAGGCATATTAGTTTTTTTGAAGAAAGTAGGGTATGTGTGGTGGCTAGAACCCTGAGACTAGCTTTTTCCATCATAGTTCAAACCTCCAATCACCCTAGAAAAAAAAATTTCATTGTGGGTTAAAGTTTTCATGTACTTGTGGAGTAGAAGGAGGCCTAATTTGGCTTAGGATAGTAGCAACAGTCCTAGTTTGACCCATATGTTGGTAAACAACCCACCTTGCATGGGATATATGTTGAAGAAAAAGATAATGGGTACTCAAAAATCTCATAACAGTCCTGTTTGGAGGCCTACATCAAAAGTTATTGCATGACAGTCCCTTTAGGAGGGCTACAAGGAAGTGGTACAAGGAGGTACCTCCAGAGCATTGTGGTGGTTTTGTGAGCTTGAGAAAATCAACCCTAGTTGATCTAGGGTCCCTAGAAAGTTAGGAAAAGTCCCTATATATATGAACCTAAAAATGATGTTGTTGTGTAGTGTTGAGGCCATGGACAGTGAGAGGACAGTCATGTCCTGTTTTGATGCCAAGTGTTGTAGTTTGGTCCACCAGGACCTAAAAGAAGTTGTTTGCCCTGCCATCCCCTGTATCCTCTTCCTCCTGTGTAGTTTGATATTGACCCCTTTGTGGTTTTGTGTAGTTGGCTTGTGGTTTTGTGTAGTTGGCTCTGCATCAACGTATCAAGGCATTATGATAAACATCCTCTTAATGAAGATAATGAATGGCTCTAACACAATCAAATACTGCACCTACAATATTAGCAGTATAAAAGAATAAAGTAGAACCAAGATCTCCAAGTCAAGAAGATAAAACCATCACTGTCAAAATCTCACACTAAACTGTGTAACCAATCTATCCATGACATCATGATAAACATGCTACAAGTCCCAATAACCAACTATCCAAGCACTCTAATCATCCTTCCTCTCATCCCAATGCATCATACCAATGCACAAATGACCATAGACAAGGCCAACTAACAAAGTCTATATAAATATTGAATCAATCTTGTGGATATAGATAGTCCACATCCAAGTCATCCCACTCCAATCAAATAAGTGATCAACCCACAAAACTGCATAACTTGTAGATCCCAAACATGAAACATGCAAACTCATCATCACATTAGTAACCTGCAAACTGAGATACCAAGAAGATAACATGTAGACCACAAGACTCAAACACCAAATCAACCATAGATTTGATTTGCCAAACAAGTCCACATATGAGTAACCATAGTCAAGGAACCCATCAAGCAAATACTATAGTAATTATGAGTGATTAATCACATATCAACATCTCCACATTGTGAAAGCTACAAACCTCCTCACACCATGCACGAAGCATACATGCAAACCTGCAACTATCTTACATTCAGAAACACCCCCAAGGAATCATAATTTAAAAAATAATTTATCCACAGATCTGAAACCACAAGTTTTGATTAACTATGTAAAAGTTGCAAAACCACCATGTCATTGACATACATGCAAATCCATATCCACCTATCATCTGGAAGACCCACAAGTCTGCAAACCACCAATAACAGCTATACCAGAACAATGGAATAACATAGATAAGCATAACCATAGATTTTGAACAAAAAATCTACAAAACCCTTAGATCAAATCAATATGAAACTGAGACTTGCAAGTACAACCAACCAAAAGGAAGAAGTCCAAGAACTCCAAGCCCACTTGTAGGCCAACTCAACAACCACCATGTACAAGCATATGGAGGAGCTAGGCTATTCCAGAAGCTTTCAAACCATCCAATGATCAACTCCACAACCTACATGCATTCAAGGTTAACAAAATAATGCATTCCAATGCTAGGGACTAAAACCAAGCACCCAACATAAGCACATCAAACCATAGTCATGACAACCCAAGTTTCTCCATGTGATCAGGGAGCCAAGAACAAACACCCAACATGAATACTTTGTTGCAAACGACCATAGAATGAAAGAACATAACCACCATGCATGAGGGTTATTACATACTATCAAATAAGACCTCCAGATCAATATCATATTAAATGTAACCACATGATCAACTCCATAATACTCCATCTTCTCCATCCTTCAAATGTCTATTGTACCTTGAAAACAAGATCAACTACAAGACTTCCACTCAAACAAGGATTAATAATCGACCAATTCCTTCCTACAGATTCCCTCAAGCTTTCCAAGCTAACAAATCACAACAAAAGAAATACCCAGAACCTTAAACACCACAGAACCAACACATGTAATCTCATGCAACCATGGAACCACCATAGCTCTGATACCAATTAAAAGGGAAAGAGATCCCAGCATGCACCTTACAACATCCTATAGTTTACTTAAACATATATTCAATAATTTGATGCAAGCACATACTACTATGCCCTTAAAGTAGAAACATACATAGTTGATTTTCCATCACATTAACCCTTAGAGGAAAGATAATGTAGCTTATAGATCTAAGAAATTTTCAATAGCATAACATCATGTAAATTAACACTTTAAGAACATGAAACAAGAAGAATAGAAGAAAAATAGACATAAGAGAAGATACGCCAATATACGTGGGGAAAACCCTTTCAGGTAAAAAACCCACACTCCAAAGCATCAAACCAATGTATTAATCTGCAATAACAAACATGTTACAGTACACTTGCAAACTCAAAGCCTTAACATGGAGATTTACATCTTACTCCTCTGGAGGAAAAATTGACAGCATAACCCTGCATAAAACTCTCCTCACCTAAACTTCTCCTCAAGCCTTCAATTTATAGAACTCTCACAACCAAGAAACCATTATGGGTAAATACAAGGAGATGGGGGACCAAAAATTTGCCACCATCTCCAAAATTAAAACAAAACACGAGCGTGTTATAACCCCTAAACCCTAAACTTGAAAAACCATAAACCTCTAAATCCTAAACACTAAACCCAAGAAACCCTAAACCTCTATCTCTCTATCTCCCTATCTCACTATCTCCCCATCACTATCATTCCTCTACCTCTCAATCTCTCTCCCTATGCTTTAGCCATGTCCCTCACTCTATATCTCCCTATTGGTCCTCTCTCTCTAAACACTAAACCCTAAACCTCTAAACCATAACCCCTAAACCCTAAATGTGAGCAACCCTAAACTCTATCTCCTATCTCCCCCTTATCTCCCTATCTCTATCGTCCTTCTATCTCTCAATCCTTCTCCCTATTTCTCTAGACATATCGCTCACTCTCTATCTCCCTATCTCTCCCCTTTGTCACCTCTATCTCTCCCTATCTGTCTCCTCTCTCTTTCTATCTAGCTATCTCCAAAACTAAGAAACCCTAAACCCAGGTACACCCTAAATCCAATCAACTCTAAACCTATATCTCCCTATCTCTCCCCTATCTCCCTATCTCTATCATCCCTCTACCTCTCTTGATCTCTCTCCCTATGTCCCTGGCCATGTGCATCACTCTCTATCTCCTTATCTCTCTCCTCCATCTCCTCTCTCTATCTCCCTATAATTCCTCTCTATAAACCCTAAATCCAAAACCCTAAACCTCTAAACCTAACCCCTAACCCCTAAATAATTTAAATCCTAAACCCTAAATAATGCCCCTAAACCCTAACCCCTGACCCCTAAACCTGAGAAACCCTAAACCCCTAAACCTTAAACCCCAAACCCCTAAACCCTAAACCACTATCTCCCTATCTCTCCCCTATCTCCCTACCACTTGTGTCCCTCTACCTCTCAATCTCTCACCCTATGTCTCTAGCCATGTCCCTCACTCTCTATCTCCCTATCTCTCCCCTCAGACTCCTCTATATCTCCCTATCATTCCTCTCTATAAACACTAAATCCAAAACCCTAAACCTCTAAACCTAACCCCTAACCCCTAAATAATAAATCCTAAACCCTAAATTATAATGCCCCTAAACCCTAACCCCTAACCCCTAAACCCTAAACCCAAGTAACCATAAACCACTATCTCCCTATCTCTCCCCTATCTCCCTATCACCTTTGTCCCTCTACCTCTCAATCTCTCTCCCTATGTCTCTTGCCATGTCCCTCACTCTTTATATCCCTATCTCTCCCCTCAGACTCCTCTATATCTCCCTATTGGTCCTTTATCTCTCTCTAAACCCTAAACCTCTAAACCTTAACCCCTAACCCCAAAACCCTAAACCCTAAACCCTAAATAATGCCCCTAAACCCAAGCAACCCTAAACCTCTATCTCCCTATCTCTATCATCCCTCTACCTCTCAATCTCTCTCTCTCTATGTCTCTGGACATGTCTCTCACTCTCTATCTCCTATCTCTCCCCTTTGTCTCCTCTCTCTCCCAAACTCTATCAGTCCCCTCTCTCTATCTCTCTTTAAACTGTAAACCCTAAACCCCTAAACCCGAGCAACCCTAAACCTCTAAACCCTAAATAATTCCCCTAATCAACCTCTAAACCACTTCTCTATATAGGTGCAACTAATACCACTTTTTCATTGTTTTCCACATTTAATTATATTCTTTTCCATTTTCCAAGTCCTACATGTGTCCAAGTTGTATTGTTTGTCAAGTTTTTAGTCTAATTGTTAGTCCCAGCTCTCATGGTTATTAAAATGTTAGTATATTATAGTTAGATTTATCCTTCAGTAACATTAATTTACACATTGTTGCACAAACAACCACACTGAAACATAACCTTACCTAATTAAGGTTAACCTTTTAAAAGGTTCTTTCATAAATAGCGAGCTTAACAGATCCAACTAGTTCAATGTTCTTATAGTCCATGCTTACCCTTCAAAGAGAGTTCATGCCATGTTAACTTTGCATTATGTCCTAACATATCACATGAAGGACATCATCATCACAAGGAATAACAATGTCATGAAGGATTAACGGAGGTGTAGCTTCACCACATAAAGTATCATTCATAATTTTATCACTAGAGGGTAAGGGTATATCATGTGTATCCTTCTCAAACCATGTATCATGAATCAAATCATATGAAGGATTGCGTAAAGCAATTTAGGGCATGAAATCCAAAACGCCCCAAAACACAACCCCTGCTGCCCCACCATTCCTATCCCCGAAATATTGGAACATAGTCTAGAAAAGTGATTATTTCACCTAATGAACAAAATTGAATATTTTATTATTGATTATTTGAGTAATTCATTAGTGATGATTCTTAGTGTTTAACAAATCCTTATGGATCAATGTGTAAGGAAGCTACCAATGTTAATTTGCCCTCCTCCTTCACTAGAAACGGTCTTTAAGGAGGTTCATATATTGATGGGAGATCCAAGATTTAAGAGGTGTGTTTTCAAAAAGAGTAAAAAGCCTCCCCTCTTACCCCATCATGATTTCCTTCACTTTTAGTCGATTTCTCTTCCCCATCCTCCCCTCTTACCCCTCCCCTCTCTTTCCTGACCCGATCTTGTTAGCTCCCCTCTCCCTTCTCCTATCTTTGTCCTTTTTTCCCCTCTTTACCGGTTCTTGCCCCCGCGCCCCCTCTGTCCCCTCCTTGTCCCCTTTTGTGGGATTGAGTCTTTGCCCCTCCTCTTTTGCCCTCATCTTATCCCCTTTTCCTCTCCCCCCCTAGGCTCCTCTCCCCCTTTCCCTTTGCTCCTTGTCCTCCCTCCTCTTTACCCTCCTTGGCCCGTTCTCACCTTTTTATTTCTCATACTCTTGTCCCCTAGCTTAACCTCCCATCTCCAACCTCTAGATCTCGTTGCCCCCTTCTCCCTCCTCTTTAATTTCTAGGTTTTTAACCGTATCCTTCGTTTCTTGTTGCCCCCTGGTGCTCCATTTGTGGCTTGGAGTTTGTTGTGAATATATATTTATATATATTATTTGGTCGTTGTAGCTTGTCTTCCCTTTTATGATTTACTCTTCTCTCTTATGCTTTCTGCCAGTTAGTTTCTTTCCTCCTTTGGATAGTTATTGGCTTACCTTTCTTTTTTGTTAGCCCCCCCTCCTTTGCCTTCGTAGTTCACCCCTCTCTCTCTTTTAACTTGGAGCCCTCTTTTGTTCTTTATATGTAGCTTTTCCCAATCTATCCCTCACATTTTAACCTCTTCAGTTGTCCCCCCCTTTTTTATTATTTATTTAATTATCTTATCTCTTTCATCCTCGGTTTGTTCTTTATGGTTGATTGTATTATAGTTATTCCTCTTTTTGCTCCCTTCTAATTTGTGGCCTTGCTCCTTTGTTTGCTTTTTTAATTTTCTTTACTTGGGTCTTCCTCTCATCCTAGTTAGTCTTTTTTTGTTTGTTTTGTCTTAGTGTGCCTAGATGTCCCCCACTCCTCTTTGTCCCTCACTTCACTAGGTTTGATAGGTAGCTATCCTTCTCCCTTAATTGATCTTGGTTTCCGCCTCACATCTCTCTCTCCTTTTAAGTGGTCTTAAGTCTGCATACTGTCATTCATGTTCTCTCTTCTCTTGCTTGCTATCTTTCTCCTGATGATGGATCACTGTGTGTGATTCGAAACGTTGAGGAAAATATAATACACAGTCAAATCTAGAAGCATTTCAAACTCAACATCATGGATTGTGGAAAATTGATGACTACCAGTAAAAAGCCATTTTCCCAAATTTTTTTAGAAAATGGATATCCATTTTGGTTTGGTATCCAAACCAAAACAGATATCCATTTCAAAGTCAAACTTTGCCAAGTCGCGAATTTGGCTAAGTAAAAACGCGATTTTTTTCCTATTGCCACTATTTGGCCCACGATGATCCTGCACATACCCAAAGATATCATAAATATATATAGGGAGGAATTATTCAAGTAAATATATATATACAATAATATTAATAACATATATACTAATATAATATAGAGATATTATTAATACTATAACAAATACTATAATATATAAATAAAAGAATAGGCCAAATACTATAATATATAAATATTAAAGAATAGGCGAAAGAGAATAGAATCCAGTCAACAAATTCAACAAAACAAGCAGCGTAAAGAGGTACGTGCACTTTCCTTATTAATAGGTTAGGCGATATAAATGTTGTAGAAGAATAATATGAATATAAATAAATGAATACTGCTTATATCAGCATAATAATAATTGGAATATATTACCATCAATGATGTATATAAATGATAAAGTAAACTATTAGAGTGAAACTATATGTATAGTATAATAGGAAAGTAATATGGTATATGTGAATAAGATTAAGATGTTTTAGATTAATGATAGGATTTCTGATTATGAGTATAAATGGACTATCAAATAATAAATACAATTATGATAGATAAATACACTAAAACCTAAAGATTAATGAAGGCCTTAGGGTAAAACCTAAGGAGAAGGTTTTAGGGTAAAACCTAAAGATTAATAAAGGCATGAATTCCCATGGGTAGATACTAGACTTCCTTATTAACCACCTAACACTAAGGAGGTGGGGTAGATAGTTATGGTAGGTATTGATCAATCCATGGGAATGGGCCTTGATTGACGAATTAAGGATATTTCTATGGACCCTCAATTTAAATATTGAAGGAATGGGCCTTAGTTGACGAACTAAGGAATTATGGGCCTTAGTTGATGAACTAAGGAATAATGTTAATGGACCCATAGGATTGAGATGACATCACCTACATAATGAATCTTCTCTCCCAAGGTGGAAGGTGAGGTTAATAAGAGGCCTAAGGATTATCTCACCCAAGGAGAATCATGATGTATGGAAAAGTGGATTTATGAAATGGCAAATAGTGTATGATTATGTTTATGATTATCATCAAGATTAAGTAGAAATGGGAAATGGAAAATTAATGTGCTCTTTTACAAGTTGAAATTGTTTGCAAGGTTACGAAAATTTTGGCTTGCTAGAAGGGGACATTACACCTTTTGATGGATGTCCATTTTAGCATAGGCAAGGAGGATACTGGCTAAGGTTGTGGAATTTTTCTTTACACCCGCCAATCACATTTGCTTGAAAGTTTCTAATGCCTTATCAAAAAATCCATTTTGTTCATATCTTGCAATCATTGCATTCAATGAGGTGACATTTCTTTGGGGCATTATGCCAAATAGTTCATGTGCCTTATCTATGCTTCCACACTTTGCATACATGTCTACAAGGGTGATGCAGTAGGTAAGGAGGACGACTCAACACCATGGAAACATATTTCATGGTGCAGGAGTACCTTAGCCATAACCAATCTTGCCTAGGAGCATGTCATAACAAGGTCCTAGGACATCATAGGACAAGTTGATGGTCTTGTGTCATCATTTTGCATGTAATAAGGTCAAATGACCAATGTCATTTATGTTTGGAGTCATGTTTTATGTTGTTGTCAAACAAAAAGTCTAATAATGCAAGCAGTCGTAAGAAGTTGCTTTGTCAACTTAAAGAATCATGTAATAAGGAGGTTACCCAACGATGAAATAGGTTGAAAGTCAATTATGATCGATTGGAACTATTGTAAACATGTATAAAAACCTTCACACACACCGAGGAGGGGTTGGTGAAGAAGGTTTTGAAGGACAAAGTTGAATAAAACTAAGTTTTCTGCTACTTTTCCTGAAATTGGACTGTTCCAGGACATACTACTCATCTGTATAGTACTATCATTGTTTGAAACCACCTAAATTGTGAAGGGGAGTGAATGACCTTTCATTTGCATCTTGTTTGAGGCATTTTCATTGAATTTAGAGGGAGAAAATCATGTTTTTCTGGAAACTGTCATAAAACCCTGAACTAGGGTTTTGAGGCTAAAAACTATGTATTTCTTTGCCATTCCACCAAGTTAATCACTCTAGATTAGTGGAATGGGATGGAATAAGGTAGGATCACTATCTACAATAAGCCCTAGGTCAGGAAACAAGAATATAGTAGATTATGAGGATGCAATGGCCTAATATGACCATGTATTAGGAAAAAAGAGGGTGTAGTCCATACATAGTGCCTTAACAAGTGTTTCAAAGGCCAAAACTAGTGAATTTGGTTCCTTTTCCATGCATGCTAGGGTTCCCAAGTGGTTTGGTGTGGTGGGTTTGCATTGGCATAGTAGTTGCCTTGTAAAGGAGGCCTAATTAGGCCTAGTCTCAAAGTGAACTGTCATGAATTTGGAGCCTCCTGTCCAAAACAATCCATTTTGTGCATATCTTGCAATCATTGCATTCCATGAGACAACATTTCTTTAAGGCATCATGTTAAACAATTCATGTTCGTCAAGTATATGCTTCCACACTTTGCAAACATGTCTGAAAGGGTACTTACAACTACAACATTTGACAAATTCCTATATACTTTGATGGATGTCTATACTATGTTCCAAAGATACCATTTCAAAGGTTTTGGAATTTGGCTTTCGGGGCAAGAGCACCAACACCATCTTTTACAAAATTGGGTCATTTGAAGGTCTTGACAGGTTGAGTCTAGGATGTTTTGAAGTAATTTGAGTCTTTTTGCATCAAATAAGGTTATTGTAGATCATGACACATGTAATAAGGTCAAGATGACCAATTTTCTATGTTTTGGAGTCATGTTGAGTCATGTTTAGTCAAATAAAAGTCATGTAATGCAAAAGTTTCTAAGAGTTGTTTTGAAAATGCAATATATACATGTATTGGAGAGTTGGAAAACAACCATGTGGTTGGTTGTGGCAAAGCCTGAGAGTCTGTGGAAGGTAAAGTTTCAATAAACCCTCCTCAAATTGGCCTAGATTGAGGATTTTTGGGGTTTGGTATGTTATTGAGGGTTTCTCCTGAAACTAATTATGGTTTTGAGAGTTTGGACAAATGGGAGATGCTACCCCATCAAGTCTAGGGGGTTGTTGGATGTTTAGAGGTATCTTTCTTCACAAACTAGGCCTAATTAGCCTATTTTAGACAGCGAAAAAATGCCATTTTTGAGGTACATGGTCCAAAGGAGTCACTATTGGTTTTGAGATATGTTATGTAACTTGGAAATGAGTATCTAAATCTGTATTTAGTTTGGGAGATCTTTTGGAAAGTTTGAGAGAAAAACCCCAAAAACAGGGTTTGATGTCCTACTAGATTAGGCCTGATTAAAACAGGAAAAGTATGAAGATTGAGACTAGCCACTTTGAAGGTTGTTTGATTCACATGTAATTGAGTTTTTTTTGGTATAATATGGTCATAATAGACCATGTACAAGGTCAATAGAGTCATTTTGAGTTCATTTTACAAAAGTTGTCAACATGTATACAGTGGAAAGGTGCTAGGAGTGACATTTTGCATTCCATAGCTCGTCGGGCTGAACAGACTTCACCAATGTGTCGGAGTGGGTAGGTAAATGCCAGGGGAGGTCTCATTTTGTGTGCCAAGCATCGCAGTCGTTCGGGACAGTAGGCTACCGACAAAGTCCCTTAAGCTCCCCAAGATGAAAAAACTACCAAACTTTGACAAGATAGTTCTCAGAATTTGTGGTAGATGGGAATGTTTCATTTGGACCTACAGGTGCACATGGGGTCCGTCTACAATAACCTCTCTCAGTTTCGTTCAACTCCTATCTGTTTGACCGTGCCAGAATCAAACGCATTCTTGCAAAATGCTTCAGTTTCATGTAGTGGAAAGGTGCTAGGAGTGACATTTTGCATTCCATAGCTCGTAGGGCCGAATGAACTTTGCCAATTCGTCAGGGTGGGTGGGTAAATGCCAAGGGAGGTCTCATTTCATGTGCCAAGTGTCGCAGTCGTTTGGGGCAGCAGGCTACCGACAAAGTCCCTTAAGCTCCCTAAGATGAAAAAACTGCCAAACTTTGATGGGATAGTTCTCAGAATTCGTGGTAGATGGGAATGTTCTGTTTGGACCTACAAGTGCATGTGGGGTCCATCGACAATAACCTCTCTTAGTTTCGTTCAACTCCTATCCATTTGACCGTGCTAGAATCAAACGCATTCTTGCAAAACGCTTCAGTTTCATGCAGTGGAAAGGTGCTAGGAGTGACATTTTGCATTCCATAGCTCGCGGGGCCGAACAGACTTCACCAACATGCCGGGGTGGGTGGGTAAATGCCAGGGGAGGTCTCGTTTCATGTGCCAAGCATCGCAGTCGTTCGGGGCAGTAGGCTACCGACAAAGTCCCTTAAGCTCCCTAAGATGAAAAAATTGTCAAACTTTGACAAGACAGTTCTCAGAATTCACGGCAACTGGGAATGGGAATGTTTCGTTTGGGCCTACATGTGCATATGGGGTCTATCTACAATAACCTCTCTCAGTTTCATTCAACTCCTATCCGTTTGACCGTGCCAGAATCAAACGCATTCTTGTAAAATGCTTCTATTTCATGCAATGGAAAGGTTGCCATGTGCCATATTTTTTGTTCTACTCATCGTGGGACCGAACGGATTGCGCCAACACGTCGGGGTGGGTGGGCAAATGTTAGAGGGGGTCTTGTTTCATGCGCCAAGTGTCTCAGTCGTTCTGGGCTGCAAGCTACCAGCAAACTCGAAAAGTGCTAGGTCTCAGTAGCTTACAGGCCAGAATGACTAGGATGCTTCGCACACAAAAAGAGACCTTCCCTACCATTTACCCACCCACCCCAATGTGTTGGCACAATCCATTCGGCCCCATGATGAGTAGAACAAAAAATATGGCACCTAGCAACCTTTCCACTGCATGAAACTGAAGCACTTTGCAAGAATACGTTTGATTCTGGCACAGTCAAATGGACAAAAGTTGAACGAAACCAAGATAGGTTATTGTAGACAGAGTCCATGTGCACCTGTGGGTCCAAATGGAACGTTCCTAGCTACCACAAATTCTGAGAACTATCATGTCAAAGTTTGACATTTTTTTGTCTTAGGGAGCTTAAGGGACTTTGCAGGTAGCTTGCTACCCCGAATGACTGCAACGCTTGGCACATGAAATAAGACCTCCCCTAGCATTTACCCATCCACCTCGATGCGTTGGCAAAGTCCATTCAGCCCCGTGAGCTATGGAATGCAAAATGTCACTCCTAGCACCTTTCCACTGCATGAAACTGAAGCATTTTGTAGGAATGCATTTGATTCTGGCACAGTCAAACGGATAGGAGTTGAACGAAGCTGAGAGAGGTTATTGTCAACGGACCCTACGTACACCTGTAGGTCCAAACAGAATGTCCCCAACTGCTATGAATTCTAAGAACTATCCCGTCAAAGTTTGGTAGTGTTTTCATCTTAGGGAGCTTAAGGGACTTTGCCGGTAGCATGCTGCCCCAAACGACTACGACGCTTGGCACACGAAATGAGAACTCCCTTGGCATTTACCTACCCACCTCGATGCGTTGGCGAAGTCTGTTTGACCCCATGAGCTATGGAATGCAAAATGTCACTCCTAGCACCTTTCCACTGCATGAAACTGAAGCATTTTGCAAGAATGCGTTTGATTATGGCACGATCAAACAGATAAAAGTTGAACGAAACTGAGAGAGGTTATTGTGGACGGACCCCACGTGCACTTGTAGGTCGAAACAGAAGATTCCCAGCTGCAACAAATTCTAAGAATTGTCCCGTCAAAGTTTGGCAGTTTTTTTTGTCTTAGGGAGCTTAAGGGACTTTGTCGGTAGCTTGCTGCCCTGAATGACTGCGATGCTTGGGACATGAAACAAGACCTCCCTTGGCATTTACCCACCCACCCCGACACATTGGTGAAGTCCATTCAAACCCATGAGCTATGGAATGCAAACTGTCACTCCTAACACCTTTCCACTGCATGAAACTAAAGCATGTTGCAAGAATGCGTTTGAAGAAATCCTTGACACATGAAGACACTGAGAACACTGAAGACATGGAGGACAAAGAAGCATGAAGACATGAACAAACTCCTATCATGATGAAGAACCACAAGCCAATCTAACTCCTGAAAGCATGACATGTTATGATGAAGAACCACAACCAAATCCAATGATCTAATGACATGAACCAATGACATAAGCAACTATGTCCTACTATTGTAACATGATAAACATGAATGTTATGAACTAACATCGAAACCTTGTGATCTAACCCCATGAAGCATGACATAATGATGATGCAAACATCAAATGTATACCATAGAAAACAAATCAAACAAAACATGAGGCCTTCACTGCCCATAGTTCATACCACTGCCGTCGAGTAGACCTCTTCGATAGTTCAAGCTCATATAGCTCCACCTGTTAATACAATCAAACAATATGCACATTACTATAACAAAATGTACATGAAATATATAACATCACTTATGTAATCGATCACTTACCGCCATCTGATGATCACTCTCCATCATCTTTTCTCGAGCTTCTTTGTCCATAGTTGGATGGACTGGAGTTGTGACCTCCTGTGAGAAGCATCAAAAAGCAAAATTGACTAAACATAAATATAGTGGAGGGAAGCAATTCATACTACTATTTATATACAAAACAAAGTACAAGTAACCATCTAGGAAAGTTTTATGCATACTTACAAATTAATCCAACAAACTATATGTGTCTTCTCTACTCTTTATTGTGTCAAGTATTGCCTCATGGTCAGAGTCACGCACCTTCCACAAGGTCTTGTTCAAAGTTTTACCTCGATATTATATAAAATGAACATTGGTTGCCACAACAATGTTGGAGTAATGAAGAATCTTCTGATGTGTGTCAAAGTCCTCAAATAGACAAACATTAACACTCTTATGTGGGTACCTTCTAAGCCATGTTCTAGTAACAACCACTGAGCCTATAGGGTATTCGATGTTTTCTCCATCTGTAACTGGCACCTCCAATTTCTTTTTGGCCTCAACACAATGACACAAGTAATAATTTGTTCCCTCTTTGTTATCTTCATCTGCAATAACTGCATAAACATGCCCTATAATGATATGTGTAGCAAATTAGATGAAATTAGTCAACATTACAAAAATACTACAAAGTTTAAGATAACATTAGGAATTTCAAATTTAACTATGCAAGTAGATATATTACCTGGTTGAACTAGATCTGTTATGTGGTCAAAGTCAATTGACGATTCCATCTCTGTCAATTCCAGTGCCGTCGAGGGTTGATACGTGTCAAGTGGGCAAAGATAAATGAACTTCCATTCATCAACCCACTCCATTGACTCACACTCATTCCAGGCTTGAATTGTACATGGAGAACAAAAGCACGCCATCTTCCGCGTATGTATACTCCATGAACCTGCAATTGAGCTTTTGATAGAGTGTAGCTCACTTGATCCTATCAGTGTATAGCAGTCCTCATATGGTGCAATGTTAGTATCATCTATCAACCAAAAAATCTATGAATTGAAGACTTACCTTCATTACCTGGACCCATCGAAGCATTACACCACTCGACGATTGATTTTGCATCTATCATCTTTGCATTATCTTTATACTTTAACTATTCTCATGCTATGGCTCTTTTGATACACGCTCCTCCTGCACCATCATGCTTCCCCTTTCCATGCCCAGCCTCACAAAAGATCCACATATGTTGAACACTTGTACTATTATGCCTCCTAGTCAACCAATACAAATTCTATGAGTTCTTGAATTGTGATGTACAGTTATCTGACCATATGATATGCTGACTAAATGATATGCCCCTTCTAGCCAGATCATTGTAGAACATCTGAAAACAACCTTGCACGAACTCCACGGAATGCGTGTGATCATCGCTTATATAAAAATGATACTCCCTTATGATCTTTCTGTCATCCTCTGTACTATCATTTGCATGAATGAATGCGATGTGCACAAATATAGAAACCTTTGTCGAGTTATAATATTGGGATTGCACCTCACACTATGGTTGTAGATTGTAGTTCTCTGCAAAGTCGACGACTGAAACAATGCTACCAACTGGAAATGTGTCCTTACATAACTTGAATTGCAATTCCAACCGTTAAGCTCTATGGCCATGTATTACATACTCATACACTATGTTGTCATGAAATATAAGCATAAACTAATACACTGCAATCTTCTGAATAACATATTCACACATTTTTGCTTCTTTACCATCTCTTGTATTGTATGCCACTATTTTATACTTGCCTAACTCTACTAGTTCATTTCCAACCGCATGTGTTCTTTCCATATGTTCACATATTGGCATACGTTGTAACCCACCGCAATGCTGACATGTGCCATCCAAGCATAATTTCCTGTAGAATAATTGACCTTCCTCTCTATCACATAAAATCATTGATATGAAGTCTCTTGAGGTAGTTGGTGGGGCACGTATGCCACAATCCTGCAAAACATTGTTAGTATGCAAATCTAAACATATAGACTGATAAACATCAAAATGGTTGAAAAATTCAATATGTAATCTACAACAACAAGTAGTGCGTGTGTGATTTATTTTGACAAAGAAAGGTTTTAGCATTTCAAAATATCTTTGAGAAATTTTAATTTGAGGATACTTCTCTAGAAATTTATCAAAAAATTGTGTTTGAGTCATATCTAAAAAATGCTTTGGATGTGGCTCATGGTTTCGACTAGTGATTCTCCTTCTTACCACATCCCTTTGATTCAAAGATACCCTTGTGTAATTCTTCCAAAAGTCTTCAATTAGTGATCTCAAAGCTTCAACAACAACTTTGTCTTTTCATGGGAGTCTCCCAGAGAATGCCCACAATTCATTAGTGTTTGGATCCTCAACTCTTTGACATCTTCCAATGGCTCTCATTAAATTTTTTCTATTTATTTTCAATGCTTGACTTGTCTTTCTAATGAGGCAAGCTTTTTTTGTTTGTTGGCTCTCAATTGTCGATGTAATGACACATCATGTGACAATACTATCCTTGGTGTGTGAGGTGGAACCCACACTCTCATACGCACTCATTAGATTCTTGACAATTGATTTCTGACTTGACGCATTCGATGTTCTTAGGCCAAGAATCTTCATAATGGGCCTATATTTCAGATTTCTCATTAGTTCAACAAAGAGTTGACATCTTCTGGTTTCATTTAAATTCTCAAAGAATAATTTCCATATCTTATTTGCATATCTTTGGCAAGTGCACATGGGAATCTTATCCTGCATGGGCTCCACTACATTCTCATCAATATCAATTAGAAACTTAGGCCTCCCATGCAAAATTCTAGGAGGCATTTTATTTGGTAAAGTAGACTGAACATTAGGAATTTCTTCAATATTTACTTGAGATGGGATAGATGACGTACCTTTGATTGGAGGTGAAAAGGTTGAAAATGACGTACCTTCAACTTGAGGTGTGAATGATGGCATGTCACCAACTTGAGAAGAAAATGCAGATGCGCCTTCTACTTCACCTATGAAAGATGGAGTGTCTCCAATTCAAGAAGCTAATGACGGTGTACCTTCAAATTGACCTGTGGATGATGGAGTGCCTCCAACTTGGAGATTCACTTTCCTCATTGCACGGAGGTTTTGCATTTGTTCCCTTTGTGCTGCCAATTCCATCTCTCTCTTAGTTTCGTTAGACATGTCATGTTTCTCTTCAATTGGCAATCGTGGAATGTCTTCTTGTATGGTTGACAATTTCCTACTTTCCCGAATTCACATCATTCTTTCTCTTTTCCTCTCATTCTCAACTTCTTTCTCTTTTGGTGTTAGAGTCTTTGCTCATTTCCTCGGCATCATGATGATTTCTACAAGCATGAAGAATAAGACAATGATAATTAGAAATTTTATAATGACAATGAATAGCACAGTCAGAATGAATAACAAGGTTTTACAAACTTCTGAATAAGACACCTCATATCAAGATAACTTGAACATACATAAGTCATGGAATATGCATTTGAACACACATATAAGTCATGTAGTATACACTTGAACATACAAAGTCATAAATGGTGCAAGAGCACCTAGTCCCTTAAGGCCAATTATGGCAAATGCAATGTAAATGAGTTCAAATGTTTCTTTCCATGTGTGGAATCCTAGTTTGATGTAATAAGGTCTATAAAAGACTATTTGTATGTCTTAGAGTCCTTGAGGGTGGTCAAGTAGTTAAGTTTTGTCAAGTGTCATAATATTGCTTATGCAAATTACATGTTTTGTCCATTTTAAAACAAATCCAATGGTCATATCCTCCAAAAATGTGGTTGGATTAGTTGGATGGTTTGGTATGTAGGTGAATGTTTCTAATGCACTGCAAGGTGGCAACAATTTGATTTGTACAATGTACCACAAACTTGTATTCTAGATTGGCTTCACAAACTCTCACTATGACCCTTCAATGAACTAAGTCTCCAAGTCACCAACTAGCACTCAAGGGTTCAGACCTTCATATGGGCTTGAAGAGGCATCTAACAAGATTAAATCCACTAACCAAACACATCTAAATCACTCTCAAGTCACTGAGATTCCTTCTTGACCACAAGTCTACCCAAGCCTAGATATTCTAGTAGCCCTACTTAAGGGTCTGTTAGGCATTAACTCTCACCATGGGCATGATGCCAATGAAACAAAACTAGTTTAGAGTACCCATTATCAGGTTTGACAACATATCTAAAGATAGGTATAGGTTGTTTTGGACAAAAGGCTTCAAATCCTATGACAGACCTTCTTTGGACTAGGCATATTAGGCCACTTTTACAAAGAAACTACTCTCAAAACATCAAGCTAAACCCCAAAACCCCAAAATAGTCTTTCAATAGGTCCCAAAACATCCAAAACCACAATCAAATTCAAGTGGCATGATCATTTACAAGGCAAATAAGGAAACCCTCAATTTTTAATATAATTACCAAGGGTTTATTGAAAATCATATAATCCGGACTTCTCAGACCAAATCAATGCATCCAAAACCTTTAAAATACCTTGCACAAACTTAAGAAATCATCACAAGACCAGTCCCATCAATATTTTGTCAAAACCCTACTTTGGTTCCTTCATTTCATCATGAAAACACTTCAAATCATATAAGAGCATGCTCCTAAAACCCTACCAACCACATTCTCTGCATTGGAAACATAAAAGTAACCTAGATAACATGTCTAATGGGGTTCATTCCACCTAATAAAAATGACCACAGAGGGTGGAATGCCCTATTTTCCCATTTCTTCCCTCAAAACCCTGTTTTGACAGTTAATTAGGCAGTTTTCAGAACAATGATTAAATCTCCCTCAAAACCCTATGAAATTCTCTCAAATTTGATGAAAATGAAAGGTAACACAATTCTCTATCACATCAAATGCATTTCTAGTCTTGACAGTACCATACAAGGGAGCAGTACAGTCTGAAACAAAGAGAATACAGAAGAAAAATGAGTTTTCCAGCAGAAAATCAGAGTTTCAGTCATTAATTCTTCTTCCAAATTCGTGTCCCACCTTGTTTCACCAATGGGAGTCTTTTAACATCAATTCCAAACTATCCTACAACCAATTCAACCAACTTTTTGGTGATAGGATTGTTGGTTTTCTTCTAAAATGATGAAAACATGAAGTTTACATAAGCAATATTATAAAAACTTAACTATTTGACCCCTTTAAATGACTCTAGGACTTATTACATGACTTCAACATACTCAATCTAGAACACAAGTTTGTGAAACTTTGTACAAATCAAGTTGTTTGTGAAACTTTTTTGTTGCAAGAGTTTGTGGAGACCATAAGGTGTTGAGAGATTGTGCTATGTAAAGGTATATCTCTAATACTAAGCCTCCCTTTGACCCTATCAACTCTTAAGAATATCACCTTGACTTCTCTTGATTGTGTTGCCCCTTGAAGGCCATTGTTTGGACTCTTACATGAGTATTAAATCACTATTTTAGGTTTCATGAATTGTATGGTTAATTTTTTACATATATGAGTTGTATGTCCAGGTGATTTTGAAGGATGACAAAATGAATGCCATCGAAGGGGACTGTAATCAACATAAATTGACTATCCTAATAGTCTTAAACTAGTCCAAAAACTTTGTGATAGTCAAAAGAACATTAACCATTGAAGATAACCTTCTGGATACTCGTGACAACAGATCAAAGACATCTTAAGTAATGCATAAATTAAAAACAACTTCATGATGGTCATGACTATGATAGTGGACTATTATATAGACTTGTGACTGTCCTACAGTCATGAAAAACTCCTTTTTAGTGTTTTATCTCCTTGTAACTCCCTTTGTATCATCTTGTGTCATGATGCTTGTATGTCTTTACATATTTGTATATAACTCTCTTCTCTAAAATTTTGTTATGTTGATGAAGTAAATACATAATCTCCATCATATTTTTATGGACTGAGTGGTATCAAAGTGAGTTGTAACAATTTGTCAAATAGGTTGTGGTGCTCATTTCCTCTATTTTTGTAAGAAAACTATCATTTCATGCATGGTTCTATTAAATGAATTGAATTATGCATGTATTAAGGAATAAATCCTTCTATATCATCCTAGGGCAAAAATTAAGAGTCTTCCAAAATCAATTTTGGCTCCATGTATACACTCAAATATGAGTATGACAAACAATTATTCACTAAAATTATATTATGAAGTATTTGATAATGCTTTTCTCTTGTATAGCTGAAAATAGGTGAAATGAAGGCATGAAGGGCCGAAACAAGGTGGAAACATAAGGAATTTGGAGTCTCTTTGACTGAACTAACTGATATACCTAGTGACAAGGTGTCATTGTACCTCATCATTTAATCTATTTTCAGATGTCAATAATCCAGGGGCTGTGTCCTCGGCTGTTTGCAACTAGGGATTCTATAGTTACCAGTTTTCCTAGCCAATCTTAATAGCTTCTACTAATTTGAAAAGATTAATCTGTCTACTTACTGAATGAATTTAAGGAATGCTGAAACATAATTAAACAAGAAATTTACTCAAAGCAATTCTTAAAAATAGTAACATGCATCTATCTATCAAAATTAGTAAATACTTTTCATATCAAAAAGATGAAGTAATAAAACAGTGGTACTAGCCTCCTGCCTTGGTGGTGAGAGTGGGCCCTTGCTCCACACCCTTAGGGATGAAGGCTACAGTAGAAAATTAGCACAAAAGAAGATCACAACTAAATCTAGTCCAATTCATTCACTTTGCATTCATGAAAAATATTGCTATCACAGAACTGAGATTACCGAGAATCAAAATAATTCATTGTATATTTCTTCTGTTGTTTCTATCAGTATATATCAAAATAAGTGATGACATATCACTGATCTTTTCTACCAGTTCCTCTATGAGATGACATCCATCTCTTTATTGCACTAGCTGTCTAACTATGGAAAATAATCATGCAATAAAACAAGACTGAGTGGAAAAGAAGTCCACTCAAAATTCTAAGTTTGAGTCTTAATATATTTGGGCAACAAGGCCCTGAAAATATGGGTATTGAATCAGTTCTATCCATAACTTATGCAAAAACTTTATAAAGATAAAAACTCCAGCAGTTTTACTAAAGATGACCCTTCACCACTCAGGTGATGATTTGAGTGAAATGAGGGGTATTAAGATCACTGCTGAGAGTGCCTGATCGGCAGCTTATGCTGGAAATATACCCTACTCTCAGGAGGTGCCGGAGATATCTGTCCCTATCTGCAACTCTAGAGATATGTCTGTAGCTCTGGAGATATGTTTGTAGCTCCGAAGATATCTGTAGCTTTCTTTGTTCAGCTCCAGAAATGCTCCAGACTCCCACAGAGCTCCGGAGAGGCTTTCCTCATTTCTTCAAAACTTTAGGTGTCATGGTACTTTGGTATTGTCTCTGGAGATCATTGAAGACTATCTTTGGAGATGCACAAAATTGTTATTCTCGGCATCTACACCTGTTGATTCAAAACGAGAGAAGTTTTTGCATTTTTCTATCAATTCCATTCACATTAGTCACTCAATTAGAAATTATAATCTTAAGTAATCTATCTCAATTAATCATTAACTAGAACAATCTTGCTAGCTTATTTGGGTGTAGACATTATGAAAGATGGACCCAGGAAGGAGAAAAAGAGAGGTAAAAAGATGTATTTCATGGGTGTAACTTGGCACTCATCATCCCCCCATACCTAAGGTTTGGCAGGTCCTCCTGCTTCTCACATTCTGGATTTATTCTGGCGAAGCAGCTTGTCAGTCAAGCTATAATCCTGTGCATAGGTGGTCCAAGTTGTGCAGTTGATATTACCATTGCCTTTGTATTCATCAACCTGCTTCATCCAGTCCTGCAATTTCTCATCTTCCATCTGTTCCACCCAGACAGGGAGTGGTTCAACGATTAGAGGGGGCCTGAACCATCCACCTATCCATTCCTACTTATGGTTATCCATCATTTTGGATATCTACTTTGCTTTTCTCATAAATAATCTTAAGTTTGCAGGGGTGACCACCTCTCTCATTTTCTGCTCTGTGGTCAAAATATTCCATCTCTTATTTTCTATGGCAAGTACTGGGTTTACTGAATTGATCATGAAAAGACCAAAATCGATGGAGCATTCTTGCAAACTTTTTAGGTATAATGGCAAAATTTTGTTCTTATTATCAGGATGATAGATAAGGGACCTGAATTGAATCTTAAAAGCATTGGGATTGGGACATTCCTTCCTGATGAAGAGATCTATTTTTAAATCTTTCTTGAGATGATCTTCCATCCTTTCATTCCAGATCTAATGATTCCTCAATAGGGACATAAATGCCTTAAGCTGGCATTCCCCCACAAAATGATTAAGAATGAAAGTTATATCATTAACACAGAACCCATGCAGGTATAATTCACATAGAAAATTCTTGTCATCATCATTACTCCTTGTATATGCTGTCATGAATCCTTCTGCTGTCTCTGTATCCTCAACCAGGTCAGATAGGACTAAAGAGAGTTTCCTTTACAATACCCTTTCTTGTAAGAACATAGAATAGCTAGCACTTGAAGGCCTACAGGATAGAATTTCTGAAGAAAGGGAGGCCATTTCAATGATTTTGCCTTCCAAAGTTGCTATTCTTTTTGTTTTGGCAGTGACTGCCCTTTGTAATTGCAACATAGGCTTGGAAGCCTCATAATCTCTACACTTCTTCTCCCAATGGATCATGGCTTTAGGAATGTCAATGGGGATTGGACCCACATATGCATCTTTTTGGATTTCCTATTCATTGGTTACCCTTGGGCCAGCCAATTCTTGAATATATTCCTCCTGGTCATCTAGTCTGTTGTTGGCCCAAGTTAACTATCTATCCTAGCTTTGTATTTCCTCAATCAATGCTGCCATTATTGTGAGGCTATTGTCTCTAGCCATGGTGAGCTCAGAAACACTCTGTGCTGCCCCTTTCTTTTTTTCTTCCAACAGTTTGGCTGCCTTAATTTTATGTGCCTCCAACTCTGCCTCTTTCTCAATTTTCTGGGCCTCAAATTCTGCTTCTTTCTCCTGGATGATCTTGTTTTTTCTTTGGAGTTATGTTTGTAGATTTTCAGTGACATGTTTCTGCTCCATTTCTACCTCTATTCTGACCTTCTTGAGCTCAGTAATAATCAAATTCTTCCCCCAGAGTAGTCTCTTTAAGTTTTCAATTTCTTCCATCATTTGATGTTCTTTTGAAATTTCAACATCCTCTTGATCAAAGGGATGAGAGAAGGTATCTGCTTCTACCTCTTCTTCTGCTTCTGCTACTGTTTGCTGATCATCAGGGTTTTCCATGGCCATCTACCCTGTTTCATCTTTTTCTAAAGACTGCCTGTCTTGAGGGTCCTCTTGGGGTTCCTTTGCTTCTACTAGCACCGATGAAGGCCCAGCCATATCCTCATATGTTCTAAAACCCAGGAGTACCTCGGCCAGGAGGGCAGTATCTTCCTTAGCCTGTGAGAGTTGTCTCTGCCTTTTGCTTCTCTATAGCAGAGGTGGGGCAGGTGCCTCCGAAGTAGGTCTCTCTTCCTCAGAATTTGAGGAAATAGTAAAATTTTGTATATGTTCTACCTCCAGAGCACATGATGGTTTTGAAATTAGACTGGACTCCAGGTGAACAGATGGTGCTGGGGAAACTTCTCTTTGTTTCCACTTCCTGACTAGAGGGATCTCATTTGAATCATGAGATGGTTCTTTAGCCCACTAGGTTCCCTCTGTTCTCTGTCCTGACCTTCCCTCTGTTAATTCTTTAGGGAAAGATTCCTCGGTTAGAGTCATCTTTCTCCCTCCTAACTGATCGAGTCATGTATGGGGTTTGTCTAGGAGTAGACTCTGTAATATCTTTGCCTTTCCTCTTTTTATCAGGAATAGGGGCTGCAGATGAAATGGCCTCCTGTGAGGACTTCTTTCCTCTTTGAACAGCTATAGAGGAGGCTGAAGGCTCAGTTTCTTCTTTTTGGTGAGTAGGGGAACTCTCACCTCCTAGTTGTGCCATCTCTAGTCCTCTGTTATGGGAATCTTGTTCAAGAAAGTTTTGCCATAATTCTTCCCCATTGGCCTGAGACAGAAAGTGGTGTTTGACTACTAGAAAAATGAGGCCATGATGTTTCATGGGACCCTTATTCTGCTGATATTTCTCTGCAGTTGCCCTGATGGCAGAATACAGGAAATTGGGAATGTTTATGCTAAACTCAGGGTGTGCATTCCCATGCCTTAGAAAAATCAGCATTTTCATGATTGGTCCTAAAACTAGAGAGAATTGACCATCACAAGTAAAATATTTCATCAACCAGGTGGCAACAAATTGCCAAGGGTTTGGGAGTGTGGACCTAAGAATTTATTTTACTTCATTTTTATTTGAATGAATTTGTATAGCAGGTTCACCACGAACAGAAAAATTCTTAATTAAATCAATGTATAAGGTTTTCAAGTGATAAAACCTCTCACCTTGTTCAGGAAGTCCAGAAATGTGGCTGATAGTGGCTGAAGAGAAATTGATTCAGACTCCTTTGACAGCTGTCTGATTGTCCCTTAAATTTCTTAGGAATTCATACACAACATCTTCCTAAAACCCTTCAATTTTTTCTAGGAAGTCTAACCATCCTGCAGCTCTTAGAATGTTTGCTGCAGCTTCATCCTGCAGAAGACCCGCAACACTTTCTGGCTCAGACTTTTTCTTTACCCCCATTGCTAAATTAGTTCCACCTTCTGTGTTTAATTCCTCACCTCCTCAATCTGTAGTTTATCCTTTCCTCTTATCTCTGTAGGCTCTGGAGGACTGTTTAATTTGCTCTGTTCTTCAGGGTACTTCAGAGGCTTGAATGAGGAATGTTATGTTTGTCAGCTTAGGCTTATGCAGATTAGTTAGAGTACCTAAGCAGCCATAAATGCGACAGACTAACAGGACACTCTGGAGGCAAGGTGGCAGTACAACACAGATGGTGGCATGCGTGAATGTAGAAAAGAAAATAATGGCAGGAGAATGTGTCATAGTGGCGGCACCAAAAATAGAAAGACAAGACAATTGCTATTTAATGATTAATTAAAGATAGAATTATGTAGATCATTTTTAATGATGAGGGCGATGTACACGTCAGAGATGCTGCGTCATTTTATGAGACTACACACGTTGCAGCACATGAGCAGCTTTTGGTGGCTTGAGATGACACCCACTACTTCATTGGTACGCAACCTGCAATCATTGTGCTGAGTGGTTTAAGAATCCACGTTCCTTGGGTGACGTCAGCGCCATCTTTGCGAATACCCCTACAAATGATATGCGTGCTAATTTAATTTATTCTTGTGATAAAGTAGAGGATGAGTCATGATGACCTCATCATGTGATGTGTCCACTTTATCACCTAGAGAGGTGGGTCCCCTCTTTTATTATTGAAATTGACTTCTTTATTGATAGAGCACCAGAGGTGCTCCTAGTTTGGGAAGCGCCAGAGGTGCTCCTAGTTTGACAGAGCGCCGAAGGTGCTCCTAGTTTGGGAAGCACCAGAGGTGCATTTGACTAACTCCTAGCACCTGATCATCTCCGGAGCTCAATTGTTTTCAACTGTCCTGAAGAAGGGAACTGCCATTTGTTGGTTTTCAACTCCCTTGGTCAAGAAAGACAACCATTTGCTGGTTTTCCATCTTTCTCTATTTTTTTTTCTTTTTTTTTAGAAGGCAGTCATTTGCTGGTTTTCAACCTTCCTTTTTTTTTTTTAGAAAGCAGCCATTAGCTGGTTTTCAACCTTCTTTTTTTTTTTCAATCCAACACTCTGACAGAGGAGGTATCCCTGTATCAAAACACAAATCATTAAGAAACTCCTCTTTAGTAGATGGTCTTTTATAGAGCCTGATTCAATGACCATTTACTAGAAATGTGTCTGTGCTTCCATCAATAGGTTCCAATAATACAGTTCCATTTTCAAAAACTTCATTTATTTGATAAGGACCCATCTAGTGAGTTTGTAATTTCCCTTTGAACTCTTAGAATTTAGAATCATAAAGAAGAACCCAATCACCTTGTTGAAATGTCCTCCTTTTGATGTGTTGGTCATGCCATTGCTTTCTCTGATACTAAACCAGTTCTGTTTGCTGAATGGCCTATGTCCGAATTTCATCCAACTCATTGAGCTAAAGAATTCTATTCTGTTGAGCTATAGACAATGGTAAACCAATATCCAATGCAGTTTTAAGTGTCTGGAGTTCAAATTCTATAGACAAAATAGGTTTTTTCCCATAAACTAATTCATATGGTGAGAACTTTGTTGTAGACTTCCAAGTGGTATTGTAAGCCCAAACTGCTTCAGGTAATCTGCTAGCCCAATCTTTTCTGTTCATTGCTACTATCCTTGTCAAAATATTTTCAATTTCCCTATTAGTTACTTCTACCTGCCCATTCGCTTGAGGATAGTAAGGCGAAGATTTTTTGTGTTTGACTTGATATAAATCTATGAATGCTTTGATTACCTGTGAAGTAAACTGAGGTCCTCTGTCTGAAACTATTGATCTTGGGGCTCCAAACCTTAAGAAAATCTTATTATAAAGGAAATCAGCAACTTTTTCTTCTCTTGCAAATTGTAATGCTTGAACCTCAGCCCACTTAGTAACATAGTCTGTGCATACCAGAATGTACTCCTTGCCTAATGATGGTGGAGAAATTGGTCCCACAAAGTCTAGGCCCCACTGTTCAAATGGTTCCATCATGACTTGAGGATGTAGTAACATCTTCTAGGTAAAGGTTGGTTGTCCCATCCTTTGGCACTGGTCACAGTGCTGCACATACTTCTTTGTGTCTTTATGAAGAGAGGGCCAGTAGTAACCAGCTCTAAGGATCTTGTGGACTATCCAGTGGAAAGAGTAATAGCCACCAGATGGTTCATCATGACATGCTCTCAACACATCAAAAATCTCATCAGCTTTTAAACACCTGCGTAGAATAAAATCAGGACCACATTTAAATAGTAAACCATTCAACCATTTGTAAGATAAACTTTCTTTAACCAAACATTTTCTTTGTTTTGAGTTAAAATGGGATGGATACAAGCCTATAGCTAAAAGATTAGCTATGTCATCAAACCAAGGTGCAGTAGAGGAGATTGAAAAAAGATGTTCATTTGGGAACTTGTCCTCCACTGGTTGGTTTTCTCCTCCTGTATGCAATCTTGACAAAAAATCAGCAACCAAATTAAACTTTCTTGGATTATCAACTATGGTAATATCAAATTCCTACAATAGCAATAACCACCTGATGATCCTTGCACCCACTACTGGTTTATTCATTAGGTACTTGATGGCTGCATGATCAGTGTGTACAAATATCTTATATCCAGTGATATAATGCATGAATTTGTTTATAGCATAGATGACTACCAAGAATTCTTTCTCAGTTGTGGTGTAATTTCTTTCTGCAGAGGTAGGTTTTTTCTAATGTAATAAATGGCATGCATACTTTCTCCTTCCTCCTTTTGTCCTAAATCTGCCCCAATGGACTCATTTGAAGCATCAGTCTGTATGTGAAATGGCAAAGTCTAATTAGGTCCTCTCAAAATTGGTGTGATAGTAAGCTTCTCTTTCAAGGTTTCAAATGCTGATTGACATTCTTCTATCCACAAAAATTTTGTGTCTTTGTTAAGCAGGGTAAACAGGGGGGCTACTATTCTACTAAAATTTTCTATGAATCTCCTATAGTAACCTGCATGACCCAGAAAACTTCTAACATCTGTCTATTTTTAGGTGAAGGCAACTGTGTGATCACTTCCATCTTGTTTTGATCCACTTTGATCCCCTTTTCTGAAATGTTGTGTCCCAAAACAATTCCTTCCTCCACCATCATGAAGCATTTTTCATGGCTAAGGGATAATTGATTTTTCTCACAGCATTTTAGTACTTTCCCAAAGTTTGTGAGAGCTTGTTCAAAATTATCCCCATACACAGTAAAGTCATCCATATAGACCTCCATGCATTCATTAGCTAGTTCAGCAAAAATAGCTAAAACAAGTCTCTAAAATGTAGCTAGGGCATTGCATAGTCCAAAGGGAAGAACTTTGTAAGCAAAAGTTCCCCAAGAGTATGTGAAGGTGGTTTTGTCCTGATCTTCAGGTGCTACTTGAATTTGATTATACCCACTGAATCCATCTAGAAAAGAGAAATACTTTCTCCCAGCAAGGTTGTCCAGAACTTGGTCAATGAATGGTAAGGGAAAGTAGTCTTTCTTTGTGGCCTTGTTAAGTTCCCTATAATCAATACACACCCTCCATTTCCCATTCTTTTTAGGCACTATGACAAGGGGTGAGACCCATTGACTGTCTGAGATTGTATATATAAACCCTGCTTGAAGTAATTTTTCTATTTCGGTTTTGACAATGTCCTTTAAAGCAGGATTCAATCTTCTTTGGGGCTGTTTGGCAGGTTTAACATCCTCAGTGTATATATGATGGGTACAGATCTTAGGAGGTATGCCTTTCATATCTTGGTATTCCCAAGAAAAAGATGTTGAGTGGGAAATCATAAGTTGGATAAGTTTTTCTTCCTGATTTGTTGTTAACTGAGTATTGATATTAAGTGTTTTCCCTGGTAAAATCATGACCTATTTTGTGATTTGATTCATAGATGTAGTTAATCCGTACATTGGAGTCATGGTATTGAGAGGACAAGAATGTGGAAGCAACATATGGAAAGTGGCTAAGTCTCTGTAAAAGGTTTCCCCACAAGGAATGATGTTGGCGAGGGTACCATGAGAAGAAGTAAGAAGTTCTCTCTTAGAATCTTGGGCGAGTTCCATCATATCTTTGTTGATTAGGATGTGAGTAATGTCTTCTGTTGTATCATAGTATATTTCTTCTTCTAACTCTCCCAGATGTTCCTTAATGGTTACCATAGCTACTGAGGCACTGTTATCATTATTATCTGGTTCATCCACCCATACTTTTCCTGTATAATGCATTGATGGTTTAGCTAGAGGATACAGAGATATTTTCTTCAAATCTATCCCATTAGAAATGACCATATCTCTAATTTGACAATCAATAGATGCTGCTGCTGTAGCCAGCCATGGTCTTCCCAAAATTAGTGGATAAGCATTTCTCTGGTTTCTAGGTTCTAATATCAGGAAGTCCACTGGAAATTCCCATGAATCTATCACAACTGGTACATCAGTGATTACTCCTTTTCGAACAGCTACTGACTGGTCAGCAAGTTGGAGAATTGTAGTTGTGGATTGGATACCTGATAGAGCTAATTGGTTCATTGTGTGAACTTTCATCACAGTAATTGCTGCTCCCAAATCAACTAGAACATTTGAAATTTCTACCCCTGAGATGAAAACAGTTATGATAGAATATTTTGGGAGGAGAATTTCTCTGATCAATAGTGTTGGCAAGAGACATTGTGTGGCTTCATGAGTGTTGTCATTGATGGAAACAAAGTCCATCCCACACATCAGCAGGACATGGTGTGTCTATACCAATAGTCAGATTGAAGAGTATTTTGGTCCAGTGACCAAGAACAAAGCATGCAGTAAGGTCCGACAATCAGGTTCGAATCTCTCAAAGGAAGTATCTTAGTAAAGTGCAGACTTGCGGAAGTCAAGAGGAGTACCATGACTAATATATTCCAGAGATTGAGCCTCCGGTGATGCAAGAGTGAAAAGATATGAACACCTAAGTGTTAGGTTCATGTTTGGTAGAGTAGACTGAGGAAGAACTGACCGGCAGAGCTTCAGACCTTAATCCAGATGAGATATTGATGGTGATCAAGTTTCTTAAGGGATCATTTATGATTGGCCGACATGATTGATGACTTCTATAAGCATCTCTTTGATACGCATCACTTGGTAAGCAAGGATTCAGCCGACAGACCAGAGTTTGGGAAAATATTGAGTATTCTGGATGCTGACTAGAAAGATGTTGAAATCCTTTGTGCGGATATATATACCAGATGGATTTCGATGAGAAGGTGTGTGTGGTGTGTTGTGTAGTGTGAAGAAAAGCAGAGAGCAGTGTGGAAGCAGTAATATAGGTCCGATATGTGACAAGACAACAACACCAAAGAAGAGGAAGAATGAAGTGCAGTAAATCAGTGTATTGAGCCTAACCGGAACTAAACCTTAGCATATGTGGATGCTTCTCATCAGTTCAAGTATCTTGTTACTTTCTTGATACCTTGTAGACAGTGAGTCTCTTGTAGGTAGTGAGCCTCTTGTGAGCAGTGTGCTCGGGCAGTGAGCCCTAATTGGCAAGTGCCATTTTGTACTTCTATTCTTTTAACAAAGAATACAATCTTGGGTTAGTCACCCCGTGGTTTTTCCCTTAACAGGGTTTTCCACATCAAAATCATTATGTTATGTGTATTGATTTTGTTTATGCTTTCATGGTTATGGATGCTTATTTTTTTGATGTTGCACTAGTTATTAAAGAAGAACAGAAAGTTAAATTAATTAAGATAACTGATTCACCCCCCCCCTCTCAGTTATCAACAATTGGTTCTAGAGCTAAGTTCCTCCAAACAGAGCCTAACAGCTTGAGGAAGATCTGGGAATTCCAATGGATATGTATGGTATGAGGGAACAACTTCAGTCTGCCCTTGATGATCTTGAGCAATCTCACTCTGAAGTCAATAACTTGAGGGAAAAACTCAAACAAGCTGATGATTTCATAAATGAACTAAAGGAGAAACTGAGTATCTCTATGAAAAAGAGAAAGGAACTTCTTTAGCAATTAGCAAGTCAAAGTGAAGCCAATGATACTAATGAAGATCTGAATGAAAAGAACAAATTATGTGAGAAGCTATCAAAAGAGGTCATTATGGTAAGACAAGAAATGGAATCAGGGGCTATGAAATTCACCCAAGAAATTGAAGAGAAAAGAAAGACTGAAGATAATCTAAAACAATCTCTCAAGGATAAATCAGAAGACTACCACAAAATGGATAGAATAATCAGGCATTTAGAATCTGATCTTGAAGAAGCTAGAGATAATGAAGAACAACTTGAGAATAGATTGACACTCTAAAAAGGGATCTTCAAACATCAAATGAATACAAAGAGAAATTCTAGATAAGCTCTACTCAACTTGAAGTTCTTCTTGAAAGACAAAAGAGGGTAGATGACAAGCAAGGCTTGGGGTATGAGAAAGGTGAAAGCTCCGAATCAAGTCAGAAGAACTCTGGATCAGGAAATCCAAGGAACAGGCCTAGAAGACCTCCGGTAAGGCAACCAAATGCTCAAAGATATCCATCATTCAATGGATACTGCCACAATTGCAATAACTTTGGTCATAAAGCAAATCAGTGCAAAAGAAGAATGAATCAGACTAATTCATCCTTCTCCGGACAATGTTTTAATTGCAAAAGGTATGGTCACAAATCTCATGAGTGTAGAAATAAGCAAATGAACAATTCATTCAATGGTAGATACTTTGCATGCAATAAAATCGGCCATATGGCTAATCAGTGTAGATCAAGAGGTTATCAGTCAAATATGCAAAGAAATGTTGTTTGCTACAATTGCAATAGATCTAGTCATATTGCCAAATTCAAGAGAAGTAAGAATCAGGACAAAAAAGGTCTGGTGCTTCATAATCAAAACCAAGACAAAGGAAAAGAAAAAGTGAATGTGGATGAAATTCAAAGGGAGATGAACAAGATTTGGGTGAAGAGAAGTACAGAAAATGTTGAGGATGGATCTGCACCAAAATCTGGTGTTGATATTCCTTCTGAAAACTAAATAGATGAGCTCTGGCTCAGGGGGAGTCACAAAAGAAAACAAGTTCCCCCAGCCAGTCAACTGGTGCCTGAAAATTGATACATGGAAAGTTACAGATTAAAGGGTTCTCAGAGAAACATCTAAATAAGCCTTGGTAAAGATATGGAAGATTCGCAAGAAATTTAGAAGAGGTTAATCTTCTAAGAATGATCCGGTTTAACAGTCATCCGGTAAGAATAGGATTTTCACAGTTAGATCTGGTATGATTCAAATTTGAGGTATCTTGATCTGCGGTAAATGGAATGATTGGAGAAAGGTAGATAGATTGTCAATATTCACCAAGAATAACTCTAAGTGCATCTCAGTGATCCGAAAAGATCTCTCAGGACAAGGAGAACAAAGCAATCAGAATAACTTAAGTTGTGCATTTATTATAATGTGAAATTAGGGTTTACGCATAAATATAAGGGTTCTTTTGTTCATCATTTGCACATTTGCATTCAAGAAGAAGAAAGAAGCAGCTCTGCAACTAAATTGTCTCAAACCTATCAAAGATCAATCGCAGAAGTTGATTCATCTTGAAATCCGATCCGGCTCATATCGGGAACCCTAGAAGCGTAAAAGGTATTTTTTGCTCTTGAAAAACTCTCTAAATCTTTTGAAAAATGGCTACTCTGATTGTTGTCAAAATCACTAATAGGCCACGTCCTAAATTCAAAAAACACCCCTACAAATCTCTGGAAGTTGATCCCTTGGGTGCATTCTCTAGCATTCTGCATGGGGTTCTGCATGTAGAAGATATTAGGGTTTACATACACGAAAACATTGAAGAATTTGGGGAATCCGAGCTGATGGATATCTACCACAAGGAACTAATAGATGAATCACTTGAACTTAAAACCCAATACAAGGCCATCCGGGATAAGCATTTCAGATAGTGCATCCATTTCCCCTGTTTTGCAAAAGATGAGTGGGTCTGGTATGTTTTGAGCATAGTGCATGACAACTTCATGTGGTTGAATAGACCATTTAAGATCACAAAAGATACTATTAGGGTGGTAACCAGTTTGCATTCATTCGGAGGGTTACCTGTTCTCAAATCGGTCAAAAACCAAACTGTGAGAGGCTACTAGATCAAAATTTGACAAGAGAGCAATGAAAATAGAAGATATCACTGATCCGGATATCAAGTTTGCATCCATGATAATTGGTTACAAGATATATCACTCCAGCAGGGAAAATTCGGTACCCAGAACTGCAATTTACACTGCTTATCAGATGCTAAGAGAAAATGTTGACTATGATCTTTGTGAGCTTCTCCTAAACCAACCGTTAGAGAATTTGCAAAAAATAAAGAAAGATAAAAATAATTCATTCGAGTATGGTGGCTTGATACTTTGCCTTTTCTTCTACTATATGAATGAGCTACCCAGAACTAATGGCTGGATATGGCAAAATGACAGACCTGTTGCCATACAAATTAGGGATTATTTGTATGGGCTTGGTGATGCCAAGGCACAAATTACAACACTATGGGGTTACTTCAAAAATTTCCAAAGCATAATGCAGGCCAAAGAGAGAATCCCCCAATCTCTAGTTGAAAAATACAAAGATACAGTGTGCTTCATGGTAGACACTAATCAATGCCTAATGGAGCCAGTAGAACCAAGAATAGTGTGGATTATGCCAATGGGCTATAAGGTGGATGAACAAATTTTGGAACTGCATGTCCAACATCTACTAAGTCAGCCTAAGGACCCTAAGGCAGAAAGGTTTGGAACCTTCCAAGAATTGAGTGTAAAAATTCATGTTGAACTTAGACAACCTGAGATCAAGAGAAAAGTAAGAAGGGAAGTAGAAGAATTCGCCAAGAGGCATGGAATATCAAAGGAGGCAGTTGATGCCAACGGAGAGAAGATGGAAAGGCAGAGAAAGAAAGGCAAGAAACAGAAAAAGAAAGTGCTCCAGTGTAAGCCCCCTCCCGGACCAAATCCTCCAGAAGCTCTACACCTGCCACCTCTAAGAGCCAAAAAGCATCAAAATCGAAAGCCCAGACATCCAAAAAGGGAGAGAAGAGAACAAAGAAAAATGCCACAAGGTCCTATACGAGCAGAAGGATGATGAAGAAACTGAGACCGATGAAGAAATCAAGAAAATGAAGAAGAAGAAGAAAACATCCGGTGAACCCTCTACCGGTCATAGCAAGGAAGAAGAGGTAGAAGAGTGTGTTGAAAGGCCTACTATGTCCATTAATGATGTAGTCAAGGTAGTTACTGTGGATGGGAATCTGCAACCAATGATAGAATTCTATGATAAGTATAATGACGCAAACAAAAAGATCTTGGAAGAAGCCACAATTAAGTACTTAAACATATATAATAAGGCATTTATTGAAATCATCTCTCTAATTCCCAAAAGTTTAGAGAAGGAACTTGAAATGAGAAAGGAGAATGCCAAGGCAAAGGACTTAGAGATTAGAGAATAGATTGCTATCCAACTCTATCCCTCCATCACTCCAAAGCAAATGAGCATGATCTTCAAAGATTACAAGGATGAGTTCCAGAGCAAAGCCAGAATGAATAAGCTTATGCTCGGAGAGACTGATCAGGTGGCTAAAGAGACTGAAGACATCCTCCAAAATGCCTATAAAAGATTCAATATTCCTGTTATAGAGGACTTAGGTGATGAACCCTCTGCCATGGATGACAAAAGAGAATCTACTGCGACAGTTGCAGAAGAGACAAAGGAGACAAGTAAAGAGAAAGCTAAGGACTTAGATTCCTCTATTCTGGAAAAGGAAGTTCATGGAGAAGTAGACACCTCTCTTCCAGACCCTCTTGCAGACTCCAAAATTGAAGGAAAAGAAAGAAAAGAAGAGAGCATCAATCAAGGAGAAGAAGTGAAGGGAAGAGAAGAAGGTCAAATAGAAAAGACCACAAGTGATAGTGCTGGGGCTGTAGAAGGGAAGAAAACTTTGTCTCCGGCAAGAGACACTACAGAAGTAGTCAAAGACTTCTTGACAAAAGAAATGATGGAATTAGATGAACTGGAGCTACTTCAAGGGCCATTCAATTTTGATTCCCTCTCTCTAGTCCAGACAATGAAGGTCGCATCTTTTGCTCAAGCCAAAGAAAAAGAAAAGCTTCTGAAGTCTCACATGGAAGACTGTGAGCTAATAGAGATTGCATCTAGTGTGCTAGAGAAAATCATGCCATCCTTCCAAAAGGATCCTTCGGCCTCCACATCCGGTAATCTAAAGTCTCTTGTAAATTCTGTTAATACACATTTTGACTCTTTAGAGAAAGCAGCAAAAGAAAAAGTCCGGAAAGAATTTTTGGGTAAGAGATTCTCTGAGGTACAAGGACTTATAACAAATGATAGGAGAAATTTGGATATTGGAATAAAGAGCCTAGAGAATGCTCTTAAAGATGGTGGAGATCTATACAAATTTTGTTTATCTTGGTCCACCGTAACAACAAACATCACCAAGAAGGTGGAAGAACAAGAGAGAAAACTATCAAGTTTATCTCAAAGTTTTGATCCTCTCACCTCTTCCATAATAAATCAAGAGTGTCAGACTATTGCAGTCATAAATGAAATAAAGAATCTTGAGAAGGAGAAGAAAAATAGAATAAGAAGGTTAAGTGAACTTAGAGGGATAATTATCCCTAAATTAGAGGCCATGCATGAGGCCCTAACTAATGCTCAGACCACAGCCCGGACCAGTGATCCGACAGATCTAAAGAGAGCAGAAGCTTTTGCATTCCTGTTGAGTGGTCTCATCTCAATTTTGGACAGGGTGAAACAGAGTTGGGCAACAAAATTTGTCCAGTTGAAGACAACTTTTGCAGATATACTTTAGTATATGTAAAGTATAACATGTATATTTACTTATGCAGCTAAGTTTAGTTGGATTTTTGGGAATTTTGGTGTGCGGATTCTACCCTTTGCCATTGATGTCAAAGGGCGAGTGAGTAGCAGTGAAAAATGAGGAATCTAGCTAAGGGGGAGCTCCGGTAGAGTGTACATTAGAACAGAGCATCAGCCAAGGGGGAGTGTAGTGTGACACTTAGTCATTTTTCACTAAGTGTTGCCATCAATGCCAAAGGGGGAGATTGTTGGCAAGAGCCATTGTGTGACTTCATGAGTGTTGTCATTGATGGCAACAAAGTTCATCCCACACATCCGCAGGACATGGTGTGTCTATACCAGCAATCAGATTGAAGAGTATTTTGGTCCGGTGACCAAGAATAAAGCATGCAACAAGGTCTGACAATCAAGTCTAGATCTCTCAGAGGAAGTATCTCAGTAAAGTGTAGACTTGGGGAAGTCAAAAGGAGTACCATGACTAATATATTCCAGAGATTGAGCCTCTGGTGATGCAAGAGTGAAAAGATATGAACACCTAAGTGTTAGGTTCCTATTTGGCAGAGTAGACTGAGGAAGAATTGACCGGTAGAGCTTCAGACCTTAATCTGAATGAGATATTGATGGTGATCGAGTTTCTTAAGGGATCATTCATGATTGGCTGACATGATTGATGACTTCTATAAGCATCTCTTTGATACGCATCACTTGGTAAGCAAGGATTTAGCCGATAGACTAGAGTTTGGAAAATTATTAAGTATTCTGAATGCCGATTAGAAAGATGTTGAAATCCTTTGTGCGGATATATATACTAGATGGATTTCAATGAGAAGGTGTGTGTGGTGTGTTGTGTAGTGCGAAGAAAAGCAGAGAGCAGTGTGGAAGCAGTAATACAGGTCTGGTATGTGACAGGACAGCAGCACCAAAGAAGAGGAAGAATGAAGTACAGTAGATCAGTGTATTGAGCCTAACCGGAACTGAACCTTAGCATATGTGGATGCTTCTCATCAATTCAAGTATCTTGTTACTTTCTTGATACCTTATAGACAGTGAGTCTCTTGTAGGCAATGAGCCTCTTGTGAGCAATGTGCTCAGGTAGTGAGCCCTAATTGGCAAGTGCCATTTTGTACTTCTATTCTTTTAACAGAGAATACAATCTTGGGTTAGTCACCCCATGGTTTTTCCCTTAAAAGGGTTTTCCATGTCAAAATCATTGTGTTATGTGTATTGATTTTGTTTCTGCTTTCATGGTTATGGATGCTTATTTGTTTTGATGTTGCACTAGTTATTAAAGAAGAACAGAAAGTTAAATTAATTAAGATAACTGATTCACCCCCCCTCTCAGTTATCAACAAATAGATCTACTACTTTTCCTTCCACCTGTATTGTGGAGTGAAATTTTTTCTTCTTGCCCTGCGTTTTGATACAATACTATTTAATGAACTGATTTAGTTTTGGTACATCTCTTATTGCCTGGAGGAGAGGAATTTCAATGTTTAGTTGCTTGATTTCTTGTAAAAGTTCTGATTCCAGGTTGGTTTGGATTTGTTTTTGTAATATCTTTTTCTGGGGAACATTCTGTTTAAGCCATTCTAGGTATGGTGCTAGTTTTTCCATCTCTGGAGCATCTCCGGAGCTCTTGTCAGAATTTTGTTCAGGAATGTTCTCTGGAGTTGGTCTTTTAGGAGTAACTCCGGAGTTGTCCAAGGATGTTTCTTTTAGCACTTTTTCGTTAGTAATCTCCTCCAGGGGTTGAGTGGATAAATTTTTAGGTTCCTCATCATTGGTTACTTCAACTATAGTTGGAGGAGATGGTCTTGGGAATGCTTTCCTAGAACGCAGCTGGAGATTATTTGAATATACAGCATTAATTCCAGCCAGATTTTCTTGCTCTGTCATGTAATCAGTTGCTCCCTATTTATTCCGTGGGTTTGGTATAGGCTGAGCTAGTAAAGGTGGTTGGCTAACTAGTTCATTTTGTGATTGACCTTGTGTGTTAGAGGATCCAGTTAGTAGAGATTGTTGTTGAGGTTGGAAACATCTAGGTTATCCCTGGTATTGTTGATTATATCCCTATTGAGAACCCCATTGAGGTTGCATGTTTTGTGATCCAAACTATGGTGGCCAGTGTTGATTTCCCCAAGGCTGATTTTGCTAATTTTAGTTTTGCCAATGTTGATTTTGCCAATCCTGTTGTCCCGAAGGAGGATTATTTTGAGGCCCATGCCAAGTTGGATCCACTGATTATTTCCCCAATTAGAAGGACCCCTGTAAGAAGGCTGGTTTGGATACTGATTGTAAGGGAAATTCCCAACTTGTTTTTGTCCCACATAGTTCAATTCCTCCTCTATTACAACATTCTTCTTACTCAATCTTTTCAAAGTTGGAAGTTGACTACATTGACTAGTAGGATGTTCCCTATCATAGATCTGACAAATTTATGATTTGTCCAAAGGGCATTCTCTCAACAGATGTTTGTTTCTACACCTAGGACAATAGATGGAGAGTGGTTCAGTTGTTCTATTTTGATCAGTTGTTCTAATTTTTTCTTGAATCCCATCCAATATGGTATTTAATTGGACCAAAATGTCTGTTTTTAGATTTGCAATCTCTTCCATTAACTATCCTATTTCATTCTTCCCTTTAAAAGTTTTGGATGACCTCACTCCATTTTGGGTTCTAGAATAGTTCCTGCAAAGTCTTCTATGGCAGGTATATCGATTTTGTTGATATTTCCTTTTCCCATTAAATTCAATGCCTGTTTTGATTCTGTATCCAATCCTTTTACAAACAGGGTTCTGGCCAAGGAGTGATCCACTGGGTTACCATACCTTCTCAAGGCAAAATTAAACCTATCCACATAGTCCTCTAAGGTTTCTTCCTCTCCCTACCTAATTTTAAACAATTCTTCATTTTTATTACTGGATCTACAGTAATCCTGGTATTTTTCTAAGAACTCTGTTTCCATCTGATCCCAAGAATGGATAGAATTCTGGGGTAAACCCATAAACCATCTCATCGCGGAATCTTTCAGAGTTGAAGGGAACAGTTTGAGTTTTTGGTTATTTGGTCCATAATCATAAGTTTGGCAGACTACTTTGAATTCAAACAAGAACTGATCTGGATCCTCAGAAGAAAGTCCTCTAAAATTTGGCAAGTGTGTTGGTGAGATATTCTTCATAGGAGCATTGTCTCCAGCAGCCAAAACAATAGGATATGAGAAGGTTCTTGGAGCCTAGTTTTCCTCTTCCTCATGATTATCATTTTCCATGTTTAGTACTGGTTCTTCTCGCTAAGGTTCTAGGAAATTAGGTTCTATCAAAGGATCTGCCTAAAACTTATGTTGTAACTCCTGGATATAATCGACAAGTGGAAGATTTGGAGGATCTAAGGGATTGTTGTTTTGAGGTGCAGTTTCCAAAGTAGGCTCTAGGTTTCTCTCCTCAACAAGATCTTGTGCCACCCCACTACTTTCCCCTATGGCTTGTTGTTGGGGTGTCTGCTTTATATATCTTCCTTTCAAATCTCTAGTTATAACCATACAGATCTATCCTAAAAACTATTTTAAGTAAGTTTCCCTAATTAACACAATATATCCCCGGCAAAGGTGCCAAAAATGACAAGGTGTCGTTGTACCTCATCATTTAATCTATTTTTAGATGTCAATAATCCAGGGGTTGTGTCTTTGGCTGTTTGCAACTAGGAATTCTACAGTTACCAGTTTTCCTAGCTAATCTTAACAGCTTCTACTAATTTGAAAAGATTAATCTATCTACTTACTGAATGAATTTAAGGAATGTTGAAATAGAATTAAACAGGAAAATTACTCAAAGCAATTCTTAAAAATAGTAACATGCATCTATCTATAAAAATCAGTAAATACTTTTCATATCAAAAAGCTAAAGTAATAAAACAGTGGTACTAGCCTCCTGCCTTGGTGTTGAGAGTGGGCCCTTTCTCCACACCCTTAGGGCTAAAGGCTACAGTAGAAAATCAGCACAAAAGAAGATCACAACTAAATCCAGTCCAATTCATTCACTTTGCATTCATGATAAATATTGCTATCACAGAACTGAGATTACCGAGAATCGAAATAATTCAATCATTGTATATTTCTTCTATTGTTTCTATCAGTATATATCAAAATGAGTGATGACATATCACTGATCTTTTCTACCATCTCCTCTATGAGATGACATCCATCTCTTTATTGCACTAGCTGTCTAACTATGGAAAATAATCATGCAATAAAAGAAGACTAAGTGGAACAGAAGTCCACTCAAAATTCTAAGTTTGAGTCTTAATACATTTGGGTAGCGAGGCCCTAAAAATATGGGTATTGAATCAGTTCTATCTGTAACTTATGCAAAAATTTATAAAAATAAAAACTCCAATAATTTAACTAAAGATGACCCTTCACCACTCAGGTGATGATTTGAGTGAAATGAGGGGTATCAAGATCACTGCTGAGAGTGCCTGATCGGCAGCTTATGTTGGAAATATGCCCTGCTCTCAGGAGGCACCAGAGATATCTGTCCCTATCTACAGCTCTGGAGATATGTCTGTAGCTCCGGAGATATGTTTGTAGCTCTGGAGATATCTGTAGCTTTCTTTGTTCAGCTCTGGAGATGCTCCAGACTCCCGCAGAGCTCTAGAGAGGCTTTCCTCATTTCTTCAAAACTTTAGGTGTCATGGTACTTTGGTATTGTCTCTAGAGATCATTGAAGACTATCTCTGGAGATGCACAAAATTATTTTTTCTGGCATCTACACCTGTTGATTCAAAAAGAGAGAAGTTTCCTGCATTTTTCCATCAATTCCATGCACATTAGTCACTCAATCAGAAATTATAAGCTTAAGTAATCTATCTCAATTAATCATTAACTAGAACAATCTTGCTAGCTTATCTGGGTGTAGAAATTAGGAAAGATGGACTCAAGAAGGAGAAAAAGAGAGGTAAAAAGATGTATTTCATGGGTGCAACTTGGCACTCATCACCTAGACACATATATATCTTAGAACATAAAGAACATAAAAAACAGAAAGACATAAAGACATTTAAAGACATCAAGAACATAAGAACATATATATCTAAATTAAAATTGACATTTATATTGAACATACCTTAGAATTCGATATTGTAGTTGACCAATTCTCCAAAAGATGGCTTCAAAATCCTCAAATTCTTGTTTTTCGCAAGTTTGATTATGAATTCTATATAATTCTAGAATAGGATTAGTAAAATTTATGGAAAAAATAAACATATATCATGAAACTCAATCTATATATCAATGGTAATTAGCTTTGAAACAAAATCACATATGAAACATGAAACTTTCAGTTTAAATAATCGAATTTTCTCTAAAAACATGAAAAATCACTTCTTATACGTTGAAAAAATAAAAAAAGGTGGTGGATTCATATAAAAATGATTCTCAATTAGTCAAACAACATGAAAAGCGTTCTTTTGTCTAATATACTTGTGAAAAGCAGGAATAACAGTCATGTGGGGTCTGCAACACGGATCCCACATGTTTTTTTACCGTTTTCCATGTTTCCCATAATGCAATCATGTTATAACGTGAGCACGTTCTAGGAAGCATGATAGGTAACCTTGTATCTACATGGGAGAGTCTCTCTCTCTCTCTCTCTTCATTTCTCTATCCTATATATAAAGAGGGATCTGGATACATGGAGAGATAGAGAGGATAGGTGAGATAGAGACGGGGAGAGGGAGAGATGGGGATTGAGATAGAGAAAGGGGTCTATAGAGGGAGAAAGATAGAGATACATATATATAGAGAGAGGAGATATAGGGAGATAGATCTAGCAAGGGAGAGATAGATAGGGAAATACAGAGAGAGATGTAGAGAGGGGTATATTAAGAGACAAGGTTATGAGGATAGATAGCTCGATAGGGAAAGAGATCAAGAGATGTCTAGAGACATAGGGAGAGAGATTTCAAGAGGTAGAGGGATGGGGAGAGAGATAAAGAGGAGAAGAGAGAGGTAGTGAGGGATAGATTAAGAAATAGGGATCCATATGTCTAGAGAGATAGGGATCCCTATTCTCCCCTCTACCTAAACCATAAACCTAAACTTCTAAACCCTAAAACCTAAACCCTAAATAATGCCCCTAAACCCTAAACCCTAACCCCTAACCCCTAAACCCTAAACCCTAAACTCAAGAAACCCTAAACCCCAAACTCATAAACCCTAAACCCTAACCCCTAGACCCTAAATGATAAACTCGAGCATCCCTAAACCCCTAAAGCCTAAATAATTCCCCTAAACCCTTACCCAAAACCCTAAACCCTATTTACTTGAGCAACCCTAAACTCATGTAAACCTAAAATAGTGAGGGAGGGAGAGATACAAAGGTAGAGTTAGAGAGAGGGGATCGAAAGTGATCTAGCAAGATAGAGAGACAGGGAGAGAGAGAGAGAGATAGAGAGGTAGGTATAGTTAGGGAGAGGGATAGAGGAGACATAGATATCTCTCCCAGGCTCGGTCTCCTCTATATCTCCCTATTCGCTTCTCTACCTAAACCATAAACCTAAACCTCTAAACCTTAACCCCTAACCCATAAACCATAAACCATAAATAATGCCCTTAAACCCTAACCCCTAACCCCTAAACCCTAAAAACAAGCAACAAGCTAAACCCCTAAACCATAAAACCTGGAAGCAACCCTAAACCTATATCTCCCTATCTCTCCCAATCTCTATAACATGAAAGTTCATGAAAACATTAAGCTTTCATTCCAACCAAGTTCATTCGTAATCAATCCCAAATCATCGCTAATCCATTCAATTTCATCTCTAATCATCCCTAAACCACTTCTAATCAGCCCTAAACCACTTCACACCATCCCAAATCACATCCAAATCAATTTAACTTTGAATCCCTAATCATTTTCAAATCAACCTGGATTTCATCTAAAATAAAATCCCTAAACCATTCCTAAATCATTCTAATCATTCCCTAATCAGCACTAAACCACTTCAAACCATCCCTAAAACCATTATAATCATTCCTAATCTAGTCCTTTTCACCTCTCATCATCCCTAAACAAATCCATTTCATCCCAACTCCATCCCAAATCAATCTAAGCTCCATCTCAAATGATCCCAAAAATAATCAAAATCAAACAAATACCTCACCAAGAGCCATTAGAAGATCATAATGCCAATCTGTTAGTCATTTGCACCATTTTGTATAACGTATGTGCCAATATGCTCCTCAGTAGCACCTACCTATCAATCACAAACATCATTATACACCTAGCCAGTCACATGTGTCATTCTACCCTCTGCCAGCCACAGGAGCCATCATAACATCATAAGCACCAATATGTTAGTCATTTAAACCATTCTATACATCATATATACCAACCATAAACCCTAAACCTGATCAACCCTAAACCCTTATCTCCTTGTCTCTATCATCTCTCTACCTCTCAATCTCTCTGCCTATGTCTTTGGCCATGTCCATCACCCTCTATCTCCCTATCTCTCCCTCTCTAAACTCCTAACCCCTAAACTCTAAATCCGATCAACCCTAAACCCCTATCTCCTTGTCTCTATCATCTCTCTACCTCTCAATCTCTTTGGCTATGTCTCTAGCCATGTCCCTCACCCTCTATCTCCATATCTCTCCCTCTCTAAACTCCTAACCAAGTTAAACCCTAAACCCGATCAACCCTAAATCTGATCAACCCTAAACCCTATCTCCTTGCCTCTATCATCCCTCTACCTCTCAATCTCTCTGCCTATGTCTCTAGCCATGTTCCTCACCCTCTATCTCCCTATGTCTCCCCTCGATCTACATCTCCCTATCGGTCCTCTCTCTCTAAACCCTAACCTAAACCTCTAAACCTTAACCCCTAACCCCTAAAACATAAACCTTAAGTTACCCTAAATAATGCCCCTAAACCCTAACCCCTAACCCCTAAACCCTAAAACTGAGTAGTTCCCTAAACCACAAACCTCTAAACCATCAAACTCGGAAGCAACTCTAAACCTCTATCTCTCCCAATATCTATCGATCCATTCACTCTCTCTCTCTCTCTCTCTCTAAACCCTAAACCCTAAACCTGAGAAACCTTAAATCCCTAACCCCTAACCCCTAAACCCTAAACCATAAACTTGAGCAATCGTAAACCCCTAAACCCTAAATAGTTCCCCTAAACTCTAACCCAAAACCCAAAACCCTAAACTTGAGCAACCCTAAACTCATAAACCATAAATAATGCCCCTAAAGGTCTAAGCAACCCTAAGCTCATAAACCCTAAACAATGATCCTAATCCTGAGCTTGACTCTAAACCTCTCTCTCTCCCAAAACCCCAAAACCCTAAATAATGCCCCTAAATCCTAACCCTTAAACCATAAACCATAAACCTAAGCAGCCCTAAACACCTAAACCCTAAATAATTCCCCTAAACCCTAAACTTAAGCAACCCTAAACTCATAAACCTGGCCCACCCTCTCTCTCTCTCCAAAACAAGAAAACTAGGACTCTCTCTCTCTCTCTATCACTAGGTATCTCTCCCCTTTCTCTCCCCTCCATCTCCATCCTCTCTCCCTTTTCCTCCCTTTCGCTCTCCCTTGTCGACAAAGAACATGGAAATAAAAAAAATAGGACATGTAAAGATGGATGAGGATATAAATTGGGATGATGAAATTGAAACAAGATAATTTATGAAATTTCATTGGATGGGAAGAATGAGGAGGAGAGGTAGAGAGGGGAGGGAAATAGAGAGTGAGTGAGAGGATAGGAGGTAGAGACAAGAGGGAAGTAGATAGTGGGAGAGGACCGTAGGAGGTAGACAAGGGAAGGAAGAAGAGAGAGGGGGTGGGAGGTAGACACCTGGGAGGGAAGCAGAGACTAAGAGAGAGGGTAGGAGGTAGACATGGGAGGGAAGTAGAAAGTGAGAGAGAGGGTAAGAGGTAGAGAGGGAGGGGGGAGAAAAGAGTGAGAGAAAAGGTAGGAGGTAGAGAGGCGAGGAAAGCAAAGACTCAGAAAGAGGGTAGGAGGTAGATAGGGGAGGGAAGTAGAGAGTGAGAGAGAGGGTAGAATGTAGATATGGGAGGGAAGAAGAGAGTGAGAGAGAAGGTGGGAGGTAGAGAGGGGAGGGAAGCAGAGACTCAGAGAAAGGGTAGGACGTAGAGAGGGGAGAGAAATAGAGTGAGAGAGACGATAGGAAGTGCAGCTGCCCTTGTAGACATGTATGTAAAGTGTGGAAGCATAGACAAGGCATGTCAATTGTATGACATAACACCTCAAAGAGATGTTCTATAATGGAATGCAATGATTGCAAGATATGCGAAAAATGGATTTGTTGAAAAGGCTTTAGAAACTTTTAAACAAATGCAATTGGCATGTGTATTCCCAGTTATGCTCATCATAACGCGAGTGCGTTATAACGTGCTCGCGTTATTGTCAGCTTTGTTTGACATGTTTTTATCAATTTTTAGCAAAATCTGGAGATAATCTGGAGTGTACTCCCCATCAGGATGGCACTTTTTTCAATGAAAACTCAAAAAATACCATAATCTTAAGCTCTCTGTTAGCTATCTAACCATATAATTTTTTTCACATTTTGAGTACGTTTAGTGTTTCATCTTGAATTTCTTTTGTTAGTGTGTCCAGTTTTTGTCAAAAACCAGTGTCTAGTATTTTTGACTTTTTTTAACCATTCATCGAAAATTGAAATAAGTTATATTTTTAGAAACTAGACTCCATTCTACACGAATTCAAAAAAAATAAATTTTTGATTAGTTTTCAAACATTTTAGGGGAGAGCACGCTCAAATTTCTATTTTTTAGGATGTGTCCACTTTAAAAATTACTAAAAAATCAATTATTCATTAAAAAATTATCAGAAAAATTAGGGATAAACTATATGGTGTTACCTAATTTCTCACTGGAGCGATTATTGAAATACTAAAAAAAAGTTAACATTTTAGGGGGAGCACACCAGACGCTATGTTATTTTTTTTTAGAAAAATACGACCAATTTGTGTGCTCCCCCTTTTTGAACCCCTTAATCTCAACCATTTTTGGAAAAAATTAGTAGTTTAGAAACTAGATTCAAAGCACCACAACTCTTATTTTCATTCCATCTTCAAATTTTGAGTGTAGCTATCTTCAATTTCTCATCCAACATCAATGTTTCCTGATTTTTTTTAAAAAGTGGCAACTTAAGACCCCATTTTGGTCTCTCATCTTTGTGCACTTACCCTTATGTGGTTTTCAAAACCATGTGTAAAAACCTCTCATGAGGTGTAGTGCCCAAAAAAGCGAGATTCTAGTCTAAAATTAGGCTCTCACTTCCAAAATATTCTCCCCTATTTTTGACCCTTACAGTTGTCATAGAATCTATCATAATACCTCTAAAAATAGTCCTTCCATGATATACTATCATGTGGGCATCTTTCGACAACTAATATTTCAATTTTCAAGGCATCGACATGTGGCAAAAGTGCCAATTAAGAATTCACATGCCCCTACATTATTTTGGAGCTCAATAAAAATAATAACTCACTGTGGGAAAATATTAAATACAAATAAATGCTATGAGAAATATGCAAGGTTGAGACACTTCATTTCCCAACATGCTATAGGTTAAGGGCATATCATGCACTCCTTCACACAATTGTAGTCCTCGATGTTGATTAGTTGTGGATGCTTCTACACAAAATCTTCATCTTCCCATGTGGCATTTTTTACAGGAAAATCCTCCACTAAATAAAGTACTTTGTGATTGTCCTAGTCCTCAACTTATTTGTGCGTGTTTGGAGAATTAACATAGGATCCAAGATTATTATTTACTCTTCATCTACCTTTGGTAACACTATTTATGTAATCCAATAACGTTCTTTAAACATGAGACCTAAAAAATTGGATGTATTTTTGTTATTGGAGATAACTCAAGCTTGTATGCTACATTGCCAATCTTTTGCAAAATTTGATAGGGACCAAATATTTAGGTGAGATCTTTTTATTCTTCTTTTCTTGTTTCAAGGACATTTGGTTATATATTTTGGTATAGGAGCTCAGTTTTGTGTTGTTTTATAGTTAATTTTTCATGTTAGTTATTTACCTCTAAGGATTTAAAAGCCATTTTGTTGTGTTGAAATAAAAGACTTAGTCATTTCATTGACTAGTCTACTTTGGAGTTAATCTAGGCCTATTTTCTAGGAGTTGTCTTTTTGAAATTTGGAGTTTTTTTAGAAACTTATTCTTTATGACAGCAAACTACCTTTTTCATTGATTTTCTGCCTTCCTAGGCAGTTGTACGGACAAATGGGAAGTGGAAGAGTTTTAGAAACTCCCTATAAACTGAGTTTTGTTTTTACATACCAAATATAATGGAAAAGAAGGAGTTTTTTTAAGAGAAAAGCTGTGTTTTCTATTTTTTTCTGTGAAAAACAGCCTTTGTACGGCTTTGTACGGATTCCTTGTGAGCTGAAATGTTCAAAATCTGTTAATACTGCAAAGTAGCTTTCATCTTGATATATTTGGAGTTCTTAACATTTTATTAGAAGGGAGAAATAGTCTGGTTTACATAAGCTGCTCTGAAACCCTCTTAACCAGGGTTTGTGCACAAAAATGGTGTGTTTGCCCTCTATCCTCTGAAATTATTGATCATTTTCAGAAGGATGGAGGAGAATAGGGTAGGTTTTATTGTTTTCTTTGGTTGGCAAGTGGAAGACTCCTTCTCCAAGCACTTGGTATGACTCTAGCTAGTCAAAACCAGTGACTAGTTAGTAGAAGACAATGGCAGCATTGGGAATGCTGTTAACGGCCATGAATAACAGTCATAAAATGGTGAATTTGCTGTCTTATGGAGAGAACAAGACTGTATGATCGATTGGTTGGCTTGGCACTTACAAGTGTGCTACATTTCTTTCTCACAACCTTCTAGAATAGGTTTTCCTTTATGGAAAAGAATAATTTGCTATTATTTTAACCCTTGACAATACGGTGCTACAGCTGAAAAGGACAGTTGAAAGTTCATTGTACAGTTTGGGCATGGTAAAGTATGTTGTATGCCTTTTGGAGGCCTGAGGAAACTCCTTAGTGCAGTCATTCTTAATACTACAAGTGAATAGTCTATGTTTTTTTTTTTTGGCACTGTTTTAAGACAACCAGCTGTGATTGCTGTCCATAGTCCTGTTAGAGCTGAGTTTGGATCATTTTGTCAACAATTTCTTGTTGTGCATACCCTCTGAAGATACATTGGGAGTTGATGAGAAGATCACTATGGATATAGGAGTATAATGCCAAGTTTATTGTTCACACAAGCCATGAGATATAACTGTCATTCTAATACTGTCATAGGACAGTCACCTAGCAAATTGATGTCCTCTGCCTTTAAATACAGTGTGGGCCTGCAAACAAGTAGATGGTTGTCTTGTTTCACACCTAATGTAGAATATGCATTCAATGTTGATAGTTATCTGAAGTCTTTGGGAGAGTGTTAAAGATTTAATCCTTGTGTATGCTACAATGTTAAATACTCTTGACTGTTGTCCTTCCATGACAATCTTAAAACAGTCACAATGCAATTTGCTATCCTCCAAGATTGGTACATGTCAGTGAAAGGTTGTTACCTAGGTATGCAATTGGAGTTGAGGGCCTTTGGAGACCTTGAGAGGTTGTTAAACAAGACTTAAGCCTACTATTAAATACTATCCTAGAACCTTGTTTTATGACAGTCTCACTCAATTTGCTGTCCACTGTTGTGTTTTGGAGTAGAATGGTAGATTATTGGTCAGAGACCTTTGCCCATGCTTATCATAGATAGGTGTATGATTGCCTATGTTGGTAGAGGTATTGGTAATAGTTGTTGTGTTCTTGAAGGTGGGTTGTGCTTCTGAGTTGGGTTGAGTTTTGACTCCCCAAGGTAGAGGGTGATCCTAGGCCAAGTGGATTTCTATAACAACCTTGTGAGGCTTGTAAACACAAACACCTTGTAAACCTTTTGGAGGAAGTTGAGAGAACTAATACAACCTTACCTTACCTCTGCATCATATTGGTATCAGAGCCAATATTATGATTGGAAGAAAGTGTATGTCAGAAGAGGAAATTGAAACAGAGGCTAGTACAATGCCTCCCAAGACAATGAGTCAAGATGCCATCAAGAAGTTGGTGGAAGAGATGGTTGAAGCAAGATTGCAAGAAGCAAAATTGCAGGAAGAGAAGAAGTCTAAAGGCAAGACCAAAGAAGAGGGAAGTTCTTCAGACACAAATGAAGAAACAGAGGCAGAAGAGGATCCTTAGGAGCAAGATATGTCTGCAGATCAGAAAGCCTTCTTGAATGCACTTAAGGGTGCTCATGGAGACAGTGGTGATCCCAAGATGGAGGTGCCTACCTTCCATGGCAAGTTGGATAGAGATGTTCTCACCGACTAGATAGAGGCTATGTGCAACTTCTTTGATTACAAGGAGTTCAATGACAGCAAAAAGGTCAAATTTGCCAAGACAAGGCTAAGAGGTTCTGCACTTGTGTGGTGGAACTATATGCAGAATGAGAGGGAGAAGATTGGGAAGAGTCCCATCACTAAATGGAGCAGAATGGTGGCTATGCTCAAAAGCAAGTTCATGCCACCTGACTATGAGATTCAAATCATAAGGAGATTTCAGAATTTGAGACAAAAAGATATGGATGTGGCTGCCTACACAGAAGAGTTTCATAGACTCAGTATGAGGGCCAATCATAATGAAGATGAAAAAGGGATGGTGGCTAGGTACCTGAACGGACTGAAATACAATCTGCAAGATGAGATAAGTTTGGTGTTACCAAAGACAGTGGATGAATGTTTCCTGTTGGCCTCCAGAGCTGAGGAAAAGCTGAGAAGGAAGGGTGATCAAGGTGCCAGAGGTAGAGGTAGCAGAAATCAAAGAGGTAGAGGCAATTTTGGCCGTGGACAGTTCAACAAAATTGAAAATAATAGCCAGCAAGAAACACAATCAGCAACAGAGCATAGAGGAGGTTTCAGAGGTGGTAGAAATCATAATGGTAGAGGCAGAAATGGTGGAAGTGGTAGAGGACCAGGAGTCTTCACTGGAAGATGTTATGGCTGCAACCAAGTTGGCCATACAATGAACAAATGTCCAGGGAAAGCCAGCAGCTCTCATGACAGTGGAAAGAGAAATTAGTTAGTGAAAGATGATGAATGTGAAAGTGTGAATTCACCAATGGGAAGTGCTGCACCTGTTCTAGATGGAGAGAGTATGATGATAAAAAGGTCTATGCTGAAGATGCCATTAAAGCAAGAGCCTCCTCAGAGAAAGAATCTTTTCAGAACCCAAGGTCTAGCCTATGGGAAACTTTGCACAATCATAGTGGATTCAGGGTCTACTGAGAATGTGGTATCCACTGAGATGGTTGAGAAGTGCAAGTTGAAGAGGCTGCCTCATATCAGTCCTCACAAGATTTCTTGGTTGAACAAGAACCAAAGTTTCATGGTGGAGGAACAAGCTTGGGTTGAGTTTGCAATTGGTGACTACAAGGACAAAGTGTTATGTGAAATCATCCCTATGGATGCATGTTACCTGCTTGTTGGTCGTCCATGGCAGTATGATGTTAAAGCTCAGCATGATGGTGAGAAGAACACTTATGTCATCACCAAGAATGGCAGGCCATTCAAAATGGATCCTTTGTTGGAGCAGCCCCAGGGAAAGGAAAACAACAGCAGTGTCATGTTGGTGAATGGACATGAGTTCCTAAACATCTTAAAGGAGAATGACAACCAGGGGTATGCCTTGGTCATGAAGCCCAAGAGTGGATCAGATCAGCAAGAACAAAAATAGAAGGAGATTCCATTGGAAGTACAGCAACTTCTGGATAAGTATCAAGACCTTGTGGTAGAGGAAGTTCCCAACTCCTTACCACCTATGAGGGATATTAGTCATCAGATTGACTTAATACCTGGTGCTACATTGCCTAACAAGGCTGCATACAAGCTGACTCCACAGCAAAATGAAGAGGTGGCAAGGCAAATTCAAGATCTCCTGGAGAAAGGGCTGATTAGGAAGAGTCTAAGCCCCTGTGCAGTTCCAAGTGTACTGGCTCCTAAGAAGGATGGAAAGTGGAGGCGATGCACAGATTCCAGGGCCATAAACAAAATCACCATAAGATACAGATTTCCAATGCCAAGGATTGAAGATCTCTTGGATTACCTGGGAGGATTTTGCTATTACTCAAAGATTGATTTGAAATCTGGATATCATCAAATCCGGATCAGACAGGGAGATGAATGGAAGACTGCTTTCAGACCAATGAAGGTCTTTATGAATGGCTTGTTATGCCATTTGGTCTTAGCAATGCACCAAGTACATTTATGCGCCTGATGAATGAGGTATTATTTGAATTCATTGGTAAATTTATTATTGTTTATCTTGATGACATACTAATCTTCAGCAGGACAAGGGAAGACCATGTGAAGCATGTTGGTCAGGTGTTGGAGAAGCTGCATGAGCACAAGTTGATGATCAACTTAGACAAATGTGAGTTCATGAAAACTAAACTTGTATACCTGGGATTTGTCATTTCTAATGGTTGTTTGAAGATGGATCCCTCTAAGGTTGAGGCTATTCTCAGTTGGCCTACCCCAAAAACAGTGGGAGATGTGAGAAGTTTCCATGGATTGGCGACTTTCTACAGGAAGTTTATCAGAGGTTTCAGTCACATTAGTGCTCCCATCCTCAACACCATCAAGGGTGGAGTCAAATGTAGATTCCAGTGGACAAAGGAAGCTGATGATAGTTTTGAGTTGTTGAAAACAAAGGTGGCTGAGTTGCCTACCTTAGTACTTCCTGATTTTGATAAGGTGTTTGTTGTTGAGTGTGATGCAAGTCAGCAGGCTATTGGTGCTGTTCTTAGCCAGGAAGGACATCCAGTGGCATTCTTTTCAGAAAAGTTGAATGAAGCCAAGCAAAGGTATTCTACCTATGACTTAGAACTCTATGCAATGGTGCAAGCTCTTAAGAAATGGAGACATTATTTGCTGCCCAAAGAATTTATTGTGTTTACTGACAATCATGCTTTAAGCTTTCTTACCAGTCAAGAAAAATTGAACCACAGACATGTTAAATGGATGGAACAGCTACAAGTGTATACTTTCACAATTAAGCACAAAAAAGGTGTCTCTAATAAGGTAGCTGATGCATTGAGTAGGAGGTTGCTTCTTGTTCATGAAATTCAGTTAGAAAGCATGGGTATTGACTGTTTAAAGGAGCTGTATAAAGAAGATTCTGATTTCAAAGAGGCTTATGATGTTTGTGTGAACTTGGCTAACACATTCCATGGAGAGTATGCAGATTTTGTTTTGCAGGAAGGCCTCTTGTTTAAGGGCAATTTGTTGTGTGTTCCTAAGTGCTCTATGTGGCACAACATCATCAAGGAGAAGCATAATGGTTCTTTAGGAGGACATTTTGGCCTGGACAAGACACTAGAACAAGTCACAAGGTTCTATTTTTGGCCAAAGGTACAATCAGATGTGAGAAAATATGTAGCTAGCTGTATAATCTGTCAAAGAGCCAAAGGTGTGTCTTCAAATGCAGGTCTATACCAGCCCCTTCCCATTCCCAACAGACCTTGGGAAAGTATCAGCATGGATTTTGTGCTTGGGTTACCCAGGACAACCAGAGGGGTGGATAGTGTGTTTGTCATTGTTGATAGGTTCAGCAAGATGGCTCATTTTGTGCCATGTAAATGCACAAATGATGCATCTCATGTTGCAGGCCTGTTTTTCAGAGAGGTAGTAAGGATGCATGGTTTACCATTGTCCATTGTAACTGACAGAGATCCTAAGTTTGTAGGTCACTTCTGGAGGACCTTGTGAAAGAAGCTAGGCACACAGTTGTCCTTTTCATCAGCCTACCATCCACAAACTGATGGTCAGACTGAGGTGGTTAACAGGTCTCTTGGAAACCTTCTAAGGTGCCTTACAAAGCAGCATGGTTTGGCATGGGATTTGGTTATCAGTTAGGCTGAATATGCCTACAATGATTCAAAGAATAAGAGCACTGGTAAAAGTCCTTTTGAGATAGTTTATGGCTTTCATCCAAGAGGGCCACTTGAGCTGAAGGATATCCAAGGTTGGGATAGAAGGAGTGCACTTGGTGAAGAGTTTGCTGCTTCCATGAAAATAGTTCATGATCAAGTCAAGTTGCAACTAGAAAAATCAGTCACAAAGTACAAAGAAAAGGCAGATTTGAAGAAAAGAGAAGTATAGTTCAAAGTTGGTGACTTAGTCATGGCATATCTAAGGAAAGAGAGGTTGCCAAAGGGTCAGCCAACTAAACTCTTGATGAAGAAGATTGGACCATGCAGGATAGTGCACAAATTCGGTCCAAATGCATATGAGATTGAGCTACCAGATGGCTTGGGTATCTCTCCAATTTTCAATGTTTGTGATCTTTTTCCTTTTAGACCTCCATTACCTGATGAAGTGGATCAGATGTGGTGACTGAAGATGCTGATTGGATCAAGGATTTGCCTCCAAGCAAACCTTTATAGTTGGAATGCATTCTGGATTCCAAGGTTATCAAGAAGACTCGGAGAGGTGTTTATAAGGACTACTTGGTGAAATGGAAGGATCTTCCTGACTCAGAGGCCACCTGGATGACTGAAGCAGATATTCTGAAGCATGGCATGACACTTCAACAATTGGCAACTCAAGGGACTTGAGTTCTTCCTACAGGGGGAGTATGGTGCAGGAGCTCAGTTTTGTGTTGTTTTCTAGTTAATTTTTCATGTTAGTTATTTACCTCTAAGGCTTTAAAAGCCATTTTGTTGTGTTGAAATAAAAGACTTAGTCATTTCATTGACTAGTCTACTTTGGAGTTAATCTAGGCCTATTTTCTAGGAGTTGTCTTTTTGAAATTTAGAGTTTTTTTAGAAACTTATTCTTTATGACAGCAAACCGCCTTTTTCATTGATTTTCTACCTTCCTAGGTAGTTGTACGGACAAATGGGAAGTGGAAGAGTTTTAGAAACTCCCTATAAACTGAGTTTTATTTTTACATACCAAATATAATGGAAAAGAAGGAGTTTTTTAAGAGAAAAGCTGTGTTTTCTATTTTTTCTGTGAAAAATAGCCTTTGTACGGCTTTGTACGAATTCCTTGTGAGCTGAAATGTTCAAAATCTGTTAATACTGCAAAGTAGCTTTCATCTTGATATATTTAGAGTTCTTAACATTTTATTAGAAGGGAGAAATAGTCTGGTTTACATAAGCTGCTTTGAAACCCTCTTAACCAGGGTTTGTGCACAAAAATGGTGTGTTTGCCCTCTATCCTCTGAAATTATTGATCATTTTCAGAAGGATGGAGGAGAATAGGGTAGGTTTTATTGTTTTCTTTGGTTGGCAGGTGGAAGACTCCTTCTCCAAGCACTTGGTATGACTCTAGCTAGTCAAAACTAGTGACTAGTTAGTAGAAGACAATGGCAGCATTGGGAATGCTGTTAACAGCCATGAATAACAGTCATAAAATGGTGAATTTGCTGTCTTATGGAGAGAACAAGACTGTATGATCGATTGGTTGGCTTGGCACTTACAAGTGTGCTACATTTCTTTCTCACAACCTTCTAGAATAGGTTTTCCTTTATGGAAAAGAATAATTTGCTGTTATTTTAACCCTTGACAGTACGGTGCTGCAGCTAAAAAGGACAGTTGAAAGTTCATTGTACAGTTTGGGCATGGTAAAGTATGTTGTATGCCTTTTGGAGGCTTGAGGAAACTCCTTAGTGCAGTCATTCTTAATACTACAAGTGAATAGTCTATGTTTTTTTTTTTGGCACTGTTTTAAGACAACCAACTGTGATTGCTGTCCACAGTCCTGTTAGAGCTGAGTTTGGATCATTTTGTCAACAATTTCTTGTTGTGCATACCCTCTGAAGATACATTGGGAGTTGATGAGAAGATCATTATGGATATAGGAGTATAATGCCAAGTTTATTGTTCACACAAGCCACGAGATATAACTGTCATTCTAATACTATCATAGGACAGTCACCTAGCAAATTGCTGTCCTCTGCCTTTAAATACAGTGTGGGCCTGCAAACAAGTAGATGGTTGTCTTGTTTCACACCTAATGTAGAATATGCATTCAATGTTGATAGTTATCTGAAGTCTCTGGGAGAGTGTTGAAGATTTAATCCTTGTGTATGCTACAATGTTAAATACTCTTGACTGCTGTCCTTCCATGACAGTCTTAAAACAGTCACAATGCAATTTGTTGTCCTCCAAGATTGGTACATGTTAGTGAAAGGTTGTTACCTAGGTATGCAATTGGAGTTGAGGGCCTTTGGAGACATTGAGAGGTTGTTAAACAAGACTTAAGCCTACTCTTAAATACTATCCTAGAACCTTGTTTTATGACAGTCTCACTCAATTTGCTGTCCACTATTGTGTTTGGGAGTAGAATGGTAGATTATTGGTCAGAGACCTTTGCCCATGCTTATCATAGATAGGTGTATGATTGCCTATGTTGGTAGAGGTATTGGTAATAGTTGTTGTGTTCTTGAAGGTGGGTTGTGCTTCTGAGTTGGGTTGAGTTTTGACTCCCCAAGGTAAGTGGTGAGTAGCCTAAATGGATGGCACCAGAGGGTGATCCTAGGCCAAGTGGATTCCTATAACAGCCTTGTGAGGCTTGTAAACACAAACACCTTGTAAACCTTTTGGAGGAAGTTGAGAGAACTAATACAACCTTACCTTACCTCTGCATCATATTTACTTTGAAGTAGATATAACTGGAGACATACAAATTATCTCCTTTAGTCTCTTAAATGCCATATTAGCTACCTCATTCCATTAGAAAGCATAATTTTTAAAAGTGTTGTGAGGGGTGCTACTATGTAGACATAATTATTTACAACTATTCTATAGTATCTAATGAATCCTAGGAAACCCCTCAAGTACTTAATGGTTTTAGGAATCGATCAGTAATCTCGTTTGGATCAAATTTTACTCCTTCATGAGACATTGTGACCCAAGTACTCCACCTCTATGAGTCCAAAAGCACACTAGAAGGTTTAGCATAATGTTGATGATATTGGAGAATTTGCAATGCCGAATCAACATGGTGCACATGATCTTCCCATGTCTTGCTATAAATCAATATATCATTAAATAACACTAATACAAACTTCCTCAAAATGACTTAAAGATCTAGAATTAATCAAACTTTGAAATGTAGGAGTGTTAGTAAGACTAAATGGCATCACTAGAAACTCATAATGACCATCATGAGTCCTAAATTTTGTCTTGGCAATATCTTCTTCCTTAATTCTAATTTGGTGATAACTTGATCTAAGATCAAGTTTGTAAAAAACATGACCCCATTTAGTTCATCTAACAAATCATCAATTAATGGAATTTAAGAAATTATAGTTGATTGTGTACTCATCAAGTTCTCTATAGTCTAGACACATGTTCCAAGTGTCATCCTTCTTACATACCATCACCACTAGAGAGGAATAAGCACTCGAATTATGATAGATATTACCTGCCTCTAACATCTCTTATATTATCTTCTCAATTTCACTCTTCTAGACATATGGGTACTTGTAAGGCCTAATGGTAGGCACCTTGGTACTAGTTGAGCAACATGATCATGATCCCTTTGGGGAGGAATTCCTTTTGGCATATCTTTGAAGTTTTAGAAAAAGGATTTTATACACCTTGCAAGAGAAAAGAAATATTTTAATTATCTAAATTAAATATTTATTTGTGGTGCATCTTTAGTGATGTGTTTAGCCACATTAAATATTTATTTGGGTCCAATTGTAAAGTTGTATGTAACATTGATTAGATATTTTGTGTGACATAGGACAAATATTTAATATTTGTGAGAAAAGTTAATTTTGGGGTAAATAGTTTTGTGCTCTCATTGTTTTGAGACACATGGTTTTTCCAATACCACGATAGTATTTGTGTGAACTTAATTCTATAAAAGCAAGCACATGTTTAGTGGTTGAGGTTGGTTTTCATTTGTATTGATCTCTCCTATTGAGTGCATATGTGAAGCATGGCATGGGATGTGTGGTTACTTGTTTAGACACATGGAGGATGCACTTGATGATTTTAATGTCTAGAAGTATTCATGGAGACTCTATAAGTGTATTGTAATGTTTCATTGCTAAATAATACATTGAGTGGATTATTTTAGAGGTTGGGTTTTGCCCTCTTGAGGATTTTCCTAGGGTATATCTTGTGTCATATTAATGGTATGTTTGTCTATTATTTTACATGGTGGATTTTGAGTACTTGATTACATATTTATCTCTCTTGGGGTTATGTGGAAATATTTATTATTATTGTAATTTTTCATTTCAAGTGGTATTAGAGATTGGTTGCTAGGTTATGGAAGGAGATCTCTCAAGTATTTATAACCCTTGGTATGAGTAGATTCTTGTGCATAGTTGAATCCATGATCTTGTAGGATAGTAATGAAGGCATTTTCAAGTTCACAGATGTGTTTATAGACTTGGGTTGTTGCAGATCCAGGGTTTGATGAAGATTTGGCAAATGGGTTTTCTATTGGGTTCTTTTTGTTGGGGTTTTGGAGGTGAGATTTTGATAGAGGCCTTTTGGGAAAAAATAAACCTCACCATTGACTCTAGAAGGACCAAAGACCTATATTGTGATATAAAACTCGACTATGGTTGAAGACAAAAACAATTGGACATTTTTACCCTAGGGGGAATCTTGTAGTGAGAATATTTTGTACAACCATATAGAATCCATACATCTATATTATATGGTGCTATTGCAATCATAGTTCACAGAGAATAAAAATATATTCTATAAGCATTGGCATAGTATAGAGGAGGTTGACAGAAAAATACATATTATTAAAAAACCCTGTCATACGAGATCTAGGAGTTTGGGGGTGGTACATTGAACTATATTGTTTCCTTCTATCCTATTTTTTCCATAAGATTCTAAAAAATTGGCTTATTTATTTAGTGTCTCTATATCATGGGTTATGGTTTTTAGAATACCATGCAATTGCACTACTTCCCTAAATACCAAATGTGCAACTTGAGTCACATCATTTGTATTCTTACAAGGTATGAAGTGGGTCATTTTAGAAAAGCGGTCCACCACTACAAGCATTGAATCATTTCTACTTTGGGTTCATGGTAGCCACAAGACAATACATGAAAATATTAGTCCATGGTTCCTTTAGCATATGTAAAGGCATATATAGTCTTGTATTCTACTATCCTCCTTTTTTAATTTGGCACACCCTACAAGAAACAACAAACCTATTTGCATCTCTTCTCATATTTGGCCCAAATAATTTATTCACTCTCTAATCCAAAAGTCGTATCTCTTCCAAAGTTTCCACCCACCCTACTTGAGCGCATCTCTCTCACAAGATTTTATCTTCTTCATCCAAAGGGAATGTAAAGCTAATATCTCTTAAACAAAAAGCCATCTACTAATAAATAGTCTTAAAATGAATCTATACTTGTATGGTCTTGACTACTTAGAACTCCGTAAATTCTACCAAATATGAATCATCTACATATTCACCCTTCATTTCTTTATAGCCAACTAACTCATTACTCATTACAATTAGAAAATGGTACCTTCTACTTAATGCATGATCCACCACAATAGTTTTACCACTCCTATGTTACACAACAAATATATATGCCTACAAAAATAAATTTAGCATGTTTGTGGGACAACTTACCCTAGAAATTTATATACTTCATAGTTTGATTGTTTGTCAACAAAACGAATTGTTCCCTATGTAGAAGATAATACCTCCAATATTTTAGTGCTTGTACAACAACATAGAATTCATTATCATAAGTGGTATACTTGTCTTTGGCTTCATTTAATTTTTCACTAGAAAAGGCCATAGATTTACCTTATTGGTTTAACACTCTTCTAATAGCTACCCTTGAAGCAACACACTCAACTATAAAAAAAATTCTCAAGTTTTGGTATGAAATAATTGAATCTTCAATTATCCTTCTTTTGAGCTATTCAAAGCTCATGTTAGCTACCTTTGTTTAGAAAATACCTTCCCTCTTGTGCAATCAACTAAGGGTGCACTTATACCACTAAAATTCATAATGAACCTCTTATAAAAATTCACCATCCCATGGAAGCTCCTCACCTCTATGATACTTTAAGGAGTAGGACACTCAATAATTGCCTTCTTTTTCTAGATACATGCTCAATCCATCAGTTGGAATAACACTACCTAAGAATACTGACATATCCTCACAAAACTCACTCTTTCTAAGGTGGATAACTAACCTTTCTACTCTATGTGTGTCAAGCACCACTCTCAAATGTTATATATGTCCCTCCATATTTCTACTAAAAATTGAGATATCATCAAAATAATCTATGACAACTTTTTTAATGTTTAGTCAAAATACTTGATTCATTATTTGCATGAAGGTAAATAGAGCATTCGATAAGCCAAATGACATCACCACTCACTTAAATAAACCATCCTTTATTTTGAAGGTAATCCTCCACTCACCACCTTCAAGAATTTGAATTTGATGGTATTCACTTCTAAGATCAAATTTGGAGAAGATCTTGGAACCCAACAAGTAACCTAACAAATCATCCATTCTTGGCAACAAATATTAATACTTCATAGTGATTTTTTAATGGTTCTATAATCCATAAATAAAATCCATTTCCCTCCTTTCTTAAGGAGAGTAGAGAAGGTGTGGTATATGAGATGATGCTTTCCCTCATAAATCATTTTTCTAATAATTCAGTAATTTGTCTCCTCATTTCCTCATTTCCTCATTTTCTAGAGGAGTCAACATACATAAGTAGCCTAATTTGGGAGTTTGGCACTAAGAATTAGATCAATGTGATGGGTAAATCCTCTTAAAGGAGGAAAACTAGTTGGTAGGTCAAATGGTGTCAAGTCTTAATATTAGCTTAGCAATTTCTGCACCTCCAATAGAATTGCTTGCTAATCTAATTTATCCCCTTCTCTAGGGTATAATAGATAGAAAATATCATCCTTAGAAAAACTCTTTCCAATCCACTATAAACATTTAGGTAGAGATTAGATATTTTAGTTGATCATTCTCCTTTAAAAGGCTTCAAGACATGGAGTTTAACCTCATGTTATATCTCTTAAGTATTTTATCTACAATGGCACAAACTACATTCCTATCATATTGTTAGGGCCTACTTAATAATAAATTCCAAGTATCCATAAATACTACATCACAAAATACCTAGGGCCCAATATTAAAGACAATGAAACAAGATTTTATCCACAAGCACAATCTGACCTTTCTTCAACCAAAAAATATTTTATGGTTTAGATTTAGGAATACAAGAAAGATTTAATCTTTGCATTATTCTATTACTTACTAGATTATCAATTGAACTTCCATCTACAATCACCTATATACCTTTTCAATTCACACTTACATATTATTTAAATAACATTTTTCTCTTCCAATCACTATTCATAGATTATTTGTTTCCTGCTACCAAGGTTTTTTGCAACGTTACATTTTCTCCAATTTTCACCTCTAGTTCCACAATTTGAGGTTCTTCCTCTCTAAACATAGCTTGATTTAAAGATTTAGGATTTAGTCGACAATCTTGAACTTTATGAGCTTCATTACATATGAAGCACCTTAAGGGCTTCCAATCTCCAATAGATTGTCATCCTCATCCCCTACCTCTAAAACCTCCCTTTCCTCAAAAGTTAGGCTTCACATTTCCCTTTTGTTCTTCTCCTTTGGTAGTTTTGGAAGAACTCCCTTTTCCTCTATTTGGATTGCTATCACCAACACTTGTAATTGTGCTCTTCCAATTAAATTTCTCCTCTACTTTTAAGTCATATTCATTTGCTTTATCTACATTAGTTACCTTGACTAAGGCTAGCTCATCTTGAATTTATAATGTTAGTCCATTAAAACACCTAGATGATGTTTGTTCTTTAACCTCTCATATATATTAGTCTAAATTTGAAGCCTCACAAATTGCTCAGTATAATCCTAAACTGACTAATTTCTTTGTTTTAGGTTATGAAATTATCAACATTTTTTTCTAGTAATTAGAATGCAAGAATCAAGCTTGTAGATGTTTCAAGATCTTGGGCCATAGCCTAATTTTGTGCTTTCCTTGGACCTTCTCCTAGAACTCTACAAATTTTCCCACCATGGAGTAGCATGAGACTTCATATTGGATATAGTAATTTTCACTCTTTTATGGTCATCTTCCTCAATGTTTTTCATCTCAAAATAACACTCTAACTCTTGGACCTAGTCTAGGAATAAATCTAGGTAGAGTTCACCTTTAAAATCTAACTATCAACTTTCACCCTGGAACTTGTCTGGATATTGCTTCAGTAAGCCTCTCCATAGGGTCAACTACCCTACCTACATTTCCCAATTTCTCATGTTCCTCTTGAGAGTCATCCAAATGTAGTTTGGCCTCCATGACTTCTAAACTTCTAAGCCATTCATCAACATTATTCCTTCAAAGACTTACATTCCTCCTACCTCTTCCTCCCTAGTTCATATAGAATCTCATGTGGGCCATTATTGTTTGCTTTGATACCAAAACAATGCAAACAAGCCTCTACTCCTACAAGTTAATATCTAATTTATCCATAAAATTACTATAATTTAACACTTAACACTTCATGTAGAAACAATCACAACAAATAGAGAAGAATCATGGAAAAAAAAAAAGATAGATAACAAAAATATGTTTATGTCCTTCAACAAAATGCAATAGAATTAAGAGAAAAAATCCCATGGTAAATTAATACCCAAAAGTATAAAGCGATATCTTTTATTTTCTAGAAAAAGAAACTTCACAAACTCTCTACTCTCTACCTCATCTAATCTTCAAACTGAAAAAGACAAACAAACATGCATTCAAGGTTCAACCTAAAAGTATCTGCAAGTAAAAACCACTCCTAATACAAATCTCTAAATCTAAAAATAGTAAATAAATATAGTTGTTTCTTTATCCCCTTAACAAAAATAGAGTAGTTAAAGAAAGACTATTGTTATTAATAAATACAAACTCTTAAATAACCCACCACAATAGTTAAAACCTACATATGAATTGCAAAAAAAAAATTCTTAAAATAAGTGAATGATTAAAATTGATGTGAGTGGAAAGACCTACATTAAAGGAGCTCTACATCATATACACACACCTGCCACAATGATCCAAATGGCCTCACACAAATAGTGTAAATGTAAAGTAGCTAGTATACTGTAAAATTGATTAAAAGTTGGAATAAAATTGACTCATAGTCGAAACATATTATGTGTGTAAATGTAGGTCAATTGATTAAGTTGTTAGACTATGAAAGTGAGTTAGAGACATGAGACTTCAGCAATCCATTATAAACAAATTAGCATGCTTATAATAAAAATTGTCTAAGATTTTTTGAATCAACATTTCAGATCAAACTCCATAATCAATCATAAGAACAAAGAAAACATATAAAAGTAAGATCAAAAAGTCAATTTAAAAGCTTAAATTTTTTAATAACGAAAGAACAATGTTTACATAAGGCCATTTGAATAATAAATCATAAATAACTAGTATGTTGTAAATCGACTAGAGAAAGTCGACCCGTAGTCGAAACATATTATGTGAGTGAATAAAAGAGAATTGTTCAAACGTCCCACTGCTGTGTAAAGTGTCGCATGCCTTCGTACGCAAAGTTTGACTTTCGCTTGGCCCGTGAGTAGCGAGTTACTAGTGGCCACTCCGATTTCGATAATGACAACAGATTATGAAAACAGAATGTGGTTGTCCGTCGATGTTTTGTTGTATTGAGGAAGAAGGGGTTGTTATCCGGCTTTATATTTGTTTCAACAGTAATGGTGGGATCTACACAACTCCAAGAGCCATGCCACTTCACGTGTCGACTGCTTCCATTGTTTTCTATCCACCAACTTCTTTCCTCCGAAAAGGACTGCAGTTAAGAGCACTAAACTAGGCACCTCCCTGTTCAGCGACAATTCATATGGACAAGTTAGGACTCGAACCTAGGACCTTCCATTTGTTGTTGGAGTGCTCTACCAACCAAGCTACTCCGTTGTGGCCAGCTCATCGTCGGTCCGGGTGTGACTTACCTCCAACACCCCCTCCTTAAGCCACACTGTAGGTGCTTGGGGCTCCTAGCCTGGCTCTAATACCAATTGTTGAGCTACAACGCATATGGAGAACCTAGGACCATCCATTTGTTGCTGGAGTGCTCTACCAACTGAGCTTATCATCGGTCCAAGTGTGGCTTATCTCCAACATGCCCATGGGCGAAGTTAAGTAGTAGTTCAAGTGATTCTCATAATTTTATGATATCTAAGTGTCAGTAAGGAAGGTGGTATTCAGAAATATTTTTTAGAAGGTTTCTGGATTACAAGGGTTCATGTTCTTCTAAGTTAACTGCTTTGAAGGGTTGGGTTTACAGCTTGAAGCAAATAAGTGAAAATAATATTCATAGTCATGTAGATGGCATATATGAATCTAAAGTAATGAGCTATTTTTTAGCATAAAACAAAGTTTTCCAAGAATGATTGTTCTCTTGAATTCCTCTTACTAGATGATGATTTTAAATGCCTATTAAATGTATCTAAATACCAAAATATAGTAACAATTCACACAAGCATGTACCAAGTCGGCTTACAAGTATCAAATTGACAAATTAAAAGGTGAATGTGTTGGGTTTTGTGCAATTAAAAATGGGATATATAGAAATGAAAAGTGTACTTCATATTTTTCCATTTTCTTTAGTATTTAGTTTAGCATTCATTTTATAATAAACATAGTTTGGACTAATTCAACTTTTATTAAAGCACAAATAACCCTTAAAACACCTCATCCTAGTTGAGCATAACCCTCAAGTTTAGAAAACATGCTATTTCATGTTCATGTCATTTGGGACACTTATGTGGCATGGAAGTGTCCACTTGGACACTATAATATGTAATGCCCAACTAGACACTACCAAGCATGGAAGTGTCTTTCTCATTTAAAATCATATTTTTTTCCTAAACATCTATCTTTTTCTTAAACACTAACCCTAATTCATACCTAACAAACAACTTATCCCTAAGAATGTTTATTTAAGAATTTTTCTAAAAATGGAAAGCATTCACTAGCACTCGCACCTAAACCTACACCTTCTTTTCCTTTCTAAGACCATGTAGAGTATCTCTATGGTTTTTACATGCCTCGCCTCCATTAATGGCAATTCCATGCACTAGCACCTTACAAGCACAGTCCTCCAACTCTTCCAATACTTTATGGTGAAACATGCTTCCTATGGGCTTGACTAAAGCAAGATCCTAAATGTCTCATAGGCACCCCTTTCCCCCCACTTTTTAGACTTGATAGGTATTGTAGTAGGTTGTACATGTGGTGATAGTCATAGTCTTTTATGTCAACAAGGAGATATGATATGACCACACAAGTACAAGGCACAACCATGAGTAGAAGAAATATTTGTTCTAATTAGGACACCTCTATGGGTAGAGGATGCATTCACACCTATCATGACACCTTCATGGGATAGAAGACACATCTCCACACCTGCTAGGACACTATCATTTAAGATAGGGACACTTTTGATTGTCACACAAAATAGAGACTTCCAAAACCTAATTTTTATGTTCAATAACCTCCTCCTATCATATTCTCATTCTTTTGCATCTTTTTTGACTATCAAATCAAACACAATTCCTCTAACACTCACTTATTTTTATTTTACTTCTAATACAACCTCAACACCACATTTCTTTTACATAATTAAATCTAAAAGTTAATATTATTGTTTAATTAATAAAAATTAGATTAATTAAGTGAACTAATACATTATAGTAATTAAAGATAACACTTTAGTATTGTTTATTTTTCATCTACACCATGTAACCACTAATATTATGAAACCTAGAATGGAAAGAGGGATAATACATAGCTACATGAGCCCTAAGTTTGTAGAAAAATGAAGACAAGGAACAAAACTATAGTAGTGTTGAAAGAACAATGTTGGAAACCCTAGGTTGTTACAGTTTGTAAATAAAATAGCTATTAACCTAGAAGTTCTTTGTTTCAATACATTGATTTGATTTAACTTAAATTTGAAATGTGGTCTAATATTACAATAGAGATCATACAAATATTTAGATTTATCAATTAGACAAAATTAATGTACAAGTTGGGACATGAACTAGTAAAGGAAAAAGGAAAGATAGAAAATGTGCATCCCTAGAATATTTGAAGATTGAATTTGACTGAAGAACCTAATAAGAGTAAAAATAAAACTTGGAACATAGAAAATTTCAACTTTCTTCCATCAATAGGGACACCATCATTGGATTTGGATATTTATTTCTAGGCTTCTAGTGTTGGATCTAGGTGCTCCTATAAGTCACTCATGAGGTTTAGGAGCTCATACAGGTCACTACTAAGTTTTGAGCACTCATGTATGTCACTGGTAACTTGTAATGACACTAGTGTATGTGTCTACTAGAGTTTTGAAACTCTTAGAACTTGCTTGCCTCTATGTTCTACTTGTATCATACTCATAAATATCCTTGGTCTTTTGTTGTATCTTTTCAAATTGGTATGGGATAAAAAAGAGGGGTTTGACTATTTAGGAAATTGCCCCAGTCAATCCCTTAGGTGGTATATTTCAACCTTGAACTATAACCTTGGAAATTTTTGAATGTGTGAAGTCTCTAGTGATCATGAGAGTGGTGTATGCATAGATTTACACATAAAGAGAACAAACCTTAGAAGATAAAGCTAGCTATGATGTTGTGCCCAAGTGATGGATAGGAAAAGGTGGTGGATGCAACTAGACTTATTTATTGACAAGGGATAGAGGGTTTTATGAATAAATCTATAGGAGCAAATAATAAAGGATGAGAATGCAATAGATTAGATATTTTATGAGACCTTTGGAAGGGAAATTGGGAAGATGGGGAGAAAATATAAAGGACATTAATGAAGGTGAGAAGACTAAGATAATCTAGCTATGAAGATGAAGAGATTAGCAATGAATTCGGGAAATGTAAAAAGGGAGGTTCTTCATAATAAATTCCAAGGTAGAGCTATAGAAACCATATAACAATAGGGAATAGAAGAAAACTTAATAGCAAGAGTGTGCTATGTTTGAAACCCTTTCAAATGAGAGTCAACATGACGTTATTTCATGTCCAAGTTCAAATGACTATTAGAAAATATGTTAGGAAAACTTAGAAATTATGGCTTTCAGTACTTTTAAAATTCATTTTATAAAGTTAATCCAAACAACAAAATTCAGGATGCATAGGGGTCCAAGACACTAGTGTTTTCAGTAAACAAACATGTCCTTCCTAAGTTTGGGTCCATTTTTTGGGGGGTAGGTTTAGAGGTCTATAAAGGTTTGGGGATAGTTGTAAATTAGTCCATTGACATTCAAAATTTTATAAAAGTAGAAAATGAGCCCTAGAACACATCTATAGGAACAAACACTAAAAATGTAAAGTGGAGATTGTAAAGTAGGTAATTTCCAACTTTACATTTTACTCCCACTTTAGCGGGCTAGTGAACCTAGGTGAAACAATACACTAAACTAAATACATTACATATACATATACATATGATTCTACAAAAAGATATAGAAGAGCTCATGCTCATTTATCTTCTCTTCACTTTTCTCTTCCATCTTAGCATGCACTCAAATCTTCCAATGTACCCATGAAAAGAAACATAGTTATTATTTATTTTAGGAAGTATGCTACTAAACAATAAACATGTTAAAGCTAATAGAAAGATAATATTGAAAGGAGTCACACACACACATTCATTTCCCTACGCTAATGTTTTACTAAAATTATACCAACTAGCTTTTGGATCCATGACATATCACATGAAGTGGGAAGAATAAATTATTAGGCTATGGATTTATGTCATGACCATCAAGATGTAGAGACATTAGTGATTTCATTGCCACAAATATAGGGGTCAAGTCTAGACAAACAGATAAAAAGAAGATAAAATAAAATGTTGATGTGGTTTCCAACTAGACAAATGGGATTGGGCTAGATCCAAAAGAAAATGATGATGTGGTTGCCACACAAACAATAAAGGAGGCTAGGATAAGACAAATCAAGTGATAGAGAAAGCATATAGAATATAGAGAGTATGCCCCTCCTCCTAAATTTATTGACAAATGAAAAGAGTTGATTAAATTTAGGAAATTGGGATAAGGGGAAAAATGCTAGGGTATGAGATGGGAAAGTAGGTAGAAATGGCCCGAATATGAAAGGAATTTCCCCAAGAATTAGAAAACAACCCCCAAGAAATGGGAAAATGAACAATGCTTAAGATAGTCATCAAGGATCAAATAATTTGAGTAGTAGAATAAGAAACATAAGAAAAGACAAGGTGATCATAGGAAGGAAGGATGTGTAATCTTAGGTGTTACCACCAATAGTACATGTAAAAAAATATGCCTCTAAGGGAGGGCAAGCAATATGAGAAGGGAAATGAACATGCTATAAGTTATAAGAAGACAAGTTACAAGTATATGGAATCATAACATGTAGATAAGTAGAGCAAGAAGCTTGTAAACAAGAAAATAATATAGAATTATACGATAAAATTATAGGTGTGGTTGTGGGTGAATGTCAGTAGAGTATCTGGGATATAAGTGAATTTGAAGAAAAACATGAGCACATGCATGATGGCAAATGATAGAGCATATGTAATAATTGGATCATCAAGCATGTGTAGAGTGGAGAAGAGCACATGCTAAGCACTAAAAACAAAATAAGATAATAGATATAGAATTAAGAAGTTTAAAAATGGAAGACATAAAGGACAAAATATAGATAAATATAAAAATAATAATTCAAAGCATACAAACACATGATGTCATAGGAAACAAACATAGGAATGTATAAAGGGATATATAAGAGTGGAGTTAGTCCTACAAAAATGGTAATATTATGACCATCAAAGTTGGATCATCATCATCATCATCCATTCTCATAGAATAATATACATGTACATAAAAAGAACTAGAAGCAAGAGATGAGGTACACCAATACTAATGTGAAAGGGGATATGATCTTTGGGTCAACATGAAAAAGAGGTAAGATCCTTAATGCTTCGCATCATTCCCAAAAATACATGATTGAAGGAAACAAATAAAGGGTGGGGGTAACATAAGGAAGATATGCATGTAAGATTAGACAACATACAAAGGAAATGGAACATTCATATACATAAAATGCTAAATGAGCAAGATAACAAAAGATATAGATATGTAGGAATCTAGTAGGAAATACACAAAGAAATTGTGGTATAAATAGAAGAAAGGACAACATATAGAACATCATATAATGTAGTAAAAGAAAAGGATACCAAAGGCAAAGTGTGATCAACCAATATAACAAAAGTGAAACAAACATAGCAAGAGAGTCAATGAGTGTCATGCAAGGAGGCTTATATTTAGAAAACTTAGAAGAGTGAAGTAAGTTGTAGAGATATGAGATTAAGAGTCCACTGTAAATGAATTAGCATGCTTCTCATAAAAATTGTGTAAGATTTTCCAAATTAACATTTTGAATCAGACTCCATGATCCATCATCAGAACAAAGAAAACATATGAAACTGAAGTCGATTTCCAAGCTTAAAGTTTTTAATCGCTGACACAAGAATGTTTACATGAGGCCATTTGAATAATAAATCTTAAATAACTAGTACGTTGTAAAATCGACTTAAGAAAGTCGACACATGTTATGTGCGTGAATAAAAGAGAACTGTTCAAAGGTCCCGCTGACGTGTAAAGTGCTGCATGCCTTCGTACGCAAGCTTTAACTTTCGGTTGGCCCGTGAGTAGCGACTTACTGGTGAGCACTCCGATAATGACGACAGAAAGAAGAAAGAAGAAATGCAACGATTATGTCTGTTGATGTTTTCTTGTATTGAAGAAGGAGTTGTTTCCATATGAAACAGATATCTGGCCTTATATTTGTTTTAACTGTAATGGTGGGATCTACACAACTCCCAGAGCCACGCCATTTCATGTGTCGGCCGCTTTTATTGTTTCACAAAATAAAACAAGACATCTCATAGGGGTTTGAGAAGAAAGGCAACACGATTTATAGTTGCATGCCGACATCATAGTAAAGATTGAATTTCAAAATCTAGCAACAAATATAAGATCTTAATGAAGTCATGTGTAGAGATGAAAAGTTCACTTCATATTGTCCATTTTGTTTAGTATTTAGTTTAGCATTCATTTTACAATAATAAGCATAGTTTGGACTAATTCAAATTTTCTTGAAGCATAAAAAACCTTTAACATACCTCATCCTAGTTGAACATGACCTCTCAAGTTTAGCAAACACCCTATTTCATGTTCATGTCACTTGGGATACTAACGTAGTATGGAAGTGTCCACTTGGACAATACCATACACAGATATGTCCAACTAAACACTACCATGCATGGAAGTGTCTTGCACATTTAAACTCATATTTTTGCTTAAACATATATATCTCATTCTTAAACACTAACCCTAATTTGTACCTAATGAACAACTTATCCCTAGGTAAGAATGTTTATTTAAGAAGGTTTCTAAAAATGGAAAGCATTCACTAGCACTTGCACCTAGACCTACAAATTACTTTCCTTTCTAAGACCATGTAGGGAATCTCTATAGTTGTAGCATGCCTCACCTCCCTTAATGGAAACTCCATGCACTAGCACCTTACAACCACACTCCTCCAACTAGATTCCAATATTTTGTGGTGAAACATGCTTCTTAGGGGCTTGACCAAGGCAAGATCTTAAATGTGTCATAGGCACCCCTTTCCCCCCACCTTTTAGACTTGATAGATATTGTTGTAGATTAAGCATGTGGTGATAGTCATAGGCTTTTATGGTAGCAAGTGCATGATGACGGAGTCAAATATGTGGACTCATAAATATCTACAAAATGTGTCACTTTAGAAGTTGATGTAGGCATAGAAAGAGAAATCATAACTGAGGAAGACAATGGTGATGCAACTTCATCGAAGTTATCATCAAATAGAAGATGAACATCCTCAATGGTGTCTTCTAAATCTGCAATGTGGGACTCTATGAAAAAACATGAAATATTCGGTAGATATGTATCCCAATGTGGTGGATCTGGAATACCAATAACAATGTCCTGATGCATATAATCACTAGAAGCCATGGATATATTAACTCATGGATGTCTATACCCTGTTCCAAAGCTCCCATTTTGGCACAAGTAGGGAGGATGCTGGCAAAGGTTGTGGAATTTGGCTTAACACCTGCCAATTGCATTTGCTTGAAAGTTTCTAAAGCCTTTTCAATAAATCCATTTTGTGTATATCCTGCAATCATTGTAGTCCATGAGATCACATCTTTATACCCTTCCATTATGCTTTGATGGATGCCTATACCCTGTTCCAAAGCTCCCATTTTGGCACAAGTAGGGAGGATGCTGGCAAAGGTTGTGGAATTTGGCTTAACACCTGCCAATTGCATTTGCTTGAAAGTTTCTAAAGCCTTTTCAATAAATCCATTTTGTGTATATCCTGCAATCATTGTAGTCCATGAGACCACATCTCTTTGAGACATTCTGTCAAACACTTCACGTGCCTTGTCTATACTTCCACATTTTGCATACATCTCTACCATGGCAATTGCAACTACAACATCTAACAGAATTCCTCTATCTTTTATGCTTTGATGGATGTCAACACCCTGTTCCAAAGCTCCCATTTTGGCACAGGAAGGGAGGATGCTGACAAAGGTTGTGGAATTTGTCTTTACACCTGCCAATTGTATTTGCTTGAAAGTTTCTAAAGCCTTTTCAACAAATCCATTTTGTGCATATCCTGCAATCATTGCATTCCATGAGATGACATCTCTTTTAGGCATTCTGTCAAACAATTCACATGCCTTGTCTATGCTTCCACATTTTACATACATGTCTATTAGAGCATTTCCAACTATAATATCTGATAAAATGCCCCCTTCCATTATGCTTTGATGGATGTCTATACCCTGTTCCAAAGCTCCCATTTTGGCACAAGCAGGGAGGATGTTGGCAAAGGTTGTGGAATTTGATTTAACACCTACCAATTGCATTTGCTTGAAAGTTTCTAAAGCCGTTTCAATAAATCCATTTTGTGTATATCTTGCAATCATTGCAGTCCATGAGACCACATCTCTTTGAGACATCCTATCAAATACTTCATGTGTCTTGTCTATGCTTCCACATTTTGCATACATGTCTACCATGGCAGTTGCAACTACATCTGACAAAATTCCTCTATCTTTTGTGCTTTGATGGATGCCAACACCCTGTTCTAAAGCTCCCATTTTGTCATAGGCAAGGAGGATGTTGGCAAAGGTTGTGGAATTTGGCTTTACACCTGCCAATTGCATTTGCTTGAAAGTTTCTAAAGCCTTTTCAACAAATCCATTTTGTGCATATCCTGCAATCATTGCATTCCATGAGATGACATCTCTTTTAGGCATTCTATCAAACAGTTCGCATGCCTTGTCTATGCTTCCACATTTTGCATACATGTCCATACCCTATTCAAAAGCACATGTTTTGGCACAGGTAGGAAGAATGCTGGCAAAGGTTGTGGAATTCGGCTTTACTTCTGCCAATTGCATTTGTTTGAAAGCTTCTAAAGCCTTTTCAACAAATCCATTTTGTGCATATCCTGCAATCATTACATTCCATGAGATGACATCTCTTTTAGGCATTTTGTCAAACAATTCACATGCCTTGTCTATGCTTCTACATTTTGCATACATGTCTATCAAAGTATTTCCAACTGTAATATCTGATAAAATGCCCCCTTCCATTATGCTTTGATGGATCTCTATACCCTGTTCCAAAGCTCCCATTTTGGCACAGGCAAGAGGATGTCGGCAAAGGTTGTGGAATTTGGCTTAACACCTGTCAATTGCATTTGCTTGAAAGTTTCTAAAGCCTTTTCAATCAATCCATTTTGTGTATATCTTGCAATCATTGCAGTCCATGAGACCATATCTCTTTGAGACATTCTATCAAACACTTCATGTGCCTTGTCTATGTTTCCACATTTTGCATACATGGCTACCATGGCAGTTACAACTACAACATCTGACAAAATTCCTCTATCTTTTATGCTTTGATGGATGTCAACACCCTGTTCCAAAGCTCCCATTTTGGCATAGCCATGGAGGATGCTGGCCAAGGTTGTGGAATTTGGCTTTACACCTGCCAATTGCATTTGCTTGAAAGTTTCTAAAGCCTTTTCAACAAATCCATTTTGTGCATATCCTGCAATCATGGCATTCCATGAGACCACATTTCTTTGAGGATATGCACAAAATGAATTTCTTGAAAAGGCTTTAGAAATTTTAAAGCAAATGCAATTGGCTAGTGTAAATCCAAATTCCACAACCTTTGCTAGCATCCTCCCTGCCTGTGTCAAAATGGGAGCTTTGGAATAGGGTATGGACATCCATCAAAACATAAAGGATAGAGGAATTTTGTCAGATGTTATAGTTGCAACTGCCCTATTAGACATGTATGCAAAATGTGGAAGCATAGACAAGGCACGTGAACTATTTGACAGAATGCCTCAAAGAAATGTGGTCTCATGGACTGCAATAATTGCAGGATATGCACAAAATGGATTTGTTGAAAAGGCTTTAGAAATTTTAAAGCAAATGCAATTGGTTGGTGTAAAGCTGGAAACATGAAAGAAAATAAATGCATGTTTCCAGCTTTTGTGTGAATAAATGTAACATCTGCAAAAGTTAAGGTGGGTATCCATGGAACAAACGTTAATCCTAAATCTTAGGAATTTAGATCCTTTGTAACATTTAAAGAAATTCTAGACATGCAATCATCTAGTTCAAAGCTAAGAACTGAGAGCAAGGTTATTAGCAGTCAACTCAATTAGAATAAAGTGAATAAAACCAAAACAATAAGCACCACATGTCAATGTCTAAGATCATTTGGCTAAAGGTATTGCTTGATCATTAACGACGATTTCTAAAACATCAAAATACAATGGCAGATTGCAGCTCCAATATAGACACTATGTTTAGTTGGAACATAACTAACTGAGCATGCATGTACGCATAAATGCAACATGGCCCCCCTCTGTGGATTTGAACTCAAACCCAAAAAATACCATACTTACCTGGCTGTGGATCAAAGTGTGTGACTCTAAATATAGGGAATCTAAATGAAAGCTTTAACATAAATAGAACATTACCCTAAACATTTGGCAAACACAAATGAAATACAAAGTTTTTACATAGTGGAAATCTTTAAATCCAAATATACAGTACTACCTTACAAACCCTAACATCTTTAGATGCCAAAATCCAATTTAAACCAAGTCAAAGAAACCTAAATATGTACATAGCATTGATTGATCCATGCTAGAATCTCAGAATTTGAGACTAGGGACATTATAGCCATTGCCAAAACTACATTTTATTATATAGACAAAATACAATTGACAAACAAACTAATATTTATCTATAGTTACGTCATCGATAGTAAATAAATAAAACTCATGTCAAAAGCATGAGTTGGACTAAAGATAAGGATGCCAATGCAAATACAAGTGAAAAGAAACTAAGACTTAATTATCTTCTTTGTTGCATTGTTATAGTGTCCCTTATTGTCTCTCATATTGCAGGGTCTTTAAAGCAAGTATGGAGTCCAAAACTAAGACATAGACCTTATAACACTATCCACTATCCCTTTTTGCATGGTCTAAAACCTCTATCACAGTGATCTTTGTCACTGTCCTCTTATGATATTTCTGCAGGTTTGGCTAGAATGATTGTGAAAGACAAACAAATGACAGGACTTTAACATTTAGCAGTCCTTCAAATGGTTTGAGTAGTCATTACTAGACCTAACAATGCCTTCATCCTACTCTGCATCTTCATTTTTGTTCATCTTATAGGGATCTACTACAGAGAACATAAAGCCATGCAGAGAAACTACCGCAAACATCTAAGGCCACAAACAATCAAATGCTAGCAATACATTAGCTATACTTCCAACGATACTGTTGACAATGAATAAACTAATGCATTCATCTTAGCAAAGTCTCAAGAGGTTATAATTAGAATGAACCTTACTTGAACTTTGCTGATGTACATAAGCTTTTCCTCCATTTTTTGTCTTAACTGCACAAGTAACATAGGGAGATCTGGCACACCTTCTCCATTGAAACCCACAATCAATAAATGTTAAATACAACTGAACAGCCAAAAATCTAAAAAATAATTCTATCCAGTATATTGTAACCTCAACTGAATATGGACTTGAACACAAAAAAAAAGAGATTATAAGAAGCTATAATGCTTATGTGATAGAAATCCTAGTTCCCTAATGTGTGGATCATGATCATCCTACCCAGTCATTGAATCCTATGTAGTAGTGTGCACACACACTTGAAAAATAACCATTAAACTTGACATTGAACTTTTCTTCACTGCTAAGTTGGGTAAATTTTGATAAATTGGAAAAGCTCAAGTCATACCTAATTGCACCAGTTGGCACAATACTAACATATTTCTTCACTTCTTTATTTCTAAAATATAGCTCAAAATGTGCGTTTATGTATTTTGACCAAAAAGGTGAAAATTTTTGCTAATACAGTCTTGTATAATCCCATTTGTGTGCAATTCCTGGCCAAGGACTATTAGTTTGTCTTAGGTGAGTAGAAAAGGGTTGCCAAAATCAAAGATCTGTAAATAGATCAGAGAGCAAGAAGAAGTCATTGTAGCACTTGCCATAAAATCAAAGCATCCTTTGGAAAATAAAGAAGTTAGACCTAGAAATCCGCCTATTGCTCCATCTTAAACACATCCATTTTTGGTGACACCATATGCAGATGAAGAGAACTCATCTCTTTCTCAAAAAAACACTGAAGGTGCAAACACATTGGAAAGGTTATTTCAAAATGAGTAGTAGATCAGATCATTGGACACTGTATTTACACCAAGGAGATGTCATGCACACCTCGTTGGCCAAAGAAAGAAAATAGGTAGATGATTCGTTGCATCTTATTAGGGATTCATTGATAAAAATAGGGGTATCCCTCATTTCTTAGAAAGATGTAGCTAATGGACCAATGACTAATATGGTTGCAGTGTGCTCAAAAGAAGCAATGTTTTTGAAAGTCATTGATTGTGAAGAGTAGGTAAAGGAAGCACATTCATCATCAACGTCCTTATAAAGTCCATTGAGAAAGTGGGGACTCAATACATGTCCAACTCATAGTGGACAATGCTAAAAATTGCAAAGCCATGGGAATGTATATTTGAGGCAAGGTACAGATACATATTTTGGACACCTTGTTCAGTTCATTCATTGCCTTTGCCTTGACTCCAGAATACTACAAGGAGATCCTTTCTTGGCCTAGGAAGGCCCCACCATACAAGGATGTGAAGTTAATGATGCATATAAGCTAGCATTCACTAGACTCTTCCTCGATCGAGATGTAGAAGACACAGTTGTGGGTGAGTTTGGGAATTTCATGGCCTCCACAGGTCACAGTGTTGGCGCTCTTTGAGACAAGTGAAAGAAGGATGTTCATATAGGTTGGTGAATCCATGGGCAAGGATCTACGCACCTGTAGCTTTTTGAAACCTAAATCCCATTGTAGTTGTGATTTTTGAGTTTGTAACATTCTTTTAGTTTTAATTTTGTAGTCATTTAGTTTTAATTTTCTTTTAAAATTTGTAAATTTTAATTTTACATTGATTTTGAGTCTTGACTCAATAGGTTGTGAATTCCTCTTCAACTTTGCAGAATTGGGGTCCATTCTCCTTTATCCACTCAAATAAGCACAACAGATTGGCAGCAAAGAAGGTGGAATTGATCTACATGCATTCCAACTTGCGCCTTCTATCACATGAGTAGGCTGAGTACGAAATATAGGATTTATTGCAAGAGCATCCTGTCTTTAGATACTTCCATTGCCCATCTTTCATTACTCTATAGACAACAAAAAGAGAGTCCTTCAAAGGACCCACATGGCACAATTAGTGGGAATGGCACTACTACTACTTTTGGTTCAAATCAACCACATGATGATGTTGATGCTCTCAACAAAAAGCAGTACGATGATTTATATTGAGTTTATATTTTAGACTGTTTTAATTGTAGTTCTACCACTGACTATTAATTCATTTGGATTGATCATGATATTTGGCATTTAATTATCAATTATTAGTTATTATTTCAATCCATACCTGGATCCCATACCCATATTAGTACCAAGATCGACAACTTAGGCCTTTTTACTGAAAACATAATTATGCTATGATAAATGATATAAACCTTAATACTTCTATTAGTACCTCAACCATAGAACCTCTAACCCACACAAGACAAACAGGAAATCATTTCCCGACTAGGTAGCATCTACGAAATCTTTTGATAATCTACACTAGCAGAGAAACATTCAGTTACAGGCATGAACTTCAGAATACAAAACAAAAAATTGTTACAAAAATGCAAGTTATTCTGTGGAGGTAAAGAAACCTGTACATGGTCTACATTTGTGATAATGTCAAAGTCTTTAGGTATCTTCTTTAAAAGGAGATCTCTTACACAACCACCAACAAGATAGGCATCAGATCCTACATTGTTAGATAAAATGTGACCAAATCAACCTTTTACACTATACATATGAATAGGTTGCATTCAACATAACCTTCTGCATTTCAAAACTTCAAAAAATTCCATATAAGCAATTTTTATACAAAGGGAGAAAAAGAAAAATTATTTTACAGCAATACAGGAGCTAAATTTGGATAGAAATATGCACAAAGGCTTACTAGTTAGTTCTTGTAAACATCTCAATTCATCAACCAGCAGATGAGCTCATTATAAACAAAAAGAGCATAGTAGCTGAGATCAAACAAACACGATTAAGATTTAGAATTATTCCACTATTTATAGGTATGTAGAAAAGAAAACAACATAGGTAGTTGGAAACACACTTTGTCAAAGGAAACCCATATTGAAATGTCTGGTTAAAAATTACAATGCTTAAGACCTGGAGAAAAAATTGGAATCTGGACCCAGTAGCCATGACCTCCCATTTATAGGAACATGAGAGACGTCTAAAACCACTCCATGCCACTAACCACATTCTATGAGAAAGGGATATGCTTCCCAACATCATGGAGGCACAACACGACAGAAAATCCTGAGAAGAAACCAACATCTACATACACCTGTCACACATGGGGATCACCTTGCAAATTTCAATATCACGGTGCAAGCGGATTCCCTCATGCCTGGGATGTAATGAATAATAGTGAACATGCACTGATTGATGTAAAGTGTGTATCTATTCTCAATTGTATTTGAAGAGAATATTGTTTCAGATTTATTTTGACTAATAAATCTTGTTAATGGAAATTATTCTTTCTTTTGCATACTTATTTTGGAGGGTATTATTTTACAACCATGTGTCATATGTAAATATGGATGTATCGTGCTTGGTAAAGCTTGTCAATTGGAAAGTGAAAAGAAATAAAAGATTTCTTTTGAAGTATCAGGGAAAATAAATGCAATCAAGCAATCACAATCAGATTACCCTAAATAACAAAGCTGAGTCTTGAAACACTACACAAATTTGTTATGATTTGAATGTGATAAGTGAGTAATCTATTTTAATGCATGCACTATGGTGCACGCTGTGATTGGATTCTAATTTTTGATATTAAAACTATAACTCTGAAGCTTCAATAGACTAAGAAATGACATGACCTGCATTCTATTCTGGGTCAAACCTGCCAGCCCTCCAAGTAGTGGACGAAACAGTTACAATGGCCTAATGAGTTTCTTGAGAACAAAAGAGACGTGAGCAACATCGGCCTTGAATATTCACTACAACAAGACCAAACAAAAACAAAACACACCCAATTCTTGCAAAGAGTCCCAATCCACTACAAAAACTAGGGCTTACAAAGTTATGAGGATTTGTCTCTGCAAAAAGAGGAAACCAAAATCACTCCACTAATTCATACAATTCTGCCTCATTTATTTTACTTGAATACAGATGAATAAATTGTGATTCTACGCGAGAAAAAGCACAGGCAAACCTTATAAGTTGTAACCACAGCTCCTCAAAGATTTTATAGAGGGTTTTCGGAGCAATCCATTTATTTCAAGATACTGACTGCAAGATCAAGATCAGGCCAACTTTTCAGAGGTTTCTAGTTGGATGTCAACTGTCTTCAGCCCATTCTTCTTCTTTCAACCTATCAAAGTTCATTAATGGATTCTTTTCAATCACTTTCCTCAAAGATATAAAAAAAAATTCAATTACAACAAGACCAAACAGATGAGGACTAAAACAGTTACAGAGAGGAAGGAGGTCTAAAATCCCAAATTTGCCCCATTCCCACTCACAGGTCTACCACACCTTTCTAAGACTCCCTTGTGGGCCTAGCACAGCTGTTGGATCCTCTATCTCTATAGATCAACTCTGATCTTGACACATGGCTCACAATCTGAAGTCTCCCTGGACCCTTAATTTATCACCCAGTCGAAGAGACCCAGAAACGAGTCACTCCGATGCTTGGAGTCACTTCAATATCCATTTGTTGTTGTGTGCGATTGACCCATCGAGGAGACCCCATAATGCATCCCACCGAAAAGTCGACCTCCCATCGATGAAGCTTCATCTGCCATGAATATGCTCTTTCTTTACCTTTGTCGCCATGTCAAAGGGACTCGAAAATGACTCCCACCGAAATGGTGGAGTCATTCTGAAACAATAATATATTATATTATTATTAAATAATTAGGGCTCGGTCAACACTTACAGAAATTATATAATTATTATAATATAATATTATATTATTATATAATATTAAATATATTATATTATAATATATTATAAATATTATAATATTATATTATTATATAATATTATAATATAAATATTATATTATAATATAAATATTATGTAATATATTATAATATATATTATATTATATAATTGTCTGATAAAGGGCTAGATCTTTAGGCAGACATGAGAGGTCACATGGAGGGGGTAGAGATAGCCCCTAGACATTTTATGCGGGCCGGCTCTATTTTTCGACAGTTGGAAAGTGTGATTGAAGGCCTTGGTAGATGTTGGCAAGGTGGCAAGTAATGATGTTTTTGGTAGGTCGGGGCTAGATAGTCACTTCCCCGAGGCCTGCGGATCATTAATGGGCATGTTGTGTCGTGGCTAGTGCACTAAGATACATTGAAGAGCCAAGATAATCCATCTCCACTCGTGGGAAACGTCTGAGCTTTCTCTCCCTTTATTCCTTTGGTCTAAGTGGACATTTATTGCCTTGCCTTGTATTGTCTTTGAATTCATGGATTATGATCAAATTGGAAAGAAAAAATAATAGAGGAGTAATAGTCATTTATTTAGTCATTTTTATTTGTCTGACCAATTATTTAGTTGTGTTTTTCGCGCGATGACCAAATTAGTCATTTATTTAGTCATTTATAGCTATGTTGCAAAAAAATTTGGTCACGTGACTAAAAGTTTTAGTCACCTGGTCATTTATTTGCCATATTTCTACTAGTGGATACAACTCGGCAAGCTTATCCCACACTTCTTTAGGTGTCTTACACTCCGCAATGTGAAGCAACAAATTATCAGACACATGGAGACCTATGAGTCCTTTAGCCCCATCCATTTTTTTTTATGAACAAATTGCTCAAATGGTTTTGTGAACTCAAGTTGATCGGCATCTAACATTTGCTAAAGACCCCTAGATTGCAACAACTATGATATTTTCAGCTTCCATGTGTGATAGTTGTGTGGAGTGAGAAATTCAATCCTTGAGTCCAACATGGTAAATAAGAGAACACAAAGGAACCAAAATGCAATATACAACCCCCAGAATGAATAAAAACTAAATTTGCAATTCCCAACACTAAATTTGCCAAATAATAGAAGTAATTGAAATAAATTGCAACTTCAAGCTATTTAAACTATAAAAAAAATGGCAAAATTTTCATAAAATACCTCGTCCACAGTAGTTTGTTGAATATATTCATAAAATATAAAGAGGCAAAGCAGCTTTGACAAAAAAATATTGGTGGTGGTGATCTGCACCATGCAGAAACCACGTCACCACAAATCTGGGTGCCTATCTGCAAGCCAGACAGTGAGCAAACAAGTCTCCATTGGTCAACAAACGCCCAAATCACAAGGTTTCAATGCCAGTAAATCACCATAGCCTCGTACAAGCATGAGCCTTTGGAGAGCACTCACAATCTAAGTGATGTGAGTGATGGTATATAAATACTAGAAAACAACTTCACACTAGCAATATAGGACTAAAGTCCCTATGAAATGCAAACAAAACTAAGTGGATGTATGGACCCACCTCCAACCAATGCACGGTGATGAAGAAACCCTAATCAAATATTTCTGCTGCAACTTTAGAAAGGTATATAGTCTTCAAAACAGAATAAATATTTTCCAATTAGTGAAGAAGGCGTCAGGCCTCCACAAAGTTCAAAACTTCTACAAAATATATTGGTTCTCACAAAGGCATCTATAGATCTGTTGATGGTATGCAGTGCCAGCAATATGAGGAGGAATAATGCGGCCTCCAAAACTCCTCTCTCCCAAATCACCCAAAATAGGCTGCCTCTAACATACAATGTAGCAAAGACAATAATATATATATTCGATGTTTGAAGAGAATAATATATATTAAAAAAGACAATCGATGCATAGAAAATGCCACCAATTTTTCTATTCCATATACGCTCTAGCATCAGCAATATATGGAGGAATGATGCAGCCAAAAAGAAACAAATACAAGCACGGCTTCACAAAAAAATTGGAGAAATTTAGGCGCTACAAATATATATCGGCCCCATCAATATTCCAGCAAAGAAAAATAATGCCAACACTCAAAACTTCTTCTAGAACTCCTCTCTACAGATTCCTCCAAACTCCTGTATGAATAGCCAACAAAAAAGAATAATGTCTCTACTCAGCAACGCCTCTAGAATGAAATTATTCCATCAAAGGAAACAAATTAATGCATAGAAGAAAATCCAATGCTCGAGATATCGATGTTTTGTGTACTAATGAAATGGCACTTGCAAAGCAAACAAATCGATCTCAACCTCAGTGAAAACTCAATGAGCAGGAAGGGGCTGTAGTCACAGTTGCTCTGATACCATGTTGACACTCCTAGGAGCCAGTACTGCAAGCCAAAACAACCTTCACCAAACATTGAGAAGCAACACGAGAGAAACTATTTCACTAGAACATGAAAAATATACATTGGGAATGAGATAAAATACAATGTACAATCCCAGGAATAAATAGCTGACAAAATGAGGTACATGAATACCAACCTCCAACTACCTCCATGGAAAAAATAAGTGCACCTAATCATTAGCCTAAGAAAACTTAAGCCTACTCTAATATGATTTTCTATTTATTATGAGATTTATTGAGAATACTTAATGGAAGGGATTATGTGTGACATACACAAATATACATGATCAAATTTTAAGCAATATCCAAGCAGAAATGAAAATTTCCTCTCAAAATGACTAGTGCTATTTTAGAAGCCCCCTAGAAAAATGTACAAGAGAAACTACAACTTGTGTGAAGATTGGATGCTAAATCAACCATTTATAATGTATGGTGAGTTTTACAAAATGGCCTATCTAAATCTTAAAATTAAATGTGTATTTAGATTCCTTGTGAAATTTTGATATGTTTCAAAAAACGTTTGTAAAATTTCAATAATCGGGGTGAAAGTTATGCCCCGTCAAAATTTGCTTATAATAGTGAACTTTAGAGGCTAAGAAATGTTACAAAACAACACAATTTTGGGTTTGTCTTGATGTTATGTTGAAGAGGATCGAAAGACCTTTCCATTGACTATAATTTTGCCACAAAATGCCTCCATGGGGGAAAGTTATGGTAAAATGAAAAAATAGCCTCCTTCAACAAGTAAAGAGCTCATGGTGGTCTATTTAGTAGAAAATGTCGACTGGGCAATTTAGCCGAAACACTAATTGTCAACTAAAAATGTTAATTGTTTTCAAAAGATGCTAGAGGTTAACAGTTTATGGTTTGCTACAATCAGATTTGTTGTAACATTAAATGTTGGTGTGACATTAAATGTTAATGTTACTCCAATTTTGAAAGTGAACAAAAAAGTTAACAAAAAGAGCTAACGTAAGTGGCTACTTTTAACAGCTAATGCTAGCAAGAAATGCAAGAGGTGTCTGGTAGGAGATTGAAGACAAAAGTCGCAATCAAAAGGATATGATTCATGGTTTGCATGTAAGTAAACACTGCAATAAAAATGCCAAAGATCGTTGGAGGAGACGTCAAAATCTATAGAGGTCGACAACCATAGGTCTTTGACTAGAGTGTTATAAGTCAAGACGACTGATCAAACTGCAACTGGCCACCACACAAGATGCCAAACCCTAGCCTCCTAAGTTGAGTGCACAGATCCACAAAGATGAAAAAAATAGGTTACAGATTCAACAACCTGTGACCTTCAATCTACCTACAACCTAGTGTAATGGTTATCTGCACAGTAAGATTGATGTTGGTGGTTTTGGAATACATAAACCACAACGGTAGAACAAAACCACAACTACCATATTCAAAACAACAATAATAGTAATAAATAGTGATCGAATCTCCAAACAGTATTTGTAAACCTTGATAAACTTGAACATGCCGACAAAACAAAACCAGTGATAAAGACTTTGATGTAGGATTGACCACCATGGAGATTTGTTGACACCAGACTGTGACAACAACAAATAAACAACTACCTCCTTTGAATGGAGATCTTCAATGTTGATTGTGCAATAGAGAGTGATAGGTGCTTTAACAAACTGTGACTGCCATAAGAAATGTCAACCTCCAAACTGCAAGAAACAGTGGCGCTATAAATGGTGACCTAATCTATGAAGGTATAGTTTGACAACCAGATATGTGTAAGGATGATCTACAACAGAAATGAAAAAGTAGGATTAAAAACAGTCTGAGCAGAAACACCCCAAACCAGGGCCGAGGATCCCTAAAAGGAACTCAATTGGGCCCAAAAATTGTCCAGATTCAGGAAAGCTACCCAAATCAAACAAAAAACCCTCGGCTTCACCTTCAAACCGGGTGATGAAATTTGCCCAAAAGTTTCAAATTTCTCTAAAAACTTCAAAAAAAAATCGCCCAAAAATCAACCAAAGCTCTTGCAAAATTTTGTTTTGCTAATTTTTTTAATTTTCTCACTGATAATCTCATACAATTCTGTACGGTCGTAAGGTACAAGGGCTAGGAGCAAAAAAATTTGTGAAAAATAAGTGTCTAAAATTTATTTCTGGACAGTCAATCCTTACTAATTTGGGTCTTCCAAACTCAACAACGAGGTCTGTCTAGCCCTACAATGAACTCTTGACATGGCTTAGTGTGAGAATCTCTCAACATAAGAAGAGTTTTGCTAGGATGGCTCTGCTACCATGTTGGAGCAGCCAAGATTAGCAAGCAAAAAATCAAAGTAACTTCCACAAAAGACAAATGCACATAAAAGCCAGATAACCTATTCAAAAGCTAATTAAAATGTACATAGATGCCCTGTTGGAAAGAGACACTGTTCTGATGATTGAATGTTGTCATTGATGGCAACAAAGGAAAGAGACTCCACCAGTATGACAAAGAGACTTTACTCCGGAAGCAGAAATGACTAAGTATGAATAGTATACATTATACAAAGTAAGTAACAATGTTTGGGATGGTATGCCTCCGCAGTAAAAGATCAGTATATGCGGATCAGGTATGTTGTTCATATCTATTTAGTGATGATTTGTTTCAGTGCTCAAGTCTTAACTTCCTCCAGAAGTCACATGGTAGAATATCTAAGTCCGGGTGAACAGAGCTAAGACATGAACAGTGCATAGTGCTAGAGAAAAGGGTCCGCATTCCTCCGTAGTTGTATATTTTGTTCTACGGTTCTGAAGGTATGCTAAGAGATCCAAAATGATTGTTGGTTATGCATCTCAGAGTCTCATATGGTCTGCAGTGGGAATTATGATGTGACAGATGAGTTGATCAAGTATATTCTTAAGGAACAAGCCAACATACATGTTAGATTCTTATGCAGAGAAGTTATATTGTCTAAATAGTCAATCTAAGTGATGGTATGATTGAAGCCGACCTATATGAAGACTTTTGTATGTTTGTTTAAGTCCGCATTACAAATTGTACACAAGTTCAAGCCGACAAGATGTAGTATTTGTGTACACGGTTTATGTTTTGCTTGCCAACCTGATTATGAGATAAATCTTGTAGTGAATATATATACTCGATGGAATTTGATCTTGGTGGTTGTGTGTAGTACGTATGGTGTAATGTGTGAATTTGAAGTGTGAAGGATTATGAACAGAGTGTAGAGCAGAGAAAAAAATAGAGTACATGTAGTCAAGTTGAGAAGCAGGGCAAAATAAATGAATACCTTTGAATTTGTATATTGAGCCTTCAATGGAACTGTGATCCAACATATGGTAGATGCATTTACAATAGTTCATCTTCTAGCAGTGAGTCAATCCTTCTTCTTTCTTCTTTTTCTTGGCAGTGAACATTTGTGTAGTGAGCACTTCTTCATAGGGCAGTGAGCCCTAAGGTAGTGAATCTTCTTGTAATTCAGTATTGAGCTATCATAATATATTGTGAGTTAACACTCATCGTGGTTTTTCCCTTTTTGGGTTTTCCACGTAAAAATCCTGGTGTTCATGTGTTATGTCTTTATGGTTGCTATTATTATTATTGATTTTAGAAATTGGATTAATCAAATTGTTAAGAAGTGGTTTTGTGGAATACTGATTCACCCCCCCTCCTCAGTATTCCTTATATTCAATAATTGGTATCAGAGCAAGGTTCCTTGGAAGAATCCTAATAGCTTGAGGAAGATCTGGGAGAATTCACTCATGGCAACTAGGAGATTTGGAAACTTCTCAAACAATGTTGAGCTAGAAGCAGCTCTCATTGATCTTGAAAAATCTGAAGCAGAAATCAAGGATATGAAGGATAACATTCAAGAAGCTGATGAATGCATTCTAAAGCTGAAAGAACAAGTCAAGAAATTCAAAGAAAATTATAGAGGTGTTAGTGAACAATTGATATCAGCAAATGAGAACGTGGATGATTTGAAAATGGAAGTTATAGAAAGAGCTAAAGTAGAAGAAGATCTAAATCTGATGGTAAAAGAAAAATAGAAGAATGTGTCAAACTAGAAAAAGAAGTTGTGATCCTGAAAATAGACTTGGAAAAATGCAAGAGCTATGAAGAAAAGTTCAAGATAAGTTCTGTAATACTTGATGAGATGATTGCTAGTCAAAAGAATTTAGATGACAAGCAAGGCTTAGGATTTGAGAAAGGAGAAAGCTCAAAATCAGGTTAAGAAAACTTTCAAATGAAGCAAAACAAAGGGAACCAATTCAGGAATCAAAGAAGAAGACCTAGAAGACCTCCAGTTAGACAACCAAATGCTCAAAGGTACCTATACGCTCAAAATCATGACTCTGGTTGCCTGGGGCTATCGGGTCAGATTTCAGCATGCACACGGACCCTTTCCCTCCTTGCCACAGGGCAATTTGCCATGTCACTCTCACTTATGTGAAATTAGCCAGTTGAGACGAGGTAAGACACGGTGGGGGTCTGGCTCATTGGAGAGATGGACTTCGTGGAGAGGGGTCGGCAAGTACTGTGGCCTTTGTTGGTGTGTGCTTTGTTGTATGTTTCGTTCAATTACTATTGTAGTTGAGATAACCCTATGACCTGAAGGGTCACTAGTTTCTCTTCTTCTGTTTGGATTTCTAAGATTCCACCTCTGTGTGCGTAAACGATTGTTCTCGTTGATGTCCTTTTGTCTTTGTATGCGTTGTAAGAGTTCTTCTTGTATATGTCGTTGTCTAGTTTCTTCTAATAGCAAGAGGACAAATGGGTCTCCTTGGGGTAGAAAAAGTGTTTCTTGTTGAGGTCTTGGATGGATCTCTTGGATCTCGTCAAAGATAGCCCTCACCCACTCTCCTCTCACTCCTAAGCACATTCGTGAATCAGGATAGAGGAAATTGCACGATTACTAACCTTAACCAGATCTGAGGGTTTGTCCTAAGGTTTTGTTGACCTAGGGTTTGACTTGTGTTTTGACTTTGTTTTTACCTTGTGATGAAATCAAGGGTTTGGTTGGATTGTTTAACTATGATTACCTCATGATGGAATTGAGGGTTTGCAATTTTGTCTATTTTAGGGTTTCTATGTGCATGCAAGCTAAAATGATATGCAAAACATTCTTTTTGGATATTTTTTAGAGTATTTTGGAAATGAAAATGCTTCTAATCTATGAAAGGGAAATATGTATGCAATTCTATATGACTTTTCCAATGCAAAGTTAACCTATGTTTTTTTATGTTTTCGATGTTTTTTATGCAATCTAATCTAAGAAAATAGAAAATGTTTCTTCTAACAAACTAGATCCAGAAATATGAAAGCGTTTAATCTAACATGCAAGATCTAACTATCAAGGAAAAAGTAATGTTTTACTATTCCCAAGAGAAAATTTGATTCTCTAATTACTATGAATTGAAAGAAAACAATGAAGGAACCTGAGGGAAATGAAGATTTGTTGACTCCACTACCCTCAGCAATCTTTTTAATAGGCAACCTCGAATCCTTTTGTAGCAATAGGTGATCCTCTTAACAACAAAATGACCCAAAGAAGCAAAAAGAAGCTTTGATGAAGCTTGTATGAGCTCAATGAGAGCTCGAATTGAGCACAATGGCATAGAATGAAGTAGCTTGACACTACTTGGTTAAATAAATAAAGCAAAAGACACCTTCATCTTGTAAGAGCATTTGAATGCTAAGCAAGGAGAGCAAAATTTGGCAAGAGCTATGTGTATAATGAATTTGCCTCCCTTTGTGCTAAGGGAGGGGGGTATTTATAGGTTTAGAAGAAGGAATTGATTGGAGAGTTAACTCATTTTATTGATGAGTTAACAAGAATAGATTGGGGAGTTGATTACCCCGTGAACTGATTAGAGAGTGATGAAGCAATGATAGCTTATCATTGGAGAGGAAATGGAGGTGAAGGAATGCATGGGATTGATTGAAGAGTTAATTTGAGATCAAATAGAGCTATTTATGCATGTGTGGGTGCATGAAATAGTTAACTCTATATCATGGATCAAAAACCATGCGAATAGAAAGAAAAAAGGTGAAAATAGAGCAAAAACGAGAGAGAAACTCAAGTTTTTCTGTGGTTTCAAAAACGGAAGGGTTGCCCCTTTTGCCAATAGGGTCGCCCAGGGGAGATCCAAGCTGGACAGGGTCAGATGCAGAAAAACAGGCTGGAAGATGGTAGAAGAGAGGAAAAGGAAAGGTTATGCATCAAGAAACAGGTCAGTCATGTGGAAGAATCCAAATCTCCACTTGCATTAGCAGGATCTCCCAGGGGAGATCTAGAAATAATAGGGGGAGATTTGGATTCGTTCCACGAAATTGAAAACTGAAAGCGAGAGATGGATAAGGAGACCTCTAGAAAGCTTCTAGGAGGTGCACTAGAGGAAAAACATAGGGGAGAGGTGAAAACTCACCTACAAGACACTCACAAGGCTTAGGATCAAGGTCGAAAACTAGAAAATGCAAGTCGACAAGTGTCGCAACAAGTGCCGAAACGCATCGAAAACGAGGAGAGGGAGAAATCGACAAGGAAGAAACAACACAAGACAAGAAGAGAGGACATGTCATCAAGAGGTCTGCTGCCCAAAGGACATTATTTCACACTTACATGTATGTGACAAGGATTTGAATCATCATAGGGGTCCTCGTGGAGGCAGTGCGTGATTTTTGTGCTTACATATTTGCCCCCTCAGGGACGGTAGTCTACATGAAAGGTAGGTACCGTTCCTGAACTAGGCCTTACCTGTTGTCGATTTTCTCGCAATTTGTACCTGCAATAACTAGTATTAGTCCAGCATTTAAATATATCAAAGTAAATAATGAAAACTGAAATGACGAACTTACCATAGATCGCTCGACTTCAACTAGTTTCTTGCCTTTGTCGGTTTGGACCTGTAGGGATGTGAGCACACAAAACAATGCACAAAATGGATGCATAAAAGCAAAGAACTAATCTAAAATGCATAAATGAACTAAGCTAAGGGCAAACAAAGTAAGCCAAATTGTGAGATTGGAGCAAAAAAGCGACATAATCATTTATGTGAGCAGTCGATAGAGAGGTATCGTCGAGGAGACTACAGAGATGGCCGCCTCTTCCTCAGCCACCGAGAATCGGGTATGCAATCAGTGAAAAACTCTTCTCTAAACCCTAGCTTGAATTTTGTGAAAAATCTCTTAAAATTATTTATTTTTGGTTATTTTCTCTATTCTATTGCATTTGTCTCATTGTTTAGAGAAAGATTGATCTTTCATTTTCTAAAATCGGTCAAAAAATGAGGTTTTTAGAGTGATTTTTGCTTGAGGGATTCGATCCTAGGGTCGCTCCTTTTGTCAGGCAGGGTCGCCCGGAGGAGACCCTAAAAAGTAGCTGGGTCGCCTGAGGGTGACCCTGAAAAACACCTGGGTCGCCTGGGGGTGACCTTGTTGGACTGAATTCTGACTGCATTTGATGTTGTTTAACACTTTTTTCACTTCGATTTGACATGATTTGGTTATTGAATGTACCTATTTATTACAATTTTTTAAGGTTTATGTATTTTTTTGTGTTGGGTTTTCTACAGTTTTATGATTTTTAGGGATTTTTACAAGTTTACGAGATCTAATCTAAAGTTCTCTTTTAATTTTTGTAGGACATGCGTGTCTAATGGAATGCCTGCCAAGAGCAGGGATGGCTCTTAGGGATGTTTGCTTCATTGAGTATTGAGGATCGTGCTATTCTAAAAAGGGCAGGTCTTGCTAGGGTCTGTCATGTACCTGTGATTCATCCTGTATCACGCATATGTTGCGACATCTTGACTTACTGAGATGCAGACAGAAACACATTCAGGTTCCCACAGATTTCTAAAGAGTGGACTATCACTCTATATGATGTATATCACACTCTTAGAGTACCTGTGAGGGGACATCCCTTAGCTCTTCCTATTAGCGAGTCTTATGAAGACAAGGCTTCTTGGGCTACATTTATGGGGGTTAATCACCCTGGGGACTATACAAGAGTTCAGCTTACATTTGTGCCATGACTCTGCATTCCTCTCTTGAGGAGATTCTTGATTGGTTTGATTGCCTCGAGGCTGTCATGAGACAAGGCCTCAGCCCATCTAAGATGGTCTTGGGAACCCATCATTCATGAGATTGAGGAGGGCATAGTTTTCGCTTGGGGTCCTAACATTTTGGCCATGGTTTACAGGGACTTTTATCAGATTTCACAGTGAGGGCCTCTAGCCTTTAGCCACTCTTCTTTGATTATGGCATGGATATTTGAACACATGAAGCCTTACCAAAAGCTTATTCCTCTTCCAGATAGACTGCTACCGAGAGCAATGAGGTGGGCACATGTTGGTCATTTTGATGCTACTTTACCCACTTTTACTACTCTTACTGATGAGGATATGATTTTTGATCCTTATCACAACATGGAGGGGCCTTAGGCTCGAGATAGTGAGATTAGAGAGCATTGTCACAAGGTCTCGGAGATCACAGACCGCAATGGTCTGGTTAAGGCTCATCAGGTTGACCGTGTTTTACAACGGTTTCGTGAGGATGTCCCTGAGGACTTGCCCCTAGTGTCTACTTGTTACAAGACCATTCAGGAGATGGGTGAGATTGGAAATGCTATTTGGACTCCTTTGACTCCAGGAATCTTCATTACTAGGGTCTCTAGAGGAGGCCAGAGGGGAGGGAGAGGGACTCCTTCCCGATCTCTGATTGTGTCTGTTGATTTAGAGTCCACTAACAAGGACTACGTTCCAGATAGTAATGATTCGTTAGATGAGGCTGCTTCTGAGGATGAGTATTTTGACAATATTGATGATTCTGATAATGTTCCTGATATCCCCAAGGGTCCTCCTGTTGTTCCTCAACCTCCTCATTCAGATGAGGTGATGCGTCAGCTTGACCCTGATTGGCAGCCCGGTGATCCACATAAGTTTTTTCATTTACTTGTTTTTCATACTCTTTGTCCTTTCTCTTTTTGCATGGAACTGACTTGGTCTTGTTTTGATTTGCTATTTTAGGAAATGTCAAAGAGTGGAGGGACTTTGTTCATGAGGTCAATGTTGGATTAGCTTCTCCCTTCACTAGGATGACTCGTGATTGTCTTTTGGATGATCTTGGTGTGCCCCCAGCTGTAGGGCGACACACTGACATCTTTGCTCCTATCTACCATGGGTGCCAGGTAACTATAGAGTTGAAGACCCAGGTTGACATGCTTAAGGGTGAGAACCAAGTACTCTGACAGATGGCCCACCTTAATTTTGGATGACGTGATGCTAACATTGCTGGGTCTTCACAGTCGCATGCTCACAGTAGAGCACCTCATTCTCATAGGTCTCAAGGAGCAATTAGTGGTATTCGTAGATGGAGGAGCCGAAGTCTTGAGGGTTCTGTTGGAGGGAACTGCCCCTGACTTGCTTTTCTTGAAATTTGTGTCCCCTTGCATGGGGAACATCGACTTTCTTGAGAGCATTTTATCTTAGCTCTTTGATACCCTTGTGTATGCAAACTTCGGATATATCTATGGAAGTCTATCTTTTTATGGTTTTTCTCTTATCAAAATTTGTACTCATCTCTTGTGCATGTTTGGAAGTTTTGTGGAACTTTTTGAGTATGTTTGACCTTTTCAACTCTTTTAACAAATGCAAGTATGATGACGATGACATATTTTTGTAGTTTTTTGTGACATATATATGAGATGCAGTGTACGACATGATAATGCAGGAATACAAGAAATGTTGTAAATGAGACTGTTACTCTTACTAAATGCCATGAGATATGACATTTAACTTTATGGCTTTGAGACTCTTTTTATGATTTTTGGCATGAATGCAATGTGGAACGAACAATATGACTGCTCTTTAACACGATTTTCAATTTATGGGATTGCGAGTTGTCTTGATATAAGAGACCTATTCAAGGCTGTGAGATAGGATTTTTAACTCAAGTGGGGAGCAGGAGTAAAAATGGAGCGTTTCTGATTTTTGTCTTCGCTAAAGGCTAAACACTGATCCTTATCTAAATAAGACAGATTGATAAGCTTTCAACTTTAGACAAGTAGCAAATTTTATAGGTGTTCGCTAGACTTAGATCATAGATGGCAAGCAAGGTAGACCTGGGGTAAAGGATAAATGGGAAAGAACAAGGGTCCCTGGATAGAAGATGATCCTAGAGACTACTAGACTCTTTGGTTTTGCTCAGCTAGTGCATGTGTGTGCTTGGTACCTCTCTTTCTCTATTAGAATGTCACCCTTGAGGCTTCAAGCTTAGACTGATCTCCACCCAAGAGTATGGACATTCAACAATCTTCTCTCTTTCACTCTTTTTTTTTATCTCTTTTTTGCTTTTCACCTTTTTTGTATTTTCCTCACTTGACTTTTCTCTTTTTTTTTTTGGATTTTTGACTTTTCAAGAAATGAATGCTTCTGGAACTTTTGCTATGCAATGCCTTGATCTCTCTATTCTCACTTTTTCAATGCTCTTATTTCGATCACTCATTTTTTTATTCACTCATATCTTAGATTGCTTCCTTTAGAGTTTTGATCGTCCAAACATTTTTGGCCAAGAAAGATAAGGGGTTGAGCACCACCTAAAGTTTTTGTAATCTAGTTGGACTTCTCTACTACTAGGGAAGAATGGGGAAGGTCTACTTGTAAGCTTCCTTTGAACACTGTAGGTTTGAATACTGACTTTGTTTAGACCTAACATATTGACTCATTAAGACTGGTATCAGTGTAAAGCTAAGAGCTAGGTTTCGATTACAATCACTGGGAATGAAAGGGGGATAATTGTGATTATGAAAAATGGGGATCTCTAGGTCCTAAGAGGATAACGTATATCTGGGCAACATTAGACTCCTTACTAAAGGGGAAATATTACAAGAACAAGTCATAAACTATAATGCAAGATGAACAGAATGATGCAGAAATGTAAGAAACAAATTGTTTTTGACATTTTTGATTTTTTTTTTTAAATTATATTTTTACGTTTTATGATTTTTTTAGTTTTTTAGACATAATATTTCTTGAGGTGAAAGACATTGACTGTTTCGCCAAATTCCTCCCCCTCCATTTTGCACAAGAGATAGGCACCGTTTTTGACATCTTCTTTAACCATGTAAGGACCTTTCCAGTCTTATGAAAAGGCTATCTTTCATCTTCTTTTCTTATTTTTCATGCTTCCTCTTCTTAGGACAAGTTCTCCTACTCGGTAAGGTTTGTCATTTGAATCTATTGCTACCAACTCAGTGGTTTCCCTTGGCATCATGAGACGAAGTAAGTCTTGAAAAGTATGTTGATGAGAAGGAGTCCAATACAAAACTCCATCACAATTTAATAGCTCTGCTAATAGGTCAATTTGTTCTTGCATGTAAACTTTCACATCAAGTCTCTCTTGGATTCTTTGCAAGAATTGGAATAATTCAAGAGGAGTTTGTGGCTCCCTTTGCTCATTGGGGGGAACAAAGCTTATACTTGTCCTCCCATTGGGTTCTAGTATCAGATCCATGGCATACCCAATATAACTTTTTGATAGTTCAAAAATGACAGGGTCATCGATACCGACTACCACTCTCATCTTCCACTCTCTATGGAAGATACCTTTGCTCTCTTCATCTTCGTTGGGAAGTCTTTCAACCATTTCTATTTGTACCCAAGGTGCTTCCCATTCACTGAGTTCATTTGACTAAACCAAGGCAGAGGTGGTTGGTTTTTCTTGTGGTTGTGATACCACTAACATCCTAGGTAGCATTCCTATAACATTGGTTGATTCATTATCGATAGAATGTGCTTCTTCCATGGGTATCACTAGTTGATGTGAATCCTCCATTGGTGTGAGAGGTTCATATGATTATGTTTCTGTTATCACCTAGATTTGCACCGTTTGCATGTAGTTGTGAAACCTCATGCAACCTGGAGTAACATGAGAATGATCTCGAAGTGTGGGACCTTACAAAATGAGATCAAACCTCCGGAGAAGGCCGGCTTCCTCTTTCTAAGCCTAAAGCTCAGAGAAATACATCTAAACCTAGTGCTAATGCTTGCTGGGAAAAGGGTTAGAGGGAATGTTGAAATGAAATGCTAGAATGAACTAAGTGATACACCAGATTTAAATGTGTTTGGTTGCAACCGAATAGACATAGTAATAATCTCACAGTTGGAAAGGCTTACACAGACTCATATTAGTTCTAGCAGAGGTCAAAACAGAATAATGGAGGAATGAAAGGGACCGTTTTATCCACAATACATAGCCTACCAATCCAAAGAGCAGACACAGTGCTAAAAAAATAAAAAAGAGGCAAAATACCAGTTTATATTGATCATAGAGGCCAAATAGCCATTACAAAGAATAGCCCAGAAGAACAACCAACACTATATACATCTGTTTTACGTGTATATATATCATTTTACATTTTTAGCCGGTTACAATAAATCCTCGCCCATGGGCGCTGTCAGAAAATACCACCGCTGAAGGGACATTTATCTGCCTGAAGTTACGGTGTAAAAGATCTGAAAATAAGGTAGATAAAAGATATTTTTCATCATTAATGTGGTCTGCAGAGTCATCGATTTGTAGCAATGAATGCAACAAATATCTTCAGCTGAATATGCAACTATCGCTGCTGAAATGTCACGATGGCCAAGCATGCAACACCAAATCTAAAATTTGAAAGTGAGAGAGAAACCCCTGAAAACCCTGCCAAATGAAAGAAGGGAAAAAATATGCATCTTTGCCTCTTGTAGCATGTGGAAATTCGCTAGAATGAAGGAGATACAGGCGGTCAAAGTTTTGGTCAACTGCCTATATATCACTTTGCATCTGTGTATATATCGCTTGAATTTGCCACCTGAATCGGCATCCAAAACCTTCTCTGCAACTCCTTTGTATATGTGTGACGCCTTGTATATCGGACTTGAATTTGCCCTTTGAATTTTGAAATTGTATATGCATATAATTTCCCTTTGTATATGCGGGCCCCACCATTTGTATGTTAACTTGCATGTATGTCTGCCACCACATGGCACCGCCTGATTCATTGCTGAGCTGGTTCAAGAAGCATCACTGAAAACTGTATCTACCCTTTGCATATTACAATATACAAGCACAATTGTGCATGCAAGCCGCGGACTTCAAATTTTCTGAAATAGCCTGAAAAGACGTTGAAATCCAGCTTGTATACTTCCTTGGTTTGTTTGCTTGTATATCGCAATATACAAGCGCCAAATATACAAGCCATGGACCCCAAAAATTTATCAACTGCTTTGACTGCTGGGTTGGATCCGGCTTGTATACTTCCTTTGTATATTTGCTTGTATATCGCAATATACAAGCGCCAAATATACAAAGCACGGACCCCAAAAATTTATCAACTGCTTTGACTGCTGGGTCGGATTCGGCTTGTATCACTTTCTTTGTATATTTCCCTGCATGTTCAAATATACAAAACACTTATACATATACAAGGCGGACCCGAGACCTGAAATGCTGAATTTGATCTTCGATTCAAGTCTGCCTTGCATACAACCCTTGTATTTCTGACTTGTATATTGCAATATACAATCACCCATATATAAGGCGGACCCCAAGACTTTATAAAAAAAGTTAAAAATGCAATCAGATCCAGCTTGTATGTAAACTTTTGTAGATCGTCTTTGTATGTGCAAACATACAAGCGAAATATACATTCTACTGTTCATGCTCACTTGTATCTTCTAACATACAATCAGCCATATACATGTGCACAGGCCCCACCTCTTGTACGTTTGGCCTTGTATGTTTCGCTTGTATATGCAAAACATACAAGCGAAATATACATTTGAAACATACAAGGCCAAATGTACATTCCACTGTAGCGGATGCACTTGTATGTCAAACCTTGTATCTTTTCGTTGCATGTGCAAACATACAACATAATATGCATTTGAAACCCGATATGCATTGAGGGAATATTCCTATAATGTATCTCCTGCTTTGTATAATTTTCTTTGTATGTTTCTCCTTGCAACTAGATTCTACTGTTCATGCTCACTTGTATCTTCTAACATACAATCAGCCATATACATGTGCACAGGCCCCACCTCTTGTATGTTTGGCCTTGTATGTTTCGCTTGTATGTGCAAAACATACAAGTGAAATATACATTTGAAACATACAAGGCCAAATGTACATTCCACTGTAGCGGATGCACTTGTATGTCAAACCTTGTATCTTTTCATTGCATGTGCAAACATACAACATAATATGCATTTGAAACCCGATATGCATTGAGGGAATATTCCTATAATGTATCTCCTGCTTTGTATAATTTTCTTTGTATGTTTCTCCTTGCAACTAGACATACAAACCGGGAATATCCTCAGAATCTGCGAAAGATTCCTCCTTGTACATGCACCTTCCTAAGCCCGATATGCATTCCAAAATGCATACAACTTACCTTTTTCATCATTTTCTAAGGCCAATAGAGATTTGCAAGCCCGCCAAATGCACATTTGAACTATATGTTGACCAAAACTTTGACCATGAATAACTTCTTTATTTGGCCGAATCTCAGGGTGGTGTAAAAAGCAAACCTGCCTATTTTTTCAAGCTCTTTCCAATGGTAAGGTTTTTTAGGCAAGGCTTTTTAGGAAATTTGGCACTTTAAGCTTTATAGGAACATTTTTCAAAGGATTTTCAAGGAAAAGTACTAGGTGAACTGTTTAGCTCTGGACAGGGGAAAATGGGTCAACAATTTGGCAACTTCTATGGGATGTTTGCCCACTAAACATAAGATCAGTAGCCTTAAGCATCCATTTGGCATGGGGTCAAGTCTAAAACATGCTGGAAAACTGGAACTTGCCTCCAAAACAGAAAAGGGGAAAGGGCCTGCATTCTCCTAATGACAATGCAGCCTGTGTAGAAGCACTTATGGAAAAGGAAAACTAAAACAGAAATGAAACCTACTCTAATCCTAAACTAACCAATCAGTCATGACTTTAAGCAAAGCCATTAACTGGTTCTTGAAAGTAACTACCCTTCCTTAACAATTTACAATATTTGTCATGCATGTGGGCAGTTAAAAAGAGCTGAGGGGGAAATGGGCCTATGACAAATTGATAAAACACCCCCCACAAAATGGAGATAAACTCACCTATCCACCTAGACTGATTGCTGATGCTTCTAACTTGTGGTGAATAAATGGGCCGATCCCACTCATTTTGATGTTCAACTTCATGCTTAGAGGTAAGCATGACAAGTGGTGACTTCTCTTGACGTGTCTCCAGCTAGGCTAGATGCCTGATTGGGCATCCCCTTGAAGTGACATGCAAATCAACATGTTTGATCTTATGTCTCTTTTCTAATTTTTTCTCTTCTTACTCTTCATTTGGTATGATGGTGGCCTCCATTTGACTCTGATGTTACTCTTGTGTATGAAACAGCTGACTTGGGACCTCATGGTTTTCTCCTTCTCCTTTCAAAGAAACCAAGAAAGCAGATATAATGTCATCATGGCTGCACTCTTCCTCTTGTTGATCTGAATACTCTAGCTCCTGTGATTCCACTACAAATATGGCGGCCCCCACCTTATGAACAACATGTTCATGATTTTCTGACCTAGTCTCAGAAAATGTACCATGCACATGTTCAAAAGGGAAAACCTCCCCACCAAGAATTTGATATCCCTGCCGGATAATAAAGAACAAATCTCCAAGCATATCAACATAACCAGCCTTTGGATAATCTAACGTAGAGCAACATGCCTGCCCTTCCTTATGGTTTAGATCCTCACTGTCATACTTAGCCTCAACCTGTAACAATTTGTCATTATTTTCATTGTTCTCTTGTTGCTGCAAATTCACAACCAGTTGCACACATTCTTCATCTTCAACATAATCAGGTAGCTCATGAAGAAGGGCAGAATCATCCATTTCTGAAGTGACATTAACAATACTCACAGATGCAATAGGTTCAAACAATTCTATCTTTGTGAGTGTAGGAACAAACTACTCCTTATTAGTTTTATCTTCTTCCACCTCCTCTTTTGGCTCATCTTTCCAAATATCTTGGTAAATAACAGGTCCACCCTTGAGGATTGAAATAGCATCAGGGAAAGAAACCTGAATAACTTCTTGAATTTCTTGGAGGGGAGAGAGTTCTGGACAAATTTTTTCCTGGGGAGTGATAATCTGAGTTTGCATAGGAATAGGGACTTGTGAAGGGATAAAGGCGTTGAAGCCTGGAAACTTGTGGAGTCTAGGTTGTTGGGTTGGAGAAACACTCCTAAAACTTGGAATTATGTCAGGCTTGGATTCTACAATCCTTTCCTCTGCCTGATTTTGAATTGGTATGAGAGGATTGGCCTTTACAAGGTTTGGTACTTCGTAGCCAGGATGATTGACCCAATAAGGCCGCCATGGTATAGAAGCTTGAGCCATGTTCATAGATTCATTTTGGTTTAAAAGATGGACTTGTTTGAAGCTAGGAACAAACTCTTGTGAAGGCTGAGGGCCTCTAAAACTTGGGATTTTAAAACTTTGGGGTGGTTTTGGAGGTGCAGATGGATTATCTTGCCTGAAGCTTAGAATTTTAAAATTTGGGGCTTCTTCCGCAGCAGGCTGAATAGGTGTCGTCCTTATAGCAAAGTTTTCTTGAAAAACCTCCCCTTGTGCTTCTCGTTGCTGGCCACATGTTAACATTTCTATAAATTCATCAGCCTCCCTATTCAGATCTAGAGACAGCTTCTTGAGACCATACATGCTTATGATGCTGAGATCATAAAACTGCTGAGGCCGATTGTACCCTGCTGCTCCTTTGGCTTTGTCTAAATTTCTGTCCAGCTTTAGAAAACTATCCATGTGCTCATTGAAAGCGTCAATATTCTCAGAGGCAACAACTTGGGACGGATTAAGAGGGTAAACATCATGAGGATGCTGATATCGGGGCCAATAGCCTGTGTTTGGATTAGGGGTAGGGGAATAGCCATGATTCCCATAAAATTCTGACATTTTATAGCATCGTAATGCAGGATAATCATGAAAATATCAGAATAAGAGCAAAATAGGTCTGCAACCAAAAAGATAACTAGATACATACCAAAAAAAGAGTCGCCAGGTGATTGAAACGCTTCTAGAAGCTGAATAGACCAGGAAAATCACCAAAATCCTGACCTCTGATAAAATTCTAGGTACTTGGGCTGTTGAAACTAGCTGATTCATTCAGTAGAGTCACCATATTATTGTTTGTATTGCCTCCAAATGCTGGTAATACTAGGAGAAACACCAAATCTCTTAGTATCTTGATGAGAAGTTTATCAAACTGGTCCCACCAGCCGTGCCAGAAACTATTATCACCCAGATTTGCACCCTTTGCATGCAGTTGTGATACCTCATGCAACTTGGAGTAACATGGGAATGATCTCAAAGTGTGGGACCTTGCGAAATGAGATCAGACCTCCGGAGAAGGTCAGCTTCCTCTTTCTAAGCCTAAAGCTCAGAGAAATACATCTAAACCTAGTGCTAATGCTTGCTAGGAAAAGGGTTAGAGGGAATGCTGAAATGAAATGCTGGAATGAACTAAGTGATACACCAGATTTAAATGTGTTTGGCTGCAACCGAATAGACACAGTAATAATCTCACAGCTAGAAAGGCTTACACAGACTCATATTAGTTCTAGCAAAGGTCAAAACAGAATAATGGAGGAATGAAAGGGACTATTTTATCCACAATACATAGCCTACCAATCCAAAGAGCAGACACAGTGCTAAAAAAAATAAAAGAGAGGCAAAATACCAGTTTAGATTGATCATAGAGACCAAATAGCCATTACAAAGAATAGCCCAGAAGAATAATCAACACTATATACATCTGTTTTACATGTATATATATCATTTTACATTTTCAGTCGGTTACAATAAATCTTCGCCCATGGGCACTGTCAAAAAATACCACCATTGAAGGGACATTTATCTGCCTGAAGTTACGGTGTAAAAGATCTGAAAACAGGGTAGATGAAAGATATTTTTCATCATTAATGTGGTCTACAGAGTCATCGATTTGTAGCAATGAATGCAACAAATATCTTCAGCTGAATATGCAACTGTCGCTGCTGAAACGTCACGATGGCCAAGCATGCAACGCCAGATCTAAAATTTGAAAGTGAAAGAAAACCCCTAAAAACCCCGCCAAATGAAAGAAGGGACAAAAATATGCATCTTTGCCTCTTGTAGCATGTGGAAATTTGCTAGAATGAAGGAGATACAGGCGGTCAAAGTTTTGGTCAACCGCCTGTATATATCACTTTGCATCTGTGTCTATATCGCTTGAATTTGCCGCCTGAATCGGCATCCAAAACCTTCTCTGCAACTCCTTTGTATATGTGTGACGCCTTGTATATCAGACTTGAATTTGCCCTTTGAATTTTGAAATTGTATATGCATACAATTTCCCTTTGTATATGCGGGCCCCACCATTTGTATGTTAACTTGCATGTATATCTACTGCCACATGGCACCGCCTGATTCATTGCTGAGCTGGTTCAAGAAGCATCGCTGAAAACTATATTTGCCCTTTGCATATTGCAATATACAAGCACAATTGTACATGCAAGCCGCAGACTTCAAATTTTATGAAATAGCTTGAAAAGATGTTGAAATCTGGCTTGTATATTGCAATATACAAGCGCCAAATATACAAGCCACGAACCCCAGAAATTTATCAACTGCTTTGACTGCTGGGTCAGATCTGGCTTGTATACTTCCTTTGTATATTTGCTTGTATATCACAATATACAAGCGCAAATATACAAGCCACGGACCCCAAAAATTTATAACTGCTTTGACTGCTGGGTTGGATCCGGCTTGTATCACTTTCTTTGTATATTTCCCTGCATGTTCAAATATACAAAACACTTATACATATACAAGGCGGACCCGAGACCTGAAATGCTGAATTTGATCTTCGATTCAAGTCCACCTTGCATACAACCCTTGTATCTCTGACTTGTATATCGCAATATACAATCGCCCATATACAAGGTGGACCCCAAGACTTTATAAAATAAGTTAAAAATGCAATCGGGTCTGGCTTGTAGGTAAACCTTTGTATATCGGTTTTGCATGTGCAAATTTACAAGCGAAATATACATTCTATTGTTCATGCTCACTTGTATCTTCTAACATACAATCGGCCATATACATGTGCGCAGGCCCCACCTTTTGTACGTTCAGCCTTGTATGTTTCTTTGTATGTTTCACTTGTATGTGCAAAACATACAAGCGAAATATACATTTGAAACATACAAGGCCGAATGTATATTCCACTGTAGTGGATGCACTTGTATGTCAAACCTTGTATCTTTTCGTTGCATGTGCAAACATACAACATAATATGCATTTGAAACTGATATGCATTGAGGGAATATTCATGTAATGTATCTCCTACTTTGTATAATTTTTCTTGTATGTTTCTCCTTGCAACCAGATATACAAATCGGGAATATCCCCAGAATCTGCAAAAAATTCCTCCTTGTATATGCACCTTCCTAAGCCCGATATGCATTCCAAAATGCATACAACTTACCTTTTTCATCATTTTCTAAGGCCAATAGAGATTTGCAAGCCCGCCAAATGCACATTTGAACTGTATGTTGACCAAAACTTTGACCATGAATAACTTTTTATTTGGCCGAATCTCAGGGTGGTGTAAAAAGCAAACCTGCCTATTTTTTCAAGCTCTTTCCAATGGTAAGGTTTTTTTAAGCAAGGCTTTTTAGGAAATTTGGCACTTTAAGCTTTATAGGAACATTTTCCAAAGGATTTTCAAGGAAAAGTACCAGGTGAACTGTTTAGCTCTGGACAAGGGAAAATGCGTCAACAGTTTCTTCTGGTGTCTCGGGGAAACACAATTCACTTAGTGGTAATAACGGTGTGTAACCTTCCATCATGTCTTCCTCCGCATCTAAGAAAGCATTTGGGTCTTCATTTCTTAGATCTAACATGGTGGTTTGAAAGACTAGTGCTTCAGTTCTATGAGGCTTCTCCCCTATGCAAGGAAAGAGTTTGTAGGCCTCTTGGATATCAATCATGAGTATTTATAGGGGAAATTGGAGTGGTCCATCACGTTCAATCAACTCCATGATTTCAATTGTTTTATCCTTGGAAATCACTTCCCTTTGCTTTGGTAATGGCCCATTCTCTAGAGTTTTGATTTCTGCGATGTTTATGGTCTTTTTGAGAGTTTCCATCCGTTTAATGCATATCGACTAAGGTGAAGGATTTGGGATGGTTAACTTGTTTTTAGGGAGTTCATAGTCTATGGGGATGCCTATGCGTTTGTTTGACGTATTCAACTTTAACATGCTGAAAGGTTCTGGATCTCCCTATGCGACATACATTTTCCCTAAGTGTAAAAATCAAACTTCTTGAAACAACGTGGATGGCATGGCTTCCATCCTGTGTATCCATGGCCTTCCAAGAATCAAGTTATATCTTGTCTCCTTATCTATGACATAGTAAGTGGTTGAAATGGTTTTGGGCCCCAAAGTTACTGGAAGGGTAATTTTACCTATGGTGGTTGTCTTTAGATTATCATATCCACTTAGAGTATCCCATGAAGCAGTGATGTTGGTGTGTCCATAGCCCATCCTCTCTAAAAGGGAGAAGGGAACTATATTCATTGTAGCTCCATCATCGATTAATGTTCATTTGATGCATGTGTCATAGATCCACACTTGAATATATAGCGCGGGGTCTCCTTTCTTTGTTAACTTTGCCTTAGAGGGCATATGTTGTAAGTCGAAGAAAAACCTTGGATCCTTAAGTTTTCAGTTTGGTGGGCTGAGATCGTAGTCCACATGGTTGATTTGCTCACTAGGTGGTGGCATAATTTGGTCAAGATATTTTAGGCCTATTGCTTGTAGCAATGCAGAGCGATGTGAGGGGGAGTTCCTGAGTAAATCAATGGATGAAATGTGTGCATACATTTTCTTTAAGTCTTCTATGAGCTCGTAGGGTCCAATGGGAGCTGGTATTGGTTCTACTATTGAGATGGTACCCTCATATGGTTCTATTTTCTCATTGTCTTCCTCATGATCTTTCTCTTGTTCTTCATTATGCATAATCTCAACCAATCCCATCAACCTAGTTTCTCCTTTTTGTCCTAGTTGTGGTGGGATTTCAGGGTTACTACTCTGAGGTGCTTTGTTTTGATTTGTCACTTTTGTATCTTGGTGCGTGGGGAACAGGTCTTGATAAATTCTCATGTTTGCATTTTGTGGTGCTATTGGAGCTTGATTTTGTCTTGTATCTTTATTATCTGGTGTGACCTCCTGTGGGTTTAAAAACATTTCTATGAACAACCATTGTTGGTCTTCCAGAAGTCTTGCTATGAATCTATTGTATTCCCTAAAAGACTCTATGTTATGCCCCCTTGTTCTATGAAAAGAACAAAATTGGTTGAAGTCATACAGGGGTCTCTCATATCTTCCATCATTTTTGTTCTCGTTTTTGTTGTGATTCCAACCTTGGTAGTTGTCTCGAGGGTAGTACCCATTGTTTCTTGGTTGATCTATGGAATTTGCATTAGGAGGATAGTAATCTCTTCCATTGTAGTCATCTTTCATCTTCTTGACTAGGGCTTGATCCGTCACCCCGTCTATGGTTGCACTCATGTTGTTTTTTAGGATTTTAATGACAGAGGCATTATTTTTTGTCTTCCTTTGTTAGCTTTCCATTTTAACCGTAGACTTTTCTACCACTGTCAATGGTGGCTTGGTCAATTCTTAAAGCACTTTACAATGCCTCTTCATATGACTTTTATGGTAGGTTTTGGACATCTTCTCTCATGTCTTTGTTAAGGGCATGCAAGAAGAGGTAGCACAATTCTCGATGATCCATGTTCAGAGCACTGGTAGAAGAATAGAGGACTTGCCTCCATCGAGTGACAAAATGTGTTGCAGATTCATTTGGCTCTTGTTTCATTATGAGGAATTCTCTAATCCATGTTTTAACGAGTTTGTTCATATCGAATGCCATGACCAACTCTCTGATGAGTTTTCTGAATGAATGGATTGATGCTTCTGAGAGATGATAATACCAATCTAGAGCGATGCCTTCAAGCATTTTTAGGAAGATCTTTGCTACAACCCCATCCCAAGGGAGGAGTTCTCTGATGGCCGTGGTGTAGGCTTTAATGTCTGAATTTGGATCTCCTTCTCCTTTGAACTTCGAGAGATTTGGTAGTGGTCGAGTTAATTGCACATTCCTTATGTTTTGGTCTAGAGGTTCTTTCAAATATTCAAGATACGTTCCCAGAAAGGCACTTTGAGATTGCGGGGTTATTAGTAATAACCATATGGGTGGGTTTTGATAACCCATTGTCAGATTTGTTGGATTATTCTGAATAGGAGGGTTCCCATTCAGACAGGTGTCATTACTAGCATGTTGTGAATAATAATTGAGGTAGGGGGATTTTGAGATGCCCCTTGGTCATGTTCATAGGACTTGAGTCTTCTTTCTGGAGTAGCTTGCTCTACCTCCAAGATTCTGATTCTTTACACTAAAGCTGCGATTAAATCTACAGGAGTTGCAAAGCTAGGGGTTTCTTCATTTCTAGGATGTTCTCTTCGAATATTTTCATAGTGATGGGCTTCCTCACATGTAGTGTTTTCTTTTTGTTCTTCTTGTAAGGCAATCCTTAATGCATCTTGAGCATCTTTGGTTTCTTGTAGACATTTTTCCAACCTTTTGACCTCTTCATCAAGGTGGGTATTCGATGTACTTGTGGAAGGTTGTTCGAGTCGATGTATTTCTAACCTCACCCTTCTTTCTTTATGTGGTGCATTTGGTATGGTCAGATTGTTCTCCCAAGCTGGGTTGTTGAATGATAGAGAGCGCCTAGATTCCCTTTGATCTTGCTCATAGTTAGAATCCTCATAATTATAACAGTTGGTGATTGGAGTGTTAAGATGTGGCAGCACATACCTATCAAATGAGGGAGTTTCTGGTTCTCTTGAGGGGATGTTCCCCGGATGTAAGTTCAATTCCATCATATTCGGGGGTGCCATAGACACCACAGAATAAATGGAATGAATGATGGCGTGGGCGATAGAAGCTGAAGCGGCAAAAGTGACTATGAAGAATGGTGTGAAAATGTTTTGAAGTTTCTGTTAATAGTTTTGAGATGTTTTGAAATGGGAATGCAAAATTACTCGTCCTAGAAGGATTTGCAATTTCATGTCGGGTTCACCAAAATATGTACACTTAAAATCGTGACTTCGGTTTCCTAGGGCTGTTAGGTTAGATTTTGGCATGCACACAAACCCTTTCCCTCCTTACCACGAGGCGATCCGCCACGTCACTCTCGCTCACGTGGAATTAGCCAGTCAAGAGGAGGCGAGACACGGTGCTAGTCTGGCTCGTTGGAGAGCTGGACTTCACGGAGAGGGGTCGGCAAGTATTGTGGCCTTTGTTGTTGTGTGCTTTGTTGTATGTTTCATTCGATTGCTTTTGTAGTTGAGATAACCCTATGATCCGAAGGGTCACTAGTTTCTCTTCTTCTATTTGGATTTATAAGATTCCACCTCTGTGTGGGTAAGCGATTGTTCTTGTTGATGTCCTCTTGTCTTTGTATGTGTTGTAAGAGTTCTTGTTGTATCTTTCGTTGTCTAGTTTCTTCTAACAACAAGAGGACAAATGGGTTTCCTTGGGGTAGAACAAGTGTTTCTTGTTGAGGTCTTGGATAGATCTCTTGGATCTCGTCACGAATAGCCCTCACTCACTCTCCTCTCACTCCTAAGCACATTCATGAATTAGGATAGAGGAAATTGCGTGATTACTAACCCTAACCAAATCTAAGGATTTGTCCTAGGGTTTGACTTGTGTTTTGAGTCTATTTTCACCTTGTGATGAAATCAAGGGTTTGGTTGGATTGTTTAACTGTGATTACCTCGTGATGGAATCGAGGGTTTGCAATTTTGTCTATTCTAGGGTTTCTATATGCATGCAAGCTAAAATGATATGCAAAACATTCTTTTTGGATATTTTTTAGAGTATTTTGGAAATGAAAGTGCTTCTAATCTATGAAAGGGAAAGATGTATGCAATTCTATATGACTCTTCCAATGCAAAGTTAACCTATGTTTTTTTGTGTTTTCGATGTTTTTAATGCAATCTAATCTAAGAAAAGGGAAAATGCTTCTTCTAACAAACTAGATCGAGAAATATGAAAGCGCATTTAATCTAACTATCAAGGAAAAAATAATGTTTCACTGTTCCCAAGAGCAAATTTGATTCTCTAATTACTATGAATTAAAAGAAAACAATGAAGGAACGTGAGAGAAACGAAGATTTGTTGACTCCACTACCCTCATCAATCCTTGTAATAGGCAAACTCGAATCCTTTTGTGGTAGCAAGTGATCCTCTTGACAACAAAATGACCCAAAGAAGCAAAAAGAAGCTTTGATGAAGCTTGTATGAGCTCAATGAGAGCTTAGATTGAGCACAATGGTATAGAATGAAGTAGCATGACACTACTTGGTTAAACAAATAAAGCAAAAGGCACCTTCGTCTTGTAAGAGCATTTGAATGCTAAATTAGAGAGAAAAATTTGGCAAGAGTTGTGTGCACAATGAATTTTCCTCCCTTTGTACTTGAGGGAGGGGGTATTTATAGGTTTAGAAGAAGGAATTGATTGGAGAGTTAACTCATTTGATTGATGAGTTAACAAGAATAGATTGGGGAGTTAACAAGGTTGATTACCCTATGAACTCAACTGATTAGAGAGTGATGAAGCAATGATAGCTTATCACTGGAGAGGAAATGGAGGTGAAGGAATGCATGGGATTGATTGAAAAGTTAATTTGAGATCAAATAGAGCTAATTAGGCATGTGTGGGTACATGAAATAGTTAACTCTATATCAGGGATCAAAAACCATGCAAACAGAAAGAAAAATAGATGAAAATAGAGCAAAAAAAGAGAGAAACTCAAGTTTTTCTGCGGCTTCAAAAATGGCAGGGTCACCCCTTTTGCTAGTAGGGTCGCTTGGGGGAGATCCAGGATGGACAGGGTCAGATGCAAAAAATAGGCTGGGAGATGGTAGAAGAGAGGAAAAGGAAAGGTTCTGCATCAAGAAACAGGTCAGTCATGTGGAAGAATCCAAATCTCCACTTGTGTTAGCAGGATCTCCCGGGGGAGATCTGGAAATAATAGGGGGAGATTTGGATTGGTTCGACAAAACTAAAAACTAAAAGCGGGAGATGGATAAGGAGACCTTTAGAAGGCTTCTAGGAGGTGCACTAGAGGAAAAACATATGGGAGAGATGAAAACTCACCTACAAGACACTCACAAGGCTTAGGATCAAGGTTGAAAGCCAGAAAACACAAGTTGACAAGTGTCGCAACAAGTGCCGAAAAGCATCGAAAATGGGGAGAGGGAGAAATTGACAAGGAAGAAACAACACAAGACAATAAGAGAGGACACATTATCAAGAGGCCTTCTGCCCAAAGGACATTATTTCATGCTTACATGTACGTGACAAGGATTTGAATCATCATAGGGGTCCTCGTGGAGGCAGTGCATGATTTTTGTGCTTATAGTACCCATCTTTCAATGACCATTGTTTTAGTTGCAATAAATTTGGTCATAAAGCTATTCAGTGTAGGAGTAGAATAAATCAAAATGTTCCATCATTCTCTAGTCAATGTTTCAACTACAAGAAAATTGGTCATAGATCAAATGAATGCAGAAGTCTGGTAAGAAATGGCTTTCACAATTCAAGGAAAACTCAATCATTCAATGCAAGATGTTTTGCATGGAATAGATTTGGACATATGGCTAATCAATGTAGATCAAATCTAATCAATAGAAGGAATCAAGGACAAAGGAATGTGGTATGCTACAATTGTAATTAGTTTGGACATGTTGCAAGATTCTGCAGAAGAAAGAAGTGAAAAGAAACTACTATGCCGAAGAAGGAAAAACAGAGCAGAGGAATTATAAGGGAAAGGAAAAAGTTGATCTGGTTGAAACTAAGAAAGAAATGGGCAAGATATGGATTAAGAAATATGTGATTGAAGTCAAGGATAGATCCACACCAGCTTCTAGTGCAGATACTTCCTTGGAGAAGTAAATTGGGAGCTCTGGCTCCGGGAGAGCTGTGTTGAAAATCCAAAGCCCCTAGCCAGAAAGTTAGTGCTGGAATCTAGCACTAAGGTATGTTGTGAAGAACTCTATGACAAAGCCTCTGAAAGAAATTCTGGTAGAGAAATATCTAATGCGGAGCATTGCAGAGTAATTTGGATTGACTGTCATTGTCAGAGAAGTGTTTGGTAGCCTTTTGAAAGACCGCATTTATAACGATTAAGTTAAGGCCTCAAGGGGTTAAAAGGCTTGGATTCGTAAAAAATTAATCACTTTGCATTCAATCTTTCAAGTGTTTAAGGGTATCTGAAGCAAAATTCCAAGTGACTTAGTAATTTACAAAGCAAATTAAGACAAGACCAAAGAAAACCCTAATTTGGTGAAAAGAGGTATTTTTCAGATTCGAAACCCTACTGTGAATTTATTTAAAAGTGGCATACATTGATAAAGTTATGTCTAGAGATCTCTCCTAAAGACAAAATAGAAATCTCCAAAGCACTCAGCAAGGAGTTCAAAACAAAGAAGAGAATGAATACTCTCATGTTAGATGACATTGAGAAAGTAGTAAAAGAGATTGAGGAAATCACTTTAAGAGTGCTAAAGGAATTTCATCTCCCAACAATATATGATAGAGATGAATCAAATGTTGGAGATGATACATCTATTCCGGAAATGAATTTGAACCAAGAGAAGGAAGCACCTTCTACAGTTATTGAGACTAGTCTCCCTTTGAAACATCCAACCAGTGACAAGACAAGAATGGAGAAGACTAAGAAGATAGATAAGGCTGATGATGAAGAAGAGAAACAGGATAAGGAAATCCCTACATCAGAACAAAAGGATGGTGCAAATGAAGCTATGGATTTAGATCCTCCGGAACTAAACCAAGAAGAAGAAATCTCTGGTATAGCAAGAGACACTGTGAAGTTAGTTAAAGACTTTTTGGAAAAAGAGAAACAAGTCTTGGATGAGCCTAAATTCTTGCAAGGACCAATAAATCTGGACTCAATGTCCCCTATACAAAAATTCAAATGGGTATCAATTGTGTAGGCAAAGGCACAAGAATAAATTTTAAAGTCTCACATAGAGGACAGTGAATTGATTGGTGAGGCATCCAACATTTTGGAGAAACTGATGCAATCATATTAAAAGGACAGCTCTTTCTCTTCTACGAGTCAACTAAAAGGACTCATAAATTCTGTAAGTGAGCATTTTGAATCTTTTGAAAAATCTGTTGAGACAAAAGTGAGACAATAATTTAATGAGAAAAGATTAAATAAGTTGAAGACTATGATAGTAAATGACAAAGCTCTGCTAGACAATAAAATAAAAGGCATACAAAGTGCTATCAAAGAAGCAAGTGACCTGTACAAATTTTGCCTATCTTGGCCGATAGCCACAAAAGAGCTAGAAGAAAAGATAAAGGATCTGAAACTGTAGCTGATAAATATCTCTAAATCATTTGATCTAGTAGTTGAGTCGGTGAGCAAAAAAGAAATACAAGTAATTAATATTCATAGTGAGTTAAGTAATATTGTAAATAAGAGGGATTAGATGAAAAATAAAATGTGTCAGTTGAGAGGACTAATTAGTCCCAAGTTAGACTTAATGATTAGTATTGCAATAGAAGCACAGGTAGCTTTGCAAATAGACACATCCTCTGACATGCAAAAGGTAGAAGACTCAGTCTTTTTGATAAATGGTCACATCCAAATTTTGGAAAAAGAAAAGAATCGATGGGATGAAGAGATTACTCAATTAAAGATTGTGTATAAGGACATTCTTTCACCGACAACTAATTGAGTTGAAGTTTGTATGTGTACATATGCAGTAGAGTAGAAAGATTTTTGCAGTTTTGGCCCAATTTTGACTCTTGTACATACACCTTTTCCATTGATGTCAAAGGGGGGAGAAGAAGACCAGTGAAAAATGGGCAAACATCTAAGGGAGAGAAGGAATACAGAGTAAGGGAGAGCAGACACAAGCATTTTTCACTAAGTGTTGCCATCAATGCCAAAGGGGGAGATTGTTGGCAAGAGACATTGTTCTGATGATTGAATGTTGTCATTGATGACAAAAAAAGAAAGAGACTTCACCGGTATGACAAAGAGACTTTACTCCGAAAGTAGAAATGACTAAGTATGAACAATATACATTATACAGAGTAAGTAACAATGTTTGGGATGGTATGCCTTTGCAGTAAAAGATCAATATATGTGGATCAGGTATGTTGTTCATAGCTATTTAGTGATGATTTGTTCTAGTGCTCAAGTCTTAACTTCCTCTAGAAGTCACATGGTAGAATATCTAAGTCCGGGTGAATAGAACTAAGACAGGAACAGTGCACAGTGCTAGAGAAAAGGGTCTGCATTCCTCCGCAGTTGTATATTTTGTCCTGCGGTTCTAAAGGTATGCTAAGAGATCCAAAATGATTGTTGGTTATGCATCTTAGAGTCTCATATGGTCCGTAGTGGGAATTATGATGTGACAGATGAGTTGATCAAGTATATTCTTAAGGAACAAGCTGACAGACATGTTAGATTCTTATGCGGAGAAGTTATATTGCCTAAATAGTCAATCTAAGTGATGGTATGATTGAAGCTAACCTATATGAAGACTTTTGTATGTTTATTTAAGTCTGCATTACATATTGTACACAAGTTCAAGCTGACAAGATGTAGTATTTGTGTATACGGTTTATGTTTTTCTTGCTGACCTGATTATAAAATAAATCTTGTAGCGAATATATATACTTGATGGAATTCGATGTCGGTGGGTGTGTGTAGCGTGTATGGTGTAATGTGTGAATTCAAAGTGTAAAGGATTATGAACAGAGTGCAGAGAAGAGAAAGAAAAATAGAGTACATGTAGTCAAGTTGAGAAGTAGGGCAAAATAATTGAAGACCTTTGAATCTATATATTGAGCCTTCAATGGAACTGTGATCCAGCATATGGTAGATACATTTATATCATTTCATCTTCTAGCAGTGAGCTAATCCTTCTTCTTTCTTCTTTTTCTTGGCAGTGAGCCTTTCTGTAGTGAGCACTTCTTCATAGGGCAGTGAGCCCTAAGGCAGTGAGCCTTCTTGTAATTTGGTATTGAGCTATCATAATATATTGTGAGCTAACACTCACCATGGTTTTTGTCTTTTTGAGTTTTCCATGTAAAAATCCTAGTGCCCATGTGTTATCTCTTTATGGTTGTTGTTCTTATGCTTATTCTTCTTTCATGTTATTGATTTTGGAAATTAGATTAATAAACTTGTTAAGAAGTGGTTTTGTGGAATACTAATTCACCCCCCCTCTTAGTATTCCTTATATTCAACATGCCATATATAAATAGGCATGAAAGAGAAAGTAGGATGGTCGAACACAACGACTGACTAACCTTCCTGAGATGCAACACTTGTGAGCTCAAGTGACAAGTGCTCATGCAAGTGGCAATCAAATATGCAAGAGGTGTTTTCAAATGATGAGGACACGTGTCTTCACTACATGTGGTGAGACAAACTCTAAAATAGCTAAGTAAACTTAAGCTAAGTGTGAATAGGTCAATCCTAGTAAAGGTGATATACTAACTAGATACAATATGACCTTATTTACACTAACAATAATCTTATGGATAGCTACTTTAACTAAATTACCAAATTAAAGAAAACAAGTATAGTCAAGGACTATACTCAACAATTCCAAAAATTATCTTTAAGGGTGGAGCATGTTACAAAGGAAATTTTGAAGGAATTATTTCTATGGAGTTTAAATGACCACATCAAATATGAGATATGCATGTTCAATCCATCTTATGTGTCCCCATTAGTTATCATGAACACGAAGGTAGAGGAAAAGGTTTTGGCTAATAGAAGAGACGAATTCCCTAGCAGTAAAGATTAGGGGACCCTTGCATCATTATTCCTGCAATCTATGAGTTTGACACCTCAACAAATTAAATAAACAAGGGCCAAAGGGCAGTGCTTTAATTGTGATGGAAAATATAGTAAAGAGCATTAATATGTTGAGAAGAAACTATTCTACATTGAGGGCACTTATGATGAAGAAAATGATGAAGAATAGGTAGTCGTGGTTTTGAAAAATCAAAAGATGTCCAACCATCTCTTGCCATGCACTATCAGGTATTAACACCCCACAAACCCTTAAGATATTGGGTTTCCTTAAACAATAGAAGGTAAATTATTTCAATTGACTCAAGGAGTACTCATAAATCAACAATAAGTTGACAACACAATATAACTACTTCATTTACCCAACCCCAAAATTTTAGGCTATGATTACATATGGAGGTATCATCAGTTGTTTAGGGAAACACCAAAATATAAGGCTCACCATGGAAGACTACATGATTGATTGTATTTTCTATCCATGTGACTAGAGTAGACATTGTTTTGGGAGTTGAGAGGCTCACTACCTTAGGAACAATTGAGATGAACTTCCAGGAGATGTTCATGCATTTCACTCAGAGGGTAAAACTTATGAACTAAGGGGGTTGCATGCAAAGTATAGATAGAGGGTAAGCTCTCGCCAAATGAAAAATATGATTAAGAAGGGGGTAGATAGGGGTGTGGCTCAATTATTGTCATTAGAAGTGCAATAGTCAAAGATTCTTGCATTGTTGATTCCACAAGCTAGTTTGATGGGCATGCCAAAAGGATTGCCTCCCAAAAAGAGATCATGATCAGGTCATTCAATCAGTGCTACGGGTAAGTACACGAAAATGAGTTCACTTTTTGGCCAAAAAGTGGAAGTGTTTTTCTTGTTTTTTAAATTTTGTCATACTTGGAGTGACAATTTGAAGCACTTGCACATAAAATATTAAGATGATGTAAAAATAAGAAATGTAGGATTTTGTTTCTAGTTTTCAAATATGTAATTTTTTCTAATACCCAGATGATGCAAGTTGGTTTTTATTGGATGTACAAAAAGTGGCTTTTTAAAGTCCCCTATTTTTTGCAAAAACATGCATGTGTACGACCAACAGAATTTGACCTAAATTAATGTATTTTTTAAATTCCTTTTGTGGAAAGATTCTCAGGATGTTGAATTTTGGTTAAGATATTTTTTTGTAATTTTTTGATAAATATGTTTTATTATTCTTTTTAATAGCCCTAATTAGGGTTTTTTAAAACCCCTCGTGTATGGCCAACATAATTTGAGCTAAGCTAATCAATTCACATTTTTTTTTCATCATATAGAGAATGATGTCTAGTTTGGTTAGACATAATTTTTTTTCAAGAAACTTTCAAAATCAAAAGTTACTAAAAAAATAGTAACCTATGTTATTTCAAGTTTATGAGTTAGTTTGTTTGGAAAATAAATAATAAATAGAAAATTATGTTCAATAGTAGAAAAAATTACATATTTGAAAACTAGACTTTCAGGGCTATAATGGGTTTTAATTTCGTTAAAATATTTTGAAAAAAAAGTTGTCAGCCATAGTGGTGAAACTAGTTTTTTCTCTTGTTGTTTTCATGGTCTCCTAGTTGTAGGTCCAAAGATAAGGCTTGGGTTTCCAAGCCTAAAACCAATGCAAATTGGTGGGTTTGAAATTTTAAAATTTTAGAAACGGGTACCCGTTATAAATGGGTGCCCGTTTTAAAAATAACGGGTACCCATTTCTAAAAAATAAAAAAATTAGCCATAGGCATGTAAAACAAAAAAAAAAACTTTTTGAAAACAGGTACCCGTTTTGCTTCAGGAGCCCGATCCTAAACGGATACCTGTTCCAAGAGGCATTTTTCATCTACGGGAGACTTCCGTGAAATGTATACTCAACTTCTTGCTTTAACCCCTAGGGTAACATCAACCATCCTTCACTGCTTCTTCGAAGGTACACTGAAAGGTTGGAGTAGTGGAAGAACACATTCAACACCAACAAGAGGTACTCTCTAGTATCAAGGAGAATAAGGAAAAGGCACAAAATAGAATGAAGCAACAATTTGATCAATGCATAATTTTAACATAGATAGTGCTACTTGAGGTATATGTAGAGGGAAGAAGCATCTTGGAGCTTGAGGTTTTTTTAGATGTGCACAAAGAAAATGAGGACAAGGACAGTCACAGTGTAACTCATTATATAAAATATTTTCCTATCGAAGATGTCACATGGGAAGATGAAGATTTTGTGCAGAAGCATCCATAATTGATCAACATCAAGGACAACACTTGTGTGAAGGTGGGCATGCTATTCCTTCAATCCTAAGTATGCATAGGTATATATGTATAGTTATCTTATCGCTAGCATGACCCTTAATTAAGTCATATGATTATTTATTTAATCACATATAGGTAGTTAAGTCATCCTGGATGGCATCCATGGCATAAGTTGTAGAGCATGGTTCTCATTGATGTCAAAAGTGTTAGGATGTCATTCTAAGTTGGAAGAGGATTGTTGTCATAATGTTCTTCATGATCTCAGAATGTTAAGATCAGGATGCTTTGATGTTGGTTGATGAGCTGAGGAGTTGGTCACATATGGTCATGCTTCATGGAGTTTGTTCATGGCATAACATAGTAGGTTGTTTATGGCATAGCAGGTTGTTCATGAATTTCATGATAATAGAATGGTCAACAGTTAGATGGATCTCTCAATACATAGGGTAGACATGATCATGTTAGGAGATGTCTTCAACTATGTTGCTTCATGCTATGGCTAATGGTCTTTATTGTATTCATGTTGAGTATCAGGAGGCTCTTGGTGTTTGGTGTTTGCTTATGCTTCATGGATCTCATTGAACAGGATCAGTCATTGAACAAGACCGGGATATTTGAGTTGTTGTGTTCTCTTCATTGGTGTATGTGAAGATGCTATGATATTAAGATTGGAGCAGTCAAAAGGTAATTTCATGTTTAAGTTGGTGTTCATAATTCATATTCATATTAGTGCTACAAGGTCTGCATCATTTCAAGGTTGACATTGGTTAAGTTGCAGTAATGGTGATATGGCAATGTCTTTGCAGTTGTGTTGACTCAAACAAAACTTGCTTTGCTGTAGTATATAAGTTAGTAACTTTGGAGTTTTAGTAAAATACACCTCTACAAATCTAAGTTGATGGAGTGTGTTTTATACTTATATTCTTAGACTTCAAAACCCTAAGTGTCTAGTTTAAACCCTAAAGCACTAATGTTTTCACCCGTCACACATAAAGTTGTTTTTTGTTATATTTTAGTGTTGACTAGTTATTGGAGGTCAAAAGGCACTCAAGTTATAAAGTTAAGGGGTTAAGTCCGTGCTTCCACCGACCCCTCTGCCTAATAAAACTGATACCTCTGGTGATACAACTTATAATGAGCGCCAAAAGCACATCGTGTGGTGCAGGTTAAAAAGGAAGGTGGTGTGAAGTTTTAATCATATGGATGACTTTTAATTTGCTTTTGAAGCCCAACGATCATAGTGTTGTGTCAAAATTTGACGTGCTTTTCTTTATAAAAGTCTAAAAAGATGCTTTTACTTTGTTTTTAACACTGTGATGGTCAGAGAATTTTATATAATGAAGATAGAGGTGTTTTTATGGTGATGGATTGTTTCATTGCATTCTACAGAGTGATATCTACTAGACCATGTCAGACTTGTGAAGATTAGGGATGTTAAAATATAGTTTTGATTGCTTTGAAACTGCAATATGTTTTAAAGGTTTTAGATCTTTATGATATAAGGAGAGCAACATATTAAGGTATATATATATATATATATTTGTTTCTACAGTAGATGATCTAAAGTGTTAATTTTTTTGAGTTCAGATTAGTGAGATCTTTAGGAATATGGTCATAGTGTTCACTCTAAGAATACATTATTAATGGTGAATGTTAAGTGAATCATGTATACACTTCTCATAGTGAAAGTCATGATATTATGCATCCATCAAACTGACAGAGACAGAGAGGATAACAAGTTTTGTATGGCAGTACTTATGCAGTAGTGTGATTCAATATGCACAGTTGAAGATATTTTATAGAAATCCTCTTGAAGAGAAAAGAAAGATGAGAATATGATACTGGGTATGTGATGAAGAAAGAGTGTTGAGTTATGCAGAGATAATCAGGTGAATGAATTGTGAATTGAATGGAAACAGAGTAACCCTCTGATTTTGTTTATTATTTCTATTGGTGATTTGGTTTGTCAGTGAGGCACAGTATGCCAGTGAGGCACAGTATGCCAGTGAGGCACAATATGCCAGTGAGACCTTCTTATGCCAGTGAGGCTTATGGTCAGTGAGACCTTCCTATGGCAGTGAGGCTTGTGGTCAGTGAGATCTCTGTCTATGTCAATGAGACATTTGTAAACTTGAAGTTTTTCATTTAAGCCAGTGAGGCAGTTTGAGTGGTTTTTCTACCCATGGAGGGTTTTCCACTTGTTATATCTTTGAGTTAAATTTTTGTGTTGTTTCTCTGCATTAATAATTGATGTTTAACAATTTGATGATTGTGAAGTTAATATTTGATCTCAGTTCATAATGAAGCTCATTGACAATTTGTAAAAGGTGAGAAAATTGAATTATTATATTAACACTAATTCACCCCCCCCCCCCCCCCCCCCCTCTCAGTGTTAATTGTACTCCTACATAAGTATGGTATATATAGAAGGTAACTTGATTAGTTTATTAGCATTTTGCTGCAAATTTTGTTATTATTGGATACTTTTAAAGGTTTGCCCCCTCAAAGTGGCTTATTATTCTCAAGTATTTGTAAAATATTTCCTATTGTATTCTTCTTTTGTGCAAGTTATTTCATTACACATCCTTTTAGCTACCCCATTTTAATGTCACATATAAGGAGTAATTTTATCTTTAACAATGTTATTATGTTTGTACAAATATTCAAATTCCCTATAGCAATATTCTCCCCATTATCTGATGTCAAGATTTTTATCTTCTTACTCATCTGATTTTCTACAAATACGTTAAATTCCTTAAACTTGTAGAAAAAATTATATTTATGTTTCAAAAAATAAACCCAAGTTTGTCTAGAGTAGTCATCAATAAAAGAAACATAATACCTAGATTTGGCAAGAGAAGGAACATCCAAAAGACCAAACACATAACCATTAATACACTATAAGATCTCTTTTGCTCTAGTATACTAGAAAACTTTGTTCTATTTCCCAAACATATAATGCTCATAGAAATCAAAGTCCATAAAATAATCTAATAAACTAACAACCATATCTTTTTTGACCAAGGTTTTTAAACCTTTTTCACCAATTTGGCCCAATCAATGGTGCCACAACATACATGAATCTGCTCAAGTAGTGAAAACACACCATTTCTTCCACAGCCTTCGATGGGAGGAGTTGGAGTTCATCTCCAGGCCTCCTTTTCTTCCCTCTATTTTGCCTTTCGACCACTGCTCTATTTCAGAATAAGAATTTCATTGCCAATTCTCTCAAACTTGCCCAGAGATATCCCAGAATTTGTCGGCTTTACCGTACTAGATATTCTTCCTTCTTGAAAGCGATTCCCTGAAGAGGCTCACATAACTCCGAGCTCTCTTGAATGAATCTACACCTTACAAGTTACATTGTCTGAGCCCCTTCAGTTTGTTTCTAATTGCTGGTTGGTTGTACTACACCTGCCACCTTGCTTACCAGCTTTATTCATAAGAAACAATGTTATTAGGTTTGAACAATAAACATGTTGTGACATCTGTGCCTCTAATGGAATATATTATCTATCTTTTAAAAAAAAATTGCTATTTGCTTCATTTGTTGATGTGAAACTCACTTTCTAGGTGTACTATATATATTCTTCTAAGTAGTGTGTAATATTGTTACATCCCCATTTTGGATTGTTTTACTTTTCACTTGTTACTTGGATAGAAGTGAATATGTGAACAAATATTTTGTAGATGAGATTTGATGCTATGTTTTAAAGACATTAACTTTACGGAAAATGGTTTTGTAATTATAACTATTTCAAACGATTAAAGTTATAATGATTTATATAATGTGGAAATTGAATTGCTATTATTATGTTTTATGACCGGGACACAGGTACACTAATCATGAATTGTATGTGAAAGTTTTGAACAGGGAAATAGGTTGTTCTGACTCTCCGGGAAACAAAGAGAGAAAGTATCTTCGGGGAAGAAGGATATAGACCTTGGGTTATTGACTGATATTTGCTGAGTATGATGTGTAAATGACTGTGGACTTTAGTATTGAGGTTAGTCTCATTTTGTGGTCAATTCCTAGATTGTCTCAATAGGATTGTCGATGGTCAATGGGTGTTATCTTTCAAGTATGTTGTCCTTCAGTTGTGTTGCTTTGAGAAAAATGACGTTGTTGGTTAGGACATCGTCATTTGCGACTAACGCAACTTTTGACATATGCAAAATAATTTCCACCATATTATATATGTGAGACTGCGAATTATGATATGTAAATTGTGTATGTCTTATTAATGAGAACAATATTAGAAAGGTTGACGTTGTTTCTCCTTGTCACGACGGCACAACCATCAAGTCCCGTGGGCCATAGAGGAGTCATCCTTATGAGGCAAAAATGCTCATTCAAAAAGGAATAGAAATCCATGGCTATTGAATAAATGGATAAGGATGAGAAGCGGTTGGCAAGTGGCAAGAATCGGTTATTTTTCTTAAGACACGATAAATGATAGGAATAGAGGCTTTTAACGAGATATCGGGTGTAGAATAGCAGTTACGAGTCATTCTTGGTGAATATGATAGTGCAGTATCAATGGAAGAGTGAAGGTGGTGGACTACGGTGAAGCTGGGAGCCATCGTCGGAGGCAAGAGGAACGTGGAATACGAATATGTGACAGTGCAAACAAACAACCAGATTTCTCTTATTTCAATCTTGCACTTTCAATAACTTACTTTTAGCTCTGTGTAAGACAACCAAGTTGATTCAACATGATAGTTTCATTTCGTGAACTAAGAAAGATTATGCTAAAACTATGGTAGAATGATAGTAATATTACTTGATCCTATGTATACTATATTAAACTTGTTATTATCCCTCAGCATTCGACACTATACGATCATAAGAATTTACATTTCTTTAATCCTTTGACCATCCATATATGATATTTTCCTATGACAACACAGAAGAAAAGATTAGCTCACATAAGCATGGTTCATTAGAATGATAATCTTAAGCTTTACCTTAAGCAGTTACTATATAATGAGGACGTCCACCAGAGTAATCATACTCTGCAATCAGAACTAACCATGTGAAATCTTTTTAAGCTTTTGATCATTGCTGGGCAAGAAAGGCATTATTCGAACCCTTAGGAATTGCCATCATTTGCATTGTGAAATTTCTTGCATTCAATCGAAAGATCTTTAAGTTATTGCTATAGGGATTCAGGAGCTTTTATGCCCCAAGCAAGCTATTACTTCTCTGAGCCACAAAGCCACTTTGAAAACATGAAACTAAACCTCTGCTAGCTCCTTCTTAAATATTTGATAATGATACCACTTGAGATAATAGTATGGGAATGATTATTTGGTAAATGTTAATAATGGTTTCAATTTAATGTCAACCATGACCATTTTTTTTTGCATGTATAAAGTTAGAATATAGGTCGACTCGTGGTTAATGATGGAGGCCAAAAAGTTGACATTAATAGCTCTTAATCTTATCAACTTATAAGATATTTGATTCCAAAAATATTAGTTGCTAAACATGACTATATATATATATATATATAAAATAGCTCTTAATCTTATCAACTTATAAGATATTTGATTCCAAAAATATTAGTTGCTAAACATGACTATATATATATATATATAAAGCCAAATTTAGAGTCTTAAAAAGATTGAAATTAAGTCTAAACAAGGCAGCCAACTTAGTAAGATTATTACTATTTCAATTTGCATTATGTCAACCTATATGTGTAACATGGACAAGTTTGAAACTTAATTAATTAGGTTAGAGAATACTTGGTTAAGGAATCTAATTCATGATTGGGGTTTCAAAACCCTAGGTGACCTTGTATTAGACATAGGGGAACAACCCTATCAACTTTACGACAATAACTATTTTTTCCTCGTATTTAAAAATTAGATAATGATATTCAATGAACAAGTTTGTGAGTATCATGTTAACTCATTAGTATGAAGAAAACTCGGTTAAGGAATAAACCCTAATAGTCTATGGGGGGAAAATTCACTCTGGTTTGAATAGCAAATCTAGTCGTCAAGTCTTTTTCTCTATGATGGCAAAGATGCCTTAAGGAACAGTTATGTTTAATACAAACCCTAGAGTTACTGAAGATTAAACTATAATATTTTGAATCATGTCAAGCTGGGAAGGCTAAAAACCCTATTGTCCAAAACAACACAAAGAGTAAAATCTTACTAGGAAATAGGAAGTTAAAGATCTTATCATATGATTAGTAGAACTTATTTTAGTGTCGTTTGCATAAGAGATAAAGTTAGCCCAGTGCTGGGTATTCCTGTTAAGATTTATACCAAGTTGGGTATGTTGGGAGATTTGAGACTCAACCCCACATGATTATTGTATTCAAGATTGTCGATAAAGGTTTATTGACATATTATCAAAGGATAAATATGCATACGAATTCGTAATCAGTCATAATGGAAAGTTGATAGACTTAGTAGACTAGTTGGTCGATAGTATTTTATTATCTTATATGATTTAAATCTTTTATGGTTGAAGGATTGAACTTAGTCAAAGACCAGACTTGAGAAATGATAGCATTCCTTAAGATATGTATGAGAGGAGATATACCTCGTGTATTATGCTTATTCTTGTCATATGAATTTAAAATTCGAACAGTGTCGAGAGGTCTAGGGAAGATGAGAAGTATTTATTTTGATATTTTGTTATTATCCTGAGAAAACAAGACATTTCTATGTTTTGGGTTAGAGAAGCTAAACCCTAGAATCATAACTATAAAGATTTAGAAATTTATACCTTGTATGTCAGATATGACATTGCCTCTGGTCAACAGTATATGGTTGAGTAACCATAGAGTTAGACATAAAGAGTCTAAGAAGTATTTTTTATAAATCTTAAAGTGAATCTTGGATAAAAGTCAAATAGTAAATTGTTCAAGGTTGTTAGTTATAGAAACAGAGAGTAAAGGGACAAGAGGTCATCGACCCTAGAGATTGCAAGTAAGCAAGATGGACTCTCTGGAAGATTACAAATACCTAAATATATATCTTGCAAATATATCCTAGATTAAGTATTGTTCTAAGTTAGATAGACTGGAATGGATAATTTACCATATAGACAACTTTGTGTCTAGATTTACTAAATGAAGGGGTAAGTACCCTAGTGATGCAGAGCATCTAGGATAGAAATGGTATACTTCAAACTTCAATGCAATGACTCTCAACTTCACTGTTTCTTTGACAGAGATCAAACTTCACATAAGGCAAGGTTTTAACTCCAAACTACGCATGTTCATGACACAAGGTGAGAGGACTCTAGGACACCTATCTCAAGATGCCTAACTCCATTCAAGGCTTCATCCAACCCACTGTGCAGGGTCTGCAGGACAACAGTCTTCAAGACAGTCACACATTTCTACTTTCTTAAGGAGATAGTCATAGTGTCCTCCTTGGGATGATTACCATTGAGGCAAACTCAATCTTATACAACAAGCCAAACTAATAACATGTCAAGGATTCCCTAGAACCAAGGAATACACCTTCCCTTTATGGTTTTGACTAACTGCTCCTGAAGAACCCACTGTGGTAACCTTGACAGTCACTTAGCACATGGACTTGCTAAGTGGATTCAACAAAAACCCAATAAACATAGTCTCCTGCCCAAAACAATCTTACAAGACATTGAAATAGACCCTACTTGACTCATTCCACTGATTACAAGGCTTGGTAGATCAGTGGAATGAGTGAAACATCATAAATTTGTTGACAGAACCCTAATTCAGGGTTATTAAACCACTTTCAGTCAAAGAGGAAAAACAGTGCTATAAAAGAGTGTCAAGGCTTCAAACAACTTGCAAGGTAGAGGCAACTCACCCCTCTAGTCGTCCAACATGGACACCAACCACCTCCAGGCCGTATAGGTACAGATTGCACAGGGAAAGAGCGAATTACTAATGGAGACAACAATTTCAAAGGGCAATATGAAGTTCCACAGTCATACTATGCTTTCTAATCAATGTTAAGGATCCAAACTTGCTTTAGTTACAGTCAATCCATTAACCTTCACTCCTAAGGATCCAACACTCCACAACAAGGCCATGCAGTACAGTAGTACAGGCTCCAATATTTAGGAATTTAGAAAAATACATAGAAAGGGTAGAAAACTGAAGTTTTTGTTATTTCCTTCAAATCCATCAAATGTCTCCTTACAATGAACTGTTGCAGGCTTCAAATAAACCTCCTATATTTGCATGAAGTCATTTGGAGTGGTTGGGGGTCGGTGAAACTGCCCAACCATCGAGCTTTCTTCTTGTTTCTAACTGCAACAAAATAGTAACTATCTTCTTTTGGACTGTATCGATAGTTTTTGTGTTTAACAATGTTTTTAACATATGGTTAACCTTTGGACAAGGTTTTAACACACCTCCACACCTTTGACATGCCTCCAACTAAGAGGATTGCCTCCTACATGCTCTAGGAAGGCTTCAAACTCAAAGAAACCTATGACTGCCTCTTACCACATGATTGTCCTCATTAGGACTTACAACACGAGAATAGATTCTAGCTATTTGGACGTAGTCCATTTACATGCATGGCTTTCAAGCCTTATTACAACATTAATGGTCTCAAGGACCTTATTAAACCAAACAAAACGACTTGAAAATCTAACCAAATCCTAGATATCTTGGTGCTCCTGCAGCATACTCCCCAGCATGATAAAAACTCTTGTCCCAAGAGTTATGGGATCGTCTCCAAATGTTCTTCAACCTTTTGGAATGTTCCTCTGACTGGTGACAGGAAACATAAACTCTCCAAGAGTTATCTTCCTCCTTCTCCAACCTGCATGGCTCCTATAAATAGTGTTAGGACCATAAAACTTGTTTTGGTGTCCTTGTCTAAGACCCTGCTGCTGCAATGTTTCTGTTCTTCCCAATTGGAGGTTCTGATTTATGCCTCTCTGTACTATCTGCTATTTGCCTTCCTTCTTCTGCCTCCGTATAGGGCAATCAATGTCCCCAACCTTGACATACCTCAAGTCCCAAATCTGCTGCTCTTTAGGACTGTCATCCACCTTCTTCTGCTGCAACTGTTCCTGTTGTTTGCAATCATCCTTAACCTGCACATTCAACTACAATTTCTCTCCAAAACAAATAGTAACATGTTCCTTCTTGTCTTCACAAGGTAAAGGCACTAGTTTAAACTTTTTACCATCTTTATGCACCAAATAGTTATTAGTGTAACCATCATGAATTGTCCTCCTTAAGTGTTGCCATGGTCTACCCAAAATGATATGCCCACATGTCATTGGAATGACATCACACAAAACATAATCTTGATATGGACCAATGGAAAAATCAACATATGCCTTCTTAGTAACCCTTACTTGCTGCTCTTGATCAAATGTTTCCAATCCCAACTTATGCACCATCTCCCAAGAAACTAGATTATCATGGGAACCTGAATCTATAATCAACTTGCATATCTTTCCATGGCTTAAACAATTAGTTTTAAAAATAGATACCTGTGGTGTTTGCTACATTTTGCCTTTTTCCACCATGAGCATTTCTCCAACCATTACTGGAGAGGTTGATAACATTTTCGGTTCTTCAGGCTTCTCCTCCTCTTGTGCCAAGTGAACTCTTCTATCCTTGCTCTTATCAGCATCATCCTTCTTAGGACATTTGAAAGATGTGTGTCCTACTTCATTGCAATGATGACATCTACCTGTAAACACTCCTCTTCCTAATCCAAATCTACCTCCACCTCTATATCCACCTCTTTGATCTGCAAAAAATTCCTTACCTTTCTCATTGTTGTTTTGTACTTCATTAGTAGGTCTACCCCTACCTCTATATCCTCTTCCACTACTTCCTTGCCTTTCTTGCTTCCTCTTTACCCTTTCTTCAACCCTGATGGCTAACTGAAAACATTCCCCAAGTGATTTTGGTACTGTCAAACCAATCTCATCCTGCAAGTTATACCTAAGCCCATTAAGGTACCTTGCCACTTTCTCTTCTTCATCTTCCAATCCTCCTCTAATACTAAGCTTATGAAATTGCTCAGTATAGGACATAACATCCATGTCCTTCTGTTTCAGATTTTGCCTCATCCTCTTTGTTTGAATAGAGTAATCGGATGGAAGGAATTGGTCCTTCATCATATCCTTCATCCTACCCCAAGAAGTGATTCTTGCTGCACCTCTAGCCACTCTTTCTGTTTGCACACTACTCCACCATGTAAGTGTTGTTCCTCTCAGTTTTGTTTTTGCCAATTTGATCTCCTTCTCATCACTCATTTCCTCATACTCAAAGAAATTTTCCAGGGCATCTATCCACCCTAATACCTCTTCACTATCCATCTTCCCTTGATAGATAGGTAACTCTATGTTTGCCTTTGTTCCACTACCTTGAACTGCCTTCAGTAATCTCACAAATTTCTTCTCTTCAGGATCTAATTCATCCTTAGGAGGATTCTCATCAGCCTCCTCATCTCCTTCTTGATCATTTTGCTCATCCCTTCTAGGATTCTTCTCTAATGCTTCCAATCTTGCTAAGATTGATGCATTCTCTCTTCTTACTTGCCTCAACTCTCTTTCCCTTGCAGCATCCTCTCTTCTGTCCCTCAACTCTTATTCTCTAGCCTCTAAGGCTTCTCTCAACTCATTGTTCTCCCTAGCCATCTGATTCTTTGGAGGCATCCTTACAACTCTCACAAACCCTTACTGTTTCAAAAGACCCTACTACACCCTCAAGGATCTACTAACTTGCTCTGATACCAATATGATGTAGAGCATCTAGGACAGAAATGGTATACTTCAAACTTCAATGCAATGACTCTCAACTTCATTGTTTCTTTGACAGAGATCAAACTTCACATAAGGCAAGGTTTTAACTCCAAACTACACATGTTCATGACACAAGGTGAGAGGACTCTAGGACACCTATCTCAAGATGCCTAACTCCATTCAAGGCTTCATCGAACCCACTGTGCAGGGTCTGCAGGATAGCAGTCTTCAAGATAGTCACACATTTCTACTTTCTTAAGGAGACAGTCATAGTGTCCTCCTTGGGATGATTACCATTGAGGCAAACTCAATCTTATACAACAAGCCAAATCAATAACATGTCAAGGATGCCCTAGAACCAAGGAATACACCTTCCCTTTATGGTTTTGACTGACTGCTCCTAAAGAACCCATTGTGGTAACCTTGACAGTCACTTAGCACATGGACTTGCTAAGTGGATTCAACAAAAACCCAATAAACACAATCTCCTGCCCAAAACAATCTTACAAGACATTGAAATAGACCCTACTTGACTCATTCCACTGATTACAAGGCTTGGTAGATCAGTGGAATGAGTGAAACATCATAAATTTGTTGACAGAGCCCTAATTCAGGGTTATTAAACCACTTTCAGTCAAAGAGGAAAAATAGTGCTATAAAAGAGTGTCAAGGCTTCAAACAACTTGCAAGGTAGAGGCAACTCACCCCTCTAGTCATCCAACATGGACACCAACCACCTCCAGGCCGTACAGGTACGGATTGCATAGGAAAACAGCGAATTACTAATGGAGACAGCAATTTCAAAGGGCAGTATGAAGTTCCACAGTCATACTATGCTTTCAAATCAATGTTAAGGATCCAAACTTGCTTTAGTGACAGTCAGTCCATTAACCTTCACTCCCAAGGATCCAACACTCCACAACAAGGCCGTGCAGTACAGTAGTACGGGCTCCAATATTCAAGAATTTAGAAAAATATATAGAAAGGGCAGAAAACTAAAGTTTTTGTTATTTCCTTCAAATCCATCTAATGTCTCCTTATAATGAACTGTTGCAGGCTTCAAATAAACCTCCTATATTTGCATGAAGTCGTTTGGAGTGGTTGGGGGTCGGTGAAATTGCCCAACCATCAAGCTTTCTTCTTGTTTCTAACTGTAACAAAATAGTAACTGTCTTCTTTTGGACTGTATTGACAGTTTTTGTGTTTAACAATGTTTTTAACATATGGTTAACCTTTGGACAAGGTTTTAACACACCTCCACACCTTTGACATGCCTCCAACTAAGAGGATTGCCTCCTACATACTCTAGGAAGGCTTCAAACTCAAAGAAACCTATGATTGCCTCTTACCACATGACTGTCCTCATTAGGACTTACAACATGAGAATAGATTCTAGCTATTTGGACATAGTCCATTTACATGCATGGCTTTCAAGCCTTATTACAACATTAATGGTCTCAAGGACCTTATTAAACCAAACAAAACGACTTGAAAATCTAACCAAATCCTAGATGTCTTGGTGCTCCTACACCACCTAGCTATGTTGATTTAATCTTACTTGTAAAGAATAAGAGATATTTCCCTTGACTATGATGCTTAACCTGGGTAAGGTAACCATCTTAGTTGTTAATGAATCAACTTAAAGTTCTTTAAGTGTCGATAAGTTTTTGGATCTCGAGTATTGCAAAGTTGCAATGAGTATCCTTGTATAGAAAGTTAACCTATAAGGTTTATAGAACCTAGACAGCATTTGAAAACCTATCGAAGTCAAGAAGACTAAATTAGAATTGATAAAACTATATGTTTAAATATAATTGACCAAGTCAACTGTAGGATTGTGATGATAGCCAAGTCAAGTTGGGGTGGGTGAACAATACGATTGTGTTTATTACAAATGCTATTCATGCTAAAACTTTGGCCAAAGTAATGCACGTGCCTCTAAGTGCATTATCGGTTCACCATATCTGGGATTACGTAACCTATGGGCATGATCATACTTGACTAGAGGGTAGTTAGGGGTGTGTGATCAATAGTTTTGCGTAGGATACAAACACCAGTACTCAGATGGCAAATACCCTAGGTCACCCTAGGTCTATACTCTTTGTGAAGGATAGGGCCACTTCTGGTAAGGAAGGTGTACGGGAGACCGTCAGTCTGTGGATGGAGGTAAAACTCTTTGAAGATGCTTTCTCTCTCTTCAACATGCGGCATGTCAAGGCTTGTGATATGGAAGTCAACAATCGAGATGAAGTGAACCATTGGTAAGTTAATTTACAAGTTCTTTGTTTTGTTTAATTTAACATGTTTTAATTACTTGGAAATGATAAGACAATTAAAGTAATATTGATATTATTGATATGTTTCATTTTCAATTTAATGTTGAGATAACAAAAAAAATTATTATCACATTTTTACCTCATGAAACATTTTACTTCATGGTAATTATTTGAATTAGTGTTATGAAATTTTTGGATATCACAAATATACTGATGCAGACAAGCCTTTGCTCCAGCAAGTTAATCTTTGGCTTATGTTCAGTTACAATAGTTACAACTTACAAATGACAATCAACAATTATTATTTTTAAATATGTGAACAACTAAAATTGATGAGAGTGGAAAGATTTGTTTAAAGGCAATCCACATCATCTTCTTCGTGTTTTAGAAATTTTGGACCTCTATGTTCAGATTTATAACGGAGTTGTTTTGTTATACTTTGTAATGAAATAACTTGCACAATAGAAAAATATAATAAGAAATATGTTACAACTGCTTGACACTACTTGATAATAATAAGCCATTTTAAGGGGGCAAACCTCCAAAAGTCTTCAATAAGAATAAAATCCCCAATATGATGATAATAAACTAACCACTACCTGCTATATATATCATACTTATGTTATGGATGTCACCCAAGCGAACCTAACTACCTATATAAGACTATATAAATGATCATATAACTAAATTAAGGTTTATGTTAGCCAAAAGTCAACTACACATATCCATATGCATGCTATAGGTTAAGGGCATAGCATGCCCCCTTCACACAATTGTAGTCCTCGATGTTGATCAGTTGTGGATGCTTCTACACAAAATCTTCATCTTCCCATGTGGCATTTTTATGGGCAAATCCTCCACTAAATAAAGTACTTTGTGATTGTCCTAGTCCTCAACTTCTTTGTGCATGTTTGGAGAATTAACTTGGGATCCAAGATGATTATTTACTCTTAATCTACCTTTAGTAACACTATTTGTGCAATCCAATAACCTTCTTTAAACATGAGACCTAAAAAATTGGATGTATTTTTTGTTATTGGAGGTAACTTGAGCTTGTATGCTACATTGCCAATCTTCTGCAAAATTTGATATGGACCAAATATTTAGGTGAGGTCTTTTTATTCTTCTTTTCTTGTTTCATGGAAATTTGGTTATATGGTTGCAACCTCAAAAAACCCAATTCCCCACTTCAAAAATCCTTTCACTATAGTGTTGGTTAACTTGTTGTTTCATTTCATTTTGTGTCATGGCCAAATTTTATGTAAGCCTTGAAAGTACCTATTGTTGACAATTCGTGTGGTTTTCCATAGCTTGAACTCTTGGTGTAACCTTCAATGATGATGTTATGGATGAGGGATGGTATCCATATAATGGCATAAATGAGGACATATTTGAAGCAATATGGAATGAAGTGTTATGCCACCATTCTACTGGTGGTTTCCAATCCATCCACTGAGAGTGCTTATCTAAAGTAAAACAACATAGATACACGTCCATACACTTACTGACAAGCTCAATTTGTCCTTCTAATTGGAGATGGTATTAAGAATTGTGAACTAGTTGAGCACCCAAACAAGAGAATAAATCTATACAAAAATTATTAGTAAATATAGGATCACGATCACTTAAAATAACCTTTAGAGTACCATGTAACTTCTATATATTCTCCATAAATGTTTTTTCCACTATACTTTCTATAAAAAGGATGGGATAGTGCATAAAAATGGACATATATGGTAAGTTTGTCCACAACTACCATGATGACACTAGATTACCTTTAAACTTTAGAAGACTTGTGATGAAATCCATGGAGACATCTTCCCTTTATTGGCTAGGAATAACTAAAGGTTGCAAAAGATCGAGGGTATTAATTGTCTCATCTTTATTTATTTAACATACTAGACATTCTACAATAGATTTTTGAACATCATCTTTAATAATTTCCCTAAAGAAATTCTACTTGATTCATTGATATGTCTTCAAAAATCCTAAGTGACCCCCAACTGGAGAACAATGGAGCTCTTGTAGAATCTTTTGTTTGAGGTGAAATTCTTGAACATGTATAATCTCTCTTTATACCACAGGGAATATCTCTTCCAACAAAACATATTCAAGTTCCTCAAATCATTTTGCAACTATTGAATGAGATTCCACGTAGAACAGCTTACTACCACTCCAATCTCACTTCAACTCAATTTTCCTATAATATTGAAATGGCACACAATAATGCCTCATCCTTATCATTCTTTCTAAATAGTGCATTAACCACTACATTCTCCTTTCCTTTATTATAGATGGGTAAGTGCAAAAAGATGGGGGGCCAAAAAGTGGCCAAAAAATTTTGAAAAAAAATTTAGGCATAACGCAAGCGCGTTATAACGCGCTCGCGTTATGGCTTGGCAATGACAAGCCTAAGGCTCGTCATTGCCGAGCCATAACGCGAGCGCGTTATAACGCGAGCGCGTTATAACGCGAGCGCGTTATAACGCGCTCGCGTTATAAAGCGCTTCATATATAAAAAAAAAACGCTGTCATTTCATTTTTGTTCATTTCATTGTGAGTTTTTCCTCCCCCCGCGGCTTAAAACCCTTCAAAAACGCGCTCGCGTTCTACAAAACACCGTTCAACACAAAAGATTTGTCGATTCATCGCCGAAATGCCGCCGCGACGTCGAGCACGCCAAAGGGGTGAGTTATCTTTGTTTTTTTGTTTGAATTTCTTCCTAAATAGGTAGGTTTTGTGTTGATTTTTGATGCATATTTTATTAATTGTAGGAAATGTTAATGCACCTCCTCCTCCTCCTCAAAATCCTCAAAATCCACAAAATCTTGAGGAAGAAATACCTGCAGAACAACAACCTCCTCCATTCATTCCTCGACATGCCCCTGGAACACAAGATAATATAATGGGGGAAATTGAAAACAACAAAAAACAAATTGAAGATATAATTGCAAGGTTGAAAGATCCTTCCACTTCAACCTTGCATAGGTCCACGCTTGCCGAATCTCTTGAGTCTATGTTATCAAATGTAAATTCAATTAGCAAGCAAATAACTAGTTGGACTGATAAAAAGAGAGAGTTTAGAGATTACTATGCAGATAAATTGTCATATCAAGATGTCAAAAAATTACAAATTACAAAAGTAGACTTGTGTTCAATTTTCACAAACCCACAAACAAATCAACCTCCACCCATTACATGCAAGAGGTTCCCTATCCATTGGTGCAACAACCAAGCGATAAGGGACAATTTCGGGCAGAGGTGGTGGATGGTTTTTGACCATCCTCCATGCAATAACAATGAGGTCCCGCAATACTTTTTGAGGAAACTCTACTCCGAGTTTGTCCTCAATAAAGTGCCAAACTATTTTGATATGCGGGACTTCCAGGGTAGAGGTGGGGGCTCAGCACAGGATAGACCAGGGGCACGTCTTGACCCACAGCGGGTAGTGAGACGAGTAATCAGCAGACCAGCCCACGAGCATGTTTCTATTCCTTCCATTGTGAAGGAGAGTGTTGAGGTCGATACACTGAGGTCGATTAGTGCCTTGACCCAGAGCATCATAGAGCATGCCAATCCTGCAACACAGAGTGGGTTGGGAGATAGTGCGAGGAGTAGGGTCCCACCGCATACTTGCCAGGCTTGCGGGTCAGCCTGTGGTTATGACCCCATGGACAGTCAGGACGCAGGTGCACAGGCTACATCTGCAGCTGAGCAGATGGCGATGACAGATACCCTCCTGAGTGAGACTTTCGGCCTTGATACTCAGGTAAATATTAGCAAGTTTATTGAATTTAATTTATTAAATTTTATTTTTGAAATACAAGATTAACTAATTTAAATTGATGATTTTAATGAAATTTCAGGGTCATAGCGTCGATGCAGTTTTCAGTGGTTCTCCACCTACATTTTTCACTAGATCATCTACTGTCGAGGTATGTAACTAATAAACAATTATAAATATTACATGTGAATAGCATCGTTATATGAATGGTATTCTAATTTCTGATTTTGGATGTTGAATAGGTTAACACTGTAGATTTCATGGCAACACCTGCCAGCGGTGGTGGACTTCAAAGCTTTACGGAGGTAATAAAATAAATAGTTTAATGAATGAATTGTACTTACTAAATTTTTGTATGTGATTTGTGTGTTTTATTGTGTGTACTTCCATGTTTAGATGAGCGTGTGTGTATGTTAGGAGCCATGATTTGCATCACTATTATAGTTTTCGTAATTGAATAATGTTGTTTTATTTCCAGATGATGCAGGCTGCGGATACACCTCCCCATGTTCTAGGGCAATGGAGCAGGGTGTGGCCTCTGCAATTCATAGCTCTATGGCATTGACAGGGGTATGAGGCAGATTAGTAAATTTCAATTTACATTCATTGTTATAGTTGTCTATTTTTGAAAAATCAAAAGATTATTGATTTGAAGTTTAATTTCTATCTGGATGGTTTCTATAGGACATGACATCACCAGGGCCTTTTCCTTCTACTGAGGCAAGCGAGCAGACAGATTATATGTTAGCGGTAAGTGATTATTTTGTTAAATGTTTCATTTTTTTATAACATGTAATTTCTATATATTAATATCTATACTTTTTTTTGTAACAGGTAAAGGTGCAGGAAGAACTAAATAGGAGAAGTAGCCCTCGGGTTCGTAGTAGACCACCCACATGCATGTCTCCATCCCCTAGAAGATCAAAGGCTGCTCGTGATTTATTCTCTTCACCAGCTAGAGGGGAATGACTTTTTATTGTGTTCCTCTGTTGTATGCCTATATGGCATTTGTGGACATATATTTTGTATTGTACATAGTTGACATTGTATGCCTATATGGCATTCTTGTAAGCCTATATGGCTATTTTGTATATATGTTATACTTATATCGACAGATATTGATGTATGCGTATATGGATATTTGGTTAATACAAATCTTTTTTATTGATGGCGTCCATACTTGCATTATAAATCCACTTTTGAATGGATATTTGTAGATGGCTACTTCAAATATTTAAAGTCTGATTGTATTACATAGGATGTTTGCATTTTCTTTGATAGGCTTGATAGGCCATGGATTACATGATGGTGTTTGATGGAAAAGTATGGTACTAGAAGACTCTAGTTCATTCTTAATAGGCTTGTGATTGATAATATCTTTGCATGATTGCACTTGATCTTGGATCATAGGCATGTTGTTAGGATTTTGATTGCATTGTGATGTTTGATGGATAGGCATGGTGTAAGTGTAAGATACCCAACTAGTTCTACGAAAAATTTTCCTTACTTAAACACTTTTACTTGCTAACAATTCATCAACTACTTCAATAACATAAAGATATACATCAAGATAACTATTTGAATGAAACAACATTAGAGTTGGGTACTTGTCTTGTTACTTGATTCAATCAACTTGCAATGTCTTATTACATGGAAAATGCTTTCAATAGCATGAAGTACAACTCATTCAATGGAAATACAAGGACAGGCCTTGAAGCCTTGATGTTACAATGTCTTCCTTATTTGAGCAACATTTGAAGATTTGGAATGTTCAACTCATCACCTCACAAGGTAGGCGCATATTTGAAGGATTTACAGGTTTTTCTGACTTGGGCGCCAAGTTGAGGTGACCTCCTCCTGAAGTTGCGCCTTGTCAACATTAGGTGCCAATTAGAGTTTATGGATGCTCTGGATTGTTTCCAAGAGTAGGCGCCAAAACATCATCATTATGAAAATGTTTTAAATGCTACGCGCCCAAATCAGCCCTCTGGAGTCTAGGCGCTCCTTTCATGCATTCTATGTTCTAGGCGCCAATTGAAAGGAGTGGAGAACAGGGCAAGCGCCTTCCAAACTAGGTGTTTCCTTGAGGTGACAAGGACTTAGAAAGTGCGCCTAAGGTGAGTGCCTTGAGTGAAAAGGTCTAACAAACATCTTTGAACCCCCTTTCAAGGTTAGGCGCATTCTGGAGGTGGAAACAAGTAGAAGGTGCGCCTTAGCTTCCTTTGTCAATTCTTGCAAGTCTTTGTTGATTAGGAAGGTGGAATGCTTCATTGTAGAATGAGCGCCTATCTTCTAATGTCCAAACTACTTCTTCTGGCTCACTCTGTGGCTAGGCGCCAGAGCTAAACTGTTCACACAAGGGAGTGCGCCTAGACTCACTTGATGTTTTCTTACTACTTCAACCCCTGGAAGATGTTCCAAGGTGTTCCCTTTTACAAGCACCTGACCTCCCAAGTTCCTTCATGTGCTATTCCTTGAAGGCGCCAAAACTGAGCTCCAGTGCCATGGGATTGTGCCTAACATCTTTGAAGAGTTTCTAAGCCTTTTGCAAGTTGATATCCCAAACTCATCTTCTAGGCGCAACAGGAGCTTTCCAAAGGAGTTTCCAAGTTTTAGACGCCAAGCGAGGTCATGGGTGAATGGAACTGCGCCTTAGGAGATGACTGGATCCTAAGCGTCAGTCTGGAGTTATAGTGGAATTGATATGCGCCTCAACTAGCTTAGGCGCCCATTTGAAGTGATTCCTTTAACACTTCTCTGTCAATCTCAACTGCAAGGATGATCTCCTAATCCAATTTTGATCCTCTGGAGATGCAAATAGCTTTACATTTCACTAGGTTCCATCAATGATGATCATCAACCAAAGCACATTTCAAAGGTGAGATAGGCAAGTGAGGCGCCAAACTAGTCCTTAAGACTTATCTCCTTCTATCAAGTCAATTTCAACTATGTGAGAGAGTTCTATTCTAGGCGCAAAATGGAAATGTTTCATCAATTGGTGCATCTTACAAAGCTCCCAATTCTAGGCGCCAGAGCCAAAGAGTTTTTCCCAACACATGCACCTGGGCTAGGAATTCACGTAAGAGACATCACTTAGCTTTAAAACTTTCAATCTATAGCCATCTGGGCTAGGCGCTCCAATGGAGGATCCTTGAACTCATGCATTGGCGCCTTCTAGTTCTAGGCACCCATTTTGGATGATTCATCCTGATACTAGCGCCCAAAATGACTAGACTCTCTTCATTATCCAATTCACTTAGAAGACTCAAGTTGGAGACTTAGTTGTCTATCCATGTTCTCCGGAAGATTCATTGTACCTCTATGCACTATCTCCTTCAAGGCGCACATTTAGCTCCAAAACGCAAATTTCCATCATCAACCCATCAAGGTGCATCATCTTCCCTTTGTATCCCCTTCAAGGCGCAGACATTCACTTCTTCACACTCAAACTCACTCTCTGGCGCCAGAATAGGTGTATAACTTCAAATAAGGCGCTAATCTTAGGTTTCTAAGTACTTAGTTTGATCTTAAGGCTATCCTTCCTCTAAGCACTCTCTTCAACTCCCTCACTGAAGGCCCTCTATAAGTTTGGGCGCATTTCATCCCAAGGCGCTTCAACATCATCCAAGGCGCAAATTCACTCTCCAAGACAAGGTGCAAAAAACCCTATCCTAAGGCGCTCAAATCTTGCTTCTAGACCTAGGCGCACAAACATGAGATTAAGGATCATTCTGGCCACCATCACTTCCCTAAAGGCGCAAAATTGGTGTAGATACATTCCATTTATTAAGGATCATTCTGGCGCCCAAATCTTGTCAAAGCAAAGGATCAATAGGTTCTCTCTAAGGCGCACTCCAGGGTTTGATCTTGCAAGACTTCTCACGTCAAAATTTTGACCAAGACACTCAAGGCACTAGTCTTTATCATCTAACCCTACAGTGCACTTACTCATTATGATATACTCCTCAACTTTGTATTCAACCTTGCCCAAGGCGCATATTCACTATAAGGCATTCTCACGTTGTCAAGGCTCAGAGGGCTTCAACTTGCTAAAGGGTAGAGGTCTAGGCGCATATCTGACTTGAAGCTCAAGGCGCTCCAACCCTCTTGCTCTGGAATTCCTTCTAGGTACTAAGTGACTTCTCCAATTCCTTGAAAACATTTGAAGTGTTTTACCTTCTCAAGGTGCTCCTTCGAACTTGACTCCAAGGTGTTATAATCTCAAAGGTGCTGACATCATCTCAACCAAAGGCGCTCAATGATTCATCCCATATCTAGGTGCTAAAACACTTAATCAACCAAGTCATTCAAGGCGCCATTCAGTAAACTCATCTTCCATGATATTCCTATCAAGGCGCATATCACTTCTCTCATGGGCTTTAGGCGCTCAGTTGAGTGTTTCAATACTATTTAGGTGCCAAATTCATTTTAATGCACCAAACACAAAGAGCTTTCAAACACTGGATGCTCACAAAGAGTCTTCCAACCTTGGGCGCTAAATTAGGTCTTTGCAACTATCCAAGGCGCATATCTTCGTTTGAACAACTTATGGTGCCAAGACAACTTCTCATTAGGGCGCTCAAAACACTTGTGTTTACATTTGAAGTGCTTTACCTTCTTAAGGTGCTCCAGACTAACCTGACTCCAAAGCGCTCCATCATCATCCTTAAGGCGCCAAAAACATCATCCAACTCCTTAAGGCACTTCACTGTGAAAGTCTGAAGGCGCTCTACCTAGACCTTTCCCCTAGGCGCCAGAACTCCTAAGCACTCACCAGATAACTCTCTTCTTCAAGGCGCAAATCTTCCTATACTATGATTGCCTCTGAAACGCCGATTAACGTGATGTGAGGGTGCAAAGGCTACTCCAATCCTCAGTGAGCGCCTAGTTTAAACAAGGAGAAATAAAGCATTCAAAACTATCCAAACGATCATCCCCTTCCTAATGTCTTCACTGCTCCAGAAAACCTTGGCCAAAATGACACATAACAACTCCTATGAGCGCCCTTATGCCCTAGGATCATCTAGTTTGTGCGTCTTGTAATGAGTAGTTCATGTAAGTTTGGAATGAGCGCCTTGAATAAGTGTAAACTAGCCTAGAGAAGGGTATGTGCGCCTTGAGCATTCCAGAGATAACTGTGCGCCTAGAACAATATGAGTGCTCATGATGATGATTAACGCCCTGATGAGACTATGAGCGCCTTGTTCAGGAGATACCTTGTTTGATCATAAAATGCACCTTGAGTCTTGAAGGTTTTGAGCGCCTAGGTGATTTGGATGTTGAGATGTTGGTATGCGCCCAAGATTGAGGTAAGTGAGCGCTTGTAATGGAGGAGAGCAATGAGATGAGGTTTAGCGCCTCCAAGTAAGGTCAGAGGTGAGGTTAGAGGTGAAATGCGCCTTTGGACCATTCTGGCGCCTTGGATGAAGAACCTATATCTTGAGCCCAAGAGGTAAAATTTGCGCCTTAGTGGATTTGGAGAGTTACAGAGATTAGAGAAAAGCGCCTTGAAGACAGAGTTGTTCAAGGCGCATGTGTGATTTGGTCAAAAACAGGTGCCTAGAGTGAATAGGCTTTCATCCTGACTTAATACACTGCCTCCTTCTGACGATTTTTGGGGCAGCAGAAAACCTTTCACCACGGGCAAATGCCTCAGAGCTATAAAAAACCGAGAGAGGTTATTGTAGAGGCACTCTACGTGATCCCGTTGCCTCAGACGGAATGTTTCTAAGTGACACGGTTTTTGAGTAACATCTCGTCAAAGATTGCTGCCTTTTTGCACTTTGGACTCTTCAGGGATATCGTCGGTACAATGTAGCTCCGACTGTTTCGACATGTTTGGGTGAGAAATAGGACCATGCCTAGCATAAATGTACCCATTCGGATGCGTTGGAACAGTCAGTTTGGTCGCATCAGGAGCAGGACGAAAGTTACACCCCTTTGCAACTTTACACTGCCTCCTTCTGACGATTTTTGGGGCAGCAGAAAACCTTTCACCACGGGCAAATGCCTCAGAGCTATAAAAAACCGAGAGAGGTTATTGTAGAGGCACTCTACGTGATCCCGTTGCCTCAGACGGAATGTTTCTAAGTGACACGGTTTTTGAGTAACATCTCGTCAAAGATTGCTGCCTTTTTGCACTTTGGACTCTTCAGGGATATCGTCGGTACAATGTAGCTCCGACTGTTTCGACATGTTTGGGTGAGAAATAGGACCATGCCTAGCATAAATGTACCCATTCGGACGCGTTGGAACAGTCAGTTTGGTCGCATCAGGAGCAGGACGAAAGTTACACCCCTTTGCAACTTTACACTGCCTCCTTCTGACGATTTTTGGGGCAGCAGAAAACCTTTCACCACGGGCAAATGCCTCAGAGCTATAAAAAACCGAGAGAGGTTATTGTAGAGGCACTCTACGTGATCCCGTTGCCTCAGACGGAATGTTTCTAAGTGACACGATTTTTGAGTAACATCTCGTCAAAGATTGCTGCCTTTTTGCACTTTGGACTCTTCAGGGATATCGTCGGTACAATGTAGCTCCGACTGTTTCGACATGTTTGGGTGAGAAATAGGACCATGCCTAGCATAAATGTACCCATTCGGACGCGTTGGAACAGTCAGTTTGGTCGCATCAGGAGCAGGACGAAAGTTACACCCCTTTGCAACTTTACACTGCCTCCTTCTGACGATTTTTGGGGCAGCAGAAAACCTTTCACCACGGGCAAATGCCTGAGAGCTATAAAAAACCGAGAGAGGTTATTGTAGAGGCACTCTACGTGATCCCGTTGCCTCAGACGGAATGTTTCTAAGTGACACGGTTTTTGAGTAACATCTCGTCAAAGATTGCTGCCTTTTTGCACTTTGGACTCTTCAGGGATATCGTCGGTACAATGTAGCTCCGACTGTTTCGACATGTTTGGGTGAGAAATAGGACCATGCCTAGCATAAATGTACCCATTCGGACGCGTTGGAACAGTCAGTTTGGTCGCATCAGGAGCAGGACGAAAGTTACACCCCTTTGCAACTTTACACTGCCTCCTTCTGATGATTTTTGGGGCAGCAGAAAACCTTTCACCACGGGCAAATGCCTCAGAGCTATAAAAAACCGAGAGAGGTTATTGTAGAGGCACTCTACGTGATCCCGTTGCCTCAGACGGAATGTTTCTAAGTGACACGGTTTTTGAGTAACATCTCGTCAAAGATTGCTGCCTTTTTGCACTTTGGACTCTTCAGGGATATCGTCGGTACAATGTAGCTCCGACTGTTTCGACATGTTTGGGTGAGAAATAGGACCATGCCTAGCATAAATGTACCCATTCGGACGCGTTGGAACAGTCAGTTTGGTCGCATCAGGAGCAGGACGAAAGTTACACCCCTTTGCAACTTTACACTGCCTCCTTCTGACGATTTTTGGGGCAGCAGAAAACCTTTCACCACGGGCAAATGCCTCAGAGCTATAAAAAACCGAGAGAGGTTATTGTAGAGGCACTCTACGTGATCCCGTTGCCTCAGACGGAATGTTTCTAAGTGACACGGTTTTTGAGTAACATCTCGTCAAAGATTGCTGCCTTTTTGCACTTTGGACTCTTCAGGGATATCGTCGGTACAATGTAGCTCCGACTGTTTCGACATGTTTGGGTGAGAAATAGGACCATGCCTAGCATAAATGTACCCATTCGGACGCGTTGGAACAGTCAGTTTGGTCGCATCAGGAGCAGGACGAAAGTTACACCCCTTTGCAACTTTACACTGCCTCCTTCTGAGGATTTTTGGGGCAGCAGAAAACCTTTCACCACGGGCAAATGCCTGAGAGCTATAAAAAACCGAGAGAGGTTATTGTAGAGGCACTCTACGTGATCCCGTTGCCTCAGACGGAATGTTTCTAAGTGACACGATTTTTGAGTAACATCTCGTCAAAGATTGCTGCCTTTTTGCACTTTGGACTCTTCAGGGATATCGTCGGTACAATGTAGCTCCGACTGTTTCGACATGTTTGGGTGAGAAATAGGACCATGCCTAGCATAAATGTACCCATTCGGACGCGTTGGAACAGTCAGTTTGGTCGCATCAGGAGCAGGACGAAAGTTACACCCCTTTGCAACTTTACACTGCCTCCTTCTGACGATTTTTAGGGCAACAGAAAACCTTTCACCACGGGCAAATGCCTGAGAGCTATAAAAAACCGAGAGAGGTTATTGTAGAGGCACTCTACGTGATCCCGTTGCCTCAAACGGAATGTTTCTAAGTGACACGATTTTCGAGTAACATCTCGTCAAAGATTGCTGCCTTTTTGCACTTTGGACTCTTCAGGGATATCGTCGGTACAATGTAGCTCCGACTGTTTCGACATGTTTGGGTGAGAAATAGGACCATGCCTAGCATAAATGTACCCATTCGGACGCGTTGGAACAGTCAGTTTGGTCGCATCAGGAGCAGGACGAAAGTTACACCCCTTTGCAACTTTACACTGCCTCCTTCTGACGATTTTTGGGGCAGCAGAAAACCTTTCACCACAGGCAAATGCCTCAGAGCTATAAAAAACCGAGAGAGGTTATTGTAGAGGCACTCTACGTGATCCCGTTGCCTCAGACGGAATGTTTCTAAGTGACACGGTTTTTGAGTAACATCTCGTCAAAGATTGCTGCCTTTTTGCACTTTAGACTCTTTAGGGATATCGTCGGTACAATGTAACTCCGACTGTTTCGACATGTTTGGGTGAGAAATAGGACCATGCCTAGCATAAATGTACCCATTCGGACGCGTTGGAACAGTCAGTTTGGTCGCATCAGGAGCAGGACGAAAGTTACACCCCTTTGCAACTTTACACTGCCTCCTTCTGACGATTTTTGGGGCAGCAGAAAACCTTTCACCACAGGCAAATGCCTCAGAGCTATAAAAAACCGAGAGAGGTTATTGTAGAGGCACTCTACGTGATCCCGTTGCCTCAGACGGAATGTTTCTAAGTGACACGGTTTTTGAGTAACATCTCGTCAAAGATTGCTGCCTTTTTGCACTTTGGACTCTTCAGGGATATCGTCGGTACAATGTAGCTCCGACTGTTTCGACATGTTTGGGTGAGAAATAGGACCATGCCTAGCATAAATGTACCCATTCGGACGCGTTGGAACAGTCAGTTTGGTCGCATCAGGAGCAGGACGAAAGTTACACCCCTTTGCAACTTTACACTGCCTCCTTCTGATGATTTTTGGGGCAGCAGAAAACCTTTCACCACGGGCAAATGCCTGAGAGCTATAAAAAACCGAGAGAGGTTATTGTAGAGGCACTCTACGTGATCCCGTTGCCTCAGACGGAATGTTTCTAAGTGACACGGTTTTTGAGTAACATCTCGTCAAAGATTGCTGCCTTTTTGCACTTTGGACTCTTCAGGGATATCGTCGGTACAATGTAGCTCCGACTGTTTCGACATGTTTGGGTGAGAAATAGGACCATGCCTAGCATAAATGTACCCATTCGGACGCGTTGGAACAGTCATTTTGGTCGCATCAGGAGCAGGACGAAAGTTACACCCCTTTGCAACTTTACACTGCCTCCTTCTGACGATTTTTGGGGCAGCAGAAAACCTTTCACCACAGGCAAATGCCTCAGAGCTATAAAAAACCGAGAGAGGTTATTGTAGAGGCACTCTACGTGATCCCGTTGCCTCAGACGGAATGTTTCTAAGTGACACGGTTTTTGAGTAACATCTCGTCAAAGATTGCTGCCTTTTTGCACTTTGGACTCTTTAGGGATATCGTCGGTACAATGTAACTCCGACTGTTTCGACATGTTTGGGTGAGAAATAGGACCATGCCTAGCATAAATGTACCCATTCGGACGCGTTGGAACAGTCAGTTTGGTCGCATCACGAGCAAGACACCAAAAATGCAAAGGTTGCTTTGTGCAACTTGACAACATTGACACTTTTTTGCAACATGACTCAAAGACTCAAACTGACCCCAAATGACTCAAAGTGACTTAAAATCACCTTGATTATAGAGGTCAAGGCGCTCCTTATCATTCATTCATTATGAGCGCCTTGGGAGAATGGTATATAGGTCATCATCATGATTGGGCGCCCTGGATCCAGAGTGTTGGAGAGATCATCAAATGGTGTCTAGTAGGGTGAGTTATGAGTTTGGTCGCATCAGGAGCAGGACACCAAAAATGCATAACATGATGATGGAAAAATGTGTACATATGTGTAAAAATGCAGGAGGAAATAAAAAAAGACAAACCTTACAAATTAATGTGCATACTTACAACTCAATGTAACATAACTTTACAAAATCAATGTGAATACTTACAAATTAATCCAATGAACCATCTGGATCTGCTCTACTCTTTATTGTGTCAAGTATTGCTTCATGGTCAGACTCACGCACCTTCCACAATATTTTGTTCAAAGGTCTACCCCGATACTTTATCAAATGAACATTGGATGCCACGACAAGGTTCGAGTAATGAAGAATCTTTCGATGCATGTCAAAGTCCTGAAATAGCCAAATATTAACACTCTTATGTGGGTACCTTCTAAGCCATGTTCCAGTAATAACCACTGATCCTGTAGGGTATTCGATGTTTTCTCCATCTGTAACAGGGGCCTCCAATTTCTTTTTGGCCTCAACACAACGGCATAAGTAATAATCTGTTCCCTCTTCATTATCTTCATCTGCAATAACTGCATATACATGTCCTACATTGATATGTGTAGCAAATTAGATGAAATTAGTCAACATTACAAAAACACTACAAAGTAAGATGACATTACCTGGTTGAACTAGATGAAATTAGATGCATATATGTGCCCTATATTACCTGGTTGAACTAAATCTGATATGTGGTCAAAGTCAACTGACGATTCCATCTGTGTTAGTTCCAGTGCCGTCGGGGGTCGATACGTGTCAAGTGGGCTAAGATAACTTAACTGCCATTCGTCAACCCACTCCTTTGACTCGCACTCATCCCAGACTTGAATTGTACAGGAAGAACAAAAGCATGACATCTTTCGTGTATGGATACTCCATGAACCTGCAATTGAACTTCTGAAAGAGTGCATCTCATTTGATCCTGTCAGTGTACAACAATCCTCATATGGTGCAATGTTAGTATCATCTATCAACCAAAAAAATCTACGAACTAAAGACTTACCTTCATTACCTGGACCCATGGAAGCATTACACCACTCGACAATCGATTTTGCATCTGTCAACTTTGCATTGTCTTTATACTTTAACTCTTCTCGTGCTATGGCTCTTTTGATACATGCTCCTACACCATCATGCTCCCCCTTTCCATGCCCGGCCTCACAAAAGTTCCACATATGTTGAATACCTGTAAAATTATGCCTCCTACTCAGCCAATAGAAATTCCGCGAGTTCTTGAATTGTGATGCACAATTATCCGACCATATGATATGCTGACTGAACGATATGCCCCTTCTAGCCAAATCATTATAGAACACCTGAAAGCAACCTTGCACGAACTCCGTAGAATGCGTGCGATCATCACTAATATAGAAATGATACTCCCTTATGATCTTTCTGTCATCCTCTGTACTATCATTCGCATGAATGAATGCGATGTGCACAAATATAGAAACCTGTGTGGAGTTGTAATATTGTGATTGCACCTCACGCTGTGGCTGTAGACTGTAGTTCTCTGCAAAGTCGACGACTGAAACAATGCTACCAACTGGAAATGTGTCCTTGCATAACTTGAATTGCAAGTCCAACCATCGAGCTCTATGGGCATGTCTTGCATACTCATACACTATGCTGTCACGAAATATAGGCATAAACTGATACACTGGAATCTTTTCAATAACTAATTCACACCTCTTTGCTTCTTTACCATCTTTTGTATTGTATGCCACTGTTTTATACTTGCCAAATTCTACTAGTTCATTTCCAACCGCATGTGTTATTTCCATATGTTCACATATTGGCAAATGTTGCAAGCCACCGCAACGATGACATGTGCCATCCAAGCATAATTTCTTGTAGAATATTTGACCTTCCTCTCTTTCACACAAAATTCTTGATATGAAATCTCTTGAAGATGTTGGTGGGGCACATATGGCACAACCCTGCAAATCATTGTTAGTATGCATATCTAAACATATAGACCTATAAGCATCAAAATGGTTAGAAAATTCAATATGTAATCTACAACAACAAGTAGTGCGTGTGTGATTTATCTTAACATAGAAAGGTTTTAGCATTTCAAAATATCTTTGACAAATTTTAATTTGAGGATACTTCTCTAGAAATTTACCATAAAACTGTGTTTGAGTCTCATCCAAAAAATGCTTTGGATGTGGCTCGCGGTTCTGACTACCAATTCTCCTTCTTACCACATCCCTTTGATTCGGAGATACCCTTGTGTAATTCTTCCAAAAGTCTTCAATTAGTGACCTCAATGCTTCAACAATTGGTTTATCTTTTCGTGGTAGTCTCCCCGAGAACGCCCATAATTCATTGGCATTAGTGTCCTCAATTCTTTGGCGTCTTCCAACGGCTCTTGATAAAGTTTTCCTATTAATTCTCAATTTTTGACTTGTCTTTCTAATAAGACGAGCTTTCCTCGTTTGACTACTTACTATAGTCGATGTAATCACACGCCGTGTTGCATTACTATCTTTTGTGCGTGAGGTGTTACCCACACTCTCATACGCACTCATTAGATTCTTGACAATAGATTTTTCACTTGAAGCCTCTGATGTTCTCAACCCAAGAATCTTCATGATAGACCTATACTTTATACTTCGCATCATTTCAACGAATAGTTGACATCTTGCAGTCTCATTTAACTTTTCAAAGAACAATCTCCAAATCTTATTAGCATATCTTCTACAAGTGCGTTTTGGAATCTTACCTTCCATTGGCTGCAAAATATTCTCATCAATATCAATCAAATACTTTGGCTTTCTATGCAAAATTCTAGGTGGTGTCAAGTTAGGTAAATTCATCTCAACATTAGGAATTTCATCAATATTTAAATGAGATGGGTTAGATGGCATACCTTCGATCGAAGATGGAATAGATGACATACCTTGAGGTTGAGGTGGGAACGATGGCGTACCTCCTTCATCACATGTGAGTGATGATGTACTCTCAACTTGAGATGTGGTAGATGGTGTCCCTACATGTTGTCTTGCGATAAAGGATGTGTCTCCAACTATGGTATTTAAATCTCTCGTACCACGAAGTTTTTGCATTCGTTCTCTTTGTGCCGCCAATACCATATCTCTTTGTGATGGTTGTGGTTCCTCTTCAATTGGTATGTCTTCATTTATCGTGTCCAATTTCCTCTTCTCACGAAGTTCCCTCATAGCCATTGCTTTCTTTGCATTCTTAGCTTCTATCTCTTCCTGTGTTGGTTTAATTCTTGATCGTTTCCTCGGCATGACGGAGAATTTGTCTGTAGCATGATAAAGAGACCAATATTAGTTCTTAAGAAATGAATACATGATAATAGTGGGATTGTATTTTTTTTATGTTGTAAGGATTTATTCTTGTATAGTTTGACATCATGGTATGAACTAAGGTTTGTTTATTACACATAATTATTAAAGAGCCCAAGTGTAGAAAATATACATGGCATCATGTGAGATTGTAGGTTGCTTTCTTGATTGGAAATGTGTCTATTTTAAACATGTATGATAATGCATGATAAAGTAATTCAATCCGAAATAAGGAAAATGTAAAGAACATGCATGTAAAGACTTGACATACCTAAAAAACGAAGATTTGAATGGAGAGAGTACCCAATTATGTAGTGTTTTTATCTTCTTGCATCAAACTCCTCAACAATTTGAGTTTTTCACCACTTGCTTCCTTTTCAATGTTAAATTCTTAAAATTGAATCAAAATTAACATTGCAATACTACAAAAATTGAAACTTGTATAGATATATATCAAATTTGGTTTGAAAACTATGTTATTTCCTCCTTCTCAAGTTGGCAAAGCAGAAAAGGTGGTGGAAAGATCATGCAAAGGTGGTACAATGTGTCAAATGTGCATGTGAACTTCCCAATAGCATGAAAGCACTTCTTTTTTGTCGGAGCACGCGCAGAATCAGTAAGAAAACAGAGCATGTGGGCCTGGATCACGGGGGTAACCACTTTTTTACCGTTTTAGTAGAATTACAAAACGCGAGCGCGTTATAACGCGCTCGCGTTATAACGCGCTCGCGCTATAACGCGCTCGCGTTTTGTCCTCCTATAGATCTCTAAACCCTAAACCCTCAACTCTGATCCCTTGACCCTCAACCCTCAATGTCAAATCCTAATCCCTCAACCCTCAATGTCAAATCCTAATCCCTCAACCTCAACCTTGTCCCTAAACCCTAATCCCTTCAACCTCAACCCTATCCCTAAACCCTTGACCCTCGAACCTCAGCCCTCAACGTCAAACCGTAATCCCTTGATGCAAAGCGAAACAAGTTGAACATTAACACAGGTGAAAAAATCCTTGAAAGTCCACAAAATAACCTTTACAGTGTATATCGGCAAGACAATTTAAATGTCACACCGAAATGTACCTCAACCCTCAACCCTCAACATCAAACCCTCGAACCTTAACCCTTAACATCAAACCCTAATCCCTCAACCCTTAACTCTAATCCCTCGACCTTCAACCCTGATCCTAAACCCTAAACCCTCAACGCCAATTTCTAATCCCTCAACCCTTCACTCTAATCCCTCAACCCTAAACCCTATCCCTAAACCCTCAACACTATACCTTAAACCCTAATCCCTCAACCCTAACCCTAAACCTTGTCCCTAAACCCTAATCCCTTCAACCTCAACCCTATCCCTAAACCCTTGACCCTCGAACCTCAGCCCTCGACGTCAAACCCTAATCCCTCAACCCTTAACTCTGATCCCTCATCTCTCAACCCTAACCCTAAACCCTCAACCCTCAACATCAAACCCTAATCCCTCAACCCTCAACCCTAATCTATCATCCGTCATCCCTCCACACTCTACTTTAACCCTAATTCCTCGACCCTCAACCCTATCCCTAAACCCTTGACCCTCGAACCTCAACCCTCAACCCTCAACGTCAAACCCTAATCCCTCAACCCTAAACCCTATCCCTAAACCCTCAACGCCAAATTCTAATCCCTCAACCCTTCACTCTAATCCCTCAACCCTAAACCCTATCCCTAAACCCTCAACACTATACCTTAAACCCTAATCCCTCAACCCTAACCCTAAACCTTGTCCCTAAACCCTAATCCCTTCAACCTCAACCCTATCCCTAAACCCTTGACCCTCGAACCTCAGCCCTCGACGTCAAACCCTAATCCCTCAACCATTAACTCTGATCCCTCATCTCTCAACCCTAACCCTAAACCCTCAACCCTTAACATCAAACCCTAATCCCTCAACCCTCAACCCTAATCTATCATCCGTCATCCCTCCACACTCTACTTTAACCCTAATTCCTCGACCCTCAACCCTATCCCTAAACCCTTGACCCTCGAACCTCAACCCTCAACCCTCAACGTCAAACCCTAATCCCTCAACCCTAAACCCTATCCCTAAACCCTCAACACTATACCTTAAACCCTAAACCCTCAACGCCAAATTCTAATCCCTCAACCCTTCACTCTAATCCCTCAACCCTAAACCCTATCCCTAAACCCTCAACACTATACCTTAAACCCTAATCCCTCAACCCTAACCCTAAACCTTGTCCCTATACCCTAATCCCTTCAACCTCAACCCTATCCCTAAACCCTTGACCCTCGAACCTCAGCCCTCGACGTCAAACCCTAATCCCTCAACCCTTAACTCTGATCCCTCATCTCTCAACCCTAACCCTAAACCCTCAACCCTCAACATCAAACCCTAATCCCTCAACCCTCAACCCTAATCTATCATCCATCATCCCTCCACACTCTACTTTAACCCTAATTCCTCGACCCTCAACCCTATCCCTAAACCCTTGACCCTCGAACCTCAACCCTCAACCCTCAACGTCAAACCCTAATCCCTCAACCCTAAACCCTCAACGCCAAATTCTAATCCCTCAACCCTTCACTCTAATCCCTCAACCCTAAACCCTATCCCTAAACCCTCAACACTATACCTTAAACCCTAATCCCTCAACCCTAACCCTAAACCTTGTCCCTAAACCCTAATCCCTTCAACCTCAACCCTATCCCTAAACCCTTGACCCTCGAACCTCAGCCCTCGACGTCAAACCCTAATCCCTCAACCCTTAACTCTGATCCCTCATCTCTCAACCCTAACCCTAAACCCTCAACCCTCAACATCAAACCCTAATCCCTCAACCCTCAACCCTAATCTATCATCCGTCATCCCTCCACACTCTACTTTAACCCTAATTCCTCGACCCTCAACCCTATCCCTAAACCCTTGACCCTCGAACCTCAACCCTCAACCCTCAACGTCAAACCCTAATCCCTCAACCCTAAACCCTATCCCTAAACCCTCAATGCCAAATTCTAATCCCTCAACCCTTCACTCTAATCCCTCAACCCTAAACCCTATCCCTAAACCCTCAACACTATACCTTAAACCCTAATCCCTCAACCCTAACCCTAAACCTTGTCCCTAAACCCTAATCCCTTCAACCTCAACCCTATCCCTAAACCCTTGACCCTCGAACCTCAGCCCTCGACGTCAAACCCTAATCCCTCAACCCTTAACTCTGATCCCTCATCTCTCAACCCTAACCCTAAACCCTCAACCCTCAACATCAAACCCTAATCCCTCAACCCTCAACCCTAATCTATCATCCGTCATCCCTCCACACTCTACTTTAACCCTAATTCCTCGACCCTCAACCCTATCCCTAAACCCTTGACCCTCGAACCTCAACCCTCAACCCTCAACGTCAAACCCTAATCCCTCAACCCTAAACCCTATCCCTAAACCCTCAATGCCAAATTCTAATCCCTCAACCCTTCACTCTAATCCCTCAACCCTAAACCCTATCCCTAAACCCTCAACACTATACCTTAAACCCTAATCCCTCAACCCTAACCCTAAACCTTGTCCCTAAACCCTAATCCCTTCAACCTCAACCCTATCCCTAAACCCTTGACCCTCGAACCTCAGCCCTCGACGTCAAACCCTAATCCCTCAACCCTTAACTCTGATCCCTCATCTCTCAACCCTAACCCTAAACCCTCAACCCTTAACATCAAACCCTAATCCCTCAACCCTCAACCCTAATCTATCATCCGTCATCCCTCCACACTCTACTTTAACCCTAATTCCTCGACCCTCAACCCTATCCCTAAACCCTTGACCCTCGAACCTCAACCCTCAACCCTCAACGTCAAACCCTAATCCCTCAACCCTAAACCCTATCCCTAAACCCTCAACACTATACCTTAAACCCTAAACCCTCAACGCCAAATTCTAATCCCTCAACCCTTCACTCTAATCCCTCAACCCTAAACCCTATCCCTAAACCCTCAACACTATACCTTAAACCCTAATCCCTCAACCCTAACCCTAAACCTTGTCCCTATACCCTAATCCCTTCAACCTCAACCCTATCCCTAAACCCTTGACCCTCGAACCTCAGCCCTCGACGTCAAACCCTAATCCCTCAACCCTTAACTCTGATCCCTCATCTCTCAACCCTAACCCTAAACCCTCAACCCTCAACATCAAACCCTAATCCCTCAACCCTCAACCCTAATCTATCATCCGTCATCCCTCCACACTCTACTTTAACCCTAATTCCTCGACCCTCAACCCTATCCCTAAACCCTTGACCCTCGAACCTCAACCCTCAACCCTCAACGTCAAACCCTAATCCCTCAACCCTAAACCCTATCCCTAAACCCTCAACACTATACCTTAAACCCTAAACCCTCAACGCCAAATTCTAATCCCTCAACCCTTCACTCTAATCCCTCAACCCTAAACCCTATCCCTAAACCCTCAACACTATACCTTAAACCCTAATCCCTCAACCCTAACCCTAAACCTTGTCCCTAAACCCTAATCCCTTCAACCTCAACCCTATCCCTAAACCCTTGACCCTCAAACCTCAGCCCTCGACGTCAAACCCTAATCCCTCAACCCTTAACTCTGATCCCTCATCTCTCAACCCTAACCCTAAACCCTCAGCCCTCGACGTCAAACCCTAATCCCTCAACCCTCAACCTTAATCTATCATCCGTCATCCCTCCACGCTCTACTTTAACCCTAATTCCTTGACCCTCAACCCTATCCCTAAACCCTTGACCCTCGAACCTCAACCCTCAACCCTCAACGTCAAATCCTAATCCCTCAACCCTAAACCCTATCCCTAAACCCTCAACACTATACCTTAAACCCTAATCCCTCATCCCTCAACCCTAAACCTTATCCCTAAACCCTAATCCCTCAACCCTCAACCCTAATCTATCATCCCCCAACTCTAATCCTTCATCCCTAAACCCTAAATGCTATCCCTATTCCTACACCCTCAACAGAATCGATACTATACCTTAAACCCTAATCCCTTATCCATAAACCCTCCAACCCTATCCCTAATCCTTATACCATCCACACTCTACTTTAACCCTAATTCCTCGACCCTCAACCCTATCCCTAAACCCTTGACCCTCGAACCTCAACCCTCAACCCTCAACGTCAAACCCTAATCCCTCAACCCTTAACTCTGATCCCTCGACCCTCAACACTATACCTTAAACCCTAATCCATATCCCTCAACCCTTAACCCTTAAAACTTAAACCCTATCCCTACACCCTCAACACTTGACACTATATCTTAAGCCTTAAACCCTCATCCCTAAAGCCTCAACCCTCAATCCTTAAACCTTAAACCCTAAACCCTATCCCTAATCCCTCTACCCTCAACACTCTAACCCTAACCTCGACATTAAATGCTAATCCGTCAACCCTAAACCCTAATCCTAAACCCTCAACCCTAAACCTTATCCCTAAACCCTAATCCCTCAACCCTCAACCCTAATCCATCATCCCTCAACTATAATCCCTCATCCCTAATCCCTAAATGCTATCCCTATTCCTAAACTCTCAACAGACTTGATACTATACCTTAAACCCTAATCCCTTATCCCTAAACCCTCCAACCCTATCCCTAATCCTTACACCCTCCACACTCTACTTTAACCCTAATCCCTCGACCCTAAACCCTATCCCTAAACCCTTGACCCTTGAACCTCAACCCTCAACCCTTAATGTCAAACCCTAATCCCTCAACCCTTAACTTTGATCCCTCGACCCTCAACCGTAATCTGTCATCCCTCATCCCTAAACCTTAAACGCTATCCTTATTCCTAGACCCTCAACGGGCTCGATACTATACCTTAAACGCTAATCCCTTATCCGTAAACCTTTCAACTCTATCCTTTATGCCTTAACCCTATGATGAATAGCCTTGAGTGTAAAAAAATTTGAGTGGGACATAACGCGAGCGCGTTATAACGCGCTCGCGTTATAACGCGCTCGCGTTATGTCGAACATGGAAAAGACAGGCTTGCGGGAAAAATGTAAGGCAATAAATAACGCGAGCGCGTTATAACGCGCTCGCGTTATTTCTTGCTTTGGGAATCCCAAGCCTTGGGCTTGGGATTTGCTTTGGATTTCCAACCCAAAGGCTTGGAGTGCCTTATGAACAGTCACAGACGTGTTTTTCTGTATTCTTCAAAATTTCACATAATTTCGTTCGTGCTAACCCTCAGATTTGCACGTGTTTCAAGGTTGAACAAATCGAACACATGGGTAATGTTAGGCTTTCTCTTAGCTATTTGACGATGTGATTTTTTTCACATTTTAACAATGTTAAGCCTTTCATCTTTAATTTCTTTTGTTTGTGTGTCCGTTTTTATGCAAAAACCACTGTTTGGTCTTTTTTTCATTGTAAAATAACTATTCATTCAAATTTCAAAAAAATTACATATTTAGAAACTAGACTCCATTCTACAAATATTAAAAAAATAAAAAAATGATTTTCAATTAGTTTTCAAAATTTATAGGGGTAGCACGGCCAAAATTCTGTTTTTTAGGATGTGTCCACTTTAAAAATTAGTAAAAAATCAAATATTCATCAAAAAATTATCAGAAAAATCGGGCATAAACTACATGCTATTAGCTAATTTCTCACCGAAGCGATTTTAAAAATACCAAAAAAAAGTTGACCTTTTGAGGGAGCCACAAAACATGCTATGTTATGTTTTTTTGACAGAAACAACACCAATTTCTGTGGCTCCCTCTTTTGAACCCCTTAATCTATGCCATTTTCAAAACAAAATAGTAGTTTAGAAAGTAGACTCGGAGCACTACGAACATTGTTTTGGTTGCATCTCTAAATTTTGAGTGTAACTATGCTCAATTTCTCATCCAAGGCCAGTATTTCCTGATTTCAGAAAAAAAGTGGCCACTTAAGACCCCTTTTTGGCCCCCCATCTTCTTGCACTTACCCAGATGATCTCAAAGTCATATCCCAACATCTTAGTGACCCTTTTTTATTTTTCTTTAGAGGATAACTGCTACTCTAAGAAATATTTTAGGCTATCATGATATGTATTTACTTTTAAGTAGCTATAACTAGAGACATACACATCATCTACTTTAGTCTCTTAAATGCCATATTAGCTACCTCATTCCATTACAAAGCATAATTTTAAAAAGTTTTGTGAGGGTGCTGCTATGCAAACATAATTGTTTACAAATATTTTATAGTATCCAATGAGTCCTAGGAAACCCCTCAAGTTCTTAATAGCTTTAGGAATTGACATTGATTTTGTTTGGATCAAATTTTACTCCTTCATGAGACATTGTGACTCAAGTATTCCACCTCTATGAGTCCAAAAGCACACTAGAAAGTTTAGCATAATGTTGATGATGTTGGAGAATTTGCAATGCCTAATCAACATGGTGCACATGGTCTTCCCATGTCTTTCTATAAATCAATAGCTCATTAAATAACACAAATGCAAACTTCCTAAAAATGACTTAAAGATGGAATTCAAACTTTGAAATGTAGGAGTATTAGTAAGACTAAATGGCATCACTAGAAACTCATAATGACCCTCATGAGTCCTAAATGTTGTCTTGGGAATATCTTCTTCCTTAATTCTAATTTAGTGATAACATGATCCTAGATCAAGTTTTGTAGAAAACATGACCCCATTTAGATCATCTAACAAATCATCAATAAATGGAATAGGAAACTTATATTTGATTGTGTACTTATTGAGTTCTCTATAGTCTAGACACATGTTCTAAGTGTCATCCTTCTTACATACCATCACCAGTAGAGAGGAATAAGCACTCGAATTATGATAGATATTACTTGCTTCTAGCATCTCCTGTATCATCTTCTCAATTTCACTCTTCTAGACATATGGGTACTTATAAGGCCTAATGGTAGGCACCTTGGTACTAGTTGAACAATATGATCATGATCCCTTTGGGGAGAAATTGCTTTTGGCATATATTTGAAGCTTTAGAAAAAGGGTTTTATACACCTTGCACAAGAAAAGAAATATTTTAATTATGTAAAATAAATATTTATTTATTGTGCATCTTTAGTGATGTGTTTAACCACATAAAATATCAATGTGGGTCCACTTGTAAAGTTGTATGTGACATTGGTTATATATTTTATGTGTGAGAGACATAGGACAAATATTTAATATTTGACAGAAATATTTAATTTTGGGGTCAATGGTTTTGTGCTCTCATTGTTTTAAGACGTGTACATGGTTTTTCCAATACCACAATTGTATTTGTGTGAGCTCGATTCTATAAAAGAAAGCACATGTTTAGTGGTTAAGGTTGGTTGTCATTTGTATTGAGCTCTTTTGTAGAGTGCATAGACTTGTAACTTGCCAATGACCATAGCCACTAGTTTTTTACCTCTAAGCCTAATAGAGCAATTTTTTTTTGGGAGGCATAACTTTTACATACGGTATTAGATTTTTAACTTCTTATAGGCATTGAAAATCTCTCTCTGAGAACTACATAGTGGTATAGGTTTGATCATCAATTTTTTTTGTTTGTGTTAGAATTTGGTTCCTGAATCTAGCATTTCTCTACAATGGTTAATAGGTGATATCTTGAGCATATGAAATTGGATTTCATCTTTTGGACAAATGATGGAGAGAATTTGTAGCATAATACATAGTGGATTAGGTGTTTTTTCACTTAGATGAGTAGAGAGAGGATTGGACTTGTTTGAGCACTCGTAGGAGCCTAAGATTTAGGGTGTGTTTATGTGATCATCTAGATGAATTTATGGGAAAAACTTATGGGAGAGCACATTTATATGAGACCAATATGATGGTACAATAGGTTATTAGATTTGGTGCTTCCTGATATAAGTTTATAGGTGTTTTCAAAGTGTTGACTTTGATGGAGATAGGTACATAGGTTGTCTTCTAGTTTGATGACATGTTTTCATACACGTGTGAGACTGGGAGTCTTAGTTTAGTGGGATTTGAGTACAGGTAGAACAATGGTGATGATTATGGTGTCATGGATATGCATGTACATTTAAGCATTGGCACGACATGGTCATGTATGTGGTTGATAGGTTTGGGTTATGATGATTAGAGGTGGTGGTATGGTTTAGTGTTAGGAGGTTGTTCTTATCTCCTAGATGCTTGATTGGTTCCTTAACGATAGTTACTCATTTGTGGACTTGTTTGGTAAATTAGATCTGGGGTTGATCTAGTGTTTGAGTCTTGAGGTCTACATGTTATCTTCTTTGTTATCTCAGTTTGCAGATTACTGATGTGATGATGAGTTTGCATGATTCATTTTTTGGGATCTATGAGTTATGTAGTTTTATGGGTTGATCACTCATTGGTTGTAGTGATGACTCAAATGTGAATTGTCTAGATCCATATGTCTTTTTAGTGTTGATACAAAATTTGTTAGTTGGCCTTGTTTGTGGTCATTTGTGCATTAGTATGTTGCATTGGGATAAGAGGATGGATGATTAGAGTGCCTAGATAGTTAGTTATTATGACTAGTAGCATGTTGTTTATCATGATGCCATCGATAGATTGATATCACGGTTCAGTGAAACTTTTGGAAGTGATGTGTATTCATCATGAGGTGATGGATGATCTTCTATAGTGGTTGTGGGTGTCACGGAGAGGCTAGATTGGATTATGATTCTTTTATGTGGTGAGAGTACTTTTACATCTTGAGTTCTACTGAGAGGAGATGATTATCTTCTCTTAGAGATCATGGTTAAATTACTTTACCCTTTGGGAGCTCCTGATGTTGTAGTTGACTTCTTTGATTGTGTTGGGGACACATATGATCTTCAATTAGGAGATGTTAGATCATGATGTCATGATGTGTTACTGGATTCTGTAGATGTGTAGTTGGAGCTTTGATAGTGGTCTAGTTAGTTCTCTTGGTATTGAGTACATTGGTCATGTGCTTAGGAGCTTCATGATAATGGGGTGTTGCATTTGGAGCTTAGCATGGATTGATTGTTTGTAGGTGCTCATGGATACTTGGAGACTTGGGTGAGGTTCGAGTTCTCCTAAGTTTAGAGACATTTATTGAGACTATTACTCTTTGGAGGTTTCAAAAAGAAGTCCAAGAATCCTTCACCTAGATATGGACATGAGGTCATGATGGACCTGAGAGGAGATTGTTCTTGGAGAGAATTGTGGATTGGTGTATCTTGGAGGAGCATTCTCATTCCCTATTCTTGGTCTACTCAATGAATAATCATCTAATAGGTATTTCCCATTGTTTTTAGATGCATTTTGTTTTATGCTTCATCTTCTCATGGATATGGATCTTGAGCTATGGTTGTTGGTTCTGGAGGGTTTATTTAAGGACTGTTTTGCATGGTTATCTCCTTATGCATATTATTTTGATTTATGATGTCACTTATGAAGATTTAGGAGTTGTTATTGGGATTATTCCTAGTTATGGAATGGTTATGGGTTTGATATTCCTTTAATTTCAGAGGCTTACATCCTAGTTGGTCTATTGATTGATATTATATGTTTGATCTATGAAATTGAATGGTTAGGTGTTGTTAAGGAGGGTGGCTATTGAATCCTCTCCCCTAATTATTAGTTGTTTTGTATGAATGAATGAATAACTATTAACATCCACGAGGCTTAAAATAGCCTATGGGACCACCAACCTTGTCATTTTTTTCTACATTTCAATCCTTTTCTTGTTCAAGATGATGATGAGCTCCTCCAAATTCTCAAAAATCCCTTCGTTGAATAAACTATACCAAGAAACAACTGTCAATATATTAGCATATTTTCCCCTGATGTCTTCAAAAGCATCACACTCCATAATAAAGTGTTTTTCTGATTCCACTACCTCGGTAGTGCAAAAAATACACACCCTTTCTTCCCACTCTTTTTAGGTATTTTCCACCTCCCCGTTTCACATTTGAGTTGGTGAGAATCAATTCTTAATTGAGCAATAAGAAACTTTGCTTTCCACGGAATACTAGCCCCAATGTATGGTTTTTGTTGATGATCACATGTGGGGTTGAATTCCTCAAGATAATATTTCTTCTTTTTCTCTATCACTTTCCCCCATAAATGCTTGCGAAACTTATCCATAACAAAAGCCCTTAACTCTTTACTATTCATGGGGTAAACATTCAAATATATATTCCATTTGCTCATCCATTTATTGTTTTGCTTCATCCAAGCCTTCTTTCTTTCGCTCACGTTGTCATTGAAAACAAACTTAAGCCATCTACCTACTTCCATTTGTTCAATTCTTTTTAAATATCTTATAAGACACAGCATAGAAATTGCTTCAATAGGAGTTGCCCCTATTTCACTCAACCTTATCTCATATGGAACTGAACCTTTTATTTTGAGATTACTTATGATCAAGCATTTTTTAATTTTCTCAATTTGCTTCCACTTTGAATCCGAAGTACTGCTAGCCCACAATTCACACCCATAAAGCACCACTAGAAGCACTAAAAGCTCAAAAGAAATTTGAGTAGTTTTCCAATCCCATAACTATGCCTCTTTACATCTATTTTGAAGAGTATATAATGCTTTCCACCCTCCCAAATTTCTCTTCTTTCTGCATCTTTTTGTTTAAGTCAATCCCTAGGTATTTGTACTCAGTTACTTCTTCTAGAGTATTGCCTCCAAAGTAGAACATATGCTAGCTCTACTTCCTTCAATTGGAGAAAATCAAGATTTTAGTCTTGCTAGTATTGACTTGCACCCCCCCTGCTCTACAAAAATGTTTAAGGGCATACAAGTGCTCTTGTAACCCATGAGCCGATTTAGAAATCAAAATAAGGTCATTAGCATATAAGAGAAGTCGAATCACAAAATCTCCTAGACAAACACCATCCCCTCTTTGCAAATTTGTCCACTCTTCAAGTTTGTCAATATATAATCCGAAAAGAGTAGGGGATAGGGGCCAGTCTTGCTTGCCAACAATGTCACTCCTAAAACTTCATGAGATGCCTACTGAGGTTCTAATTTTGACTCTGATCTATTCATAGAGCCTATGGACAACCGCTCTAAATGCATAGGAATCCCAAGCTCTTCCATTATGCACCATAACTTTCCTTGGGGACCATGTGAAAAGCCTTTTTAAAGTCAACAAAACAACAAAATGCTTCTTCCCTTGCCCCCCAAACTTTTTCAATGATGTGCCTCAAAGTGATTCCATGATCAACTATAGAGTGCTTAGGTCTAAAACATGCTTGACCTTTTGCTCTCTTATCTTTACTTCCGCCCACTTGCTAATTTTGTTTTTGACCATCTACCCAAGAGTTTCACAAACAAAGGATTGATCATTATGGTCCTGTAATTGGATGGATTATTGATGTCCCCACTCTTAAAAAGAGGAATCACTGGGATGGTTATCTAATCTCTTGGGAACCCTTGCTGAATAATATTGTTGAATATTCTCAGAATGTGTGGTGTGAGAGTTCTCACTCCCCATTTTAAAAATTCTGCTTGAAGCTCGACTAGGTCCTTTGCTTTTCCTACACCCAGTTTCTTAATACTCATCTCAACCTCTTGCAAGATGAAAAGTTTTGTAGTGTTGTTGATTAAGGGTGGGCTCAACCTCTAATTCATGCTCATAGAGTTGTCTTGCATAGTCAAACCATTGACTAATTGCAATGTCATTTTTAGTTTGCTTCTTTCTTGATTGGATTTCCTTCCAAAAAAGCTTTGGATTATTCTTTCCTAGATAGATTAGCTCGTCTAACCTTGTTTTCAAGAACTCTACTTTTTTCTTTTTTAAAATCTACTTGTACAACTTTATATTCACCTTCTTCTTGCTTGGCTCTTTCAAAATTCTCCTTGCCCTTTGCATTCCTCATCAAACTAGATATTTACCGAGAAGTAATTTGTTTATGATTTCTTATTTTTTGTTCTTTTGCACTTCTAAAGTGCTCCTTGAATTAAATTTGTAAACTCATGACTGTTGAAGCCTTGAAAACAAGTCTTCTCCTTCTTGATTAACCTCTCTAGTGTTTCCTTGAAGATAAAGCAGTTTTCTTGAGTCAACAGAGTTCTGCCCTTTGAAGGTGGTTGCCGAAGGTACTGAGTCTTCCTCCCATGCTACCTCTTTTCTACCCAAGAAAACCTTAAGTAAATTGGGCTATGGTTTGATTTTAGGTCGCAAATATGCTCCCCAATCACAACTTCCTCAATCCTTTCAACCAAGCTTTGCGATAAAATTGCATAATCAACGACACTTGCTCCAATGTAAGTATTACAAGTAAAGTTTCCAGATTTCTTCCATCTATCTAAACCATTGCAAATAATTAAGTCAAAACTGCCACATAAAGTAAACAATTCCTCCCCAAAATGGTTACTATTGTTGTTGTCTTCTGAACATCTTGACCACTGGTGATTTCTTACTTTCATAATCCAAATAAGGTTGTGATCCTCTTTGCAACAAAAAAAGCTAGCTTGTTCATTTGTTTTCCTAGCATTGAAATCTCCCACTAAGAAAACTTCTCCCTGCTAAGAATACATTGCAATATCCTTTTTTAGAGCTGCATATGAATCCTTGCTATCTAGCCCATTATTTTTGTAAGTTTTTGAAACTTGTAGAGCAAAATAACACGCTGCAATTTTCTTATGTGATTTTCATTTTATGATATTTTAAACCAAATATACTGTTTATCTGTATCTTCTCTTTCCAACTAAATGTTACATCCTTCTTTTTCTTTGACTAAGACCATTATTCCACCGTACCCTTTGCCATTTTTCATTGCCTTGTTCCAAGCCACCAACTTCATGTAACCTTCAAACATGTAGGAATCTTACAGCCTTCATGCTCATGAATTTTTGTGAGACAAATTATGTCTCTACCTTCTGTAATAGGCCCTAACCCAAGTCCCCTCCTCCACAGGTAACCTCTACAGTTCCAACATACTAAACTTAAGTACACTTGGGTAGGCCTTGATTGCTATGCATTTTGACTGTGCACAAGACTCAAAGCTAAGTCTTAATGCCTTTTTACTCATAATGGCCTTGTTGTTTTACTTTCTTCTATCGAATCCACTATTTTTTTTTTGCGGCCAACTTGCTGCACTGCCTTATCATGAGGTCCAAAAGTGGCAATAATAGCTTTTCCCTTGTACATCCATGCGCTTTCGCCTTCATCTCTTGCTACTCTTATTTTTGCCACTTCCTCCCTTCTCTCCTCTTGTTGCGTATCGGTTAAATCCTCGTCTAGGAAGAAGAGTGAGCCTCTCAAGAGTTTCTTTTTGCTTAAAAAATAACACTTGTCATACGTGCTTGCCATTACGACATTTATAGATCTAACCCTCTCTTCACATTTCATACTTACCCTCCTTGCTTGGCAGATTTTCCCTTGCCAAAGCAACTCGTCTTTCAAGAAGTCACTTGCAAAATTGAAAGTGCTTTCATTTTTCCCATAATCTCTTATTCCTTTGATAATTAGGTTTGTTTCTCTATTTTTCCTTTCTTTGAGCTCTCTTACTTGTGTTCCACCATCACTTGTGTTTGCTTCTTCCTCCCTACTTATGGAACCACCACCGACTTGAGCCCATGTTCTAACTTCTTTCGATATGCTTTCCCTACTGTTTTCTTTTATCTTCCCTCCCTAAATGTTTATTTGTTGAAGTCCTTGAGCCTCCACCTTTGTTGTTTTAGATTTTTCCACATCCTTATTTGTTGCTATTGATTCTTTCATGATTTGTCAATCCACCTTTAGGCTTTGCAACTCATGCCTCCCAATCAATAAAGCCTCTTGCAACACTACCACCTATTCCTTTAAAACTTTATTAACTTCCACTAAGGACCGATATGCTATCGTGAACTCGTAGATTTTGTTGTCCCTTTCCTGCTCCTTGGCTTCCAAAGCCTCTAACCTTGTCTTGGCATTTAATAGCTCTTGCACATAAAGATCTGAAGACCAGGTCAGAGGTATGGAAGTGGGATTGTAAATGGCTGGTTTTGCCTTGTTTTTGTTGCCCTTAGTCTTTTTTTCTTTTTGGGACCGTTTTCTTCTTGCATGTTCCCATTTGAAGCGGGCAAGCCTATGCTTTAGGATACCCAGATTAAACCCACTTCCCAGATTTATCTATTGTATGTTATATATAAAAGAAGATTCTGAAGGTAGATGGTGTGGCGCTTTAGCATTGGACTCGAAGGAGAGGCAAGGGAGAGTGGTTATTTATGCTCATTCCTATCCTTCCTTTGTTAGTCGAGTTCCTTTCTCTGATATTATCCTAATCCTCGAGATATCTGTGCCTTGAAAGTATTTTCATTAAGCGTACGGCAGACGGCTTCAAATCTTGCAGGCAGCTTCCGAGATATTTTGCTATGATAGGTATTGATAATGCCACAGCCTGCAAATCAAATACAACTTTCTGTCAATTTGTGTGGCTTCAAAGTTTTGAGTCGTACTGGCGAGACGTGACGGACCAAGTGGGCTAAGAATTTGTCTATTTCACTTATCTTCGCACAAATTTTGCTGTGAAGTATTACCATTACCTCTCTAAGCACCTACGGCAATGGAGCCGTGATGAAGTCTGGCTTTACCGTACCAGATATTCTTCCTTCTTGAAAGCGATTCCCTAGAGAGGCTCACATAACTCCAAGCTCTCTCAAATGAATCTACACCTTACAAGTTACCGTGATGAAGTTTGTTTTTGATTGCTGGTTGTACTACACCTGCCACCCTGCTTATCGGCTTTATTCATAAGAAACTGTGTTATTAGGTTTGAACAATAAACATGTTGTGACATCTGTGCCTCTAATGGAATATATTATCTATCTTTTGAAAGAAAAATCGCTATTTGCTTCATTTGTTGATTTGATACTCACTTTAGGTGTAATTTATACATTCTTCTAAGTAGTGTGTAATATACTGATGAAGACAAGCCTCTGCTCCAGCAAGTTAATCTCTGGCTTATGTTCTGTTCCTGTAATTTAACACTAAACATTATATGCAACAATAATCACAACAGATATAGAAGAATCATAGCAGGGAAAAAAAAGACAAATAACACAAATGTTTCCACAAAATGCAGCAAAACTAAGAAAAAAAATCGCAGTAAACTGATTGCAAAAGCATATGGCAATTTCTTTTATTTTCTTTTTAATTTTCCTGCCAGAAAAGCTTTACAAAGTCTCTACCCTCTAGCTCATCTACTCTCCAAACTTTAAAAACTTAACAAACATGTATTCTTACCATGCAATTGCAATACTTCCCTAAATACCAAATGTGCAACTCGATCACATCATTTGTATTCTTAGAGGGTATGAAGCGGGCCATTTAATGAATCATTTCTACTTTGGGTTCGTGGTAGCCCCAAGACAATCCATGAAAATTGCATTCCATGGTTCCTTTAGCATAGGTAAAGGCATATATAGATTGTATTCTACTATCCTCCTTTTATTAATTTGGCACACCCTACAAGCAACAACAAACAAACCTATTCGCATCTCTTCTCATATTTGGCCCAAAGAATTTATTCACTCACTAATCTAAAAGTCTTATCTCTTCCAAAGTTTCCACCCACCCTACTTGAGTGCATCTCTCTCACAAGATTTTCTCTTCTTCATCTAAGGGGAATGTAAAGCTAAGATCCCTTAAACAAAAAGCCATCTACTAATAAATAGTCTTAAAATGAATGCATACTTGTATGGTCTTGACTACTTAGAACTACATAAATTATACCAAATATGAATCATCTACATATTCGCCCTTCATTTCTTTATAGCCAACTAGCTCATTACGCATTACAATTAGAAAATGGTACCTTCTACTTAATGCATGATCCACCACATTAGTTTTACCACTCCTATGTTACACAAAAAATATATATTCCTACAAAAATAAAGCCCATTTAGCATGTTTGTGGGACAACTTACCCTAGAAATTTATATACTTCATGGCTTGATTGTCTGTCAACAAAATGAATTGATCCCTACGTAGAAGATAATGCCTCCAAGATTTTAGTTCTTGTACAACAACATAGAATTCCTTATCATAAGTCATATACTTGTCTTTGGCTTCATTTAATTTTTCACTAGAAAAGACCATAGATTTACCTTATTGGTTTAACACTTCTCTAATAGCTACCCTTGAAGAAACACACTCAACTGTAAAAATTTTCTCAAATTTTGGTATAGCAAGAATTGAATCTTCGATTATCCTTCTTTTGATCTATTCAAAGCTCATGTTAGCTACCTTTGTTTGGTAAAGACTTTCCCTCTTGTGCAATCAGCTAAGGGTGCAATTATACCACTAAAATTCTTAATGAACCTCTTATAAAAATTCACCATCCCATGGAAGCTCCTCACCTCTATGATACTTTATGGAGTATGACACTCAATAATTGCCTTCTTTTTCTAGATCCATGCTCAATCCATTAGCTGAAATAACACTACCTAAGAATACTAACATATCCTTGCAAAACTCACTCTTTCTAAGGTAAATAAATAACCTTTCTACTCTATGTGTGTCAAGAACCACTCTCAAATGTTCTACATGCTCCTCCATATTTCTAATAAAAATTGAGATATCATCAAAATAGTCTATGACAACTTTTTTAATGTTTAGTCAAAATACTTGATTCATTATTTGCATGAAGGTAACCAAAGTATTCGATAAGCCAAACGACATCACCACTCACTTATAAATAAACCATCCTTTATTTTAAAGGTATTCTTCCACTCACCACCTTCAAGAATTTGAATTTGATGGTATTCACTTCTAAGGTCAAACTTGGAGAAGATCTTGGCACCGAAATGTAACCTAACAAATCATCCATTCTTGGCAACAAATATTAATACTTAATAGTGATTTTGTTAATGTAGAATCCATAAATAAAATCCATTTCCCTCCTTTATTAAGGAGAGTAGAGAAGGTGTGGTACATGAGCTCATGTTTTCCCTCATAAATCCCTTTTCTAATAATTCAGTAATTTGTCTCCTCATTACCTCATTTTCTAGAGGAGTCAACATACATAAGTAGCCTAATTTAGGAGTTTGGCACCAAGAATTAGATCAATGTGATGAGTAATGCCTCTTAAAGGAGTAAAACCAATTGATAGCTCAAATGGTGTCAAGTCCAAATATTAGCTTAGCAATTTCTGCACCTCCAATGGAATTGCTTTCTAATATGATTTCTCCTCTTCTCTAGGGTATAATAGATAGCAAATCTCATCCTTAGACTCTTTGAAAAACTCTTTCCAACCCACTATAAACAAAGATAGAGTTGTTATTTTAGTTCATCCTTCTCCTTTAAAAGGCTTCAACACATGGAGTTTAACCTCTGTGTTATATCTCATAAGTATTTTATCTACGATGGTGAACTACATTCCTATCATATTGTTAGGGCCTACCTAAAAATAAATGCCAAGTATCCATAGATACTACATCACACAATACCATAGGGACCAATATTAAAGGCAATGAAACAAGATTTTATCCACAAACACAATTTGATCTTTCTTCAACCAAGAAATATTATATGGTTTAGATTTAGGAATACAAGAAAGATTTAATCTTTGCACTATTATAGTACTTACTCTAGACTGTCAATTGAACTTCCATCTACAATTGATGATACCTATATAACTTTTCAAGTTACACTTACATATTGTTCAAAAAACATTTTTTCTCTTCCAATCACCATTCATGGATTATTTGTTTCCTGCTACCAAGGTTTTTTGCAACATTACATTTTCTCTAGTTTTCACCTCTAGTTCCACAATTTGAGGCTCTTCCTCTATCAACATAGATTGATTTAAAGATTTAGGATTTAGTAGGCAATCTTGAACTTTATGAGCTTCATTACATATGCAGCACCTTAACAGCTTCCAATCTCCAAAAGATTGTCATCCTCATCCCCTAGCTCTGAAATCTCCCTTTCCTCAAAAGTTAGTCTTCACATTTCCCTTGGGTTCTTCTCCTTTGGTAGGTTTGGAAGAACTCCCTTTTCCTCTATTTGGATTGCTATCACCCACACTTTTACTTGTAGTTGTGCTTTTCCAATTAAATTTGTCCTTTACTTTTAAGGCATATTCATTTGTCTCATCTACATTAGTTACCTTGACTAAGGTTGGCTCATCTTGAAGTAATTTAATGTTAGTCCATTAACATACCTAGATGATCTTTGTTCTTTAACCTCTCATAGATTAGTCTAAATTTGAAGCCTCACAAATTGCTCAATATAAGCTTAAACTGACTAATCTCTTTGTTTTAGGATCTAAAATTATCAACAAAATTTTCTAGTAATTAGAATATAAGAATCAAGCTTGTAGATGTTTCAAGATCTTGGGCCATAGCCTAATTTTGTACTTTCATTTGACATTCTCCTAGAGCTCTACAAATTTTGAACCCACCATGGAGTAGCATGAGACTTCATAGTGGATATAGTAATTTTCACTCTTTTATGGTCATCTTCCTCAATGCTTTCCATCTTAAAATAACACTCTAACTCTTGGACCTAGTCTAGGAATAAACCTAGGTAGAGATCACCTTTAAAATCTTAACTATCAACTTTCACCTTGGAGACTTTTCTGGATATTGCTTCAATAAGTCTCTCCATAGGGTCTACTACCCTCCCTACATTTCCCAATTTCTCATGTTCCTCTTGAGAGTCATCCAAATGTAGTTTGGCCTCCATGACTTCTAAAATTCTAAGCCATTCATCAACAATATTCCTTTAGAGACTTACATTCCTCCTACCTCTTCCTCCCTAGTTCATATAGACTCTCCTTTGGGCCATTATCGTTTGCTTTGATACCAAAATAATGCAAACAAGCCTCTACTCCTACAAGTTAATATCTAATTTATCCACAAAACTACTATAATTTAACACTCATCACTACATACAAAAACAATCACAGTAGATAGAGAAGAATCATGGTAGAAAAAATAAGATATATAACAAAAATATATTTATGTCCTTTAACAAAATGCAATAGAATTAAGAGAAAAAAACCCATGGCAAATTAATACCCAAAAGTATACATTGATATCTTTTATTTTCTAGAAAAAGAAGCTTTACAAACTTTCTACTCGAGATACCTCATCTAATCTCCAAACTGAAAAGACAAACAAACATGCATTCAAGGTTCAACCGAAAAGTATCTGTAAGTAAAAAAACACTCCTAATACAAATCTCCACATCTAAAAATAGTAAATAAATATAGTTGTTTCTTTATCCCCTTAACAAAAATAGAGTAGTTAAAGAAAGACTACTATGATTAATAAATACAAACTCTTAAATAACCCACCACAACAGTTAAAACCTATAAATGAATGCCAACAAAATTTTGTAAAATAAGTGAATGATTAAAATTGACGTGAGTGAAAAGACCTAGACATTAAAGGAGCTCCACATCATATACACACACCTACCACAAAGATCCAAATGGCCTCACACAAATAGTGTAAATGTAAAGTAGCTAGTATACTGTAAAATTGATTAAAAGTTGGAATAAAATTGACTCATAGTCGAAACATATTATGTGTGTAAATGTAGGTCAATTGATTAAGTTGTTAGACTATGAAAGTGAGTTAGAGACATGAGACTTCAGCAATCCATTATAAACAAATTAGCATGCTTATAATAAAAATTGTCTAAGATTTTTTGAATCAACATTTCAGATCAAACTCCATAATCAATCATAAGAACAAAGAAAACATATAAAAGTAAGATCAAAAAGTCAATTTAAAAGCTTAAATTTTTTAATAACGAAAGAACAATGTTTACATAAGGCCATTTGAATAATAAATCATAAATAACTAGTATGTTGTAAATCGACTAGAGAAAGTCGACCCGTAGTCGAAACATATTATGTGAGTGAATAAAAGAGAATTGTTCAAACGTCCCACTGCTGTGTAAAGCGTCGCATGCAAGGTTTCGCTTGGCCCGTGAGTAGCGAGTTACTGATGGGCACTCCGATTTCGATAATGACGACAGATTATGAAAGCAGAATGTGGCTGTCCGTCGATGTTTTGTTGTATTGAAGAAGAAGGGGTTGTTTATGAAAGAGGTATATTTGTTTTAACTGTAGTGGTGGGATCTACACAACTCGCGGAGCCATGCCACTTCACGTGTCAGCTGCTTACATTGTTTTCTATCCACCAACTTCTTTCCTCCGAAAAGGATTGGAGTGAAGAGCACTAAACTTATATTTTTTCCTAAACATCTATCTTTTTCTTAAATCTTAAACATCTATCTTTTTCTTAAACCCTAACCTTAATTTGTACCTAAGAATGTTTATTTAAGAAATTTTTTTAAAATGGAAAGCATTCACTAGCACTTGCAGCTAGACCTACACATTCCTTTCCTCTCTAAGACCATGTAGCGCATCTATATAGTTATTGCATGCTTCATCTTCATTAATGACAATTCGATGCACTAGTACCTTACAACCACACTCCTTCAACTCTTTCAATACTTTATGGTGAAAAATGCTTCCTAGGGGCTTGACCCAAAGCAAGATCATAAATGTGTCATAGGCACCCCTTCCCCCCAACTTTTTAGACTTGATAAGTATTGTAGTAGGTTATACATGTGGTGATAGTCATAGGATTTTATGTCAACACGAACATAGGATATGACCACAAAAGTACAAGGCACAACCATGAGTAGAGGACACATTTGTGCTAATTAGGACACCGGTCTCTATGGGCAAAGGACACATTCACACCCATCATGACATCTTCATGGGATAGAAGACACTTCTCCACACCTATGGGTACACTACCATTTAAGATAGGGAGACTTCTGATTGTCACACAAAATAGAGACTTCCAAAACCTCGTTTTTATGTTCAATAACCTCCTATCATATTCTCATCCTTTTTCATTTTTTTCAACTATCAAATCAAACACACTTCCTCTAGCCCTCACTTAATTTTATTTTAGTTCTAATACAACCTCAACACCACGTTTCTTTTACATAATTAAATCTAAAAGATAATATTATTTTTTAATTAATAAAAAATAGATTAATTACGTGAATTAATACATTATAGTAATTAAAGATAACACTTTAACATTGTTTATTTTTAATATACACCATGTAACCACTAATAAATATGAAACCTAGAATGGAAAGAGGGAAAATACATAGCTACAAGAGCCCTAAGTTTGGAGTAAGATGAAGACATGGAATAAAACTATAGTAGTGTTGAAAGAATAATGTTGGAAACCCTAGGTTGTTATAGTTTGCAAATGAAATAGCTATTAACTTAAAAGTTCTTTGTGTCAATACATTGATTTGATTTAACTTAAATTTGAAATGTGGTCTAATGTTACAATAGAGATCATAAAAATATTTAGATAAAGACCAAATTATGTACAAGTTGGACATGAACTAGTAAAGGAAAGAGGAAAGATAGAAAATGTGCATCCCTAGAATATTTGAAGATTGAATTTGACTGAAGAACTAGTAAGAGTAAAAATAAAACTTGGAACATAGAAAATTTCAACTTTCTTCCATCAATAGGGACACCGTCATTGGATTTGGACATTTCTATCTAGCCTTCTGGGGTTGGATTTGGGTGCTCTTAGAAGTCACTCATGAGGTCTAGGAGCTCCTACAAGTCACTACTAAGTTTTGAGCACTCATGTATGTCACTAGTAAGGTAATGACACTAGTGTATGTGTCTACTAGAGTTTTAAAACTTTTAGAACTTACTTGCCTCTATGTTCTACTTGTATTCTACTCATAAATGTCCTTGATCTTTTGTTATATCTTTTCAAAGTGGTATGGGATTAAAAAGTGGGGTTTCAAGACTTTTTAGGAAACTATACGCTCAAAATCGTGACTCCAGTTGTCTAGCGCTGTCGACTCAGATTTTAGCACGCACACAGACCCTTTCCCTCCTTGCCACGAGGCGATCCGCCACGTCACTCTCGCTCACGTGGAATTAGCCAGTTGAGAGGAGATGAGACACGGCGGGGGTCTGGCTCGTTGGAGAGCTGGACTTCATGGAGAGGGGTCGGCAAGTACTACGGCCTTTGTTGTATGTTTCATTCGATTGTTGTTGTAGTTGAGATAACCCTATGACCCGAAGGGTCACTAGTTTCTCTCCTTCTATTTGGATTTCTTTGATTCCACCTCTGTGTGGGTAAGTGATTGTTCTCCTTGATATCCTCTTGTCTTTGTATATGTTGAACAAGTTCTTGTTGTATCTAGCGTTGTCTAGTTTCTTCTAACAACAAAAGGACAAATGGGTCTCCTTGTGGTAGAACAAATATTTGTTGTTGAGGTCTTGGATGGATCTCTTGGATCTTGTCACGGATAGCCCTCACCCACTCTCCTCTCACTCCTAAGCACAGTCGTGGTTTAGGATAGAGGAAATTGTGTGATTACTAACCTTAACCAGATCTAGGGTTGCGACCTAGGATTTAGTTGACCTAGGGTTTGACTTGTTTTTACCTCGTGATGGGATCGAGGGTTTGATTGGATCGTTTAACTGTGGTTACCTCATGATGGAATCGAGGGTTTGCAAATTTGTCTATTCTGATGTTTCTATATGTATGCAAGCTAAATGATATGTAAAACGTCTTTTTGGTATTTTTTAGAGTATTTTGGAAATAAAAGTGCTTCTAATCTATGAAAAGGAAATATGTATGCAATCCTATATGACTTTTCAAATGCAATGTTAACCTATGTTTTTGTGTTTTCGATGTTTTGAGTACAATTTAATCTAAGAAAAGGGAAAAATGCTTCTTCTAATAAACTAGATCTAGAAATATGAAAGCGTTTAATCTAACATGCAAGATCTAACTATCAAGGAAAAAGCAATGTTTTATTGTTCCCAAGAGCAAATTTGATTATCTAATTACTATAAACTTGAAAGAAAACAATGAAGGAACCTGAGAGAAATGAAGATTTGTTGACTCCACTACCCTCATCAATCCTTGTAATAGGCAACCTTGAATCCTTTTGTGACAGCAGGTGATCCTCTTGACAACAAAATGACCCAAAGAAGCAAAAAGAAGCTTTGACGAAGCTTGTATGAGCTCGATGAGAGCTTGGATTAAGCACAATGGCATAGAATGAAGCAGCGTGATGCTACTTGGTTGAACAAATAAAACAAAAAGCACCTTCGTCCTGTAAGAGCATTTGAATGCTAAGTTGGAGAGCAAAATTTGGCAAGAGTTGTGTGCACAATGAATTTGCCTCCCTTTGTGCTTGAGGGAGGGGGTATTTATAGGTTTAGAAGAAGGAATTGATTGGAGAGTTAAGTCATTAGATTGATGAGTTAACAAGAATATACTGGGGAGTTAACAAGGTTGATTACCAGTGAACTCAGCTGATTAGAGAGTGATGAAGCAAAGATAGCTTATCACTAGAGAGGAAATGGAGGTGAGGGAATGCATGAGATTGATTGAAGAGTTAAATTGAGATCAAATAGAGTTAATTATGCATGTGTGGGTGCATGAATAGTTAACTCTATATCAAGGATCAAAAACCATGCAAACAGAGAGAAAACCAGGCAAAAATGGAGCAAAAACGAGAGAGAAACTCGAGTTTTTCTGCGGCTGCAAAAACGGCAGGGTCACCCCTTTTGTCAATAGGGTCACCCAGGGGTGATCCGGGCTGGACAGGGTCAGATGCAGAAAAACAGGCTAGGAGATGGTAGAAGAGAGGAAAAGGAAAAGTTCTGCATCAAGAAACAGGTCAGTCATGTGGAAGAATCCAAATCTCCACTTGTGTCAGCAGGATCTCCCGGGGGAGATCTGGAAATAATAGGGGGAGATTTGGATTGGTTGGATGAAATTGAAAACTGAAAGTGGGAGATGGATAAAGAGACCTCTAGAAGGCTTTTGAGAGGTACATTAGAGGAAAAACAAAGGGGAGAGGTGAAAACTCACTTACAATACTCTCACAAGGCTTAGGAACAAGGTCGAAAGCCAGAAAACACAAGTTGACAAGTGTTGCAACAAGTGTCTAAAAAAGCATCGCAAACGGGGAGAGAGGGAAATCGACAAGGAAGAAAATAACACAAGACAAGAAAAGAGGACACGTCATCAAGAGGCATGCTGCTTAAAGGACATTACTTCATGCTTACATGTACGTGACAAGGATTTGAATCATCATAGGGGTCCTTGTGGAGGAAGTGCGTGAATTTTGTGCTTACATATTTGCCCCCTTGGGGACGGTAGTCTACATGAAAGGTAGGTATCGTTCCCAAACTAGGCCTTACCTGTTGTTGATTTTCCTGAAATTTGTACCTGCAATAACTAGTGTTAATCTGATATTTAAATATATTAAAGTAAATGATGAAAACTGAAATGACAAATCTTACCATAGACCGCTTGAGTTCGACTAGTTGCTTGGCTTTGTTGGTTTGGACTTGTAGAAATGAGAGCACGCAAAACAATGCACAAAATAGATGCATAAAAGCAAAGAACTAGTCTTAAAATGCATAAATGAACTAATCTAAGGGCAAACAAAGTAAGCCAAATTGTGAGATCGGAGCAAAACGGCGGCGGAATCGTTCGTGTGAGTAGTTGATAGAAAGGTATTGTCGAGGAGATCACAGAGATGGCCACCTCTTCTTTAGCCGCGATGAATTGGGTATGCGATTAGTGAAAAACTCTTCTCTAAAACCTAGCTTGAATTTTGTGAAAAATCTCTTAAAATTGTTTGTTTTTTGGTGATTTTCTCTGTTGCATTGTGTTCGTCTCATCGTTTAGAGCAAGATTAGTCTTTCATTTTTTGAAATCCGTCAAAAAATGAGGCTTTTAGAGTGATTTTTGCTTGAGGGATTCGCTTCTAGGGTCACCCCTTTTGTCAAGCAGGGTTGCCCGGGGGGAGATCCTGTTTGACAACAAGGTCACCCGAGGGAGATCCTAAAAAACACCTGGGTCACCTGGGGGCGACCCTGTTGGACTGACTTCTAACTGCATATGATGTTGTTTAATGCTTGTTTCACTTCGATCTGACATGATTTGGTCACCGAATCTACCTGTTTATTGCAATTTTTGAAGGTTTATGTGATTTTTTGTGTAAGGTTTTCTGCAGTTTTACGATTTTTAGCGATTTTATGAGTTTACGAGATCTAATCAAAAGTTTTCTTCTGATTTTGCAGGACATGCGTATCTGATGGAATGCTTCATTGAGTACTAAGGATCATGCTATACTGAAGAGGGCAGGTCTTGCTAGAGTTTGCCATGTGCCTGTGATTCATCTTGTATCTCGCATATGCTGTGACATTTTGACTTACTGAGATGCAGACAGAAACACATCCAGGTTCCCACAAATTTCTGGAGAGTGGACTATCACTCTATATGATGTATATCACATTCTTGGAGTACCTGTGAGGGGACAACCTTTGTCTCTTCCTATTAGTGAGTCCTATGAGGACAAGGCTTCTTGGGTTGCATTTATGGGAGTTAATCACCCTGGAGACCAAACATGAGTTCAGCTTACATCGGTGCCACGACTCCGCATTCCGCTCTTGAGGAGGTTCATGATTGGTTTGATTGCTTCGAGGTTGTCAGGAGACAAGGCCTCAGCTCGTCTGAAATGGTGTTGGGCACCCATCATTGGTGAGATTGAGGAGGGCACAATTTTTGCTTGGGGACCGAACATCCTGGCTATGGTTTACAGAGACTTCTATCAGATTTCACAACGAGGGGCTCTAGCCTTTAGCCACTCTTCCTTGATCATGGCATGGATATTTGAGCACATGAAGCCTTACCAGAAGCTTATTCCTCTTCCAGATAGACGGTTACCGAGAGCAGTGAGATGGGCGCATGTTGGTCACTTTGATGCTACTTTACCCACTATTGCTACTCTTACTGATGAGGACATGATTTTCAATCATTATCATGACATGGAGGGGGCTTGGGCCCGAGATAAAGATTAGAGGGTACTGTCGTGAGGTCTCAGAGATTACAGACTGCAATGGTCTGGTTGAGGCTCATCGAGTTGATCATGTTTCGTAGCAATTTGGCAAGGATGACCCTGAGGACTTGCCCTAGTGTCCACCTGTTATAGGATTGTTCAGGAAATGGGTGAGCTTGGAAATGTCATTTGGACTCCTTTGACTCCAAGCATCTTCATTACTAGGGTCTCTAGAGGAGGACAGAGGGGAGGGAGAGGGACTCCTTCCCGATCTCTGATTGTGACTGTTGATTCAAAGTCCATTGACGAGGACTATGTTCCAGATAGTAATGATTTGTCAGATGAGGCCACCCTTGAGGATGAGGATTTTGATGATATTGATGATTCAAATGATATTCCTGATATCCCCGAGGGTCCTCCTATTGTTCCTCGACCTCCTCATTCAGATGAGGTGATGCGTCAATTTGACCCTGATTGGCAACCTGGCGATCCACGTAAGTTTTTGTTTACTTCCTTTTCATACTCTTTGTCCTTTCTCTTTTCGTGTGGATCTGACTTGGTCTTGTTTTCGATTTACTATTTCAGGCAATGTCAAAGAGTGGAGGGATTTCGTTCGTGAGGTCAATGTTGGATTAGCTTCTCCCTTCACTAGGATGACTCGTGATCGGCTTTTGGATGATCCTGGTGTGCCCTGAGCAGTAGGACGACACACTGACATTTTTGCTCCTGTCTACCATGGGTGTCAGGTAACTACAGAGTTGAAGACCCAGGTTGACATGCTTAAGGGTGAGAAATAGGTACTCCGAGAGATGGCCCGCCTTAACTTTGGATGATGTGATGCTAGCATGGCGGGGCCCTCACAATCTCATGCTCACAGTAGAACACCTCATTCTCACATATCTCAAGGAGCGACCAGTGGTACTCATAGACGGAGGAGCCAAAGTCCTGAGGGTTTCGTTGAAGGGAACCGCCCCTGACTTGTTTTTCTTTGAAATTTGTGCCCCCTTGCATGGGGAGCCTCTACTTTCTTGAGAGCATTTTGTCTTAGCTCTTTGATGCCCTTGTGTAAGCAAACTTCAGATATATCTATGGAAATCTATTTTTTTATGGTTTTCTCTTATCGAAATCTGTACTCATCTCTTGTGCATGTTTGGAAGCTTTGAGGAACTCTTTGATTATGTTTGACCTTTTCAACTTTTTTAGCGAATGCAAGTATGATAACGATGACATATTTTTGTAGTTTTTATATGACATATATATGATACGTAGTTTATGATATGATAATGTAGGAACACAAGAAATGTTGAAATGAAGATTTATTACTTCTATTGAATGCCATGAGCTATGGCATTTGACTTTATTGCTTTGAGACTCGTTTTCTGATTTTCAGCATGAATGCAATGTGGAACAAACAATGTGAATGTTCTTAAATACGATTTTCAATTTAGGCGATTGCGGGTTGTCCTGATATAAGAGACCTATTCAAGGCTGTGAGATAGGATTTAGGAAAACTCAAGTGGGGAGTGGGAATGATTATGGAGTGTTTCTGATTTCTAGACTTCGCTAAAGGCTAAACAATGATCCTTATCTAGATAAAACAAATTGGCAAGATTTCAACTTAGACAAGCAGCAAATTTTATTGGTGTTCACTAGACTTAGATCATAGATGGCAAGCAAAGTAGACCCGGGCTAAAGGATAAATGAGAAAGAACAAGGGTCCCTAGATAGAAGATGATCCTAGAGACTACTAGACTCTTCGGCCTTGCTTAGCTAGTGCATGTGTGTGCTTGGTACCTCTCTTTCTCTATTAGAATGTCACTCTTAAGACTTCGAGCTTAGACTGATCTCCACCCAAGAGTACGAACACTCAACAATCTTCTCTCTTTCACTCTTTTTTTGTATCTCTTTTTTTTTTCTTTTTACTTTTTTTGTATTTTCCTCACCGACTTTTCTCATTTTTTTTTGGATTTTTGACTTTTCAAGAAATGAATGCTTTTGGAACTATTACTATGCAATGCTTTGATCTCTCAATTCTCACTTTTTCACACTCTTATTTTGATCACTCATTTTTTTATTCACTCATATCTTAGATTGCTTCCTTCAAATTTTTGATCTTCCTAACGTTTTTGGTCAAGAAAGATAAGGGGCTGAGCACCACCTAATGCTTTTGTAATCTAGTTGGACTTCTCTACTACTAGAGAAGAATTGGGAAGGTCTACTTGCAAACTTCCTTTGAACACTGTAGGTTTGAATACTGACCCTGTTTAGACCTAACATCTTGACTCATTAAGACTAGGATCAATGTAAAGCTAAGAGATAGGTTTTGGTTAGAATCACTGGGAATGAAGGGGGATAATGGCAGCTGTGAAAAATGGGGATCTCTAGGTCCTGAAAAGATAACGTATATCTGGGCAACATTAGACACCTTACTAAAAAGAAAATAGTACAAGAGCAAGTCACGAACTGTAATGCAAGATGAAAAGAATGATACAGAAATGCAAGAAACAAATTGTTTTTGACATTTTGATGATTTTATATTTTTTTTGTATTTTTATGTTTTATGATTTTTTTGGTCTTTTAGACATAATATTTCTTGAGGTGAAAGGCATTGACTGTTTCGCCAAATTCCACTCCCTCCATTGTGCACAAGAGATAGGCACCGTTTTCGACATCTTCTTTAACCATGTAAGGACCTATCCAATTAGGTCTGAATTTTCGTCCTTCTCCAGCTCTTCTGTTGATTAGATTATCTATCTTAAGCACTAGGTCTCCCACTTGAAAGGGCCTTGGGACTACCTTTTTGTTATATTGCTTTTTCACTCTTGCTAGATAGGAATCATGTCTTTGAACAACTCTCAAGCGTGTCTCATCCATGATTTCTCATTCGGCTAGCCTTACTGCTCTATATTCTTCGTTGTCCAGTAACCTTGTAACAACACTCTTAGGCTAGGAAATTCCACTTCCAATGGCAATACCGCCTTTGACCCAAAAGTGACAGCATAAGGGGTGGTTCCAATTGGAGTCCTAAGGCTTGTTATGTATGCCTACAGAGCGGGATATAATTGTAAATGCCAGTCTCTCTTAGAATCTTTTACAATTTTGACCAATATTGACTTCAAAGTCTTGTTGGTAGCTGATGAAAGTAGATTGTCATTGATGTCAAAAGGTGTTGGTATTAACAGGAGTTGTGCATGTCTTTAGGATCAATGATTGATAAGAGATGTTATTAGGATATCTTCATGTTTGTCTCACTATGGTGTTCTCCATAGTATGGTGTTCTAACTTGTTTGTTGTTCATAGGTTCTTTGATATCAGTTATTATGATCTTGCTTCATGATTCACAGAGGCTTCACATGAAAGGGGTTCAGACATAGGTTGTATACACTCCACTGGATTCATCTATGTTGTTCATTGATGTGACTTTTGAATGAGATCAGGAGTCTTCACAGGAAGAGTTGCCATTACATGTTCATAAGATGCAAATGTACAATGGCAATGTGTATTTAATTTGATTTCATTGGTTAAAATCCATAAAGGTTTATCCATAAATCTCCTTTTTGTTCTACCCATCATTTTTTTAAGGAGTATGCAATAGGATGTCTCATAGGATCAGGGTTGAGTTGAATTCATTCACAAGGAGTTGATTTAGTTCTTCAAGTTGGCATATCAAGCTTACAAGATATCATCTTGGCATAAAAATTATCAAATCAAGTCAATAAGTCAAGTGTCCATGACTTATCAACAAAGGCAGCATTCTATCTATATCCTAAGGTGATCTTGATGCATCAAGATAATGATCATTCTAAAAGCTCAAAGTTTATTCTTCTTTGCCTGTCATAAACATAATACACTTTATGTTATATTTGGTTGTTGACCTGCAAGCACAGATTACCTCACTTATCTTCACCTGCTAAAGGGGTTTACCATTTAAGAACATTTGAAAACCGGCCCTATCCTCTTAATTCCCATTTGAAGCGGTTTCTTTTTATATGCATTAAAGCGCCAAAAAGAAGGGCTTTATTTATATGTGGTTTGGGGAGCACGCATAAGCCATATTAATAGGCTTTGTTTTTAAATTTAAAATTTTGTTTTTATCTCCTATTTTGGCGGCTTCCTAAATGTCATCTCTTTATGACATAAAAGAAAGTCAAAGATTGCATTTTTAAAAGGAGAGTTTTAGGGAGATTTTGTGGCAGATTTTTATGGATATTAAAGGCACGTATAAGATGTTTTTTTTTTGTATATTTGAAAAAGGCAGATTGTGGAGTTTTAAATGTTCATATTTTTATAAGATTAAAAAGCAAGTTTTGTGAGTTTTAAAAGCCTTATTTTTGGGGAGATTTATTTTTTAAAAACTTCTATAATGAATTTTTTCCTCATGATATGAAAGATAAGAACAGAAGAAGTTTTAAAAAGGAAGTTTTTTTTGAGGAGATATTTTTTGAAATTTTTAAGATGAAAGATTTGTTTCTAATTTTTGTGGCATGGAAGCTAAGAAAGTAGAGGATATCAAATATGTTTTTGGGATTTATTTTGTGAGTTTTTTAACTCATATTTTTCACAAAAGAAGTTGAAAGATTTTTTGAGAAGGAGAAGAAGTTGAAGGGATTTTGTAGAGAGGAGAAGAAGAAAATAAATGACATATTGAATATTTATTTTTAATTATGCAAATGAATTTTTATGTTGCAGGTGATTGAATTTCTTTTGCAGACAGAGGAAAAAGATTAATTGTTTTTACAGATGATATTCTTGCAAATGAAAATATTTTTATAGACTGGAGAAGATGAAAACATTGAAAAATTATTTCATTGAAGATTTTTTTTTATTTAATGAAGATCATATTTGCAGAGAAGAAATTGAAGGGGTCTTTGAAGAGCACAGAGGAATATGAAGAGTTTTTGGAACTAATTTTTTTTGTGGAGATATTTTTTTAATGCAGGGATAATTATAAAGACAAAAATTGTTTAGATTGAAATGTTAGAGAAAATGAAAAGTCAAGTTTATCATTTTTGCAGAAGAAAAATAAAATAGAGAAGGAGAAGAAAAAAGAGAAATATGAAAGAAGAAGAAATGAAAAGTTGTTTTCATTTTTGATATTGCAGAGGTTTCAAAAATTGAATATGTGGATTGAAATATATATGCATCCTATAAAGAATTTGTGGAGGTGTGTAAGATTTGAGTTGAGATGAATTCAATACAGGAGATATTTTGAAAACTAATTGATGGCAGAGCATGTATGCAGTTGTAGTTTGAAGACATACACACAGAGATATCTATTTTGATTTTTGAAGGCAAAAATAAAAGATGAAATTACAGATGAAGAAGTTTGTGTTGAATAATGTAGAGATAGAACAATGAATTGTCTGGAAACAGAGTAACCCTCTAATTTTGTTTATATCTTCTAATGGTGATTGTATTTGCCAGGGAGGCATATTGTAGCTAGTGATGCTTCTTTGTAGCCAGTGAGTGAGACCTTTATGTAGCCAGTGAGGCATGTTTTTTAGTTAAGCTAGTGAGGTAGTTTTGGAGTGATTTTTCTACCATAGGAGGGTTTTCCACTCATGCAAAAACTTGTGTCATGATTCATGTTGTCTTCATCTGTATGTGTGTATATTAGTGCTTTGCTTATAAGTTTTTGTTCACATCTTTCATTATCAATCTTATTGCATATGAGCTCAACAAATCATTACTGTCTTTCTCTCTATTTGTCTTGTAAGATAAAGTTTACAAAAAGTTAAAAATTTATGCAACACTGATTCACCCCCCCTCTCAGTGTTGTTCTGGACTCCAACAAGTGGTATCAGAGCAAGGATCCCTTTTGGAAGTCTAATAGGCTAGGGTGGGTCCTGGTAGTGGAGTAAAATGGGTAAGTAGAATAGAATTAAGGTCTCAAATATAGAAAAGAAAGATGTTGATCAAAAGATCGTAAAACAAGCCTAAGTTAAGCCTAGCAATGATTTGTTGCATATGTCACCCCTGATAATTGATACAAAGAATGGTCCTGTAATTGAGAATTTTGATAAAAAGGAAGAAATCATTGTGAATAAAGGAGAACAAGAATTTAATGAAAGAAAAGATGTCTTTGTTGTTGAGACTAATGATGAAGATGAACAGGAGTTTGATGAAGATGATTGTGAAGTTGATTTAGAAGGTGAATTATTGTGTGCCCTGGATACAATCAAGCAGCTCAGAAAGGAGAATAAGAAACTAGAAGATCGGCTTAACAAGAAAAAAATTCCAAGAACAAGGTGTTACCGCTTGCATGAACAGTCAGGTTTCAAGCATTTAATTCTGCAGGCACCCTCCCTAAAAAGTCCAAAAAAGTTCTAAGTCTCTGAGCCTCCTCATCATATTTCTGTCAGCATGATATTTCCGTGGGGTCATCATGTTTCTAATATCAGTCATTTTTGTTATGATCACCCCGATGTTGTTGCTGCAAGTTTCAATATGACCCGATATCCCAGAGGGTCATGTTTTAAATACCGGGTGATCTTAGTCAGGATCACCCTCGTGTTGTTTTATCACCCTGATGTTGCGGACGTCAGATATTTGTGGGGGGTGATATTCTGAACATCAGTCATATTCGAAGATCACCCCTGATGTTACAATGAAGCTACAGTTCACCCTAATATTTGTGCGGGGGGTGATATTCTGAATATCACCCTTGCCGCCGAGCATCGCCCCAGTATGAACGTGACGGTGACGTCATCAAGGATCAACAGTGAGATGTATGGTATGAATATGATGGTGATGTCATCACGATTGGTGGTTGGTCATCAGGTTGGTTTTCAAGTATCAGGTGATATTTCATATCAGGGTGATGTTTTCGTATCGGGTGAGCAAGCTGGTGGTTCACCGATATAAGGGATCTGGCCGACGGGATATCATGCAGGAGGATCATCGGTGTGACAAGCAGTATTGGTGAAGATGAAGAATGTTGCTCCGACAGCAGGAGCTACCCCGATGGGATCTAGGTTGGCATCGTCGAGAGCAAAATCACCAACATCTACCTTTCGGCGTGATCCTGCTTATAAAGTGTTGGAGAGGTCACTGCGGGGTGTATGTGGGATAATTGGTTCCCACATAATTTGAAATATCAGGGTCATGTTTCTTAGCGGGAAGAATTGCAAAGCGCACAGTATACTGCACTTCCCGATGGCCGTGGGTTGGTACGCCATTAATGGCGGATGTTATAGGGTATGGCTGAGGCCATGTATGGATCAACCACCCGTTTGATGATGTGAATCCCCAAGTGGCAGCGCAGGGCTCGAGACCTTCCTTTCTCCTCCTCTACCTACTGCATTCATTATTTGAGCGCCATTTTCTCATGATGCATGCTCTGGTGAATTTTTTAATTTTGCCATGTAATTAATGCTGAGTGCACTCTCCTGTTGTATATAGCAGACTATGTTGTTCATTTGTAGGGGTTGAAAAACTGGAAAAAATCTAGGTGCTGTAATAAAATATAACTTCATTGGTGGCTCTGTTCTAGATATCTTGTGAGTTTATGAGTCTCATGTTGTATGTTTCATGCATAAATTTACTAGTTTCATGTTGATTTAGATGAGTAATGTTGTATTGCATGTGTTCTGTTATTTGTCTCCCAGTTGAATGTGTTCTTCTGAATCTAAACAGCTAAGGGGTGTCTAAGATTCTAGGATATGGGTTTGTCATATTGAATACTTGATCTTTTACTTCTTCTCAAGGGGTAGATTAAAATGTTTCAGGTTAAGTGTTGGAAAGAATATATTGCAGTAAGGATGTTGTAAGCAGAGGTAACTGAATACTTTGTTTTGGGAAGTATCTATAAGGCAGATACTAAACAACCCCCCTTGAAATCCAGTTTTTGGTATATGTTTATGCTGACCATTCACATGTGTATGTCTACTGACTCTGGGCCCTGGATAGGCACCAATCTAGTCTTGTATTGAGGTTACACCCCAGGTTCTAGTTTTGCATCCAAATACAAAATCAAACTTAAAACTTCAAAACCAAACCATTAGGACCTTAGAAGTAGTTTTAGGATCAAAATCGTCTATCTCACAACTGAACATAGGCCCAGAGCTAGCCCCTTTGCACTTATCTCACAGTTTTGGTCTATAAAAAGGAGCATTTATCTGTTTTGCATCAACATCTCAGTCAATCCATAAGCATATCTCATGGATGTTGAATAGGGAATACCCCCCTTGGTTTTGCAGAGCCTAAAGAAGAAGAGGAGATATTATAGAGTCTATCTCCTGTACTGTTGGCCGCTGGCCCAAAAATCCTATTGATCATTGATGGCTACCTTGTAGGGATAACTGGGAATAAGCATCCAGTCGGATTGAGAAGCAACAGATTTGGCAACTCTGCTGGGGAATGATTTGATGAAAATAGAATTTATTTGAGTCCATCCGAGTCACCAATAGATTTGGCGACTCTACTGGGGAATGCTATGTCTAAGAACCCTGGTAAAAAATAATTCCTAATAGTAAGTGGCGACTCCGAATAATCTCCCAACCGATAAAGTAAAAATTTGTATGCAAGGGAGAAGATCCCTGCGTAACCCTTTGTCTGAAGAATTACCCAGAAAAATGATGTACAGGAAAAAGGGGACTGTTCAAGCCAGTCAGGAGGGTTCTCCCAGAAGTAATGATAATATTCAAGATAATCCAGGATCTTCAGAGCGGACAATACCCTATTTTTCAAACACTGAGGCTGAAATCCAGAATGTATATGAAAGACAACAAGGTGTTAATTTGAGAGTGAGATCAGAGGTGTTTCAGGAACGCCCTTTCTTGGACCCCTCTGACGGGTTTGAAGAGACTGAGTCCCCAAGGAACGATGATGATGATTAGAATGGAATGGGACCATCCTCTTCTATGCCCAAAGATGAACAGTTAGCTGAAGAAATCAAAAACTTAAGAGCTGAATTAGAATATTTACAAGCAGTGAAGATTAGGGATGATATAAGACAAAAAGTGCAAGCTCTAAGAACTGCTCAACATGATACAGTCCCCACCTTGATAATGCAAATGTTTTGAGAAACCAGCATAGAAATGAAGTCCAGTATCAACAGAATGATTAGGGACAGAATGTAAACAACGTTAGGGTACCATTAAATAATGTAAGAAATCAGAATGCAAATAGGAATGCTAATGCTAATCAGTTTGGTAGACAGCCTATGCAGCTGGATAGATTCAGGCAGCTTATTTTTTATGGCATTCCTGGTTATCCTAATCCTATTGACAAGCATGTGAGGCCACAGGTGCCAAAATTTTCAGGAAATAATGTTGTATCAGGTGAGGATCACTTGAAGGCTTTTCAGAGTATCATGGACAACTTTGAGGTTGAGCATGAGGATTTTTTTATGAAGTTGTTTATGCAGTCTTTGATTGATGAAGCTAGAGAATGGTATAAAAGTCTGCCTGACCGAAGTATCTCATCATGGGATGATTTCAGAAGGATATTCAAAGAACAATATGGTGACAAAACTGATCCTAGTTTTTTCATAAATGAATTCACTGGTATCACCAAAGGATCAAATGAGCAGGTTGTTGATTTCAATGCTAGATTCACTAAGGTGTTGAACAAATTGCCACATCATCTGAGGCCTAATGAACCAATGTGCATAGTGTTGTACATAAATGCTTTTGATGCCAAAACAACATATGGATTAAGAGATAAGGGTCCAAATAGCCTCAAGGATGCTTTCAGGATTGCAACAAATATTGAGAACAATAGAAAGGCATCTGGCAAGACAAACAGAAGAGATGATGTAAAAATTCTGCAAAATCCAAATACTAAGTCTCAAAGTGTTCAAGGCAATTCATCCACTTCTGAGGATAAATTAGATAAGTTAACAAATATTGTCAAGGACCTGAGTTACAGACTTGCTAAGAATGAAAAGGGAATAGGTCCTGATAGGCAGGTTTACCAAAGGCAAGAGAAAAGGCCATCATTGCATGATATGCCATATAACACTAATTGGCATCATGGTAAACCCATCCTCCCAGAAGCAATACAAATCAGAGGACTCAGAATGTTAAGGAGACTCCTGACCCTTTGAAGAAGGTTGTTAATATTGTTGATGATACCCCATGGTGCATCATATGTCAAATGCCTCACTCCCAGTCACAATGTATGATTGCTCAATCTCTATTTAATAATGTTGTTGCCTGTGATGAATGCAATGAACCACATTGCATGGAAGATGACAATGTCAATATGCTGTCTACAAACAGGGAGTATCCTTTTCCTGATGTTGATGCAAGCACAAATAATGAGGTTCAGGTCTGCCAGCAGTTTCCCTATGATGAAGATGATGAGGATAATTATGCTTATGCTTAGGACTCACACATTTTCTTGAATAACTTGAGGAGACCTTCTGATGAAGAGATTAGAGCCCTCACAGCTGCAGTAGTGGCTCAAGTTAAAAGCAATTACAACCTCAGAGGTAAATCTCAGGTGAATGATCTACATCAACCAGAAAGCACCTCTGTGAATCAACCAGTGCATAATCATAAAGGGGTTGAACCACAAAAGATGAAATGGAACGACAATAAGAAAAACTTTAAGCAAAAAGCAGGTCATGATTTTCAAAGATCAGAAAATGAGGTCCCCCAAGATGAAGACCAAAGTAAGAACTCTCAGGTTTTGGATGATAGCCAGAAGATCATCAAGACTAAGGCTCAGTCACCTCAGGATAAGAACAAAACCATGGATCAGGCTACGACTGTTATACAAAATTATGCTCCTTTTGACATAACTCAAGTCCTATCCCAGATAAAGGTCTTTGTTCCATTGATGGAGTTGATGAAAGTTGAAGAGTTCAAGAATAAGGCAGTGTCCTTAATTTCAGGAATACCTTGCCAAGCCAAGCAAAACGTTGAGGTTCAAGGTAAGAAGCAGGCCATGTGTACTGATGAAGATGAGACTCCTGAAGTATATCTGGGGGTGACCATGACAAAATGCCCTTCACAGGTTGAGCCATTTTATGTCTCCTTGGTTATCAATGGAAAAACAGTCAGGAATTGTATGCTTGATTCTGGAGCATCAACAAATATCATGCCTCTAGCTATCATGCAACAAGTTGGATTAAAAATAGACAAGGCATGTGGGAAGTGCTATGCCATGGATGCTCGAGAAGTACCATTCATTGGAATTATGAAAGATGTGGATTTTAGATTGGCAGCATATCCAGAAAAAACCTACAAAATGAATATAACAGTTGTTGATATCAAGCCACAGTATGGCATGTTGTTGTCAAGAAGATGGGCAGCACTGATTGGTGGAAGTATGCAATTAGACCTGTCATATGCTATGATTCTTATGAATGGCAAGGATGTCAAACTGATCAGAGAAGAAAGATCACTAGATACGGTTGAGGATCAAGATTCAGGGGAGCACATCTATTTTGTAGATACTGATTGTGAAAATTTCAAAGTTGTCTCGAGTGATCAAGAAGGTAAAAAGGCAAATATTTGCATTCAAAAGCTGGACCAGCAGGGTCTGTGGACCATGTATTTTGATGGAGCTTGTGCAAAAGAAGGCTCTGGTGCTGGAGTTGTGTTTTTGTCTCCAGCTGTTAAGCTTCTAAAATTCTCTTTTCTTGCTGAAGTTTGCTTGTACAAATAATATTGCAGAATATGAAGCTTTGTTACTAGGATTGAATATGGCTCTGAAGCATGGAATTAAGATGATAAAAGTGTTTGGAGATTCTGAGTTAATTGTTTCCCAGGTTAGAGATAAGTATGCTTCAAGGAATAAAAGGTTGAAACAGTATAAGCATGTTGTCTAGGATACAATTGAATTGTTTGATGCATTTTCAATAAACTGGATAGAGAGGTCAAAAAATGTCATGGCAGATTTTCTAGCCAATGTAGCCATAAGGCCAGAAGATATCACTCTATCAGATGTCACAAATGTTGAAGTCAAACTCAGACCTACAGTACCAGACAATGTATGTAGCTGGCAAGTGTTTGATGATGATAAGGATTTGCTGATATTTCTACATTGCATTGATGAATATGAGAACCAAGAAATTGCTTTTCAAAATTTTGTGGAGGTTGTAGATGGAAAAGAAACTCTTATGGGGAAAGAACTACTTCAACTTAAAACAAATAAACTCCCCAGAGGGTTAGTTGCTCTAGAGAGAGCTTTTGACAATAGGGACCAATTTATTACAAAGACATCTCCCACAAACAAGGATGACTTGGAGGAGATAAACCTGGGGACACATCAGGCCCCCAAAAGGGTATACATTGGCAAACAGCTCAAGCCACATATCAGAAGTATGTTGATTGCATTACTAATAAAATATAAGCATGTTTTTCCCTGGGCATATGAGGACCTGAAGGCTTATAGAGAAAATCTATTCCAGCATGAGATCCCTTTGAAGCCTGGAGCTAAACCATTCAGGCAGAAGCAAAGACCTATTAACCCACCCTTAGCTCCAAAAATGCAAGAAGAACTCAAGAAGCTTAGGGAGGCTAGAATAATTGTGCCAATCAGACATTCAACTTGGGTGTCTAACCTTGTCCTAGTCAGAAAGAAAAATGGTGACATCAGGCTTTGTGTTGATTTTAGAAACCTGAATGTATCCTCTTTGAAGGATAATTATCCACTACCCAACATGGAGGCTATGCTAGAGAGAGTGACCGGCTGTGAACTTCTATCCATGATGGATGGATTCTCATGGTACAATCAAGTGAAGGTAAAAGAATCTGAGCAATACAAAACTGCCTTCACAACTCCATGGGGAACCTATGTTTATGTGAGAATGCCATTTGGACTGACAAATACAGGTGCTACATTTCAGAGGGCCATGGATGTTTTTGCAGGATTGATTGACTCAATCTTGGTTGTCTATCAAGATGACTTAACTGCCTTTTCAAAAAGGGAAGAGCAACACTACATGCACTTAGAACAAATTTTTATTAGAGCACTGGAATATGGCATCTCACTTAACCCAAAGAAGTGTGCTTTTGGGGTGATAGAAGGAAAACTGTTGGGGCATATTGTTTCCAAGGATGGAGTCAGGATTGATCCTGAAAGAGTGGCTGCAATTGACAAAATTCATATCCCTAGAACAGTGAAAGGTGTTAAGTCCTTCTTTGGACAAATTAATTTTGTTAGAAGATTTGTTCCTAATTTTGCAGAGACTACAAGGAACATTTCTAAGATGTTGAAGAAAGGTGCAACTATCAAATGGGAAGATGAAGCAACTAAATCATTCCAGAGTATCAAAGAAGCTATAAAGATGGCTCCTGTGCTAAAATCTCCTAATTTTTCTAAGCCATTTCAGTTGTTCTCATTTGCCTCTTTTCACACCATTGTTGCATACTTATTACAAAAGAATGAGGAGAGTTTTGAGCAACCTATTGCCTTCTTCAGCATGTCATTGCAGGCAGCTGAATTGAAGTATGATATCATGGAGAAACAAGCATATGCATTAGTTAGAGAAATCAAGAGCTTCAGGCCATATTTAGTAGGTTCTCAGATAGTTGCATATGTGCCCCATGCAGCAGTTAAAGATATTTTTACTCAGCAGGAGGTAACTGGAAGAAGATGCAGATGGATAAATAAACTACAAGAATTCAACATAGAGATACATATCACAAAGCTAGTAAGGGGACAAGGTTTGGCAAAGATAATGACAGAATCAAATCTGGAAGTGTGCCAAGTGAACATGGTGCAAAATGAAACTGTTAATATGTCAGAATCTGATTGGTATAAGGACATTGTATATTACTTGCAAATTTGAATTGTCCTTCCCACTTTAGTGATAGTCAAAAAAGGACCTTGAAGTTACATGCAATCAAGTACATAATTCTTCAAGGAGAGCTGTATTGGAAGAATCCTAAGGGTGTCCTACTGAGATGTGTGGATGAAAATTAGGCTGCTGATATTTTAAATGATCTACACAAAGGAGGATGTGGTGGACATTACTTTGCCAGGACAACAGCCCACAAAATTCTTAGAGCAGGATATTGGTGGCCAGCTCTCTTCTCAGATGCACAAAAGTTGGTGAGAAAATGTGACTCCTGCCAAAGGTTTTCAGGGAAGCTCAAGTATAAAGGTGCATTACCCCTTAGGACTGTAACTCTAGAAGCTCCATTTCAGCAGTGGGGGATTGATTTTATAGGAGAAATCTCAGAAAAATCAAGCGGGGGGGCATAGTTGGATTCTAGTTGCTACTGATTATTTTACCAAATGGGTTGAAGCCATTCCAACTAAAAGAGCTACAAGCAAAGTGGTAATGGATTTCATTCTAGAAATATTATTGTCAGATTTAGAGTGCCAGCTACAATTGTCACGGACAATGCCATGTGCTTCAGATCTAGTGAATTTGTTGATTTTTGCAAAAAATATGGGATCAATCTGTCATATGCATCACCATATCATCCACAAGGGAATGGTCAAGTAGAATCAAGCAACAAGAGCCTCATGAAAATCATTAAAAGGATGGTTGATAAGAGCAAAAGGGGATGGGATTCAAAGTTAAAGATGGCACTATGGGCCAACCGGATGACAGTGAAGGAATCAATTGGAAGATCACCTTTTGAGTTAGTGTATGGTGCACCAGCTAAGCTACCCATGAACAACCTTTTGCCAGTCTATAGATTTATAGAAGAAAATGATACAGAGGTTGAGGACTCAATGACTGAAAGGATAAATCAGCTGGTTGCATTAGATGAAATCAGAAGACAGGCACACATGACAAATATCAAGAAACAACAGAAGATGAAATATTTGTTTGATAGAAGAGCTACTGAAAGGAGGTTTCAAATAAATGACTTGGTCCTTGTTTGGAATACAAAGAGCCAGGATAAAGGTAAGCATAATAAATTTGAGCCATTATGGATGGGTCCATATCAAATTGGCAATATTCATGGAGAAAATTCCTACTTCCTCCAAGCCCTAAATGGTGAAATGCTGGAATTGCCTATGCATGGTCAATTCCTCAAAGCATATTTTTCATAAGTAACATTTTCTGTGCATATTTGTAAATTATTTGTAAATTGCTCTATATAGTTGGTGTTGTGCATTTTTTTTATGTGTTTTGCATGGTCTGCCCCGGGGTGATCTAGTTCTCGTTGCAACCTTGCGCCTACACGTCCCCAGTCGGAGCCTATGTTACTGCCTGCATGAACAGTCAGGTTTCAAGCATTTAATTATGTAGGCACCCTCCCTAAAAAGTCCAAAAAAGTTCTAAGTCTCTGAGCCTCCTCATCATATTTCTGTCAGCCTGATATTTCTGCGGGGTCATCATGTTTCTAATATCAGTCATTTTTGTTATGATCACCCCAATGTTGTTGCTCCAAGTTTCAATATGACCCGATATCCCGGGGGGTCATGTTTTAAATACCGGGTGATCTTAGTCAGGATCACCCTCGTGTTGTTTTATCACCCTGATGTTGCGGACGTCAGATATTTGTGGGGGGTGATATTCTGAACATCAGTCATATTCGAAGATCACCCCCGATGTTACAATGAAGCTACAGTTCACCCTGATATTTGTGCGGGGGGTGATATTCCAAAAATCACCCTTGCCGCCGAGGATCACCCCGGTATGAACATGACGGTGACGTCATCAGGGATCAACGGTGAGATGTATGGTATGAATATGACGGTGATGTCATCATGATTGGTGGTTGGTCATTAGGTTGGTTTTCAAGTATTAGGTGATATTTCATATCGGGGTGATGTTTTCGTATCGGGTGAGCAAGCTGGTGGTTCACCGATATAAGGGGTCTGGCCGACGGGATATCATGCAGGAGGATCATCGATGTGACAAGCGGTATCGGTGAAGATGAAGAATGTTGCTCCGACAGCAGGAGCTACCCCGATGGGATCTAGGCTGGCGTCGTCGGGAGCAAAATCACTGACATCTACCTTTCGGCGTGATCCTGCTTATAAAGTGTTGGAGAGGTCACCGCGAGGTGTATGTGGGATAATTGGTTCCCAAATAATTTGAAATATTAGGGTCATGTTTCTTGGCGGGAAGAATTGCGAAGCGCACAGTATACTGCACTTCCCAATGGCCGCAGGTTGGTACACCATTAATGGCAGATGTTACAAGGTATGGCTAAGGCCATGGACGGATCAACCACCCGTTTGATGATGTGAATCCCTAGGTGGCGGCGTAGGGCTTGAGACCTTCCTGTCTCCTCCTCTACCTACTGCATTCATTATTTGAGCCATTTTCTCATGATGCATGCTATCTGGCGAATTTTTGAATTTTGCCATGTAATTAATGTTGAGTGCACTCTCTTGTTGTATATAGCAAACTGTGTTGCTCATTTGTGGAGGTTGAAAAACAGGAAAAAATCTGGGTGTTGTAATAAAATATAACTTCATTGGTGGCTCTGTTCTGGATATCTTGTGAGTTTATGAGTCTCATGTTGTATGTTTCATGCATAAATTTACTGGTTTCATGTTGATTTAGATGAGTAATGTTGTATTGCATGTGTTATGTTATTTGTCTCCCAGTTGAATGTGTTCTTCTTCTGAATCTAAACAGCTAAGGGGTGTCTAAGATTCTAGGATATGGGTTTGTCATATTGAATACTTGATCTTTTACTTCTACTTAAGGGGTAGATTAAAATGTTTCAGGTTAAGTGTTGGGAAGAATATATTGTAGTATGGATGTTGTAAGTAGAGGTAACTGAATACTTTGTTTTGGGAAATATCTATAAGGCAGATACTAAACAACCCCCCTTGAAATCTAGTTTTTGGTATATGTTTATGCTGACCATTCACATGTGTATGTCTACTGACTCCGGGCCCTGGATAGGCACCAATCTAGTCTTGTATTGAGGTTACACCCTAGGTTCTAGTTTTGCATCCAAATACAAAATCAAACTTAAAACTTCAAAACCAAACCATTAGGACCTTAGAAGTAATTTTAAGATCAAAATCCTCTGTCTCACAATTGAACATAGGCCCAGAGCTAGCCCCTTTGCACTTATCTCACAGTTTTGATCTATAAAAAGGAGGATTTTATCTGCTTTGCATCAACATCCCAGTCAATCCATAAGCATATCTCATGGATGTTGAATAGAGAATACCCCCTTGGTTTTGCAGAGCCTAAAGAAGAAGAGGAGATATTATAGAGTCTATCTCCTATACTGTTGGCCGCTGGCCCAGAAATCCTATTGATCATCGATGGCTACCTTGTAGGGATAACTGGGAATAAGCATCCAATCGGATTGAGAAGCAACACAAGGTATGCTCAGATTTTGAAAAAGTTTCTTTAGAATTTGAAGAAGCAAAAAATTAGATTGCAATTTTAAAGAGTTATGTTGATGAATCTAACAAAGTCATTATTAGTTTAAAGGTTGAAATTGAGGAGACTAAGAGAACAGCAGAAGCCACTAAATATACCTTGGATGCCAAAACCTTTGAGTGCCATAAACTTGAAGAAGAGTTTGTTGCTTTAAAGAAAGATCTTGAAGATCATAAGATTCAGTTAGAGAAATATAAGAGGTTTGAGAAAAGTATTAATACACTGGATGATATGCTATGTAGACAAAAATATTTTAGTGATCTTACTGGCTTAGGGTATGAGGTAGGACAAGCATCTTCAACTAAAACAGAATCAAACATTGAAACAATTTTTGTATCTGCAAATGGGAAAGGACAGAGTTTTAAAGTCAGGAATACTCCAAGGAAGAAGATTGATTTGGATCATCATGTTGCTGCTCCTGCAGATAAGACAAGATAAATGTGTTGATGAAGGCAGGTTCTCAAGATCTTCACTTCTTAGAAAAAATTAATCTGCAAGGTACAGTTTCTTTTCTGGCTATTACTATGCATGTTATGAGTATGGTCATAAAGCAACTACTTGTCAGATGCATTCAATGAAAGTTAGATGGAATAAGGATTCTTATGAATGGTCAAACAATGGTCAAAGTTGTAAATGCAACTATTTAGATCATACTACAAGGTTTTGTTGTACTCAAGTAAGAAATGATGTTTTTGGCCTTTCAAGAAGATATAGTTCTTCTGGTTCTCTTGTTGATTACAAGATCATATGCTATAGGTGTCAGAAGTTTGGATATAAAGCATAATATTGTAGAAAGGATTTAATAAGTCATCTCAAGACAAGAGGAACTGTTAAAGTTTGGAGGAAGAAAGATCCTGTAAAAGTGTGGAAGCAGAAAGAAAGTCAAGAGAAGTTAGATTCTAAGCTTGTGCATCTTGCACAAGTCATTTCATCTGTTGCATAACATAGCATGGAGTAAGGGGGAGGTGTCAAATGCTTTATCAGTTATCCCCAAGAAGTTTCAGGAGGAGATGGTGATTTTGTTTGTTTATCATGCTATTGGATTCTTGTCTGATAATGTTTGAAATGAAGTTCATAATGGAGTTGATAACTATGTTTCTCTTCAGTGTATGTTAGTGACAGGGGATCAGTGGTTCATGTTGCATACAAGATGTTGATAAGATGTTCTAGGATTTGAAAGATAGGATCTTGGGTATACTCAAGGAGTTCTCTTCATATGTTAGCTTTTATTGGTTGAGAAGGTGAAAATGGAAGAAGCTAATTCATAGCATATGTCTCTACATTTGGATTTGCCAAGGTATTAATAGTGGTTTTGTATATATCATATTTGACATGGTATTGTAAAAAGTGTCATATGTAGGTACAGGAGGATGGTCTTCATTCTTTATTATGTCAAGATGTGTGTGTAGAAGAAAATTGGTTGCAGGTTGTTGCAAGTCTTGGCAAGGTCATCCCTTGAGTGGTTATCTTGAGTTGTTAATTGTGATGAGTAATTTTCATGTTGGTGTTTATGGATGTTGATGTGATTATGATATCTTTGCATGGAGTTAATGTTCATATGAGTCATGTCAAAGGAGTCATTTTTATGACATCACAATCATATATCATACATTATGATTTGGGAGTTCTTGGAGATTTATCATTTTGGTCAAAAAGGGTTGATGTTTGTGGAAGATTTGTTTATCAAGAGAAGTTTGATGTCATCAGGAGTTTTATTAGCAGAGGTTCTATGCTTCATGGTGACTTAACGCTCACAAGTTGAAAAGTTGTGCAATATGCAAATATACAAGGGCAGAACTTTCAAGACAAGTTTTAGAATAGCAAATTGCAAAAGTGATCAGTGCCTTAAATTTTTTCAGAGACTAGTGGTAAGTGATATCTCAATTCTTGGTTGGTATGAAAGATAACAAGGTCAGTGATAGAGTTTGTGATCCAAGAAATAAGTAAGCAGTTGGTTGATATCAGTATAATTTGCTAGTCTCTTGCTAATGTTATTTATGAGTTTTTTTTCTCAGGGGGAGACAATAGCCTTTGTCATCAGATGTCAAAAGGGGGAGAAAGAAAAATTGCATCATGCAGTTTTACCATCAATGACAAAGGGGGAGATTGATGAAAGTAGATTGTCATTGATGTCAAAAAGGTGTTGGTATTGACAGGAGTTGTTCATGTCATCAGGATCCGTGATTGATAAGACATGTTATCAAGATATCTTCATGTTTGTCTCAGTATGGTGTTCTCCATAGTATGGTGTTCTAACTTGTTTGGTGTTCATAGGTTCTTTGATATCAGTTAAATATGATCTTGCTTCATGATTCACAAAGGCTTCACATGAAAGGGGTTCAGACACAAGTTGTATACACTCCATTAGATTCATATATGTTGTTCATTGATGTGACTTTTGAATGAGATCAGGAGTCTTCACAGGAAGAGTTGCCATTACATGTTCATAAGATGCAAAGGTACAATGGTAATGTGTATTTAATTTGATTTCATTGGTTGAAATCCATAAAGGTTTATCCATAAATATCCTTTTTGTTCTGCCCATCATTTTTTTAAGGAGTATGCAACAGGATGTCTCATAGGATCAGGGTTGAGTTGAATTCATTCACAAGGAGTTGATTTAGTTCCTCAAGTTGGCATAAAATATCAAGCTTACAAGATATCATCTTGGCATAAAAAATATTAAATCAAGTCAATAAGTCAAGTGTCCATGACTTATCAACAAAGGCAGCATTCTATCTGTATCCTAAGGTGATCTTGATGCATCAAATAATGATCATTCTAAAAGCTCAAAGTTTATTCTTCTCTGCCTGTCATAAACATAATACACTTTATGTTATATTTGGTTGTTGACCTGCAAGCACAGATTACCTCACTTATCTTCACCTGCTAAAGGGGTTTACCATTTAAGAACATTTGAAAACCGGCCCTATCCTCTTAATTCCCATTTGAAGCGGTTTCTTTTTATATGCATTAAAGCGCCAAAAAGAAGGGCTTTATTTATATGTGGTTTGGGGAGCACGCATAAGCCATATTAATAGGCTTTGTTTTTAAATTTAAAATTTTGTTTTTATCTCCTATTTTGGCGGCCTCCTAAATGTCATCTCTTTATGACATAAAAGAAAGTCAAAGATTGCATTTTTAAAAGGAGAGTTCTAGGGAGATTTTGTGGCAGATTTTTATGGATATTAAGGGAACGTATCAGATGTTTTTTTTTGTATATTTGAAAAAGGCAGATTGTGGAGTTTTAAATGTTTAGATTTTTATAAGATTAAAAAGCAAGTTTTGTGAGTTTTAAAAGCCTTATTTTTGGGGAGATTTTTTTTTTTTTTAAACTTCTATAATGGATTTTTTCCTCATGATATGAAAGATAAGAAAAGAAGAAGTTTTAAAAAGGAAGTTTTTTTTGAGGAGATATTTTTTGGAATTTTTAAGATGAAAGATTTGTTTCTAATTTTTGTGGCATGGAAGCTAAGAAGGTGGAGGATATTAAATATTTTTTTGGGATTTATTTTGTGAGTTTTTTAACTCATTTTTTCACAAAAGAAGTTGAAAGATTTTTTGAGAAGGAGAAGAAGTTGAAGGGATTTTGCAGAGAGGAGAAGAAGAAAATAAATGACATTGAAGATTTATTTTTGATTATGCAAATGAATTTTTATGTTGCAGGTGATTGAATTTCTTTTGCAGAGAGAGGAAAAAGATTAATTGTTTTTACAGATGATATTCTTGCAAATGAAAATATTTTTATAGACTGGAGAAGATGAAAACATTGAAGAGTTATTTCATTGAAGATTTTTTTTTATTTAATGAAGATCATATTTGCAGAGAAGAAATTGAAGGGGTCTTTGAAGAGCACAGAGGAATATGAAGAGTTTTTGGAACTAATTTTTTTTGTGGAGATATATTTTTTGATGCAGGGATAATTATAAAGACAAAAATTGTTCAGATTGAAATGTCAGAGAAAATGAAAGGTCAAGTTTATCATTTTTGCAGAAGAAAAAATAGGAATATGAAAGAAGAAGAAATGAAAAGTTGTTTTCATTTTTGATATTGCAGGGGTTTTGAAAATTGAATATGTGGATTGAAATATATATGCATCCTCTAAAGAATTTGTGGAGGTGTGTAAGATTTGAGTTGAGATGAATTCAGTACAGGAGATATTTTGAAAACTAATTGATGGCAGAGCATGTATGCAGTTGTAGTTTGAAGACATACACACAGAGATATCTATTTTGATTTTTGAAGGCAAAAATAAAACATGAAATTATAGATGAAGAAGTTTGTGTTGAATAATGCAGAGATAGAACAATGAATTGTCTGGAAACAGAGTAACCCTCTGATTTTGTTTATATCTTCTAATGGTGATTGTATTTGCCAGTGAGGCATGTTGTAGCCAGTGAGGCTTCTTTGTAGCCAGTGAGTGAGACCTATATGTAGCCAGTGAGGCAGTTTTGGAGGGGTTTTTCTACCCCAGGAGGGTTTTCCACTCGTGCAAAAACTTGTATCATGATTCATGTTGTCTTCATCTGTATGTGTGTATATTAGTGCTTTGCTTATAAGTTTTTGTTCACATCTTTCATTATCAATCTTATTGCATATGAGCTCAACAAATCATTAATGTCTTTCTCTTTGTTTGTCTTGTAAGACAAAGTTTGCAAAAAGTTAAAAATTTATACAACACTGATTCACCCCCCCCTCTTAGTGTTGTCCTGGACTCCAACAATAGCTTCCACTTGTCCATTTCCTTGAGGATAATAGACTGAGGGAGAGTTGTGATTGATGTGAAATCTCTCACTAGCTCCCTTAATTGTGGATTTTTGAAGGATGAGGCATTATTTGTCACTATCACTTGAGGGATTCCAAACTGACAAATGATTTGGTTCAATATAAATTTAGCGATTACAACACCTGATACTGTGGTGAGAGGCATGGCCTCCACCCATTTTGTGAAATATTCTGTCACGGTAATGATGAACAGGTGTCGATCCATTGATGGGGGAGATATCTTCCCCACCAGATCTAATCCCCATGTGGAAAAGGGCCAAGGGGTAACGATCGGATGTAAATCTCTTCTTGGTGTATGATGAACGTGAGCATAAGCCAGACATTTTGGACACCTCTTTACAAACTTAATCGCATCCCCTTGTAAACAGGGCCAAAAGTATCCCATCCTGTGTATTTTTCTTGCCGTGGCATGGCCACCAAAATGTCCTCCACAGATTCCACTGTGACACTCTTCCAATATTGTGCGTGCTTCTTCCTTGTCAATGCATCGAAGCAACATTCCGTCTAGGGCCCTTCGATAAAGCACATCGTCTATTAAAACATATCTCGTGATGAGGACTCGTAATCATCTTTTTCTCAAAGGAGTCATGTTCTCTGGGTAAGTCTTGTTTGCGAGATAATTCACAATATCTCTTTACCAATATGAGGTTGCATACTTCTCAAGATCGACCACACAAGTCTCTTCATCAGGGAAGTCTTCATTTATGGGTTCCTCTTGGGGAACCGAGTTATCTGCTAACCAATCCGCTATTATTTGTCCCTTGACTGCTTTTTGATTGACGTAGGTTAGCTCAAATTCACTCAACAAGGTTATGAATCAGCCGACTCTTCTTGAGAGCATGGGTTGATTTAAAAAAGTCCTCAATTGCTCAGATCGTATCATCACTTTAGTTTCTTGATTCAACATGTAGTGTCGTAGTCTTCGGGTTGCGAAGTCTATGGCAAGACATTCTTTCTCAACTTGGGTATAGTTCTTCTCATATTCCAACAAGGTTCGACTTATGAAATATGGCTCTTTCTCTTCCACCTTCATCCTCTTGAGCTAGCATGCATGCTACGGAGATATTGGTTGTTCTGAAGTATAAGATGAAGGGTTTATCATGTTTAGGTGGCATCAACGTGGGTGGAGTTAACAAGAATTTCTTTACTTGCTCAAATGTGTTTTGACAGTCCACGGTCCACGTTATGCCAACTTGTTTTTTCAACAGCTGATTGATTGGATGAATCTTGAAAGTCATATCTGGTATGAATCGTCTGATTGCGCCCAACTGTCCTAAGAAAGCCCTTACTGCCCTCTCACTTGTTGGTGGGGTTGCGTTCAAAACTATTTTGACCTTGGCTGGGTCGACATCTATACCTCTTCGTGAGATGATAAATCCCAACAACTTTCCTGCCGTGACTCCAAAAACACATTTTTCAGGGTTTAACCTTACTTTGATTTCTCAAAGCCTATTAAAGGTTTTGCGGAGGTCCTCCACATGTTTTGATCTTTGTTCTGATTTAGCTAGCAGGTCATCAACATAAGTCTCGACTATCTTGTGGATGTAATCATGAAAGATATGCGTTATTGCCCTTTGATAGGTAGCTCCTATGTTCTTCAACCCGAATGGCATGACCATGTGACAAAAAGTTCCCCAAGGGGTAGTAAATGTTGTTTTGTTTTGATCCACTTATGCGATTTTGATCTGGTTATATCCTGAAAATCCATCCATGAGGGAAAGGGCCTTGTATCCCACCGTTGAATCGACAATTTGATCGATGGATGGTAAGGGAAAATCATCTTTTGGGCAAGCTTGATTGATGTCTCTAAAGTCGAGACATATATGAATTTTTCTATTTTTCTTCAAAACGGAGATGATGTTTGACACCCAATTTGAATAATCCACTGGTTTGATGAAACCAACATTTAACAACTTTTTTAGTTCTTTCACCATTTCAGCTACTTGTGGCTTTATGGGCCTTGGTTTTTGTTTCATGGGTTTTGCATCTGATTTTGTCACTAAGTTATGTACCACAACCTTGGGATCTAGTCCTGGCATGTCAGAATATGCCCATGCGAATATGTCTGAATATTCAATGAGGAACTCTGTGTACTCCTCTAATTCCTCGTCGTTTAGTTCTCCTCCTATTTTTAACATCCTAGGCTTTTCAAGTGTTCCAACATTAATGTCGATTGTATCTCCAGTTAGGGATGGATGTCCTTCCTCAAACTTTTGAGGTGCAGGCAGTAAATTTGAGTTCGCTTCAATCTGAAGGATTTCTTTCTCACTCCCAAAATAGTCTTCTGGATGAGGGAGGAGCATGTATCCTTTTTTGTGGTGCACTCTTGGAAGTCCATCATAAGCATGTAGATATTCCAAGATGGCTTTGTCGTTCTCGGCGTAATCTTGGGTTGGCATTTCTTCCTGACCCATGGCGTAATTCAAGATGTTTGGTAATTCTTCACTTTCCAATAACGGTTCTCCACGCACCAAGACAATATATTCTAAATTTTGCAACTGAGCACGTGGTGAAAATAATGCGGGTGAAGTAGCCATTGAGTCGGCCACCTAATTTTCTTCTTTGGGTATGGCTTTTATAGAGAAGAAATCAAAGAATTGAACTAACTTCCTGATGGTTTCTTTATAAGGTCGCAACCATTCTGACTTTGTTTCATAATTTTCAGCAACCTGATTGATTATCAACTGAGAATCTCCAAAGGCAGAGATTTTCTTGACCCCCATTTTCATGGCTAGCATAGAATAGAATAGAATATGATTGTAAGCTTTCACAAATTATGCCATAGTATGAACAATCCTGATACATTAGAGGCTTAGTAGAGTGATATCTTGAGAGGATGGCCTTTTAATGCCTTGTCAATAGGATGACAAACTTGTGTATAAATGTGATTCTGAAGTGAATATAAGAGCACAATAATTATAGGAGTTATCTTTCCAAGCTATATAAAACTATTCTTAGCTTGTAGAATGGTCTTGAGAGAATCTGTAGAGTTCTTCAACCAATTGATTGGTTTAACATGGATATATTATGCTTAAATCACTAAGAATGTATAATAATATCATGTTGGAGTCTTAGTAGAGTGATATCTTGAGAGGACGACCTTTTAATGCCTTATCAATAGGATGACAAACTTGTGTATAAATGTGATTCTGAAGTGAATATAAGAGCACAATAATTATAGGAGTTATCTTTCCAAGCTATATAAAACTATTCTTAGCTTGTAGAATGGTCTTGAGAGAATCTGTAGAGTTCTTCAACCAATTGATTGGTTTAACATGGATATATTATGCTTAAAATCACTAAGAAAGTATAATAATATCATGTATTGGGTGGAAAGTATTCTCTCCAAAATTATTTTTAGTATGATGCTAAAATTAAGGATAAACTCCATGAGACTTTTCTTAATTATAGTAAGTTATTTTAGTGGTGAGATATTATCTTCATTTTATTTTTAAAAAATCTTAAAATAGCCTTCTTAAGGCATCCTAATTAGTGTCATGGGTTGAGGATAGATCTTTTAACTAGTCAAATGCCTTCCCCTTGAATGATGTAGACATTGACCTTAACATAAAGTTAAGCCTTATCATACTTAATGAAACATATAATTGTGATATCATGTTGTGGAGAGAGAAAATCCATCCTCTAAAAGTTAAGGAAAAACTTTGTGTACTCCAATAAGGAAGTTGCTTCACTATTGGATGAATACAGTCATATACTAAAATCTATGAGGCAAATGGTTCCACTCTAATGCATAATCCCATGCACATATAAATTTCAAATTGTTTACATCCCTTAAAGGTTAAATAGGTCCTAAGTTCATTCCAAGCTAGTCGTAACCTAACAAGAACACTAGAATCTTGAATATTGGATTAATTCATGTCAAGATCATATTTTTTATCTTCCAATCTAATAAAGGATTGGATAATGAGATGAACTTTGCCCAATTGTGGTAGGACCATCTCGGATTCAACTTAGACCAGCTTCCAATTATCAAAAGACTTGATCAACACCCACCATATTGTTTCAATGCCACTTTATTTTCCCACCATATTGTTTCAACGTTACTTTATTATCCGTATGATCACACCCTGCGTAGGATCCACTAGCTCTAAAAAAAGTGATGAAAAACCAAAATACTCAATATTTTCATTAGTGAGATCTCCTTTCATAAATAATATGACCATTTATGAATGATATGAATCTCCTTAGAAGAGATGTGATTTAGATTTTTTTTAAAATCAATCTTATGATTTTTAAAAAATTAAAATTGACCTCCTTTTATAAATGATCAACTCTCATTTTAAAGGGTTCAACTTCCCTCATATAATGACTTCCTTTTTCTTATTAGAAAACAACTTATTAGTTTTATTAATCTTACCTTAATATCTAATATCCTCTTGATATCTTATATCCTTTCAATAAAAGTTAGTTACTTTTATAAGTAATATGAATCTAAAGTTTATCACTGATTTGCCTTTTTTATTAACCGTAACTCTCTTTTTTATTTTTTAAAGATCCGAATCTCTCTAGTTTTTAAAAAACTATGAAAATAAATACTTTAAACATTTTTGTATTCGTTCCTTTAGAAGGATATGACTTCTCATATGACCTTTCTTCATAGAAAGGAGGATGCGAATAAATGGAAGACTCTTGAAAAATGACCTTTCTTATATCAGCGATTTTTATTATGTTATAGTTTAAACGCCATATGTCATATCCCTTAGAAATAAGACAAAAAAAAATTATCATTTTTTTAAACTTGATTTTATTGTAAAGAGATGTTTCTTAATGAGATCACCTATGCATATTTTTAATAAATGATGACTTTCTATTAAAAGCTATGATTTTCCTTACATGACTTTACTTAGGGATGTGATTTGGGAGCGACTAACGTAATTTCATCTCTCCATAAAAGAACTACTTAGAGATTTAAATAAAGACTTTGAAATTTAAAAATAAAATGACATTGCAATAAAATTGTAGAAATTGGCAATCACAATCTTATGTTATATGAATATCTTAGAAAAAGAGATTAGTATAAAAATTCTCAGTTATTACTTGTAGAAGAAAATGATTAGAATTTCATAACTTAGTTATGATGAATTGATTTTAGAGCAATAGATAAGGCACACCAAATGTGTTGCACAAACGACCTTGCATATGTGTTAATTGAACATAAAGAGGTATTTCATCAAGTTCTATATGTCTTCGAGTATAACTTATAAAAATGATTAGCATAGTTTAACTTGCTCTGATACCATGTTAGAAATTAGGATCTTAGGATACTAATCATCATGAATGAAATATAAAATAAATATAAATGAGAATTATACAAGCATAAGTTTAACACATTACACAAGATATACATGGGAAAAACCCTTTTGGGTAAAAAACTCTATAAAGCATCATTTTATTAACACTTACAAAAAATAGTCTATTAAAAAAAGACTAACCATGGGATATAGTCCTCTACATACTTCCACATGGCCAATAATGCCTTATGTGCATAGTGATATAATTCACTATAAAACTTTAAATTTGCATCCTCTCAAATGAGAGAGAATCTCCTTAAATAAAGAAGGGGTGGCAAAATACATGAAAGGCTATTAGTCACACCCATTCAAATGAACCATTTGTAAATAATTAATAATCTAATAGTTATTAGATTATTAATTATTAAATGGTGTATGCTTTATAACATAAGGTTTTATAACCTTATATTAGAACATTATATAAATGTTATAAGGGTATGACCTCTAATAACATTATGTTCTAACAGTTCCAACCTTTGCACCATCTTGAGGCCTATGTGGATCATGTGAGGAGCTTGTGGATGATATATAGAGAGGGTTTTGTATTGATTGAAAGCAAATGAAGAAGACTAGGATGGAGTAGAGGCATAGAAGGTAAGTTCAAGAGCGAGCAATATTTGAGAGGCAGATTGTGGTAACCAAAAGTATGATGTGGGATACAATCTAAAAAGATCAAATGTGGCATTTAGGAACCTTGTCTAGTGGTGAGAATTAAATGTACTTGTACTTCAATCACTATGTGGCCCATGTGGCAAGTCTATGGTAAAATTTTGTTATATTGTACTGGAAATCATTATGTGGTCACTTGCGGCAAGTCTAGAAGTCGTGTTTCCTTAGTTTAGTGAGTGTTCACATATAGGAAGCCCATGGGGCAACTATGTAATCTTGTTGTAATCAAACGACTGCAACTTGGCATGTAAGAGGGCCCATTATGGCAAATCTTGTGATTGTAATTCAATGATAATCTTACAAGTTGCCTAATGAATAATATGTGGTGTTTTTAAGTGAATTTCTATGATTTTTAGTAAGTTGTGTAATTGGCTACATCAAAGGTATATATATAGCTGAAGCAACATAACAAATATTATATTATTTAGCCATAATAATTAAGATCACTCACATACATAGCAATTACGAAGAATCATAATTAATAAGTATCAAAATCATATCTCAATTACAATTAAATCATACCCATTATGTCCATTAAATTCACATTATAATTTGATTCAATTTTTCATAAAATTTACTATTCATGATGAAACATAATTTCAATAATTAAATGAATCAACATTAAATTCTAAGTAAACGCCTATGTCATCATTTCCTTTTTTTTATTGGATTAAGAATAAGCATTCAAGTATACATCAACTGAAACAATTGCTAACACGTAGCACTCCCAGAACAAATGAAGAGATCAGGCAAGCTGCCCAGACGGTGGAGAAAACAAAACCACAGTCCATGAGGGGACAACAACCAACAACACACAACAAATGACACACCCAGCTCACTCACATGACTAAAACATTGTAATGAACATAAGAGTTGTAAAACCTAACAGCATTACAAGAGTAAAAGGAAATGAACAAAGATTTTGAAAGTTGATGTACAGTCACAGGCAGACACAACTACAAATCCCAAGAGTACAAATCCACCAAAAAAGTGCATGTGCCTTAACATGAAAAAGAATAAACACGACACCAACCAAGAGGACAACACACCTAGAATAAACACCAGCTGTAAACAGAAGAGGTTGCCTGCAACAACCCTCCAGAAGACACAAAAATAATCTCGTAAAACACATGATTGGAAGACACAAAAGTAACCCGCATCTCTTGTTAGCTATTCCTTTCAGATGGACCAACAAGGGTAGCAAATGAACAACATAAGCAATCTCTGCCATCTGGAACAACTACACTCCCTCCATGGAAAGAAATCTCAAGAATTCCATCTGCTGTTGAAGAAGCTTGAGGAAAATTATCAGACTTATAGCTTAACTCTTTTGGCATAACCTTGGCTTGAAGCTCTAAAAGAAGACGCTTAGCCTGCACACTTATATCTTCATTGTTGATGCGCTAATCATTAGGACATGAGAAAAGACTTATCATTAGAATATGAAGGCTATAACAAATAGTCTGGATTTCAATCTCCAAGGGAAATTGTGAGTGAGACAACGTAGCCAGACACCGCAATTTCCAGATATGCTTAATAATAATGAGACAAAAAGAGTTGGTTATTTAGTTGTGGGAGGTAGAGGATCCAAGAAGAGTAGCTTTCCAAGACCAAGAAAAGTGGAAGAGGGTAGGTAAGAAGTCCATAAGGGCAGTCCAAATCAATTTAACATGATGGCAAAACCAGAAATAGTGTTTAAAAGATTCAATCTTTCCACATAAGGGACAATGAGGGATTAGACTGATGAATTTAAGGTGGGTTCCCATCAAAAGTTTGGCGTGAAGAAGTTTCCAAGCAGTCAGTTGTGATTGAGAGTTAGCTTTGGATTTCCAGATAGATAGGTTGAGTTTATTCCACCTGGCACAACTGAAGTTACATCTCTAATGAGTGTTATGACGTCGTGAAATAGGCAAGTTAGGCACAAGTTGTTTGTAGAGCACCTTGAGGGGAATAACTCTAATGTTATTGCCATTTGGCCACCTCCAGTCCTTGAGAAAGCTAGAATGACAGCATGAAGAGATGGGGATAGTGAGATGAGGGGGCATGAGTTTCAAAATTTCTAGAATAGCAACCTTGTCTCTATAGCTTAAATTGAAGCACAACTTGAGATGGCGCCATGATTTCCATGTGAAGCATGAAAGATCCCAAAGGCCCCTAAAAACTTGGATAACTTGTTTAAAGAGACGTTGAGCTTTAAGTCTAGGAATCAATGCCAACAGTGTATTATTAACTTGGATCAGACGGTTCCACCAAATTGAAGAAGTTGCAAAACTACTCCCATGGCTAAAAGATTGGTCAAACCAAGACAAATTGCTAAAGACCTGCTCCCACACCTTCCATATGCTATTAAGATGAGCAGAAACATGGATCCTAAAGTATGGAGCTAGAAGAATCTTGCCATTCCATTGAACTGAACTCCATGATTTACCTACAATAGCATTTTGTAAACGGTATCAAAGTAAAAGTTTCCAAGGAGCATTCGCTTCCAAAACTCTGCCTATCCATTTGGCTGCAATACATACACCTTGAGTGTAAGGATCAATGATGCCCAAGCCGCCCTTTTCCTTTGGGAGGATATAGTGAGACCACGATGTGGCAGGCTTGCCCTTTTGGTTCCCCCATTTGGACCAAATAAAATTACGAATTAGATGGGTTAGCTGGTTATAGAAAGCCTTAGAAGGCAACCAACATGATGAAATGTAGACATGGCTAGCCAAGAGAATTTTATTAGCCACCTGTATATGCCTAGCCATAGACAGAAAACGATTTGTCCAAGCCAATAGTTTTGATTTGAGTTTATTTATGAACCACTGCCACATATCTTTCAATGAGACCCCAATTCCAAAAGGAATGCCAAGGTAACGAGTAATAGCTTTGTGTTTGATCTCTTTCCATTCATTCAGTATCCATGGTGGATGAGGGTTGGGACGTGTCATCTAGAATTTAGTTTTGTGCATGGCTAGTTGGGACCCCGAGACAGTGCAAAAATAGGTAAGGATATCAAGCAGATTATTTATATCTTCAATTGTATTTTGGATAAAAATCAATCATCAGCAAAGTGGGAGTTAAGAGCTGCAGTGTTGTCAAGGAGGGAGATGCCATGGATGAGAGAGTTTGTGTGAGCATGTTGAAAGAGATAACCAAGAGCATCAGTAGTGAGGACATAAAGGAACGGAGCAAGAGGGCAACCTTGGTGGATGGATTTTTGGAGGGGGAATTGAGGGGAGAGGGCTCCATTAATAGCTAATCTTGCATTAGCATCCATGAATAGCATTCTCACATGAGCACAAAAGTTAGGACCAAATCCTAGCCAATGTAACATTTTAAGAATAAATGGCCATCTTATACAATCATATGCCTTATCAAAATCCAGTTTGAGAATAAGGGTACCTTGAGCAGATTGTTGTGCCCATTCAATAGTTTCCCATGCAAGAACCAAGTTATCTAAGACAAATCCGCCCCCTAGGAATTCAGTTTGTTCAGGCCTAACAATTTCCTAAGTGATGGGTTTGATTCTCTTGGCCAAGGCTTTAGAAATGATCTTATAAGACGTGTTGAGCAAAGTGATCGGGCGCCAACCATTCACTGTGTCTTCTTGTTTACCTTTGGGAATCAACTTGGTAAGTCCCTAGTTGATAATTGCTCCTAGAGACCTAGTTTCAATGCCCTCGAGATAGACATTGTAGAAATATTCCCTGATATGCGGCCAAAGTGCGGTAGAAATTAACAAGGAATCCATCTAAACGTGGACTCTTCTCCGAGGCCAGATTGTACATAGCCTCCTCAATCTCTTCCAAGGATAGATAGTGATCAAGAAATTTATTGTACTCAGGTTAAATTTTTCGGGGAATACATCCAACTAAGTTATCTTCCAAGATAGGAATTAGGGGGTCATTCCTTGAATCATCAGTAAAAAGTTGTTTATAATATTCGTAGAATGTTTTCGTGATCATATCTTGGCTGGTCTGCAGTGAGCCATCAGCAGATTTAATAACATAAATGTGTTCCTTTTTATGCTTATGTTGAAGGAATTGGAAGAAAAACTTGGTGCTCTTATCACCATCTTTCAACCATTGCAAGTGGGCCCGGAATTGAGCACCTTTGCCCTTGTAAGCATCCATTTTGCGGAGAATATTTTCACTATGGGCAACCTATTGTTGAAGAGGAATGTTGTTTGGATTGTTGTCTAGGAGTTTTTTGCCTTGTTCAAGTTGTCCTTTTAGAGACTTCTCTAGTCTTTGATGCTTAGCCACAACTCTCCTTCCAAAGTCACGAAGGAACTGAGTGTAGCAAGAGAGTTCTTTCCCACCAGCTGATCCATCTAGCATTCTGAGGTTTAGGTTCAGCATTCCAGATGGCCAACAATCCATCAATGCAATTCTAGTTTTGCAGATGGGAAATATTCAATTTGTAGGGGAGATCATTGGGAAGCGCAGCGGTGCCAGCAAGGGATAAGGTGGTCAAAATGGGGAGGTAGTCTGAAAGAGTGGTAGTGAGATCAAGATGGACTAGGTGACCCAAAGAGGAAGGAATGATTAGCAGATTGGGAGAAATATAAAATATGTCCAAGCGGCTCAACTTTCGTAAAAAGCCTTCATGGTAGTTATTCCATGTAAACCAGTGAGGCCTATGAGAGTCCATTTTGCCCATGATAGGATCATGCACACCTAAAGAATTTCGGGCAAGGGTCCACGCTTCAAACTCGGAATGAGATAACCAGGGGTGACTATCCCAACTGCGATCAGCAGGATATTCCACCATGTTGAAATCACCCCTAAGTACCCAATCCTCAGCAGGTAAATGGGTACAAATCCATTCCCACAGTTACTCTTTTGTAAGATGAGTTGGGGGCATAAATGGAGCAAAAGCCGAGAAGAGTGCCTTGGAAGAGAGTGGTAACCCAAACACAGTTGTTGGGGTCTATTCCAAAAGCACCAATTGACTTAGCGAGCCAAGGGGCTAGTCCCAATACAGCTCCCCCACAACCCTCAGGGTGGGCAGTATGAAAAAAGCAAGCCTCTTTCCAAATGGTAGCAAGCGAAGCATCTAGATGGGTGTTACTTTCACTTCTTGAAGCATAATAACATTGGTATGGCTGTTCGAGATAGATTGTTTAACATGATACTTGCGAGAGGGGACTGTCAATCCCCTCACATTCCATGATTGTATGCAGCAGATCATTGAGTCAGGAATCTCCTCATCCGTGAGGAGAGTATTAAACTGATTTGAAGACAATAAACTATGAGGGTCAAGAGAGTCGTCAATAGGAGGTCTCTCCCTTGAGGCAGACCACAAACATGGCCTCATAGGGCTTGTAGGAGGAGATCTCATCGAGCTATCTTGCTGAGAGGATGATCTTTCAAGGCTGCCTAAGATAGGTTGAGACAAAACAACAGGGGATTGGGCATTAGAGATGGAAGGGGAGCTGATTCTTTCCTTTTTTTTAGGGAGACTTTTCTCAGTTTGAAGCACCTCTTTGAAGGAAGCATTAACAAGGGGAAGGGGAGAAGGGATAGGGGAAGCTGGGATAAGAGGAGTCTCGGAAGAGAAGGGCAGCGAAGAGGTGGATTGTGGTGATTGAGAGAACGAGGGATTCTTAGGAGCCTCAACTGAGCGGGGGTTAGCGAATTGAGTATCAGAAGAGGATGCAGGGGACGAGCGGGGTTTGCGGTGAGGGCAGTCCCTAATGAGGTGGCCTTCTCGTCTACAATAGAAACACGCATTAGGTTTATTAAGGTAGATGATTCACTAGGTAAACTCAAAACCAAGGCCTGAAAGCTTGATGGCATCTAGGAGCGATTGGTTTAAGTCCATTTCTACACAAACTCTAGGGTGTACTTTGAGACTAGCCCATTTGTCAATGTTAGGTTTGCACTAGGTGACCCTTCCGAGTTGAGCTGCTATATCTTGCAGAAATGGACGAAAAGCAAGGTTGAGGAGGGTAGCTCAACCCACATAAGTTATTTGGATTTTGATATCCCTTCTAGGTGGAAGTCAATATCCCAAGCCTGCAGGTAGCATGTTTGTCTACAAATTATCCAGGATCCATAATGCAGGGCCGCTCTGGCATGATCTGGGTCCACAAAGGTGCAAGCAACCTATCCCCGGCCTAAACCCCTAAATGATTCTATTACCCAACCATTTTGTTCCCAGTTTGTGTGGGTCCATTTGAAAAAATCTTCTTTAGATGGGACAACTTTCAGCAAAAAGAGAATGACTGATCTTTTTTTATAATCTTCTATAACATCGACAATGTCGACTAGGAATTCAAACAAAATGGTCTTACCTCCGGATGGGTCAGATGGCTAAGCTTGCTGATTGTTACTCACATCAGGCACGTTTGGAGTAACATGCTGGCTATTGGACAGGTTAGGGTTAGGCGTATGGGACCCAACAACAAGAGAATCCAAGGGAGTTTTGTCATTTTGGTGGGCTGCAGAACAAAGGGGAGGATGATCAGCATGCGCAGTCACTTTCTGGGCAGCAGCCTCAGAAACTTCCAACGTTCCTTTTTCCCTCGCTTTTTTTTCATAGTTGTTGCATGTGGGTTCAAGGTTGACTGGGACTCGGTCACTGTAGGCTTGGTAGCCTGTAAGTCCTTGGATCCAGCCGTCGCGGTTAGAGAATTAGTCACCAAGTTCTTTAGGGTTTCGTTGGTCTCCAGTCTCTAATTCTTTAGGGTTTTCCCAGCCGCAATCATTCTCAGAATCGTTGTCTTTTTCTCTTTAGCAATGTACTCTGTGCTTTCCCATGTCATCATTTCCTAGACATTTAAAATCTATTTAAATTGCATTTAACCACATTAACACTTAGATTCTCATTTAAGCAATAATATGAAGATCAAGGTTAGAAATAGCATATTTCCATGCTATTCAATTTAACCTAAAATAATTGTATGAGTAAATTACATCAATCCAAATGCAATATACCCAACTTTACCTACCAAAAATCATTCATACATTAGGGTTAATACTATCATGACTTAAGTCCATTAGGTTCACTACATCATTGCATGACCACTTACAAACACTAACAATAAAGATCTCAAAATAACGCTATGGAATTTTAAGCCATCATATGGAACATCAAAATGTCACTAACGTGACAATCAACAATCAATTTAAAGGTCATGCTTATAATAATTACCAATTTCACCCTCAAGGAATGTAACCACATAGACATAATTCACATCAATTTAAAAAGGTGATAATAACATATACCTCTTAACTCATGCACCATAGCCAATTAAATTTTGCTAATAAAAAGGCTTAAATCTTTTTGTTTGCATTAATTTATCAAACATAAGAAGAACTAATTAACAATATTTAGTAAGCTAAATAACCACATTTTATTAATCTAGCACTTCAAGATGATAAATATGAAATCCATAAATCATAGATTAAAATATCACATGCAAAGTTTAATAATTAACTAGAATCAACAAAGTCATTAAGCATAGGCTTGAGCCAAACCATACTTCAATCACATGGGCTTGAAATGAGCCAAGCCAACCTCAGCAAAGCAAAGACAAACATGGCTATCCTCCCATGATGAGATTGTCGAGGGGGTGGGGAGATTCCGAGGTGAAATGGAAAAGGGATAAACGATTCAGCTATTATTTTGAGTTCTTGTGGGTTTACTAATAACCTCCCATGGTTTATCATATTCCAAGATTAGCAAGTGGAGTTTACATTAGAATGCACGAGGAATTAATTTTCATTCGTGGACCATTACATTAATATTATTAATTCAATTTCATTATTTAGTTTAATATGAAATTATTGTGGGACCCAACATCTGACATCATTTTTTCTAGCGAATGGTGTTGCCCCCTGCTCTAACCATCTTTATTTTATCCTTGGAGCCTCGCAAGACATTAATACAATTTAATCCCATGGTTTGAAATAACTAAAACATGTGTCTTTCATTTAATACTATAAGCTCGTAATAAGATTATGCACAATCGGGATGAATAAATCATTTCAAGTGGGCCCCTGTAGCTATGACCTATACACCTAATACTATGGGGCCCAAGAACTAACACTTGTCTAGTCAATGGTGTTGTCTCTCACTTGGATAATCTTCATTTCCACCTTTGAGCCCCACCAGGCATTGATGCAATTTGATCTGACAGCCCAAGATAATTATACATGTTCGTTTAGTACTACGGGCTCTTAATAAATTTATACAAGTGAGCCCTAGCAACTAAGATCTATACACCTGTAGCTATGACCTATACACATGTAGCTATGATCTATACACCTAATTTGCAAAGCCCAACAATTGACACATCATATTTTCTAGCCAATGTTCTTGTCTCCCACTTAGATAATCTTCATTTCCACCTTTGAGCCCGCTAGGCATTAATGCAGTTTGATCTGACGACTGGGAATAAATAAAACATGTTTGTTTAGTACTATGGGCTCTTGATAAATTTATAAAAGTGGGCCCCAACAACTAAGACCTATAAACCTATAGCTACGACCTATACACCTAATACTGCAAGACCCGACAACTGACACATTACCTTTTCTAGCCAATGGTGTTGTCTCTCGCTTGGATAATCTTCATTTCTACTTTTGAGCCCCGTCAAATGTTGATGCAATTTGATCCAATAGCCCGAGATCAATAAAACATGTGCATTTAGTACTACAAGCTCATAATAAATTTATACAAGTGGACTCCAACAATGCATTCAAGTCTACAGATCTATACCATGGATATATTAAAATAAAACAACTGTGTTCCCCCAACTAACATAATCTTTTTTAACCAATGGTGCTACCTCCTTACCTTTGCATCTTCATTTTCTCCTTGAAGCCTCACAAACTGTTGATTTGGTTTGATCTAATGGTGTGGGTTAACTAAAATATGTGTTTTTCACCTATCTACGAAAAGGAGACAGGGGACGCTAAGGAAAAACCATCGACATAAATTTATTTGGAAGGAAATACATTGGGGACCATTGATAATATCAAACTATTGTTATAGAGATTAATCATACGATATACAATATAGAACTACTTTAAAAAATATATTTACATCAATATTGACACATGACAAACATGCAAGACCGCAAGTGCACAAGAACTATTTTTATAGAGATTAATCATACAATATATTACAAAAAGTGATGCGAAATGAAAATTATCTGTTACTCACCAGGAATGGAAGACTGAAGTAGAGTTGCAGCCTCTATTTATTCCCCAACTTTTGAGAATGTACCCTCATGTCTCACAATTGAGAGCTCACAGTGGATTAATCAAATGCCACTCCAAAGGACCAAACATTGAAAATTCGCAATGTAAGAAATGGGCGAATTCAAAATTGAATGCTGAAAGAGTAAATGAAGTATTGTTTTGCATAAATACCAATCCATACTGCATAGTCATGCTACATTTTCCAAGGGCGATTAAACACATTAACCTTAAAAGATATAATTTTGAAATGATGGGCCACGCTTTCGCAAAACCACCTATAATTAAATGGCTATAATAATTGTTTCCTTAAATAGATAATATATCTATTATTGCATAGTGATATTACACATTTTGTCTAAATTCACTATAATTTCAATAACAGTCAATTGGACCCAAATTAAAAGTTGCCTCTATAATATCTTAGGGATCGAGACAAAATTGCAATAAATGGCAATCTAATACTATTCTGAGACATTAAAATATCAATTCGTGGGTGATCTAAAGCTACAGACCCAAAAAAACAATCAAATTTGGGTGAAAGCATATATTGCCAAAACTAGCAATAATCATCATTTTCAACCCCCAAAAGTCAAAAAATCGCCAATTAGCAACAAATCACCACTAAGGGGAGTGACGATGGTCTAGACGAAGGGGATGAGGATGATGGAGAATTTGATGAATAGTCAAAGGAAGACGAGGTTGATGGCGAGGAAACCCTATTGGAGTTATGGATGGAGGCACAGAGATTGGTATTGCAGGAGAAATCATCTTCAAGGAGGTTGGCTTCCTCTATTTCTGAGGCGAGAGACCTTGGGAGAGTGCTCACAAAGGGTTTTTTGCTCCCCTCTCCCAATATTTCTTTTCAGTCGAGCTTGGTGACTAAGCCCTTGTCCCATGCTGTTGTTCCAGCAGAGGCTCCTTGTGGGGGGGTTTGTTAGCTCTTCTCTGACGGCTAGGGCATCCTTGGCTACAGATGTGGTTGGTGCAACTTTGGGCCAACGCACTATGCTGGATGGCCCTATGGTTTATTTTGTTGTATGTGGATCTGTTGTTTTGGCTATGGAGGAGGCTTCCCCTATGTCGGTTGAGGTTGTTCCTCCTCTGGATTTGTCTGATGTGGTTGTTGTTCCTTCCCAGACTGAGGGGGAGGGTTTAAATCCTCATCTCTTGATTCCAAACAACCTTGTTGATAGCTCTAGTGCTTGGCTCAACAGTTCACTCGTTGGCAGATTCTATGGTTACCATCCCAACATTGATGTTCTCAGAAGATGGGTTTTTCGAAAATGGAATCTCATGGGGAGGGTTGACGTAATTGCTTTGTTGAACAACTTTTTCTTGTTTTACTTTTCAAACCCTGATGATTGTTCTAGGATCCTTTTGGAAGGCCCTTGGTTTCTAGGGCAGAATGGTCTATCTTAAGAACTGGTATCCAGATTTTAACCTGATGAAGGACAATATCAACAAGTTTTGCGATCTAGGTAAGATTACCAGGTTTGGCATTGGAATACTGGCATGAAAAAATATTGAGAGCCATTGCCAACACTTTTGGGCAATACATCACAATTGATGCAGTCACTAAATTCAACAAACGACTTTTCTTTGCAAGATTTTGTACACTTGTGGTGGATGAGAGGTTGCTCCCATCTCATATTACCTTATCTTCCAAATGGGGGAAGTGGGTGCAACAATTTGAATTTGAAAACTCTTCAGTTGTTTGTCACTGTTGCTCCAAAGTGGGGCATGCAATGGTGGATTGCCTTAGCAAGAAGAAACATGATCCTATATGGCAGAAAAAAGATCAAATGTCCTTTGCTGATAAAATCTGTAATAGCAACACTGAGGTTGTGGAGGAGGGTTATAAGGGGAGTCCTCCTATTGTGATGGAGCCCCCTTCGATGGAGGGTCATGGAGAGGCTTATGATCTGGGAGCCCGAAAGGATGGTTGCCCTTTGGTTCTTCCTGAAAATAAAAGGAGACTTGTGCAGAAGGACCTTAGCTTTAAGGAAAATATGATTGTGGATTCTCAAAACTCTTTGGAAAAATTTGGCTTCAAACCACCCTGATTGTGGGGCATTGTATTGTCTTTTGTAGTTGTTTTTAGTTGTTCGGTGGCTGTCTTGTTGATGGTGTCTGGTGTTTGCCTTTTGTTTGTTTTGTTGAACTTCATTGTCTTATCTTTCTTATTGTAAAAGGGTCAGGGCCCTTTCAAAAACCTTGCTTACCTTAATAAAAAACAAATCACCACTAAAATTTTCCCTAACAAAAAACCCTACCTATCACACTCAAGTGAAAACATATTGATGTGCATTATCATTTTGTTAGGGGTGTGATTAAAAACAAAAGGTTATTATTAGACAAGGTTTATACCTTTAAGAATGATGTCTTATTGACAATCTTTTAGTGCCAAGAACTTTTCTTGGTGCAAGAAATCAATAGGCATAATTAACGTTGCAATTGATCAACAAATAGAAGATTTGTTAGATGTTTTGTACTTTGCATTTTTTACACCCTTTATGTAGTGGAATTCCTATGGGGCTTTACGCTCCCAATGTGAGGCTTCAAGGACAAGAATCCCAAAAATAAAGTAAAAAAATTGGGCCCTTTTTAAGGTGGTTTTTCAGCCAATGGTTTTATACTCATTTTATTGTAATACTATAATGGTTTTCTATATTGATACACCTATGAATACTCTCATGGAGCATGGTTAAACGCAAGAGTGGGATAATATTATTGTATTGTGGATAGTTGAGTTAATACTTGTTGGTTTATTTTTTCAAGAGTTTCCAAGATAAATAATTGTGATATATTGTAAGGTGTGGCCATTATTTTTTGTATTACATTTAAAATTTCCCTTAACCTTGCTGCTCTTGCATAGGTTTATTGTTACTATTTATTTTCAAACACCACAGATCATCAATGCCTTGCATTCCAAGGTTTTTTATATTGATACGCCTATGAATACTCTCATGGAACTTGGTTAAACACGAGTGGAATAATATTATTGTATTGTGGATAGTTGACTTAATACTTGGTTTATTTTTTCAAGAGTTTCCAAGATAAATAATTGTGTTATATTGTAAGGTGTGGCCATTATTTTTTTTATTACATTTAAAATTCCCTTAACCTTGCTGCTCTTGCATAGGCTTATTGTTACTATTTATTTTCAAACACCACAGATCATCAATGCCTTGCATTCCAAGGGGTGGTCTAAGGCTGAAAGTTATTCCTTTCAATCTTGACAATTACGTGTGCCCTGCTGTCATCCACCAACTCACTTTTGTTAGTTATGGGGCACCTTTTTTCTACCAAAATGAGTATAAGCAGTACTGAGGCAAATGAATATTACGGTTTTTCACAAAGAAGTTGTAGTCATGCAGCTAAATTGTAGGGAATGGATATTATCCTATAAAAGATGAGGGCCTTGAGATTTTTGGCAAGGCATGATCCAAAACCACTGAAGAAGCCTCTACATTTAGACCCATGCAAAGAAGGCAACTATGAAATTTGTTGATCAAAATGACCACAAAACTTCCCAAACTCTTAAAAATCCCGATCAAGAAGATGTCAATAATAAAACTGTATTAAGTTACATCTTATTTCAAAGATGCAATATAAACTTCAACTAGTTACATCTTATCTCAAAGATAAAATATAAACTTCAACTAGTTACATCGGATTTGCTTCTTGCATGCTTCATGCTTTAATGATAACGCTTTCTACAATGAGAAGAATTTTGTAGATTTCTAGTAAACATAGAAGTCCAGAGACAAATTGATAGATTTTGTTTTTAAATAACTGATCTAGATATGAAGGTATTTTCTCTCTCAATTTGTACTTCAAAAATTTAAGAGGAACTGGTTTTCACCGTGACTATGCTAGAACTGCCATCTCATTAATACTACTAAATAAAGGTTCACATAGCTGCACCAATCTCGTCAATACAAAAAAAGTTCTGTTAATTTCGTTATCACTATTCCAAACTTCTCATTTGTAACACAAATGTAATAATGTTGTTTGGGACACTACTTGTGCTAATAATAATATTTTAATAAAGGTTTTAATCAGAAATAAAGGTGCATCTCTTGCACCAAAAAAGAAATCTGAGCAGCAGCAGTTGCTCCATAACATACCATCAACAATAAGGAGCTCTTATAGAAACTTTTCTTTCAATCTCCGTTGAGAAACAAGAGCTTTAATTTCAATACGTAAACAACTAATGCAAAAAATTTCCCTTCGAGTTAAATTTGAGGAATGAGAAATGTGAATTATGATGCATTAAATCCCCTAATACTAATTTCAAATGTTCCATAATTAGTATTAACTAAGTGTAAGTAAAAGAAAACTCAGAAAAATGGACCCCAGCTGATTGCAAACATCTTAAGCAGAAAGCCACTACCATGAATAAGGGTATGTCTTTATGTCAGTCCTTTAGACATGTACTAGGTCAAGTCCCCTATGTTTTTACATGTACTGGCTCAGCTGGGTAAACGGTTACTTAAGAAATCTCTCCAAGTTCTTAAGAACATGTATCATGTGTTAGAAAGAACTATTGCACTTTCTATTCAGCATTCCTGGATTAAACTTCAACATCCAACAAATTTCATAAGAAGAAAACCTCCGCAACTGTGGTGCATCTGAGATGTGAGGCTGTATCTTAGAATGTTGGGATAAATTCCTTTAAGATGTCCCAACCATGGAAACGTAGTGATAATGACATTTAAACTGGAACTGACCTTGGATGACTTCTATGCAAAACAATCTTCCAGGATTCAATACTCAAAGCTCTCTTTCACCATCTTGCTATAGGCTCTCCCATTCGGACCCGGTCACCATTCTTGAATAAAAATTTCAATACAGATGGGCTACCTTCCTTCTCAGAATCAACACCTTGGTGAGAGTGGAATGTATTTGTGGAGGGAGCTTGAAATACAAGAACAACTGTAGAGCCCATATTAAAAACAGCAATCTGTTTGGAATTCAAAGAAGCTATCAGAGATGCAGAAACAAACAAGAAAGAAAAGTTAGTTAATGGTCTTTTGCTTTTAAATGCAACCATAAATTATTTGAGCTCCCACCTCTTGGCCCTTCTTGAGAATCAAACCTGCATCTTTGTCACCATACATACGCTCACTGGGAGGTTCAGTATTGAATAAGCTTAGTTTTGGCCTATTTGTTTTAAGTTCCGGCTCAATCGGAAGCTGCCATACCAAAACAACACATAAATTTAAATTATAAATATAGAAGACAAATTTAGATCCCCGTTGAATGTCAACTACACAAAAAAAGAATAATGGCTTAGTATAAGCATATGAGATCACATCAAAAGCATGGTGATATGCAAAATTCGGTGGATAAGTACATGAGACTCAATATAAAGCTTATTGTTATAGAATATAAAAATAATCTATCATTATAATCATTTCGACATGATCAGTTATTGCTATCATTTTACATAACAAATATTCTAAAATTCCCTGGGACAACTTTTCAGTCATATATAATGGTCAGCAATAGAGAGAAAAGTATGTGCTAATGGTAAATTAATCGCAGAACGATTGCTCATTCTATCCTAACCATTCAGAAGCACTACTCATTTGGTTCCACATTCCAATGATTGTGGAGCCGAAGGAAAAGTACCACTGCCTGTAGATTATACCCATCTAAGTTACTACATTATTCTCCCCCTCCACCCATCGCACACCTCAGTATCACACCTGATTCATCTATGGTGTGAGGATCCTCAGATTTGATAAAATACAATCTATCCTCGACAGTTTTTGTAGCTGCACACAATTGCTAAGCTAAAAATTGTAGATAAACCAATCTGCTGGTTTCTTGTATGTTTTCTATTGAAGAAAATGTGTGCACTAAAATCCCTCTATAGAATCAATTTACTTGAATACACATCCCCAAAGGTGGGGAAGCATCCCCCACTTTCCCAGGCCTTGGGGACCTCTCCTCCCATCCTTATGATTGAGGTGTTGTGAGGTATGTGTTTAAGAGCATCATCCCCTTCAAACAGGTACTTCTAGCCAAACACCCTCAAAAAGAAAGACAACTAGATGTCCCCCTTAAACTAAAATTAAAAGTTTTTCTTTGCAAAAGCAAAGCCACTAAGAAGAGTTTGTACGAGAGCACTAATAGAAATAGAGAAGCAATATTTTCTTGTTTCATCTTAATGAACGAAATAATTGCAACAAATGCAATTAACCAAACTGATTTATGATTCCTCTACATTCATACCTTAAAAAACCTCTATATTTTATGGCTTTTCAATTTGCCAAGTCTTTGTTAAGTCTAAGTGTCAAGTCAAAAATCAGCCTACCAAGTCCGAGTGTTGTAACTATGTTGAATATGAGAGTCAAATCCTTATCTACAATTTTATGGGAGACATTAACGAGAGCAATGGGCCTCCAATTATCAAAAAGCTTGAGATTCCTTGCCTTCAAATTCAAATTCAAATTCAAATTGACTAAAAAATCTCTATTAACATGATTCAAGATCTAGTCCCTGATAATGCTTTACATAAGCTTAGGCTTACTCCGGCCTTTTAGAGGAGAGATTGGAGATGGGCAATGGGCATCCCATGGGGACAAACCTAGTCTTGCATATCAATAGTTCATATCAAAAGTCTCCCTTAGTGAGATTTTAAACCACAAATGGCAACTTAATTTTTCTAGTCCTACTTGGACAAATAGTTTTAAGAGAATTTGGAGCTTTCATACTAAGCCAAGGAAAGCACATTGTCTATGTTGCTTGATGTACCAAGACTTATTTCTTAGTGAGTGAATAAAGAAAACAAGGGCTCCTATCCTCAATCCTACTGGTGGTCATCAAGAATCTTTCAAGTGTACTTTATAGATTTTCCCGAAGGCCAACAATGCCTAGCTCAAGATTCATTCATACTTGGCTTTGTTTCACCCTAAACCATTTTCTTGGATGCAATTCTTTTTTAGGGATTTCTTGCTTGTACTGCAACAATAGCAAAAGTATAAAATTTGCTCAAAATACATGTTCTTTTTCATATATGGAAAGCTAGAAACACTATTATTTTTTTCAAACTATTTTACAAATTCTTATTTTCATGGTATCCTAAGGTTAGAATTATTTCAAATTTGTTACTATAGGCTCATAATCAAACAAACAATATTGAGATGGAGCATGATTACTTGTACCAACTGCTAGATCTATGGCAAGGTGCCTCTTGCACCACCAATTGTGTGCCACCCGAGGAAGGAGTCAAAAACACTCATCCCTCCCTCACTGCCAAAGCAAGTCTCAAAGCCAATTGACGTAAAGATCGCCTCCCCATCACCCTACTCGACCATGGTATCCTAGGTCCAAACATAACAAATTTGCCTGCCTTGCCTTAGTGATTTTTCCTCCATGGCAACAAACTAAGGGGAATGTGCAAAAGCATGCAAAGCCCACATAAGAAGAGCAAAATGATTAGAGTGGCATTGGCCTAAGGACACATAAACAGGGACCAAGAATGATAATTGATTTGAGCACAAGACAGGTGACTAAAGAAAACACCCTCGAAACCATATTCTATCATCATTTGGAAGTATTGAAAGAAGTTTGGCATGCAAAGTTTACCCTGGCACTAGACTCACAGTCTGTGGTCAAGTAGCATAGTGCCAAGTTTCCAGCAATTCAACGTCCTCTCACTGAACACCTTTAGCAAACACTCCACCCAATAAGCCTACTATCTCATGTTGGTAAACAATTAACAAGGAAACAATATGAGTCAGGCACAATGCCAATGTCTACATTAGTTGGTGTCAGCCTTGTCAGCATCCCATGGTCGATGCCACTTCTCCACTACCAACTAGCTTCCCCAAATCAGCATCACATCATTGGACCAGCTCCACTCTGATTGACATACCATGGATCAGCACCAATGCAGTTGTTCTTACCTCAATACTATCCCATTAGCTCACCCTGAATTAGCATAATCTTAGCTGGCAACTTCAGTTTGCCATCTTCAGCCAAATACTACACCTTATAGCACTAGCACCAACACCAAAGCAGCACAATGTCACTAATGATGTCATGCCATGTTCTATGGCACTACACTTCAATGCCATTAGATCAACAAGTTTTTGCAATCTCAAACAACACTTCAACTAGTGCCCTGCTCAATTGGCTTAACCCAAGTTAGTGTGCAACACCAAAGGCTTTTGCACAACTTAGGCACAAAACCAAACCTTCACACTAAAAAACTACATGTCAGACCAAGTTTCCAAGGCTCACACTAATTCAACACACTTATCTGCACAACATCCACCTAGGAGACAAACAGTCACACCCTAAGAAGGTGAACCATTTTGTAATTTTCTTCTTTGTAACCATCTTTCTTGTAATTATACTTATATTGCAATTGGTTGTTGGAGGTCAAGGATGAAGAGTTGAAAAATATGGTAGGTGTCATTATTGTTTGTGGGGCGGGGTAAAAAGCCCCTAATGATGAGGAGATAAAGGGCTCATTTTGACTCTAAAGGTGGCCGATATGAAGGCCAAAATTGAGGAGCAAAACAAGTTATGGAGGAGAAAGGGTTGCACAATCATGACTAATGGTTGGACAAATAGGAGGAATAATTGTTCAATTTCCTTATTGCTTCCTCAAGTGGTTATACTTCTTGAAATCCATTGAATTAGTGATTAAGATTTTTAACTTCTACTTTAACAATTAACAATAGCATTTCAAATTTCATTGTTTCTTCCTCAAGTGGCACAGTTTTCCTAAAATCCATTGACACTTCAAGAAAGACAAAAAAATGTTGAATACCTTTCTGAGGTTTTGGAGGAAGTCTTGGCCGAGGTGGGTTGAAGAGAATGTTGTGCTAATAGTTACAGATAATGCTGCAAATTATGTTGTTGCAAGTAGACTTCTCATGAGTAGGCACCCATCCTTATTTTGGACTCCATGTGCTGCTCATTGCCTTGACCTCATATTGGAGGATCTTGGCAAAATCCCATGGATCAAAGCATGTGTTGAGCATAGTAAAAGCGTTTGCAAATACATATACAATCATGCTTGGGTCCTCAACTTAATGAAGAAATACACTGACAAGAAGCAGTTGGCTCATCCTGGAATAACCCACTTTGCAAAAAACTTTATCACGTTGCAATCTTTGCTTCAGTCAAAAGCTACCTTGAAGCACATTTTCGTTAGCGAGGAGTGGTCCACATCTTCATATGCTAAAACTAATGCAAGGGTTGATGTGGTTGATTGAGTTTTTGATTAACACAGCTTCTAGCATCCAATGAAGATCGTTGAGGTAAGTTCATATTTCCATTCTATTTTTGTCCATATTTCTATTCTATTTGTTTTATTTTGTTCGTACTTACTTATGTTAATGTTTAATAATATTTGTAGTTCACAAAGCCTTTAGTTGTTCTCCTTTGAGTTGCTAATGGGCAGAAGCCCGCAATGGGCTATCTATATGAGGGCACAAATAGGGCCAAGGAAGCCATTAGATCCATCTATAGTAGGGTTCAAGATAAGTATTGTCCCATATGGGACATCGTTGATCAATGGTGGGACCATCAACTTCACCAGCCCTTACATGTAGCTGCTTATTTCTTGAATTTAGTGTTCCAATTCAGCTCGGATTTCAAGGCAAATGAAGAGGTTTTCAGTGGACTCTACATAGTCATAGAGCGAATGGTACTTGATCCTCAACTTGAAGCACAGATCGTCTCTGAGATTGAGATCTTTAGACATGTGCAACAGGACCTCTTTGTGCAAGAATATGCAAGGCAACTCGAACGACATTACAACCAAGTAAAAATCTGTTAAAGGCATAATTTAAGTTTAAAACTTTTCCTTTTCCTCTATTAATGTTAAAACTCAAAATTGAACAATGAGATTGAGTTCTTTTTTTTTCTCATTTCAGATGCATGGTAGGAGAGATTTGGTGCTAAGGTGCCAAAACTTCAGAGGATTGCAATTCATGTCTTAAGCCAACCATACAGCGCTTTGGGATGCGAGCGCAATTGGAGTATGTTTGAGCACATACACTCCAAGAGGCACAACAAGCTGTTAGTGCAAAGGTTGAATGATCTTGTTTATGTTCATTACAACCTTCACCTTCATCACAAGCAAATTTTGGGCATTGACTTATCTCCCATTAGTATAGAGGAGATTGATCCACAATCAAAGTGGATCACTGAGGCTAACGATCCCGTCTTTAGCGAGAATGACCTTGCACGGGTTGATCAAGCAAATCTAGAGGTAGAGGTAGTAACCATGGTAGAGGAGGACAATAACGTACGAGCAAACCCCTTGGATGTTGGTGTCACTAATACACAGGCAAATACCATGGTTGCATCATCATTGAAGACTTATCTTAGACGTTCATGCAAAACTTGTCATACAACTATGGATGTTGGGAGAAGTGATGCAAGCTCCTCTAAGCCATAGTTATATTTTTGATGCCATAGATTTCATAATCCATGTCATGTCCCGATATTAAGGCATTGTTTAAATTAAAGATTTAAAATGTCATGTTAAATATCCCTGCCATAGTCCATTAATAAATATATATAATATTATAAATATAAAATATTATATGATATTATCTATAAATATTTTAAATATTAACCGATATATTATATTTATAAATAACCAATACAAATATAAATATAAATATTAAAATAGCATATTATTATATAATAATAATAATATATGATAATAAATATAAATGTTAATATTACTATTAATTATTATTATGATTATAATATAATAAACATATTTATATAAATGAATATAAATCATACATTATATAATATATTAGATTGCCTTTAAGACAATCCGTCAAGGCAGCAGCAACTAATATATTTATAAAAAAAAGGGCTAAAAAGTAGCCATGTCACACTATATTATGCAAACTATTATAAATACAATTGGCAGCGAATTACAATGAACAACAATTATATTATAAAAAGACATGACCTTTGTGAAAAGGTATAGTCATTGACCATTTAGGAAAATATAAAGGTAGAGAGTGGAGGAAGCAACGAAACACAACAAAATACAATGAAGCAAGCAGATATAAAATTAATAATTTATGAGTCTGAAGTACAGACATGATTGAATATTAATTGATTGGGAAAATAAGATAAGTATGCTACACCTATATTCCCAAAGAAAGAAATAAATTAATATCTATAAGTTATTTCATTATTTCTTTTATACGGAATGATATTAACTAAAGGGATTATAATATGAATGATATTAAAATATAGATTTAAGTAATAAATTGAGTAATATAAGAAAGCAATATTATAAATAATATATTATTAACAAATATCAATATTAGTGATTAAATGTTATTATAATTATAAATATAAATATATATAGATGATATGATAGCATGTTATAGTCAAGGTGGAGCGAATAACTAACATGATATAGATAGCTTAAACATCTATGAATAACATGATTATAAATGCTTAGAGAATCCATCATCATTAGGACTAAGCCCCAATAAAGAGTAATCATACTTGATTTATGTAATGAAGGCAAGGTCCTTAGAAACAAACCCATGATATAAGATCATAGAACACATTGAGAGATCGGAGGTAGACTTGTTAGGAAGAAGCAACATTAATACATCGAAAGGTAGATAAGTCCGGCAGTGGAATGGACCATGTTACATCATACTTAGGCAATGCATAAGACCTACAGTGGAATGGACTATGCTACATCATACAAGGGCAATAAGTAAGACCTGTGGTGGAATGGGCATATGTTACATCATACAAAGGCACTTAGTAAGACCTAAGGTGGAATGGGCATGTGCTACATCATACAAAGGCACTACCGCAGAGGATGTTCATGCAACCTAACAAGAGATAGTACCCCATCTCCACTAGTGTTTGAAAATGAATAAAATTAACATGTAATAGACAAACTAAGTATGAATCGACTTAAGGATTGAATAATTGAATTATTGATTTATGTTGATACTGTCTATGTGGTTACCAACCCTGATTTGATTATTTTATTATCTAGTACTAATGTTTCCTTTAAGAAGTAATTCTCATGTGCAAGGTGGAAAATAAGGATCTTCTTATAAAGGACATTACAATCCATGAGTTCTGTATACACGTGACAATATTTATAATTTTATATATTTAAAAACGTTGTTTCCTTCAACTAAAATATGCTTTTGTACTCGTGTAATCAATGTATACTTATGTATGTGATTAAAGTAGCTTCTATTTGATTAGTTTATTGTGTCTCTAAAGTTTAAAGATTGAAGGGTGCATGATAAAAGTTTTAAATCCTTAAAAATTTCTATATTTCATGGGTTTTTCAATTTGCTGAGTCTTGGCCAAGTCTAGGCACCAAGTCCGAGTCCAAGTCTAGGTCAAAAATCAGCTTGCCGAGTCTGAACCTTGTAACTATGTGTAATATGACATTCTTTATTCATGTTTTTGTTTTTATCATGGAAAATGCATCAATAACAAAAAATATGCTCTACAAACATTGTACAGAAATCACAAATTTTAATTGGGTTCATTTACCTCTTGTTGTGTTCATTTATTTGAGTTTCCCTCTAATTATTGAAATGCATTAATATCCTTGATTTAAGGCATGTTGGCTTCCTCAAAGGCAACTGCCAAAAGGATTTTGTATTGACAATTTGCCTCTATTTCTATCTTGATGTTATTGTATTATAGGAAACCCTGAAAACAATCAGTTGCCATGTGCATGGCCCTAAATGATGAAATACCCAGTAAAATTGATAAGATCAGGCAACAATTGTTTTAGTCTTTTAGATATAATGAAATAGTGTACTATGTGAACAAATATATTTTTTGTCTAGATGAGAGGGGTTCAAAAAGAAAATTACCTCAATAGAGCCAACATTTGTTGCACCAATTGCTGCAACAGCGAAAAATCCTTCAGACCACTTGCCTTCAAGCACCACCTAGTCATAAAAAGTAAACCAGTTTGACACTTTAGAACATAGAAACTACACAAAATGCAAGCAGGACTTGCCTGTAACATTACAAGTTTTTCTGAAGCACATGACATGCTAACTCATGATTGTGTGAATAACTTAAAACCCTGAAAGAAACATTATCCAAGTTCAATTTTTATGACCTTGACACAACCGGAAGCTAGATTACATCTTAGGTTCATGTTTTTTATCAAAATCTGCTTTGTAGATGTGTCACACCTATTGTTGATCATGTAAAAATTATGACAAGCCAATGCAAATGGACATTTGACATGAATAAAGGCAAACAGCAGCACAGATGGCTAAAATAACAAGAAGGTAGATATTTTCATGATAATCTCAAAAGAGAAGGTACAAATGGCAAAACACTTAGGAGGAAATTAAATGAGAGCTAAGCAGGATCTTATGTGTAACCAATTCATGTCAACCTTTCACAAGTGTCAATTTGTACAAAAGACATTAACGTAATAAATGGTCTTCTAATTGAGTAGACAACTGCCAATAACTACATCACTATAAATCTTACGTATATGATAAATTGAATTAGAAAATGACAGAAATGCACTTTTTTATGAATTGAAATAAAATTATTCCAATATAAGCTGTGAAAATTTAGAAACACATCCAGATGATGATAATAAGCAGATGACAAGGAAGATGAGCAAGTGTGCCCTGTGTAACTTCATTAAGAGCTAAACAGTAGATAATGAACAAAACTGTGAAAGAAAATAGCAAGATCTTACACTAATCCTAAGAGAGATGTAATGCAAATAAGTTTAGATCTACACAAAATTCAATAGAATAACAACTTAAATAACACAAGATACACCCTAGGAAAACACTAGGAAAAGCCCAACAACAAAGGAACACACCCAATGTATTAATCTCAAATACAAGATTACAAGACAGTGCATAATTCAGTGCTTCAATGGAGACCTTCAACCCTATGTCTAGAACAATTCTAGCAGCATAACTGATAACTCCCACAAAATCAAAGAACATGCAAACTCCATCCCAAACATCCAATATATAGGCAAAGGCAATCTAGGAAACATCCCATACCATGAATAAAAACAAAGGGCCTAATTTGGACACCCGAATTGGACTCCCAAATTCCAATGCCCACACTCATGAATGCATCTCCCAAGAATAGTAACTCCCAATTCAAGTAGTCCACCCACCAAACTCAGGCACTCCAATATGGTCCATTCAAACCTCTTACAAGATGTTCTTATGCATGTTATAATTACTGGTCAAAGATGCTTTTCCAAGTCCACTATGTACCCTCCTTATATGCTTTTACATGCATCATAGAATCTCTTACACATCTTACAATGCCATAGATGCGTTTACACATCTTACATAAAATAGATACTCTTATACATTATAATATAATTGCCAAGTGGCATAGTGTGTCATCTAAGGAATCTTGAGATTCCTCCCAAGTGTGGCACCCCATTCCATGAGGGCCTAAATATTACAACACATTACAATTCAATGTTCTACAAGGACTTGCAAAGTTTACAACACCTAGTCCTAACAAATTGTTCAAACAAATTAATCATTACTGATTAGGTCTGCAAATAAGTCAAATTAGTAACATAAAGTTCATGGTTACCAAGACATTACTTATCATAGAACACAAATCTTAACAGGAAGAGGTAATTTATGTCAGTACAAAATGAATGCTTCCAAGTTCCAGCAGTAGTAGCATCCAAAATGTTTATAAAACTAATCTCAACTTGAGCATGTAAACATGTATTTTGAGCTTGTTCAAGTGTTCATCAAAATTAGTAAAAATATTGAATAACAGGAAATGAACGAAATGAAACCATTATTAATAAATAAATTATGAAATATTTTTAAATTACAAAATTTTGAAACCCCTGAAATCTTGTTATTCTTCAAAAAAAATTTGCAATTTATCTTCTAAAAAATAGCAATACTTCGCAATTTTTTCAAAATTATATTTTGTTTCTAAATCGTGTTTTGCATTTTTTCCAAAAAAAAAAAGCAATGTGGTAACATTTAACTATTTTACTAACAAGCCAACCATCATTCATGTTAGATCCTGCATGAAAGAGTTTGGCTCAAAGAATACCATCCAAAATAGTTCTCCTTGCCAGAAAACATTTAGAAATTTGAAAACCAGAGACAAATATGGATTAAATGTTTATTAAACCAAAAACTAAAAACAAGGAGATTAGAAGAGTGGAATATACTCGCTCATTCTCAACATGTAGGTTTCTAATGGTCCGTGCAGCACGCTCATTTACAGGATAAAGACGACCTACAAAAAAAAAATTAAACAGCAACATGAGCTTCCTTACCAGATTTGAAGTAAAGCTAAGATTAAAATCTCTCATACACAAGATCCACATTTAAGTCAGTACACTCAGCACAGTCCAGTGCGAGTGGATAAGTTTCTCAGCTGATGCTTGTCAACATTAAATGCACTCACAAGATTACAGTATGAATGTATATTGTAAGAGCAAGTACCATGAAATGAGAGACAACCGTATCATCACAACTAAAGACAAAATAAAAAGAAAATGAATTGCAGAACAAACAATGGTGACAGCAATGTCAATAGTAAAGAACCTGAAAAGTGGCGGCGGTGCATCACATGCCAATCCACTGGAGAATGAACTCTATGATAGTCTCCAGGGCCAAGATATAGTACACAATAGTAAAGACCCTTGATTGCACTGCAAAAAATCAATCCAAAAAGTAATTAGAACAGTTTTGCAGGATGTAAGAACAAATGTAAAGGGTTCTATTGCCCAACCTGCTTCTGCATGTTCATCTGTATGGTTTCAAGGTCATATAATTCATACTATTGGTCTTCTTATATGCTTTATTCAAAATGGGCTTCAAACCCAGATGTAAATGTTAAAGTGGAACTTAACAAGTAAATAGAGTTGATCTGAGATCAGGGAGCTTAGAGGCATAAGATATGTAGCAGACCAGCCACAAGTTGTGAAAGAATAGAGAGCTGAAGATATGGTGTTGGACAGCCATTAGTTATGGGTCTATGACACTGTCAATGCATATGAGGGAAATGCTTTACCCTTTTGAGTAATATTAATGAAATGGAAATAGACCCCATAACCAAATTTAATACAACTGGAAGTTCTCCCATACTTGCAATTTGGGAAATATATAGAAAGTGATGAAGCATTAACCCTTCCATCCATATTTGCCAACCTGGGTGAAGCATACATTATGATTAACCTAAAGAGGGTATGTCTTGGCTTCATCCTATTTTTGTAGCCTTGGCATTTTAAGCATGTAAAGCTCAACATGTAGTCTAGGAAGAAACATGGAGGTTTCCATTATTGCCCTTAAGGAGCTTCTGCTACAGAGTTTTGAAGATCACTAACCAATCATGATATATTAGATATCAACTAATGCTTGGGGGGCACAGACTATTCCCTCGATTTCATAGTAGCCAACAACAAAACCTAACCATCATCTAGTTAGAGAGTCAAACCTAACAGATGTTTGAGGGAACATGCACATTTCTCTTGTTTTGGTAGTGGCCAATGAAATTGCTGCTATCTGTGTTGCCATGCCCATATTGGGTCCATACCAATTATGGCCTCGGTTCATCCAGGATATGGCCCCAGACAAATGGGTCCTGCCCAAGTACATCTGGGATGTACCCATCCAAGACCCACAGTCCAAGGTCATATCCCGGCCCAAAAAACAATTTTTTAATGAAAAATGAAAAGGTACAAATTAAAGAACCTAAACCATTTGACCAATACAATGATTTGTATTGAGTTTCCATGTGCAATGCATATTTGACAACTAAACATTGGGACATACCAGGGCAAGAACCACTGTCTTGTGTTGTACAAAGGCCCAAAAACAACAATTTTTGTAATAAAAAAATAAAAATAAAAATAAATTGAAACTGTATCACCAATACGATGATCTGTATTGATTTCCATGTGCAGTTGCACATTTGACCACTAAGTATCGGTGTATTTTGGACATATATAAGCCATATTAATTTATCTTTAACATTTTACATTGAATTATCAATTATCAATTGTGTTTTGTATTTAATTTTGTAAATTTTGTGCAAATTATGGTTATTTTTCTATATTTTATATAAATTTTGTACGGCCATATGCAGCCATACTGAACTGGGATAAAAATATCAGCATAACTCCAAACCCATACCTGAACCAGCAATTTAGGCTGCAGTGTGAATGGAATGGAATCCTTTTATAGTCTACGAAGTCGAGAGACCTGATTTTGGGTCTGCAGGTGGCTTATAACATATGAGACTACCACATACTCCCAGTATGCAGGAGGCATCTAACTGTGCTTCTAATATGAAGCATACATACCTTGCCCCCTGCAGGATGCGAACTTGTGACCTCTCTTTCAAGAGGACAAGTTTTTCACCAAAAGGCCAACTCAGGCTGTATACTGCTTCTATAGACTTTGTAACCTAGGATTTTAGATCTTGAGAGAGATTGTCACAGCTCAAATGGCATTCTAACTGCTGGAAGGCCTAATGTTGGGAGCGACAACCATGCACTCTCTGATTTGTTTGCAACTTACAACAATAGATAAGTATGTTCCCCTCAGTTATCCATAATTTTATCCATCAATATCAATTGATATTCTACTTTATCCAGTGATATAATTTAGGCATTTTTTACCATGTGCACAGGCCTTTGCATTAATTTGAAATTTGATGTAGTGCAGAAATTGAAATTATACTTTATATAGTATATTTGCACTTAGAAAGAACGAAAGGTATTATATTAATGTCCACAACTGACCAAGAATATGTCAATGGGACTGGAACGTACAACTGTTAAAATAGCATAGCAATAGGGCAGAAAGTGCTCTAGACTCAAAGCAAACAAACCAGAACTCAATACAAGGGATGTTTACCTGGGAGAAACCTAGTGTGAGAAAACCCCTGAAGAGTAAGGCCTCGCCTTCTCTTGCCACTAATTGCTTTCCAATTTACAAGGTTACTGCCTTCCAAAATCCTTCAGACACCAACAGCATATTAGCAATATGGTTACAACTTGTAATGCTTTGCAACTTGCTTCAAAGCACACTCTCCTACTGCCCTTACATGCTACAACTCCCTAGAACACACAACCAAGAAGAATTGAATGTATCTCTATCTGATTGAATGATGGAAAGACTCCAACAGAGCGTACATAAATGAACTCAGTAGGAATGAAACAAACAGTTAGTCCAAAATGCCAAAGAAAGGGAAGAAGCAATATCTTCAGCTGCTAGTCTTCTTCTCTGTCTGACACAAGAACTGCCACATAAATCACAGCAGAACTGCCACAACACATCTGCAACCACCATGATAATAGCTTAACTGCCATGACACTAACACAACTGCTGTCCAGCTACTAATGGCAGTTTTGTCTGTTTACAGACTGCTCTCTGTTTTATGCCCTGTTTCAAGGACCTCCTTGAGATTTTTCTTGACCCCAAGTTGTCCAGATCACCTTAGAACCATCTGCAACTCTGTAGATCCCTACACCAGTCTTGCATACTCTATTCTCGATAAAAACATCTTGTTAGCAGTGATAAGAGTGTTTTCAGGTTGCATAATTAGTCAAATCTGACAAGCAAGTGAGATTAGAGGCTTAGTTAGCTGAACTTTACTGACTTGCCATGACCCAATTCAGATAATCCCATGTAGATTATTAACGTGTTCCTTAAGACTTCCTTATTGTTGTGCCTCGTACACACGCCCCATTTCAAAAAACAGGGACCCCCTCTTTCAAATTTAGTCTAGAGTGTCAAGAAGATTTTTCACCTCCTAAGTAGTCAAGTGGTCAAAGTGCATTTCTGCCATGCTTGAATGATGATGCTGAAAATCATTTCAAGAGTTTGCTAAGTTAAATCCTTGTATCTCTTCCAGTGGCTTTGAATAGCCCTTTTGTGCTAAATTGCTTCCTAACCGACCTTTGCGCTGATTTGCCTCCCAACGAACTTCTGCGCTTAAATCAATTGTCTCCGACTTGCGCTGTATTATTCAATCACTAACTAAGTCGGAGGATACCAAAATTCCCGCAAGTCCGAAGGGCCTCAAAGTCCCACAAATGGCAATAGAGTTGAGTCTGTTGTCACAACGTTAAAATAACCTTTCGCAAACCAAGTCTATCATACCCAATTTCCCCGCCAAGTAGGAGCTAATGAAAAGTCGCACGAAAACCCTAATCTGTCGACTGACACTGCGTACGTCGCGTATTAATGGCGATTTGGCCGGAGACAATAAAAGGTTAATACACATTGTTTAACTCATTTTCTGCATTTCGATAAAGATTTTGGAGAGCCCCTTTGCAACCTGTCGAGCATTTTTCGCCGTTGTTGCCCTCGAATTCGATCCCGCAACCGCTTCCTGCCTGTGCACCCCGAACGCATTTTCTGCAACTAACCAGGTAGGATTCCATCCCGCCTCTTTGAGTTTCTTCTATATGCGGTTAGGGTTTCGTTCAAGTACATTTTCCTTTTGAGCAACGAATTTGGGGTTTCAGCTAGGGTTTTATGCATAAGTTGTTTGTTTCTCCCTCAAACCCTAGTTTTAACTTTTCCTCAAAAACATAGTTGGATTGCCATGGGCTAAATAGAACAACTCAACCAGGCTTGGCCGCAATTTGGACAAATTTAAACCTCTTCACAAACTGGAAGATCATCTAAACTTCGCGCCAAATTTGAGTCTGACCGACCTATAACGCTTCAGCTCATCCAGTCGGTCGGCGGCCATGAAAACCCACGCTGCGCTTTAAAACCCATTTAGCGCTGAAAACTTCAACATCCGACCTCCATAGCATTTTCCGCATTAACTGATCAAGTCGGTGAGACCTAAAAACCCTGCAAAGTTTGGAAAGCTACTTAGCACTAAAAACCTTTTGCACCGACTTTGCGCTAAAAGACTCCGTCTCCGACTTGGTCGGATGCCTAGAGTATCTTCGCGAATCGGTAACGTCCAAAACCCCGCTGGAAACAAGAAGAATGACTTTGCACTAAAATTAATCCTGTCCGACCTTGCGCTAAAACACGCCATCACCGACTCAGTCGGTTGACTTTAAAATCCGCGCAAAGGTCCGACACGACCAGATCCCGCGCAAGCGTAGTAAAGGTGATCTCAATTGTCTTGCGCCAAAATCTAACTGACTGACTAAACAACCAACTTAAAGTCAGTGACCTTCGAAAGTCGCGCAAGTTGGTCAAACAAGAAACCCGCACAAAAGTGAGAAAATATATAAACACTAATAGAGCATTGGGTCGGATGAGCTCGATTTCCCCGCTAAGGTCAGTGGACCTCAATAGTAGCGCTTTCTTGCATACAGGTCGGTTGACCCCAAAATTAGTGCAAATGGTAAAAAATGACTGTTTTTAAATAACTTTCAAAAGGGAAGATGCCTGAAATGATGTAATTAAAGTTGCAAGCGTAGATAATGATGTTTTACATGCTTCCAATGAGATTTCTTGCAACATTGAATGTTTTTCTTTGCATGCGTTAATGGTGAATTGCTATGAATTGGGTACAATGATAAACGCTGGATTTATGATTTATGAAAGGCATGTTAGTAGCTTAGCTGATTCATTAAATTCATTTTGAACATGGCAAAGAGTTTAGTAGTCCACTTGGTAATCTTAGATCTCAAACTTAGGAGCTTGTAGAAAGTTCTTAAAGTATCAAACTTATAAGGTTCAGTCCTGCAGATTAGATGACTGCCCGAGCTCAAACCATGAAGTACGAATTCAAGGGCATTCCTCCAAAGACAAAGATTCATTCCGGATGGAGTGATGTAGGAGATACAGATCTAGGTCACATAGACTTGGATGACTTCAGATTGAGAACCTTTGGGCCAAATCCAGCTCCTAGGGCCAAAACACTTAAAAGACAGTGGTATTGCACAAGCTGCTGCCTTCCCCACCTCAGTGCAATGTGCAGAGTTGATAGTAACATGTGCAGATAGATATGATATCATGACAAGGACAATTCAAACCACCAATGGGGATATCCTGGCTGATTTAAGCCCACCCTCTCTGGCTGAGACTTTTGACATTCCATGGCACACAGTAATGACCATGCCAGATAAATAAGGATCAGAGGAGACTTACAACAAGGATGTGAATGGATGTCGAAAATATATGAATGATCATTGGGCAAAAAGCAGAAGGTCTGCCATGAAGAAAGTTTCCCAAGTGTTATATAGAAGTGAGTTCCATGATGAGATAGGGGATTTGGTAACCTCTTTAAGTAGAATATATGAGTTACCTATAGCCTTCACTTTTGAGAAATGGATGTTTGTCATCATAATTGAGATACTGAAAGGGACTAAGTTCCACTGGTCCCAAATCCTCAGTGATAACATTCATGAGGCCTTTAGCAACTTCAAAGAGAAGAGATTCTTTAGATGGACATCCTATGTTGTCTATGCACTAGCAAGAAGAAACCACTAAGTTGGGTTGTCCAAAGTAAGAGAAGTTGGAAATGATAAGCAGACTCAGGTGAAAGCATATGAGTGTTATCCTTAGCTTACCTCATCTCAATCTCTGATGCATTTTAAAAGGGTGAATGATGCTTTTACAATGTATATAGCCAGACTGCTGCAAGGAAACACAACCTTGAGGATTTCCACAGAGGCCATGAATGAAGTAACTAAATATGGTAGGTGGTACATCCAGTTCGAAAAGTTCACATATCTAAGAGTGCAAGGTTTCACTGGGATTGCTTACAGACTTCCCAGATATCCTGATGATAAAACAGTGCTCCTAGAATTAACTAGGCAATTGATACCTTGTGCTGAGAAACTCAAGCACTTGCATAGAACCAATGTTCAGTTTCCCGTCAGGTTTGGTAAGGGGAATTATGCATGTCCTTCATTGGCATTAGCTAATCATTATGATAAGGAACTTCAACTTCTCAACCTCCACTACTACAATGCAAGGGATCACTTTGATCCAAATAAAGTGATGGAAAGGTTTGTAAGCAAAAAGTTGTTTCACAAAATGCACATTGAGGACTTTTGGGCCAATTGCATGGATGATTACGAAGTAATGAAAAAGGCTCATTTAAGATTATCTCTGGCCTTCATAAGGAAGTTCCACATTATTGCAGTACCTGACCAATTGGAGGATGATGAAAATGTTATGGTCAGAGGAACCTAGAAAGCCCAATTCCGTCAACCAATCCCACTGCCAAATTGGGCTAATGCAGAGGAAAGTTCTTTAGATATCATTATGAAAGAACCAATCAGATTGAGCAAGGCCTAGGTAAGAGGTCAGGTAGCTGCTTTGGAGAGACAAGGAGTGCAGCTTACATACACTGCATTAGAATCAGACAAGGACTCCGGAGGTGAAAAAAATGAACCAATAAACATCACAAATGAGGCGGAACCAGTTGAGAAGCAGAAATCTGACAGTGAAGAACATACATCTTTAGCAGAGAAGGCAAAGAAAGTCTGCGAAGCCTCCTAAGAAAGATCAACCTCCTCCTGCAAGAACAAGAGCCTCCAAGAAAAGGGATATGCCAAGTGGTCCTAGGGAGGGTTCCAAAACTAAGAAAGTTAAGGTAAAGAAGGTAACTGAAGATGATGTTGCAACTGAAGAAGATACCAGCCTGCCAGCCTCCCTATCTCCTACTGCTCCAAGTGTAAACACAACTGCCTCCACTTCTATAGTTTCTACTGCTGCTTCTCCCTCCATTACTTCTACTGCTGCTGCACCTACGACATCAACTGCTATTGTCCAAGAAACTACCCCTACTACCACCTCTCCTACCTCCACCATTTCAACTGTTTCTTGCTCATTGGCAGTATCTTCCAATACCCCTAGCAGTTCTACTTCTTCCATTGCTACCACCTCGTGTTCCTCTACCACTGCTACACCTTTACCTTCCACCTCTTCTACTCAATTATCCACCACCACGGCACTACCTCCCATTTCCACCATTCTTTCACCTTCTCTTCCTTTACCTTCACTACCTCTTCCCCTCACCCCTTGTCATTTCTTCCACTCTGTCAATAGTATTAGCTAATTTGACGCAGACAAACTTACCTACACCGCCTATATCCTTTGTTGTTCCCATTTCCCAGATGCCCGCAGATTCAACCTCCTTAGTCGTACCTCTGCTGCCTAGAATCGATAAAGTGTGTGCAGAATTAGGTCTGCAAGAGCCTGAAACTGAATTATTGCCTGAGGCAGAGAAAGATGCATTTGTGGAGGTAAGTAATGAAATTCCAAACGAACCTCTGGCTGAGGCAGTTAATATTGAAGTCATTAATATATCCGACAGCCCTCCGGAGAAGGGTCAAACAGGAGAAGTCTTTAAGTCAGCTCAAGAGAATGTGATGGTAAGCTGGAGAAACTTGGCTGATGAAGAAGAAAAGGAAAAAGAGACAAACAAAGATAAGGAATCAGAACAAGAGCAGGGATCACTTGAAGAGCTTGCCAAAACTGATGATGACAAAACCACTGAATTAAGCAAGTCATCTTCTTTAGCACCCGAGTGGTTGCAAAATAGAATGGCATATCCTGAGCCACAAGTAGAGATAATGCAGTTGGATCTGAGCACAATCCTGTCACAGCCTCAAAGGCCAAAGAAGCAAAAGAAAGCAAAAGTACAGTCAAGAATCTATAAAGATGAGATAGGATCTAGAATTGCAGAGATAGCTGTCCCACCGGCGAATGCAAATAGAGAACAAGTCAAGGCAGAAGACTACGTTATCTCAACAGTTGATCTGGGACCAACTACTCGTGCTCAGAGAGTGGATGAATTTAAAGGATCAGTCACTTCAATTTTGGAGCAGTTAGATAAGGATGAGTTGTCAAAGGAGTTAAAACAACAAAATAAAGAACTTCGTACTTGTCTCCAGTTTTTGATCAAACCAGTTGATGCAGGAGGAGATATAAGGACAGTGCCTACTTTCCTGTCTACAGATGAAATGGCAAAACTGGGTGAGGTAAGGGCCAAGTCCCAAGGGACTGAGAATTGGTTGTTTAGAATATTCGAGAAAGGATGTGAGACTATTGATGCTTCTGCTCAGGCGCATAAGAAGCTTGTTGAACTCCATGAGAAATGGAAGGATCTACGTGAGGAATGTGACTCCTTTGATGAATATTACTCTCACATGTTTCCTCGGATAAAGAGCATCAGAGATTTGTCAGCCCAGACTCTGGTAGTTGAGAATATCCTAGCTGGGGACAAGTTGTCCAAGGCCATCGAATGGTATCAATAGCGGCATTTGAGGAAAGAAACTTTTGAAAACATAAAAGAAGCATATAAGCCAGCAGATGAAGAGTTGCGGTCACTTATATATGATATTAATGATTCTTTGAAGGATTGTTTGGAGGAGTCTTATAATGACTATGCCCCTTATGATGTCAAGAAATGCAAAAGCAAATTACATAAGGTAATTTTTGAGAATACTGAGCTAGCCATAGAGGACAGATTGTATAAGGTTAGTGACCTCAGAGCTAAATTCAAGGCATTCCACAAGGCTGGGGCAGAAATAGAAAAGATATAAGGTAGATTCAGCCGAGAACTGGAGATGTTCGAGTATCGGGTCAATCATCTGAAGAATCCAGACCCCTTGGAGATCAATCTTGTGCTTGAGGCATGGCTTAACTACCGCAACAAGCTGGCTGAAGAGGACAAAATTAATTTAGATGAAGAGTCTTGATATTTTTTGAATATTTTGGAATGTAATCCCGTTATTATTGTAAATTGCTATATTCGGGACAGCATGTGACCCTACTTTGTCTCTTCTATGCTTTAAAAATGTTCTTTTCTATTAATATATTTAGTTGGCTAGTCAAATTGACTAGATTCAATGTATCTGGGGGCTGTTTTTCGTCCTTTTCATAAAAGACAGTGTAATTTGGGAATCGATATGAGCTGTTGTTTATGCATTTATTGATGTAATCTGGACCGTCAATGTTGAGTTAATCTCCACCGTTCATTTGAAAACTCGGTATGTCGCTTTCCTATATAAAAGACTGCCATTTCTACTATTTGTAAGAGAGAATTTGATGCCGGATTGTTGACATTCTGCCATTTGAAGTAATACAAAGCAAGTTTCTGCAGTGATTCTGAGAATGTGTATTGTGTTCCTTATTTGGTTTTCATGGTTCGCTTCTTGCTCTCCCATAATTAATTCGTTGTGCTTTTATAATGTTTATGGTTTGCTGAAAGTATCTGATGAATACTCTAAGTCCATACTTTTACTTATTTGCTGATGGTATATAGTTGTGCAAAGTTAGTCTGGGCTGATCATTTATGCTAAAGGTCAATTGCATTTCACAAGTTAAATTGCGCCGTTTATTGGGTATTTAACAAATGAATGTAATCTAAAAATCTTTCGATTTCCATTGAAGATAGCATCATTTTCTGCAGTGCTGTAACACCCATTTTAGTTTGGTAAATCAGAAAATTGGTTAAGTTTCAGAGTATTTGTCTACTTAAAGTAACCTATACATTGTGAATGTCACTTAGGATTTCTCTAAAACCCTAACCTCTTTTGCATTTTCTTTGAAAACCATCGTTAGATTAGGAATTTCAGCAGCATCCTACTTTGTTTTATCAGCTGAATCATAAAGGGTTTATGTGTATTTGTTGTTCCAACTTTGAAATTTGTAGATTGCATGTAAGACCCCTTGTAGGCACAGCTAGAACATACCAACTAAGAGATTCCAAGCAAGCTAAGACCTCGCTATAGAAACCTTGGAGTAGTCTTACCTAGGGTAGGATACTTTTCAAGAGGTGTGAAACTAGCGATCACACCTACGTTGTTGTGTGCTAAAACACACATCAACACTTATTACATAAAGTTTCATTCTCGATCCTCCATCCCACTCTAAAGGCAATTAGCATCATTCAACATGCCCTTCCATCTCTTCCATAATACATCTCATTGTTCCTAAATAAATAATTTTTTATATTAGTTTATTACCAAAGCCATAGTAATGCACATGCAATATCAAGACCAGATAATGTCTACTTGTAAAAATACAATGATAACATAGTTAGAAATTTGAAAATGCCACCATTTGAACTAGCAATATGAAGACATTGATGACCATGCAGATATAAATGTATATACAGTTTGAAAAACTGCATAACAAAAGTAACCATGTCATACTTGATTGCCTATCATCACAGACATAATATCAACCTTTATGACTGTCAAAAACACGGTTGAGGCCCACATGACTGCAATTTGGTATCCAGTTAAGGAGATGCATAACAATCTTATCCAACCTCCTATATGTATCCCACTGCTTGTGACTTTTGCAGCAAAAAACCACCAACTTATTTGGAAGGGCTTAGTCCCTCATGGAATGTGGATGTGGGTGAACCAAGACAGAAAGCTGAGGATAAGCAAGCTGTTGGAAATGGAATGTCCTGTACTGTTGAGCCGCCAATACAGGAGGTAAATGGTTCTATAGATGCCAATGAATTGGTTTTGATGTACCTGAAAGCAGTCATGAAGTTGGGAGTTGTTGTGTAGGCCACAGGGTTGCCGGATATGCCACCCCACTTCCCTTGGTACACGTACCAGAGTGCTCAGTACATACACGGGTACAGTACACACAGGATATGGGCTGGATACCGTGCCCTCCCATATTCAAAAGTAGGGAAAAATCTACACCGCACCAAATACTTCTGGGTTCGACGTTTTAAAAAACAAATTGTCATATCCACAAGAAATATTTAAACAAAACAAAAAAACCCTACAATGTCCTCTACCCAAGGATGTTTTCTGTTTGACGTTCAATTTTTCCACGATGGTGGATGCAAGATTCCGAGCTCTATGGAATGCACGCCAATCTCTATTGAATTGCTTTTAGGTTTTTAACATATATCTTTTTAAAAAATATATTATTCAAATTTAACAAGTTTTATATTATTCTACGTAAATTATTGTAATCTTTAATTATGCTGATAAGCGTTCCCTATGTGAGCAGCACATGAGTGGATTATATAGATGAAGGGCCTAGATTAAAAGGACTACGATCAAAAAGATCCAAAGCGTCCTTTTTCTATTGTCGGTTTTTCATTTTCTGTTGTTCGTTCTTCGTCGCCGATCATCAGATTCTATTCACGCGCATTCTTTTCCAGTTCATGCCTGATCCGCGTTTCTAAACTCGTCGGTTGTTCTCACGCCGAGAAAAAAATCGTGTCAGAAGAAGTTTCATGTCATTTAAATGTCCCTTGCCAGACACCTTGGAATTTTTTTTTTACCAAAGGAAAAGGAAAGGGGAAACGGTTGAAAGCAAATATCTTAGGCGAGCATATCAAATTTCTGAGGTGAGCTGAAGGGGAGCGCGAACAAAAAACAAAAAAATCGCCTTCTGAGGAATCGATCCAAAGGCGTGGAGCGCGAACAAAATTGAATGGCACTAATATATTTATGGACAATAAAATAAAAAATATATTTCAATATTTAATATATAATATTAAATATAAATCTATTATTTTAATATTAAATTAGTTTTTAAAAATATATTAAGTAGAAAACCTAAAGCGTAGCCAAACAAACTAAACATGTATAGTGGTTTCCTTGGACATGAATGGAGACTCTAATCCCAGTATTTGCATGACAACAAACCTAGAGTCTGGTCAAAACAACCGAGGCGCATAGTGGGAGTTATCCGGAGTTAAAATTAGCGATAGGATTTTGATCGCCATTTGCCCGGCTTCACAGCCAATTTTGCAGCTCGAGGGCCAGTAGATCTGTTTTTTTCTCGGAGAAGAAAGTGTGAGTGTTCATTTTCGAGGGCCAAGTCCCTGCTCGATATATTCTTCCATCTGATCAAAGGTCATTGCTTGCTACTAAAGCTCCACAATCCATTCCTGTCATCGATCTAGCAGCTCACAACCTCAAAAATAGCAAAGGCTCAAAACAAGCAGTGAAGAGATGTCTTTCAAAAAAGATGACAGAGGTGCTGCTAAAATCGGATAAAATGGAGCATAGGTTCAAAAACAGTGTTGATTCCTTAAGGCAACTAGTGATGGGCAGCATCTTTTCCTTCAACAATTTTGTAATCCTGGAAGAAACCATCCTGCTTCTATAAAAGAACCAATCAAGCTCTTATTTTTGTATGTGATATCTGATGTTAGGGATATCTCTCCTGCCGCTATAGAAAGATGGCTTGTGAGCAGCAGTGGCCACAATGCTTATCTTATTATTGGGAGGCATCTTCAATTTAGTTGTACATAAACAACAATGTATGTGATAATATCAGTGTTTTTTCAATATAAATTTTTACATTAACTAATTAAATTTTCAATAGGTTTAATCAGACACTGTCAGATATGATGGTGGGACAAAATCTTACATCGTCCAGCATTTGGATCATTCTGATCTTGCAAAAAAGTGAAACATAGATAGCATGAGCATGTAATTGTTAGTGTAGGTTTTTATTTCCTAGATGGGTTATTTATTTTTCCTATATTCCTAGGTTTTTCCTACACTTCTATTAATCTCGCTTAGGTTAATAAAGCATGTCTTATTAGGTGAGTGGTTGCGAGGTGTCACCTTCCTACATGTGAGCATCCATTAGCTATCTTGGGAAGATACTTTGCTATCTTTAGTCCGATAGATGGTTGCTCCTCATTGGTCGGTGTTGCCACCTCCTCTCTCTCCTTGGTCTATATAAGCATGCTACCTGGCTTGTATTTTGCATCTTTTGCTTTTGCATCCTCTTAATGCTATTTTGCTTCTAGCATTTGCATTACTCTCTTGGCGACTAACTCTGTGTTGCTATTTTGATTTCGTATTATTTGCATTCATAGTTTTAATATCTATTCTTTGCACTAGTTTTCTGGGTTATTAATCTTTTCAGATTCTAACAGTAATTACAGTATTAAAAGATTCATATATCTTTTTCTCTTTGCTTATTTGTAACCTTAAGACAATTGGCAATAAACCATGGTTATGTAGGTGCACACAAGGAGCCTGAAAACAGGCACACCAGACACACATCCATAACCAGGGCATACATGCACCCATTATCTTGTATTTTGTGTAGTTTTTATTATAAATATGCATATCTTGTATAAAACAAGTCCATCTTATAATCCACAATATCTTATAAGAGGATATTGTGCACGTGCAACCTGCACCCCACAATGGCACAACCAAATGAAATTGTAACAAAAATTAAACTCTTAACTTCTGTGTCAATAAGTACATACAAAATTTGTAAAATGTTACATCATCATCACACAATATGAATCAACTTTGAATGCTTTTTCCAATGAAAGGAGCAACTGTAATGATCTAGTCTGCAAAAAGAAGATCACAAAACTTGGGACACATAAATCTTAATGAGGCAGGTCAAGCATATCCAAGACAATTTGGAGAAGATGGCATAATCAAAGAGAATGTAGGAATGTGACTATTACTTATGCATTTCTTCAATTGGACCTACCGATAGCATTGTGTTGCTTCCAGAATTGAAAGCCTCTCATGGTGCTCAACATTTGACCTGTTGATGAATGTAGTAAAAGATGGAGGAGCCATCGAAGATCAATGGCATAGAATCATAAGAAAACAAGCAGTGAAGAGATGTCTTTCAAAAAGGATGATAGAGGTGTTGCTAAAAACGGAGCATAGGTTCAAAAACAGTGTTGGATTCCTTAAGGCAACTAGTGATGGGCAGCATCTTTTCCTTCAACAATTTTGTAATCCTGGAAGAAAGCATCCTGCTTCTATAAAAGAACCAATCAAGCTCTTATTTTTGTATCTGATCCATAAATTCTCAAATTAAGTAGAATTTTGAATCAAAAACTTTCTTTGTTTTGAATTTTATAGTTCAAGAATTAGATGTTGATGAAATAGATGGCCTATTTCTCATGTTCAAGATACATTACCACAATTTAAAAGGCATCCAAAATAGACATACTTATTTGAAAGTGTTGCAGATAGAAGTCTTAATTCACAAAATAGGAGTGCCAACATTCTTGACCTAGGAGTGGGAGGAAGCATGGGTTCTGGGAAATTTGGTTGTGATAATAACCTTAGACATAGTGAGACATTGCAAACAACCCAAATATCTCCTTCAATTTCAACTCAGTTGCATAGTTCTATGAGCCTTGGAATGGCTAGTGCCAGCCTTAATAGTGGAAGGCCTGTGGTCCCTTTCAAGTCCTTTTTTGGGCAATCTAAAGAGAAAGATATGGAGTTTCTAAGAGCCAAAGAAGAAGTGCCAGAGAACTTTAATTTTCAAGATTTTGTACTAGTCAATCACGCATCAAATTCATCTATTTATCATCAAAATGTGGGGAGATTAGTTATGGGTTCTTGAATGTATATTGTCATTATTTTAGTGAGGTTGTGGAAAGGTATTATGTTCCTTTAAATTTAAATGGAGATGGGCATCTAAACACTTGGAAGTGTGGGACAACAAAGAACAAACAAGGGGACAAGATAAATACCAAGAGATTATTATGGCCTTCAAACTTGACAATGCAAATTTCTATTTATGGGTAGGGTGACCAGTGCGCTTTGTAGTGGGTTGATGTCTTGCAGAAATGCTGTTGGGAATATGCGTAAATTATCTCTTACAATAGTGTCATTTTGTTATTCAATTTACAGCCTCACTTGATTCAAGAATTTGTCTATATTTACATGTATTATGTTTCAATGTATGCTTTGTTTATCCTTTGCAATTTTGTTTCCAAGTTTTCTGGCTGCAAACAGAAGACAGTCACATATTCTCAGTTATCGTGTTTAGTTGCATATTTAGAAGAGTTGTAAATTATCTGCAATCAGGTTAGTAGATTGTACTTTGTTTTGAACATGTTGACTAGGCTATAGTATCTATGATTATCTCTTATATTGGGATTCATGAATCTTTGTAACAAATTCTCCAGAAAAAAATGGATAAATTAAAATAACAATATCTTTAAAATTTCATTATGATATGTTTGTTTTGTTACGTCCCTTTCAGGTTTATGAAATCATAGGTGTTAAAACTAATCAAATAACATCCTTGTGCAGTTTTGTAGCACACTAAATGTAGATAGTTGTTCTCAATAATGATACAAATCGGTACTATAAAGATGGTAACCTTCAATTTAATTTATGTAGTTGGCTATCAAACAAAACTCATGGGACTGCAGTTTGGTATCATTATACATTTACTCCGGTAACTTAGCTTGAAGCGGCACACCTATTACTGTAGCCATACCCCATGTCTCCACATGACTATGGTGTTAAGTTTAGAATTACTTAGATGGTAGAGGATAGGAATGAGAACAAAGGCTTCCTTTATGGCAGTGTTTATATCTTAGAAAACTAGTTTTAGAAAAGAACGTGAAGAGTCATAGTGCTGGATCTTGATTTGTTTACATGGAATGCTGTAAAATAGGAATAGTGGTAAGAGAGCAAATCCTCTTTTGTTGGGATCAAAGTGTTGTTGTAGTAACCATTATGAGGTGGGGTTGAGCCTCTCACGATGCAGGGGAATATAAATTAAGATTGGTGTTTAGTTGAGATCTAATTTCTCAAAGGGTAGAGAATAGAAATGAGAGAAAAACCTCCACTTATGGTGGTGTTTGTTTCTAGAAAACTAGTTTTGTGAAATGATGCTAAGAGGATGACATGATTATAATGCTGCATCTTGATTTGGGTATGTAGATTGGTGTAAAATGAGAATAGTGGTGAGCTTGGATCCTTTATCATTGGGCACCAGTGAGTAGCTATTGTTAACTACGATTGAGGATCTCATTTGTGAAATTGTTGTCATGCAGGTTGATATAAATTTAGATTAGTGTTAAGTTTACAATCTTTTTTTTCTCAAAATAAGGGTAAAGTTTAGGAATGAGAATGAAACTTCAACTTATGGTGGTGTTTTAGGAAAGTAATTTTACAGAAGGATGCTAGAATGATTAGATGATAATAGTGTTGGGTCTTGATTTGTGTTCATAGGTTGGTGTGGAATGAGAATAGCAGTATGCATGAAATCTTTTTCAATGGGATCCCAATGTTGTTGTGTAGCCATATTATGAGGTGGGATTGAAGATTTCATTTCTGAAACATTGTCATGAAGGGAGTATTATTTTAGATTAGTATTAGATTTAGTCTCTTTTCTTTTTAGAATAAGCGTAGATGTTAGGATTGGGAATAAAGTTTCCATTTATGGTGTTGTTTGTTTGGTAGTAAACTAATTTTAGAAACGGATGCTAGGGAGGTGCGATTATTATATTTCTGCATCTTTATTTGGGTTCATACATTGGTGTGAAATGAGAATAATGGTAAAGACCAAATTCCTTTCCAATTAGAACCTAGGTCCAACTGGAAAGGATTTTGGTCTTTACCATTATTTTCATTTCACACCAATGTATGATCCTTAGGCTAAAATTTAAATAATAGAGTTGGGTCCGATAATATAATTGAAATAATTGCAATAATTAAACAAGAGGATAAGGGGGTTTAGCTTTAGGATGAATGGTAGATAAATGATGTTCATGATATTTTGGAATGATTTCTTTCTATTGTAATTTTTTTTGCCTCAATCTAATGAACAATTGAGAGTTTAAACTAGAACTAAAATTAATGTGATAATTAAATAAGAGGATAGGAGGCCTGTCTCTAGGATTGATAATAGATTAATGATGTTGATGTTGTTTTGGAATGATAAATTTACTTTTTTCACAAAATTATTCACCTTGGTTTGATGAATAGTTCAAGATTTGAACTGGTGTAGAAATATTTGCATATAAATTCAATGTCTTGTAGAATCAATCCTAACTACGACAAACTTGATCTTGGTGTGTCAAATTGATCTACGATGCATGAGAATGATTTTAGAGAGTTCAATAATTATTGTGAAGCTTGATATGTGGTTGAACATATGTAATGATGAAAATAATTGGGGGGTCCTATAGAATAGTTGTACAAACAAAACTTTGGTAGAAAAATTGTGTTTTATAAGTCTTTTAGAATTTATTTGATTGGGAAGTGATAGTTTTAAGTGTTGTTATGATAATAGATTATAAAAAACTATTTTCATGCAGATTGTGTCCTTGTGGACTTTAGTGGAATATTCCTCCGCCAGCAAGAGCATATTTCTCCTCTTTCCATGAAACCAATGAACACAATGGAGCTACATGCCCTGAAAGTCAAAGAATGAATCAAATCATGGGCTTTGCTGATGCCAGACCCTCAAGTTCAAGCATTATTCATCCCGAGATGGATGACCTTGATGGCGACTCTGCTACGGGCTACATTCAAAATGAATCCATATTTGAAGAAGACCATGATAATATTTCACAATATTCTCTTGCAATCAATGCCGAAAATTACTCTATGCCAGTCTTCACTCAAGCGCGGCACCTCAAAGCTCAAAAGGAGGAAGACGAAAAATTGAAAGCAAAAGAGAAATCTAGAGAAGTGCCCAAGATACCTCAAGAAAATGTCAAAGTTAGCACTCAAGATCCGTCCACGGCCAATTTTGATATTGTTGATTCTATGATGAAGATGAAGGTCCAGATTTCTCAACTGGAGTACCTCCAAGATCACCTTGATCAGTTGGAAAGAGTTGTCAAATTTGTAAGGAGACTCCAATCTAGCCTTCCCTTCTTGAATCTTCAGCCCCAGCGGGAGAGAAGCCAAAGCCTTTTTGCATATCTCTATACATAGACGGCTTCAAGTTAAGCAATTGCATCATAGACTCCGGTGCTTCAAACAATGTCATGCCTTTGCAAGTGATGAATGCGCTAGGACTGTCGTGCACAAAGACCCAAGGCAAGTGTTACTTGAATCAAAATTAGTGCCGCTGGTTGGACAATTGAAAGATGCACAAGTAGCCTTGGCGGCTTGTCTGGAGAAGAGAATTATGATGACTATCCTAGTAGCAGACATTCTTGCCAACTACGAAATGTTGTTAATTCGAAGTTTTTGCAAAGACTTAGGCGGAGAAATTCAATTGGATTGGTCCTCGGTGACTATCCCCGTCAAAGGTGGCAAGATCAAGCTAGAACCTGAGCCCAGGTCCCGTTTCACGGTGGTGAAGCCTCAAGATCCAAAGGCACAAATTCTATATCAAGAGACAGGTCCTGGCACCTACATGATGATGGCTGAAAATGAGACTAAAGATAAAGCCATTATCTTTTCAGAAGCAAATAGAGAAGATACTACCGATCTATGGACTATGCAGTTTGACGACAGTTGTTCAACAGCCGGATCAGGAGCCGGAATAGTACTAATATCTCCCGAGGGTAAGCTATACCCTTTTGCATATAGTCTGCAGTTTGATTGTACCAACAACACTGTAGAGTACGAGGTGCTTTTGTTAGGTCTCAAGAATGCACGTGGCATGGGAATTAAGTTCCTAAAAGTCGAAGGAGATGTTGAGTTGATCGTCAAGCAAATCAAAGAGCAATTCCAGGTTAAGAAAGATCACCTCCGACATTGCAGACACCGTGTTTGGGATGCTATTGAGTGGTTTGAAGCCTTCGCCATTGAATACATACCCAGGATGGAGAATAGCAAAGTCGATGCTCTAGCAGTGTCCGCATCTCTTTTCATGCCGCATTCAGATTTCAGACAAAGTGCTTTTACCATCAAGTTGATCTATAGGCCCACAGTACCTGACAACTCAGAAAATTGGCAAGTCTTCAACGACAATGAGCACATTATCAACTTCCTCAGAATGGATGATCATTTCAAAGGTCTCTTCTTTGAAGGAAGTCTCTCACCTCACCGTGAATCTCTCATGGAAGGCGCAGAAAATGCCCAAGATGGAGAAAATCAAGAAACTGATGTCATTCAACTCAAAGGCAATAAAATTCCTAAAGGCCTAGTGTCCTTAGAGAATATGTTTGATAGGCATGACCGGTATATTCAAGATCAAGTCATTAGAAAGAACCTCAACCAAGTATCACAAAGTCAACATTGGCACCATGGACGAGCCCCGGCTTATCAATCTAGGCAAGTGTTGTTCGCCCACAGAAAGTGAAAGATTCATCTCACTTTTTCAGCAATATATAGATATCTTTACTTGGTCTTATGAGGATCTGAAGGTTTTCACACCTAGGGAATTGTCTCATACGATTCCTCTAAAAACAGAAGTCAAGCCTTTCCGGCAAAAACAACGCCATTACAATCCGAAAGTGCAAGACACCATCTACACAGAGATCCAAAAGATGCTCATGGCGAAGATTATTTTTTCAATCCATCATTCCACTTGGGTGTCGAATATCGTTCTTATACGTAAGAAAAACGGAGAAATTAGAATTTGCGTAAATTTCAGGAACTTGAATCAGGCATCTCTAAAGAATAATTATCCTCTGCCAATCATGGATCATACTCTTCAAACAGTCACCGGCTCAGAGATGCTATCACTCTTAGACGGATATTCAGGGTATAATCAGATTGCAGTTGCAACTGAAGACCAATATAAGACAGCATTCACTACCCCATGGGGTACTTTCACTTACGAGCGGATGCCATTCGGCCTCATCAATGCCGGAGCCACTTTTCAACAAGCTATGGATTTAGCTTTTGGTGACCTGAAGGACAAGGTTATAGTGGTATACTTAGATGATCTCACCGTCTTTTCCAAAAGATCCGCAGAGCACTTTCAACACTTAAGCCATGTGTTCAAGAGGTGCAGGTATCACGACATCTCCCTAAATCCGAAGAAATCAGTCTTTGCATTGACCAAAGGAAAGCTACTTGGCCATATCGCATCCAAAGAAGGTGCAAGGATTGACCCAAATCGGGTTGATGCTATTCGTAACCTATCTTTGCCAACAAGCAAAACTGTCCATTCTTTCTTCGGCAAAGTGAACTTTCTTCGAAGGTCCGCGCCAGACTTCTTAGAGTTCACCAAGGACATCTCAGCTATGATGAAGAAAACTTCGATTTTCAAGTGGACAGAACAAGGAAAGAACACCTTCATAAAAGTCAAGGAAGCAATCAGCAAAGCTCCCGTCTTGGTCCATCTTGACTTTGAGAAAAGCTTCATCCTATACTGCTATGCTTTGGAGCATACTATGTCTTCCATTCTCACACAGATGCGGAGTCTCTGATTGCATTCATGAGCAGTAGCTTCAAAGATCATGAGATGTGATATTCACAGATTGAAAAGCACGCATATGTTGTGGTTCAAGCTGTAAAGAATTTTAGATTCTACATCCTGAACTCTCGCACAATAGTTTTTGTACTTGATCCAGTGGTCAAGAGTGTTCTTACTCAGCAAGAGATGGGCACTAAGCGAGGGAATTGGGTGGCTAAAGTCCAAGAATACGATCTAGAGATTAGGCCTACCAAGTTGATACGTGGCCGAGAACTCTGACAACTAATAGCTGAATATGGAGATAGAGAGAAGGAAGATACCATCAATTTTATTGACGAAGAAGAAGTGCTCCCTTTGGTACTATTCATTGACTCTGTCGAGGAGTAGTACACGAACATAGTCTATTATCTGACTTACGGAGAGTGTTCGGATTACTTAGACAAGCAACAGAAAAGGACCTTGAAGCTGAGAGCACTTAAGTATGTGCTATTGAAAGATGTATTGTACAAGCAAAGTCTAGACGGCACATTCCTGAGGTGTGTTGATAAGGACCAGCAAAGGAGGTTGCTTGAACGCTTTCATGATAAACACTGTGGTGGTCATTTTTCATCACAGATCACTGTGTTCAAAATCCTACGAGCAAAGTACTATTGGCCTACTATGTTCAGGGATGCATATGAGTGGATGCAGAAGTGTCAAGCCTATTAACAATTTGTTGGAAAACTCAAGTTGGCAGCCCTTCCACTCAAGCCAGTCATCATCGAAGCCTCTTTTCAGCAGTGGGGGTTAGATTTCATTGGGCCTCTCAACCCTAACTCAAGCAAAGGACATTTATGTTCTCATAGCTACAAACTATTTTACAAAGTGGGTTGAGGCCAGTCCTGCTAGGCGAGCTACCTCAGAGGTGGTGTGCGACTTTCTAAAGGAGAACATTTTGTCGCGCTTCGGGGTACCTCAAAAGATCGTGACTGATAATGCACCAAGTTTTTCCTCGGAAGAGCTATTGGGTTTCTGTTTTGACTATGGAATTACATTGTCTCATTCTTCAGATTATTACCCTCAAGGTAATGAACAAGCGGAATCTTCAAACAAAAATCTAGTCACAATAATCCGTAAGTTGGTTGATAGCAATCAACGCACTTGGCACAAAAAGTTGTATGACACCTTGTGGGCAGACAAGATCACACCAAAGAGAGCAATCGGCACATCACCGTTTGCTATTATGTATGGCACGGAGGTCATTCTGCCTATCACACTAGAGCTATCTGCCTTTCAGCTTGCAACGACAGTCGAAGATAGTCAATTCAAAGATCCCATTGAGACAGGCATCATGTACCTATCAAAGATTGAAGAAGAAAGATTAGAAGTGGTTGACAAAATCACTTATCATCAAGAGCGTGTGAAGATCTTTGATAAAAAGGCCCGTCAACACAACTTCAACATTGGTGATCTTGTCCTACTATGGGATAAGAGACACAAGCCTAAAGGAATGCATAGCAAATTTGACTCCTTGTGGCTCGGACCCTTCAAGATTTGTGAGTTCTACGGAGACAACACATATTTCCTCTCGCACTTGGAAGGTACACCATTGCCCTTGCCCTATAGTGGGCAATTTTTGAAGCACTTCATTACTTAGGGTTTGAAGGGGTCTTCCCTTTTTGTCGTATTGTGTTTCCCCTTTCAATAATGTATTCGTCAAGTAGTATTGTTTTTCCCAATTATGTATCGTTTATTTGTCGTGTTCCGTTAGGTAGACCAGAGTTCCACCCTTAGGTGATTTTAGGAAAATGTACTGGCTCTATTGCCCAACTGATAAGACACTGATCTACACTATAAAACCAAAGATTCTGAGGTTCTCCTATGCCGCAAGTATACACCATGGTCCCCAGACAAAGTCTAATGTTGTACCCATACGAAACTTTTTGTCTATGCATACAAACACCCTAAAAAGATGCCTAAACACACCTCCCAAGCACCATGTCGCCTTGTCATTATTTGCTAACCCCGCAGGTACAATATACATCAAAGGAGTTTGAAACAAGGCCTGAATGGAGAAAGATTCAAAGAAGCCAAATTGGCTATGAGCTCTAAAAGACCATCTAGAAGAGGAGGCCAAAGTGATGAATTGAAGACCGAAATGATGCAAAGGAATGACGAAGAGCAACAAGAAAACATCTGGCAACTCAAAATTCAATTTTGAAAATTTTGAAAATTTGAAAATTTTGGAAAAAATTTCTAAGGCATTTGGAGCGCTTTTCCCAAGGCGCACGCACCAAGGAGAAAAGGCTCCAAATATCAAAAACCCAAATTTCAAGTTTCAAGGCTTCTCATCATCGTTTGGAGTGAATTCATCAAAAAATGTGCTTCAAAATGGTTAAGTCAAAAAGGGCACTTTTCTTGCGAAGCGTGCTCCAACTCCGAAGCACTCCAAATGAAGATTGAAGTTTCAAGGCATGAAGACATCCAATGAAAGATCATGAGCACTTTCACCTTGAATCTCGCTCCAAGTCTGAAAGGCTTCAAAGGCGGAGAAAGTCAACATTGATCCAAAGAGAAGAATCCAAAAGATCTTCGTCAAAATTCCAAGGCAAGAATTCGAGTTTTTCAAGGCGAAAAATGTGTAAAAAGAGCATGAAAAAGGGTGAAAGAAATCAAAGTTTTTGGCGAAGACAAAAAGCAAATTTCAAAAAAAAGTTTCTAAGGCAAATTTTTGCCTTGAGAAAAGCGCACCTTTCCCAAGGCACGCGCGCCAAGGGAAAAACGCGCCTTCCCTAGGCATGTTTTCTCCCAAAAGCACCTAACTCAAAAAAACTCAAACGCCACCTTCTATTTTGGTCGGCCAAAGTCAGCAAAAAAGCACTTTTTCAAGAGGAAAATAAAAGGTTATAAACTATGTTACCAGTCCTCCTGCATTTTCCCCTGGGTCCTAGTTCGGTCTGGCCCGGGTTCGGATCCTGGTCCGGTCCGGCTGGGGATACGGCCAGGGTTCGCGATTTTCACTGTGGGTCCGTCCGAGCAGAACCCGCAGCAAGACGGCCAAAAAAGTGATTTTTTTGATTATTTTTTTATAAATCTGAGCAATTTTTTTATTGTTTTTGGTTATTTGACTCACTCATGTCAACATAATTTTGTTTTTTTTTTATTATCAAGGTCATATTATATATATCCTTAAGGCATCAAGTTAAGGTAAATGCCAAATGGAACATATCCTTAACTCATTCGTTCTCACTCTTTTTTTCCCTCATTCTTCCTAATGTTTTCTATTTATATTTTATGGATTCTTAATTCAAAATCTAAAAAAGAAAAAACATTAAAGAAGACAATAAGAGAAAAGATGCACAAAATTTTTGATGGTGACCTCGTGGGGGCGGAACATTTTACTTTTTTAGGCATACAGAAACAACCTGTGAATGCAAGTCACTGATCCTTTCAGTACTGATCTACATTCTGAAAGTCTGCTACATTATCAAGGTCATATTTTTCCCTTGTGACTTGGAACTGAACATTGTTTGTTCCTAGTGAAAGAACAGATTATAATGCCCAAATTTATAAAAAAAATAAATCTGGGCATTATAATTTTGATTTTTTTTATTATCAAGGTCATATATCATGACATTCGACGTTCGTGTTTGGCTAATTGACATTGTAGTGTTTTTAATTTCTAATACTAGTGTGGTTTTGTTTATTATATGATCATATTCATGATGCTATGGTATTCTGAACTTAATTACTGCTGCAAATATGAATATATTTCTAATTTTTATATGTTTTTGTATGGGCGAACCCAAAACGAACTCACACCCAAAAAAAAATTTGACCAAACCCGCGAACCCGAACCCAAGCTAGTACCAGGACCGGTAACTTAGGTTATAAATAGAAAAAGACTCCACTTCAACTTCACTTCAACTTGTGCATGGAAAGCAAAATAAAAGCACACTAGAAATAGGAAAAAGCTCATTGGAAACCCTAGGAGGCAGCACCCAGCTATAAAGAAGCCATATGCTCATTATTTTTATCATTTTCAAAGGCAACTTTAAGGGTTAGAAGGCAGCGCTCAGGTTGGAGGAACTTTTTCTTCATTATTTCATGCATTTCAAGGCAGATTGGAGGTGTTTTTGTGGCCAGCGATTCACTAAGGAGGTGGATTTGTTACACCAAAGCATTATTTTGTCCTTCATTCATCATCCCAAGGCAGTTCTGCATGATTAAAGGGCAGCGCTTCACATTGGCAGCCATTTTTGGGGGTTTTTGAAGCTTTTTGTTGCTGGTTATGACTGTTCTAAGCAAAAATCACCACTTCCAGCCATAGAAGGAAAGGCATTTTTCTCATTTTTGTCGCATACCCATCTCGGGAAAGGCATTTTCCATCAATCTTGACTGTTTAGAGCTCAAATCCAGCACACTTTTTAAGGTACAGCTCAATATTTTCACTTTCCAAAGGCAAAAATACACCTTTTTCATGAAAAATCAGAGTTGGAGAGCAAAAAGAAAAGCCTGATTTTCCTGGACAGCGAGCATAAAAAGGTCTGACTTTGCCTTTTCCAACGCAGGACAGCCAAGAAGAAAGCTTCTCCAAGCCACAAAGCAACCATGCAATACTCTTTGATCACTATAGAGGCTAAATCCCCGCTTGTCCATGAATATTCCAAAGTCAAAGAGACAGATTTGTGCCAGGTTTCACCCGAGGGTTTTGACTTGGACTCTTTGGTAAAAGCAGACAGTGTTCCGGCAAAGAATCTGATGTATTCTAGACTAACCCAAGCAAGCTCATTTCCTATAGCCACTCAAAGCCTAGAATTTGTGCTAGCTTGCATAAAGAACTATGATACTGAATCAAGAGAAGTTAGAGCAGTGGATGGAAGGGTAATTGCAAGCCTCAAAACAGATGACATGGAGTTTGCTTTCGGGATTCCACCATTTGAGGAATCACTCACCCTAGACCTTGAAGATTGTGACAGAGTGTGGAGCTCAAATGTTGATAAATGTCAGAAGGTAGCCTCCAAATGGCTAAAAGATAAAAGCACACTTCCTAGAAATGTTGGTAGAGGAGAGTTCAAAGATGAATATGCAATTATGATCACACTCCTCAACCACATCACAGGGCAAGTTGAAGGAAGAAGCTTTAGAACCTGGATGTTTTACATCATCAGCACTGTGGTCAATGGAAGTGCAACTTATGATTGGTCTATCCTCATAAGTAACAATATTCACTAGCAAATCATAGAGTTCTCCCAAACTCATGAATTCAGGATGGCATCATATTTGTTATTCATGGTGGCAAAGCAGCGCAACTTTGCCAGGTTGAATTTTGTGGGCTCTCCACAAAACTCCAAGATTACCAGGTTATATCCTCAGTTGGAGTTTTCAAAGTCCTTGAAGCATTTCCACTGGGTCAATGACGCATTCCTAATGTTTACAGTGCATGACTTGGAGAATCAAATGCATGTTCGCATTTTAGAGGCAAGGGTAGTGATCTCTGATTGGGCGAACTAGTCCATTCAGTTTCCTACTTTTTCATACATCCGAGTGTATGGGTTCACTTCATATCCATACATGCTTCCGAGATATCCTTCTGATGAGGTGGTTTTTATGGAGTTCCTACGTCAGAGTGCCGAAGTTCATAGTTTTCTACGCAACAGGCATATGCATGCAGTGGGTTTTCCTATTCAGCTCAGTTTCTTCAAGTGCAAGAGTGCCTCAGATGCCAAAATAATCAAGGAAGAAATGTCTAAGTTTGGCCTAAAGACCTTCAAAGAAAAACACACCTATGATCCTAAGGAGGTAATGAAGTCTAGAGTTGGCGGCAAATTTGCTCATATGCCAACCATTGAGGATTTTTGGGCTAATTGTGAAGATGAGTTTGAGGTTCGCCAACGGAGTTTCAGTTGCTTCTCATTGGAGCAAATACCGGCTTTTCTTGACGAAGACACCAAAGGTTTGTGCGAAGATAATTGTATTCTTTCTCCTAAATTCATTAGGGAGAAGATTGATTTGCAACCTTTACCACAAATAGATTAGTCCCTCAAGGAGTTAACTTCTATCACCAACATAACTCAAGCAGTGGTGAAACGAAGTTGGATGTTCATTAATAATCAAAGGGAAAAGAGAGCCAAAGCCCGCAAGGACAAGACTTCAATAGTGGAGCCGCCATCTTCATCTACTCGCTTGGCCACATGACTAAAGTACAAGATAATAAGTGAGAGGGTTGAGGAAATGAATATTCCTGAGAAAGAGCCCCTGAGGGTGATCCAGAAGATTAGAATGCAATCGAGGACGCCGGTTCAACAACAACCAGATGCAGTTTCTTTATCACCAGCAGAACTGAGCTCACCGACCACTTCCTCTTCTACTTTTTCTTCTTTGTCGTCTTCATCATCTTTGGAGGAGGAGGAGGAGGATTCATCGTTATCACCAAGGATACCTGAACCACATGAGTGTCCTATACATGTCACTTCCACACCATTTGACTCATCAGGAGTCGAGGAGACCGAGGAACCAAAAGTAGAGCAAAGGGTAGCACCTGAGACAGTGACATAAGTTGAACCCGAGATAGAGCCACATATCGCACCTCTTGAGGTTGAGATTACACCTGATCCAGAAGTTGAGGTAGAGGACCCTCCAGAGCCAATGCCTGAAAGGGCTACATCTACTTGGCTTCGCATGGTAATTGGTAAGAAGAAGAAAAGGCCATCATATTAGTTGGATTTCAGCGCTCTAGCTAAGTCATTCAAAGAACCCTTGGCAAAGAATCTAAAGAAACAGTCAAGGATTTTGAGGACTCTTGAGGGTGATATGAATGTAGAGAATGCCATTCCTCCACAGGATAAGATGGTGGTAGATGTTGAGCCCGATGATTTCCATATCATCAAGGCTAACTTGGGCCAAAGTACTCACCAGGCAGCAGTAAACATTTTGGAGGTAGCCACTAATACCATGAGGAGTAGAGTGTTGAAGGATGGAGAGGACGCGGCTGCCCTCAAAGCAGAAAATAAGCAGCTACGTCAATATATTTCTCAACTTTTGCATACACCTTCACAACCTTCACTTCTTTTACCACAAGTAATGGAGTCTTCTGATGATCAGAGGGAGTTGAGCCAGTTAGTGGTATATGGCACACATACGAAGGACTAGATTGAAGACTTCATAACGAGAGGTGTTGACTTTCTTGCAAAGTTGACCGCAGCAGTGTCTAATTCTAAGGATATTCTCCTTGGCATTGAGAATATGTTAGTGTATGACAGAAATGATGCCTATTTATGATAGGCTATTGGTGAGATTGCAGGCTCTTGGTTTGAGACCTATGACAGCAGAGCATAGATCCACAATCTTTTTGTGGACACATCAGTATTCCTTTTTGATTCACATCTCAACGGACATAGTCTCAGAGTTGACTACATAGAAGGAGAAACTTCTCAATATTGAGAAGTATGTTATTGATTTATCAAGCATATTCCTTGAACGTATTTTACCAATGAAGGCGTAATTGCCTTGTTCATGACTTGCAGAATGAGTTTGTGTGGCTGATCCGTGAAAGGTTTTGTGGAGATCCTCATGTGACGATGATGTACCTTTTAGCCAAAATCACAGTGAAATTTGATAAGGCTGAAAAGGAGTATTTGGATCTGTCGAAGACTATGGAAGATGCCAGTGTCATCCTGCAGATGAAGATTGTTCACCTCGATTCCATCATGATACCAAATGAGGCTAAAGTTGATGAATTGGAGAGAAATCTCAATTCCCAGACTTAGCCATTTTTCAGTATTTGTAGGAGTTTCTATTTTGGGTAGTTGGAGAGATGTCCAAAGCAATTTCTATTTTGAGAACTGACTTTTGGATTTGTTTTGGAAATTGTGCAAAATATCTTTTTATGGAACTCAATTTTGTAATAACAAGCAAGTTCAGTTAATTGAATTGCATGAGAGATATTTTATTATTTTAAATGCTAATTAGCTTGCATACTTGCATGCAGCATTAGGGTTAGGTTGGAGAGAATTAATTAACTCTTCCTTTTATTTCCTTGCATCTTTTGTTCTAGGTTATAAATAAGTGTATTCTACACACTTAATTTCAAAATGGAAAATGTTGAAGCTTTGATTTTGCTCACATATTATTGTTCAAACAATGTTGTGTGTTTTTATTACTTTGAAAATAAAAATATACATCATTCTCATTGAAGCTTTTTGTGTTGTTGAGCTTGAGAGGAATTGTTTATGACTTTGTGCTTAAACAATTGTTTTAGATCTTTGTTGCTCCTTTGTGTTAAATCAATCGCCAATTGTTCCTTCAATTTCTTTGTGCTCTGAATTTACTCAAAGAGATTGAAAGTATGTTTTATTAGTTTAAGTTATTTCTTTTGCAATACTCTGAAAAGTCTTGAAGCATTGTAAAAGAGCTTCAATTGCCTTGTGCTTGTGCTCTGAGAAACAAAAAGATAGGTTAAGTTGTATCATCTTTTAAATTTTCTTTGTTTCAGGGAGGTTCCCCTCCTAATTTGAAGAACAGTCCTACTGTACACACTATTCCGTTTAGTGTCACACCGAAAGGTGCAAATTTAAAGGCTAACAAAATAGAATAAAAAATATTCAATATTCAATATAATGGAGCAAATTTACAAAGAGTAATTTACAAATATATAGACCTCTTGGATCCATGAATTAAGGAGATGACGTGTCCAAGAGGTAAGAGTTTAACTCCCAATCAAGAAGGGAGTTAACTCACTTTAACTAGCATGATATATGGTGTAACTCAACCTAGAATAGATAAATGTCAATCAAGTGCATAAATCAAGGGCACATGATTGATTGACGCAACTACCTAAGTGTTCTTAAATAAAGTGAAATAATAAAATATAAATTGTAGTTATTCTAGCCTAATGAACTAAACATGAACCTAACCTAGTGATAATATTTGATTACTCGAACACCCCCTTAAGTACAACTTAGGGGGAGGGAGAGAGAGTGAGAGGGGGGCAAAGAAGAATTATGGGTCCTGGCAACTAGGCTTGATTAGGTACCCATGTACAATAAGGCCCCCAAAGAGACGAGGGGGGAAAGAAGAATTATGGGTCCTGGCAACTAGGCTTGATTAGGTACCCATGTATAATGATAAGGCCCCCAAAGAGAGAGAATGAAGAGAGAGACTAGATAGCCCCCCACCCCAAAGTATGATGCCTCTTCCATCGATGGTGGCTACTCGATACTGAATGCTAAAGATGATCCATGCTCACCGAACAATATTTGTCCCCTTAGGAAGAAAGAAAATCCAAAGGTGAATGCAAAAAATCTTCTCATTCTGAAAAGGAATGTGGGAAGCAAATACAAGATGAGTGTCTTTAGTAACTGTGCCCGGATCTCCAAGTTAGTGATGAGAGGTGCCAAGATCAAATCAAGTGTCCTAGGTCTAATTAAAGATGGTGATAACTCAAAGCATGATGGAAATTGTAGTAGCATAGGTGCCAAGATCAAATCAAGCGTCCTAGGCCTAATTGAAAATGGTGACAACTCAAAGCATGATGGAAATTGCAGTAGCGTAGGTCCCAAAGATGAAGGCACAATAACTACTATGCAACTATCATCGAAGAGGAAACATATATCTTCAATGGCATCCTCCAAATCTTCAAGATAGGACTCAAAAAATAGATACTTAAGACCTTCCAAGTACTCATTCCAATGAACTGTCTATGGCAAACAATGGACCTGTGGAAGCCCCATTAGAAGCAACAGTAAACTCGATAAAAGTAGGAGATAATGGTGATGGAATCTTAGTACATACCATCAAACTACACTACTCATGCACCAATGTTGTGTCCACACCAGATGCCTGAGTATGAAGAACTAATAAATTTGCAAGAGTTGGATAAAAGTGTCAGTAGGGGGAGAATGGGAAGCAAGAACATCCACAAGTACAAGACTGGCCAAGGCAGAAACAACTAGGATTGAAAGATCATTAGGATCTCCATACATCTTCCAAATCTTGGTCCACAGAGTGTGAGGGCACTCAATGTGCAAAATGAACCTTCATGTGTACTCATCAACATGCAAGCCAATAAATCCCGAGATATACTCATTGTTATCATCCAATTGATCCTTCCCATATTCATCACTTGGTTCATGAACCGGTTCATAGACAAAGGGCAAAAGATCCTTACTCTGAAAATGTTTCAATTTCTCAACTCCCTAGACCTTATAGTTTTTTCTATGCAATTTGACAACAGAAGGTTGATTTTTACCCATGATTTACTCCTCTCAATAGATCAAACCAACAAAAGAAAAGTAAGAAGGGTACCCCCGAGGGTTCTGTGCAGGAAGAAGGCACCAGTCACTTCCCGGAAATGAATACCCCCTACTCGGAAGACGAGGACACCCATGTTCAGGAGGACAAGAGTAAATGTGCTCTGTGTGAGAAGACTGCAAAGGAGGTTTCTAATTTCAGTTCTATGGTGAGCGAGTTGCAGAAGAATTGAAGAGCTATGGCTGGTTTCGCAGCTAAAGTTCTTCACCGCTCTGTTGCAGCTTTCTCAGTGTTGAAGGAGTTTGACAACAAGATGCAAGGCATAGGTGTTGACAGTTTGGGAGACTATGAGGAGATGTTCAATTTCCTTACCAAGCATGGGGTTGATGCCAATCCTTGGTTGTTTTTCTGTGTTCTCTGGCATTGGTTTTTGTTTAAGGTCGGTATGGTTGGGTTTTTTGGGTGCTGTGTTATGCTGTTAGTCCGTTGTTAATGCGTTGTATCTTGCCTGTTTGAGGCTTTTGCTCTGCCCTTTGGGTCGTTTTGTACAGGGATCTGGACCCTTTTTTCTAGCTGACTTTATCAAAAACAAAAAAAAAGTAAGAAAGAAAAGAGCGCAAAAAGGAAAAAATTCAACAATGTAGAAGTCTATATAAGAGAGGACAGCAAATTATGCAGGCCATCCTCCACATACAACATATCATTTAGAGAGCTTAGTGTCACCCAATTTGTCATCCTCACAGCATGTGACATCCTCAACTTTCACATCTTCCAAAAACTTAACATGTAAAATATTGACCAAGATTTTCAAGCAACGAAAGAGTTTACCTTGGTTGCGCATGATGGTGTGGAGGTGCTCCACTAGGCAATCGAAGTGCACATCGGCATGCTCCTACCTTCTGCATCCTCATGCAACATGAAAGATCTTGTCACCATTGACAACATCGTAGCATTGTTGAGGGACTAGACTACATCAAAAACATTCCTCCTACCAATTGATTGTCTAGGACCAAGCATCATTTTGATTGTCACTTCACAAATCATCACACAATCATCCCTGTCCATATCTTTGGAAAAACCCCACAAGTGTAACATCCAGATGCAGAGCTCAGGGTTTGTTAATTCCCTAGAGATATAATCTATGAAACATTAAAACTTTGGCCACATCCAATCTACCACCTCCCACTATCTCTTGCACCCCTTTCTCAACTTTTGTTCTTAATTTCTTCTTCCCCTTTCCACATTCCTTCCTACCTCCAAAACTCAACCTTGATGCCATAATGTCACTTGTGCATTTCAAGGTAGGCCACCTATCTCCAACACCTTGCACATGGCAAAAAACGTGGCATCCAACCAGTATTTACATACTTATAATAAAATGCGTCCAATATTGAAGGTGCCAAATGTATTGGCATGCTCCACTCTCTCGCCATCATACATTATTGTGCCTTTTAATGAGTGTCATTGCAAGCCTTGCATAAAGTATTATTTATGACTTGTTATGAGGCTATACACAAAAATAGTACCATGAAATCTTGACATATCTTTTCATGAATACCTATCATAATGATAAGGTATTCACCCTTCTTATCACTCTAGCCCCTTATCAAGCTTCTCTTACTCTTAGGGATTGTAGGTCTTTGACCAACAAGGCCTAAGCAGCATCCGAAAATTGGCCACTGTAGAATTTAACATCCATACTCTCCCTATCTTGAAGACCTACCCCATGGTTGGCTGCCCAATCAATTATGGCATTCCCACCATGCTTAATGTGAGTAAACAAGATATCTTCAAAAAAAGTTACCAAGTCCATAGCATAGGAGATGATTGAATCAAATGTCCAAGCATTGCATTTGTTTCCTTTCATACAATTAATAATCAAATTCGAGTCTCCTTCAACCCTAAGTTTCTTCCATCTTGCCCCCTAAGGCCTATTTCATCCCAAAAAGCATCACTCATCTTTCTGTCAAATTATTTGTGTCCCTTTCAAAGTCCATTGCCATTATTCACAAAGGTTCACCTTGAGAATCTCTAAAAACACAACCCCCCCCCCCCCAGCTTGCCCAAGGTTGCCCTTGCCCATGCCATCAAAATTCATCTTGATCCAACCATCCTCTAGGGAGTGCCACTTGATGTTCATAGACATGGATGGTTTATGCCCAAGATTGAGTTTGTGCGTCCATGTAATGTCCCCTTCTAGCAAGTCAAAATTTTCTTAACCTTGCACAGAATTTCAACTTGTAAAAGAGCACATTAGTATACAAATCATTTTATCATGTTTACATAAAGTGCTTAACAATAATAAACTCTGTCTATTTCATATCCTTTCTAGTCATATATCCATGTTCATGATCTATCTTATATCATTAATCACACGAGTCATGGACATACCTCGGGGAGGACGTTCGTAATCCTACCCATTAATCAGACCACTCACCTAATATGAGAGGGTGGATTAAGGATTCCAAGACCCACGGCCGTAGGCCCAAGGCTTCACCTCACACCCGGAGGTACTTCACTCTTGGCTCGGAGGGGCTTATAGCCAGCTCGAGGTTCACCTACCGTTAGGCCATTAATATTATCTAGGTCCTACGCAACCATAGGGTCAAGAACTTCATGCTACACCCGACAATACTTCGTTCTTACCCTAGGTCTAAGAGCTTCATGCTACACCCGGCAATACTTCGCTCTTAGCTCTGAGGGGCAATGACTTGCCAGCTCGAGTGCTAGACACTAGATTCCTTCTGACCACCAGTCTCATACTAATAAGGTGTGTAGGTGGATTAAGAGGAAGGCTACTAATCCTAGCCCAATATTCCATGGTCATGTTGATTGCTTCTTAAGGATGATTTCATAATCAATCTCTTTATAGAACATACTTATTATTCTAGGCATCATGCCTTCTATTTAAAAATTCACTTTCTTGGATATTCAATAATTACTAGTATATTGATATTTCCCCTTGAATGCATATTTCATTAGATGTTTACTCTACTATTATTAACTTTTCCTAATATGAGATTATTAGAGCTTTCTAGCATTCAATGGATTATTCACAACATCCATAACCTTATTATTTATATCTTACAAGTTATAAATTGAACAAGTAAATATAACTTCTTACAAATCATAAATTGAATAAGTAAATATAATTACTTACTTACCTGTTGTAGATTTACCTGGGATTCCTTACCTATGCCGCCGTAATATAATTTTTATTGCATTGTTGTTGCCGGTTTATATTTTATAATATATATTTCCCACCTTTTTACTGCTGATGTACATATCTCTATTTATTAATTTATTAATTTATGATAAGTTATATTTTCTTCCGATGATGTTTTCCTTCTATCTCACAACCTTTATTTATTTCCCTTTCAAGGGATATGTTCGAAGAGACACATCTCTTATTATGCTTGGTGGTAAAAGACATACTTACCCTCTTATAATTTATATTAATTCCCTTTTGTGGTAAAACTAGTTCTAACCATACGTAACTCCCTTATCATAAGAGGATAGGTTAAAAGATGTTTATTTATATTATTTGTATTTATATTATATCATTATAATAAATGATATATTATTTATTTTATATTATTTATATTATATCATTTATATCATAATAAATGATATACAATTTATATTATATTATTTATATTTATATTACAATATAAGATAATAATAATATTTGTATTTTTATTATTAGATATATTTATAATATATTATTTATTAATATGATCGCTGGTGTCAACCAACTTAATCACTGCACTTATAAATATCCTCCTTAGGCCTCCCCTTAATCTTTTTAAAGTACATTATTTATATAATATATGTAGTAAAAATAAATACATTTGTTATTAAGTATGGGAGCTCTTTTATCTTATTTTATTCACATAAATATTATATTAAAATATTTATATTTATAATATATCTAGTTAATTAAATATATATTTCATATATTTTATAATATTTAAATTATATTAAATTAATAATATTATTTATTAAATAATACATAGTAATAATGTATTTTAAATAAATATATTATATATTTAGTTTATATAAGGCTAACATATTATTTAAATAAGTGATTCAATTATAAATCATTATAGGGACATGACAGTCCACTACAATCACAACTAGGCTTCCACCCATCTAAGTTCCTCAGCATCATTACTCCATCGCCTTGAGGCACAACACTCACCCAACTCTTGTAAAGAGGTGACCCCCCAATCCCAAATACCTTCTATCAATCTAGCCTTCTCCTCAAAATTCTTCTATTCCTTTCTAGCCATAAGTTCCAAACCACTAGAGTTGATAGAAGATCCCATATCAACTTCAAGCCCGAATTCTTGATTCTTAGTGTCCACCCAATCGGGAGACTCAAAATGCAATTAGGTGAGGCCCATGGAATGTCCCATTTTTCTAAGGCTCAAGATCATAACTTCCCTACATAGGGGCACGAAACAAAAAGATGTTCATTAGTCTCTCCCTTCTCTTGACACAACACACACCATGATGGGCCAGACCAACCGTAACTATTCAACCTATCCCAAGTTAAGTTCCACCCATTGGCAACTGGCCACAAAAAGGCATTAGCCTTGGAAAGTCTCTAATTAAGCCATATATGGTCACCATGTTCTACCTACGAAAGAGGAAAGCATAAGCAGAATGTACAATCACCTGGCCAGTTGAGCATCCATTCATAGTAGTTAATTGTCCCAATTGTTCAAGAGAAGAGTTGAGGCCACTTCCACAACAAAGACTTCCACATATCCAATGCCCCAGATAAGTCTAGGGAAGGGGAAGTGAGCTTGGTCAAGGATTTGTGACCATTATTCTCCATGATGTAAATGCATAGTTGACTATCCACTTAAAACTCAAAGTAGATAGAAAGAGCATTGAATTCATCGACTTCCTTCAAGGCTTTATCCAATAGCCATGCCTCCTCCCAAAAATGAATGAGATTCCCCTTGCCGGTCTTCCATTTGACGTCCCAAGCCACCAACTTTCTACAAATTCTCAATAAATTCCATATTCTAGACCCCAAGGGGATGGTTGCTTGAGAGAAAACTGGCCCAATCTCGTTAATTATCTATATATTTTGAATGCAAAACATTGCTCCATAATCTATCCTTCTCCACATGCATCCTCCAAATCAGCTTCATCCCTAGGGCTTTATTCATCCTTTTACAATCCCTATAGACCAACCAATCCTCTTTCTTTTCTCTACAAATGAGGTCTCACTGAATCAAATTAAAATCTCTTGTCCTATTTCCCACTCCATAAGAAGTTGCTTGAATATCAAACATTGCCTTTACAATAAAATATCAAATATTTGACCAATAAAATATGCCCAACTAGGGAGAGCCACTTACCTTATCATAAGGAAAGCTTATTCTAAACACGATCCAACAAGGCTTTCCAATCCTCCAAAGAAGTCTTCTTGTCTACTAACGGCATTCCTAAATAGGACTAGGGAGATTCACATAGTCAAATTCAAGAATTCCAAGTATAATTAGGGAATCCTCACAATAGTCTCTAAAAAATATATTTTTGATCTGCCCTTATATAGTTTTTGACTAACGGTCCTTTCATAAAACTCTAGCACCTTCTTGATCATATTGGCCTCTCTAACCAAGGCATCCCCAAATAACAATGTATCATCCACAAACTATAAATGTGTGATGTTCTCAATCCTAGAGGAGATTTAGAGGCCCATCAAATTGCCTCTGGAGCATTCAGCCTTCAAGGTCCGACCCAAAGCTACAATCACAATGAGAAATAGGAAAGGCGAGAGTGGACCCCTTGTCGCAACCCTCGCTTCACACCAAAGAGCTCAGTAGGAATACCATTGATCAAGACATAGGAGGACACAAACGATATACAACTTCAAACACATCTTCTCCATCCAGCCGCAAACCCAAACTTTTCAAGGATATGATCCAAGAACACCCAAGAAACTCTGTCATAAGCTTTGTTATTTGTCTAACTTCAAAATCATCCCCTCTTTCTTCTTCTACTTGATGAGGTGGATGGCCTCATGTGCTATTAAAATACCATCAAGAATCTATCTACCTGCAAGAAAACCACTCTGCTTATCTGAAATTATGCTATAATTGCTATTAATACACTACTTCAACATTCATGCCATAACCTTGGTTACAATTTTGCAAATAGTATTACAAAGGGCAATAGGACTGAAAGCATCAAAGTATTGCAGCAATTTGACCTTCAGGATGAGAGCAAGATAGGTGGCATTCCGACCTTTGAGCATAGCTTTCCTAGTTCTACATGCTTCAACTACCAACCACACATCACACATCATGACCCATGATATGCCAAAATTTATGAAAAAAAAAAGCCCCGCTTGGAACCCATTAGGTCCCAAAGCCTTCCTTGACCCCAAAGAAAGGAGGGCAACCAAACTCCCTCCATTGTCATTGGTTTTAAAAGGGCAGCATAATGATTGGGGATGTTCCTAAGTAAAAATTATTGTGCTTACCCATCTTTCGCCAATGGAGTCGAGAGTAAGTCTTTGAAAATAGAAGACCTTCACTCCAAATAGCTTCTAGACCAAAGATAACACATCACTCTAGTGTCTCAATTTAATTGGATTTGTTATATTGCCTTCTAATGTGAGTGGACAGGTGAAAAAATTTGATGTTACAGTCCCCTTCCTTGAGCCATTTCACCCTTGACTTTTGCATCCAAAATATCTGGTTAAGGTCCTTCATCAGCCCTATAGAAGCAATCTTAGATTCCATTGTCTAGATCTCAACCTCCACCTTACTGCTTTGTGAAAAAATATCTTCCACTACTTTATTCCACCAACGAGCCTCGACCCTGACATGGCGTAGTTTCTTTTTGGAGAATGTAGCATCTACATTCCTTGATATCAACTTTCCATGAATTGCTAAGAAGCTCTTCGAATTGAGAGAGTTCAAACCACATAAACTCCATTTTGAAAGGGAAGCCTTTAGGCTTGGAGTCCCAAAGAATCTCTAGCTAGACCGGCCATTGACCCAACCCAACAAAGGGAAGGACTTTCAAAAAGAAGGCATTCTGATCCAAGGCCCATTCAAAGCAAACCAGGACCTTATCTAATCTAACTTGATGATTGGATGAGCCTGTCCTCTTATTATTCCAAGTGAACCACCCCTATATGGGCTTTACGGTGACCAGAGCTTCATTTAGGTAAAAGGAAGCAAAAGCCCACAAACTAGAGCCAAAAAACAAACTTCCACCTAATTTTTCCTCTAGGCAAAGAATAGCATTGAAATCCCTACCAACCACCCATGCCTCATCTTTGTGAAGATTCCTAAATCCACTCAAATCATCCTAAAATTTGGCTCGGTCTGCTTCAAAGGATGGCCCATACACATTCGACAAAATGAATTTGGAGTTCTCCCTAACATTGGAGAGACTCACATGTATGACATTGGGTCTAGACAACAACACCTCTCCTTTGATACTTCTATCATCCCACAAAAATGCCAACCCACCCCACCCCCCCCCCCCCCGCCCCGCAGTCGTACCTTCAGCAGAAGACATTGTACCTAGACATTTGGACCATACTTTCTTAGCATGTTCTCTATCGACTCTTGATTCATCTAGTTTCCTGCAAAAAATAAGACATCTGGAGCATGCTCTTCTACCAACCACTTCACCAAGCAGCACTTGTCAAGGGAGTTTAATCCCCTAGTATTCCAACTTAAGAGCCTCATGGCTGCTTAGTGGAGGAGGCCTCCTCTCCATTGCTCCAACATGTATTAAGAGATTTTTGGGTTCCCATTGCAATATCAATCTTTGACTATGTTTGAACCTTGCTAACATCTGTCTCCCTGCCCCTTGTTTTATATCTGCCAAGGTCAGCCTTAGGGATGGCCGAATTTTGACTCTGACTGCATTTTCTAGAACCTTTTCTGCTAGCCACACTTTTATCTTCAATCCCTGTCATAGACTCATATCTTATCATGGCTTTTTCCGAAGAATTGATTTAAATTAATGAGTGCTTGATAAAGATTTGCTTAATGGATGGCTAACCACTATTGCACGACTATTATTTGTTTCACATTTAGCTTCTTGAAGAACCTATGCTGCAAAAGACGTGTTGTAACAACTGTGCTGTGGGAATGTAGAACTATTGCTACAGAAAGGGCATTGCTGCAGAACTACTGCTGCATATGAGACATCAATGCATAACAGTTGCTGCAGAAGGAATATTGATGTAAAGTCACTGCTGCGAAAGTGCTGCTGCCATATTGTTTCTTTAAGGATTCTGCTTCGGAAGGCATGTTGACAATTAATGGATGCAGAAAAGCAGTTATAAGGACGCAGCCACTATTGAAAAATTTGATCCCACAAAATGAGTTGTTGTCATATGTAACCATCTTCAGAATTCTAAGCATGCTGCCAAAACACAGGGCATGTTGTGGTTATCTTTTATCCTGTTAGTTTCACTTGTTTGATGTAACTCTAAATATTGTTACTTATCAGTTTGTAAGAAGCACCTTCAATGGTATTTCTGTGTAACCATTAATTAATGAGGAATCTACCCATGATATAACCTGGGATATAGGAGTAGAAGATAGCTATAAAACTATTTTATGTAATCCATCTGTTCAGTAACATAATTATTTTGTTTCTGGTTACTGCATAACACCTTGAGCTGGAGGGTATCACACATCATTATTTTTGAGAAAAGGCCCGATCATGAAGATTGGTGGTTAGTTGTACCCCTCCAATTAATTATTTCTTTTTAATGAATGTAAGCTTCTTTATTTCTGTTCAGTGATTCCAGTTTTTGCATGTTTACCTTCCAATTAAGCAATCGTCCATTTTATCAAACAACTAGCTACTTGTTCTCGAAATTACTTTTCTTGTTAGTTGCTTTAGCACTTCATCTGTTCTCCTCATCCAAATTTCTCATATGCCTCCCTAGTACTCTCCGCCTTAGATGTATTTTCACTCAAGAATCTCAGCCTAGAAGGCATGCAGTTCACATAAACAATGCACGTCACCTCATCAAGTTATGTTCATGGATTGACAAAGAATAAAGTGAACCCTACAAAGAGAATAAGGCATCCTTTGGAAACTTTACAAGGTGGAAGGGTGGAGTCCAAGGGGATGGACTTACAAGCATGCACCCATTTTCCAAAAGGAATACACCCAAGAACAAGTCCTGCTAATACATACAAATAGGAGATGAAACAAAGTCCCATGACATCCAAGTGCCATGATACAAGATAATGTGTTAGGACATCAACAAGGATGTAGGATGTCTGAACATGGAGTTACAATATTTCTTGTTAGGATACCTTGATGTAAAGGAGTATGATTCTTTGTTTGGATGTCAAGATATGAAGGTGCAGGAAGCCTACAATTAGGGCATTCACACATAAGGGAAACGAGCATCCATAAATGTGGATAGATGACATCTTCTCGGGACCTCCTAACAAATGGGAGAAGAGAATCATTGGAAATGACTTCACAAGGGAAGAAAGTCATTAAAGACATGACTCAAGAAGGCATGTTTGCTAGAGAAATCATCAAGAATAAAGCATCATCTTAACACCAATTTTCGCTTCACCGTCTGAATAGTTAAAGAAGGCCATAATAGGTAGTCCTACGAAGGTCTCCCCAAGAAGCCCCAACAGAAGCCAATATCAAAGTAAAATGCTTGAGCATGGCACTCAATATTAGAGAAGAGAGAAGATGGTATCCCTATTTTGATATAAAGATACTTCGTACTTAGATTTTTAATTTTTTTGATAAAAAATTAACTCTAATGTTACGTACATGTTAACAATAAAGTCATGTTTTAGTGTTTTATGCAAATCAATGATATTAATGTAACAATTCCATAAACAAAGTGTATAATTTAATTCCAATAGTCGGTGGTTGTTTCTCTCAATGGCTATGATTGAATGGGAACTTCCCAAGTCTATATGGAGGTCCCTATTGAAAATTGAAGTCATGATCAAAGTGGGAAATTTCCAATTCAATAAGGAAAACCCTATCAAAAACTGAAATCATGACCAGACTAAATCACTGCAAAGGCAGGATAAATGTGGGCATCACACCTCACATGCATGATCACCCTACATATTCTTATATCAATAACAAACCATTGCATTGACTTGTGCCATTCTCCTTTCATTGCAATTGCCTTCGCTCATTTTTTTCTCAGTGACACAATGTCGTTAAAACTGAACTTGGAGAAAATTCATAATAAAAAAATTGTTATTCTCAACTATAGATCAAAAATTCACCAGAAACTCGCATAACTCACAAGCTACAAGATGGACCAAGTTAGTCACCCATTTACTCACCAACAAGTCTTGACAGGGTGCATGCTCAAACCCGTGGCAAGTACTTGTGAATACTCAGCCCTAGTTTGCAATGCGGCTTGCACAAGGAATGTACCAAAAGAGTTGTTTTTTCTCTTTTTAAGCCCTCCACACCCTCACTTCTCACTTACACAGCAATAATTTGTCCTTGAGTTCTTGTGGCAATTTTAGGTGATTGTGGAAGCAATATTTTGATGATTTTCTAAGATCATTAATGTATGTTCTTTTTCTTAGTTTTTTATTTCAAGTTTTCTCAAATTTGCTTTACACTTCTAAATTTTTCCCAACATTTAGAAATGTAATTGTACATGTACATTTGTCTTTTACATGCATTCAAATTAATCTACTATAGCTAGGGTTCCACATTTCTGAAATTTGTTTTTTGTTTTTTTTTTCAAAGCCAAATTCTACATTTTATTTTCTATGCTAGGGTTTGCAACAATTCTTTTTCAATGTCAGGGTTTATATTTTGTATCAAGAAACAAGAATGTCAATTGGAAGCATGACATAGCAAAGTCAATCCCAAGATCAGTCCTTTGCAACTATTGTGGATTGAAAATGAGTGGAGGCATCAATTGCCTTAAATACCATCTTGCATGGATTGTTGACAGCAAAGTCAATCCCAAGATCAGTCCTTTGCAACTATTGTGGATTGAAAATGAGTGGAGGCATCAATTGCCTTAAATACCATCTTGCACGGATTGTTGGCTGCAATGTCAAATTGTGTTTGAATGTTGAGCCAAAGGTCCTATAAGAGATGAATGTGGCCCTCACCTTGACAGAGCTTAAAAAATAGAGAAAATGAGGACAGTTGCAGCCTTATCAGCAATGATAAATCCCAACATGGCATGGGAATCAAAGGAAGAAACATATATAGAGACTTTGGGCTTCTCTCATGGTCCACAAATTCATGGCACATCCACTTCATCAAGCTCTAGCTGAATGCAATCACCAAGATTTTGCGTTCCACCAAACACACAAGGTTTGCAGCCTTCACTTGAAGGTACAAGTTAAAACAAGAAGTATGACGAAGTAAGCATGCTTGTGCAGATTTTTGGTACTACAACCTTCCATACATTGTGAAGAGAAGCCCATACTACAAGAATTTGGTCATAGCCTTGACCATTGTAGGGAAAGGGTTCAAGGCACCTAATCCACATGACTTAAGTGTGTCGTTGCTCCGGAAAGCACTGGCAGATACAAATATAATTGTGGACAAGGAAAAGAATTATTGGCACAAAAATGGATGCACAACATTATCTGATGGGTGGACAGATGAAAGGAATTGCCCACTCATCAACTTTCTAATGGCTTCAAATGGTCAAATGGTGATCTTGAGGTCCATCGATGCCTCTAACAAAGTAAAGCATGCTAAGAATTTGAGTCAAATGTTGGAGGTTGTCTTAGAGGTTGGTATACAAAATGTGATCCAAGTTGTGATGGATGATGCAACAGCATATGTGGTGGCAGGGAGACTACTTGTGGAGAGGCACCCAACACTTTTCTAGAGCCCTTACACTACCCATTGGCTTGATCTTCAATTGGAGAACATAGGAAAGTTGATTGGGTGAAATCCATGATGCAAGACACTAGGAACATCACCAAGTAGATCTGCAATCACCATTGAGTGCTTAGCTTAATGAGACATCACACCAAGAGGAAGGAGCTTGTGTGAGTAAGTACCGCACAGTTCACGATTGACTTCATCACCTTGCAAAGCATTTATGGCTTACTAACACTTTTGAAGAAAATGTTTTGTAAGCCAACAGCGAATGTATTCTTCTTATTCTGAGAAGATGCACGGAGAGAGGGTCACAAAGACAATTTTTTATGATGTTTTTGCAAAGAGTGCTATGAGATCATCAAGGTAACTTCAAACTTCTATTTAAATTTCAAATTGCATGCTTTAAGTTCACTTATTCTAAATTCTAAATACTGAATATCATTCAATTTTTTAAAGTTGCATTTTTTTGTGCAACTTTAATTTGTTTGTAATTGTCAAAGCCTTTAGTCAAGGTTTTGCACTTGGTAGATGGAGAGAAAAACCTAATGGGGTACCTGCACAAGGCCATGGACAAGGCCAAGGAGGCCCTTGCAAAAGTATTATAGGGGAAGAAAATTCAAACCCATTTGGAATATTATTAATCAGAGGTGGAACAATCAACTCCACAACCTATTCATGCAACAACATACTATCTCAACCCCAAAGTTTTCTACAAAGAGGACTTCAAGGGTGCTAATGGGGAGGTTATGGAGGGCCTCACAACATGGATTGAAAGGATGATGCCTAAGGAAGAGATCAAGGACCAAATTATTGTGGAGTTGAAAAGATACAAGCATGCAAGGGGAGGATCTTCTCTTCGGCACTAGTTGAGGAAAAGCCACCCAAGCACTAGGTAGCAAAAAATCTCTCTTCACTTCACTTCACTTCGAATGTTCAATGTTTGCAATTATTGCTTACTTACAAACTTGTGAATGTCTTCTTTGCAGCCGATTGGTGGGAAAATTGGGGCACAAAAACCCCAAATCTTCAATAGCTAGCCCTCTGTTTCTTGTCCCAACCTTGTAGTACTTTTGAACGCAAACACAATTGGAGCTTGTTTAATGTGCTTTACACAAAGAAGGGTAACAAGTTGAATCAAATGTGACTCAATGGCCTCATCTTCAAGCAATACACCCTTTGCCTTCTTTTAAAAGAGGTGGAGGGCTCATCTGATAGTCATGAAACAATTGACTTGGATGACATTGATCCCTATGGCAAGAGGAATGTCCAATATGAGGACACCATATTTACAAAAGATAAGATGCTGATTTTGAGGCAAGCAAAGAAGGGTGCAGCAAAAGCAGTGTTAGAACATAATGTTATTAGGGGTCAAATCCTTACAACATTTATATATTGTTCTAATATAAGGTTATAAAACCTTATGTTTATTATATACTTTATAAAGCATATACCATTTAATAGTTAATAATCTAATAACTATTACATTATTAATTATTTATCAAAGGTGGAACAATCAACTCCACAACCTATTCATGCAACAACATACTATCTCAACCCCAAAGTTTTCTACAAAGAGGACTTCAAGGTTGCTAATGGGGAGGTTATGAAGGGCCTCACAACATGCATTGAAAGGATGATGCCTAAGGAAGAGATCAAGGACCAAATTATTGTAGAGTTGGAAAGATACAAGCATGCAAGGGGAGGATCTTCTCTTCGGCACTAGTTGAGGAAAAGCCACCCAAGCACTAGGTAGCAAAAAATATCTCTTCACTTCACTTCGAATGTTCAATGTTTGCAATTATTGCTTACTTACAAACTTGTGAATGTCTTCTTTGCAGTCAATTGGTGGGAAAATTGGGGCACAAAAACCCCAAATCTTCAATAGCTAGCCCTCTGTTTCTTGTCCCAACCTTGTAGTACTTTTGAATGCAAACACAATTGGAGCTTGTTTAATGTGCTTTACACAGAAGGGTAACAAGTTGAATCAAATGTGACTCAATGGCCTCATCGTCAAGCAATACACCCTTTGCCTTCTTTTAAAAGACGTGGAGGGCTCATCTGATAGTCATGAGACAATTGACTTGGATGACATTGATCCCTATGGCAAGTGGAATGTCCAATATGAGGACGCCATAGTTACAAAAGATAAGATGTTGATTTTGAGGCAAGCAAAGAAGTGTGCAGCAAAAGCAATGTTAGAACATAATGTTATTAGGGGTCAAACCCTTACAACATTTATATATTGTTCGAATATAAGGTTATAAAATCTTATGTTTATTATATACTTTATAAAGAATATACCATTAATAGTTAATAATCTAATAACTATTACATTATTAATTATTTACAAATGGTTGCTTTGAATAGGTGTGACTAATACCCCTTCAGGTATTTTTCCATCCCTTCTCCTATATTTAAGGAGGTTCTCTCTCATTTGAGAGGGAAGTGAATTTGAAGATTTATAATAAATTCTATCACTATGCACAGGAGGTATTATTGGCCATGTGGAAGTAAGCAGAGGAGTGTCCCCAAATTCAGTCTAGTTTTTAATAGATTATTTTTGTAAGTGTTTTATAATAAAATGATGTTTTATGGGGTTTTTTACCCAAAAGAGTTTTCCCCATGTATATGTTGTGTATTATATGTTTGTATAATTATCATTTTATTTATTTTATATTTTATTTATAATGATTAGTATCCTAAGATCCTAATTTCTAACAAGCAAAATGTGTTGGATTGGATGACATCATGGTTGAGGATAATGGTGATCCTAAAGAGGAGTCACTACATTCTAGATTGAGGAGTAGGACCCCATCCATCACTAGGATGTATACATGGAAGAAAAAATTATTAATTATTGTAACTTACATTGAATTGCACTTTTTTATGATGGTTTGCAATCATCATGTGATTCATATCATATTATCCACTATTGTATTCGCATGAAGATGCAATATTGTACTCTTTTTATTCAAATATAATAGAAAACACTTCCTCAACATTCTACATATTAATTTCATATGTTTTGTATCTGTGTTTTGCATGAAATATATGTTTTTTCCCAGAATTAACTACTTTTTTAGTTTGTCAAGGTTTTGGTGAGTCTTAGACAAAATTGGGTCTTCCGAGTTTTGCCAAGTGATTAATTTTTTAACTTTTCTCTTAACTATTAATTAGGCGAAAGTATCATTCCAGCCTTAGTGAAAAAGATCTATAAGAGTGTATTCATCAACCAGCATTTTACAATACACTTAATTCCTTGTAACACTATATGATATCTTCTAGAGCCATACACTCTCCAATTCCTCAATAAGGCTTAGTTGCCACTTTTTCACTTCCTTAAAGAAGAGATCATCCTTAAATGGTAAGAGAGATCTAAGTTCCCTTCCACATTCCCTTGATCTAATACATCATAAGTTTCCAATCACATTTAGTGTTTCTGGTTATTTACAAACACTAATATATGTTCTTTCCCCTTACTTTCAGTCTTTGGAACAGCCTACTCAAATGGCATTTGCATAACAACAGACCATTGGTTTATCCTCCAACTAAGGATAATAGAAAATAGCACATCATTGGAACTGAACTGCCATTCATTTATGCACAATAAATTAACTCCTCTCCCTGAGCCAACAATATCAATAGGCACCCAAGGTAGTTTAATCCATTTACACAAAATACAATACCCTTAGAATTCAAATGCAAACAATAACTAAAAGCTAAAAGGTAATCATGTAGGATTTGACATTGAAATGAGAATCTAATATTCAGTTTGATTTTCCCATTTAATTTTCCTGCTCCAACTTTTGGTTGATGTATAACTGATTTTCTTTCAGTCTTTGTACAGTTCACATAAGGAATCAAGAGGATATGTTCATAATTCTAGAATTATCAAAAGATGAACTGTACCTCTTGGGGAGTTCTTTTCGAACTTTAGGTGCTCTGAAAGAAATTCTCCACCATGACCCCTGATTCAAGTTTCTTTTAACTTGATTCTCTTCATATTCCTCTGGCAAAACCTGTTCGGGACCTGAGGTAGGAAGCACGGATTTTGAACCAAGCAATGAAAATGCTGAGTATGAAAATCCTTTGACTTGTTCTATCATAGCTCCCGGTCCTCTCAATTGTCCACACCTCAAGACAATTCCATCAACTGGACTCACCTGTCAACAATAAACGAATAAAAATGATGCAAATAGAGAACCATTAAAATAGAACATATTTATAAATGTAAATGATTAAAAGTTCATTTTTTACGCAAGTCCATTGCAATAACATTTCAAGCTAGAAATAGCTGGTTACCAGTTACCAGGGATTTTGGATCTTGATCAAGAGGGCGGGAGCCTTCTTTAAGGCTACGGGCAAAAAATTCACGAAGAGAAGAATATTCTTCCAATGGCAAAGCCACTTCATTCATATCTGAAAAATTAAATAGTAAAAGCTTTGTTATAAATGGCAGAAAGGATAAGTAATTGGCAAACACACAATAAAATAAAAATATTTAATTAAAATTTATATAAAAAAACATTATTTCCAAGGTTTTTAATATAATGTTCGTGTTCTGTATGAAAACCACTTATTATAAAACAAAAAACATTTAGTCTTTTACATTTTTTGGTATAAGAGATGTATTCACTGGCACTTAAACAACTGCCACATTCATTACCATGGAATATAATTAGCCGATAGGCTTTATATGTGAGCATTATAGTGCTCGGAATTGTCTCACGCCTGCAAACTGCCTCAAAAGTTTCTCAAAACTACCTCAATTCAGCCAGAATGCATGATTGCTCAGGCCATTGCATGCATTTAAGAATATCACCTGTTTATTTGAATTTAAAGACAAAATCTTCAAATCATATCTCTCACATCCCTTTGACACGACATGGTTATTAATTCTGCAATAATGAAGGCACTCAATATGTCCGTGGATGTAATTACTGCCCTTGGGACAGCTGCTCCTCCAGGTCATCACGGTAACTGCACTCCGCTGGTTGTTTTCAATGTTCATTAGCTGTCCATTCTTTTTGTCACAGAAACTAACAAAGGCTGCCCAATTCATTGCACTCCTACTATGCAGCAACTAGGAGGGGGCGAGCAGCACCGGGAACACTCTGGAATGGGCCGAGGATAATGGTTTAGTTAGCACCTCATGAAGGGGATCTCGTTCTGCTCTCTTGGCTCTCACTTCACAGTTGAGCACAATTCTCTCTTTCCTATTTATCTTCTCTGTTAAAACATTCCCCCTTTCTCTTTCTTTTCTTTCTACTTCTTCTTTTTCCTCGAGTTGGTAGGTTGTTCTTTTTGGGTTTCCCATTTGCTCTCTCACTAATGGGCTCTCTCTTCCCTTTTAACCCTAACTAATTTCTCTCTGTTTTGCATTTTTTATTGCTTACCTTACAGGGCTATACTGAGATCCAAACAACAAGAAGATGTGGGATTTTGCAGTGACAAGGAGAGATTTAGAAGACTATAAGTGTTATATATATACTTAGTGTTTAGGTTTTAAGGCCAACGGCTTCCATGGAGGTCACAAACCTCATTGCAAGGTGTTGCAGCCCGCAGGGGTCGTCGCCCCATGGGAAGTAGCCATCTCAATGTTTATTTGTCCTGTGGAAGTAGCCATCTCAATGAGGCTAAAAGTAAACAGTATTACTGTGTTTTTTAGAAAATTGCATGTAAGATCTGGCCCACAATAATTGACCCTCTGTTCTTGAATACACAGCAAGTTGGTTTGTGTATTTCCAAACCCCCTTTTTTGCACGATCTCAACACAATTTTCTTCCCCTTCCAAATTCATTGAATTCATGCGCTTAATGCCCAATTCTTATATTTTGTAACCAATTCCTATTGTGTTATTCCAATTGTGTTTAAATTCACCGGGTTGGCTTGTTTTTCTCTCTGCCTTTCTTGTGATGTGTAGCAGAAGAAACATGGAATAACACTCATTATAAATTACAATTGCATTAGCATGTAATGTAAACTGGGTTTCTTTCATTTATTTCTTTTGATCGATAATTACACGCAGCGAATGCACCCATCACAATTACAATGGAGAATTTTCTTGATCCAGCCATGATCGAACAAGCTTACATGTAACTTTTCTGGGTCCATAATTCTTTTTTGCCTGGTGGGTATTGAATCACTGCTTTTTTATTTTTTCTATTCGGGTCTTAGAAGAATTGATAATCTTTAAAAGTGATTTTTTTCTTTTTTCTTTTTGGGTTCTTCAGAATTAGACTCAATACTGTTTTGCAGCTTGAATTTAACTGCAAAACTTAGGGGTTGATGTTGACTCCCCAAAATTCAATGTTGTTAGTCCTCAATTTGGGAAGAACTAAATGGAGAACACTGTTCTTTGGGTATGAGTGATGTTTAAAGTGTCATGTTTTTTCATTTTAGAGCCAGGTTTCCTGTTTTCAAGCAAATTTGAGTTTGTAGGACTTTGGTTATATTTATTTATAGCTGTACAGTCTTGGACTCAAAAATAGAACACAAAAAAGTAGTAGTTGTAGAATTTACCCTGGATTAAAGAGGGCGAGTCCTCAGTTTTTGTAACTACATCTTACCACGAGCTACATAAAGATACATTATCACTTACCAATGTATCTCACGAAATCACTAGACTATAGTTTAAGTAGACTAACCTAGTATTATAGGATGACAAATGTAGATGACTTTTTTTTCAAATTGGTAAATTCTTCTTGTAGGGTGTCCTCTGGTATAATTTTTCCCGTGGATTCGAACATGTGTCTCCAATATGAAAACCCTGATGATTTATGACTTGAACTCAGCCCATTTGACTTTTTTAGGTGTGGTAGTAAACCTTCTATTTTGGATGCAAAATATAACATGAAAAAAATAATTTTGGAAAATCAACTTGGATGACAGATCATGCAGGTTAAATGGTCAGTTTGTGTAACTGCATCTTACTACGATTTACATGAGATACATTACCACTTACCACTGCATATGACAAAGTTACCGCCTCTATTATTAGTTATCTGACATAGCATTGTAGGATGGCTAATTATACTCACAGTTGCAATAATGTCAGCAGCTTGATGATAAATTAGGAAGTGCAACTATAAACACCTAATTAGCAGGTCACTAAGTATGACCTAAAAGGTCTTGATGATAGGTTGGTCAATAAGTGACCCAAATATCCCATTAGGTCATCATAAATGTGAACTACAAACAAGGATGTTCTCTATTTCTTTGATAAGTCTATTATTTCGAATATTATGGTTATGGACTATGGAAGCTTGAAGTCTTCAATAACTTTCTCTATTATTACTGTTGTGTTAACAGGCTTTGAATTTAATATCCGAAGTTGCAGGGATGGAGAATCAATGTCTCCCCCATAATATTGGGGGCAGAAATTTTCTTTTGTCCTTTCCCATATAGATAAAAATACCCATTGCAGAGTTTATTTTTCTTCATAATTTATCAGAAGTGAAGAAAAGGAAAGTGGGCAATGGATAAGACACGTAGGCATAGTGTTATGAATTTAGTTATATGAATAATGATAGGTAGAGCAGAAACATAAGAATTAAATTGAATGGACATTTTCCATTGGCAAGTTTTTATGTCCATTTTCTAATTTCTCTCTGCTTTGTTGTTCTCAACGGGTGGGATGTGTCGGCCACGGAGTCTGACAAATATCAAAGGGTGCACAATTTTTTGTGACTTCTTCATCAGATTATTTTTCCATGCCCAGCAGGATGTACCCTGTATCATTAAAATATCATGAACAGATGATGAACATAACTATATGAATTATATGTTCTTTTCATTTCCATAATGGATCATGGAATATGATTTCAAATGTTTATGTAAATTTTTTCCCAGACTTTAGAGATATCATATAGATCTTAAATGTATGAGTCACTTTAAGATATTCAACAATTATATTTAGAAATATTCATGAACTATAGAAATATTATGTCTATGAGTTCTCAATAAATTGTTCATCTTATTTTACAGAAAAAAATCATTGTTTCATCTATTAAAAAGAGGATTAATCTTCTACTGACCATGATTGTTCAGTGTGTTGAGAAATTTTCAAGTGTGGATGGTAGTGTCAGATTCGGCTTGTGATGAAAACTATACACCTCATCTGCCTCTTCAGAAGATATGAAAAAAGAGGGTGATTTAAGTACAAAACAAGTATTATAAATTTGGTGAGCTGCATGCCCACACGCACGGCCTCACAACCTCTGGGTATGCCATCTCTTGTTATAGTCCCTGAACAATTACGAAGCCTGCAACTCATCCTAAGCAATTTGTTTTACATTTCACTGGCACATCATAAATAGCTCAGGCAGAAACAAAAGATCTGCCTGATCCAACCAATCATTCCTTCCACCTCCATATATCTAACTCACCTAAATTGAATTCTTATAAAAGACTGATGGACTCAAAAAATCCAGAGTATTTGGCTGAATACAGAAAATAGACGGTACGAATGTTATTTTGTGCTGCAATAGAATTGGAGAAGAATAGAATAAGGGGAATTCTTATAATAAAAGACCAGGATGGACTCAAAAATTCCAGAGTATTTGGCTGAATACAGAAGATAGACGGTAAGAATGCTATTTTGTGCTGCAATAGAATTGGAGAAGAATAGAATAAGGGGTTATCATGTTGGATTTTTTTAGACAAAAAAAAATGAGACAGTTGATACTCCGCGTTTAGTTAGTACATTTGTTTTTAAATAGGTGGTGCATTGTTATTGCAGGACAATTTCCATTCCCATTTTATCATCTGAGCTCACTAAAGCTTCATAGACATCATATTCATATTGCCTCCCAGCAGGCCTGTAGAGCCTCTTATGTCCATCATCCTAAACAAATTCCTGGTCTTCAACAACCCTCTTCCTTCCATTACAATTCTCAGACAATACCATATTTATGCCAGTAGACAAAAGGACAATATTATGCACAAATAGAAATAGAACCAGTCAATACTCGAGAATAATACCCAAGAAATCCAATATCATGCCAGAGCTCTCCTCTCATAAGAGATGTCCTGTTGAACAATAGACCTCACCTTGTGATTTAAGGACAAAATGGCTTGTCTGGCTGTCGCATTTGGTTTGCATGTATAAACAGGTAACAACTACCACTTTGTTTGTGATTCCATTGCTCTTAAATCTCTCTTTGTATTCTCACCCTGGCATGCTGTGATACAAACACTAGAACCAAAATACATCAAAAGAGTAGTAATGGACAGGTGCACAACCCCCTGCCACATAGCCTACATGCAAAATTTGATACTTTTCTTACTTCTCCTGAGTCCTTTTATTTTTCTTCAAAATATAGTAAAGATCACTTTGAATTATTTGAGCCCACACCCCTCAGTCAGTCATTTTTCTTATCTAGGCAAAGTTTTTATTGATGCAAGACTGATATCATATCTGTTGGTCACACTTTTCTTCTCCATGCCATCCACTTCCCCGCCCTTCACCCATATAAAAAGGTTACCCTAGCAAATGCATCAGAATTTGTTGTTTCTGTAGCTTAGATCATCATTGTAGAGGTTGAAAATAAATTAATGTGTGAATTATTCTAGACTTACAAAAGAAAGGATAGAACAAATGTCTTTATGGATGGGATTCCCATATGGGGTAGCCAAGGCAATAGCCCATTGAGATTTGTTTGCTTTCCATATGGAGGAGTCGGCTTGTCACCAAAAAGAGTGTGGGTAATGATATCCAGTTCCCAAATTCGTCAATCTTACACAGAACTAGACAGGAGCACAATATAGTGGGAGTACAATATAGTGGGTGTCGCTTAATGGCATGTGGGATGGAGGTTGCCATGAAAATGAGGTGATTAAAACAAAAATTGTAGATTTGGTGTCCGCCTAGATGAGTTTCTATTTTTTCTGCCTTTAAATTAATTTTAAAAATGTGTTGATTCCATGAATGAGTTTTTTTTCCATAATATCGTTAGGGTTTTGGTTTGGTTTCCCTTTGTATGTTTTAGTTTATTTCATACAAACAATTATGATTTGGCTGAAATCTAGACCATAAGATAGAAATATATTTTCTTGTGTTAGAAAAGAGAATTTTTTGTGGAGTTTCATTACTAAATATGTCTAATCATATATTTAAATGTTACCTTCAATATCCTATCGGCATATCCCTTGAACCTCCTATGGGTGCAAGTGCTAGTAAATAGAATGTCCTATGTATGTTGAATGTGCAGCAAATGTTAGTTATTTTAAATTTTAATAATATAAAACCCTTACGAAATAATTCTGATATATAATGTATCCATATTATCAGAAAGTATCTTCCAATACCAACTTGAAAATATTTTTAGAAGCCATTCATGAAACCATGCAACTAATCAACGTAACGTTTTCCTCAGTTTTTTAAGGTGAAAAGTAAAACTATTAAATTCATCATAGAGTATTATGTAAAAGAACACCAAGAATTGCAAAAAGAAACACAATAAAGAAGTATTGTATCTATTTCAACTTCAAGAGACATCTAACGTGATTGTAATCATATCTATTCTATTTGAACTGCAGTTTATTGATTTCTCAAATCCCTTTCCTCTTTAGGTCTTGTATCCTTGGCAGATGATTAAGAAGTAGCATCAAAAAAGACCACCGACACAAGAAGTTATGTTACAGAGCCAATTTTGCTTTTACCCAAGATACTTATAAATTAATGATGCCAACAGTCTCAAACATGTGAAGAAGACAACCAAATTACTTTGTCATGTGATTGTCAACTTTTCAGGGAGGGAAACAATGAACCTGCCATGGAAGATAATATCAAACATCTGGCCAAACTGCTACACAAGTTACTAAGAGTTGGCAGTTTAGTTTAGCTTGGCTGATATTTATGATTAGTATAGCTCATCCTACAGTATGCATGAACTAATAAAATTGAATTAGTCAATAAGGAAAGAAAGAGAGATAAAAAAAATAGCGTCCATAGATGACCAACAAGTGATAAATAAGATGTGTGTGAAAGCACAATAGCATATTGCCATATAGCAATACGAGAAAGTGTATATAGTACAAAGAAATCTCTAGCACAAATTTGTGTTGCAAGCGACTTACTGCTACAAGCTTTATTTTCAATACTTGGGACTTAGAGCATATCAAGCATCAATTACTGCAAATGAAATGCCCTAGATAAGGGGATTTATGATCCTGGTCATAATTTTATGAGTATAATAGAGAATGATATTTTTCTTTTATAGGTGAAAGGGGACTTGTCAATGGAACCCATACCCCTAGAAAGGAAAAAATTTCACAGAATGGAAAAATTCAACAGCTGAAACACCAAAATGAACAGTAGCATTATTAATTCTAAAGCACTATTATATATTTGAATTTAGCATTTTTAAAACTAGCACAGCTATCAAGTGTTGGCTCAAGAAATCGTTAAAACAATAGCTGTTAATCTGTAACCGACAAGGATATTTCATTGTACAATTCATTAATGCAGATTTATACCCTACATACTCAAACCATGCTACTACATACATGGGAACGCTTAACCAATCCACAAAACATAGAGCAACCTTAAAAACTACAGCTGCTCATCCTTGTATACAACAGATTCTTATCTACTTGTCTGATGAATGTTAGAAACTTACAAGGAAATAACATAAGCAAGTAATAGAAATCATCACATGAAAAGATAATCAACACAAGTGTTTACCCTAAAGGAACTTAATTAGAGAAAGAACTCCATAAACAATTCACTATCAATGAATTAGTACAAGAGGGATTCTCTTCATGAGGACCCTCAAGAACATTTACAATCAATGCATCCTCTCACTTCTCACAAGTTCCTCTCACCTGCAACATATTGGACTTTCTTGTTAACTCAAAAAGCAGGAACTAGACCTATGACTAGGAACCACAACTTTGTCAGTATCTAGGGTGGAAATGGATTACAATTCTCAAATGTTGAAATATCCCTTTTATGAAAATTTCCGAAAATCCAATATTTTTTTTAATCTAAATATGCAATTCTCATTTTTTTTATATCTATTGCAATATTTAAACAAATAAATACTGATTTTAAAATTGAGATTACATCCAAAGACAATACAGAAATAATGTAAACCTCAAATGCCTTTTATTTTTTAATTCAATGGATATATTGCAGCTGAATATAATTAAATAAATACATATGAGAACCTGATCCTGGTTTTTTTATTACTGCAGCCTCAAATTGGTGCCTTTGAAGTGTATGGCACCTTCCATATGCTGGTACAAATCCCACCAAACTTAACCTTCACAAACAGGGATCCCTTGTTGACTCCACGCATCCCCTTCATTCTCACCAATTCATGACTAAATAAGTGGCGGCAGGTTTATAAAGTGGCGACTGGTATTAAAGTCTCAAAGACTTCAATAAAATGAGTCGATCCCTTTGATTATTCTCACGCTTCCCCTCCAAACATATGCAGCTGGGTTTCCTTGTGTACGGCTAGCCAAGAAATGGTACGGCCTGTTTATGGGCAATTCTTGTTTTATTAAGAGCTTCAAACATGGAGGCTAGATTGGTATGGCCACCTTCAATGATTTCACCAATAAAATTTTTGAATTATTCTGATAATTGCAGATCCCCGTGTATATATATATTCCTGTATGAATAAATTCCAATCTCAAATATAGAATAATTTATTATATAAATATTATGTAATCTGCAGTGTTGAACACACCAGGATACTGGAGGGGGGTGAATCAGTATCTAAACAAACTTCCAATTCTCCGAAGCAAATTAAAACTTAAGCATTACAGCATTAGCATAAACATGAAAGATCAACACAATGCACATCAACACATAACACCAGATATACGTGGACAACCCATGAAGGGAAAAACCACTGTGAGGATTAATTCACAATATATGAAGCTCAAAATTACAACTTTGTTTTAGGGCTACAACCCAAGGAAGCTACTACTCCCTGAAAACTTTGATTTAGGATCACTCCCAAGGAAGCTACAGCTCCCTGAAGACTTTGTTTTAGGGTCACTCCCAAGGAAGCAAATACTCCCTAAATTAAGAACAAACTCATAACAGATTAAGTATGACAGTCCTTCTACTGCCTGAAAACTGACATTGAAGTTCACACCTTTGATGATTGCAATTCTGCTTCCTCTAATATTTGGATCAATTAGGCACACTCTTCACTTCCTTCCTGTCACACAAATATCGTCAAGATGAATCAAGATAGCTTCTAACACATCTACTCTTTCTCCCTCAATCCTAAATCATAATGCATTCATTTTGCTCCTTTTCTTGCTTGCAAACCTTATCAATCACATTGCAATCACACCTCGCCTAACTCAATTTGATTTACAATTTATACATGATACTACATTGATTACATTGCTTGTCAGCTAGAGACAACATGAAAAATACATTTACAAGTCGGTCAGACTACACACAACATGAAACGTGTAGAGGACAAGTCCTAAACAAGACTACACGCTACACCAGCAGAAGACCCATGCCTTGCAGACATCAACACTAGCTTAACTACGACCAAAACATCCTTCACAGCAACAAACATCAAGCAATTGCATCCGCACATTCCGCTCATTTGAAAATAGGACAATCTTAAGCAAAGACATATGAAACTTGAAGCATAATGGCCACAGCAACTTGAAAACCTTGTGTGGTACTGGAAACAAGAAAGATCTTCATGAAACTCTTCCAGATGAGTCTACAACATCTCCAAACACTCCTTTACCTCTGCACATCAAAGATTTTGTGCCACACATTTTCAACCATGAACTCTGAAAACAACAAGTTATCCGGAACACACTGCAACATACTGTCATTGAAAAACTAAGCGTGCGGATCACCAAGAAACTTGAAACTGCAAGAAAGCATGTAATGCACATCCATAAACATGTCCATAAAACTGCAAAGGCAAACATTCACATCCGAAGGAATGCGGAACATTCCAACAGGCCTTCAACACCACCTTACTCTACCAGAACACATGTCGTTACTCTATCATGCATAACTTTCACAACGGAAGGACAGATGATCTGAAACTTTGGAATTATCACCTTCACAACACTCTAAACACAGTTCCAAAACCGCATAGCCATAATTGCAAATGCGTAGGAATGCAGAGCATTCCATTGCCATATAGTAAATGTCTTCTTTAGAACTAACACTGTCTTCAAACTGTCAACTGCAAAACACCCTTCCGGTAATCCAAACGCCATGAAACTTGGAACATACATGCTTTGACACTATATGAAGCTCTCTTCCAATCCACAGAGACACAACATCAAAAAAATGAAAATAGCAATCTCCCAGACAGTCTTCAAGGGCAGTCATCCTGTAGCAAAGATTGTCACCAACTTCCGGAGGCCAAACCTTCTTTGTATCAACACATACATTCCTAGGAATAGTAGGAGAGATCATACAATATGCTTCAGGCCACCAGTAACATCTTCTCAACATCAGCATCACATCTGATCATCTTAGTGCTTCTAATTTCCATATTAATGTATCTTCTTGATGCTTCTAATTCCCGTCTTAATATAACTTCATACTCAACTTTGCATTGATCAAGGCATGACATCCAACCATGAACTATATCTTCTCTGCTAGATAGGACATGAACTTCAGTAACCACGTTATATTCAACATGACATCCAACCATGAACTACATCTTCTCTACTGGACAGGACATGACATCCAACCATGAACACCATCACACATCCAAGATAGTGTTGACATCAATGACAACCTTGTGATAGTGTCCTTAGGAATCATATGTGTAGCATGCAGCTGGTATGATATTTAGCCATAGTTGCTAGGAGACCGGTACTAGTACCGGTACCAGTACGTCTGTTTTTTGGAAATACGAGACGGGGGTACTTGGAGACTCCATTTATTTTTTAATATAATATAATATCCCCAATGGGATCTGCCCTAAATTCTGATTTTTATTTTCCTGATTTCTGCCCTAGTTTTCTGCACTTTTAGAATTTTGCTCAAACCCTAGAATTCTGATTTAATTTTCTGATTCAAACAACTACAGACAGCGACCATATATGCATTCAAATGGATCAAACAACATAGCAATAATGAACCCTTATGATTATGTCTTCAATCATGAACTCATTCAACAGTCTATGACATCAAGATGCAAACATATATATGGAACAATTCTGATTTTCTGAATTAAACAGTCTGCTGCCACAAATCAGAACTCCTGAATATTCAATTACAACAACCATATAGGCTCAAACATGCCCAAATACATCATAGAATTTTGCCCTTACAAATCAGACCTAATATTAGGTTTGTACATACCAAAATGATGAACAATGATGCTCCACAAACCCACCAAAATGATGGCGCTTGGACTGCTGCTAGGGTTAGGGTTTAGAAACCCTAATCAATGGTGAAATTTGTCTCCAAATGGCAAACTGTCCTCTAGATGTGGCGCTCCAAATTAGGGCAAGCCCTAATGCAATTAACATACAAAATGCCACAAGAATGATCCTCCAAATGTGGCACACAAGTCTAGGGCAAACCCTAGTGCCACAATGAACACAAATGCCACAATGAAATCTCCTCCAATGCTGATCCAAAATCTGAATATGCAATCTAGCTCTTCTCCTCCACAATTCGCCAACGAAGTGCAATTATGAACTCAATATGAGTCCACTTCCAAAGTGTGATTGGGTTTTCGTCCAATCCACTTATCTTCCTTAGGGTTTTCATCCTAGGAAGGTGTTGAATCAAACGATTACAGCCAAGAGATAAATCTCCAAATGAAAGGAAGGTGATTCAATGATGATGAAATGAGCTCCAAACTCCTTGTATTTATACATGAATTTTACCTCCTCAAGCTAGCCGACCACAGGAATATTTCCTTCTATTTTCTTTTTGTTTCTTCTCTCCTAGGCCGACCTCCCTTTGGCGCCCAAAACATAAGGAAAAAACATTTTATTTTATTTCCTTTTTTATTCCTTCTTTCCACTCTCCAAGGGCAAACCACTTGGGCATATGAGACATCACAAATTTGACCTCAAATGAAGGCGTCCTCCTCAAAGAAAAACATTATAAATTATTCTTTATTTTTCCAAAGGGCATTTTCCATATTTTCTTCTATTTTTCATCCTCCAATTGGGTCGCTCCACCTTAGGGCAAATTATTTTATTAGTGATGACTTCATAAAAAATACCACAAAATATGCCAAGTTATCTTCCATGCTCATTTTGCCCTACAAAATTGGCAAGTGTGAAAACGTGCCACTTAGGTCATTCCCTGAGCCCTCCAACTTAGCCTACGGGAATGGAAATAGGCTAGCCAACTCCACTAAGTGATCACTCCGAAAATGGGGACATGACATAATTTAATAATTTATATTTTATTATAATTTAATAATATAAGTTTTCTTCATTTTTGTAACTATTCTTTTAAGGAAAGACTTCCAATTTAATTTAATTCAAAATTTTGCACATTTTGAGAGCTTACAACATGTGGAGCAGAGCTTTCTGAAGCAACATTAATGGCTTCCTAATCATCAAGCTTATAGAGCGACGCAAACCACAAGCAAGTCAAATGAGCAACCGACTAACAATCGCCCACAATCACACAATGAAAGCACAAGGAGAAGAAAGAAAGGTGAAGAATTGGAAAACACATTTAATATATTATTGCAGAAGAAATGTGCATCCTATGGGCCACTCCAAAATTGATGGAACCCAACCAACCTAGGCTACCCAACCCAATGAGAATAATAAGCTTGTTTGCATAATCTCTCTATGGTACAATCGATTCCCTTTTTATACCAACCCAGCTATGCCTAAGTAAGAACCACTTTGTTCTCACCCTATGCTCAAACTCTGGCCACCCATACACTCCCTCTCTTCTTTGGCCATTAAAACTAGCCATAGGCAACTCTCAGTCTTCCGACATATGCAAATAGTGAAAGAGTCAATCTTGCCTGATGTCTATGATCCAAAGTAACTACAACTTCAATAAGTGCGATGTACAATCAATCAACAAATCCGTGAATTAAAAGATTCTTTGTCACACTCCCTATCTATAACTAAAGCTTCAAGAAACCTAACACTTCAACTTCCAATTGACCGTACGCTTAACTCCCTCAAAATGATAATATGCTTCACTCTCTATCCAACAAACTGTACACTTCACTCTCTCTCTAACTGATCATATGACCATATGCTTCACTCTCTTTCTGGCTAGCCATGCACTTTACTCTTTTTACAACCAATCGTATGCTTCACTATCTCTCAAGGCAATTCACTCTCTGGCTGACTATACACTTCATTCTCTCCAACCAATCATACAATTCACTCTTCAGTGGTTTTGCAAGGGTTGTCTTTGTCAACATTTATGCAAGAGTCTACTTCAACCTATGTGCTTGTATGCGGCACCAAATATATATCCGATTGCTTCCCAAACACAAACACACAAAAACACAAACAAAAATACAAAACAGACACTTGAAATCAAAAAACACAACTAGTTCATTGCACGATATAGAAACTAAGTTGCCCCACTATGCCCTTGCATCAAACTCCCCAAGAAAGTGAAACTGTGAGCTAGGAGCTCATAATGACAATAACACAGATGCGTCTAGCCCCTTACCCTTCCAACGAATAAGATATTTTTTATTCTCTCTCTAGTTGACCCTACAATTCACTCTTTGGCTTACTCTCTCTAGCCGATCATACAATTCACTCTTCAATGGTTTTGCAAGGGTTGTCTTCATCAACATTTATGCAAGAGTCTGTTTCAACCTATGTGCTTTTATGCGGCACCAAATATATATCCAATTGCTTCCCAAACACAAACACACAAAAATACAAATAAAACTACAAAACACACACTTGAAATCAAAAAACACAACAAGTTCATTGCACAATATAGAAATTGTTGTACCCAATCCGAAACTAGATTGCGATACAAAAAACTTCATCATCATCATCGAATTGTCTTATGTCATTCTTGTTTTTGCGTCATCTTGTCATAAGTCCGAAATATCGAACTGTCAGGTCATACGATACAAAAAACTTCATCATCATCGGATTGTCTATCTCATTCTTGTTTTTGCGTCATCTTGTCATAAGTCCGAAATATCAGACTGTCAGGTCATATCAAGACATCTCAAAGTCATTTGTTCAATTGTCAAAATCAAATGTTTGAGTCAAATATCTCGTCAAGTCATGAGTAATGTTCCTTTGTCAAATCCGTCGTTGATCTGTCTCACCATCATAAATTTTGTCGTAAAAAGTCGTTTTCTAGTGAATTCAAAATTGTCAAGTTCAGGTTGCTATGTCGAGTCCATGTCTGGGTATCCGACTCCAGTGTTCGTCAAGCTCAAAGTTCGTGATGTTGAAATGTCGAAAATCATTTTGTATCCGTCGATTTTTAATTTAACATATTAATTATTTATTAGTAAATTTTTTTAATAAAATTAAAATTAAAAATCCAAATATATATATAAAACATTATTATTTTTGTAAATATTTTTTATTAAATTAATAATAAGTATTATTTTAAAAATAATAAAAAAGAAAATATAAATAAAAGCCTTTATGAGGCGCGTGCCTCATAAAAGGCACACACCATTCTGAATGGCTAAATTAAAAATAAAGAAAAATATATCAAAACCAAAAAAGCATCGAGAATCCTCTCATACGCGCTTTAAAGAAATGAAAAAGTGCTTCCTTCATAAATAAATGCACCTTATATGAATGAATGAATAGCTTTTAAAGTCCACGAGGCTAAAAATAGCCTATGGGACCACCAACCTTGTTTTAGTTTTCTGCACTTCAATCCTTTTCCTATTCAAAGTGAGGATGAACTCCCCAAACTTTGCAACATTCTCTTCGCTGAATAAACTATGCCAAGAAAGAGTTATCAAGCTATCAGTATACTTGTCCCTGATGTTCTTGAAAGCCTCACACTCCATAATAAAGTGTTTTTCCGATTCCACTGCCCTTGTAGTGCAGAAAATACACTCGTTCTTCCCATGTTTCTTTAGGCCTTTTCCACCGCCTTGTTTCACACTGGAGTTGATGAGAGTTAGTTCTTAATTGAGCAATAAGAATCTTAGCTCTCCATGAAATACAAGCCCCTATGTACGCTTTTTGTTGATGGTCATAAGTAGGGTTGAATTTGTCAAGATAGTATTTCTTCTTCCTCCCAAGCACTTTCCCCCATAAACGCTTGCAGAACTTAACCATAACAAAACCCTTTACCGCTTTGCTATTACTGGGGCAAGCATTCAAATAAATATTCCATTTGTTCATCCATTTGTTGTTTTGTCTGATCCAAGCCTTCTTTCTTTTGTTTATGATGTCATTGAAAACAACTTTAGGCCATCTACCTGTTGATAACTGAGAGGGGGGGGGGGGGGTGAATCAGTTATCCTAATTATTTCTTTTATTGAACTTTCCTTTTAATTGATGCAGCATAAGATCAAACATAAAACATTAACCATAAAACAAAAAACACATGACACAGTATTTTTGACGTGGAAACCCTGTTAAGGGAGAAAACCACGGGGTGATTAACCCAAAATTATTCTCTGTTAGAAGAATAGGAAATTACAAAGATGGCACTTGCCAATTAGGGCTCACTGCCCGAGCACACTGCTCACAAGAGGCCCACTGCCTACAAGAAGACACACTGTCTACAAAGTGATGAGAATCACAGTCTTGAACTGATTGGAAGCATCTGCATATGCTGGAGTTCAGTTCCGGTTAGGCTCAGTACACTGATCTGCTGCACTTCATCTTTCCTCTGTTCTTTATTCTGCTATCTTTCACATACCGGATCCTTTTTGCTACCTCTGCTCTTTATCTGGACTTATTCGCATATCACTCCATATCAACACACACTTCACAACTAAATCCATCCTCTATATATATCCGCACAAGTAATTTCATCACCTTTCTAGTCGGCATCCGGAACAGTCTAGTTTCTTATAAACTTTCATTCTGTCGGCTGAATCCTTCCTCACCAAGCAATGCGGATCAAGCATATACTTGTAGATATCATTAATCATGTCGGCCAAACATGATTCATGCCTTCACAACCTCTGTCATCAATAGTAACCCATCCGGAAAGCAGTCTGATACTCTGCCAGTCAGTTCTTCCTCTGTTTTCACTGTCTCTCAGGAATCCGGTACTCAACCATTCATATCTTTTTCCTTGTCCATCACCGGAGGCTAAATCCTTGGAATATACCACTCAAGGTAGTCCTCTTGACTTCCCCAAATCCGCACTGCACCAAGACACTTCCTCTGAGAGGTCCGGACCAATCTGTCGGACCTTGCCACATGCTCTGTTCTTCTTCACCGGACCACAACATTCTTTATTCTGACTTCCGGTAGAGGCACATCATGACTTGCGGATATGTGGGATGACCTTTGTTGCCATCAATGACAACAACCATGAATCCATATAGTGTCTCTTGCCAACAATCTCCCCCTTTGGCATTGATGGCAACACTTAGTGAAAAATGACTAAGTGTTTTCACTATG